>OY735879.1:10007500-12407500 GCA_963506565.1 Tachystola acroxantha
TGAATGGGAGGACCGTCTAATAAATTGGGTGAACCATTTTGTTTATTACTCGATAACTTAGTCTTTATACTTTGTTTTCCTTTAACGTTTTCTTGAAAATTACGGATTTAACTTGTGATAGAATTTATGCCTAGACCACATTTTCTTCTTTCACATTTCTAAAATTATCTACATTTAGCATGCACCTGGTCCGCCCAGTGCATGTTAAATGTAGGCATACCCGCGTTTTCTGCTATATTACTGACTAATTTAGCGCAACTAGGCAGCTCGCGTGTCGACTCTACCAGTCTGGCTTGCATACAATTATACCGGGTAGACGACCCCTGTTTGTGCCGCCAATCACATGTAACGTTCTAACTTACTATTTACCATGTTTGGTACCGATAAAATAATTTTTCGTGTCATAGTATTTATTATTATTGCTATTCTGTGAAATTCGACTTCTTGTTTAACAACCACTTAAAAGTATTTTATAAGTATGACATATTATATATATGTAAAAACAAATACAAGTATAAATACTTACCTATATCTAGCCAACACTACACCTCGTCTAGGCCCGTCCCGCGCGGCAGGGTGCCCAGCGCACTGGCCGCATTGCCCCGCTGTATAGCGAGGCTCAGGCGCTGGGCAAAATACTCCCCAGCTCTGAAGTCCCCCGAGGCGAGGACCAGTCGAATGGATATTTCTTTTATAATTTTTTTAGTGTCGGACGACCACGGACCCATCGTCTCCACGGCCAAAGCAACAAACTCATAATGGTTGGCAGTAATATATGCATATTTTCCATGCTTATGAGTTTGTGCTTCAGCCGCAGCGCTCCCCGGCCCTGCGTGCCGATTTGTTGACGTGGGAAGGGGCCAGGGTGTCCACACACGTGGCGTCCCACACTAATGATCGTCCTAGACACCACGGCACGAGGGTCGCACCGTCTGGCCTCTTCCCATCGTCTCTCACCATGCCGGTCGGTTCCAAAGTTGATGGCACACCGGCTGATAAGAGAGCTCGCTTTACAATATCATTCAGGCTCCAGTGGCGGTATGCACGGCCAGCACTCTTGCTACAAGAGAGTCCGTGTCGTCCGAAACGGTCCACGTCTCGGCCGCACGGGCAGCGGTGAGGCTCGCAGAGTTTAGCGCCTACTCTCAAACATACAGCAGCGCGTAAACTGCAGGGATCTAAAACAGACCCTAAATGGTCACATGGCATGGCACGAAGCCAATGGCCCGACTTTTTCTCCGAAACTGACATAAGTCTCGCTCGGTCCAAATGGTAGTCTGCTTGTAGTATGTCTTACTCGTTGCATGTTGCCCTTTTTAGAACAAGTTGATTGACGTGATTACGATCTACCTACGCCGACTCTTACACCAACATTTGCTCTAATATTTCTTTTGACTCTTCTTTCATTATGTAACTCGTTTAATTTCTGCTTACTAGGTACATTCGATGACAGAAATAAGTATACAGGGGGTCTCAATAAGGTTGAGATCTCCTCAAAAACTACTGGACCGAATTTAATAATTCTTTTACAGTTACTAGTTTTAACTTTTATCTATCAAACAGCGAAAGAATTTTTGCATTAGGTCAAATAGTTTTTGAGATAATCTCAACCTTAAAAACTCTCCTGTACACATTTCTCTGAGTTCCACCGTACGTTTTTTGTTCAGACCACAGCATTCTATGATCGTTCTTTATTCTGTCACACATTTTCATTATACGCTATGAGTACATTTCTACGGCATTGATTTCTTTTGAAGTGGTCATAAAATAAAATAAAGTAGGTAGGTAAGTTCCATTCCCACTCGATAAATAGAAAATGAAAATAAAATATGACGGTGGGGTTATTCTTTTTAAAATAATTTGTTACCTACTATGTAGGTGCTCAGGGAACTACTATGTGAAAATTCTTCTCCTCCATAGTTTTAAAGGATAGAACAGAATTTTATCGTTTTCATTAAGGCTGCCCCGGGACGGGCGAGGCTACTCCAGACATTTTATTACTGTGTAATATTTTAACGCTTTTAGGGCTCTACGTTTTAAATCAAACTTACACGTTTTAATACCGTTGAGAATACGAAAAATGCGTCACTTTGAACTTTGAATTTATAGTATTAATATTATGTAGGGTGTATAAAAATGTCGGTGTTGTGTAGCCTAAAGCATGTAAAGTTTCACACTTTTGGACTTTGTGCCGTTCTTATTATTTGCAGAATAAGAGTTGAAATGGCTGTCGGGGATTATAATAAGTCACCTTAATTGCTATAATTATATTGTTAATTATTTTCAATGTATCGATGAAGACATCTAGAAACCGATCGATCGACCAAGATTACAATTATTTAGCGATCCTTATTCATATAAGTACCTAAATCGAGCATTATAAAATATTACCATTACTTGTTTAATATAAATAAATGAGAACTCGCAAATCGGGCGCGTGTTAATTAATACACAAATTGTTTCGAAAGATTAGACCGTGTTTCTCAGAAATTATAATGTTGTATTCTAATTTCCATATCCTTTTACGTTAGCGAGAAGCATCTTCATGCTAAATTATTTAATTCAAATCCTCTAATTACGTACAACAATAGATTATAATTGAGTAAGTAAGTACCTATAAGAAACGACGGAATATAAAATATCAGAATATAAATAATACAATATAATTAGGAGTATGATGAAGCAAAAGAGGTGTATAAGGAAAGGGGATAGGTACGGAATAGCTTGATGAAAATAGCTAATAAAATCATAATAAGCACATCACACTCATCTTGATGCTAACTCGGCATTATTTGTTTGTCCTGCAATATCATTGTTAGTTAAAATAAGGAGTTGTTAGCATATATCGACAACGGTTACCCGAAATGTGTTGCGATACTTCGGCCATGTCATAAGAACGGACTCTTCCAACTTGGAGAGAACTATACTGCTCGGCAAAGTTGAGGGGTCAAGACCACGTAGCCGGAGACCAGCCCGCTGGACTGATGCGGTTGGCAGAATCCTCGGTGTGCCCTTTGAAGAGGCGGCGAGAAAAACATAAGACCGTAACGTGTCTCCTGGCGCCAGTTCATACATGCCAAGACGGCACCTGCTATTGAGGGTCACGATACTCCTCACTGAGGCAACGATTAAGGAAGAGTCATATCATGAAATACCCTATGAGGTTCATATACTATATAATAAATAATGACGGCTCTATATTAAGCCCTGGGTGGACGCCTCTTCGCTACCAATCGTCCCAATTATCAGCATGTGAGCCTTGTAATTAAATTCACAGATTGATCAATTTAGTTAGATAATTCAATTACCAATTGTCATAAATTCATCAACAAAGAAACACGTAATTTCTCTTTTTCTTCCGGCGGTACTTACAATAATACGGGGTAAAAATAAAAACAATCATTCTTAGCAAAAATAATATGAGATTTTCCGGCCAAGGAGATACTTAGCAAGATTGCTACGGCGTATTTCTTTTGGTGTTGACTCTTAATTTGATGGGGGAATGTAAAAACGGCATTAGGACATTCAAGGGTGCCGGTTTATATTGCTCTAGATGAAATGAAAATGGAAAATATTAATTTAAAAGCGTCTCGTAAATACGAGTCGCATTCTTTGAATTGTAGAGTGATTTATGTTTTGACAGAAAAAAACCAGTAGCAAAATATTTATGTAATCAAGACATGGATGCCTGTTATGTTGGCACTTCACTTGGCTATTCGTATTCGCTATTGGATGTTTGTCGTATTTGTCAAATACTTGACGTATATACAAATAAGACGAATATTTTGTCAAGAATACCAACCACACATGGCAATTATGACAAATACACAAATAGGAATAGCCAAGTGAAGTGCCAGCATCTGAGTATTGTAAGTTAACCCAGACATTCCATGAGTCAATTTATAATACTCGATAACTCGAATGTTGCCTGCATTTCTTCATTAATAGTCAAACAATACTTGTGAATAACTCAGATCTTATCGGCGAAATCTTTTCGGTCTGTCTAGAATTGTAACGACGATAAACCCTAGTGTGGTTGATATGACATGGTCTATTCGTCAAGGATATACTGCGTAGACATATAGATAGACTGCGCTTAGTGAAAAACTTACCAAATTGCTATCACTAAGTGTAGTCCTAAGACTTAACAAAGTGCTAAGAGCTTGACTTCCTTTCAGGATGCACTGATAAACGGAACTCTCAGCCGCTAGCGACGATTCCGGTCCCACAGGAAATGCGAATTTACCATTGTCTTGAAAGAACGGAACCTACTGGCTTTTTGTTTTGATTTTTTTTTAACCAATAATAACGCATAGATGAACAATCTAGATTTTACTAAATCCCTTTTTGCCGGATGTTTCCACTGTCGCCAACTTCTAAAGCGATCAATTCTTTATTCGCCAATAATTCATCAACTCCAGGTATATCATCGTCATCTTTCTTATCATCATAATGACTCCTCTTTTGTCCATTATTTGGCATAGGTAAGCATCGAAAAATTAGGTTTAGGTAATCTGTTTCTAACTTAGCTTTGGCCCGGTTTTGGTTGAATTACGTTCTAATAAACAAAAATGTTTAATTTTTTACATTTTATTTCGAAGTTGTTTTTCCATAAAACGCGTGCAATACCGATTTTTATCATAACGCGACCTTCATCTAGATACAAATCTCAATGAAAGGCTCGTGGACACGGAAAGTACACAATTTATTAATTCCATTCGATCGTGTTTCTGTATTAATTGACCTTTTGTATTTAGCCATTTACAATTTTGCACCCACTTCCAATTAATAGAATAAAGTGTTGCGATTTCCTTAGCACCCTTACCCGACTGATGAAAAGAGGAGGGTTATGTTTTTCATGTATAGGTATGTAGGTAGGTTTCTTCTGTAGTCTTAACGGCTGGATGGATTTTAATGTATGATGATTTGTCTTTATCACGGATCAGACATAGGATAAATGGCCAAAAATCCAATAATGCATAATTATTTTCCCGTTAAAGAGATTCCTCAATTTTTCTTTCAAACGGAACTCTTTCTTCGTACATATTTTTGATAAATTATTCTATTTAATTTGACACCCTTTGTCCTTAACATGTTAAATGCAACATTAAACATACTCCACACGCTCTCATCTCTTAAAACCCGTTCAACGTTGAAAAGAAAATCCAATAATGAGCGAACACGTCGAAAAAAGCGGCGAATTATCGGAGATACGCCTTCTACGATCCAGCGGTAAATAGAGACGGACTGATGGTAATTTTGTGATTGAAACCAAAACCATGTATTACATTATAATTGGCAAAACCAACTGACGATCTCCTACCTTAGTCGGTAATGCGCCTGCTTTCTGTGCAAGGGGTCATGGGATTGTTTGACTTGTACAGTGGAACACAGAGAAAGGTGTACAGGAGAGTTTTTAAGGGTGAGATTTTCTCAAAAACTACTTGACCTATTGCAAAAATTATTTCACTGTTTGATAGATAAAAGTTAAAACTATGTAACTATAAAAGAATTATTAAAATCGGTCCAGTAGTTTCTGAGAAAATTTCAACCTTATTGAGGCCCTCTGTATACTTATCTCTGTCTTAGACTGTACCTAAAGTAAAGCTGCTGCTGTAAAGCAAACCACTTTTCCCCCGAGTCTGGGTGTAATTTGTGACCTGTATGTCTCTGGACCCATAGCAAGCATAGAGAATCGTATTTTGGGTCATGTGTTTAATTGACGAAACTTATGTGAACATGTGACATGGTTCACCTCTTCGCTAATGTGCCTTATGTGCAAGCTAAAGCACCTGAGTGTGATGTGTTTGCGAGTCGATGGGCGGATGTCTATTGTGAGTGTCTGAGATATTGTGAGATGACGGATGATAGGGTGTCCAGCCAGTGTTGTTACTATATAGTAAATCGGTACATAATGTGTATGTTTACGGTGCATTGCTTCACGGCTGTAAGACCGTAAAAACAATTGTAAATAAAATAATTAAATATATAAAAGGTTGGATTCTTCACAGAAAATGTACTGTACTCTTACACCACTTTTTTCAAATCTGGTTTCCGCTTGTGTTGTATTTTGTATAGCTATATACAAAAAAACAATGGTACACAAATACAACACAAGGTGTAATTAGTACGAACTACTATCTGATTTTCAAATGTATGTAACTACTTATGCTTTAATTCAACCTATTTTTTAAATTATGTTTCCTCAATTGGCCATCAATTTATGCATATGTATTTTATAAAATTACCGAAAAGAATTTAATTTTCATTACTTGTCAATTATTGTGACCGAGACCGAATTCCCTTATAACTCTACTTAAATTGCTAAAGGCATGGAAAAAGGCATTAATGCCGGCGGAGATATGCGCCGCAGACGAACGCGTGACATGAAAGAGGAATGCGATCCGGCCAGAGAAGGCTATTACAACCACAATTGAAGGTCTTTAGTGGAACGTTCCGTTTTACCCTAACAATACCTTTGAACAGATAGTTTGGTTGGTGTATCTCATGAATTACAATCTGTTGTTCAAGTCAAGTCAAAATACTAACTTTGGTCGACATTCGGCATATTTATAGTTGGTTGCCTGGAAGAAATCGCTTTATTTATTTTATTTTATTCAGGAACAAACGGTTATACCTAATAATAATATATATGTAGTTTATACAACAACAACAATAAAATAACAAATATAAACCTATAGCTCCCTAAATTAAACTTATAACTAGCAAAGAACATATTACTTACATAATTAGATGAAATTTAAATATGGACATAAATATACTTAAACATAAATAAACAAGAGTAAATATACAAAAATATTATTAGCCTAAGATTGCATTTAAAATTAATTCCTTATATTTAATCAACGAAACACAAAACATGTCGTTGTCGCCAAGCCTGTCATTATAGGAGCTGCATGCGCGTGCATCGCTTTTAGCGATAAGGCCGCCAAAATTGTACATGCTGTTTTGTATTTCTGTGTTTTAATTGTTTGTGTGTCTTTTATGTACAATAAAGTGTATTTGAATTGAATTAAATTATAGTTCCTATAAAATGGCAATTTCAGTTGAATATATTCAATTTGCTAAAACAAATAAACCGGTAGTACGGTTATCTGTGCAATCTGGAGGCGAGCTAAAACACATTAGGCCCTCGATTGTTTTGTTACAAAGAATATGCTACTTATTTTATTTAAAAATTATGTTAATTAAGTGCTAATCATGATAATAACACAGTATAATTTAAAAAATCCGAAAAAAAAAACATACCAGCAAAAGAAAAATGAACCCTATTTATTTTGCTTTTGGTTATTAAAATATGGCCACTCCAGCACTGGAATTCTTTGACTGAATAAAAATTCATCTGTGCGTGTATAATCGTGCCTCTGATGCTGCGATACTGAATGGAGAGCTTGCCTCGTTTGTCCGCTGAGAAATTTCCCTCGACGACGAGCGGATCTTGTAAGTTTTCCCCAAAATGGGACCTGGATTTTCCTATCTTTTATATGACGATAACTCTACAGTTAAAGGGTAACGTAAATGCCAGCTGAAATGGAAGGGCCTATTCAGTGTCAGTAAATAATAATAACTTTTATTTATTTATTTATTTATTTAGTTTTATTGATGGACTCCCCTAGTTTGTCATTGTAATGTTACAGATAGGATTAGTATTCTAAACTACAAATTTAAGATCTACATTGAACCATTGATTTGTCACTTTCGCATTTCGTTAAAACTTTAAGTTAAAACATGGAATAACTTTAAACCAAGTTTATAGCTAACCGCGTTAATGTTGAACATATTTACAAGATTAACTAATCTCTTATTATAAACACTGATAAACACTGCAAATGAAGATTACTCCGAAGTTTTGATATTAAACGAAATTGTTATAACTTGATGTAGGTACTTTCGACATCACATAATAATGAATGCTCCATTAACCGCATTGTTACAACTTGTTGTTAATTAACTAATACACAGTCGTTGTAATCTAATCACATTGCATAATAATGAATTTAAAGATACTTTACTAATACCTGCTAATTATCAAATGAATTCTCTAAATTATAATAATAAGGTAAGTACTTACCTAATAAATCTTCCTGGTAAATGCAACATAATAAATACACATAATATGTATGGTTTTCCATGCCTATAAGTTAAAAAAATAGTGTTTGTTTTTCATAGAATCCCTGTAAAGTGAAAGATTAAACCGCAGTTTTCGTTTGCAAATTAGTTCCGAAACAAGCTTAATGGGACCTGTGAGTGAAGTTTCTCTTGTAACTAATGTTGTCTAATTCTAATCCGGGTTAAAGGTAAATACAATTTCATTTATTAGGAAATGTAACTGGTTATCAAATTAGGCACTTAGTATTATGTACGTAGTACAGTCAACAATTTTAACTTGATGGTGCATATTGAAACAATTACTATAAACGTAGACCACAATCAAATTACAACCTTACTATGACAAGGTTGTTCATGTATCAAAATGAAATGAAATGGACTTTTATTTCCAGAAGAATTCAATATCCTTAATTACAAAGTTATGTATGTCTTCTAATTAAAATAGTACTTATATAATAATAAACTAAACTAAAACAGCACAGACTAAAGCTAAATTTGACACATACATTAGCGCCATGCACCACACTATTAGGTTATAGGGCGGTGGTAGGAGGCCCACTTCTTGTGGAGAGGGCTGGGGATCCATTCTCGGACTGCAGCTACTATGACATTGTCAGCGCGCATCACCCGCTCGAGCTGTCCGGCCGTGCGTTGCCTGAGCAGCGCGGCCCAGCCCGGCGCGCGGCCCTCACACAGCATGCCACTGGCGCTGCATCGCCACGGCAGCCGGAACATGGCTCTCCATGCGTTGTTGTATTGCACTCTCATGCTGTGCATCGTAGCCACTGTGTAGTTGCACCACAGTTCGGTCGTGTATACGCTCGTGCAATACGACATGAACAGTTGTCTCTTCACTTCGTCACTGCATCGCGCGAATCTTCTGGCGAGCATGTTCGCTCTAACGGAAATGGCTCTTCTTTGACGCTCAATATCGGCGTTATCGGACAGTGTGCACGTTATTTCGTGCCCGAGATATTTTATTCGGTCTACACTGGCGAGGTTCCTGCCGTACAGCGTGAAGGATGGCGCACGTGTCGGTGTGTTCTCGATGGATTCAAACATGAGGTACACCGACTTATCGGCATTATAGATCATGTTGTGATCCGTGGCGTACTTCTCGCAAACCCTCAGCAGAGTGTGCATCGCGTTAATGCTGGGCGCCAGCAGTACCAAAAAGGAGGTCCTAAATTAAATAGACGACTGCCTCCCTGCTGACATTTTAAGAATACTGCTTTTTATGTAAGGAAATTGATAACTATAGGTAAAATTAAATTGTTGACGCTTTTACTCAATTACCATTACGACATCTTGTCAACTTGGGTGCGTAACTGCGTAACTACGACGTAACGCAAAAAGTTTTACACCCAGATGCATTTCGTTTTATTTATTTTCGATCGAATTAGTCTCAGCTATTCTTGCCTTAATCAGCTATTAGTAGGTACTTCACATTTACTTTCATTATGTACCTGTTTGTAAGAACGTTGATGGTGACTGGGAGAATATTTAGCGAATACTAAAATTAGCGTGCCACTGTTCTGGAATCGCCACAATTATCAGAATATCCAACTAGTACTTAAATCATAGATTGCCATAGAAGCACTACCTATTGCCTACTTACCAGTTTTCTTTTCACACGTTCAGCAAACGTCACTTTCCATTTCTATTTAAAAACCCATTAATCTTCACCATCAGGAAAAAAGAACAAATGACAATTGCATTGCTTCACATCTGTTATCTCATATGTTATTATACTGTGAAAGTATTTG
The DNA here is from genome assembly GCA_963506565.1 of Tachystola acroxantha. Classification (NCBI taxonomy): domain Eukaryota; kingdom Metazoa; phylum Arthropoda; class Insecta; order Lepidoptera; family Oecophoridae; genus Tachystola; species Tachystola acroxantha. The sequence goes on from OY735879.1 coordinate 10,017,397, forward strand.
AATGCATGAGCAGACAATTGGAAGTAATGGCATAGCGTGTGCCGAATGTTAGTGAATGGCCATATATGGCCAACGCTTAGATCTATCTAACCGAATTGATATTATCCATACAGGTGTGAAATACTGTCCCATAAAAAATAGCAGTGAAATACTGTCCTACCTGTCTAACAGTTGAAATAGGTATTTCACAGCTGTAACATGTGTAGAACTCAAGACCATAATGTACACAATATATTGATTCACGGCATTATCCCTTGCGAGATCGCCAGTGATTTCATAAGATTTATTATTATTATCATAATATGATTCCAAGATCAACCACGGTTGACATGACGGTGCAGACTGCCGCATGTCTTTGGGGCTAACTTTTTGTCATACTATGAGGACCTATTTGTCATAACGTAATAATTAATAAATTTTATTGTTGCCAGACTATCGCACCTGTGTGGGAAAATTGTTAATTGTTTCAATATGCCTGCCTATTTTTTTTTTGTATGTTTGGCCCTTTTCCTCTGACATGGTCGTCAGAGTCTTTTTTCGGCTTGACACGGTTTGTGCTTTTTTATTATGTACCCTGCTCTGAATGAGACGCCTACCTATGCTTACCTATTGCCTGCCTACCTATTCGAGACTATCGATTATTTGGTAAGTTTCAAATTGCCGATCTCCAGGTAGATATTGGTTTCCTTATAGTAAATTTGATATAGGCTAGGTAAGGTATGGTATATCCTATATCAGATTTTCAACGAGGAAGCCAATTTACCTGCTCAAATACGGGAAAATCTTATATCTTAGTAAGTATCGCTGTTCGCTTTGGGTCAAGATTTTATTTGTGCTGGGAATTTCTCCCACATTATAGGTACGGACAACAGCAGATCAATGGTAACACTTGTAATACGATTTTAACTCTTACGACGCAGATAATAAGAACGGTCCAAAGTATTAGGTACACTTGAGTTAGCTGTACCTACCTAACCGAGACTAGTACCTTAATAAACAAGCCTTTCAACTTTTGTCTGAAATCAAATAATCATTGATTTTTCTGGACAAGTTTTAAATTTACATTAGTTTTTCAATATCGATTAAACTTATTGGGGGACCTCCCGCCATCCCACTAAAATTTGACATTACCCAATGCAATATGCAGAGCAATAATGAGATTGTCATCTCCCTGTGAACAGCCAATGGTGTGAAATGTCACAATACTGCACGAATGAACAAGACATGAATACACCTGCCTCTAACATAGGCTATAGAAGCACTGTGTCTCGTAATTGTAACAACTGTTGATAAAAATACCTTAGAGGATCTTCTCAAACTTCTTAACGAATTGTAAAAAATTCTTTCACTAGTATTTTAGATAAGAATTCATACAATCTAATAGTATAAAATTCTGTCTAATAGTTTTGGACATAATCTAAACCTCTATGAATTAGACGTTACAATACAATAATCCAAATTTCAAAATGGTTCAAGAACGGTCTAGTATTTTAAACCGTCGAGCATGCAATAAAGAGATTGATGAAAGTGAGAAGCGACAGAGGTGTGTTAAGATATCAACAACGAAAGTCTATCGTCTCTACAAATACCAAACGCCTATCCTACGACAGAAAAGCGTGAGGTGAGTTTATATATTTGTGTAGGCTTTATTTGAATGGTATCCACATAAGGCGCGCTGCGTCGATTTTTACTAGCCGTCAGTGTCAGATTTTTGGCGAAAATTAGTACAAAAATTTCGTTCGCGCAGGCTTTGACAAGACATAAAATGCCAGCCCCGAATTAACGCGTATTGCAGCATAAAAACAGTACAATAATACAACAGTTGTTACAAGTGTACAACCAAACCCGACAGCAGTGATTGCAGCATGCTGTGAATTTGAGACATTAGGGGATATTGTTACGACCGTGAACTTTCAAACAGCTCGAGTCCGCGGTTCCATTCGCCTAGGTACAGACGACAGCATATCAAGTGTAATACGACGGGTACTTTACGGTACTATGACCTAGATTGCAAATGTTTTATTCGTAGACATATTGGCTTTCGTAGGTTGTAAGTTATTCCGATCTTTACAGACTGATCTATATTCGCTCTGCTTATGAATTGAATAGGTACGGTCGAAGACAAAGAAAGGTGTACAGGAGAGTTTTTAAGGTTGAGATTTACTGAAAAACTAATTGACCGATTGTAAAAATTATTTTACTAATAGATACTTAGATAAAAGTTAAAACTATGTAACTGTAAAAGAAGTATTAAAATCAGTCAAGTACTTAGTTCTTGACAAAATATCAGCCATATTGAGTGAGGCCCCCTGTATACTTATCTCTGTCTTCGACTACCTATGTTTTTATTTATACTAAGTGAGAGCAAAATCACACAACCCACGCCAAAAATTACTACCTAAGTAATTACTTACCTTAAGTACTGTGATCTTATTAAAATCAATCCAATAGTTTAGCGAAAATTGCGATTGTATGTAGGCGATTATCTTTATTAACTTGGCTCTACAATTGTGCTGTATGAAAATATGTTGTATATAATAGTGTGATCACACATGTACTTACTTAGGTATTTCACTTTCTTTCTCAACAGCCATCACTTTCTCGCTACTTAACACTCGAATTATAATTAAAACTTCAAGGTACATAGTTTTGTAACGTTAAATCATCAAATTAAACGAGTGGTGTTGTTTTGTTCATCTTGGTTTATATTATCTAACCCTTGGTTTCTATTTCCAGTCATCTTTTCCTACAAAACATCGCTTAATCGATTTAAAAGCAAGGGTTTGGACTGTGTAAACTTAAAGTAAGATTCAGTTTAAAGCGCTTGGACTGGCCATTGAAGAGAAAATGGCTTCAGGGCTCAGAACCAGTATCATATCTTAATGGCAAGTAAATTCGTATATTTTTGCACGCCACCATTTTTTTTTAATTTACATTTACCTACACCACTTTGTAAGGTGCAACGCTGAGCAGAAAACGTGGCAAAATACTTTCAGCAGCACATCTTTTGAAACAACTTATATAGGTAAGTATATATTATTATATAAGTACATTACGTTTTACCTAAGTTTGTTTGTTTTATCTTACCTTAACTTTGGATAACCAATATCGATGTTTTTTTATCACTTTTTCTCCTCAGCGTTGGCACCTTTTCCTTGCAAAGAGGTGTCAATATAAATTCAAAAATATGTTGGCGTGCCAAAATGTACACAACGTGCTTACTTGCAATAAAGAAATTTAACTTTGACGATCGATGAATAGATGACATACAAAATTAAGGCAAAAATACACAGAATGACTTTATTTGCAATAAACGGTTCTGATTCACGAAACTAGAACGTGTCTAACATCAACTCATTGGCTAGTGGTGGGTAAAAAGCGGAACTGTATAGCCGATGCAAAGTACAGTCAGCAGCATGTCCACCATTGCAATCTATGCCGTATTATCGCCACACAAAGTGCTCGTGAAATATTTGAAGCGATATGTGGGCTGTACTTACGCATATGCTTGTCGTGATGCGTTTCTTGCACGAATGCACCGGAATTTCTCAATACGATTCAGTGCAAACAATTCGCGCGAACCAGAATATGCATACTTACGTCTAGAAGACAGTTTGCATCTCAGATCTTATTTACTGATCTGAGGTTTGCGTCGTGATTCAGTGTCGCCAAATATATTTTTGATCCCTAAATATGAAATTGAGAAAACTTTATTATATTTGCATGAACATTGTTGCGAAACAAAAATCTAAAGAAGTAGGTACGAAATCCATTTTTCTTTATTCAATATTTGGGTTTCCGTCTTGTATAGCGTAGAATGCAAGAAAAATTAAAACCCTTCTTCTGTTATTGATAAACCTAGTTAAACCTCACTTCTATTAAATCATGGTGCTTTCCCTTTCACACTTCGTTAAAAAAGAAAGGGACGATAAGATAGAAAGGGACAGGGGGCCTAAACGGTGGCGTAACCTTAAATCACGTTTATGAATAACAACCTTCGAAACTAAACCATATATGAAAAAGGTGTTCTAAACCGCACCCTAAGATGAATATGGAGGAAAAGGCCAATTAAAATTCGAGACGCAGTAGCGCGCCGCCCGCGCCACGGAACGGCGATAGGTACCCCAATTTAACCTTTTCTGGCAGTGTCTTTTGTTTTTATTTTCGGCCAGGCTAATTCGTGCGGTGAGGTAAACCAAGGAGGTTTTATGCGCGGGTGGAATTGCGAGTAAATACTAGTAGTGAAATAAATGGAGGTTGGTCGAAAGCTGGTTCTTTCACCACATATGGCTACCTGTACTTGATTTAAAGTTAAAGTTGTGCTATTATGTAGTTCCATTTACTTACCTACTTGCAATATGAAAGGTAAATTGCGTAAGTAAGCGTATGTACTTGCAGCTTTATTGCAGGAAAGTTGTAATAACTAATACTTAGATTGAAAACAAAACTCTGAAAAATTTAGTTATTATTTCGTATGTATTTACTAGGACAATTCGGTCACTATTCTTGATACGGCCTTAAAAAGAAGTTATCCACATTTTTTTAAACTTAAGTCTTAATTTTGTAGTAAGAAATTACTTAAGTTCTTTCTCTATAAGTTAGCATAAGAAAGAACTTAGAAATGTTTTATTTCATACATTATTTTTCGGATACCAAGTTTATGGAACGTATCTGCCTGGAGTTCTTAAAGAAAAAGTACATTTTAATGCCTACCGGATTATTTTCGGCCAGCATCAAACGAATTCTTACTATACTAAACCAAGGAGATTTCTTTCTTTTCTATCTCTTTTCTGAACTGTAGACAAATGCCCGTGTAGGCAGTAATTACACGAAGTACGATCGTTATAACGGTGCGTATAGCCATGTTTGTTACGGACTTGTATGGTATTGTAGGTATGCCCTCCGCTCCACTCTCCGAGCTGCGAGTCTTGACCCGAATGAAACGACTCATTGGACCAATCTTACAACACACTTAGTGGTTTCATACCAAACTATGGAATGCGTATGTGCGGTTTTTTAGCTAGTCCAGATACAATTAAGACGGATCTACATTTTATTTATTGTTAAATTATCATAATTGCCGTGCAAGGAATATATGCCGTGAGACCATTCACGGCATTAATACCTTGCAGGATAAGCAGGAATTATGTTAATGTGGTGTGTATGTCTAACTTTATTAATAGGATTAGAAATTGATTTGTGCCAATCCAAATATAGTATACTATACTCGTAATTCGTACACATTCGTGTTTCTGGCTATCCCGAAAGAAACAAAAAGATGTCAACCAATAGGTAAGTACTCGCTGCAACTAGACTTGTTTCTCACATGTTTCTCCGTTTCACGCACAAAAAAAGACAACATCGTCCATTATATTCGCAGTTACGTAAACACAAGTTACCGAAAACGCAATGCAAACGACACAAAATGTCACGACTCACGACAGACGAGAATACCTACACGAATCAGCACTATGCTCTCGCAGTAGACACCAAAGAAAACGTAAACTATCCTTTGTTAGTGGTACGGACATGCCCATAACACATAATGACCAATAATAGCAACCCCAACTTATGACGTGGAAAAGTAACGTAAGAGAAAAAGTGTACATAAAAAATGCAGCGGTTTTGTTGAAAAGAAGCACTCGTAAGTCCTTTATGGCATTTTGCGATGATAACGTGACAAAACCTTTTATGTGGATGTCTAATTAGGAGTAGTGTAACGGTTTCCTAAAATGTTAAAGTAATGATGATCAAGGATAAGATACAAGACGCATGCGCCGACCTGTTGTAAGATTATTTTTGGGGCTGATTGATTTGGGGTTGATTGATATCTAATGAAGAGGGCGGGTTATAAAAGGAAAGATCTTTTTCAAGACTAGATGGTAGGCTTAAACACAACTAGCCCCTGGTTAGGGGCACCCAGGGTCGCGGGCGGTCAGATTAATGGATCTGGTCATCCAGTCGGATAAATCCGGAAGGCAGGAATCCCACGGAAGGCAGCGGGTACAGAGTGGTCCTGTCCCGCTGCAGCCAAGCGCTGCGAGCGTGTTGGGCACGCCTGGAGCGGCCCGAGGAGTACGTATAGCAAGCGCGTGGGGAACTCTGGTGTAGTTCAACAGAGATCCTAGAGTTCCCCACAATGCGCGGAGGAGGCCACCGTGGGGTTTTAGTCGGTGCGAGTCCGACATAACCCGTCGCTACCCCTGAGGCGGCGGGTATGCACAAGCATTTCCCCACGGAAAAAAAAGGCCTATGACCTGTAGGAAGATCTTTACAAACTCTGGGAGCAACTTACCAATAACTTGTTTGAAGCTTTAAGAATATCGCGATGTATAAAAGTCGCGGCGTTGTATGGAGAGTGTGCAAAGCGCTATCGATAACTTTATCGGCGGCAGCCTTTTATTTCGTTTTGATCTTCACTTGCGCTTGTGGGAAGTACAGTCCCTTTACCATGAACAAGTGTTCATAGCAGGATTACTTCTATAATACTTTCGTACCATGACATCCTTAATAAGCTTAGGTACTTTAAGGACGTCATGGTACGAAATAACAAAATATTATTGAAGTTATCCTGCTATAAGACTTCATGGTAAGGGGGCAGTAGTTTGTCGCACACACAGTAATCTGAAGTGACGAATGTATTCCAACATTCCCATTTCCCATCGAGTTAACTGAATCAGTTTATCCCAGTACCAACTTAGTTCCACGGAACAATATACCTACCTTGCACTCTACAAGGAGTTTAGACATTTTTCTTATAATACTAATTAACAATATTACGAAATTAATTTAACATAACGAGAAAGTAAGCATAATGCAAATACAAAATCTACGTCTCACTTTCTTGTCTCCTTAGCCGTCTAATATTTCATATACTTAGTGCGAGAGGAAATTCATACGTTTGCACTTTTACTTACTTTCATGTGAAATCTACGCTGTATGTGTTTATGTAATGTAAAAACCTACTTGCTTGACCAAACCTTCTTAGTTCGTTGTTGTAGAAATTAGATTGTTTTACTTTTTTTAGGATTTACTTTTATTAATTGTAGAGTCACAAACATATTTTGGGCCTCTATTTAAACAAGTAATTATAAATCACGAGGTACACTCAAATTATTCATTGGCTATTAGAGTTATATTTATTACCTAGTTATTAAGTTTATTTTTAATTACTGAATTGGCCGCTTCCTGGTGTGATGGGTATCGCTAATCGATTATGTTAATTAAGTTTGATATTTTTTCTTAAAAAAATACCTACTTTATTTGTATTTGTAAAAAAAGTGCCAATTACGCGTCGACCAATAATTTAAATATTATATAAGTAATGATATGTTAACCATTTCGACATTGAAATATTATATGATGTATCTAGATATTGTGGAATGCAACTGCTAAAGAAAAATGCCCTGACCCTAATTTTTGCACCAATGTCGATCGAGAGCTCTACCAAATAGTAATACATACCTTAGTAAGTATATCTACCTAATACTTGTAATTTGTATTATTTGTACTTTATTGTTCAATGAATTATTTCAATGAAATTGACTTTTATTCTGATTAATCTAAACTAAAATCCATCCAAATATCAAAGGGTAATTTTATTCTAGGTGGCAGAGTCGACTTTTGGAGCAAGTTTAGGACATACATATGAGACCTACTTAAGGGTCCGCCTCATATTGTAATTTAATGTAGATTAATATGATATCGACTGTACTTTCTCTAAGAATATTTTTAGTAGGCTGTGCAGTATTATCTTATTCTTAGTCGTAATGGGCAACTTTGAGTCAGGGACGTCCCATGTCAAGCTTTAGTTCACTTACTTATATTTTTAGGTATTATTTGTATCTGCTGTTAAACCATAGATATAATTATATTTGTTTATGTTTTAGGTGCAATTAACGTGCAAGATTTAGAGAAAATTAAGATTTAACGATTTAGATTTTAAAAAACAATAACTTACAATTATTCTTATTTAGTCAAGTCACAGAATTGTGCCTTAGTCAATGCATCTCTCTTCAGACGCCGGAAGACATCTATTCGTATTGAAAATATCTGTTTAAAATTCAAGTCGAGCTTAACTTACCTTTGAAGCCAAGTCCTCGCTCGCGCCAAACAGTTTCGTTGCTCAATAATTCACAAGAAATCCACTTAAAATCACTTCTTCAGACATAAAATCAACATAATATTCAGCATTTCACAGATCACACTTAACTCGCGATAAGTTCGCTCCTAAAAGGTTGTATTGATAAAACTTTGCACACGGTTCAGTAATAGGTCACATTAAAAGTTTTTGATAACTTTTGGAGGTGTTATGGTTATTTTGAGAGTTTTTTTTTGTGTTTGGAATGTAGAATACGCGGTGTGGTGAGGCGTGCGGGCTCGCCGGACGAGGGCAGAGACCTCGGAGCGTGGTTGTGCGTGCGCGGGCGCCGGTGCCTACTGCAAGCCAGCGAGACGAATACCGTTGCTCCGAGAGTGGGAGCGAGGTCGCACCAGCTTTGACATTTCCAAGTTATTTCGTTACTTAACTACGGTTATTACTAGCGTAGTTTATAACAATAGTGTTTTGCCTCTGGACATCGGAATTGTGGCATTTGTTCAGAGAAATGAACCTTCAATATCGTCGTTAGGGCTGTTGCAGTTCCCGATGACGTCACAAAAATTATTGTCGCTACATAATGTTGATACTAATCGATGGACGCAATAAGTAAATTAAGTATCTTGATAAAGTGGAGAACATTTCCAAGCCCTGTAACTACTTAATTACTACAAAAATAGTCGTGAAAAATATTGCTTTTTATGTGAAAATAGAGCTAACTATTGACAATATCAATCAAGCCTCATAGTTCTTGTCGTTTATACTAAGTATCCAGCATAGTTTATAACAACAAAAATACTGTTTTAGATTCTGTAGACGTGTATAGAGAAATGTAGAGCCTTGAATGTAGCGTCATTATCGAGTTGAATGGCAATTTGAGACTATCGTACATGATGTCGAATATCGCTAGTATAATAAGAGAATGGACTGTTTTCTCTACCATTGTTATGAGTATAGTATTGTTGACGCCATACCCGTAATAGAGGCTCTACATTGCCTAAATACAGATTTGCAGACATTTGTAATAGCATTCGTTACAATAGAAGTGTATTGTTGAAATTCTCACGGCTGTCTCTGCTCTATGTCCTTAAATAGCTTTGATCAAACTGGTTCGTGAGACTTGATCTGATATATATTTTGTTTGTGAAAGGGCAGCCTAAAATGTCGATTAATGCAACAGAGACCCAATTCTGGTGTATTATATACAGTCGAAAGAAGAGAAAAATAGAGGGGATCTCATTATAGTTGATTTTTCTCGAAAACTACTTATTCGATTGTAAAAATTATTAGAGATAGATAGTTTAGAGTAGGTAAGTGTACACAGTATGTATAAGGATTGCGATGAATTTTTACAAATCGATCGGTTACTTTTTGAGAAAATCTCAAACATAATGACTGTTCTGTACACCTTTCTCTGTGTTCGATTGTATCTTATCTGTTATACCAAATTAAATATAACTAAATTAAAATTCTGGGTCTCAAAATTTCAAGACACTCAAAATGAGTACTTATTCAAGTTCTGGAAGTTAAGCTAACAAACCAACAATTTATTGTTAATTCGTGTCATCTCACAAAGGGTTCCCTAGGGTACCCCAGTAATAAATTGTCTTGTAACGAGGCTCGTATGTCTCGTATAAACTTGATAACAGGCAAGACGCAACTTTTCAAGGACTCTTCTTTGAATTGGGTTCACATAACTCGAAGGCGTTTGTTTGCTTTGCGGATCATTCGTTTCTGGATGGAAGAACGCATACCTATGCTCTTTTCGTCTTCGTTTAATAAATAAATTAGATAGTTTCTTGGTTTGTCACAATACATTGATAAATGTAAGCTATAGAAACTATGCTGAGCCTGCTGCCTATTGCATGGAAGTGTAGTTTAATTCATTATATTCTGTAAGATTTTTTTATATGCTATAAACCATTTTGATTAGATTGATTTGAAGAAAAGTTCGAAGTAAATAGGAAAGGTAAGGAAGGTGAAAAGCTTAGGCTTTGTAGTTTGTAAAAGAATTTATGAAAGAAGCAAAATTAAGCAAAACTTAAGAGCTGGGCCCCAATTCTGTTAATGAAATGGTCAGTGAAATTGTGGTTATGTCTAAACTTATGTGGTAATATGGTTGTTATAGTACAGGCTGTGATTAGGCACTTACAGGGTTTATGTAAACTTATCGATGTACTTGGTATGCCACTGTCGAAAATCTTGAAGTTATGATTTAGTTATCGTAATAGTTGGAGTCACGGCAACAATTCACCGTACTGCAGCTTTTCGGGTGAACAAATCGGAACGTAACCGCAGGTAGGACGTACTTCCTATTCTACTGTGCTTGAACGATCAACATTTGCTGAAAATGGTATTCTGGTAAACGATCGATGCAAAATAAATTGAATGTGTAAATTTTGTTACACATTCAATTTATGTTTGCAGTCGCGATGTTGTCAATGTAGTTACGATTTTTAAAAAGTACCTCGAAGCGCTGTGTCTGAAACTTATTGTGGAATGTTTGAAACTTCCATGGATGGCCGCTATAGTTGTACATAGAAAACGCAACAACAGCTAGTTTGGGCCGTAAATCAGAATTCACAACGTACAGTTAGTAAGTTTAAGCTTTTACTTTGAGCTCGGAATGATGGATCTGTTTGCGCACATGCCACTGGCAACTCCCAGTGGCAGAAGTTCCCAAACATTATGCCTGTGTTACCATTTATTGCGATATTTTAGTTTATTACATAAACCTTAATAATCTCTTAGATACTACTTTAAATCTCTGTTCTTGTGCTTTAATAATACGCATACATACATACATGCATGCGTATTATTAAAACACAAGAAATAAATATTGAGTGCCGATATGATAAATCCCGTGGCCTCTGCAGTTTGAAAATGTTTTCGCGTTTTATGTGTTATCATGGCATTTTTGAATGTATCAAACTATCTACAAAAGTTCATGTTGCATTATTTTAACAGCATTGTAAGTTTGAGAATCCCTTCCGTAACTCTTTACAGAAGTATTTCACTTCAGCTATACAGAGAATTGTAAGATTGATAGACCCAACTTGAACGAACTTCTTTGTGGGAAGAAACGGAGAGGGTTCATACGTAAGAGTTAAATAAAATTACTTGTGTTATCAGCTTGGAGATCGTAAATCGGTCCAGTAGTTCTTGAGATAATCTCAACCTTATTGAGGCCCCCTGTATATACTTCGTGTTTAGGTACTTGTGTTAGGGTAGATCAGTTTAACTAAATATACCTAGGAATGGGGTAACAACGATTGAGCACTTCCGAAGATCTAGAAGGTCACAGATTTGAAATTTTGAATCCCACCGGAAATTAGGTATTTCAGGACCGAGGCCGAGAGCTCTATAGACTATACCTATTTATGGCTAGGTATTGAACTACCTATTAGGTCTTTAGTAAGTACCTACTTCATTACTCGCATAATTATTTTTTACACAGTACACTAATTAGATACCTTGTTAAAACTTAAAAATAATCCAATAGAAAGCCTCATAGTGTACTTTTTAAATGTTGCGCGTAACAGCTGTTAATTCCACTGATGAAGCTACGCTTTCGCGATTTTAATCCCACCCTCTCACACGTGAGGTGTGTGAGAGAGACGGCAGTTCTTTCCATTATTGATGTAAATTCCTTCGACTACTTAATAGTCCACGTACGATGGATGTAGCCAAGCCGTGAGAAAATTGTGGGTTTGCAATTCATCCGAGCGAAGTAAGGGCTGACTTGATGATAGGGAAAAACAGAATTAACATTGCTGTACAAAGTCTTCGTGAATAATCTAATCTAGATATATCCAACGTGTACCTAATGTTTGTGATGATCATACCGCTTGATGAGCTGTCGTTCGAATGTTCACAAAATGTAGGTAATGCAATGGTTGGCATCATATTTCTATCACATTCATATCACACTAGGTAGGTAATTAACAAATTAAAAAAAAATCTAAACAATTGATAATGTATAAATTAATATTAATTTTGTTTTAATTGTGTTGATTTGACATTGACGGATCCAAATAATTAAATTTTTGCATGCCAAACTATAGGCGAAACATGTATAGTACCTAATTTTTACCACATCATCATTTAATGTACCGTGTTTCTAGCAAATAAACTTCATTTCATTATATATAATAGCGATATTTATACCTAGGTACCTAACGCTATTTTAATGGTTTATTTTCTTAGAAAAAATCAAACTTACAAAATTTTTATGCCTATCATTTTAGTTATTACTATATACGTAGGTACTGTGTGCCTTTTGGTATCAAAGTTACCATTGCTCCATTCTAGGTATAATTTGGTTGTATAAAATTATAAATATAGGAGCTCATAAATACGATATAAGTAGTAGTGGAGTCTGGAGTCATCAACCCTCAGTTACTCGTCAACCTTGGAATTACCAGGCAAGAGAACCGCATCTCTATTATTAGGTTAGCCTAGGAATTTCTGCAGTAGGTACATTATAAATTATGCACTTACTTATTTTATTTAGTTAGTTTTCGAGCATGAGTTGTTCGATGACGAACTTTACCTAATAGGCGACCCTTAAAAGAAATTGTGGCAAATTCAATGCAAGCAAGCTAGTTGTTCGGAATTTATTGAATTGAATTGAAAGTAGATACGTACGTAAGTAGGTATTTTTTAAATCCAGTTCACTACGCCTAAACTATTCATTAAAACAGTACGACTTACTTGGTTCAAATAAATTGTAGAAATTTGATTTAAAATCTTCGATCTAAGTATTAAATATTCATCAACCTATTCATATCCTAACAAATTATTCGTGCAGTTCAATGCAGAGGAAGGTCTTATTACATATACCTGAGTGATATCCTAAAGAGCATTTTATAAAAGTAACTCTTACAAGTTTGCTGGAAACGTATGGAAAGCGTAACTAGTATTTATAACGGATTATCTATATTAGGGCCGGTATCCGCTATTATTAGCTCTACTCTGAATCTCACTACAGCCTTCTGATATGAGAGTTGTTTGTCGTGTTTTTTTTCTGTTTTGCATGGAATTTAATAACGTCGAGGCTCTATGTACAAGCTACGTACGTACTTATACTTTAATAAAGTTAACATGTTTTGTTAACATAAAAGTATTTCTTTTCACTGTAACATTTTCTACCGGTCGGTATTTATTAATAAATAATAGTAGGTAAGTGACACTTAAATCTATATTTCCAAAACTAATGTAATAAAGCCAACGACCGAGAGTGAAAAGACTGTTGTTAATCATAGTTTGGATTAAGATCGAGTTAATTGAAGTTAATTAATAGGTAGTTAGTGGCATCTCTTAGTTAACAATCACACATGTGGGAACTTTCACATGACTTGCTTGCTTCCTTGGAGAAAAGGTTGTAGAATAGTACTTACAGTACATTACATTTACCAATAATAATCTATAAAAAACAAACGAATATTATCTACAAATCAATGATCCTTATGCCTCACTCAGTAATTTGAGGCAAAATCTCCTTCATATTATATTTTTAAGCATTGCTGGCTGATGACACCCCAAAAAACAATTAAAATAAGAAAAAAATATTAATTCTTTTTATTTCTTTAAAAAATGGTTTACTAAGGCGTGTTGTGCCAGTATTTGCATAAATATTGTTTGAACCAAGTGATATTAGTATTCCAAACTGTGCAAGATATCTTCGTATTCCTGTTAAGTTTCCGTTTTAGATCCTATAACTAATGCACACAAGATTAAATACTATGAAGACTAATAAAAAAAAATATTAAACAGGCTGTATGTATGTATGTATCTTTGCTTGTCTGCTGAGGCAACTTCAAAAATAACAACAATTTGACTTGACTGTCACTGTCAGGATTCCTTGTTAAGCGCGCGAAACGCCATATTTAGCTACTTTTTAGTAAAAATTCTAATTAAATAGTTTCCGTGGTATTTAGGGATTAATGATCATGTTACAGGAGATGTCCGCGAACGTTTCTATTAATTGGAGTGCTCGAAAGAAGTCGTGTTTGTGAAGTTTTGTGCTCTTAGCAAGGTTTCCTTTGTGTAACTCCATGATTGCGTGGATCGTTGAGTTATTTCGTTTAGGGGTTTTGGAGGGTTGTGCGCAGGTCTAGGTTAGGTTACCTTCTTATATTCGTATTTATAAGAATTCAGACATACTATTAACATCAGACCAGGCTGTACGCCCTAGTTGGCTTTGCCATTTTAACAAAAAATGTCACTGACAGTGACATATGTCAATAATCAAAATACGATTGTTTTGTTGATCATTTTTGTGATTTTTACACAAAAACATAGTTTATTCACAATAAATTAAGTGAGAAATCAACAAGAACACAAATATATTAAACTCGTGAGACTGTGTCACACAATTTCACAGGAATTGGGTTGAAAATGTATATAAATACGAACAAATACTAAAGTTTGTAATCGCTCAAGGAAAATTATTGCCTTATCACCAAAATTATCGTAGTTGTGTCGGTTCAATAGTTTTAAATCAACTTTAAATAATCCCAAAATGTCGGCGTTGTTAACAGCAGACTGGTTTCAGTTGGATTCGTACTACAGGTTAGTTATTTACTTGTAAGTTTCTGCATAAAAAATTTCATTACAATACATACAATACTTTATTAAGACCCTGGAATGCTCCAGGGCAGGTTTTAGAAATGTGTTATTGTTCCTATTCACCTGGAAAGAGAAGCAGCTCTGTTAGTATGTCCCGGAATGTACTGAAAGAAGAGTAAATGTTTATTCTCAAAATCTGTCATGTTTTTAAACACTGTTATAACTTTTATCAATGCAATCAACGAACATGAAGGTGTAGAAAATTTATCGCCGCTTACCGACACTAGTCTTCTCATGACCATGATGGCTGCAATGTCATCAAAGTATCGGGATCCAATGTTCGTAATAATAATTTGTAATTCTCATATTACCTTATTAATAAATCTTATCTTCACTTTCCAGGAAGTACGATCTCTATACAATGAACTGGGCAATGGATGAAGGCCTAGAAAACATGGTGGTGAGCGGAGCCCCATACGGAGGCCCCATCGCAGTGGTGCGAGACAAGAACAAGTTTGTCCGTATCATGACCACGGCCAAGCCTGTCGTCACCATCTACAACTGTGTTGGGACTGTCATATCTAAGTTTTTGGTACGTTGGGACTGCAATATCTTAGTTTTTTATGCTCTGATGGTGTAAGCTTGTTAAATTTATGTTTTATATGATCTCTTACAGCAAACTGAGGCATAGAGTGATTTAAAAGATCAACTAAAAAAAAGTACAAAATAAGAAATTTTTAGAACTTGAATGAGCTCACTTATCCATCAAGTAAAATAAAAAAATAAATATAACCATTAAAATAAAAAAAAACACGTAAAGGAAAACGTGATCAATGAACTTCACTTAACTCTTATCAGATCATAATTTTTTTAAATACAATCTCTGGCTTACGAGGAATAAATCATGTGTGTGATAAATGGAGAAAAATTTTCATCACAACCGGGATTCGAACCCGGGACCTTGCCATTCCGTGGCACGCTCTATTCCATTGCGAGGTCCCGGGTTCGAATCCCGGTCGTGATGAAAAATTTTCTCCATTTATCATTTAGATTTTCGTTTTGCATAGCGCATATGCAAGAAAATATCAAAACAAATCATGTGAGGTCCTTATAATCTGCCAAAACAACTATAATCAATATAATATGCGTATGAAGAGCATTGTAACATTTTAATGTTAATTAAATGAACATCTGTATTATGTAATGCTTATGGAATGCAATAAATATATTGAGTATTGAACTTTGCCTGCCGTGAAGGCGAATTTAAAAACAACATCAATCATCATTGTTCCAGTGGAACAGCGGCGTGTTGGTCCACATGGGCTGGTCTGACGGCGAGCAGCTGCTGTGTGTGCAGGAGAGTGGGGATGTACTCATATATGACATGTTCGGGGCATACCAGCGCACATTCAGCATGGGGCAGGAAGTCAGGGACACTAAGGTAAGAGAAGTCTTCGATTGTTATATACCATTCGATATATTCCTGCTCCTAATATTTGATTGTTTTTCATTATATTCGTCTTGTATTTCTACCTCACTTTCTCGTGTTACTTTTCTTAATCTCCCTCAATAGTAGGTTTTCTGGTAGAAATCGATTTTAGAGATAAGCTTTTAGACACCAAAATTGTACCTACATCCTGTTTTGTATTTTTGTTTTGTAATAGTGTGTCTTTTTATGTACGGACAACAGCAGATCAATGGTAACACTTGCAGTACGATTTTAAATCTTATGACGAAAATAATAAGAACGGTCCAAAGTATTACACTTGATCTGCTGTTAGCTGTACAATAATAATGTATTTATTTATTGAGCTTTGTTACCCCATACATACTATATTTCAAATGATTTTAGTGAGGTTTTTTTCCCTTACTATGTTTATGGCTGTGTTAGTTATTTTTTTAGTTGCTAGTATGGTAAAAGCCTCCTCGAATTGAATTAGTGAAATGAATTAATAAATCGTGAAATGATGTCAATGCAGTCGCCAGTTTCGTCGTGTAATGTCATTGTTCCGTGCGTCAGGTGTGCAAGGCGCAGTTGTTTCCGAACGCGCACGGCGTGGGACTGGCCGTGCTCACGTCCACCAACCGCATGTTCCTGCTCAGCAACGTGGCCGAGCCCAAAGTGAGGGCGGTGCCGGACCTGCCCAGTTAGTCACACATACAATACTCAAATACTTAA
Organism: Tachystola acroxantha; assembly: GCA_963506565.1. NCBI lineage: Eukaryota > Metazoa > Arthropoda > Insecta > Lepidoptera > Oecophoridae > Tachystola > Tachystola acroxantha. The sequence goes on from OY735879.1 coordinate 10,034,244, forward strand.
TATATTGCTTAATATTCGTTTAATTGGCCATATCATCAATAGGATTTATATTAATTAATCTGGCCAAGCCACATCATAATATATGTATAGTGCACTATAGTTTCAATTCTAAAGCTACAATATTTGTGGCTTAGAACAGAAGTGGGTACAAAACAACATCAATATGGCCGAAAGGAAAATGCCAATGCATTGTAACTATTCCTATTCATCCCCCGTGCATAAACTAGCAAAGCCAGATCAGATCACGAATAGTTAATAAAACCAGGTACACACATTCTATACTATTACCATGAGTTGCTTTACTAAGACACTCGCTAGCGACTGCGTAAATTACGTTGCTATGAGACTTGTAATTGGTGCAATTATTGTTGTTCCCTAAGCGGCTAAAATCTCACCATTCGCTTGTACTCGCTAGCGTGTGCACTTACTACAGCATCGCACTGTTGACATTGGACGATCATTGTTTCAAAATATTTATAATTTATTCCTTATTATTACGAGTTAGGGTACATTTCGCCCGCCCAAAATCTGGGCCACGGGCGAGATGTTCACTTTTTGAAACTGCTATTGTAATTATTAATAGTATGTGACCACCACTGCTATCTAAGTGTTACAGCCGCATATGTATGTATAGTGTCTGCGTGCCGTTGTCTATTACAGAAGACGTTACCAAAGCTGAACGTTGTCCTTGTTTCCAGGGGCAAATGAGCCAATCACGTCGTGGTGCGTCATCAGCTCTTCGTCTGTGATTGGTTTCCTCGTGTGCAGAGACAAGGAGGTGTACAGGTGTCAGATGGGGGAATCAAGGGCTGTGCTTATGGTAAATGAATCTATACATAATAGTTCACTATAGTCTATTCAATTTAGCTTGATTAATTCGACTGTTGACAGACGGGACTATAGATTTACAGTTGTCTGTTTATTATGTTGCTCCACAGGTACATCTGAAATTATTTAACAATTTCTGACACATCACTACAACAAATTAAATCGTATTCCCAGAATATGTGACACAAGGAATTGCGGGGTTTAAAAAAAAAATATTACTTATGAATTAAAATATACAATTTATTAAAGAAAAAGTGTAGTGACTAAAAAAACATTATTTTTAGCCACTACACTTGTACCTAATTGGTGCCGGTGAAGTAACCTTGTATGAGCGCTGGCATTTCATTTCATATTATCAAAAGTACCTTCTGAATTTTTTGACGTTTTATTATTTATTTATTAATTACAAGGCTACTGTTTTTTCGTACTGAGAGAACTAATTGTCGATGTTCCAAGAAACAAATCAAAAGTAAAAAAAAATTTTTTTTACCTTTGTGAGGACAAAGTTTTAATAATTTTCAGCTGTCAAATTAATAATGCTATAATGAAATAGACTATAGTCTTGTTATTTCTGTATTTCTTTTAGCAATATATCTTCACAAAATCGGAGTGAGAATATAGATGCAAAGCAGTAGAAAATATTTAATAAAAACCGACTGCATAACTTTAATTATATATTTTATAGTCTATGTCAATATTATGTTAAATAAAAGCCATCAAGCCGTTTAGACTCCAGGGTGTGACACAGAATTAGACAAACATACACTCAAAAAACCATAACCCTCCTTCTTGCGTAGTCGGGTAATATTTTGTTTTCCATCGCAGCGTCCCGAGATGCAGTACCCGTACACGCAGGTGCTGTCTATAGTGCCGTCGCAGAACGGGCGGCACGTCGCGCTGTTCACGGACTCCGGCCACCTGTGGATCGGCGCCGCGGACTTCAAGAGCAAGTACTGCGAGATTGACACGGGATACATCAAACAACCAAAGGAACTCGTTTGGTGAGGAACATTGGCAACCTACTCCTTTCTTTTGACGAGGGAACTTTCTTGTGACGTCACTGAGGCACTGACAGAGTACCAGCGCAGCGCGCGCGCCGCGCCGCCCCGTGCCTGCGCGCGCTCAGCAACATGCTGAGTCAGCGCCCTTTCATTACTGCGACACACAGACAGTATGTACCTAAAGCACTTCATGTTACTTTCCTTAGTGTAGTATATCTATCTGTTCTCCATGTTTGTACCTTCTTTTGTGTATGTATTGTAGTGTGTTGCAGAAACGAATAAATGTTTATCTATGTATCTAGGGAAATCTTTTAAAGGTACCCTTCTAAGGTAGGACTTTCAGGATGGGTTATAAGATAAGATAAATATTCTTTATTGCACAGAACAGATACACATACTTAGCTTAAGAGCCTTCATAGAGCCAACTAGCGCCGCCAATCTTAAAAAAATAATATCTTCCAATATAATCAATTTTATTAAAAAAGCTATTTACAAAATGTTTATTACGATAAATACTATTTTTCAATATACAATACATGGCATACTTGCGACAAGCTAAGTTGTAGTTCACAAATGTGCCAAAAACGGCCGTTTTTCGCAATTATGCGAACTACAACTTACCGACATTGAATCAATAAATAAGCATTTAAAAATAGTATTTATCGTAATAAACATTTCGTAAATAGCTTTTTTAATAAAATTGATTATATTGGAATATATTATTTTGTTAAGATTGGCGGCGCTAGTTGGCTCTATGAAGACCCTTAAACAATTGTTATACAATAGGCGGTCTTATCGCTGAGAGCGATCTCTTCCAGCAAGACCAGTGCCATCTCATTTCTAAACTCCATTGCTGGCTGGCTTTCAATAGTAACATAAACATTATTGTCACAACAACAGAGCAATGTGGTGTGGTGCAGTGGCCTGTGGTGGCTCAGTTGGTAAGAGCGTGTCACGGAATGACAAGGTCGCAGGTTCAAGTACCGCCCACGGCAAGAATTTTTTCATCATGTTCTAATTTATTCACCGAGCATGGATAATCATCATCATCATCAGTCTATTTATATTGCCCCACTGCTCGGGCACAGACCTTCCCTTACATCGAGGGAGCTCGGGCCATAATCCACCACGCGGGCCCAGTGCGGGTTGGCGGATTTCACATGCCTTAGATTTTTTTTCTTCTTCTACGGCATGCAGGTTTCATCACGATGTTTTCCTTCACCGTTTTGAGAGCACTCGGTAGATGTACGTAAGTTTTTCCGTCGAAAAAAACCGAGGATAACTCATTGGTACATGGCTGCCCTAGCTGGGAATCGAACCTGGGACCTCCATATTGCAAGTCCATTGACCCAACCACTGAGCCACCGAGCCACCGATCTGCTTCGCATGGATAATGCGTAATTTAAATTCTCAACAGAGCAATGGATTATAGAAATGTGAATGAGCTTGCTGTCACTGTCACTTCCACAATTAGACCGCTGGTGTAAAGGTACTTGTCAATATGCAGGTGCGGGTCTCAGGCCATAGTGGGCCACTGGGACGACACGTTGCACATCTACGGGTTCAACGGCAGCTCGTACTCGTACCCGTACGAAGGGCCATTCCACATCGTGCCAGAGATGGACTGCGTGCGAGTCATATCGGGTAACCTTATGTTGCTATTAGCTGTTAATCATACATGTCCTTTAATTCATACGCCAATTTGAAACTGGGGGTGGTACTCATGATAAATATTAAATTAGTAAGGATTTTTAGTAAATTAAAACTACAAAAAAAAATATCACTTTTTAAACTTTCACGGTTTGTATACATAATAATTCACTGATGACGTCTACTCGTGACCATGTTGGCTGCAATGCTGTCGAAATATCGAGACATCAATAATAAATGTTTAACACGGTAATTCCCGTTTTATCTAATTAAAGGCTTTTTAATAAATCAAAACTACAAAAAAATTAAAAAACTTTCAGAATACACCCACGAGCTCATACAGAAAGTGCCAGTCGTCGTCGAGAAAATATTCCGAATAAACAGCACCGCTCCTGGCTCTTATCTGGTCGAGGCCTCCAAGCAATTTCAGGTCAGTGGGATTTTAGTTAAAATGTAAAATTATTGCATCAATCAACTCACATCCTTGCTCCATCTCTTTTTAGCAAAACGATCTTTAGTATGAAGTTTGTATGGCGCTACCTCAGTATGACGTCACAGCCACAGTACATCCTGTACTGTTTCTGTGTCTTTCTAACAACAACTTTTATAAATGCCTGTCTTACTTCATTTTTCAACTAATTTAAATTTTTATTTCACAGTTGATCATGAATTTGTGTCTATTTTGTAACGATAATGAAAAACGTTTAATTTTCGATACTTCTCAAATATCTTATTGAGAAGAAAATCACAGTTGACTTACTAGTAAGACGTATTAGGTAAGACTACTGTGATTATCAATATTTTAAGGACAGACCCCTGAATTTTCTATTCTATTCTAGAAACGAAGCCACAGAGCAGACGACTACATACGCCTAGTAAAGCCAGATCTCTCGAACGCAGTACAAGACTGCATAGACGCGGCCGCTTTCGAGTTCAGTCCCGAAGTGCAGAAGATGCTCATACGGTCCGCGCAGTTTGGCAAGGGCTTCATCATAGACCCAGTACTTACCGACCACTATGTGAAGACCTGCAGGTGGCTGAGGGTCCTCAATGCTGTACGGGACCCTAAAGTTGCAATACCGCTCACGTTTTTGCAGTATCCTTTTTGTAACCGTAATAAATCTTGTGGTTCTTTTTCTTTGGATGAATAATAATAATAATAAGCATGCATCCCGCTGTTCGGTGGGTGGCTATTTTTTATATTTATATATTTTTCTATTTGTTTTTGATATTGAAATGTATAAATATATTAAATAAGAGTTAAAATAAATAGAGAGAATAATAATAGTAACCAAAGGACGCGGAATAATCGAAAAATACATGAGAACCGAGTAATATTTAGCATGAGTATACAGGGTGACCTTGAATTCATTCGACAAATTGAAACTGGGGGTTGTACTCATCATAAACATTAAATTGGTAAGGTTTTTTCGTAAATCAAAACTGCAAAAAAAAAACTAAGTACGTCACAAGTTACACAATGACCTTAGAAATGACCATTAGGTCAAATTTCAGTGAAAGAAATCGTTGCATAACATTAAAAATACTTTAAAATAGTTAAAATGTAAAAACTCCAAAGCACAGTAACTATGCACATCAAATTAATAATTTTTTGGATTGTTAAATTTATTGTAAATATTTTTTATTTTTCCCCAAATTGTTTAATTTACTTAAACGCTGTGCAGAATTAATGTATGTCACAAGCCTAACCATCCATTTTGTTGAATGTATTCAAGGCCACATATGTATACATAATTATAATAGTGACGGGTGCCTACTTTCTTCCTCCAGAGAAGTCGCAGAAGCATCATCAACCATCGACTTTGCAGCTCAGCAATCACGTTCACTTCCGAGCTCCATAGAATCTAGCTCGAACCTGCAGATCATGCATCTAATTATTTGATATCTGCACAATACTGACATAATTATCTGATATTTAAACACAATATAACATCATTAGGCAATAAAATCAAAATTAACAAACATAAATTGCAACATACATTTTCAAAAGTTTTAAGTTATACATACAAAGGTGGTAAGGAGTGCAGCGTCGATAATTATATATATGTACTTCAAATAAACGATATGAATTAGAGTCCAGAGCCCTGCCCATATTAGCCTATAACCACTAACAATTACAAACCTTAACGCAATGCACTAGAGTACAAAACCTAGGCGAGCGCGTTTTACTGGACCGACTAATATGGAGACGTCTGCACTGCCTTGCCGGGCATATTGCCTCGTACCTCCAGCTGAAGGACGGACAGACACGCGTGCTCTCACACTGGGCATGTTATAAGGTAAATATCGCCTAATAACCTCTTATTCGATTACAGATTACTTATACTTGTAGTCATTTCAGAGTGTAGCATGCCAAATTTAATCGTAGCTAAGCGATTCGTCCTGCTCGCTCATACACGATGTAGCTCGTGAGTGACTTGGGTTTAGATTTGGCGATCACGCCATGGTCTCATTTAGAGAGATTCATAGGAACTTGGTTCTAATTAGTTGAAATTTCCTCAAAAACTACTTGTAAAGACGGATTTTTATATTCGTACATTAATGTTTAGACTTTGTACTTGTAGGTAGGTAAAGTTGTAGGAGAAAATGTCAATTCCTGTTTACTAATAGCGCATCAGTGGGGTGACCGCGACTTCCAATCGTTATCGTAATCGCTTTCAATTTGACACATGGACGCTATGCATTGCTGCTATGTTTTTGCAAGTTTTAACAAACGACAACGAAACGCAGCAATGTATATCGTTCAAGTATCAAAATGAAAACGATAACGAAAACGATTGAAGTCGCGGTCACCCCCCTGACCATTGGGTCACCGATGAATATTCTAAGGAACTTATGTACGTGTAAAACGTTAAAGGACAATTCGGGTTATTCTTGTGTGTGTGAAAAACTCACCTATTAAAATTATCCTACTTCTCAGGTGAGCCAGCCCGACTTGGATAACGAAAGCGCGGCGCGAGAGATCGGGGAGAAGCTTCGCAGTGTTCCCGGAATCTCCTATTCCACCATCGCGATGAAAGCACACGAAAAGGGACGCAAGTCACTCGCAATTAAGGTTTGTTTGCATACAGTATGTAAAGGGAAAAAATGTAGTATGCCGAAGGAAGAGTGTTCAGTATCAGTAACCTAACAACTTTTGTTCTACGACTTCTCGAATAAAAATAAAAATAAATTATTGTCTCACACAAATCGACCAGCTGACCGGTATAATGTGTATGAAAATTTAAAAGAAAAAATTCGCCGAAAATCAAAATGTCGTAGAACAAAACTTGTTCAACTATCGATACAAAAAATCGACCAAAATATCTTTGAATTGACATTACAAATACATTTAGTACATTTTATAAGTTATTCTGAACTACTCCGGTCAAATAATGTTCCCTAAATGTTGGGAAAGTGATAACGGCCATTTATTTTGAGGTTTTTGTTTCCACTCGTACTGCCATCTAGCTTTAAAGATGAATTCTAAAAGAAAACGTCTCATTGCTCAAATAGTTTTTCAGTCATCTCTACCTTAGGCCCGGTTTCCACCAAAGGGGAGAGGAGATGTGTTTTGAATAACCAATTAGATTTCGTTACTTCTCCCAAGCGGAGAGGAGATGTGGAAATAACGAAATCTGATTGGTTATTCAAAACACATCTCCTCTCCGCATTGGTGGGTATAGCACTGATCACCATTCACCATCAGATGGCCACCAGCTTGTTTGCCGTTCCTTATTATACATTAAAACCAGAAGTAACTGTATGTAACTGATTTATTACACGTTACCTTTGTAGATTTTGGAGTACGAGACTCGCAGTAAGCTGCAAGTACCTCTGCTGCTGAAGCTGGGCGAGGGCCCGACCGCGCTGCTGAAGGCCACGGCCAGCGGAGACACGGACCTGGTCTACATCGTGCTGCTGCACCTCAAGGAGAAGATGGGCAAACACGAGTTCGAGGTGAGAAACAAAATGAAAGTTTCAGGAATTTAGCTTTGAGACACAAAAATCGACGTGTAGTTTCGTTGATGATTGAACTCAACCCCCACTCATACACAGGAAGCGGATCCACCGTGCACGATGGGCATGCCCACAACTCTAAAACTGTAATGGACTTGTGACGTCACACTTTCACGGTATATAGTACGGAGGTCGATAGGCTGCTGATGAGTTCATCAGCAGCTATATACCATGTTTACAAAATATATGAGGCCATGACCAATATTTTGTACAATCGTACAGTTGTACGATTGTACAAAATATCTGAAGGAATGCACTATATTGATCATAATGATATTCACTAGTTCCTACTCCGTTTCGCATTTGGCCGATTTTCGGGTGGCTGGGAGCACAACCTTGTTTGAGGGTTGGATCCGCGCCTGTGCGGAAGCGCTTATGAGCGACCCGCGCGAGAGACCGCCACCGGTTCGAGCGAACACGGTATAAGCCCGTGAACGCGAGTCAGGCTTTTTGAAGCGCGAAGTAATGCCGAGACGACCGTATACATACACACAGAAAATCGCCCTTAATAGACTCTAAGTATATCATTGGACTAACTCTTATGGCGGCACTTCACTTGGCTATTCGTATTCGCTATTGCCAACAGGTAAAGCACATGCTGAGTTGTGACCTTTTTGGCGCTGCAGCACTACTTAACATGTTATCTGTTTCAATGTCATTATGTATGTAGTTTAGTTATTTTTTCTCACTTTTACTAATTACCTACATGGTAATTGTACCGTAATTTAAGTGTGTTGATTGGCTACCAAATAAACATTTATTATATTCTATTGGATGTTTGTCGTATTTGTTAAATACTTGACATACATACAAATAAGACGAATATTTTATCAAGAATACCAACCAAACATGGCAATTATGACAAATACACAAATACGAATAGCCAAGTGAAGTGCCACCATTAGATATAATTGTCAATTTATAGAAATTTAGTTCAAAATCAAATTACTTATTAGTCTTATTGTATTTAGGCTAGATCGTAATGTGAGTAAAGTGTCATATTATGGCACTTTTTTATAATAATAAGCATATCTTCTACTTTGCAGCTAACAATCCGTAGCTTCCCCCTCGCGCATGCATTGTACATAAAATACTGCGCGAGCCACAATCGCGAAGCGTTGCGTAAAGTGTACGTGCAAGAGGACGACTTCTTCGGTCAGGCGGCGACGCACATCCGCGACGCGATCGACCAGACCAACCCGGGCAGTGTGGAGGCGTCGCTCTTGTCCGCCAGGGAGTGCTATAAGAAGGGAAAGAATGATTTGGGTACGTCACATTGAGTTTTATGACTTGAACCTGCGACCTTGTCATTCCGTGACATGCTCTTACCAACAGAGCCACCACAGGCCCACGTCAGACCACCGAAATTCTTCATCGTATTATACATACTAATGTTATGTGCCTGGCAAGTTCTGCCCACGGCTAGAAATTTTTCACCATTAAATGACATTGCCACATTTCAATGGAGCTTTGCCCCACCTACAAAACTACGTGACCATTTAAGCCGTACCTATCATTTTGTTGGTGACTTATTTACAGGTTTCATATTGCATAATCAGTATCATTTTCTACTACTCTCGCAACTCCTATAGAAGAATAACAAAAACAACGAATAAATCGCTTCGATTTTTAACTATATTCTGAATTCTTAATTAAGCTGTTTTTTTCGAGTCGCAACTTGCACAAAACTTTATTTTAAACCAAAAATTTTAATAAAAAAAACAGATATTTTTACATTTATTCGTTATCTTGTACAACTTGCGGTTGATGGTGGGGCAGAATCTGACATGGTCATTTGTTCGCCGAGCATGGCATAATGCATAAAAACAAATTCTATGATTTATTTATTTATCCATTCGATTTACTAATAGGTATTATAGTTACATTCTTATTGACTAGGTAAAATTATGTATACAATATTTAGGACGACATTTGTCAAATAATAATAACAGAAATTAGGACAAAAACCCGTTTGATTTAGGTGCTTCAATATGCGAGGAGTCGCGCAAGCTCTGCAAGCAGCAGTCCAGTCTACAGGAGACGTACGGAATGGGCTTCGTGGGTCTCTCGCTGCAGGACACCGTGCAGAAACTGCTGCACAAGGGCGAGGTCAAGCTGGCGGACAAACTGCGCTCGGAGTACAAGATGCCGGATAGGAGGTGAGAGGGGGTTTAGACCAGTCTTTTTCAAAGTGGGCAATAACGCCCACTTGTGGGCGCTGGAGGCCTAGAGGGGGGCGGTAAGGGCTCCAGAACTATTTTAGAATGTAAGTTTAAACTCCCAACCAGATTAATGTAGCACAAATTAAATTACGTATAGTAGTAGTATTACGTTAATATTAATTACGTTTTATTGAAATGAAAAACCTTCCTTTCTTTATTATTTTCTTTGGGCCCCAAAGTTTGCGGGGGGGGGGGGGGGCGTCATCTGGAAACTTTAACGGGGTATGTGGAGCCATAAGTTTGAGAAACCCTGCCCTACAGAATGCTATTATGCAGCCACGAACCCGTCGCAAAAGGGACGCGACCCTTATGCGTATGATGGCACAGAACCCGGCTTCTGAAAACTTCCCTGACGCGTTGCAGCATCGTGACAGCCCTATCGCCACCCTGAACGCATTGTTATATTGTATTGTACCACATTGTCCAGGTACTGGTGGCTTCGAATACTGACCCTCGCCGGGAGACAAGACTGGGAGGAGCTGGACCGCTTTTCCAAGACAAAAAAATCGCCCGTTGGCTACGAGCCGTTCGTGGACGCGTGCCTCAAGCACCACAAGAACGATGAGGCGCTCAAGTATTTGCCCAAATGCAGGGACGATCTCAAAGTCAAGTACTACGTTAAGGCTGGGTGAGTTTAGACATATCTATTAATTTACGAGCACATTTGCTTTTCGATCGCGTTTGAGGCACGTCTAATTCACATGGGAAATTGATAGGCGCCATAAGTAATGAAATCTCTTCTATCGCAACCAGTTGCCTACAAAGAGTATTTAGTTTTCTATAGCAACTTGTTGCGAAAACCAGTTGCGATGGCGACTGGAGGGACAGTTACATATATTTAACTTTTATATATCTAACAGTGGAAGAATTTTTGAAATAGGTCAAGTAACTATAAACTTTATTATTTCAAAAAAAAATCGTCGAATTAATAACGTCCTCCTTTTTTTGGAAGTCGGTTAAAAATAAGGTACGGACAACAGCAGATCAATGGTAACACTGGCAGTACGATTTTAAATCTTACGACGCAGATAATAACAACGGTCCAAAGTGTTACACTTGATTTGTTAGCTGTACAATATAAAATTTAAACATTCAAAATAGAAAAACCTAAATTAAATTATTATTAAAATTTTGAAATGGAGGTACTCAATACACTGGCAGCGTTACCTCGCTGGATCGCAATGCTAATCCGTTGCGCGAAGTAGCTGCCAGCTCTTGGGTCACCAGTGGTGTCTACTATACGCATGCATGTAGGTCAAGTAGTTTTTGAAAAAAATCTCAACCTTAAAACTCTCGTGTACACCTTTCTCTATGACTAGAGTATATGTTATACCGTACATAACACTTGTGAGTTTTATAGAAATGCTGTATTTATTTTCAGTTTCTTCGAGGAAGCGGCGCAGGTTGCGTTCGAGCAGAAAGACAGTCGCGCTCTGTTCTTCGTTCACAGCAAGTGCCCCGCGACGGAGGTGCACAAACGTGAAAAAATAGCCGCGTTATTAGAAAAATTGGAGACCAAAAGTTAATTCAGTAATAAATGTATAATTTATATTAGGTAAGTACTTATTCAAATTGTAGCCTTAATAATTATCCTGCTTATATTTTAAGATTATTTTGTGATACTGATAATAATTAGTATATTGAACTGATTCTATTTAATTTGTTAGTAAATAGTCGAACGTATATAGGTGTAAAAATGTATTAATATATGTATAAAAGTATGAGATTTTTCACAATATGGTACCCAAATTTTTACTAAATGCCTTTGGTAATCACAAATAAGTGTGAAGTTCAGTAGATGTTGCAATAAGTCTGCCTGAAACTTGAGTTTTGTGTTTATTGTTAAAATTGTACATTTATTTATACCAAAAATTATTATTTTAACATTATAATATTTATCTCAAAAAGGTACAATATAAAATATTAAAAAGAAACAATCAATATTTAAAAACCTAAATTAAATTATTTTTAAAATTTTGACTTATGGGAAGAGTACCCAAGACACTGGCAGCGTTATCTCGCTGGATCGCGATGTTAATCCGTTGAGCGAGGTAGCTCCAGCTCTTGGGTCACCAGTGGCATCTACTACTCGTTTGCTTATGTCGGTAAAAAGCGACCAGGCAATTGGACCCCACGGGCCGAGGGTCTCGACACCAAAAGCAACAAAGTTGTAAAGGGTGTCGAGACCCCTGTATTTTGAATAGGAATTATATTTGGATTATTCATTATTGCCTAAAATAAAACACAATGATAATGGTTGCAGTTTTGGTTTTATTATTGACAATGGAAAGAAAGACTACTTATCATGAACTTACGAAATATCAAGTCACAAAAAGTAGATACAAAACACATAGTGTTACATTAATATTTCAAACAATGAAGTACTGAAACTGAAATTGCTTATAATCAAAGACATTCCAGTACAATCTCCCCAAAGTGATAAATAATGAAATCGTATGTTATCCACAACCGTTGAATTCGAAATTGAAACGATCGAGTAAAAATCACGCAATGATATTTTCAACCGTGATACTCGACTTTTTGATGTGTGTAGTACCGATCTCAAACGATCTCTAAATCTACCGCTTGAGATCGGTACTACACACATAGACTTAGGTCTCAACACGAGTATGGTTTAATGGCAAAGATAATTTCTCTACCCTGGCACATCTTGAGAAAAACATATTTTCTTTATGCAAATAAATAGTTAAACATTTAGTGCAAATGTTGCAACAATGAAAGCCGTAAATAAATTAGGTAATAAATTATAAATGAGCACGCCAACAATGTCTTTCTGAATCACAATAAGTTAAACAACATTCACATTATATTTGCAAACTACATCAGTCTTAAATGAAATAATGGCTATCGATAATGAGTATAATAAGCAACGAATACACGTAACTATCATAATGAGCATAGTTTACGAAATTAAATTACATTTAGGTGATTACTTCAGATCAGTACCATTGCCACGAGTTGCCATTGCCAACGTAAGTATACCGCAGCCCAAATCAAGTGTCTTATTTTTGTAAACAAATATGACGTCTAATTACCCGTTGGGATGTAACACTGAAGGAACTGATTGGTTGAACCTGTTCATTATTGTGAAAATAAAGTGATCCGATCTAATAATATAAAAATAACTAATGTAATAATCACAGAAAAGCTTAAAATGTTAGCAGTTCTTGTTTACAAAATAAGACACTTCATTTGGGTTTCGGTGTAATAAAAATTATCTCTGAATCTCGGCATTAGAGCAAAAAACAAAAACTAGTAGAGGATCCTCCGCCATATATCTTTTAATATTGAAGATGTTGGAGGCAAAAGAGGACGGATATTGTGAACTCGACAACAACGTAACACTTGGAGTACGAATTCAAGTCTTATGGCGCAGACCATAAGAACGGTACAAATCCAACATGTTACACATACGTAAGTAGCGTAACGTAAGCACATAATGTTTCCGGTTGTACAAACCAATACTAAATAATTTACAATGAAAATCAAGCAATTTTATCGCCGCAATTTTCGTATTAGCCAATCAGCTTTCCAACTACATCCACGCATTTTCATTTCAGATGGAAGTATATCCTGCGAATTCTAAGACGAGTTATTTAATTTTATCAAACGCATTTTTTACGACTTTGTCTTGATCAACAAGGCATTTTTCACTGTCGTATTTCTACCATTTTTCGTAAATCTTACCTTGGCACAGCCACCATATAACTTATCCTTATAACTTTTAAACGGTTGGTCCACAATTTCTAGTTTTAGCGATAAATTTTCACTATCACTAATGCCTGTACCTGTAATCAGAATTTGATTCCATACAACTGTGCCAAGGTAAGCCCTACTAATTTTCCTTAGTTACCATTCAAATGTAATTTCCTCTTTGGTATTCAACTACAAATCATCTGATTATTATCAGAATATCACACTTTTACCCGTTCAGCACCGTCACCTTTCTAATCTCGGTTCCAGAAATCGATTCAACAACTTTCATGCTAAATTAAATGTTAATTTTTGGAAAGTCGCTTCGAATTCTGATACAGAGATTTACATACTAGATAGAAATAATATTGTTACTGTTTCATATTCATGTAATACTTATCTAATCAGCCTCCTTATTTCCGCACCCACTTCCCATTCGGTCACATGCAATTTAAATTAATCAATTCTTGGTCAATCCTCTCTTTCATATACTTATTGCAAAATTTTTAATACCACCACACAAATTCTGTAGGTACTCATACAAATAAAATATAGGAATAATATACAACCACCTGCTTCTCAGATCATTTAACGTTTATGTATGAAATACTCGTACAAATATAATAATTTCATTTTTTGCAATTAGTTTTAACAAAACTTCAGTTGGCGAGAATATAGGTACATACTTTATATTTTGATTTAGTAGCAAGGATTTGTGTGTGGAAAAATTTTGCTGTAAAGAAAATGGTGCGAGGTTGAAATTGATGAGATCGTTCGAGTAAATTCTCATCAGGAGAAATTGAATTCGAAAGTGAGAAAATAAACGAGAATGCTCTTGGTGCAAAGATGCTAATAATACTTTTGAAAACAAAAGCCATGGAATATTTTCGACTAGTAGTTAGAAAAACTGTACAATATTTTATATTGTAAGCTGGTACACTACAGATTTCCGAATTGACAATGGGAAGTGGCTGAACGAACTGATTCCCTTGTTTCTTATAGCAACCTCATCTTTGACGATACAATTTTAATCAGAACATTCTAGCTCCGCCACTTATGAAGAAACCTATAGAAAAGCTATTAAAACATTCAACATGTTCACTTTTGAAAAAATCATGCCCTTTTCAGCTGAAATCTCTTCTTTGACAGGGCTTACAGATATAAAAGTAATATCGTAATAAAGCGATTCCTAAAGTTCCGATTCAAATCAGTCACTTTTTTATCGTATCGTTGAAATATTATGGCTGCTAAATAATTCAACAATTACAATTATTATTCTGGAAAGTAATAAGAATAATTACTGACAGTTGGCGAGAATTCGGCCCCAACATTTTTATTCCGAAATCAAATTGATATTGTATGAAAAATATGAAGGGTAATTGTAGATTGTTCCGCAGCCTATAAAGTTTAGGAACCGCTGTCGTAATAAGCTCTTATACAATTTCTTGACACAAGACTTTTATATATAAACATACACTTACCACAAAATGAGAGTTTCATGGGAGTTAGATGAGCAATGAGTATCATCTGAATTGTGAAGAAATGGGATTTAAAATTATGTCTTACAAATATACAGTTCTATAACCTTTTTCTGCAGAATTTGTATAAAATGTATCTAATAAACATTAGGTTATAGATAGATACACTGGGAAAACCCTTAGATCAACACAATCCGTTTCCTATATGTATAAGGAAAGTTATATTTTACTTTGTTGAAGAATAATACTGTTTTTCTAAGAGTATATTTAAAAAAATATCTTAGGCGGAAGAGTGTAAGCGGGGTAACGCCAAATAATGTCACTAAGCTAGGCGATTGACTGAATATTATTCTTAGATCAAGATAATCTATGGTTCTTATAAGGAAATCTATATCACATTGATCTAAGAGTATTTTCCTATTGGTAGATTGAAAAATCTACTTCAAATTGACACCAAGTCAGACATCCTATATTAGTCCGACTGTCTGCAGAAAAAAGTTAGCATAAAACACCTGTCATCGAATCGAGTTCGAGCTTTATGCGATCTATACAATTTGCATAACGAAACGGTAGCATAAAGTTTTTAGTTTCGTAAACGCCCAGTGGCGCTAACCATCAACATTCATACAACTTATGTGACGATTTCGATTCAATGACCACGGTGTTTCAGTCTAAACCTCATCCCTAAGCAAGTGTTTTATTTTGTAAACAAATATAATCGTCTAATTACATGTAGTGCAACACCGAGTTCTTCATTTGTGGAAATAAAGTTATCCGATCTAACAATGTCAAAATAAGTATGCAATAATCACAGCAAAGCTTAAAATGATAGTCGTTTTTGTTTACATAATATGACACTGCTTTTGAATGAGGTTATAGTCTTAATGGTATCAGTAAATAAATAATTAGCTTCACACAAGTCAACGTGTACTCCACATTACCTACATAGACAGGAAAGGCACGAGGAGCATGCATCATATACCACATCAAAACAAATCATACAACCTTACAATCAATACAACATTACAAATACGTCGTGTAGCTTTTAAGCTTCTTTTTTTTACTTTTTCTAAATATTATATTATCACATTTACGAGTATATCTTTAGTTTAGCTTCAAATAATAATTTAAAATGCCATTTTTTGTTTATTTTTTCTTAATATAATTATAAAAATCTAACATACTGAAATGGAGCTAATGACTTTGGATAGGCGAAGTGTTCTGCGTGAAGGATATTAATAAATAACAGTACCCATAGTGTGAGTTACCTATAGCACATCAAGTCTGGGCCATAAAGTGGCCATAGAGAAGTTGAAGTTTCTCCTATAGCCCGCCAGGGGCACACTTCAACCTGACGTGACGTAGACGCTATAGTAAAGTAAACGAGGTTCTCTTGAAAATGGCGGGAAACGACGGTTGCGAAATTATTTGATAATTTTCCTTTTAATGTCTACAGGGACTATTTTGTGTTTAATATCACGTTAAATTAATCAGAAAATGCTAACATTTTGACATGAGTGACAGTACGGTGAAGTTATTGGATTATTTTAGCAAGATCTGAAGTTTCAAGCTTTTATCAAGAGTTCCCGCTACAAGCTCGGGAGTGAACGTGACTGTCGAGCTGCTTCGTCCAGAGTGATGACGCTACGGCGACTCCTCTGGATGAAGACATGAAGACGCGGCTACCCAGGGTGAAGACGCTATTGCGACTCCCCTGGAGGAAGATAGAAGACTATTGAATATATTGAATTTTCTGTAACATGACATTGGCAAATGACGGAACAGTCGAGTCCATTAATAAAATAAATAAATAAAGTAAACGATCTCGATAAAACTCACACTAAACGTACAGATGTTTAGCAGTAATGGCACAAAGAGATAAACACACGAATTAACATTTAAACATACACTCGAATTATTAAAATAGCCTAAACCGATTCTCAGTGGTTTAGCTAGATACAGTTTAACTGTCTAAACCATAGTTTAGTCCCATTCATGCTAACGAATTTAAATCATCGTTCACATCGTAAAGTTCATACGAAGAATTTAAAATGGAGGAATTTCACCACACATAGAAGCATCACATAACAGCCAAATTAACACATCCTTAATATTATTGTGATGCGCAATAGGGATGACAATAAATAAAATCCCTTTTATTAAGGCGGCTTGTGTAAGGTTCTTAAATGTGGTTTAGCAGTAGCCTTAACGCATTTAAACGTTTTTAACATCTTGCACGTCATAATTTAAGTTGTTAAACGCATTTACCAACTAAAATTTAAAATCATTTAAATAGAATCTCATGCAAGCCGCACCTAATGTCTCTCAACCTTACAAACCTATAATCAAAATACAAACCTGACCGTTTTACACATCTTTGGAATTTGTTAAGATTAATCTACTATGTATCTGGCCAGGAAAGTAACGTTTTAAAATACTCCTTCTTAAAAATTAAACAAACAAAAATACTAAACAAAGTATCAAACAAAAACAAATATCTCTTTGAGAAACAACAAAACTTTATCACGCTGGTGATAGTATAAATTGCAGTGTGCAAAAGATACAATTTGCATTCAAACAGATCGGTGCAAAGTATTTCAGTAGAAAGCATGCGAAATCTCAATATTATGAATGAAAGAGTAAATAATAACAACTAAGTATAAAAGTACATATCAAACATCGATGAAAATGAAGATATTTTTTTAGTTTTCTTTTTAAATAGGAACTGTACGTTCATAACTAGACATTGGTGTCGATTCTGCGGTGTCGCACGCTAAATTTAATCATCGCTAAACGAATTTCACTCACTAAGGGCCACTTGCGCCAAAAAATAACTCCGGGTTAAATGTTTAACCCCGTTCAAATATCAAATCTCACGTAGTTACACCAAAGATAACCCTTGTGCCAAATTCGACTTAATACTTTGTCTTTAACACTCATATTTTGACGGGTTAAGTACTAACCCGGGGTTAGCGCGCAGTGGTGATATAAACATTGAATTTATATTATTTTTTCCAAGAAACTAGAGGCACTGCCTGTGATCCGAATCCGGGAAAATACAGATCTAAAAAAAATGTATACTCGTATGAATAATATGCATAAACTAATTCCGACCTACAATTTGATACAAATACAAAATGTAGGTCGGATACCTACTTGCCGACATTTCTCAGATTCGAATCAAACTCAGTACGTAAGCGCTCTTACACAATCTAGTTTCGAGTGACCCTACAGTTTCATTTAGATTTAGCAGCCCAACAGAATCGCACCTAACTTAAATACTAATGACTTTAAATTCGTATGCCTTACAGCTAAGCTCAATTTGACATGTCGTGGAGATACGACGGTGTGAGGGGAGTTAGAGGGGTTAAAGGACGAGCGTTCTGAACGGTCACCTTTGGGGTCCGTTCGAATTTCAGCTTGTCGACGGGGCTTGACCCTGGGGTCGAGCTCGGGGTGAGAATGCCTGAATGTCTGCTAATCCCGTGCTGACTAACGATGTTCAGACTAGAGAGATTGTGTTTGGGAATGGTGAATGTGGGGAGATCTTTGGTTTTGATGCTGTCGTATATGCGTACGAGTTTATTTGCGTCTAAATCTATGATACGTGCCGGGGCTGCTGTGACTACTAGACCGGGCATCTTCTGTCCTGCGCGCGCGGCCTCGGGCGCGGGGAGCGGCGCGGAGGTGGCCGCGGGCGCGTGAGGCTGGTTGTTGGCAATGTGCTGCGATATGGAGTGGCTCTTAAGACCTTGGGCCGTTTTGTAACTTTTGCCGCATTGGCATTTGTATGCCTTTTTTACCCTGAAAATGAGATGTTTGGAGCTTAATTTCCTGTCAATTGGTTGCACAGAAACAATGTATACCGGAGCCCAAATCAAGTGTCTTATTTTGTAAACAAATATGATCGTCTAATTACCTGTTGTGATGTAAAACTGAAGGAACTGATTGATTGAATTTGTTCATCATTGTGAAAATAAAGTAATCCGATCTAATGATATATAAAATAACTATGCAATAACCACAGAATAGCTTAAAATGTTATTAGGGGAGGGTAGTTTTTGTTTACAAAATAAGACGCTTGATTTGGGCCTCTGTTTACAAGCATTTAGCTTAGAGTGTTTGGGGGGAAAAAATAGTATTTTTTTGTAAAATAAATAACGATACAGGGTAGGTAGAGGATGTACTTCCTTGTAGTAACATTATGTACTGGATGCAAAAGGCTGAGTCGGTTTGAGTGACTATCCTCCTTGTAACATTATTTTGTAGCTGTGTGTGTTTTCACATAATTATAAGCTGAAATCGTGCTGCGAGTGTTACCATTGATGTGCTGTCGAGTGTGCTACAGTGTAAAACACAATGTAAGAGAGCTACGCCAACAAACTGCATTGCAGTTTGGCGACCGACGTAAACATTGCATTCTTTGTTAAAAATTACATATAAGTAAATAAATTTAAAAAGAAAACTTTACTAATTTTCTCCACAACCACTGCAACTAATATAACCTTGTATTCTCGAGTTGTAGTCGAGCTTCACTAATAAAGATATTTTTACAACCTGATGCATGTCTACAGGATCGAAATATTGTCTGCAAATAAGTACCTACTCGTAACTAGAGAGGTAAGTAGATAATCGTAAATAATTATAAATAGTGGCCTCGCTAAACTACATATCATTTGAATAATTACGAACTACTTAATGGTCTGTTTCTAATTCGTGTCCTATTTTACCAAACTAATTATATTACTTATTAAATACATGCTAAATACCCAAAATGTAAATCGCATGTAATACCCATTTCTTCCAGAAATATTCTAGAGCAACGAGTCGCTTCTTTGGTCCGGGGACTCTTTTATTGTAACACGCGGTCGCGCTCAACAGCAGGTGCCTTCTACAAATGGACAGCTAATATTAGTAGTGGTAAGACTCCACGCACTTAGGCCGCGAACTCAGCGTGAGCTCGCACTTAACACTGTTAAAATTGTATGAAAACTGACAGATGTAAGACCAAACTCCACTTGCCAACAAATGTTCAAGGCTGTGGTATTCGATTCCACGAATATTCTAGTCAGCGCTCATCGGAATGAATTTCGATGCCATGGGGTACATGGCAATAGCAAACTTATGAACGGGTATTCATAACTAAATAAAAATTAAATAAATACTTAATTGAATTCAGTACGACTGCAATAAAACTGCAAAGCAATCGTACAGCCCGATTGCAGACGGTGTGCAGTTGGCGTACAGTTCTAACTGCATTCAAAATGCAAAGCAGTTTAAGTGCAGTTGAAATGCAGTCTGTCTACCTGGAGCCTTAGGGATCTTTACAACAAGGAAAGGGGCGCCCTTTCCTTGTTCCTTAAATACCAACTCATTAGGTCCATTATGCAGCCCGTGGGTAATACTCACTTGCCATCCTTCTTGTGTCCATTCTTGGAGTGGTACTTGATGCCGTTGACGTTCTTGTATCGCTTCTTGCAGCCCGGCACGGGGCACGCGAACGGCTTCTCCTGCGCGGCCGCGCCCAGCGCGCCCGACGCAGCGCTGCTGTTTAGCCTGAAGAGTATTATAAAAATAATTATGTAGCATAGTCACAGACCCAATAGACATGAAATCGGTACAAATTTGCAAGCGAAAAATTCTGTCAACGATGAGCGCAATAGACGAAGCGAGGGACAGGGGTGCCGTCTTAAATCCATGTCGATATCTCTAGGTTACACGTGTCGCGAAGCAATTTTGCGGTCATATGCGGGCAGTCCTTATTTCTCTGAGGCGGGCAGACACGGGCACCCTCCTGTTACAGGTCTATGGGGTAAGTGGTCTGTGAGCATAGTAGATAATAAATAGATAACCTATTCAGTTAGGTACTTATACGATGTTGTGGTATTTGGCGCTGCGTTCCCACAACCTCGTTCCAAACGCGATGCGTTGAACACCTTGGGGTTTTAGTGGGTATAGGACCGTGTTATGGCGGGAGTCCCACATACTCACCGCGTGCCCCTCCTCATTGGCGCGGTGAGATGCGAAAAGCATTTCCCCATTACTTGGGGGAAAAAAAAAGGTACTTGTACGATGTTGCAAAAATCAGTCGGATATTTCTAATAAATAGGGGTCAGCGCAGACGGACGTAGTGGAGTGGCGGGCGGCGAAGAGCATTCGCCGGTCGCAAGGCACACCGACTGGCGCGTGGGCTTAAAAGGCTTAGAAGCAAATTGAGATCCTGCACGCGACTCCGAGCGCCGTCACGCGCAGCCCTCACCGGCATTTTACTTCGCTATACCGATTACAGTCGTATGTTGCTAAATAAATAAAGCTGAATTCAAATTGTTACTAAATTACTCGCTTCTCCACCACTCCACTCCGTCGGTCTCTCCACCCTCCACTCCGCGCTGATATAATTAACTACCGAAGAGACCCGAAAAGGACTGGGTTTTGAAGACAAGCCTTCCAATAATCAGTCACCCTGCAACAGTGGAGCTTGAGTGTAGCTCTCAGCGGCAACCCTGCTGCGCTACTTCAGTGGATTGAGCTGACAGCGCAAGGGAAATGCACAAAACTCTTACCTTTGTGGAGTCTGTACAGAGTATCACACCCCCATTCTTCAGGCTTAGTTACGGTCACGCATCATGTCATATGCAGTTATGAGCGCGAACTCGAAAGAGTCCCTCCCTAAGCGGTAGAAAAAACGGCGCGGACACGACGCTTACTCGTTTGCGTATTGCACAACATAGGTACAGTCGAAGACAGAGATAAGTATTCAATAAGGTTGAGATTTTCTCAAAACTACTGGACCGCATTTAATAATTATTTTACAGTTATACTTATAGTTACTTTTATCCATCAAACACTGAAAGTATTTTTGCAATAGGTCAAGTAGTTTTTGAGAAAATCTCAACCTTAAAAACTCACCTGTACACCTTTATCTGTGTTTCTCCGTACAAATGTGCGTACATCGTACGGATGTGCGGACGCCAACTGTTTTATAAACTCGCCCCGTCTGCGACGCATCCTAGTCATTATGTCTTTTCTCTCTGACTTGCCCCTTAGAATTAATAAGATAGGTATACTGAATGCTCACTTGACACCATATCGCAATATGAACTCCGAGCTGTACTCCTCGACGGTGGTCCAGGAGTCGTTGCTGTCTTCGGACGGGCTCAGCATCTCGTCCTCGTCCATTTCGCTTCCTGCAAATAACATGCTAATAATAACTTACTGAAACTATTAAAAAAGTGTAATATACCCATCCTATAATATTAATAAGAAATCACATTCATAACTCCCAGGATTCCCTGTACAATCGATGACATTCAACTTGCGCAATACCATTGCAAGGACGTATTTCCCATAGAACAATAATGGAGGTTGAAAATGACATGCGACCCTCCCACATGTCAGTGTAGCCATTCATATTTGCATTGTACGAGATTCAAATACCTAGGTATAAGTACCTATAACTTCAGATCTTCGAGGAGGTACGAGCTACGATCCAGCGGGCTAGTGTAGATTGGTGGGTTACATTACACACCTTATACCATAGATTTCTTTCAGTAAGTTTGTATGTGTTCAGAAAATCAACCAACCATGAAAAATACATAGCTGACCCGGTGATCGAACCTGGGTCTTTGTATCATACGAACAGGGTTAGGTTAGTGTGAAGATACAGTATGTAATACCAGTAGGAGTACTGCTACGGATGGATGGTGTCTTTGGCGCGGAGAGCAGTCGCCGACGCACGTCTGGTGCCGGCGGCATGCTCTGGTACTCGCGGCGCGTCGCCTCAGTGAAGAACTTCAGCACGTAGCTCAGCGGGATGCAGGTCGGCTGCGACGCCTCCTTCTGCTCCACCACTGCTGGGTCATAGTCTGGAAACCATCAATAAAATACTGGCTGGATGGATGGATAAATACTCTTTGTTTTTCTGTAGAAAAAACTTCTGTTTCCGACCGATCAGCTGTTCGATCAAATGTATGTTTACATCCGGAATGCTAGAAAACAATACATTACAAGGCGGAGCAAACGTAAAGTAACTAAAATAACCAAATGACCCGCATTGAAAATAACAATACAAAAATTCCCGCATTATTTTAAGTCCCACCTAAAAATAATGATCAATGATGACAACATTACAACATTGATAAGACGTAATGAGGGCGATCATGAGCCAATATTACTAGTATAAAATATCTAATGTCGCTTGAAATTATGATGAATATTTGATATTTACCGATATGCACGTCTTCAATGTGTTCAATTAAATCCGCTAGTCTTGGAAATGTTATGCCACAGCCATTGTATTTACAGATGTTTATCATGAAGACGGCCATGTCGTTGAAAGGGTAATGCACTAGTCAAACGCAAGACTGTGCTAATTAGCGGATTTATGTTTATCATTTTCTAGCGGTATATTATTTCAAAACATTTCACAGGCTTCTGAGGAGTAATAATAAAATAGGGATTTTAAGATTATTATAGTATTTAGCTGAATAAATAAGAGATGTATGCTTATAAATAGTATTTTATTTTTCTGTCATTCGCGCAGGTTGATCAATAGTTGGCTGTACCGATCTTGCTGTCTGCATTCTCGGCCAATAGGAAGACAGGATTTATACTCTGTTTCACTTCAGCATTCAGAAATTGAACATTCCAAAGGCCGGTCTCCTCCTTCTCGGTGTTCTTTGGTAAGTGCGGCGATTTGTGAATAAAATAATCGTGAAAAAGTGCTGAAATTTCAAGCCATCATCAGATAAAAAGTGAAAATATCATTTTCTACGAAAATATAGTGTGTGATAGTGCGAATATTTTTTTGTGTATACGTAAGTTGTCACAGAAAATATCTTTCAAACTTCAATCAGTCGCTCGCTCGCCGATTCGGCCATTTTCCGTTGTTACTTCAGTATCTTGTCTTGCGGTAATATTACGCCCTTTTTGCCTGTAAAATTGGGTGCACAGTGATATCAGGGTTCATATCTTTACATAAGAGTGTTGATTGGGCGGCCACTGTCTCCGTTACGTAGTCCCGTAAATTACGTAACTTTCTGCGGTTCATCGGACAAACGTCAACTCTTGAAACATCTTCAAGTATTCACTGCAGAGGTTCAAAAGCCGGTGCACAGAGCTATTGTTCGCAAGAGTACTCATCTAGTTCTACCGTTTCTTTCAGTTGTCGCTCACCGCACCCAAATAATCACAAAAATGCTGTCTGCTGCTAAATTGATCGCCCCTGTAGCCAGGTCTGCCGTAAGTACACTCATTCGAATTGGATTTTACTATAATTTTCCTTACAGTAATACTAGTCCATTATCCCTGAACTTGCAGGACATGTGATGTGACATTATCATTATTTGACCTTGTATGTGCTCCTGCACGCAAGTGACCGGCTTGTATCTTCGCCTAAGTGAAGGAAAATGAGGATTCTTTGATATTTGTATTGATTTTGTGTGATTTAGAACCTTGACAGTAATTACATAATCAAGGTGTTAAATACGTTTGCACCTCATCATTTGAATAATAGTTGTGATAAATGCAGTTCATTGGCATTAAAACCACTGCAGTGAGGTTAGATCATCCAAAAAGTCTTCTAATTAAACTACATTAGTCTAATTGGTTTTCTTACAGCAGCACAAACAGTTCTATCAAAATGTAGACTTTTGATAGACACTCTAAAACAGTATTAAAATATCATCTATGGTTTTTACAGTGCTTCAGCAACCCCGCCCTTATGCGGCCAGTAGCAGTACTCCCCACACAGCTGTTCCCAGCGGCTTCTCAGCTGTCAGCGGTGCGGACCATCCAGACCACAGCGGTCACAAAAGACATTGACTCTGCAGCCAAATTCATTGGTGCAGGTGCAGCAACAGTCGGAGTCGCTGGCTCTGGTAAGGAACAATAAGATTTTAATCGTTTTGTGCATTGTGCTTATTTGGTGTTCGCTTTAATTTTATTTTAACCTATCCATAAATAACCCTAATCTATCTTTGAACTCTTATCTGCTAATTTGTCATACTTTATATAGAGAGTGGTACGTATTCACTGTACATATAATGTGATTGCATAAGAAGGGTGTTGCACTTATTGATTTTTGTGACCTACTTCCAACAGATAGGAATTCAAAGACAACTGAATATTCCACCTCCTACTAATCCTCCCCATTCACTAATCCTTATGTATCCACAGGTATTGGTATCGGTGTGGTGTTTGGATGCTTAATAATAGGTTATGCACGTAACCCTTCCTTGAAACAGCAGATATTCTCTTATGCTATCTTGGGATTTGCACTGTCTGAAGCTATGGGCCTATTTTGTCTCATGATTGCGTTCTTAATGCTGTTTGCCTTTTAGAGATTCATTATTGTTTCTTATGAATTATTTACTATTTTATATGTCAAGTTTTATTGTAAAGTGTATAAAGTATAATGAGATAATTGTGATGACACCTCATAAATGGTTTATGTTGCATTTTTACTATAACATCTTAATTAACACTATGGAAATTGCTGAATGAGGTGAGCAGCTTGCTTTTGCATTTTGTAGTTAGTGCTTTATATTTTACGTTCTTTAATTATGTGACAAGGAATCCTGAACTCTTTTTTCCGAGCTAAGATGTCCTCTACATTCTGCAGCCATATTAATACCTAATATAAATTTCAAGTAACATTACAACTGTATTGTTAAAGATTAAAGTCTGATGTTAACACATTGTGTACTTTTTCAGGAGCGGGTATCGGAACAGTGTTCGGTTCTCTGATCATCGGCTACGCCAGGAACCCCTCCCTCAAGCAGCAGCTGTTCTCATACGCCATCCTGGGTTTCGCCCTGTCCGAGGCTATGGGTCTCTTCTGTCTTATGATGGCCTTCCTGCTGCTCTTCGCTTTCTAAACTACCTACTTTTAAGAACACTACTGCCATCCCACACGATGAGGTTTCAGTGTATACTATCTGGAGTGGACGGCCAAGGAATCGAATGTGTGGAAACCTCACCCTCATAGTGATGCAAGGACTGATGTGTATATGTGTTACACTAACTAGTGCGCGTCATCATCAGGAATGCAATTATTTAATTATGTAGTATATAATATCTGCAAATAAAATGTACGTGACATTACACGGAAGCTAAAATTATTTATATTCCTGGTTTTTGTAGACTGTTACTCAAAATCATGTTATTAAATAGTCTCGCAGAATAAGTTATTAAAATAACTGTTAAAAGCCGGTGACGATATTGTTTGCCAGTGAATACGTATTTTTTGCGTGTGTATGGTCACCGAACTTTTGCAGTGTATGCGTTATCCTGTTCGAGAATGACGGCATCTGTATTGTACATTTTTAGGGCGATTAAATGATACAAACCAAAATAATTCGTTCTCATTTCTAACCCTACCAGAAGATACGATTTTAAAGCTTCTTATGAGAAATAGTCTAATAGACGTTCATTTTGGACTTAAAGATTTTGATTATAAAAACATGACAATTTTAATCGAGGGGATACTTAACTCTAGGTTGGGGCAGACATTCTCGGACGTGTTTACCAGTAGTTCCAAGGTTCATCATCATAAGGGAGGAGGACTCTAGTAGCAGTGTGCGATAATAGTGGAGATTTAAATAGCCTGATGAAAACCAATTTAGCTCTTCTTTGCGCAATCACAATCAGCGCCATCTGTCCGTTGGTTGCCGATGGCGTACGTCAGCCGATCGGTCACGCGTTTTTCTGTACCTACTTGCAATCTCGTGAACGGAAAGTTATTTGAGGAATGAATACAAATGAGAATCATCAATGTTTTCAACAATTTATTACAAATGTGATGGAAACATCTAAGTGAATACCTCCGTGATATGGTCTACAGACAACTTCTGCAGACCGCAGAGGTAAACTCTTAAATTCATATTACAAAATGTATATCACTTTCTAATTTAGAACTTGCAGGCAGACAAAATAAGTTCGCATCAAAATGAACGCAATCCAATAGAAGTGTTCGGTTTGTACTCATCTTGCTTAAACATCTAATTCTATTCTCAAAGAAATGTAAAAAATCATTCTGACGATTCGTACAGTTACCCATACATCTCATCTGAATACCGATAAGCGAACGCTTATTTACACAAAGTTGGGGGCCGACACAGAATTGCCATTTATTTACGAAGTTGCGCGAAATACAACCAACTCGGTGGCTTAAGGTGGTAAACATTTACTGACCTCAACTGTACATTTATACAAACCTACAAAAGCACCTAATGGAAAAAATAGTTACGCTATTCAATTACAATAATAAATAACACAAGTCAAATCGTGAACACATGATTTTACAATGAGACATTAATTTCCTTCCTATGCTACATCTAAATAAAGTTCAGTATTGTTTCACAAAATGTGTGTTCAGACTTCTCAGTGCAATGTCTACACTTCTTTGAGAAGAGATAAATATAAACATAATTATAGGTTCACATCTATAATAACCTAGTGCAGGAAACTGATGGGATTCAATATGAGAAAAGTCAACAATACATAGTTCTCAAGAAGTTAGTTTCGGTATCGAAAATAGAGTAACTACATATAACAAAAACCGGCTGCTTCTATATCCTATATCAGTCCCTTGATCACGAGGAATCTAGCGATATCTCATACATCAAACTTAACTCAAGGCCTTTACAAAGGAACCGACATACCTACTGTATGTACACCCGAAACAATTCATTCCTTTCGACAATTTTAAGTATCCAAAAAGTCTTAGTCTTAAATTCATATTAAAATGTCATGAAATAATTTAGCAAGTAACACATAGAGGAAGTTTTCACTAATATTGCACTACAGGAAATTTTAGATTCGAACCGGAAACTAACTCCTAGAACACTGTACATAATTTAGCTTTGAGAATATAATTAATAACACAATTATTTGTAAACATTTTTACAATAATTCTCACTTAAACCTATACAGCAAAACAAATAAGGCATTTGTCTAAGTTATCAAACATAATTTCCAAATACAAAAGGGCTCATTCGCTCTTGATTCGAGTACGTAACAACTCCTAATTATAGCTCTGTTTTTTTTTAATAATAATAAACTGCAATCTGTTTTCATGAGATCATTACACTCGTAATATTATTTGGTCCAATAAGATAAAAGTAGGTTTTCGCGAACTCGAATCAAAAGGTTAACTTCAAGAAGCTTAAATACAATAGAGGGGGGTATTCATTTATAAAAGTTGACATTAGAAGAACGTCAAAATAGTATGTTACTGACAATAATGTTGCAAATTACTGTTATAATACTAATTTATTTTGTGGCGCAAAAAAGTGTATTGAAGATGGAGTTAGAAAACCCATCTAGTAGCATAAACACTCGATCGAAAGAACTCTACTCTTGGATAAGTAATAAATTCGTCCCTTTAGGCTTATGTAAAAATGGTCGAACCCCTTTCTGTCCTTTCGAAACATCTTCCGCTAGAGCGAGACGCTTGAAAACACCTGCACTTTTCAGCTCCGGCAACCGAAAGGGAAGTGATTCAATATCTGATTAAACCGGAAAACTTTATTCGGAGGCATTCCCATTTTCCCCCAAACAATAAACTGAACTTGTACGCTGTTTCGTATAAGTAAAATGTATGGACAATGTTAAGTTTTGTGTTCCAAAAAGAATGTTAGAACAATAGTTGTTCAGCCACGGATATTGAACAGCCCCCTTTAGTATACCTTGTAATTGACTTCAACGTCTAACATGACATGGAGGCAGGTCTAATCAGAACCACTAAGACTAGGTTATATTTCCTCTGGCGTGACGTCGTTCGTTCCCTCCATTGTGCCTAAGCTTCTCGATCAACTTACATTATTTTTGGCTCAACCTATGTCCAGTACTACCTTTACAAGTAAACGTCATTATACCATCTTTTTTATCAACTAAAATATTGATATTTTTCTTTATATTACACTCTAATAGGGTGCAATAAAATACCTGTATTGATCGTTTGCTTAGTGATCAATGAAAGCTGAATAACGTGACAAATCGGGAACAGCTGTGTAATTTATATTTGAGTTTACAGAAACGACTGTAGAAATAACTCTCGTGTATAAACACAAGTAATATTGAGATACGTTTAGGCAAGTGAAACGGCGCGTCATGGTTAGTAAACCCTGCATTGATAAGTCAAAAACTAATAGAGAAATTCATACATATTCGTGATGCAACTAAAAAAAAAATAGTTAATTTACTCATGGTTTCCAAATAAATAACTCCGTGCATTTATCGATCCCTGCTAATGATCAATAGATGAATCTTATTACACCCCTGTATAAATAACTCGGTAATGTTTAGATCGCCTCAGTTTCAAACTGGGTACCTCTGCTTATAATAATAGGTCCGTACGTTTCAGTCTGTTCTAACTTCAGCACTTGATGCTTCTTGAGAACGAGCAAACTGTAGAACTTTTGCGCCACCTGACAACAAAATATAATTTCATAAAACAATCCATGCGTGTATTTGATAGCAAGCACTTCCACTATATTCCACGACGTATCATGTCAAGGCGTTCGTGTGGCGATACTGCACGATGTGATGGTGAGAAAACGCCACGCTATGATAATTAGAATGGGTACGGTTCTGATAGACAACGTCTAGATCTTAGCTTAATTGCTTACTTTGGCGGATTTTATTCATACAGAAACTATGAACTGCCACAACAAGATCTGGCATTGTCCGTACCTACAGCAACAAATCTCTATAATCATAGACAGGTTTGAGTATGAATGGAGTTTGAGTTTGGTCTTACAACTGTCAAATTTCATACAACTTCGATACTTGTAAGTGCGAGCTCACGCCGAGTTCAGTTTTCAAAACTCTGTTACGATGCGGTCTCTTTCGACCGAAATACAACCCAGTTTTATCCTTCCATATTTATGTAATAGTAGTATTTTTGGAAATCTTAAAAAAGTCGGAGAAAATCAATTGAAAAAGTGAAGAGACCGCTTCTTTTTATAAAAACCTTGCTATTTTGGAATTTAGACGGCCAACTACAAGATGCGGTCGAACGGACCGCATCGTAACATTACTATCGGCTTAAGAGATCCTGTGTACGCATAACCGACTATGCGTACATTGGAACGCCTATACGTCGAGGCGTCTCGTGGCGTACCTGTTTCCTATTATTGTGCCTGGGCGCCAGCTCGGCGAATGTGAGCTGCACGTCGACGGCGAGCTTGGGCCGCATGACGCTGAACAGCTGCGCGGCGCGGCGGTTCAGCACCCGCTCCTCGAACTGCTCGTCTGTCTCGCCGGCCTCGCGTTCACCCTCCTCGGGCTAAATACATTGTACAGTTTTAAGGATAGGATCCAAAAAGTTACATACACATGGGCTCACGGTATTTATTATCACTTCGCTTTATTATGTCGTATCGTTTTTTTACCGTTTAACGTCTGGCGTTTCTAGCTATTCCCATTATCACATCTATAATTAATTATGTCGTGGACGACAGGTTATCGTGACGTTCTGTATGTGAAAAACTCCATTTAAATAGCCAAGTTAGTATCATATTTTGTCATTGTGTATTATATTATTCTTTAGAACTGTAGCTATTTGTATAACCATTGTCTTTGTATATAATGAAATTGAGATCTTTGTTTCCAAACTTACATACGAATTTAAACTATTGACTAGTTGGACTTGGCGTTTTTTTTTGTATTTCTCAATATGTTTAAAGAATAAATGATACACAATTATCTGTCGTTACGACATAGTTGGAACGCGCCCTTACGGGCTAGACAGATTCTAATAGTTTTTTTACGATTCTAATAGGTCGAAGTCAGAAATAAGTATCGGAAAGAAGTATATAAGGTTGAGATTTTCTCAAGAACTACTAGACCGATTTTAATAAGTCTATTACAGTTACATACGTTTTATCTAACAGTGAAAGAATTTTTACAATAGGTCAAGTAGTTCTTGAGAAAATCTAAATCTTTAAAACTCTCCTGTACACCTTTATTCGTCTTCGACCGTACGCTGTTCTTTTGCAAAACCTATAGCTACCTAAAAGCTCCCAAAACATGTAGCAGGAGTCACTATATTGACCGTTTACCATCATTTTAGGAGACCCTTCAATATAATGCTATCTACTTAGTAAATATCCTATCTCGTCCGTATCACTTACCCGCTCCACGCTGGGCGGCAGGTCGTAGTCGTGCTGCGGACTGTGCGGCGCGTGCTGCTCGTCGTAGCCCAGGTTCGTCATCTGCATGCCAGTCTGATAATCAGGTATATATCATTATGCAACATGTGGTGTAGCGGGCTGTTTAGCAACAGGACCTTTTCAATGAGGGGTTTACAAGGTTACATTTAAAAAAGAAAGTACCGCTAGCCCCGGTAGATGGCACTGACTGGTCTGATGTTAACATTAAATGTGTTGTTATTGCTTGTAACTTGGGCTTTTACTATTTCAAACCTAACTGTATTGTTTAAATTACACAAACCAATAAAAATAAATTATTCAGCTGAAATTTAATTTATTTTCATGGTGCTGTGTTTTTTTACGATGATATCGCACTTCGGTACAACGCCATCTATTATTAACTTGTTTTTTTTACAACTATCACTTTGAAAACCGTTTTGTGCTAGCATAAGGTTTATGCGTACCTGGTAGTCTGAATGTTCGAGCAACCCATGCAGTAGCGGCTCCACTGGCAGGTCATGCGCATGCGCGGCGAGGTGCGCGCGCGTCAGCGCAGGCTGCTCTGCGCACAGTTGCGGCATCATGGGCATCTGGTCCAAGCTGTGATGTAGCATTGCGCCTGCACACAGACACAAAAGTCACTCAAGAGGTTATTAATATTTTTAATTATTCCACCCGGGGAAGAATTGAAAAACAAAGGCAAAGCCGACTGGCTAGAGGATACAGCCTGGGCTGTTGTTCAAACAATGTCTGTATTCTTATTAATCATTAGTAATTTATGCACCTAACAATATAACTGTGATGCACAATCTATTTATCTATATGTATAATTGTTCTTTGTAAATTCGTGGAAAACTGTAATTGGCTCTTCTTAGTTGTAATTATATTTTTGAGACCTATTATTTGTTAATAGCTGTAGTTTTCCCTAATAAAGAAAATAAAATACATACGAAGATATCCTACCCGAAAACCTAGATAGCCCTCCCATGCCCCTCAACGATCCACATCCTTGAGTCATGCGACGAATCCTTGATGAGAGCACAAAACTTATATTCTAATAGAAAGAAACATCACAATTTCTAATAGGACAAAACCAAGAAAAATATCGATCATCCATAACAACATAAAGGCATTGAGATTCAAGAATCTTTGTACACATCAGTTTATACAATAATAATTTAATTTGAAGGATTTTATACGATTTTAAGGCAAGAAATAATAACTCACTGGATGGAGTCATTCCTCCGTGATGTAACCCAGCAGGCGTCATTCCTCCGTGTTGTAACCCAGCAGGTGTCATCCCTCCGTGTTGTAAGCCGGCGGGCGTCATCCCTCCGTGCTGTAGGCCGATTGGAGTCATTCCCCCGTGTTGTAAGCCCGCTGGCGTCATACCTCCGTGGTCTAGACCACCTACAAGATTTGAGGAATCATGTCAGGTTTTTCAAATAAACTTGGCAATGTTTTCTAATTCAAATCATAAATCTTAAAATAGTTTTTGATATTCCTATTAACACCGGAGATATTAATAATAAAAGTCATTCTCCATCCACCCTTTTGCGGCAAAATAAACTTAACAATTTGTAATTGAGCTTCATAAACATCCATATTACGTAAATGCGAGTACGGGATTAGTTACCGGCTAAAACGGCATATGTTAGCCAATAGGAACCTGAGTTCTCCCTTTTAAAAAATCGCGCTGGCGTTAGTATGAAGAAATGTCGTTATCGGTTCTCCATTGGTTATTTGTTTCGATAAATAATCTTGTTGTTACTGACCTGGCGTCATCCCTCCGTGGTGCAGGCCTGCGGGGGTCAGGCCTCCGTGCCCCAGGCCGCCGGGCGTCATACCGCTGTCTAGGCCTAGCCCGGGGGTCATACCTGAGCAAAATATGGATGATTATGTAAATAAACGGGACCTAAAATGTGTTTCTCGCCTCAAAAATATAATGGACCCACTCGTCGGAACGTCGTTCATTATTTAGCTATTAAATTATTGTCTGGACTAAACTATGCGTATAAATAAACTAGTGGCGTAGTCCGAACAGCAGGCGGCTTTGACTTTGTCACAGCATCAGAACAAAACCAGCTTTAATAGGAATCGGTTTTCTTTCTACTACTATCGAACCTTTATGCATGTACACAAAATTCAAATTTGATAAGTCTGCCTTTAGCCGGCAAACGAGTGGCAAAACTGAAATGGGCCTCTGTCGCCGAAACGATGGTCGATGGAGTAAGTGCGTTCTAATGTGGAGACCCCGGACGGGTAGAAGAAGCGTGGGCAGACCACCGGCCAGATGGTCCGACGACGTAAATGGGGTTGCTGGCTCGGTGTGGACCAGATAACCTTGGGATCGGGCCACATGGAGGATTCATGGAGAGGCATATGCCCAGGTGTGGGCTGGTGTATGCTGAAGAAGAAGGCTGCCTTTAGGACTGGGCCACACTGCCGAGCCAAGCGCGGGCGCAACATATCAAACATATAAAACCGCCGTTTGTGTCCACAGTGCACAAATTCACTTCTACTGTTATTTATGTGTATGCTTCTTTGTGCAATAAAGTGTTTATCTATTTATTCGTGACTGAATCATCATTAGCCATCAGGTAGGGTCATCAGTGGCTACGTCTGTAGGCCACTCCCTAAGCGCCATTCAACATGACTCTCGACATTTAGCTGCCACCTTTTTCGAAAAAAAAAACAGCTGCGATGCGACGACCGATGACTTACTTAACCTTAAGTAGGTGGGAGGTGCATTCCACCCGTTCGCGGGTTTCATTCGTCACTGAATGATACCCTGTACGACTGTACGTATATTGTAGTAGTCCCCAATGTTACCTCCGTGGTGGAGGCCTGCGGGCGTCAGGCCTCCCGCGTGCAGACCCAGGTCCATCGGCTGCGGGTCCCCGTGCTGCAGGCCGGCGGGCGTCAGGCCTCCGTGCGGTAGACCGCCTGCACACAACACAATCAAATCATTTATTTCCAAGTTTACATACATAATATTGTTTGTACAATGGCGCCGCACTAGGTAAAACCTGTATCGCGGGAGACCGAGTAGAACATTTTACCAGTATAGATTTCTAAACCTGGATTGAACCTGTTACCTAACGAATGGTCGTAGTTAACCGATTGGGCAGAAAAAATTTAGAAGTTGGGTCGGTGATACAAATTTGCAGTGTTCTATGTATTAATGACATATAAATAATGTGTAATGTGATGTGTTGGGCTCGATGATAAGGAATACAATGAATGTATTTGTATTTCTTATCATCGAGCCCAACCTAGACTACAATTTGGACTACATGCTGACTGGCTGAGTTACGGCCTATACCTGGACACGGATCTGCAAATTCTGAGCTGCCGATGCTCGAAGACTCAAGGCCAATGATTGTGTATCTAGTCTTGACCTAGGGCGCATGGAGGAAGTGTGAATATAACGGCTAAAAAAACTGGTGACACTACTTCATCTTTTTATTTGAACCCCTAGCTACCTACCCTATCTGCTGGTGTGCTTGGGCTGGCCTAAAAACCCTAACCGACGCAAACGATTACATTAAGGGCCTTCACAGAGCCAACTAGCGCCGCCAATCTTAAAAAAATAATATCTTCCAGTATAATCAATTTTATAAAAAAAACTATTTACGAAATGTTTATTACGATAAATACTATTTTTTAAATGCTTATTTATAACGTGATTCAATGTCGGTAAGTTGTAGTTCGCATAATTGCGAAAAACGGCCGTTTTTGGCACATTTGTGAACTACAACTTAGCTAGTCGCAATTATGCCATGTATTGTATATTGAAAAATAGTATTTATCGTAATAAACATTTTGTAAATAGTTTTTTTAATAAAATTTATTATAATGGAAGATATTTTTTTTTTAAGATTGGCGGCGCTAGTTGGCTCTATGAAGGCTCTTAAATAGAAACCCTGAATCTCACCATATGATACTCTGTGCTGTTACCCTTTACAATTCACCCTAGTATCTGATGATACTCTTGATATCCTATTGGTCTATGTTTATTTTAGATATGTACAAACCTGGCGTCAAAGCGCCGTGCGTGAGGCCTCCAGGTGTGATGCCGCCTTGCAGCAGGGTGCCGGGCGTCAGCGGACCCAACACGCCTGGCGTCAGGGGCGCACCGAGCGAACTTAACATTCCTGATAACATAACAATACTCTGTTTAGAATCCGACGGCAATAACTGTTGATAGACGACTATATATATAGCATAAGATCAATATTCTTTATTGCAAAAGTATTACATAGAGAAATGGGTCTAAACTAGGGAATGTAATACCGGGATCCCGCGGGACTAAGGACCCTTAGTCCGGGAAATAACGGGATTTGAATGTTGTTGCGGATATGCATTCCCTAGTATAAACCTATAGTCATACAGTTTTGAGCTCGGTCTTAAAACTGACAGTTTTCATACAATTTTGACAGTCGTAAGTGCGAGCTCACGTCGATCGTTCATTGGTGTTCTTTCATAATCTAGTGGGCATTTATTTCTTACTAGATCGAGTTTTTAAGAAACTGAAAAACTGCCTTAAATGTTGCACAGTCGACAGCACATCAACCTACATGAAAATAAAAGTTTCTCTGACCATCACCACAACCCGTGCGTATGAAATAAGCAAGAAAACGAATAGCAAAAGGTTTCCTAACAAATGCATGTGATCCAGCCAACTTTGTCGCTCTAGAAGGTATACATCATTTACATTACTACTAAGGCTAGCATTGCATTCAAACTGCAAAGTACGACTGCAATAAAACTGCAAACTAACCGTGCAGTCGGTGTGCAGGTACGACTGCTAGCTTGCAGTCGTACCGTCTGTCTAGCTAGATCCTAAGACAGCCTATTGTGACACTATGGTGCGTATTCATAAACGTGATTTAAAGTTACGCCACCGTTTAGACGCCCTGTCCCTTTCTATCTCAACCTTTTTTAACGAAGTGTGAAAGGGATAACAACACGATTTAGGGAAGTGAGGTTTATGAATAACGAACAATTTCGACCTATTTATTACTATAGTATGACCGTCTAAATCGGTTTTCGCTTGCGCGGTACAGGGATGCGGGGGAAGGCGACAACGGGGGCATTTCTGTTACCCCCCCCCCCCCCTCTCGGTCCCCGTTGTCGCCTTCCCCCGCATCCCTGTACCGCGCAGGCGAAGACTGATTTAGACGGTCATACTATAGCTATTTTTTTTAAAGTTTTCGTGTACACGTTTGTAAAGGCTGTTCTCTTGGGTCCCGTAAAATCGTCAATACGAGTATGATTTGATGACTAAATTCTTCCTAGCGACATAAGCCGGCTGTGTGATCCGTACCTGGCGTGCCTGGTGCCTCGTCGTCTGAGCGCGGCGTCAGCGGGTAGCCGGGCGTGGCGGGCGCGCGCTCCGGCTCTAGCCGTGCACCACAAGCGATTGTTAGATATGGTGCGGTTAGGTGGCATCAAGTCATAGGAATAAGGAGATTATGATGTCAAATTCTTTTATTTTAATTATTTATTGTAATATTCATTTATTTTAATTAATTATTATAATATCAGTTTTTATACCCGCCTCAACATTCTCAGCATCACCAAAGGTTAACTCATAGAAAGAAAATGCCGCAAGGCATTAAATTCGCCTTTATACATATGTGTAAAAAAAAGTTTAATTATAAAAATTCTTTAAGAATCGACATTTATATTCAAGACAATATCTCTATTATTATTATATTTTTAGGGTTCCGTACCTCAAGAGGAAAAAAGGAACCCTTATAGGATCACTTTGTTGTCCATCTGTCTGTCCATCCGTTTTATCCGTGTGTTAAGACCTATTTCTCAGAAACGCATGGACGTCATTCGTTTATCTAAACGATACATATCTATGTATCTCCTTATTTCTATGATCTTGCGTAGTTAATGTATGTACAATTAAATAATGAAATTTTAGGACATAAGATGAGAGGAAATATGAATTAATATTATACATTCTTTGATGGAAAATAGTACAAATGTTTTGTGCGAGTATTTTTTTACAATTCGTTAGCATTGCATGGGATTTGTTTGTTACTTAAGACCATGTATACCCATGTGAGATGCTCAAGAAAAACCATAACCACTTATGATAATGAATGGAAGTGAACTCAATGTTGAAAGATAAAATAGTTTTAGTAAGTTTCAAGGCAGTTGAACCCCCGGCGAGTAAGCGAGTAGCTATGGGCTATTTTTACGCGCAAGAAGCGTACAATAGATAGTACATTCCGTGTAAACAAAAGAGACGCAGCGATAATCAGGTGGGACAACTGCCTAAAGGTATTAAGTAATGTCATTATTGAAAAGCAACAGTTATACATACCGACGGAAGGTTCGTATTCCTGTGGCACTGGGGTTGGTGGCTCCATTTCCGGGGGCGGCGGTGCTGGGGTCTCCGGGGGGTGTACAATCTGAAAACAGCATACAATGAGCTCAGCTACTTGGGCTCGGTTTGTACAGTCGAAAGGATATCAAGTAAAACATTTTGGACTATGGATCGTTTTTATTATCTGTGTCGTATGAGTTTAAATCGTATTCAAACCTTAAGAGCCTTCATAGAGCCAACTAGCGCCGCCAATCTTAAAAAAAGAATATCTTCCAATATAATCAATTTTATTAAAAAAGCTATTTACAAAATGTTTATTACGATAAATACTATTTTTCAATATACAATACATGGCATAATTGCGACAAGCTAAGTTGTAGTTCACAAATGTGCCAAAAACGGCCGTTTTTAGCAATTATGCGAACTACAACTTACCGACATTGAATCACGTTATAAATAAGCATTTAAAAATAGTATTTATCGTAATAAACATTTCGTAAATAGCTTTTTTAATCAAATTGATTATATTGGAAGATATAATTTTTTTAAGATTGGCGGCGCTAGTTGGCTCTATGAAGGCCCTTAAGGTGCATTCCTCCATCATTGACTCTACCCTTCGTGATCTGCGTATTATTTTTTGGGTTAGCAGGGAGAAATGTTTATTTATTAGATCCACAGACCACTTACCCCATAGACCTGTAACAGTGCCCGTGTCTGCCCGCACATGAGCGCAAAATTGCTTCGCGACACGTGTAACCTAGAGATATTATCGACATGGACGCATCTCTTTAATACGGCACCCCTGTCCCCTGCTTCGTCTCTGTGGGCTCATCGTTGACAGAATTTTTCGCTTCCAAATTTGTACCGATTTCATGTCTATTGGGCAAGTGGTCTGTGATTAGATCATTTTATACTATTAAAAATATTACAATCATTTTCATATGAAATACCAAATCTGGACTCATTTTAGGGCACATCAAGAGTAAAAAAGGATACCTTATAGGATAACTTTGCTGTCCGTCTGTCAGTCTATGGAGCTATTACGGTTCTCAAAACGATCAAATCATCCCATGTCATATCGCGCGTGACAGGGACAGTGCTATTGCGTTGGTATAGCGGTGTCTCTGTTCGGCGCGACATGACATGGTATGATTTCATCGTTTTGAGAACGGTAATATGTAACGGTAATAGGGTGTATGTGTTTATAGCTGTGATCATTAGTTTGTTTTACCTCCTCGTGCCTGCGCTTGCGTCCGCCGCGGCGCGCGGGCTCCGGGTGGTCGGGCGAGCGCCCGGCCACAGCCTCCGTCTCCTCGGCTTCGGTACGAAGAGTCATGTTGCGCTGGTATTTCTGACACAAACATTAGACATATTGGTGGTGACAGGTTGACCTTGAATTCATTCGACAAAATTAAACGGATGGTTGGGCTTGTGACATACATTACTTCTGCACAGCGTTTAAGTAAATTAAACAATTTGGGGAAAATTTAAAAAATATTCACAATAAATTCGACTATCCAAAAATTATTAATTTGATGTGCATCGTTACTGTGCTTTGGAGTTTTTACACTTTAAGGTATTTTTATTTTTTTGCTACGATCTTCACGATCTACGATCTTTTTTTGCTTTCACTGGCATTTCTAAGGTCATTGTGTAACTTGTGACATAGGTACTAAGTTCAGTTTTTTTTGCATTTTTGATTTATTAAAAAACCTTACTAATTTAATATTTATTGAGTACAACCCCCAGTTGCAATTTGTCGTTTTTCCCCAGTTGAAAAAACATGACGTAAAATAAGCCACTGTTTAGCAATCTGCTACGAGCCCTAATTTTAAAATAATCATTTTTAAATCTTCTTCATCATCATCAGCCCGTATCTGTCCACTGCTGGACGTAGGCCTCTCCCAAAGCGCGCCACTCAACCCGATTCTCGACCCTTTGCATCCAGTCTCTGTCAGCCACCTTGCAAAGGTCATTTACCCGTTCATAGCCTCCATTCGAGAACCATCTTACCTTGAACAAAACTCTGGACGGTATCGGCCTAGCTGGCAACGTGAACAGCTTCTCAACCCCTCCGGTCTCCTTCCAGTGCATGAGGCGCCTGGTCGGCGGCGCCAGGTCGAGCGTCGTCACGATGTCCGACGTGTTGCTCAACTGGTTCTTCATCTCCTCACCGGATATGTTCTTCACCTCGTCCACTATCAGCTTGCGCTTGCGTTTCGTCTTTGTTATGCCTGAATTGAATTAGGGTAAGTATGGGGTATGTGCCTTATACGTATACACACAAGGATCAATCTAGAACAAACATATTTTGGCAACAGCGGTTTACTGGCTACTGGACTGGCTAAGAGGCTTCTAAGGCGATGATGGTACCTAAGGAGTTGGTACCTAAAGGTTGGGATATCTCAAAAACTACTTGACCTATTACAATAATTCTTTCACTGTTAGATAGATAAAAGTTAGAACTGTGTAACTGTAAAATAATTTTATTCATAAAATAAATTCAGGTCAGTAGTTTCTGAGCAAATCACCTTTAGGTGCCCTGTATACTGTTCTATTTTCAATGTACCTTTGAGCACAGTTGCGTCGACTGGTGCTAGCGCGAATGACTCCTCGTCGTTTTGCAGCAGCGTGGTGTTGTCGTGCTCGCGCGGGGCCTCCGCCGCCGGCTCGGGCTCCGCGGGCGCCTCCTCCACGGCCTCGCCTATGCTGTCCACCTCCTGGCACAGCAGGACAGTCGTAGTTAAGGTGTGAACAATCGTGGCTCGGAATCATAGGTTTTCTCGTCAGATAAAGTCAGGTAATCAGGTAAAAAGATTACCCACATAGTGGACACCAAAAGAATTGGGTCAGTACCCATTGGTCCCTTAATATTCGTCCCCCCGATTAAAAGTTGTAAATTCGGCCCCTATATAGGTGCCCATTGGTCCCCCGACAGGAGACGAGTCAATATTAATTTATTTTTAAGGTACCTACTCGTCCCCTGCTCAGTCTTAAGCACCTTTACAATGCACAATGGCAATTTCCGATACAAGGTTAGGGATTTAATTATTATTTATAGGCCACAAGATGAGGATTGTTAAATCCCTGAAGAGTCAATAATCAGTATCCTCGCCATGAGAAGCCGACGTAACGGCTGCGTAAATACGTTCGCTGAGACGCACGTCAGAGGTGCAACACAAATCCGTTCAATGTCGTACACAGCTGTGGTATACGTAGTCATTGGCTTCCGTTGGCATCTCATATGAAGGGTTAGTAGCCACTTACCATAGGCCTGACTGACGGCGGGCGCGGTACGGCTGGCGGCGGCATCAGGTCGGCTGGGTCTTCCATAACACGCGGCGCCGGCTCGTGAGGTGGGGACCCACCCCAACTGCACATACGTTTCTCATTATAAGATAAGATAAATACACTTTAATGCACCAAAATACAGTATTAATTACATTATTGAGAAGCATGTACAATTTTAGCGGTCTTATCTAATATATCAGAAAGAGGTAGAAGTGCATAGTAAGTAAATATAATAAATAGTAATATCTATGTTAGATATGTAAGCCTCGGGTAAAAACATGAATGTCACACTAGGAAGATATA
This sequence comes from Tachystola acroxantha, assembly GCA_963506565.1. Classification (NCBI taxonomy): domain Eukaryota; kingdom Metazoa; phylum Arthropoda; class Insecta; order Lepidoptera; family Oecophoridae; genus Tachystola; species Tachystola acroxantha. The sequence goes on from OY735879.1 coordinate 10,075,251, forward strand.
ACTAGAGGTATTACCAAAGTTTAAATTTTAGCCAATCCTCAGCATCATACAAAAGAAATAGTATGGCGTTTCTGTATAGGTTAGATCCCCTGTGAGTGGACGTGGACCGTTGAGTAATTTTGTTTATGAGTATGGAAAGGTTGTTTGATACGTGAGACCAGACTGTAGCTCTAGTAAGCTTTGCCTTCAGTACTAGGAGTAATTTTTTTTGGATCAAATGCTGTTATTTATAATCCTAGTTGAACCTCATTTCCCTTAACCATTTTGTTGTCCCTTTCACGCTTCGGTAAAAACGCTAAGGTAGAAAGGAACCAAAGGTCTAAATGGTGGAATAACTTTAAATCACGTTTCTGTTTTCGCGCTTTAGTATTTAGATTATCTTCATAATCATGAATGAATTTATAACAAAACAGATATTATAAAACTTCAAGACTAGGCTGTATGCTCCAGTTAGCTTTGCCTATACTCTGCGAAGAACTTTAATTGAAAAAAATGTTATTGTACCTGTGCTGCGGTGAGTTTCCAGCATCATAATGGTCTCCCATATCGTCATCCGAGTCCGGCGCATCAGCCGCCGCGTCCCCGCCTCCCAGGTCTCCCTCGCCTGCCGCCTCGCCCGCCGCGTCTATCTCGGCTTGTAACGACTGCGGCTGGGCAGACGGGCCCGCCATGGCAGCCGCGCCAGCAGCCGAGCTGCCAGCGGTCACGTCGCCAAACAGATCGCCTTCGAATAGACCGCCCGCGTCTGTGGGGTGTAACCAGTGAATTTATAAAAGTCAGGGATAAAGTTATTATAGCCCTATTCTACTTGATGCGGTTTTCTTTCGCACTTAATTGGCACTGTGTGAGAGAGACAGTTGCTCATCTCCATTTTGATGATTGTAGATGTAGATCGTCACATTTGATGATGACAAACCTATCGTGCCTTAATTCTAAATTTCTTTCTGTTTTTTTTTTCGTGTGGTTTAGTGACTAATCCTATTTGTCAGAGTTATTCAGGCCGCCCATAGGCCTCTGACGTGGCCTAACGACTGCTGCCGAGCGACAGCAACCGGGACCAACTGCTTAACGTGCTTTCCGAGGCACGGAGGGGCTCAGATTAAAGTGCCACTAGCGGTCACCCATCCAGGTACTGACCTCGCCCAGCGTTGCTCAACTTGTACGATCATTTTCAACTTGTACTCGCAACTGGACTCCCTCCCCCTCTTCTTACGGATTATGAAGTTGGATTTGATAATATACCATGATACATTCCACCAAAAAATAATTCAAATTACTCAATCCCAAGCTTACAATACAATATTTGCCATTTCGGGTAATTCACATACAGTAGATATGTGGTTCTATCGCAGCCACCAAATCTAATTCTCAACCTAAGCGCAACTGTCACTCTTATGCAACATGGCGCAAGAGTAAGCGGGACGCCTCGCTTAGCTACGTTATGTGCGAATTTTAGAATCCGAACAAATGTAATACATAGTGTAAATTGGTACGTTTATTCCCACTAGTTCAGTTGACTTAAAATAGTGACAAAGAATTTCTCATTTGTTCCGCTGAAAATAAGACATACTTTTACGCCCTGTTTCATTTTCATTCTAACGTCTTAAATAATCTACGTAAAACGACAACTAATCGCACAAAAATTATATTTCTAAAATGCACAAAACTCACGTCCAAAGTCCGGCACGTCATTGATGGTGCCGCCGAAGCCGTCGTCCATAGGTTCGTGTGGCGCGGCCTCCATGCGTCGCTCGTGCCCCGCCGCCAGGGCCGGCACGCCCGCCGCGCTGGTGCTCGCCCCGGCATCCTTGCCCGCCAGCTCCAGGGAGGAACCGTCCGCGAAGAGAAGGTTACTCTAAAACAACAGACAGATTAGTCATATTGGCGTGTGTATCGTTGCTGCATCGCGACTGTATCGCCATTCAAAGTCTTTGAGAATTTATGTAAGTATATGAGTAAAAGCCACTAAGGAAAGAATTCTTAGGTAATGTCGGCACTGGCGCTCTCGTGATGAAATAGAGAAAATAGAGAATGAAAACGCTCAGGGCGCTAACTTCATTTGAACTTGACCTTCAAATACTATTCCAATTAAATAACAGAAAAGACTGATTATTACCTGCTCCAAACCACCCTCAGTAATGGCCTCTCGCATGATATCAGGGTTGTCAGTATCGAAGCCCATGTCCCCGAAACCATCATCATGTGTGACCAGATTGAGGGAGCCATAGTCCTCACGCATTGTGATCTCCTCAGCTCGGGACTGGTTTAGTGAGAACTGGGCTTCAATGTCCACCTCACTGTGAAGTGAATGACAAAATTAGTCTGACAAGGAATACAAAAGCATCGCTAATAAGTGGTCACTATAGTACTGGACAGCTAACGAGGCTGAATTGCGTTAATCGCCGATTAAGTTTAGCCTGTGCTAAATCACAAAATGTATTTTGGTATTGTATGGTCCAACACAGAGAACAGTGTACAGGAGAATTTTTAAGGTCGAGATTTTCTTTCTATTAGTAAAATAGGTTTGACAATCAAACAAGTAGCAGTTGAGCAAATCTCAACCTTATTGAGTACACTGTATACATATGTCTTCATGTGTACTAGGGGCATAATGGAATGAATCAGATGCCTTAAATATTTTTGTCCCTTTCAAATCTGGCAGATTTATCATATTTAATGTTTTTACCCGACTGCCGCAGAAGGAGGGTAATGTTTTTCGGGTATGTATGTCCATTCTTTACTGCCATCCTGTAGCCTAAACGGCTTGATGGATTTTGGTGTATGAGGTATCGTTAGATCCGTCTTGATTACGGGGGAGTGTCATAGGGTATAAAAATTAATCAAAAGGGGAGTTTTTTTTGCAGTTTTTTTGTTTTTAGAAATAATTAGTTTGAATATTTTTGACTTACTTCAGCTCAGGCATGGCAGTGTCGAAATCGTGGAAAACCTCAGGCAATGTGATGGCATTCATGGCTGCTTCCCTGTGCTCCTCGGGCAAGTCCACCATTCCAGGCCTGAAGGCCATCTGGAATAATAATGGATTGCATTCATGCATTGCTTGTCCACCAGGCCTAAAAACTTGAGAAATTCAGGGCTTGCATTGGGACACGGAACAACTTAGCCCAATAGTCATAGACCAATTTGTGCATGAGAGTGAGCTCTCACGACCGTCCTAATTCTATGAAAGAAAACCGACAGTAGTAAGTCTGAACTCCAACTGCACTCATACTCTATGTATATCTGTTTAAATGCCATGTTTTTCTTTCAAAGATACTTCTCAATGACCTATGACAACTTTACATTGCCATTTTTGTGTGAATGTCATGGTCTCAAGCATCACATACACCTACTGCCTTTAGTAGATACACTCTTGTGACCACTTTAACACAATTATTGTGACTGATGGCCAACCAACATAGTCTTTGGCTAATTGGTAGTATAAGGATCACAAGTATGATGACTTATTCATAATTATTAGTTCAGTTCGAGGAAAGCAATACTATTTTCAAAGACTAACCTTGATCTTCACAAACGCCTCATTACAATCCTGCAGCAAATACTTCGCCTTTCTCGAGTATATCCTCACAACGCCCAGCAACAGATGGCCCGATGTCCGCAGAGCCATCTTCACTTTGGGCTTCAGGATACCGTCCACAGACTGCTCAATGTTCGTCTCAAAAACATGGGCCTTTGTCAGCTTCTTGTCCCAGTGGGCCGCCAGCCAGATCTTGGCCAAGGGGCCCTTCTTGGCCAGCACGAAGTGTGCGTAAAACATGGTGTTTGCTCACTTCTTCCGATCAGTAGTTACATCAAAATTATTCTGAAAACCAATTCACCATTACGTCACTCAGTTAAAAACTCACAGTAAACAATAGAAAAGCACACAGAAGAACGTAGCGACATCAAACAAAGCTATGCGGAACGTTTATTACGGTAATAATTTGTAACGACTAATGCAATTTGGCGCCTATTCTAGTTACTGATTTTTAGGACCTCTGGAGTCGGTTTACGGTGAAAGAATTATTGCACAGGTTTCCAACTTTATTCTTCTGTGTAATAAAACAATTTTTATGAATTTTACCTCAATATTAGGTCTAATAAATTAGAAATTTCTCCTTTCACACAATATCACACAACGTAAACATGACAACAATTCTTTCAAGATGGCGGCGAACGATAGGGTTGCCATTTGATTTGTAGGAAAACTACCAATATTATTACTTTTTTAATTTTCGGCTTGGATAATTTATTTTTTAGCCTAAAGACGTATATTCACTGACCCTTCGTAAATTCGTCACATGAATGCAAAACTACGATTCTGCCCGCGTCGCCGCCGCCGCCCGCCGCGCCGCCGCCGCCCGCGACGCGGCGAGTTGTTTAGTCGCTGCTGCAAGAGTTGGACGTAGTATTACATTATCTTTGAGTCGAACGCACGGATGCCTTCGAACTTATTGCATGAAATATTGGCATTGCCGTCAAGTCGATCGCTAAAATTGTGGCAATAAACCATAACATTGCTGATTTGGCTGATTGTGAACACAGCTTTCGCAAGGGATCAAATTTGGGCGTTTGGCGTTTTTAAAACGCTCGACGCATGTGTAACTACGGAATTGGTAAATTATCTTTTCTCTATGGTTTCTATTTTTGTAGCAACTCTGAAAATTGGCAGTTCTCTTTTCCGGTTTACCTGTGGTGTACGTGAGACGTATGTTGATTTTATAAATTGAAAAATTTCTAAGTAATCCTATATAAATGCTGTTATTTTCATGTTCAAAACGTGAATATTACGTGTGCAGTTGTTGTTATATATAATATTTATTTGATTGAAAATGAGTTTTGGTTTCAGCGGCATGTTTTACATGATGGGTCTCGATCTCGATTCTTTACATTTGTGGCCAGACCGATGATGTGACTTCTGATCAATTTCTATTGATTTTGTTGCTAGGTCTGCCACAGACTTCCCAAGATGGGCGCGTACAGATATATTCAGGAGTTGTACCGCAAGAAGCTGAGCGATGTTATGCGTTTTCTGTTGCGTATTCGAGTGTGGCAATACCGCCAATTGACTCGCATGCACCGCTCTCCCAGGCCCACGAGGCCAGACAAGGCGAGAAGGCTCGGGTTCCGCGCTAAGCAGGGTAAGCATCTTGTATCTTAGACGGCGTTGCAGCAATTCCTGACACGTGTGTTTCTGAAATTAGTGCAGTCATACAAGTCTCTTAATTTCATGGTTTGTGTCCAGGTTACGTGATCTTCAGAATCCGCGTGCGTCGTGGTGGCCGCAAGCGCCCCGTGGCCAAGGGAGCCACTTACGGCAAGCCCAAGAGTCACGGAGTCAACCAGCTGAAGCCCACACGCAACCTACAGTCCATTGCTGAGGTAAGAGAATAGTGCATGTACATAACCTAACAAAATGATAATGCTATTGTAAGTACCTCTGAATGAGTGTAAAATATTATAGGCTAATTGTTCCCAGTAATAATACTTATTTCCAATCTGTATGTATTTATTTATTTATTATTTCATTTAAATGTCTAATAATAATTTAGTAATAGTCTCCCAAATAGTTGCTGTCCCACCATTGTCTTATGGAAAAAATTACCAAGAAATGCTTGGTAATGCTGTGGAATTGTGATAGCTATTTATATTTAGATAGAATTTCAATACACTATGTAGATCTTATGCAAACGGACGGCCACTTGGTTGCCCCTGATATGCTCTCCTCATTATCACCACATGTCTCTTTATAAAACTCATTGCATGGTGTTTTGTAATATCATGAACTTAAAAATGTTTAATTGTACAGGAGCGCGTCGGTCGCCGTTGTGGTGGTCTGCGTGTGCTCAACTCATATTGGGTGGCACAAGATTCCTCCTACAAATACTTCGAAGTCATCTTGGTTGATCCTTCACACAAGGTAAGCCATTTTACCATTAGTCATTAGTCTGCCATAGGCATCAAAATAAAGTAGTTTTGAATTAATCCCAGAAATCTGCAGAGTATGTATGTACAATTGTACATAACCTACAATGTATGTCCAAAAAAGTTGCTTGGACCAAAATCTATTAAAATGATGAACAACTTGTCATGCACCAATCTGAGTGTTTGTGCTGTAAACTCACCTACCAAACTATCTGATTTACCATTACAGTAATCCTCTGATCACATTTATCCCTTCTTCTCTTTAATCTGTCTTTATGTCTGCAGGCAATCCGCCGAGATCCCAAGATCAACTGGATAGTGAACGCCGTCCACAAGCATCGTGAGATGCGTGGACTGACGTCGGCTGGCAGAAGCTCCCGTGGTTTGGGCAAGGGTCACCGCTACTCTCAGACGAAGGGAGGATCCCGTCGCGCCGCCTGGATACGTCGCAACACGCTGCAACTTCACCGCAAGCGATAGACAAGCATTTGACAGCACCAGTGACTTTCTATTTGTTTTGCATTGTACTCGGATAGAAAGCCAGTGGCGAATAAATTTATATTTAAAAGTCGCTTTTTCTAATTATTGTGTGTTAGGCATTCCTGAGATGTGGTATTTCAGTGTGAGTATTGTTATAGAAATGATTTAGTTAATGATGTGCTGTTTAAGTTTAATGTTGATAAGTTTTTTGTTTTACAGATTTATGAAGTTTCCCGAGGTTCACAACTTCACATAACAGGTAATTTTTGTCCCAATTATTAATTTAGCCATTTGATACAGTATTCGTATTCAAAGATCTAAACTTCAATGATGATATAATGCTTAATGATATGCGTAACCATGATTACCACGCATTTAAAACTTCCTTGGATGGCTGAACAACTTGAACAAACTGCTTTTAATTAAATTTTGAGTAGCATTGTTATAATATAGTTTTTAATTGTCTACAGAATACTTCAATTATCCAGATGAGGCCTTCAGCATAAGGACTGGACTTCGACTTCAATAAAAGGTGATTATTTTTATTTTGTTGTAGATTCCATTCTTGAGAGACGGGGGGCAATGCCCTCCAAATGTTACTAATGCTTATTCAATTTTACAAGTATCCAAATTCAGTTTGAGCCTTGTTAATGATCCTTTAATTAGCAAGTTAGATAATTTGGGAACAGTAATTCTTACCTAGGTGAGGTTATTGTTATTTACATTTCCAATAAACCTCAATCCGGTAAGAAACAGATTTGAAAATGTATTTTTTTACAGTATACTGTAGTATAACTCAAACTGTTATTATAAACAATATTATTATTGTTCACAGGTATACCGACTGACTCTGGAAAGTTGGGACACGTCTATTAGATAATACATGGATTAAACATTTGTATAGTTGTATGTACGTGAAAATTGTTAAGAACTCTCCTAACCACTTGGGAGTGTGAATCCGACCGAAATAAAAATAAATAAATATATTTAAAAGTACTCATTGTTTTATTCCCAATACCAACATTCACCTAGCCATTAGGTACTGCTGGCTGCAGGATAATTTAGCAGTTTCCACCAAAGCGGAGAGGAGTAGTGTTTGAATAACTGGGGTGACCGCGACTTCCAATCGTAATCGCTTTCAATTTGACACATGGACGCTATACATTGCTGCTATGTTTTTGGAAGTTTTAACAAACTACAACGAAACGCAGCAATGTATATCGTTCAAGTGTCAACATGAAAACTATAACGATTGAAGTTGCGATCACCCCCCGGATATCGTTATTTTGATATCTGCTCTCTGCAACGAAAACACATCTCTCCACTTGGGTGGCTACCGGCTTCAGAGAAATAATAACTATTTCTCTGAGGCTACCGGGCCTACCCGCCATCACGCCAACCCCTTCGGAGCATAAAGCTGGGATCCCACGGTCCGGACGTCTATATAAGTTACTTTATGGCCCGGGATTCGACGGACCGGCCGGGCGCCAGCGGTCCGTATCAGATACGACTCGACTGTTCCCACGGCCTGTCGGTCCGGCCCGCAGGAAGGCGCGCTGTGGGATCCCAGCTTTATATGTATACAACAAGCAGAAATTATTTTGAAAAATAAAGACTGCCAAGGGGCTTTTTGAAAATGGCGGGAAACGACGGTTGCGAAATTATTTAATAATTTTCAGTTTAATGTCTACAGTGGGTGTTTTGTGTTTAATATCACGTTAAATTAATCAGAAAATGTTCGCGAATGACAGTATGGTGAAGTTATTGGAGAATTCAAGCAGGATCTGAAGTTTGGCGCCATGGTCAAGATTCCCACTACGAGCTCGGGAGTGAACGTGACTGTCGAGCTGCTTCGTCCACAGTGATTGACGCTACGGCGTCTCCTGTGAATGAAGACAAGAAGACGCGGCTACCCAGGGTGATGACGCTACGGCGACTCCCCTGGAAGAAGATAGAAAACTATTATACATTGAATTTTCTGTAACATGACATTGGCAAATGACGAACTGTCGAGTCCATTAATAAAATAAATAAAATAAGACTGCCAAAAATTTAAGACCCATTGATTAATTTTTTATAGCCTATAAAGACGAATCTTACTTGTATTTCGAGCGTTAGAACGCTAGTGGGATGGGTCGCCAAGAAATGGTTCTCGGCGAGAAAACAAACACGATAAGAAATTGATTTCAATGTACATTTTATTTCCATAATTTCTATCAACTTATAAAGTAAATAACAATAAAAAGTTACGTTATTCCGATAAATATGATATTACAAAATTTTGAAAGCAAGACAGTTGTGAATAGTTAAGAAATTAGTAAATAATGAAAGAAATGTTTATAGACCTGGAAAATTGAAGGTACATCAGCCACTTACATCTAAATAAATACAAAACGTAAATCTAATTTTATTTACATTGCAAAGACCAGGCCTGCTTTGAATTTGGGATTTTCTACGCATTTTTGACTAACTGGAAGTAAGATTCTAGGTCTCCAAATCATTGCTTACAAATTTAACTCGGAAATAAAATTCCAAGTGCACCTAAGCCAACCATGGATGCGTCCCTGCACCATCAATGAACTGCACTCATTTTGCCGAATATTCTGTAAGACCTTAAGTATAAAATATTTCGGTAAGTATAACAAAATACAAATAAAATTGAATGTTTTGGACGATAGAGTGTAGTTTTGTTAAAACGGTATCTGATAAAATAACAATAAACGTATTCTTTGTGCAATTCATGAGAACAATATAATTATTTGAAAGCAATAATTAGTTTCCAACATCGCGTCAAGCCATTTTCAATCATATCTTTATTTTACAATCAGACTATTTTCGAAGTACATCGAACTAATCTACCACATCAGCCAATTCATCTTTTTAAACTTTTACACACTATTCATGCAACTTTCCAATATCACAAAATGATCCTAAACCTTTTATACATGAGGCGGAGATATGCTTTTTATACACGAGACGAAAGTAGGTACCTATATAAAATGAAGAGAAATGGGCGTCCAGCCTTTATTAGGCCCGACGCAGATGAACGATTTTATTCGTCTTTTAATCGGTGGCCGATTTTACCCCGGCTTAACGTAGTACGTTGCACTACAGCGGGGCATGCCTGCCGACAAACAAGAGGCCTTGAAAATCATATCTTGTAATTTATTTTTAGAAAACCTATGTACCAAATGTATATCACTATAATACTAAATATGCCATTATCATAATTGCGAAAAGCTAACCATCGCATAATTTAATACCGAAATTGAATTAAGTTCTTTTATGGCGTTTTCAGAGCGTTGCAAGCTAAATTCAATCGTCGCTAAGCGAAGCGTCTACTATTATGCGATGACGCGTACGAGTGATAGTGACAGATTGCGCTTAGGTTTAGGATTATATTTAGCGGGCATGATAGAATCACACCTAATGAAGTATTAAAAAAATAGTATGACGGAGGTTTGGTACATAGGTTTCCAATAAAACATATTATATCAGAAGATATGATTTTCAAGATTGAGGGCGCCATCTATATTATTTTAGTAGGACATGATTAAATTTGTTATCGTCTGACGTATCAGTTTTCTAAAAAGGTTGCGTCCTACATGACGCAGGCAGGACATATACATAGAATTTGGTAAATCTACCAATTCCCCTAATATTCATTGAATACACGATAAGTATAAAATATTCTGTAGATAATTATCTACTTAAAAATCTGAAACAACAAAGCTGCAAAAAAAACTTCCATAATACTTTGTTACTTCGTACAATGACGACCTTAAAGTAAGCTCATTAAGGTCGTCATTGTACGAAGTAACAAAGTATTATGGAAGTAATACTGCTATAAGACTTCAAGATAAGGGGGCTGGACTCTGTATGCTTATGGAAACTGTGCTATGGAGTTTTTGTTTACTTGTTTTTTGTTAGTTAATGTTTCAATTTCCAAAGAGGTATTCATATTTCAGCTTTATTGTCTCAGATGTGACTTTGCCAGTGTAATCTATTCCCCAATTCCTGAGCTAAGATATTTTGATTGAATAGAGTCAAACCGTTGCTTAACCAAGTTGGCCCGGCCTCGGCTAACTTCGTCGTGCTTGCTGGGTCAGATTATATTGGTTAATCAACAGTTCGATTTGGGGGCTTTATATTACCACGAGTTGGCTGCAGTATTCTCACTAGTGACCCCGTAAATACCATTGGCTTGTCATTTGATGGGATTTTTGATGCTCTAGCGTCCAGTAGCATAACTAAAATCCCACCATTCACAAGCCTCGCAGCTACGGTGCTTACGTACTCGATAGCGAAAGTACTCAGCAAATAGTAATGACACAGTATTCTACATTGGATTTTACAGGACGAAGGAACGGCTCATAGGTCGAAACTGTCGATCTAAACACCGGTTAAGTGAGTGTTACAGTCGACATTGAAAGGAATACAGGGGGCCACACTAAGGTTGAGATTTTCTCAAGAACTTGTTATCTGTTTTCGTGTGTACATCAATCTTTATTTTGTGTTACGCTTACGTCCATCGTAGTCCCGTGAAGTCCGACGCGTTAGCGCGGTTTCATACTAGCGTTTTATACGCGCGTATAAGTTCGTGCAACTCGTACGAGCGTTGATGCGCTTATGAGCTCGAAGACAGAGATAAGTATACAGGCCTCAATAAGGTTGAGATTTTATCAAGAACCACTGGACCGATTTTAATAATTCTTTTACAGTACACAGTTTTAACGTTTATCTATCTAACAGTGAAATAATTATTGCGATAAGTCAAGTAGTTTTTGAGAAAATCTCATCCTTAAAAACTCTACTGTACACCTTTCTCTGTCTTCGACCGTACAAGTCATATTGCTACTGACGACCGCCATTTCGAGCGAACACGCCCGTGTACGGACAACATCAGATCAATAGTAACACTTGCAGTACGATTTCAATTCTTACGACGCAGATAATTAGAATATACTTGGTGTGTTTTGATTTGTACGCTAGTCCGGCTTATTGAAGTGCGTGAACGTGAAAACGACCGTATACGCGGCGAAATAAACGCTAATGTGAAACCGCTCTTACATTGTTCACTGGTTGATTGGCACCAATGGCGGCGGCTGCGTGGGCGTCGGCCGCCGGTCGAAGTGGAACGTGTCGGACAGGTAGAGGCCGAATATGGCCACGCTGTAGAATACAGTCAGGCCGAATAACGCCACGCTCGCGCTCGCGGTGAACATGTTCGAGTACTCGCATCTGAAACGAGAAGAAATCAGATAAGTATGTATATAGAGGGTCTCAGTAAGGTGGTAACCACAGATCACTTACCCAATATACCTGTATCTTATAAGTCATACATTTATGTTTATGATAAGATGAGGTATATCTGTAGGAGGACGCTCATTGACGATTGTCTGACGTCTGTTAATTAAACGACGAGTTCTGCTAATTATTAATTAATTTATAGTTCACCATACAATATGATAACCACCCATTTTATCAATTAAAATATTTCAAATCAAACTATCTGGAATACGGTCGGTCGGGTGGCGTCCTTGCATCCTAGGTACGGTTGGCCTAGGTACAGTCGAAGCCAGAGATAAGTATACAGGGGGCCTCAATAAGGCTGAGATTTTCTGAAAAACTACTGGACGGAATTCAATAATTCTTTTATAGTTACATAGTTCTAACTTTTATCTATCAAACAGTAAAATAATTTTAGCAATAGGTCAAGTAGTTCTTGAGAAAATGTCAACCTGAAAACTCTCCTGTACACCTTTCTCTGTGTTCCACCTTACCAATGCGTCCAAGCGCTGCGACCAAAACAAAAGGAAACGATCTCTCAATCATCATAATGTTACCTGAAGAACCACACGACGGTGAGCGCGACGGAGACGAGGGTCATGAGTATGTTCTCCAGGTCCCAGGCGCGCTCGGGCGGCGCGCCCTCCGTCACCAGCTCGTGCGTGGCGCCCAGAGGCTCGTCGAGACCACTGCGCGTCTGCAAAGCAACGGGCAAGTTGATAGAAATGACGGATAGATAGAAAGGACGTGCAAAGTATGACTTATGGGTACAGAAGCATCATTAAAATCAGTTAATAAAAACAACCTTAATTTACGAGTTTATGGGTAAGTACGGAATAATCAAAAATTAAAATCAGTTAATAAAAACATCTTAATTTTTGGGGTTAATAACATTTTTTACCCGACTGCCCCAGAAGGAGGGCAATGTTTTTCGTGTGTATGCATTACCAATTACCAAAGCCCAAATCAAGTGTCTTATTTTGTAAACAAAAACTACCCTACCTTACTAATATTTTCAGCTGTTCTGTGATTATGGCATAGTTATTTATTAGATTGGATCACTTTATTTTCACAATGATGAACAGGTTCGATCAATCAGTTCCTTCAGTGTTACGTGACATCACCTAATTAGACAATCATATTTATTTACAAAATAAGACACTTGATTTGGGCTGCGGTATATGTCCATTCCTGTCTGTCATCCTGTAACTTAAACGGCTTGGCGGATTATGGTGTACGAGGTATCGTTATATTCGTCTTGATTACGGGAGTTTCATAGGGTATAAAAATTAATCAAGAGGGGATAGATTATAGTCAGATATGCAGTCTGGATTGTTTTTTGAAATAATTTGTGCTCGTTTAAGTTCCAGTCCTTGGCAACGCCCTTGCCACTGGTGTTGTGTCACTCAATGCCAAAAAATGCGTAAGGGAAAATAAATCGTGGGTACAGATTTTTTGGACCCCCCCCCCCCCCCCCCCACACACACTTGCCGGTTCCGCACGAGGGATAAACTTACTAACAATAGTAATAGTTACGTACTGTATAGTTATTAAGTAATCATTGTATTATCATTGTTTTAAAAGGTGTGTTGCTGAGAGTTTTTTGCCACTTTTTCTCCTCAGCGTTGGCACCTTTTCCTTACAAACTGGTGTAAATGTAAATTCAAAAAATATATTGACGTGCAAAAATGCACTCAACGTGCTTACTTGCAATAAAGAACTTTGACTTGAAGCTCCCCCATTGCCTACCTGGTTGTGCGGCCGCCTCGGGTGCACGAGGCAGTGCACGACGGCGCGGTCGTGCAGGCCGCACGCGCGCAGCGTGGCCGCCTCGTCCACCAACGCGCGCCCGTTGAAGATCAGCCGCACGCGACACTCGGACGACAGCTCGGTGGAGAAGTGACGCCTGACACACACAAACATACGTTTATAATAACAATAATTCTTTATTACAGGCATAAAAAAACCATGAGAATATTATTTTAATAAACAAAAAACCCTACTGCAAAAAAACTATCCCCTTTTGATAAATATTTTATACCCTATGACACTCCCGTAATCAAGATGAATCTAACGATGCCTCATACACCAACATCCATCAAGCCGTTTAGGCTACAGGATGGCAGGAAAGAATGGACATATATACATACACCCGAAAAACATTACCCTCATTCTGAGTCAGTCCGATAAAAAAATACAAAATATATAAAATAAAGCTTACATTTAGTACTCAGTAATAAAAGTACTCAGTACCCCAAGCTCTGGTCTGCGATCTCATGCATTCACCGTTTTTTAGAGCATTGGGTACCTAAATATACATAATGGCCAACCTAGACTTAGATTAGAACCTGGGCCTCCGGTTCCCTCTTGTCATGAAATCTGAAATCAGAGATTTAACACTCACGATTTAAAATCCTTCAACAGCTCATCCAAGCTGCCCTCGACTTCCTTCAGGGTATCATTGAGATACTTCAGTTTGATCAGTATTTTCCTCCGGTTGACTCCGTCCGTGGCATCGTGGCTGGTGCCCTGGTCGGCACTCGGGGTCGCTGCATCCTCAGTTGCATTTGCAGTATCACCCATATTGTCTTTCTTGGTTGACTTTGATCCAGTTGATGATGTCGAATTCGATTCTGTATATATTTTGAAGTAACACTGTGATCAACTCATCTATTACTACTAATCCTGTACTCTTATCATGAGTTGACAACGTAAGTTCGTTAGCTAGCGACTGCATAAACCACAGCTGCGTCGGACGGGATTGGTCGCATTTGTGTTTCATTCAACCAATCCCGAGCGTCTCAGCGAAGATTGCAAGGTTGAGACATTGCCACATTTCAATGGAGCTTTGCCCCATCTACAAAACTACGTGACCATTTAAGCTGTACCTATCATTTTGTTGGGGACTTATTACAGGTATCATAATCAGTATCATTTTCTAGTACTCTCGCAACTCCTATAGAAGAATAACAAAAACAATGAATAAATCGCTTCGGTTTCTTACTATTTTCTGAATTCTTAATCAAGCTGTTTTTTTCGAATCGCAACTTGTACAAAACTTTATTTTAAACCAATAATTTTAATAAAAAACGGAGATATTTTTACATTTATTCGTTATCTTGTACAACTTGCGGTTGATGGTGGGGCAGAATCTGGCATTGTCATTTACGTAAACGCTAGCGAATTTACTTACGTTGACAACTCATGGTAATGATATAGATGACCATCCCCCGTAGCGTGCTAGTTCCAATAAGATGAATAATATATGTATATTGCAAAAAACAATTATACAAAAGAAATAGTCCAATACAGTTAGTATTACAATTGGCCAATTTCAGTTGACCGAACTAGTTTAGTATCATTTTCTCTTTAGTTCAGTTAAATACACACATACGCCCTCTATCTCTCTCTCTCTCACACACACACACACACACACACACACACCACCACCACAACCACCAAAAAAAGAGAGAAAATCTTAACAATAAGACTATCCTGTTTGTGTTCAATCGTACATTTAAATTCGCAGTCATTTTGGGTGAACTTAATACCGGGGTCTGTAAAATTAGAGACATTACATATCTCTCTCTCTCTCTCTCTCTCACACACACACACACACACACCACCACCACCAAACAAAGAGAGAAAATCTTAACCATAAGACTATCCTGTTTGTGTTCAATCGTACATTTAAATTCGCAGTCATTTTGGGTGAACTTAATACCGGGGTCTGTAAAATTAGAGACATTACATATCTCTCTGTCTCTCTCTCTCATACACACACACACACACACCATCGCCAGCACCACTACCAAACAAAGAGAAAATCTTAACCTTAAGACTATCCCGTTTGTGTTCAATCGTAAATTTAAATTCGCAGTCATTTTGGGTGAACTTAATACCGGGGTCTGTAAAATTAGAGATATTATCTCACCGCCCGGTCTCGCGAAGAAGTCACACCCCGCAGTGACTTCCGCCTCCATAGCGCTGACGATGCTGTCCATCTCGCGTATCTGCGCGTTACTCGCCGGCTCCGCTTCCTGATGAGGTTCCGTCTCCTCGCTAGGTGGCTCTGCTGCTGTTTGAGAGCTAGTCAGAGCTGGGGGCAAAACACAATAAGCTCTAATTATTTATAAAAAAAAGACTGCAAAAATATTTTTAAATTGTATAAAAATTAAAGCTTTAGGCTGTTATTCATAAACGTGACTTAAAGTTACGCCACCGTTTAGGCCCCCTGTCCCTATATCGCAAATTCACACTTGAGAACGTATTTGCTTATTGCAGGCGAACCGCGATGTTTACTTGAGTTCTTCTACATTTCCTTGAAGAAAGCTTATTAGTCTTATACTATGGTTATACTAACAATCCATTCTCCTGTAGAAATGCAGCCGGTTGTGGTCCATCATGGCCATGTCCGCGTCCACGATGCTGTCCATCTCCTGGAGCGGGATCACGCGGGCGGCGCCGCGCGGGGCCGGCTCGCCCGCAGCACTGGGGCCTGAAAAGTGGCCACAATCAGCAATAGCACAAAATAAAGAATGATGTACGAACAAGGAGATCAATGGTAACACTTGCAGTACGATTTCAACTCTTACGACGCAGATAATAAGAACGGTCCTGAACGGTGTTACACTAGATTTGTACAGACTACCTAGTCTAATCGCGGTAAAATGATAACAATCTACGATGCTGGTTAGGTTAGAATTGATTTATTTAAGCGTCTTAAAACTAACCACGGCTCCGCACAGGATGCCCTTATCGCCTCTGAGTTGCAGAGTCAGCGTCTGGACGCCTCCGCACGTATCACGACAACCTTGGGCGTAGACGATACAGACTCCATAACTACCTTCATATACTGTAGCTCCATAAAAATGTACAAGAAACACCTCAAATCGAGACTATGTACAGGCAATTTGAGTCTGTTTTGGCATGAATCGAGTCGCGAGTATCATAATTATTGGCAGGCAGCTCATCGCTGTTGCTGTCCATTTCACTATGTTTGTAAGTCTATAACTTAGTGTTAATTTGCTAATGGTTTAAAAATAGTTGTCTAATTTGTTTTTGAATGAGTTAACGGAGATATCGATTTGTATAGTCATTGATTTGTATTAAGGAACGACGGATGTGATTGGTCTCCATGCGTGATTTTTTTCTTTATTAATTTATGGTTGCGAGTAGTGTCCGACCGAACTTTCGGTTTCGGCCTAGTTTCGGCCAAATTACAAGTTTCGGCTTGGTTTCGGCTGCCATCCGGCCGAAACAGAGTTCAAGAGCCTATAATAAGCATATAACGTTATAATATTAAAAGGCGTAAATAATTAATTTGAAATAAGGCAGTGATAATATGTAGTGCTTAAGGATTACTTCAAATATCAGAGACTGAATTATTTAATATGCGATTTATAAATAAAAAGTGACTGATTATAATTGCCTATTTATTTTGTCCACGAAAAAATGACCCTATATGGAAATTTCGGTTTCATTTTAAGACTGTGGCCGAAATTCGGTTTCGGCCCTAAAACCTGGTTTCGGTCGGACACTAGTTGCGAGTGACACCAACCTAACGCGCTTCATTTGTTCATTTCTGGGAAATGCGGCAGCCTTAGCGGGATCGTGAGGTTCTGGAAGATGGAGATCACATATCCCGGGATGAGTGGTGGAATCCCTCATGCTACTTACCAGGTGACTCTGATGTTGAAGCCGGGGAAGCGCTGCTTGATGGCGTATTTGATACCATTAGATTGGACCCTGAAATACAATAGTGTCTTTGGTAGCAATTCTGGTATATAGTTTTACCTTAAGGGTCATATCATACATAATCAAAAAGCTACTTAACAAATCTCTATTACGATAACTGCAGCTCTTTTTAATGCACATTAACAACGCGCATGCAATTTTGCGAAGTGCAACTGTCGCAATTAATATTGTATATTATAAAATCAGCATTATGATGACTAATAATATGAGTAATATCTCTTTCTATCACTATTGTGTTACACTTTAATGATAAGGCCTTTTATTCGGATCTTGCTTATTTTAGTTACATATGATTTGTCGTTTGCCGAGCTTTTGGAAGTCCGTTTGCCAGTTGCTACTTTTGCCAATCTTCTCCATTCTTGCCTATCTATGACAAGTCTACCCCATGTTGTCCCGCAGTCAAATCTCTTTTTTAAATGATGAAAATTTTCTAGCCTTGAACCTATTTCTAACCGAATGTTATATAGATGGAGTTGCGCAACATACCATTAGTATGTAAAATACGATGAAGAACTACGGTAGGCCGGGCGTGGTGGCGCAGTTGGTAAGAGTGTGTCACAGAACGACATGGTCGCAGGTTCAAGTCCTGCCTATGCTAAAAAAATTCAGCATTTATTCGTCGAGCACGGGGCATAATGATGTCATAAATTCAAATCTCTCTATTGCAAGCATGTTGTGTACACTTTTGCACATCAACATATTTTTTTAATTTACATTTACGCCACTTTTCAAGTGCCAACACTGAGGAGAAAAAAGCTTTCTAATATCGTCGTCCCATCATCTCTATGGTCTGCCTCTCTTTTGTTGTGTGTGTGTCTTTGTGTTACTCTATAATAAGGACAATTAGATGACTCACTGGTCCGTATGCTGACTGTGACAGGGTGGTGTGACCGCGAGCGCATCACCAGCACGGTCCGGTAGCGGTCAGGCCGCGCGTTGGTTGACCACCACGCCAGCGCCGCAACCACCACCACGACCAACACAGTGACGAACTGCACCACCTCATCGCCAACACCATCTATTAGTGGCATTTTGTACTATTGCCTTGTTAACCTGTAATAACAATTGTTACATACAAAATTAATGAACTTTAAAAGGCAACTACAACTTGAAGATAAAAAAACATGGTATCAGACACCTAACATATTGATGTCAAGCATGGGCCCTATACAAAGATAAAAAATAAAATAACAACCCAAAGAGCAATGGAAAGAAGAAGAAGAATTCATAAAATAAGAAGTGAGAAGATAAGAAGTAAAACAAAAGTAGTAGATGATTTGGAATATGCCTGGAGATTAAAATGGCAATGGGCAGGCCACATATCAAGAATTACAGATACAATATGGACAGAAAGGATAACAAAATGGATAGGACCAACGGTAAGAGAAAGGTTGGAAGACCAAGGAAAAGGAGGGCTGACATTTTATTGCAGTTGCCGGAAGAGACTGATCAAGCATCGTGAAAGAAAGGGACACATGGAAAGCAATGGAGGAGGCTTTTACCCAGAATGGATCTGTACAAATTGAAACTAATTAGGTATACTAACATAGAATAAAGAACTCTAATACACATTTGAAAGGTAAGAATATGTACAGATATAAAAAATCTACAATATTGTTATATACAAGAATGCAAGGCTTTATGATGAATCGTAATAGGTTTTTCTTTCGCGTGGCATACACACACGACAAGCAATAATGCATCCTTTTACAGCATTAGTTGAATTTATTAAGGTTGTTTTTATTGTGATTTAATAGTCATATTATTCACACACATAAATATACGTCACCACTTTAGCACCAAAGGAATTGAATTGCGATGAACATTCAAGGAAAGAATAGTTGGGGCATACATACAAACACAAAACTGCAACCTGCATAGTAAATTTCGTGTGTGTATTGCTAATGAAATAAGATACAGGCGCCATTAAAAATACTAGCTTATCCATTGATTTTGCATGGTTAACATTTGGCGAAAATCTGTACACTGCCTAACTTTAAGTCGCGTTTATCGCTACGGGTCTTAGTAAGCAAGGAGTGTGACTGGAAAAAGATTCTGAACGAAACTCGCTGGCTAGTTTATCAAGGAATACATAAATAGAAATACATACACAATAAAACACATTGTAGGAATGTCCCTAACTGCAGTTTGTTTACAGGATCCAAAATACTACTAATTCGTCGTGCATGATATTTATAGAGTAACAAATTTCAAAACGTAGAAAGATCTCTCTTGACGAGCCTTGACCAAAGGATTTGCTGACATTGAAAAATATTTTACCATTTCACAATTGTCACACACTAATGAAGGTTATACGACTACGTTTATTTAAGACAATTAACCAGTAACTTACGCAATATCGTTCACATACCTATGAAAATACTGCAAATGTTTACAAAAACTGAGACTTCGTATCCTCAATATGAAAAGACATTGCGTGACATCAGCTGCACCTGAACACCTGCAGTAAACGGACTGGAGCTTTATTTAAACGGTAGTAGTCACTTTAAACGACACAGCACTTTTTAGCAAACGCTAACAACAATTTCTAGAGTATTTCTTTACCAAACGATGGCTTTTTCACGGAAAAATATGAGACGCACGAGAGTCGCCAAAAAATCCTAATCTGACAGTAAAATTAAGGCACCAATGATGCTGTCAACAAGGAGATAATATTGCTAGTTGTATAGCACCCTCTCTTTCCTTTACTAAATTTTAGCATATAATTGTGTCATCATAATGGCGCCGGGTGCGTTCCAGTGGCTTCCTTTAGGTTGTTGACAGCAGGATAGCATATTCATTTCAGCACAAGTGCAACAAGGATAGACAATACAAAATGTGTTTTCCAGCTAATAGATTGAAGTAAAGCTATGTTTACAAACTTGATTTTGGAATTTGAGGAAACGGAAGTTTCTCAACCGGAAATCCGAAAGGCGCGAAAGTTTGTAACGTCCAAAAAATTCTGATGAAAAAACTGTTTAGAAAAACGGAACTAACCACTTTTTACCCGACCGAGCAAGAAGGAGGGATATGTTTTTCGAGTATGGATTTTAACATATGAGGTGTCGTTACATTCGTCTTGATTGTAGGAGTGACATAGGCTATAAAAATGGAATGAAAGTAATGACGCAGTCTTATGCAGTTTTTTGTTTTTTTTTAAATAATGTCTGCTTGTTTGTAAGAGAACTTGATGGTTTGTATAATTATGTTTTATTGTATTTCTCAAGTATATTTTACATAAGTAGCACTTAACAAACAGTAGTAGCTACAAAGACGGATTTATCCCACTGAGGGGATTTCATAACAAGGGAAAATCTCTGATTCTATTTCCTATCCTAACTTATCAATAGAAAAGCGGCTATTACCGAATTGGAATGGGCTCCGTGTTTTTGGTATTCATTCCCTTGTTAAAGTACTTAACATTATTGCGTTTCTATCAGAAGCGGTGATTGACCGATAGCCAACCAAACCAAACCAAACGTCGCGTCGGCGACATTACGACTATATAATATTATCTACCTACATCCGCAAACCACAAAATTTAGGTAAGAAATCGATGAGCTCTCGAATATACAAACAACTAAGTTAGTAGGTGTTAATTATCCTCATCATCGTGAGTCAGGCAACATTTTTTGTACAATTTTGAGTTGGGCAGACGGTGAATCATGAATTCATGATGTGAACAAAACCTTCGAAAATTATGTAACAAACCTTGAATAAACTAAACCATTAAATTGGTTAGGTTAATCTTTGGATTTGAAATGACAATGCCAGATTCTGCCCCACCATCAACCGCAAGTTGTACAAGATAAAGAATAAATGTAAAAATATCTCCGTTTTTTATTAAAATTATTGGTTTTAATAAAGTTTTGTACAAGTTGCGATTCGAAAAAACAGCTTAATTAAGAATTTAGAAAATAGTAAGAAATCGAAGCGATTTATTCATTGTTTTTGTTATTAATTCTTCTATATATATATATATATATATATATATATTGCGATGCGAGAGTAGTAGAAAATGATACTGATTATGATTATGCAATACGAAACCTGTAATAAGTCCCCAACAAAATGATAGGTACAGCTTAAATGGTCACCTAATTTTGTAGGTGGGGCAAAGCTCCATTGAAATGTGGCAATGTCTTTTAAGCATAAAAACTTATTACTTATATGTTTGTTTTTACGTAGGTAAGGAGGTAAGTCCTACCTACTCTCTCACACATGTATTTTTAGCCGACTGCATTAGAAGGAGGGTTATGTCTAATTCTTTGGCACGCCTAAACGGCGTGATGGATTTTAACAAATGAGGTGTCGTTAGATTCGTCTCGCTTGTAGGAGTGACATAGGATAATCAAAGCAGCTTAAATATTTGGCAGACGTTTTTTTTTAAATTAATTCGACAGAACTTACATAAGTACTTACCTACTTATTTAGTTAGATGTATCATTTCATTTTATCATGAGTTGCTATCTCTGTAAATAAGATCTACTTATTTCAGTGATGAGGTCGTTAATAAGTTCGCTAACGAGTACTTTAATAAATAACCGTCGTAGCTTGGTTACACAGTGGTCGTAGCTAGAAGAGTCGTGCGACTCGTGCGTGACAGGTACGGTTTTTACTGTATCCCTAATCCTAGAAAAGAATTTTCACTATCGGTAAAAATGGGAATAACCCATCGGTTGTTGAGAAAAAATATATTTTTGATATATTTGATAAAAGATAAGAGAAACATACAACTGGAGGGTAATTTTGATAAGTACGTACCTACTGAGCAAAAATGAAACTTAATTCCTCCATAAAAAATAATTTAATGATATTATGCTAACTACTGCGTATTACCTAACTGCTGCGTTAACTCCTAGTTCATTGACTATATGATGTTATTTATCTGTGGATAGGTGGATCTCGCCTCATCTCCGAGGAAATTGCGTCATCCTATTGATGTTACAAAACAACATTACAAAGCAATTTTTCTAAAACTTTTGGAGAAAATTGTTAAAGTAGAGTCTACCGAATTAGTCCGCAACATTTAGGTTGCAAAAAAGTGACTTTCTTGTATGAAAAACACGGAAAAGTTTACTCAAAGATTTAAATAAACAGAGATAGTATTATAGAAAACTGCGAGCGAAAGATAAGGACAGAAAATGTATGAATGACCTTCCACGTCATTTCCATCTTGTTTTGTTTGGTAACGTCACATGGCTAGTGATATTTTCTTTTTACGCAGAATATGAATTAATTAATGTAGTTTAAAAGTAACCAGCTTTATGAAAAGTTTGATCCCAACTTGAATTGATTTGTGAATGTTAATTTTAATATCATAGAGCTAGTCATTATTGGAAATTAACGGCATAAAATGTTCAAATAACTTGGTTTTCTCGTAACTGTGTCTATGGACGTAAAACGGAACGTAACTATTGCATCAGCTCGAGGACGGTGTAGTGCGCGACCGCGACAGTTTTTTATTCTCAATTTATTGCGCACTTTGGCATTTCACATCCTTACCTCGAGCAGTTTACACGTTATTTGAAAAGTGATCGAAGTTTTAAATATCATAAAGTCGTGCTAAAGTTGTACTGAATTCAGCATTTTGGCTTCAAGAGAGTACCCATGTATTGCAACTGCAAGTTTAAATCGAATTTAGTTTTACAGTTGTAAATTGAAAGTTGTGTTCCGGTTGAATATCATAACTTGTGATTCTGGTTCCTAAATCTAGTTTATTTTTTATATATATTGGTCTTAATAACTGTGGGTTATAGACCTCCGCAAGTGAGATTTTGTTGAAGTGAACTAAAAAGCAAAATCGAAGTTACCGGGTCAAAGAACGAGGAATTTTTAACATGAGCTACGTGTATTCGCAAAAATCCAGCAACCTGTATATGATTCATTTCGAGCCTACGGCGCAGAATCAGATTCTCATTCAGAAGAATTTGCGTGGCCATAATCATTGTTGTTGTATGCGAAAGGACAAGACTAAGAAGTTCAAGACTACTACAACTTTTACAAAGCACGTAAAGATGTGAGTATATTAGGTATATTATATACTAAAGTATTTATTTACTTCTATCGTTCGTTTTCTTTCTCCAGAGCAAAACCAAAGCACCCTTTTCGTGTGGTTCGTATTTTGAATTTACCGCAACAAAAAGTTTTCTATAATCTACAAGGGTGACCATGAATCATGTGGACAAACAAAACCAATATGAATTTTATCTAAATCTACGTAGTAATGATAACGACTATTTTATTAGATTCCAATTTTACTTGCAAAAAGTTGATCATTTTATATACATATATAAAAATATGCTATGTATGCCTAAGTAAACATGCATGAACGGACGGATGTTTTCATTTCTATTAGTATATATAAAAATATTAATTCGTACTTAAGTAAGTATGTATATTACCTATATTATATATTCGTATATTTTATTGTTATGTGAAAAACTGAACTGAGATGGTTATGATTCATAGTAAAAAATCACGCTACCTTTTTCTGGGTCAATAAAAGAATGTAACAGCCGAAAAGTGAAACCGGACGAGCCGAGCGGAATGTTCGGTATTTCCCGATTTGCAAGCAAGACACCGACTTTCCATAATAATTTGTTAAAACCAATATGTCGACTTTCTTCATAATATAAGTACCATAGAGTGAATGATGTTTGATTTCACTATATTATTATATGAATATAGTCATTGTAGTTAATCCATGTAAAGGGTAAGATTTTTTGGGTTTTAATTTAAGCTCCAAAAGAATGTAGCAATAATCATGGTAAGTACCCTAGTAGTTTCATCCTTATTATAATTTATTGTTAAGTGTTAGTGTGATCTCAGATCAGTCAATAGCTGATCGTCATTTTATCTCGCTGATGACGTAGTATGCAGGTACCGAATGCCGGCCGGTGTTAATGCGCCGCGATGCCCGCCGCCGTCGCGACGCCGGAGGCCCCAAGGGGTGGCTGCGTGCATGATTTTGCGAATAGAATATGTCTAAACGTGTCTGTATTTGCCGTAGTATACATAAGTACTTACATGCAGATAAGATACATTTGCTTCTTTAAATGCCTCGAAGGTCGTTGTGATTGTGACGTACGTACTTTTCCGTTTGATATGCTGATAGATAACACAAACGTTTAATTTAAAGGTAGAAGTTATGATGGACCAAACCAAGTATAAGTACCTATCTAAAATAGAATGTATTACAGAGTATGTGAAAGAGATAGATTGCGGCTTCGTTTACAGCGGGTTAACATACAACAGGTCGTAACATGTCGACTGAAGGGTGAAAACGAACATATAAAAAGAGTTCTAAGTGATTATTTCCCCAGTATTACCGTTGACCGTTGCCGGATGCAGCGCCGCGGTCGCGTTGGTGGATGAGCTAACTACCGAGGTGCGATTCGATTACATTATCTTATGTTGATGACAAAAGTATACATTTTAGGAAAAATAAGACATAATTATGTCTCAAAGTCCCCAACTACATCACATAACGATTATATTGCACCATCTACCTACACCAGTTCTGTTCGAGTTTATTTCAAATGGGTTTATTCAAATTTCAATCTGCTAGGAATACTGTAAATAAAATCTAAACTCTCACAAATACCTAATTAAAACAAGTAGTGCTCTTAAATCAGAAAAATTCAGATAAACAGTAAAACCAGGGAAAATAGCGGGAAACAAATACCGAGATTGTTACCCGAAATGCCTTGCGGTACTTCAGCCGTGTCATATGGATTATTGTCATTTCAAACTTGGAGAGAACTAACCCGGCAAAGTTGAGGGCTCTATCTACACTACATCATGTGATCGTAGACCAGCCCATTTGGACTGACACTGTAGATAAAACTCTCAGCGTTCCCTTTGAGGAAGCTGTGCGTACATGCGTAGGGCTCAAGATTCCTGACACCTTTAACATATTCCAAGACGGCGGCACCTGCAGCTGCTGTTGTGGGTTCCGAATCCGAATACGAGTAAGGAGGAGGACGGTTTTAATGATTCATATTATTAATAATTAACGTTATAGCGACCATGTACGTACGTACCTACATACTAATAATAATTATTGGCAACCATGTCACTTCTAGTCTAGCGATTCTTACTACTTACTTACAAGCCAAACCAACAGACATTGATTTTAATATCATATTATATTTTATAGATTTATCCAGTAGGTAATGTATGTAGAGTATGGTATGTATGTATGTTAAAATATATCACATATTCATTGGGTTAACAAATGTTGTACTTCGGTCGCCGTAACCTTTATCGTTCATTTGTCAGCCGCTCGCTACCATGATTGGCTTGGTTTCTTTTTTGTCAAAATTTCATAATTATCTCACTTTACAATTAGTAGCTTACAAATTTTAGGAAAGAACACCATAATAATATTTATAAGGTCAACAAGTTTAAATATAATTAGGTAGGTAGTAAGTAGGAACTAAGATGCAAATGAAATTGATCGATACAGAAACTGGGTACCTAACCTATGAACTTACTTTGCAAACTTTATATGCTTGCTACGTATTTATATAAATTCTCAAAAAGGACTATGAACTAATAGCAAAAAATCATTGACTCGTGTACCTAGAGGTTATTCAACTTAATTCAATGTCAGGCAGTAGAATGATCATGATGAATCATATCATTCTTACCTAGGAGGTTATGTACCTTGACTACAGAGATAAATAGTTTTACGGACATGTTTTGACTTGCTCTATCACATACAGAGCTTGCAAAAACCATAATATGTCCAAAGGCCAAATATTATTTTGGGTAACGTGGTTTGTGATTATATTTTCACGCAAGATGCCTGGCGTTGCTTATTTTTTCAATATAATGTTGTACTTATTGGTAAACTGATTTTACGAGGATGCTATTTGTGAAACGATTATAATGATTTGCTGCATATATAATTTTTGCATTATTTATTTAGTAAGTAGGTACCTATATTAAATTACCATTACCACTTGTACCAATACTAGCAGTAATGTAATCTCTCCTTTATCTTATCAGTTATCAAAACTTCCATAACCATATGCATACCCACTATTATTGTATTGTATGTAGGTATTTATTATAGCATTCCATTTTCGCACCTTTAATTTTAGGCAGGATTCGTTCGTGCATAAACTGAGATGAATCATAGCATCATCCTCTTGTGCAGCAAAACATATTTTTTAAACGCTTCGAGTCAAATAGCGTGAATCCCCGGTAGCAAACGCCGAATGTAATAGCAGATAGATACCTATAAATTTCTATATCACAACAGAATAGGCAGACGATGTGAAAACTTCACGGTGCGGTCTCGTGACTCGAATAACCACGCCGTTCCTATTGGCTTATGAAGGTGACGTCATTCGTTAGGGCCAATAGCGCGCCAGTATAGAGATATTTTTAGAACGCAAAAGTTGAATGGTGGGGATTGAGGAAAATCGTATGAACTGCGAGCCGCGCGAATGTTGCACCACATTTTCCAAGCTCTAGAGCGAAGGGCACGCGTGTTGCCACGTTGAAAAGTTTTAGCATTCAAAGCAAATTAATAAAAAGTTGAATCACCAAACTAACGCATTATTTTCAAAGCGTTTTGAGTTAATTTCTTTCTAATTTATATCAAATATAAGTGACTAGTATTCTACTCGGATTGGAGGCGTTACAGTATTTGTTCGTAACAAGGTATGTACTTACATTAAAATAATATGTAGTGTTCATTGGCAGTTTTGGTCAAGTTTATTAAAACATCACTTAATACAATAAAATGAATAAGTTATAAAATATGAATTAATACTCCTTTTTTCTTAATTTCTGTAAATTATCCCCAAAAAAAATTTGGTGCCCCTTAGCACTAGCTAGCTAGACACTCTGACCACCTCATTGTAAAATTAAAAATGCGTACTCGGAACCGCTACGCCTTTGCCCTACTTGAGCGTGCAAGTTATAACTTGTCGACGCATGTCGTAGTCTGCCGAGCACGTTTCGAGTAGTTTCGACGTGTTCTGTTCGTATCGCACCATTCGCACCGCACTCACGTTCTCTCAAAATTCTAGAACTTTAGTACTTACGTATTACCTAATTGTATTTTTACAGTATTCTATCTATACTTTCCATTATTTTCGAACCTGCCTAGGTACATCACTAGAGGGTTTTTAATAAATATTTTTCAAATATTTTGGAAACTCTTCCTTACTTGTATTATAATATTCATATTACATAATTTAATACATAATCACAATTTATCACATAATAATAATATGTCAGACCTATTTATTTATTTATTTATTAATGGACTCGACAGTTTGTCATTTGCCAATGTCATGTTACAGAAAATTCAATATATAATAGTCTTCTATCTTCCTCCAGGGGAGTCGCAGTAGCGTCTTCACCCTGGGTAGCCGCGTCTTCTTGTCTTCATCCAGAGGAGACGCCCGCCGTAGCGTCATCACTCTGGATGAAGCAACTCGACAGTCACGTTCACTCCCGAGCTTGTAGCGGGAACTCTTGATAAAAGCTTGAAACCCCAGATCTTGCTCAAATTATCTAACAAATTCACCATACTGTCACTCGCGAACATTTTCTGATTAATTTAACGTGATATTAATCTCAAAATAACCACTGTAGACAATAAAACAAAAATTACCAAATAATTTTGCAACCGTCGTTTCCCGCCATTTTCAAGAGAACCATGTCAGACCTATTATTTATTCATCATTGACATACGTCATTTCATTGAGGTCAAAACTAATGACTGCTGCGACCATGATGACCACCTATATTAGGACATTTTGTTCCGCTACGAACTATTTTATCTAAAGCAAATAGGTAATTTGACGACAAATGTAAGTATTTAGAATTGTGTATGTATGTACGTAATAATATAGTACTTAAAATACTTATTCTATGATAAATTATAGGTGAAATAGTCAGAATGTAAAGACTGCCTAGTTTACACGACACATTTTACTGTGTGTTGAAGTTTTGACGTGAAATGGGAATGCGTTATAAAGGGCAGGACTCTGGTGCATAGATATTATTTGTTGGGTGGGGTGAAAGGAAGACATAATAGCGAAGATTCCCTCTCAGTAACTTATTCATTTTTACAGGTGCCTATTATGTTATATTATTGTCTATGTCTGTCCTATAATACCTATCTATTAATACATAATAGAAGATTGTTTTTTGCTGCAAACTGTAGTGTGAAAAGTAGGCAGTCTTCCCATTCTGACTATTTCAGAAATTATAATCACTCGAGTTTAGCGGTAGGTTCAAGGTATATGCACATAGTCATAGTATTCGTCGTAAACATATTTATCCTTAAATTAACTCTCACTAGTCCCGAATTCCCGGCACAATGCCAAGGTTGAAGAAATTGGTGTCAATATTTTACCGGAAGCTTTGAGGGGTGACTCATCGTAAATTACTACTGGCACAGCTACTGTCGAATAAATAAAGAATAAAACTAGGTAGGTATAAAAGCAAATTACGTAGGATATCAGATCGATAAGCGTGTGGGCGGCTATTACGACGTTAGTCATTGAGCTAGTATGTAGCTATCAGCCTACAATGTATTGATAAGACTTAATGCGATTAAAGTACCTACCTACCTACTGATCTATGTACTAAGATACATGGCTACTTATAAAAGTGTTGTCACAAGAGCCTCTTAGATAATACGAGTTCTAGTACGCTTATTTACAGTAGATAGGTATTTATTTAGAATTATACCTTATATTAGTCACATCACAAGCAAAGTGAAAAGACTTGTTGAAGAAACTTCATTAATTTAGTATATATTATTTCCTTGTTACAGGCCTACAGTCTCAAGAATTACTTGGTTGGGAGCCTAAAGAGCTACAATTTCAAAAGGAGCTCGCGAAGAGTTCGAAAAAGTAAGTAATACCGTTCAAACGGTTTATTTTTTGTTTTCGATTACACGTTTATGTTCACAGATGCAGAGAAGATTTGAAAAAATGTCAAGATCTAATAAAACAAATGGCTTAATTTATTATTATAAAAGGCTGAAAAGCTAACGTATTGATCTTCACAAATTTCCAATAGGTGTTAAAATCATAACTTTCTAAAAGTGCAGATGGCAATGATTTCATTTCTTACTATTATAAACTAGTTAAAATACTGTCTGATAGATTCACAAGGGAACCGCTAAATGAATCACTGATTGATTAATTCCTTTTGAATATATTTTCAGTGTGTATTCTCAAAATAATTTATAATAGTATGTTGCATGAACTTCCTGCTTTACGATTCACGCTTCGTAAAATCCTTGATCATACGACATTCCTACAATCGACAGCTCATCATGATAATACCAGCACGATACGCAATGGAAATACGATCTAGGTGGCACTGATTTTGTGGAAGTTGATGTGCTGTCGACTGTACCTTACATAACCATGTGTCTTCATTTTCATTAATGTCATTTAAAATTATCCTTGTGGCACAAAATATCAAAATCTAGAATGATAATTAGACTTTTTTCACTATTTCATCACAATTTCGTCATCGGTAATTTTAAATAATGTACTTAATTAATTTACTATTACAGCTTTAGATATTACAAGACTGATAACGAGTGGCCGTCATATCATATTAAATGATAGTATAGTAATAGAAAAGTAAATAAGATTACTTAATAATATAATAGTAATAATAATATACATATTATAGGTATTAATATTTACGGTTTCAGTTATTGGTATATCAGAATTGCTATAACTTATAGTTACGTAAATAATTCCATATTACTTACTAATTTATTTTTTAAGACATAAAATAGTCCAAAACTTGGATCCATTAAAATATGATGTTTTTAATGGCTGCATATTCGGTAACTAGAGGATTGGGTAGGATATTCTTTTCTTATAAATCTAGCATAGAAGATAGAGATAGATATTGTTCGTTAATACCACTTTAGATTTTGATAAGTGCCATGAATAATCAGAATATGGGCAGGTGACAATGATGTTGATTGCATAACAGACACACCACAGCGAAAGATGAGCAAATGCATTATAACTATATATTTTAAATACATAATTATAATATTTTGATACGTATTTATGCAATCATCATTCTTTTAAGAAGACAATTTATTATATAAATTAGGTACCTGCCTATCTAATTTTCAACTTCAAGCTTTCAAACTAAAATGTCGTGAGAAAATATATTCATTTTCACAAGTTATCCTTATCATTTAATATTTTATTTCATGTTCTACACATCTGATTTCATTATTCTTCTGTATTATTAACTAAGTATTTGTCATTATGTCTCTCAATAACATTTCATCATACTTCTACATACATTTTATCCTACTTGGTTGATGAAAAATATGGCTAGAGATGCGTATTTAAATATCTCTAATATATTTTTATCAATCCCTTCATATTTACGTATTCCATTCGACATATATATCCCCCACCCCGCTTCATATAAATATGCACATTATGTTACGTCGTATCATTTCTGTTTGTAGTTCTATTCAAAATGGTTGCTCAAAAGATCACCTGTCCGAGTCGGAGCGACGATATCGGAAATAAGTACACCAACTCAAACACCAAAAGATATGGTTTTTTCGCAAACGAGTCTCAAGGCTCACAGTATTTTGAAAGTGGTAGAACTAGATCGTTTAAAGGCAGAAAAGAATCAGCAGGTGAACGGTTCGACCGAAGCAATTACCGCCGCAAACACAGGACTAATGCCGACATCGCCTGTGGCCACCACCAGCTTTTCCGAGGTAAGGATCGCCGCCCGCCGTGAGTATGATAAATGTAATCCTTATTATTATTAAACTAAATAATATTAAGTTAAATATTAGTTTTCTCCTTTTCTGGACTCCAATTAACGGATTGCTTTAAACTTTCAGGTATTTTTGAAACCGGAGCCTGTATTCGAGAGCACAATGTTCCACGATTCGGACTGCGAGTTCTTCCAAGATCTGGTTCCGTTGTGCTTAGATCTCGCCAAGGAAGAACAAGCACAGACCATTGGTAAGCACATTTATTTGTCTTAAAAAACGATTAAATACCTTTGCCAGCCCCAATTATACGATAAGTATATTGTAGTTGATCACTTCGTAGGATATTAGAACTTTATTAATAAAATAATTAAACCCCTATATTTTATATTGGATAATAATATTATATACTTAATACAATATTATAGTAATTTCAGTGACTCAATATTAATACTAAATTTCAATTCACAGATTCCCCAAAGAAAACTGAAGAAAGCGCACAAAACACTGACACATTACACACGCCATTCTCACCGCAAGGCTGGGATATGTTCGACGCTAACTCTCCTGCGCCGGGAGGATTTTACCTATCTACACCCAACGATCCACTGTCGCCTAATATGGATGGATTCACTCAATTAGACAACAAGTTCCTGTACTCCGCAGACGGAGAAAATGAAAAGAAAAATCCTCCTCACCAAATTGATATAAATAGCCTTCCGGTGGTCCTGGGTGACTTAGCGTCCGAACAAATGGTCGACCTCAATCCGGCGTATGCCACGGAGTCGGTCGGCTACCACAACATGCACGATACAGAGTATACACCAACAGTTTCACACGACAAAATGCTTTTCTTTGACCTCGAAGATATGGACATGAAACTAGATTCGGTTACACCAAGAGAGGTGGAGAACAACCATGGTGTCTTATCAAAATACACCATGGACAACGATTGGGGTTCGGAGAAGGTAGTAGAGAAACCACGGGTGGATCGTGCCACAGGGCTGTCCCTGAATGTCACGATGCCAGTTCCATGGTTCGTCAACAGCATCAGCACGCCCGAAGTCCTCAACTACGTAGAGCAGTTGGAGAAGGAGGAATATGCACTCCCTGTTACGGTGAGTACCGTTTTATTATTGGATATAAATTAAAATAAAATATTTTTTAAAACTTTGATTACAGTATTTGAACAAACATATGAAATTATAAAAACTAGCTATTTCAATGCATAGCCAGCCTGCACCATAAGGTTACAGTTTCATTTAATTCAGAGTCCTAAAATACTTAAGCGAATATAACAATTGTTTTATATGTTGTTTTTGTTACAGCTGCCCTCAGAAATATCACTAATAGAAGACAGCGCGTTCGTCGCAACGGACACCTTTACGGAGATAACTGCTCCTCTAGTAGACTATGAGCCAATCACACCTAAAAGCGAACCTCAAATCGAATCCGACGTCGATGACACTAAATCTCACACCAGCAAACGGCGACGCCTTGACAGCGAGGATTCAGATGAAACTTACACACCATACACAGAATATACACCTCGGAAGTATAAGAGAAGGAAACCGAGCATTCCAATAAAGGACATGATTATCGCGCTCGAAGGATCACAACAGCAACCGAAGGCACGAAGAGGACGCCCTCCAAAGCGGAGAGACAGCACAGTGTCCTCAGTATGTAGCATAGATGATAACACATCAAATGTGTCTACACATGAAGGAAAATATAGAGAATTAAGAGATAAGAACAATGAAGCATCCAAAAGGTCAAGAATGAATAGAAAACTAAAGGAGTTACAGATGGAGCAATTAGCTGACGATTTAGAAGAGCGAAATAAGAAATTAAAAGTTAGGGCCGATATTCTTGAAGATATGACAAAGAGACTCAAAGATGCTTTAATGACAGCCATATTACAAAAATGAAGCTCATTCTGTGCTACTTGTGTTTTTTGTTCATTATTGCATAACTCGCTATTGGTACAGTTTATCACATAGGTGATGCCAATGATAAGCTATCATTGGAAAATACTGTAAATATATATTCATTAACGCCTTTCTATTTGTTCAATTTGTTTTCTGGCGTGTTCGATGAATATTAATATGGTGGTGGATGCCATGCATGTTAGATGCTGATGTTATAGGTATAATCTGGATTTGACAAAATATAAAGTAAACTCAAAAAAATACGTATTCATATATTGATTATAGAATATAAGATTGTATTAAGTGTAATAAATAATCGGCACGAATAATAGATGTGTCGTATTTTTATCTTGAAAATGTTTAAAATAGTCTTCTTTGTTAGTTTAAATTCTTGACGTAGCATTTCGAGCCTTTGCTGAGCTCGAAATTAATATTATTAACCTTACATTTTCTAAACTTAAAAAATACAAAAAAATGTACTACTATTATAATCTACAATTGGTTATTTTTAAATAATGCATGGTATTGCGATAGTTTGTATTGTTGTGGTGAAATAAATTAATTCACATTGGTCTTGTATTTTTTTATTACGAGTTTAGAGGTATTTTAAATAATGGACATTTGTTACACCTAAAAAGAATCGCCATTGACCGGATGACGTCGGCAGTGCACGTGGCGCCATTTTGCGCGCAACTATTAAAACACCGTGCGGCAGGCGGGCCGCTCTCATTCGGTCTGCGATCGTCGTCATGTTCAGTGATCGTCGTGTGTGCTGTGTGGGTTGCCCCACACCGTCTCCGTGCTTCTGTTCCTGACCCTGGCGCCCTGGCGCCTGCCTGGTCTAATTTCTGAGTCGCTCTGCTGCCCAGACTACGTGTAAATTTAAGTTAAGTGCATTGTTTCAGTGAAGTGATAATTAGTGCATAATAAGTGATTCACATTTCGTTGCCGCCTAGAACTTTTAGGTTATGTGGTGTGGCAGATAGCCAAATAGCATAAATGGCTCATAGTACTGTTAAACCTCATCAATGTCGGATTAGTGCAAACCCGTGTGTGCTGTTAATGTAACTTTGTGTAATAGATAATGAAATATGTCGCTAGCTAATGTTGTGCGGGTTAAATAATAAATTGATTATGACAATCACTGGTAATTGTTTATTTTATATTATCACGCTAACCTTGATGTGTAATAGTTTCAGAAGTGGGATAAAGATTAAGAGGACCTGACAACGCAACGTGTCAGAGAGCAGTGGCGACGAGGATCCTACCATGCGAGCAGCAAAGCGAGGTCGTGCGCTACGCCAAGGCGACAAGATGGCAGACGCTGACCGCTCATCTGATAACCCAAGCCCATTCCCCGCGTTAGAAAAATTGGTAACGGACAAGAGACAAGGTATGGTGAACCAATATTTACTTGATAGGAAAGACGGCAAACTATGTGATCACATAAATCAATCATGAGATATTTACAGCTGGGATGAGGATAAGAAGCGCATATCATGTGCAAGCTCGGTTGGATGGTACATACCGTGGGTGGTACAATCGATTAGATAACTATGATTGTGCTAAATGTTTTGAGTTTTCGATTATGCAGTAGGCTTATGCAGTAGGCTTGTGCAGTAGGCTTGTGCAGTAGGCTTGTGCAGTAGGCTTGTGCAGTAGGCTTGTGCAGTAGGCTTGTGCCGTAGGCTTGTGCCGTAGGCTTGTGCAGTAGGCTTGTGCAGTAGGCTTGTGCAGTAGGCTTGTGCAGTAGGCTTGTGCAGTAGGCTTGTGCAGTAGGCTTGTGCAGTAGGCTTGTGCAGTAGGCTTGTGCAGTAGGCTTGTGCAGTAGGCTTATGCAGTAGGCTTATGATGTAGGCTTATGCTGTAACTGCTAGTGCGCCGAGAGATTTTCTATGATGAATTGGTATTGTGTAGGAGATGTCAAGTGAGTGTAAGACACAGAAGAAGGTGTAAAACTGGGCACTGATAAAGCCACTATGATCGCTGTAAAGATCGAAGGCTCTACTGGTGGAGCTATGTTCAAACCGCGGTACTACAACTTTTCAGGACTGGCGAACATCATTAAGGCTATGGTTTTAGAGGGCGATAGCGGCATGCTGGAGGTGTGCAACCTGGACGGCCAGAGCCTGGCGTTCACTGCTGGAACAGTCTTGGCTCGGGGGCAGGACTGCACTGAAGCTTTGGGTAAACATTGTAGTTATCTGGTGAGTCAAATGTTTTAAGTCTGTACTGTGGTCCAATTTTGATGCGAAGAGTGATATGAGTGGTTTCGTACCGTGCTGTAGGCAGACCGTTGGAGTACCGTGTTATGGGCAGACCGTCGGTTCCGTACCGTGTTCCACTGAGGTGGTTTGAGAGGATGAGCTGCATTTGGATGGTTCCATACCGATGTATAACGCCGATAAAATAAATCGAACTTTGATCATAATTGTGAGACTGTGTATACTGTCTGTAGTAACGTGGAGTTTAATCTTATTGCTGAGGAAGTGGTTAATGGTATAAAATTCAAAAAATATTGACATTAGCAACAATGACATGACTTATTTTCCTAGCTTAGATCTCGCAATCGTACCACCAAGTGCCGTTGTCAAATCCATCTATACACAAGACAGAATTAATCACGTCCATAGGTAGAATAGAATAAATGTTTATTTGGTAGCCAATCAACACACTTAAATTATAATTGCAATGTAGGTAATTAGTAAAATTTAAAAAAAAAAAAAACTAAGTTAAGTTACTACATATATTATGATAATGGTAATTACGAGTATCTTCGCGTCTCGTTCGGTATATCCAATTCCTCTGCAGTATTTCATCGTCTTATTGATTGTTTAACAAGAAAACGATTTACAGAATAAATAATTATTTAAACGATGGACATGCATGGCGTGTCGCTGGTTCCGCATGAATGTTCAAGGTTTAGTTTGTTAATCATATGTAGTTATCTAGATATTAAGTAATTTAATTGTAATTATTTTAAATGATTTCTTCTTCAGCAGCGGCACATTTTTGAGACATGGACATTTTGAGACTTGGACATTTTGAGACTCGGACATTTTGAGACTTGGACATTTTGAGACTTGGACATTTCGAGACTTGGACATTTTGCAACCGCTTGACATTTTGCAAATTGGACATTCTGCGACTAAACGATTTTCCCTTGCAAAGTTACCTAATTTTAAATTCCAAAAAAAATATTGACTTGCAAAAATGTTCACAAAGTCCTTACTCGTGATAAAGAGAGAGATTTGATTCGCTTAGTAAAATTAATGCTGTTGAAAATTTGAAATCTGGTTTTTGATGGCGATATATATAATTTCCCTCAGTAAATGTATCAAGTGGGTTAGAGCTCATCAAGTTGCCACTGAGAACTTTGAGACTTTGGATACCCCTTTGTCAAGAAAGACTTGTTTTCTAGGATAGTAAGACGGTGGCTACTGGTTCAATATGACATTGAGTTAGACATAGGGCTGGTGACAAGATGCGGATTGAGTAGAAACCAGGCAAATATCCATGTTCTGTCTACGGAAGATTGGGTTTAGACTGTTCAACCATAGGATGTGAGGTTAAACAATATTCTGACTCAAAACTATGTAATATCTGATGAAACTTTGTACCATAAAAAAAAAATATATATATATATTGCTTGTCTATCCCAATATACCAAGGATACTGTTCATGTTGACCACGGGGACTGTTCCCAAAGAGATGCGAGTGTTAACCAGTATATTCTAGTGACGACAGATTCCTTTTTCAAATTTTATTCACATGCCTTTAAGAGGCATTTCAAGGATTTTGCTGTAGAGTAGGTTAATAGGACAAATTTTGGAGGAGTTGAGAGTAGCTGGCGATAAGAAGTACTTGGGAATCTTGAGATATTATACTGACTGACATGGTTTCAATCAGTATCAATAACACACGACATGACACTACAGGACATGGCACTACAGGACATGGCACTACAGCACATGACACTACAGGACAGAACACTACTTAAATCTCATGTTTAAATACAAAAGTAGAGTCCGGCTTAGAAAATAGTGATAATAACACCGGTCTTAGTTTTGATAAGGAAAGAAAGCCTGGCCATGTCTAACGTAAGGTGAGATTTGCTCTTATGGAGGAGGTCCAAGGGCCTTAGGGGCCATAAGCATAATTTGTCGATAGTTTATATAATTATTTTCGATACAATAATAAAACACAGATTATTATAATGTAGAGAATCCTAAAGTAATGTATTTATGACATTAAAATTGCGTTTCAATTATGACTATGCACAATATTTACATGAAACAGTAACTTAAAAGTTAATTTGTACAATCTGCACATACGAACTAGCGAATTGTTGCGTGCTACGTTGTTCGTCCATACAGCTGGCATTCCAATGCAAAACATGGTTGATGTGGATACCTTGAGGCCCTACGTAGGGGTGGCTGGGTCAGCTACGGCTGGCTGGTAATGATAGAGTAGTAGACGCGGAGGGTTTGGTAGAATTGCTTGAGACTTTCTATAAAACAAAATGAGAGTAAAGTGAATGCTGTAGAGATGCGCTCATCGCGTAGTATGTGTGGAATGAAATTGTGTGTCAAAAAAGGGGAGAGTTGAATCGATGCTGTAGAGATGCGCTCATTGCGTAGTAGGTAGAGGTGTGGAGCTAGTGAAATTGTGTGACAGGATAAATCGATGCTGTAGAGATGCGCTCATTGCGTAGTAGGTAGAGGTGTGGAGCTAGTGAAATTGTGTGACAGGATAAGGAATGAAGTGATCGGAGAACACATTGTGGTCTGAAAGAAAATGTTATAAAGTGGATGGGAAAAGAGTATCTTACTCTGATTTGGGCGTTTAGAGCAAGCGAAGAAAGGGAGGCTCAATTGCGATCTACAACAGACCGACGAGTGTGTATGAAGAGATTGATGAATGCTGATGAAACGAGAGTTATATGCTACGATCGCAGCAGATGGAAGTTCATCGTTTCTGTTTACCCCTACGGGAATGAGACGCGAGTTTCTGACGATGATGAGTTGCTGATGATGATGATTATTATGGTAAAGTCAATTTATTCGTTAATCACTTGCGTTCTCTTCTGCAGGACGGCCGAGCTGTTACACCTAAAAAGAATCGCCATTGACCGGATGACGTCGGCAGTGCACGTGGCGCCATTTTGCGCGCAACTATTAAAACACCGTGCGGCAGGCGGGCCGCTCTCATTCGGTCTGCGATCGTCGTCATGTTCAGTGATCGTCGTGTGTGCTGTGTGGGTTGCCCCACACCGTCTCCGTGCTTCTGTTCCTGACCCTGGCGCCCTGGCGCCTGCCTGGTCTAATTTCTGAGTCGCTCTGCTGCCCAGACTACGTGTAAATTTAAGTTAAGTGCATTGTTTCAGTGAAGTGATAATTAGTGCATAATAAGTGATTCACATTTCGTTGCCGCCTAGAACTTTTAGGTTATGTGGTGTGGCAGATAGCCAAATAGCATAAATGGCTCATAGTACTGTTAAACCTCATCAATGTCGGATTAGTGCAAACCCGTGTGTGCTGTTAATGTAACTTTGTGTAATAGATAATGAAATATGTCGCTAGCTAATGTTGTGCGGGTTAAATAATAAATTGATTATGACAATCACTGGTAATTGTTTATTTTATATTATCACGCTAACCTTGATGTGTAATACATTTGTTGGATAAACTGATCAGTTGGACGCAAGAATCTTATAGTCCTCTGTCTACGCGCAACTTCAAATAAAGTAGTTAAAACCCGAGATCTACCGACGAATCATCTAGTATCGATTCGGTAAGTCATATTTTCAGAATAATTCCACGAGATTATCCTGCAAAATGTAAAAATAATGGTAACCCTACTACGTGCCAAGTTGCATAGAGCATAGAGCCCGTCAGGGTAATAGTGTTCTGTGTAGAGCCCATTCGAAATTATGTTCCAGGGCCCTTACCATAAACTCTTAAAGCAGGATTACTTCAATATTACATTGTTATTTCGTACCATAACGTCCATAATAAAGCTCAGAGATAATAAGCTTACTTTAAGGTCGTCACTCGTCATGGTACGAAATAACAGCTGCTTCCAGCATTATTGAAGTAATATATATGCTATAAGAGTTTATGGTAATTGCCCTGGGTTCTCTTGAAAATGGCGGGAAACGACGATTTGATAATTTTCATTTTAATGTCCACAGTGGTTACTTTGTGTTTAATATCACGTTAAATTAATCAGAAAATGTTCGCGAAAGTCCCACTACGAGCCACCTTTTCCTTTATTGGGAAGAAAATTTATATAAAAATTGTTGGGATTCCTTTAAGCTCGCGCTAACTTAGCTATTTTTTTTTGTGAAAATTCTAATTAAATAAATAGTTTCCGTGGGTTTAGTGATGATCGCGTTAAGAGCTGAATAAGATGTCCGCGAACGTTTCTATTAATTGGAGTGCTCGAAACAAGTCGTGTTTGTGAAGTTTTGTGCTCTTAGCAAGGTTTCCTTGCATAACTCGATGATTGCGATCGTTGAGTTATTTCGTTTAGGGGTTTGGTAGAGTTGTGCGTAGGTTTAGGTTATCTTAGTATATATGTATGTATTTATAAGAATTCAGACATTCTATTAACAATAACATCAGACCAGGCTGTATGCCCTAGTTGGCTTTGCCTTTCCCTCTGGGAAGAATTTTACTTTATTTTACAAACAAAAAAATGTTGTGTCCGTAAAAATCAAAAAATAATTTGGTTTGTATTTTACAAATTATTTTATTTTATAATTAGGTTTACTCGTATATGCAGTCGTGTGCAGTAAGCATGCAGTAAGACGTTGATAAACTCTACTTCCAAGGCCTAGCTAGGTTACTAAACATAAAATATAAACGCTAGGTTATATTGTGTGTAACCATAATTTAATTTCCATTTGGTATTATATACCAAAATGAACTTAGAAAGGCGTGTAATTGAAGGCCGAGCACGAGGAATTGTATTAAATGTAACCAGGTATTTCGAGCAGGAGAGAGACAGCTGTAAAAAGTTATTGCACAAATTGAGGTCCATTTTACTGGAGGCGCAAAATGAAGGGGTCGATAATGTAAAGTTTTCGACGAGAATGTTGGCAAAAATAGTAACCCACTTTAAGAAAACTGCAACGGTAACGAGTCGTGTAGTTGAGGCTACGCAAATCAACAAAAACACTCTAACAAGGATACGAAGAGAAGGAGAGATTTCAAAGGAATCTAAGTTATCGACGCCAGTGAAGAAACCCAGAGGGAAAATAAAGTATTTTGATGAGACAGGCCTTGTGAAACTAAGAGATATTCTTCATAGCATATTTATAGAGCAAAAGGAGCCATTTCTACTTAGAAAGTGCCTGACTATAGTTCAACATAGGCTGAACTATAAAGGCAGTCTATCTACATTACGGAGAATCGTAGCTGACTTGGGCTATCAGATATGTAGATCAGAAAGTAAACGAATATATTATTTAACCGAAAAGGGTAATAACCCTGCTGAAAAGCATAATATTAACTTTGAAGATGGAGGTGAATATAATAATGTACTTCAAGAATCAGATGATAGTGCATCTACAGACGCATTTGAAGATAGGAGTTTAAATGAGATTAAAAACAGTAATTTACGAGACAGAGATTTTATGTACACTGAAAACAGTCTTAACAGCTCTGAGAGTATGAATGAAGAATACTTGGAAGAATTTGATGAAATACTTGAAACAAATGTACATGACAGCAATAAACAATTATAAAGAGTCCCACTACGAGCTCGGGAGTGAATTTCGCTGCTTCGTCCAGAGTGACGACGATACGCTGACTCCTCTGGATGAAGACAAGAAGACGCGGATTTCCAGGGTGATTATACTACGGCGACTCCTCTGGAGAAAGAGAAGACAATGATATCTTGAATATTCTGTATATGACATTGGCCAATGACAAACTGTCGAGTCCATTAATGAAATAAATAAATAAAGATAACAATATTGAGAACAGCAAATACTCTGCTGAGGGATCTGAGATTATGAGTGAAGAATACCTAGAAGAATTTGATGATCAACAAACTAAACAATGCAATGAGAGACACTGTTATTGAGCACAATTTAAACGATCCTGAAGCACAAGATAATATGAATTTTTAGAATTGGAGGCATTGGGTTTTATAAGCAGAGCAATTTCAAAAATGGTAGAATACACAAAGTGACCAAAATTGAGTCTTTAATAAAAAAAAAATCTACATGAAGTTGGTTAACTTGTCCAAATCCGTTAGTATAGACAGTTTTAGCATAAACTCAGTTTGATCTCAGACTTACAAGTTACAACTATCAATATTGTATGAAAACTGA
The DNA here is from genome assembly GCA_963506565.1 of Tachystola acroxantha. Classification (NCBI taxonomy): domain Eukaryota; kingdom Metazoa; phylum Arthropoda; class Insecta; order Lepidoptera; family Oecophoridae; genus Tachystola; species Tachystola acroxantha. Next base: position 10,116,718 of record OY735879.1, read on the forward strand.
CAGTTGTAAGACCAAACTAGAACTCCACTCATACTCAAAACTCTTTATGCCTATCAGCCCCAGACATGTGCATACATCACATGTCAATTTATAAATTATGGAAATATACGAACAACCTCAGCCCAAGTTATGAGGACCACCTCCTTTACCAAAAGGTCCAAAACATGATGTCGACTTTGTGCCGCTTGTTATACCTTCTTAGCAAATAATTGATTGCACACTTCAAAGTAATTGTGCCACCCCAAATGTGTATTGATATGCCTATTAAAGCCGGCGGCGACGGCGCCAGACATGTGAGCATCTATGCGAAGTTCTAATTACCATTGAAAGCTTTGTAGAGAGTCGTATAACTACGACGTTATAAAAAGCCGTCAATGAACATCGAATTTGAGCATACATGTCTGGTGTCTTCCACTGTCAAACTATGATTTAATTATGTTCAATGTACACCTATGGTATACATTGGTCATTGTGAACACATATTATAAAATGAAATAAATATATGGCTGTAAAAAGAGTAATTTATTTATAATTCACAATCAAGAATAAATTGTACCAAACAAAAAATATTGAGATAATACAAAATAATAATGTGTTTTACGCCACAGGCGTGTTCGCTCAATAAAACATTGTGACCAGGCCCTAACCTGTAACATTTAGATACTAATAATTTCCATACAAACTAAGTTTCATTACGATACGGTAGGCACACAATTGCGATAATGCATAGGTACATACTTGTAAGTTAAAAGTACATAAATATTGCGCCCTAATATCGTAGCACTTTATAATTAACAAATTTTGAGTGTAAAGATAAATTAATACAATTAACATTTATGATAATCTAAATACACTAAATATTTAACATAAGGACATATACTAAAGACATAAGATTCCCTATGGTGGCACGCAAAACCATCACTCTGCCGCGATCGCATAAAAGCGTATGTAATTGTATATTGACGCATCAAATCAAAATATAATTAAGAAAGAAATATTATTCACATAAAAGGTATAATGGAGAGCAGCACCTGTATAGAATACCAGTTCACAGGATCAAATTATTTGTATTCAATTGCTAGCCATAGTTTTGCAACCTCACACTATTACGTAACAAACCCATAGAAAAATTTACACCAATCAGTACAATATGGTCACAAATTGCAAGCCCCAGCCTTCACTGCCGCGTCCTCGTGGGCTCGCGACTATGCAACACCCGTGGGTGTCCTGGATTGGAATGAATTATGTGGAATTACAAAAGCAGGTGCAACGTTACAACTTTGAAAGCGGCAACAAAGGCTGGGGCTGACCTCGGAGCAGTGTGAGCATATAGCAACCCTAATATACACGTATATATCCACACCGTACTAATGACTAATCGAGTCCTGTTACATAGCACAATTTTAAGATTGGCTCAGTGCTTGAGTCCTACACGTAACACTGATACTCGTAAATTTACACTTTACACTCGAGTCTCGGCAAAACGGACACTGCAATATTAGCGCACGCGGGGCTCGCCACGTGTTAATCGGACCCGCCGTCGTTGGCGTCCTCTAGGAAGCTGAATTTATTCGATGCTACGAAGTTCTGGAACAAACAAATATTTCGTTTTAATGCATTGCAAACATTACTTTGTGGTAAGAGTCCACTGGGGTAGTTAAGAGTACACAGGTCACAAATCTTATGCAACTAACTAAACTCAAGGCAGGCGGAAAAACGCGAGAAATGACATGAAGTATTATATATAGTTGACGTTGAAATAAAACGATACGTATCGCTTTCCACACACCTTTTTATCGCTTACGTATCTTACCGCATTTCATAGTACGGGGAGTACATTTCATAGGCGAGCGCATTCTGCTCTTATACTGAGATAAGGCTGATAAAAAGAAAGCATAAAAAAGGTTGCTTACCCCTTATAGCTAAAAGGTTTTTGTACGCTTTTCCGTCTGCCCTAGAGACATACTATGTAGCTAATTCTGTAGCGGCCACTAAGTCGAATCCTAAACCTAAACGCAACTGACACTGTCGTTAGGTTATGCTACATCGCACAAGAGCGAGCGGGACAACTCGCTTAGCGGCGACTAATCTTAGTGTACGCAATCTAGAATAGCTACTTATCTATCCATGACAACTTACAAAAACATACCGGTTTCTCTTGTTCCTTCAAAGTGGGCAAAGGTTTCTCCTCTGGGTCGTCGTCGTGTCTGTCGTGCGAGCGGCTGGGCCGCGCGCGTCCGTTGCGCTCCTCGCGCGGTCGCTCCTCACTCCTCGCCTTAGCGCGGTCGCCAGACGACTCGCGAGAGACGCGACGTTCACCAGAATTACGTCGCTCGCTCGAGATACGTCGTTCGCCCGAGTTCCGTCGCTCGCTCGAGATACGTCGTTCGCCCGAGTTACGTCGCTCGCCCGAGTTACGTCGCTCGCTCGAGATACGTCGCTCGCTCGAGATACGTCGTTCGCCCGAGTTACGTCGCTCGACCGAATTGCGTCGCTCGCCGGAATAATCGCGTCTGTCGCGGCCCTTATCAGTACGATCCTTGTCATCTGCACGATCCCTGTCGTCCTCACGGTCCCTGTCATCTCTGCGGTCGTCCCGACGGTCTCTGTCGTCTTTCGAATAGTCCTGTTTCTCCCTGTCGTCTCTAGAGTACTCTCGTCTATCTTTGTCTTCCTTGGAATAGTCGCGTCGTTCGCGATTGTAACTACGCGAATCTCTTCCGCGATCATCTGCAAGGCAAATTATAATTTATGAACCGGTGTAACAAGATTATGATACAACTTGTTTTATGGTAGTAATAATGTTTTATTTTGTAATAATTAGGTTACTATTTAGCATACTGACCACGCCTGGCTCCGCCCCGACGGTCACCGGAATGGTCGTTCTGTAAAAATAAAATTTTCTGTAAATATAGGTAAGCTTGATATTTTACATTATAGGCGAAGGTCAGTAATTTTTATATAATATTAAAGACATTTAAAACTGTTTTAAGCTTGTGCTACGGCCACTAGTAGTCTATGAGGTGGCTGTGTCTTAAAATGTACATTACACTTTTATGAATGGTTGAAAATCACTACCGAATTATCTATATAGGGTCGCCTTAAATATGTTTTTAAGTCGGTACTCACCCTGCGTCCCCAGCGGTCCTTGTCGTCAGTGGAGCGCCGCGACTCCTCCTGCTTGCGGAGACGCTCCTCGATCTCGCGCTCCCTGCGACAACACCACAATTACATAACGCATGGGCTAAGATAAATACACTTTATTGCACCATAAATACAGTGTTAATTACATTAATGAAAAGCATGTACAATGCTTGAAGGGTTACTAACGAACATCAAGAGGAAATAACGGAACTTTTGAAGAATTTGGAATGAACAGTGAGCAGTTTAGCGTGAACTCTTACAACTGTCAACCGTCTATGGAATTTGTCATTTGGAAAAGTGAGCTCATGCTGAGCTTGCGCTCAAAACTGTCAATAAATCTCTGCCTAATAAATGTCAAACCGTTCATGGAATTTGACATTTGCATAGGCCGATAGTCATAGACGAAACGCGAGTAAATACTCAATGTGATCTCGGTCTTCAGACTGTCAAAAATGTATGAAAACTGAGAGTTCTAAGACCGAACTTAAAACTGTCTATGATTATCGGCCTATGTTTATGTCATCGTCCTTTGTAAAGGAAATTCGAAGATAAATATCAAGAATAGCTCATCCACTATGTCAATTCAGACTTAACCTGACAACAACACTTTTCCGAGGCCGAGTTTTAAACAGGGTTAACGGAGGGTGTTGAGAACCCATAATTGAACAACTTTAGTTCTACGTCTTTTCTAATAAAAAATAGAGACGTTTTACCTGAAAATAAAACGTTTATTAAATACTTACCTAATTCGAAGCCTAATAAAACAATATGAGAATAACATTCTTGATTTCCGCTTTCCGAAGTCATAATACGTCACGTCCGCAAGCCCTTACCTCCCACGCGCACCCCGCACCCCACCACTACCGACGGCAGCTAGGCGGGGAATCGCCATTTCACTTCATTGCATCTCTCATATAAAAGCCACCAGGCAGAATTAGAAAGTGTTAGGCTTCGAATTAGGTAAGTATTTAATAAACGTTTTATTTTCAGGTAAAACGTCTCTATTAAATCCTGTACCGTAATTCGAAGCCTAATAAAACAATATGAGAGACGTGTTTGTTATCGCCTGGTGGTAGTGGTGGTGGTACCAATTAAATATGCCAATGTGATCTGCTTAATTGATTTAAGCAAAATATGTAAAGCCTTGTAGTATGAGCGAGCATACTAGATTATCTTAATACATAAGCAAAAAGAGCCATACTCTATGCCTCGAAATAGTACGATTATGAACAATCATTATCCTTTAGTAGGTACCCATATCATTTGTAACTTGTGTAACAAATACTTAACTGATTGTCAGTTTATCTACATTTGTACCTATGGTATGCCTTTGCGCTGATCTAATCGATTAAAAAAGAAAATATCCTGAATTTCATATGAAATCGGATATCTTGACCTTTTTGAAGGTATTGACAGAAAGGTGATGAAATCGGATATCTTGACCTTTTTGAAGGTATTGACAGAAAGGTGCCGCTTGCGGGCATGTTAGATACCTTAGTTAATTTACCCAACAAATTTCTCGTCACCTGCTGTACTTACAGCTGTGCAGTTTAATCTAGTTATAAATCATCGCCTTGAGTTAAAATACAATTTTCACAATGTATACCTCTAGGTAGGTAAACCGTAAGTAGGTTTTATACACTTGATGTTAGGTTACACAATAAACCCCTGCTTCAAATTCGCCAAATTGTTTGGGTGTAAACTCTATAATATACAAAATGTATAGATGTATCAGAGAGTTTGTATCAATATGAAAATCCTCATCCAACTCGGTGGATCTCCCATCAACTTCTTAGTATCTGAGAGGAAAGTTTTAGAGTCTCGCTCGCATAACATGGGGAACAATGGCGTTCACGAGCTATACATTTATATACATGTATTTAAATCGACAGATTTTAAGAATTGGTTTCGAAAACTGACCTGGGTGGCGAGTTTTGTTTGAACCATTCCTATTAAACCTTATCCATAAACTGTATTGTAAAACTTCACCGGAATAAGTTGCACATTGCCACCGCACTGCGGCGCTGTTTGCAACAAACGGCACAAGGAACCGGCCGTGATAAGTAAAATCTTCGAAAAATATATATATTCTATATATTAGAACCTGATGAAAAACTTCTTGCCGTGGGCAGGACTTGAAGTTGCGACCTTGCCATTCCGTGTCGCGCTCTTACCAACTGAGCGACCACAGGCCACGTCCACCGACAATCTTCATCGTATTATACATACTTAAAGGGTATGTTATGCAAATCCATCTATCGGACAATAGTAGTAGTATTCCGACAACCACGTCTAACATTCGGTTAGAAACGAATTTGTATTACGCATTATCCATGCTCGGTGAACAAATTAGAACATTCAATATATTTTTGTGTGTTTAAGTCCGTTCCATGTCTATTCTTCATTATTTTCTATGAACTAGTGCATAATTTAAAGTATACTCGATTTATGGGAATAAAAAACTTGACTGTACGTTAAAGCCCCCGACCGGGCGGGAGGTATAATATGCGCAGCGTAGCCGGCAAGAAAATTTCGAATATATGGTCGAGAAGCGCAGCTAAGTGAAGCCGACGCTCCGTAGTCACATAGCTATTAGAAGGCTGGCACTACATATAATTTCTGTACACTATATACCAAACAGTGCCACGCTTCAAGTCACAAGGTTCGTGGTCCGATTGTGAGAACGCGCTGAAAAGGATCGTAGGTACACGTTCACCAATGTTAGGTGCAGTTTGTACTTGGATGGGTGACCGCTAGATAAATTTTCGTATGAGCCGTAAAACAATCGGTTCGGATTGTTGTCTTCTAACAGTAGTCGGTCGTTAGACAATTGTGACAGGTTTAGATGGAATAGGGTTGGTCACAAAACCACAATCATCATGCCTAAAAAACGTTCGCTTTGAAGCCTTTTCAGGTAGAAATCACAGGTAGAAATGTAACGAGAATTTTTCGATGATATCGTTCCCTAATAAATTCACTACCTACAATTATGGTAATTGTAATAGTGTAGGGATTCAAACAAAACAACATTATTGATGTTGTGGGTAGAACAAATCAGTTTGTATGTTATTGTCTCTCACCGTTGGTAGGCAACATATACCTACACGACACGACGGATATAATTGCTACAAAAACCGGCTTATCGTATATAACTCTCATACTTTGTTACACGCTGACGATGACGGTCGAAAACCATTGGGGCGAGAATCATAATTAGAATTACATTTTATTCTATTTCCAGTATCGTAACACGGCACATGTAAGGGCCGACCTGCCTGTGCTGCGCCAACTACCATGTACTGGCTCCGCCTGACCAGTGACGATGGAGTTCTGTTCGCTAAACTCCGATTCTAGCAATCGATCGCCGTATATCCATAATAATATGAATACATTATTTTCTATCTTAATGTCTTTATGTAGGTAGTTGTAAGTTGAAAGATTTTAATCATGTAGTCAGGTTCATATCACTTATTGCAAGTAGATTGCATTGTTTACATTTTCTGCGTTACGTATTGTCGCGCCTTCGTTGTGAGGGTAGGCGACGACAATGTTGTTATCGTTTAGGGTCTGTCGAAGTGTTCGGAAATTAATAACCCGGCGAACGGAGATGTCATATTATGCACAATACGCGTACTAGTATAGTACGGCGTAATACGAAACCGCAAAGCGCGGGTGTTGGTGCTTGAAGTATGGATGACGTAATAGTACGTAATCGTACGTATCTTCTGTATTAGAATGTAATACAATGTGAACAGTACTCTTCTAGCTTTGGTAATCATGATCTAGGAGTAGATCTAGGTCTAATTTCCGCATTCCAACCAAGATTGGTAGTTTCTATTATGATAAGTACATCAATGCAATGCAACAGATGTCTGTGGGTCCGAGAGGGAGTCTGTAGCCCCTTGACCTCTATACCATACCAGCTCAGCATACCTAGGCAGTGGTCCTCGCCGCCTTTCAGCAGTTCGATTGGCATGATAGTACATAACTCGAGTCCCGTGGGGATTATGAGGTTTGCTTGTGGGTAGTCCTTGGTAAACTGGTTCCCATTTTGCCAATTTATTAATATCAAATTAACTTCTACGATGTCTGCGGAATGACAATACATCTTCATTCTTATTCAAATTATATTTCGACTTGTTAGCCACATGAAAGACCCATTCGCCAGGCGATCTCAGAGCGTAACTCGGGTTCCCGGTGGCAAATATGGTATGGAGGCCGCCTCTGTAGACGTATCGGAGACAGCGTCTGTAGGTGAAGCCAATGTTACACGATGGCAATCCAAATACTTTGTCGTAGTAGTTCTGAGTCACTCGAAAGTCCGACACTCGTTGAGTTTAAGAGACTTTGAACTCATCAGTTAGTAAACCCTTTGGGGAAGTACTGTAGGACCCCTTGGGATAATAGCTCGTTGTGCTTTCTTTCTGTGAGGCGCGGTGTATCCTTGGTGTTGTAGTCTCGTAACATGATGTCATGACCGGAATAAGGTAGAAGCCGGTATAGGAATGTAGGGCGGAGCCCGTTCTGTTCCCAATGGTGGTAGCTCAACTGATCGACATGAAAAGCATAGGACTTATGCTAGACGCGACTCTCCTGACCCGGTGGGACGAGGAAGAGTCCGCTCTGATCTGTTAATTGGAGAACGTCTCTAGTCACTCGGTACTTACTTACCCCTCTCCAATTGTCTCATTGCACCATTACTGATGTTGACCCACAAGTTGGGAAAAGGATATTTCTGTGGTGCACAGGAAATGCAATCCTTGTCACTAGTATTTATTCATACTATCAGCTTCCTGTGGCGACGCTGCATGTGTTGTCAAACCAGAACGCACGTGCGCGGCACGGTTTGCGCGGCACAATAACTATTAGATTGCGTTCTCACACCAACAACTCGTGCCACAATTTGCGCGCCAGCCAATCAGCTGGAAACTACAGTGTATGGTAATCAGCATTGCCACGATTTCCATTTTGAAATTTCAGCGTATTCGAGATTTCGAATCCATCTTTACACTGAACATTACTGTAAAACAGTCTTACTCCCTCGATGTCAACAGAATACAGGGTTTAATGTTTCGTACACTAGACTTACTCCGCTGAAAAAATTAGTTAATCCTGGAAAAAAGCTTATCCTAATGTTAGTTAATCCTTGATAGTGGCGTCAGACTGCTGGCGGCGCCAACATGTTGCCACAATGTACGTGCATTGCGAGTATTGTATTTAGGTATTGCATGGTATGCATATCTCTAAGACAAAATCACGTTAAGTATATAAATGAAATAAAATATCGTGTTCTGTCCACTTCAATGCCCTAATGAGTGGTCGTCTTATAGTTCTTGTATAGTTATAAGCAAATTAACACCACGTGTATCAAATTAATATGAATATTGAAAATAACGAGGGTATTTTAAGGTTAAATAGTTGAAATTCACTATGTGCGCACAGAGCGATTGAATTCAGTACTCCTGGGCCAGTTACCCTCTTCTGGGGGTGCGAGTACCCACGTGTTCAGGTCCCCGTTAATTACCCTTATGTTTGGACTCGGGTGTACCTTGCGAGTTGCGTAGCACTAATGGCCCCAATACTGAAGAAAACAACTTCAATTTGCATGCTTAAAGTAATGAGCGATGTAACTTACAGTTTAGTGAACATTCCTTAACGCAACGTTGCTTGCGAGCGCCGCCGTTAGAACATAATATCGCGCCATGTTAAACACACCTGTTGCTGCTATCCTTCCATCTTAGGCCAGTCATTAAAGGAGTTGACCCTAGCAGTAACTCATCTATCTATGAAATTTGGCACAGTGATAGAGTACCATATGTAGATTGGAATTGACATAGAATCCAATAATTTGTAGAAACGGAAGTTAGGTATTTTCAAGGTCAAACTTAAATAGTTTTCCAATAAAAAATGCAGGCGAAGCACAAAATATCAAATAGAGTTGTATTCAAATATTTCTAATCAACGCAGCGGTGCATGCGCCACTGCGCGCGGATCGCTACTGCGGCCGATTAACAACCTTATTCCTATTACACGTACAGAACAGCGGGAACGCGGACGAGAAATTGGACGGAGCGGAGGAGACATTTGGAGATGGGATTCTGTTGTCTACTCATATACAAATAAGGTTAATTGTAGATTAACTCTTTACTAAAGTCCAGTAAAGATCCATGCGGACAAGCGTTTTCTAGAAATCGACGAAAAATTAGAGTTGAGAAAAATGCTAAGTTCGATTTTTCTTATCATTATGAACATACTTACGATCTTAGTCGAACTGTTCTTCAAAGTCAAAGTCAATTTATAATAAACCTTATTCCTATACAAGTAGAAAATATCTATCAAATCGGTAACGTGGACTGGAAGTTGAACAAATATTTTGGAGATAGGATTCTGTACTCTACCTACAGTTATACGAATAAAGTTTATTTTAGGTTAACTCGTTACCGAGTGGTGAAAGCTCGACCGATCTACGCCAACATGCACATAACCATTCTAATCTAGCCCGTATCATCGGCGCATAAGTACGACAACATTTCAAGGTTAGTACGGACATAGCAAAACAAATGGTAACACTTGCAGTACGATTTCAACTCTTACGACGCAGATAATAAGAACGGTTCAAAGTGTTACACTTGATCTGATTTTGGAATGTTTTAAGTAAGCTCGACCGACACAACAGTACCTACGCCAACATACACAAAACCATTGTAATCTAGCCCGTATCATCGGCGCATAAGCGCAACATGTCAAGTCAAGGTTAGTACGGACAAAAGCAGATCAATAGTAACACTTTCAGTACGATTTCAACTCTAACGACGCAGATAGATATATAGATTGGAGCGGTCCAAAGTGTTACAACTTGATGTGTTTTTATGTGTACTTACTAGGTACCTACTACGTGGAATGTTTAAGTAATCTCGACCGAGACGATAGTACCTACGCCAACAAACACAAAACGTAATCTAGCCCGTATCATCAACGCATAAGTACGACAACATATGTCAAGGTTAGTACGGACAATGGCAAAACACTTTTTTTTCGCCGTGGGATCTCGTTTGGTGTGCGTGTATCAAATTATTTCTTAAAATTATAATTATCTGTTATATAAAACCCTACTGTATTGTGATATTATTAGAATCAAAATAGATTATCAGTCAATAAGTGATTCAGCGGAACGGTGCGCCGTGCTACATGCGATCGGACCCCCCTCACCCCCTCGAGTAACAAAGACAGCTTGTTATTTTTCAACTCGCTCGCACATCGACTACGGGTATATTTGCGTGCGGCATAGGTCTTATTACTTACGTCATACTGACGACTACAGCTAAGCAAATTTAAATTCTACACTTGTACGATGAGCGTGAGATATTCACCTACTAATAATATGTAATCGCAACTGCAACCACAAAAATCTACAAATGAGGGTGATCTGCCTAATATACTAGCCAAATTCCAAACACAATTAATTTTTCAATTCGACGAATTGATAACCTCCTCCTTTTTTGGAAGTCGGTTAAAAATACAAAATAAAACACGAAACAAAATACAAAACAAAAAATAAATAAAAAAAAACAATAAAAAAAATATATTTAGCTAAGGATCGAACCCGGAACCGCGTGCACGGGAGGCGACCGCTCCAGCCACTAGACCGATTCGTTCGCTGTTTAGCCCGGCGAAATTACCAAGCATATCTCATGCACCAGCGTGAGACATGAACGGACCGCTCCGTCTAGATTTCGACAAAATTGCAAGTAATCTAGTACAGACAGATTCCCAGCTCTCCTAATACACCTACTTCGGTATAAATGAGTTCAGAGTTTATGCTCAAATAAAATTCAAAGATAATTACAACAAAATGTTTGATAAAATACTAACCAAATTCGAAACACGATTAAAATAAAATACAAAATAAAACACGAAACAAAAAAATATATATTTAGGCTAAGGATCGAACCCGGAACCGCGTGCACGGGAGGCGACCGCTCCAGCCACTAGACCAATTCGTTCGCTGTTTAGCCCGGCGAAATTACCAAGCATATCTCATGCACCAGCGTGAGACATGAACGGACCGCTCCGTCTAGATTTCGACAAAATTGCAAGTAATCTAGTACAGACAGATTCCCAGCTCTCCTAATACACCTACTTCGGTATAAATGAGTTCAGAGTTTATGCTCAAATAAAATTCAAAGATAATTACAACAAAATGTTTGATAAAATACTAACCAAATTCGAAACACAATTAAAATAAAATACAAAATAAAACACGAAACAAACAAAAAAACATATATATTTAGCTAAGAATCGAACCCGGAACCGCGTGCACGGGAGGCGACCGCTCCAGCCACTCGACCAATACGCCCGCTGTTTGGCGTGGCGAAATTATCAAACACTATCTCATGCACCAGCGTGAGACATGAACGCGACTAGATTTCGACAAAATTGCAAATAATCTAGTATAGATTCACAACAGGGGCGTTTCTTAAAGCTGGAAGTAACATAAAAAAACACTAAGCGCCCAATTAAGTTAAAGACACTCTAAAGGAATCTCTGGGTTAGTTTATCCTAGACCCCGTGTCGCGAAGAAAACACACACTATATACTCAACTTATACAAGGCAATACGCATATTACATTTACTGCGTTCGTATGTTTCGAAACGATGACGATAATAATAATTAAATTGCGATGTTTAGATCAACCTCCTACATACATACATACATACATACATACATACATACATACATACATACATACGTATAGTACGGACAACAGCAGATCAATGGTAATACTCGCTCGCATTCGCACGATTTCAACTCTTACGACGCAGATAATAAGAACGGTACTTAGTCCAAAGTGTTGATCTTCTGTTAGCTGTACCTATTAACCTACTTGAAGAAACTCGCCCGCCGCGCGACCGGTTTTCGACGCCCCTCGCCCGCCTCGGGCCCCGCGCTGGCCTGCGCTTGATAGGTATTTCGAAATAATGGTGTTCCGCCTGGATATTTTGTTGGATTCTTTTGAAATCAGGTTATTTGTGGGTATCTCATTACAATTGTAAAAAATATCTGATAGAGTAATTTTCCAGAGATAGTTAAAAGACAAATTCTGTATAATGAATTGTTTCATTTGGATTTTTTTGTTGGATTTTCGTACTTATACTAGAAATAATAATTTGAAGGCATATTAAAAACAGAAACCCGGCGGAGCAATTATCCTATGGAAACTACGGCCAAAAAAGACATTTTATTAAAATACCTACACTTTCGAATTAAAAAGTAGTTTTACTTATGAATGTACAGAAGCACACTAATAAAATACAATTTATAGAAAAAGAATTATGACCATAACATTGTTCCAGAAAAAGATACGGTATAATGTTGAATTTCAATTGAAATAAGTAACTTCCGCCTCGAAATATTATTGGATTCTCTGACAATTGTTCTTATAAATATGCTATTAAGTATACAAAAAAGTTTCATCGATAGAGGAGTTATTGTTGGGGTCTCCATACAAACGCTCGCCAGAATGACTGGCCTATCTTCCGTATTCGTCTCCTCCTGCTGGCGGGCCGGACGTTTCTAATACCTTTATTAATTATAAAATCAAACCGAACGGTAACACCGTTAAAAATATGCACCACAGAAACGTGGTGAAATTATTTTATCTTTCACTTTTATAAGTAAAGATTTGCAAATACTTTGCTACGTATAATATGACTAAAATAAATTAAATTCGGTCAACCTCACGCTAGGTTAGGTTAGGCGACCGTACGGGTCGGGAAATTTAATGCCAATGAAGTGAAATGGCGATTCCCCGCCTAGCTGCCGTCGGTAGTGGTGGGGTGCGGGGTGCGCGTGGGAGGTAAGGGCTTGCGGACGTGACGTATTATGACTTCGGAAAGCGGAAATCAAGAATGTTATTCTCATATTGTTTTATTAGGCTTCGAATTACGGTACAGGATTTAATAAAATATCAGTCTCGTACAAATCGGTCAGCTGATTCGTAGAACAAAAGTTGTTCTATTACGGAAACTTTGACTTTCTGTTACAATATTATGTTCGCATTTGTATATTATGTTCCTAGACCCAGTATGGTCGTAATTTGAGCAATGAATGTGATGACTTATAAATCTTATAATATTAATAATGTAGGTATAGAGCGACCGGATCGCGCATGGTCAGGCGCGAAACGGTGTCTGTTAACCGATTTACTATAGCACAGTAAAGTTAAAACTTTACAACAATCAGCATTTAGTAAATATTGACTGTTGTTTCATGTGCAAGATCCCAGTATATCTCCGGAAGTCTGACTCTAGGGGCGAGATTGGGAGACAATTATGAGCGCGAACTCGCTCGCGAACATATCACTAAAAAGCCACAATTTTAATTATACATAAAGTTTCCCGCTGAAACGTTAAAATTGTGGCGATAAAAACTTGTCAATGCGTAAATGTAGTATTTCACATTTTGCTACTTACAATATTTTAGACATTATGAATATTTCGTCCGACTGCACTCCGCAAATACGATCTCTGAGTGCTTTCAACAAATAAATATTATCTTATCCGAGTTTAGTTTATTACGTCACGTGATAACAGATTCCTAAACGCGCTCTAAGTTTCGTTTATTAATAGTAACGCTATCTTGAGATCGCTCCCAGATATGGGAGCAGTTTATTAATACGGGCCTTAGTGATCATGACGTGACTCATTGCTAGTCCATTCGACTTACTTGGCTGCCGTGTCCACGGGCTTGGCCGCGCCGAAGACCTTCTCGGCTGGCACGGGCTTATGCGCGGGTTTGTCTGGCTGCTCGTCGGCCAGTGCGCCGTCCGCGGCCGTGGTGGGCGTCTCGGTGGCGCGCGGCACCGTGCGAGGCAACAGGTTCAGCTTGGGACGCTCGCGGGGCTTGCCGTCTGCACAGGGGGAATAATGATTAGAACATTTATTAAGTTTTATGAATGGACTCTACAGTTTCAGAATTAAAACTATAGTGAGCCATCAGTGGCGATTCCAGAGCTTGGCACGCTGAAACGTCCCGCTCACTCTTAGCGTCGTTAGAGCGACGCCGACTTACGATCACGCAGACGCGAAAATAAAAAATGTGAAGGACAACGCTCGAAAGATGCCGTTGACGCGATCGCGTAAGCGTCGCGTCGATGCTGCGCGGGCGCTGCGCAGACGCTTGAAAGACGCTAGTGTCGGGGTCTCCTAAAGCCGTATCACTTTATCATTACTTGTATTCATTACCGACTCAGTCGTGTCGCGATCACCTTAATAAGACTGCCGAAATCAGTCAAAGCTGGCGATCTAATTGCCGGCTTCAACAATATAAGTGCCGGGGGCCTAGCCGGCTGGCCTTTTTTGTCCTGTCAAAGTCTGCGCGAATGAAATTTTTGTACTAATTTTCGCTAAAAATCTGACATTGACGACTAGTAAAAATCGACGAAGCGCACCCCGGACCCCTGGACTCGTTACTTTTTGTCATTGGCCAATATCCAGTTACAGAGTAATTAATATTATATCACGAGTCTTCTTGCTTTCCGGATAAGGGTAAAAAAGTGCTTAATAATACCCTGAGTCATCATGACGGAACAGCAAGTGCTTTCGAGTCCCCTGGAGGATAAAAAAAGGGGGGAACCAGTGCATACCATCTCTGGGCGCCGGATCCCGTTCGCGGTCCCGCTCGCGGTCGCGGTCTCCGAAGCTCCTTCCGCCGAACCCTCGGCCCTCGCGACTTCTAAAACAATATACAGTCTCACAACAACGTTATCATATTAAAAGGGCAAAACTCACTAAATTGGCTCATGGCCTGCCTGCCTGCGCGGCTGTTGCTCTTTGTGTGCATTGCCATTTGTTTTATCAATTCCAACTATGAATTTATTTTATTAATGGAATCGACAGTTCGACATTTGCTAATGTTATGTTACAGAATATTCAAGATATCATAGTCTTCTCTCTTCCTCCAGAGGAGTTGCCGTAGCGTCGTCACTCTGGACGAAGCAGCTCGACAGTCACGTTCACTAACGAGCTCGTAGTGAGACTCTTGATAGTAGCTCGAAATTTCAGATCTTGAATGAATCATCCAATATTTTCTCCATACTGTCATTCGCGAACATTTTCTTATTAATTCAACGGGATATTAAACACAAAATAACCACTAAAATATTAAAATGGAAATTGTCAAATAATTTCCCAACCGTTGTTTCCCGCCATTTTCAAAAGCCTCTAGTAATTTATCGCATTCTCTCACTCTGGGGAAAAAAGCAAATGTCATGCCGCATGTACATTGTACACACACCACGAAACATTGGACGAATAGTTTGCGATGTGCGAGTGACGCGACTAAAAGCTGGTTTCAAGTTGTCGGGGCACCTGAGGCGATAGAACATCGTAAAAAGCAATTTTTTACGTGTAAGAGCGGCCCCGTACGAGTCTCCCGGACTGTGCTAGCTGTGAAACCAGCCTTAGATCTGCCGCGCACTACTATTTTCGAGTGATAATATTATTGCAGAAATGTATGGATTTGACTGCATTTCTGCGACAAAAGTATCGCGCAGAGTTTAAAATCCTAGTGCGCGCCTAGCCTTAGTGCCGACGCACAACGCTACGGCGAGGCGCCGTGCCGTCGCATCGTGCGTCTACCGGTGCACGATGTCGGACGACGCCGGTCAAAGGCAGACGGCGTCGTGCCGGTGGACGATGCCGCCCACAGGCGCGGTACACGGCGCCGCGCCGTAGTGCGTCGGCTCTTACGCCATTCTTCATTGCATCATCTCTTCCTCGCTAGCGAGGCGAGCGGACTGTGGCGGTTCGTGGATCGTCTCGCCAATCGTGCGAATGTGTAAATTACCCGTATCCGCCTGTGTCGCGCTCGGCCGTGCGGAACCCGTCGCGGCCGCCGTACCCGCTGCGCTCGCCGTCGCGCCCGTAGCCGCCGCCGCCGGCGCCGCGCTCGCGACCGCTGAGAACAGACACTTGTATGAACATACCGTTTACACAAACGGGTCGTAAGACAATCACTCTACTCCAGCCTCTCCATGTCCGGACAGATGGGAGGAGGTAGGGAATCAACAATGATGACGTTTGGCCATAACATGATTAAATTTTCTGTGGCGATGAGGCCCCGTAGTCGTGAGACCATTACGAGATAATGTAAAGGTACCGCTTACACAACCATTGAATAAAATTCTGACTAGACTTATTGTCGACCGAATGTGTGAAAAAGCAGAAATTATTCCAAAAAACAAAAAACTCAACTGAAAAAAGAACTATTCTGTTCGATTCATTTTTTATACCCTATGACACTCCCGTAATCAAGACGAATCTATTGATACCTCGTACACTAAAATCTATAAAGCCGGTTAGGCTACAGGATGGCAGGAACGAATCGACATATAAACACACACCCGAAAACATTACCCTTCCTTCTGGGGCCGTCTGATAAAAATTACACCAAAAACTATATTTTTTTCTGCCAGCCAAGTTATATTTAGTCTGCAATTTGTCGGCCCTAGTCTTAGATTTTGTCAAAAAGTACCCTGTGCACTCTAAAATATCTCAACAAGTGGTTTTTGAGAAAATCTCAACCTTATTGAGGCTCGGTGAATACTTTTCTCTTGTTATCTATAGTAATGTGTTTCCACTCACCCATCCGCGAATCTGTCTCGTCCGAACGAGTCTCGCCCCCCGTACGGCGTGCGCGCGGGCTCGGCCGCCGCGGGCCGCTCGCCGTCGCGCCACCCGCCGGGCTTGTTGTCCGCGCTCGCTGCAACACGCGACAAGCTATAGCTAATGGAGTCTACACACCAAAGCCGGCTGGCAGACTGTTTTTATATTATGCTCCCGCTTTCAAAGTCAAATTTCTTTATTGCAAGTAAGCACGTTGTGTACATTTTTGCACGTCAACATATTTTTTGAATTTACATTTACATCACTTTGCAAGGAAAAAGTGCCAACGCTGAGGAGAAATAGTGGCAAAAAACTCTCAGCAGCACATCTTATCTTTACTTGGCTATTCGTATTTGCGTATTTGTCATAATTGCCATGTGTGGTTGGTATTCTTGACAAAATATTCGTCTTATTTGTATGTACGTCAAGTATTTGACATATACGACAAACACCCAATAGCGAATACGAATAGCCAAGTGAAGTGCTACCATTATACATCACATCGAACAGGGAACGCGCCGGAACGACAGGATGTCAAGAAATGGACTACTCAAATATGAATTTTAAGCATTGTATACGCATTGAAATATGCGCTTCGATGCGTACCGCTCTATTTTGTCCATTTCTTATAATGTACATTTCGCAAAATGTCTATCTACTTCACAAAATGTCGCTTTCTCATAATGTATATTTCTCGAAATGTTTCGCGAAAATAATTAAAAATATAGGAAAAAATAACATTTTGCGTCTGAGTCACGTTAAACACCAATCCGCCGGGAAAGTAAAGTATATTTGATTTGACTTCATTAGTATTTTCACCATACTAGCCACCCATCCTCTTCGGTCGCAACAGTGTGGACGCCGCAGTCTGAACCCCACAGGACACTATAATGATGATAACAGTATACTCACAGTCCCGCTCTCTGTCGCGCATGCCTCCCTCTCTGTCTCGCATGCCTCCCTCTCTGTCGCGCATGCCTCCCTCGCGCATGCCCTCGCGGTCCATGTTGCGGGCGCGCGCCTGCGGCTCGGGCACAGCGCGTGGCCCGGACCGCCAGTCACCCATTGTGCGCTCAGGGTCGTAATCCCTAAACACAAATATAATAATAAATTCATTTATTGACACATTTTTATATATATAGTAGTACTTAACTTAATACTAGAGTATAGGCCCGACCTAGCAAAGACACATCAACAGTTACGGGTTCCTCTCTCTCGATATACGACACAATATATCGGAAATAGCACGGTGGTTCAGTTGTTGGAATACTTGGAATAGAGCGTGCCACGCAATTTCAAACTCCGTCCATAATCTTTTTCAAATACACATTAACAGCCAGCCAGCTGATATGTTTATTCACAGTAAGAAAAATAAATTTTAATCAGGACTTTATTAAACCCTTTTTTTTTTTTTTTTTACCCAGGTAAAACATGCTTGCAAATCATGTGTCACCACGCCCGGGGGAGCGTGTTGGTTATGTCGGGCTCACCACCCTGAAGGGGCAGCATACCGACTAAACGTCCTGGGGTGTTCCACCTCGTGCCATTCTCGCCGAGCCACGGGAAACTGTGATACAACCGCGACCCGACTGGCGCCCGAGCACTCCTAATTGTGGGCTGTACTAGCCCACAATATATAATCCATTCATCCCTCACCTTCCTCCTCCCCATCTGAGCCTCGAGCCGCTCGGGCGCCGTGCGGTTCGCGCACTGCGTCCGTGGGCCCGGGCCCTCCCTAAGGATGCGTTTCAATTAAGGCGGAGCTTAGCGGTGTATGAATTGACCCATCATTATACTAATATACACGTTCACACATTCGCGAGAGTGGCGTACCACTCGTCATTCGCCTCGCGACTACGTGCGAGAAAGAGGTAACGCTATATACGCAAACGGCATAAGTCGCGTCCCTCGCGCCCACAAATCTCACGTCGAATGTATCGTGGTAATATGTGAATGCGGCAATATGCTCCTACTTCATTTGGCTCTTCGTATTTGCTATTGGATGTTTGTCGTAT
Source organism: Tachystola acroxantha (assembly GCA_963506565.1). Taxonomy (NCBI): domain Eukaryota; kingdom Metazoa; phylum Arthropoda; class Insecta; order Lepidoptera; family Oecophoridae; genus Tachystola; species Tachystola acroxantha. Next base: position 10,135,542 of record OY735879.1, read on the forward strand.
TAGTCAAATATTTGACGTACATACAAATACGACGATTATTTTGTCAAGCATACCAATTATGACAAATACGCAAATACGAGTAGCTAAGTGAAGTGCCACCTTTAGAGATTTTATTTTACCATTGTAATTGGCCAATTATGCATCGCTAAGCTCCGCTCCGGTTCAGTGGAAACGCCTAATACTTATTATTAGATAGAACAAAAATCTCGACTGCAATATTTCGGCGCACACATCAGACAATTTTGTTCAATTACGTAGTTTGTGTTTATCGCACGCATTCTCTCATTTGGTTCGACCGAACACATCGATAATTTGCACAATCATGCCTATTCGTTTAAGTGTTTTGTTGACTGTCTGGCTAGCTACTAAGAATGAAGGTGTTTGTTGAAACGAGGACATTGCAGCATGCATTCTGATATCAATGTATAAATATAAGCTATCAATGTTAGTTATGCAGTTGGATACGGTCCAAAACCGAACTATAACTGAACGTGCTTTATCTCAAGGATAGTCAGTGTAGTCCTTTTATAAAATAACACATTACAATAACAAGAAACAACTGCTTCTGTAGCATAAATTATTCTATGTCACTCTTATTATCAAGACGCATCTTAAAGATAGATTAAGGCCGATGAGTATGAGTGGAATTTGAGTTCGCTATTACAATTGTCTGTTGTCAACAATTTTGACAGCCGTTAGAACGAGCTCACGCTGAGTTCGTGCTCAACATTTTCTATGATAGTCGTAGAAATAGGGGCCTACTAGATCGTAGGATTCGTAGGTAGATAAAGTAAATAACTCCTGCAATTGGCTTTTTGTTACTATTGTAGTTTGTGTATCCTGTTATTGTTTTGATGTTGAGTTTCCTGTTAAAATATACAGGGTGTAACGTAAATGGTATATGAAGCCGAAAAGAGGGTGTTCGGTATCGATAACTGAACAACTTTTGTTCTACGACTTTTCCATTTTCGCGAATTTATTTTTTGACTTTCCATACATTTCGTCCCGGTCAGCTGATCGATTTGTATGAGACATTATTTTTTTTTTATTCGAAAAGTCGTAAAACAAAAGGTGTTCAGTTATCGATACTTCACACCCTCCCTTCGGCTTCATATACCCTTTACGTTACACCCTGTATAATAAGATTTTTTAGGGAGCCGACACAGAAACCGACATATATACTCGAAAAACACAACCATCCTTCTTTCGAAAGTCGGGAAAACATTATGTCTGTGATTTTTTTAGTTGCTTATCTATACGTGACGCTAACAAGCAATGTTCATTATCACCAATCAACTTTGTTAGATTAACCGATAGCCACTTCAAATACGTCATTTTATCTCAGTCGTATGACTGGCTGAAATATTTTCATTATATTCATGATTGTTTTTGGACTAAACTCGGTACAGTTCTTGGCAGCTAAGTTGACGCAAAATGGTGGCAGTTTGTGATGGGCGGCGCGGCGTTGACTCGACAGTAGATTGGTGGTAAAAACTTAGCTTACGATTTCAACCCTTATGACGCAGTTAATAACAAGCAGAAATTATTTCAAAAAACAAATAAAAAAACGATTGCAAAAAAACTATCCCGTTTTGATTAACTTTTTATACCCTATGACACTCCCGTAATCAAGACGAATCTAACGATACCTCATAAATCAAAATCCATCAAGCCGTTTAGGCTACAGCATGGCAGGAAGTAATGGACATACATACACCCGAAAAACATTACCCTCCTTTTGGGGCAGTCGGGTAAAGGCGGTTTAAAGTCCAAACACCGTGACGCTTGTGGCGCAGTCTCAAGCCCGGCTTACCATTGGGTAGTCCCAAGGGGTGCTCATTCCATTCATCCACGGGATATCCCTAGTCATACAAGGTAGCGATCATGCTCTGGCTTTTGTTACTTTACTTATAATACAACCCTTCAATTTTGCTATCTAAAGTCAGCACCCTCAAAAACAAAAGAAAGGTTACATTGCAAATAATTTACCTGGCTTGGCTGAACTATACACAACAATGATATTAGAGCTGAAAGAAACATATGGATTTATTTCTGCGAAAAATGAATTATTACCTGTCGCGGTCGCTCCTACCACCCATACGGCGGCGATCATTGTCCTGTGTGGACACATCTATTCTTATCCTCCTGCCGCCTATTGTCTGGAGAACAAAAAACAAGGTTCACAGCCTGATAATGAACAATAAACCATCATTTTGGGACAGGTTTATGATACTTATGAATACTGTAACATTATGTACAAAAGAATCTGGTTTAAAAGTAGTAGTTTCTAATAAATTCGAATCGAGTTTTTAAATGCTTTTTAATTGCTTTTATGGTTTTTTGTATGACATTAACTCTCAATTAATGCAGAAGCCTGCTTGGATGGTATTTCAGGGCTACTCTAGAAGGATGGTTATTTGGTCTTCTTAAGGTATGCACCAATCAAAGTCGGTAAACATAGAACAAAGTATAGTAGTTCGGACGTTTACGGGACACCACGCCACAAACGAACTATTAATAAACACGGGACACCCTACCACCATTTCATTCATCAGCAGTAATAATTACGACATATGTCACTGCCTTGAATTAAACTTCTAAATTAACCCATTGTTTTCTCAGATTTTAAATGAAACCCCCCGTTATGACCACTTAATTAGCGCACAAAAGATCCCAATGGGGCAAACTACAGCCACGCTGGCAGGATAAGTGTAGTTCATTGTATTCGTGTTTATCCTTATATGTTCTAGAATCAGCAGCCAGAAGCCACATTACCCTTTCGGACCACCTTTCGAATCACCTGCCTCGTGTCTCTTCCATAACCGACTCGACATTGCCAGAATTCTACGAAGAGACACCAAAACCCAAAGAAAAGAATAGTAACTTACCAAGTCCGCTATGTTCATAGCGTTGATGAGACTCTCTCTGTCCTCGAAGTCCACATAGCCGTAGCCTTTGAGGCGATCGCCTTCGCGCGGCAATCGCAGACTTTGGATCTGTTCACAATAAATGTTCAATTGTTATGTAAGTTTTTACAATATAAATCGAATCTCGATTTGTCTCGGACTGACAATCATCGATTTTTTTATTTGAACTTTGCATTTTAGTTGATGATACCACTGAACTTATTGCATGTAATGATTGATTAATGGCCGGACCATCTTACAAAGGGTGTGAAAGCAAAGGACATTGCAAGGCACAGAATGTCCAAGAGTTATAATGAAAACTCTATACTTTTATCTTATTTAACTCAGGTGAAACACCCAAACTCCCTGACTGCCGAGTTGTTGCAAGAAGGCATCAAGAGGTTGAAAGGGCCATGTGCTGTAAACGGGACAGCTGGCGTTTCCACTGTAAACGTTTATCTTCCGGAACACATCCAATAATGGCTGATGAGCACGGATAGAAACAGATAGTCAAGCATCCTCCTTATAGCAATTCGCCCTTAATCACCAAGCGGACACCAGACTCAAAAGTCTGGTGTCCGCTTGGCATAATATTCTGCAGACTCAAAAGTCTGGTTTGAACCATTCCTTTAAGCCAATAAGTTACCTTAAGTCCAGTAAACAGCTCCGCGATGGCGCTCTCGTCCACATCGTAGGGCAGGTTGGAGATGTGCGCGATGAACGGCGGCCGGCGCGGGATGGCGTCGTCGTCGACGGCCATCCCGCCGCGAGCAGCGCGCGACGCCGACGGCAGCACCACCGGCGCCCGCGGACGCGACGAGTAGCCATAGCTCTCGGTTGCTGGGTGGCGCAGTGGGGACAAATGGTTATTTTTAAAACCTACAAGGCTTTACTCTAACAGGGACCATACTACCAACTAACAAACATCACCTAGTCATAATTATAATAAAATCTAACATAACTTGAAATGCACTACATAACTTGTGCATTAATTTTCGTTTCGGTTTAGTATTGAATTCTACCACAAAATCTAAAGTAGAATTTTTTTTTACTAGTACTATCCTATCCTTACGATACCTCGGTAGGGCACCACGCGGATTCCACGGCTGCCTGGCTGATTAACCTCCACAATGTCCTCATCAGACTCCATAAAATAAAAATATAGTTCTTCTAGTTAAACGTTATGCATGAAAAAAAATTGTCCAAGAAATGCAAAAGGAGGATTTCATATTGCGATTTTTGTGTGTCCAATGTTTTTATTATTATTTCTGAATGCATTACCAGTATCGTAATGTTAATTTGAAGATAATTAATATGAAACACATTATATTGCATCAGCTAATTATAGTATATTAATCACCACTTAGTTGAAAGACGGTATTCATATTTCATCAACCAGAGATAAATAATAAGTAATTAAGAATAATAAACAATCCACATACCAAGTTTACACAAAATCAATTAGGTAAATTCTTCTAAATCGTAAAGTGTAATAAACAGCGATGTAGAGCCTATAAGATCAATTAAAAGTTAATTAATTTAAGAAACAAACAAAAAACGACTGCCAAAAATGTAAGCTGCTTTGATTAAATTCTTATAGCCTATGTCATTTCTACAATCAAGAAGAATCTAAAACACCTCAAATGTTAAAATCCATCAAGCCGTTTAGACTGTAGAGTGTGCCAAAGACTTAAGACATACATACATACACTCGAAAAACATAACCCCCTTTCTTGTGCACTCGTGTAAAAACCTGTCTGTATACCCAAAATGATTACTATATTAGTGTATTTAAGGTTAGGAAATAGGTTGTTGATCTATGAAATCACAATTTGGCAACTATAACAACATAGCCTTAACAGGTTAGGTAACCCTAAACATGTATTTATTATTTTATTTTTAGTTCACAAAAAAGTTTAAATTCAAATTCATAGGGTGAATATTGACAATGGTGTTTCAGAACACAATCCAAGGTCTTGTAAGAAAACCAGTATGTTCTACCAAGTAGTTTATACAATGAATGAACCCTCAGTTTGCGTTAGGGAGCAAGCCAATGAAAGACTAGTCTGAATTGAGTTGTGACGGAGGTCATCTCGTAGATTGTGCTAAAACTGCTGGTCACAGGGGTTTCCAACAGTAGCGGTGCCTGTGCCTCCCCCCGGCCACAGGCCAGGCATCCCCGGCTAGACACCGCACTGTGATTTCTGGTTCCCCCGCCTTCCCTGTGAGGGAAGTGCCCGGCTAGGGCATGTTTAGAAACACAAAGACCTTTACTCAGACCTTCCCGGGGCGGAGCGAGTGACGGACACTCTGTAGGTGCGCCCCAAGTACGAGATTAACATTGGCCCGCCATTACCCTCTGCTCGTCATCATAGGGTTAAACACAGTAGACAAATACGTTAAACAGAGATTCCACTTACGTTCATCATCTACCGAGTCCGCCCAGCTGTTTGTCGTCGGAATAGTGGTAGGCTCCGCGAGGATATCTGTGATATTGGCAGGGAGCCATTTCGCCTTCTTTGATTTCTTGCCTGTAAAATGGGCGTGTGAAAGAAAATCAAATATTGATGAGGAGGGTGGCTAAATGGAGGGCAATGAAATGATGACGCATAGCCTGTGAACGACCTACTCCGATTTTGGAAAGCGGTTATTCGTGGACGCAATCAAAGGACAATTTTACATCTGCATTGCATATGTTCGAGTTCACATGCCTTACCTGGTAGGAAATGGTAGAAATCAAAGATATCTCAATAACACCCCGCAAAAGTGAAAATAAAGAGTTGAAAAAGTTAAGAAATGTGGCCACGCGGTAAATCCAAACGTCCGCAGACGTGAAAAGATGACACGTTAGCATTATTAGATAACATTGTATAGCCTTTAAAATGTATGTATAAGGTAACTATATATCTGGCTAATAAAATAAGATATGGATAAATGAAAATAAACACTAAAATGCAGTGAAAATCAAGAAAATTTCATGTGACAAAATTAATGGAACTAACCTGTAGCGGCCATATTACAAGGCTGGGCCTGTGTTGCCACTGAATGAGATTAAATGTTCCCAGAAAAATTAACATTTTACTTTGCCTCGATTATTTGCATTGTTTTCAGCACGGAATAAATGTTTTCTGGGTAGTTTAGTGTTAACTAAACCATTTTTAGCTCTAGGTAAATAATTTCTTGTGTTTAGGTATAAGTAATTCTATTTTGTTTGTAATAAAAAGCATTAACTAAGTTAAGTTATTATTAACTAAGTTACATTATTCAGATATTAATAAAATTATAATTTAATATTATTTTGGAAATTGGACATTAATGTAATAAAATCTATGTTATAGAGTCTAGTGCTTAAGTAGTTTTATTAACTGAGTCTGACGTATTTATCAGCTGTTGAAAACAATTTATTTATACCAATTACTCTATGATTATACTTACCCACGCCCATTTTCAACTGTGCTCCTTACTATTATTAGTTGTTTAACTACTTTACACGACTATATCGTACCTATACACTATTCACTTTGCTTTATTTCACACTACCACAATATTCGCGTTAACTCGTCTCTCTTGAGCTTGACTGACTACTAAACAGACTAAACTACTTAATATGCTTAAAATTAACTAGCTAATGATATTGTAACGTGCGTATGTAACTAAGTACAAGGGATGAATGAATGATGTAGACAAAATGAAATTAAAAGAATGAATAAAATAACATGCGTTGACTACCTGAACTAACCAGCCGTCGTCGCCTTTGTATAAATTAAACAATAGAAGCACATTAATAAGCAAACAAATTACAATAAAATGGAATGATTCATTTATGGATTTTTTTAAAAACATTTCTAAATTGATGTTATTCAGTGTACCAAGGAAGATAATCGATTTTGACGTAGACAATGTGGAATGTGGGATACTTAAAATGATCCATTTTATTAGTCTATTACCTACATAATAATAGGTTTGGTCGGTTCCTCTGTGGCGTTTTGTCTAAACGGCTTAAACATGATGAAAAATTTCTAGCCGTGGGCAGGATTTGAACCTGCGACCTTGTCATTCCGAATTTCCGACAAGTTCAAGTCGAGCCGTTTCGCGCCGAGTTCATGCCGAGCATATAATGCATAAAACAAATTCTTAATAAATTATTTATTTACCACTGATTAACTTTAGTCTGCGGGTGACGCCATTGACCCTTAGCTCCGTAAGTTTCGCATATTTTCATTTTCGCACGTTTTGGATTGCATATTTTTTCCCAATAAATTGGTGTTAATTTTAGTTACTTGCAACACTTAAAATATATTTTCTGTCATTATACAAAAGAAGATATTTTTGCTCCTAGCTGTAAATATGGTAAAATTATTTTACAGTGAGGCGAGATTCACACTCCTGTAAATGTAAGAACTTGCGCTGTAGTGTTAGCTTTTGACCCAGGGTTAAATAAGAAAAATGTACGGAGTTTTTACGGGTTAAGTCGCTATCTCTCTCTTGTTATCTTTTATTACATGTGGAGATATGGGACTAATCAGCTATTAATGTTGGGTGGGATTTGATTTGTGTTGCATTGCACCTCTAGCGGTCAGTAGCGGAACTTAAATCCAAGCAATCCCGAACGTCGCAGTTAACGTTTTTACATACTCGCTGGCAAGTGAACTTATGTTGGCTAGAATCCACGGAATTTTTATTCAGTGTCTAGAATCTCAGTGAATGCGTACGAAAATCGACCATCATGACATACGATCTCGTATTCCTTCATAACAAAGACTCACATCATTGTCATACGTTATCTGACTGGACGGAATTGCTCTGAAATTAGAAGTTGTTTGTTTACAAAATCTTTACTCTCATATTCTCTGCACCTATATGCGGAGTGCAGGCATTGAATGGTGCCTGCACTCCGAAATAACGAATCGGCCATCATGACAGAGCCTTCAAAAACAGGTCCTCGGCGACTTGGGCTAGCTCGAAGCCTAAGCAAACCGACATGGATGGAACGACAGCAGTGACTGGTGCGGGGGCGTTAAAAAACTCGCGGTAGATGGCATTCGGGTCGCGCGTTGCTTTGCGGACGCACGTTTCGTCGCCGACCGCGTCTTGTCCGTTAAAACATTTTCATCGAACACATTTTTTGTCTCGAAGTGTTTTTATCGACTACGCTTGCGCGTCCAAAAATAAAAACTATCAAAGTGCTCCTTTCCTAACGTTTGTTTGAATTTTTGTTTTATTTTAATGGTGACGTAAAAACGGTGCCGGTGATAACGGTGTATGATGTGTTGTGTTTACGTTGTACTTGCGAGTGGTTGATATGAGTGTGTAGAGGATTCTGTGATTCTGGTAACAATGGGGTATGCGTCTAGTGGTACTGGGCGGGCTGCGCACGAGGCGCTGCTGGCCCGCCAGGATGCAGAGCTCAGGCTCATGGAGACCATGAAGAGGAGTCTCCAGGCCAAGATGAAGAGTGACCGGGAGTACGCGCTTGCGCTCTCCGCCGCCGCGGCGCAGGGGCAGAAGATGGACAAGTGCGAGGAACTTAACGGTGAGTATGTTAAACAATTAAGTGTGGTTCCGATAATCCTTGTCAACACTTTTTATCTACCCATAGGGTAATATTCTAGCTAGGCTGTATTAGTAGGCTGACTGACTATCCTTGGCCACTCTTTGCTTTGCCTTTCGGTGAGGAAAAAAGAGAAGATGGTTGCCATAGCAACATGCATCATCTTTCTAGCCGTTAGCTATGAACGTGACTTAGAATTAGGCGGTGCAAAGCCATGGATTAAGGGTTTTCGATAGTTTTAGACTTGCACCATAAAAAATCAGCGGTTTAGCAACTGTAAAATTATACCACCGTTTAAGAGCCTCATTTCTCATGCTCCGGGTTTGTACCAAGTTCGTACGATTGACTATATAAAATCGATTCAATGGGTCATGCAGTTGGGGGAAGCGATTTGGATGTCAAGGTAGGGACCTTGACATCCAAATCGCTTCCCCCAACTGCAGACAGCCAGGTGTTGAGTTTTATAATAGTGAAGAAGATGAAGATCATCCCTCCATTTAGTCGGGGGGCGTCCCACACTACGCCGTTTACCAGTTTCAGTCTCCAATACAGAAACCATCTAGCGTCTATTGTACAGTCGACGACAGAGATAAGTATACAGGGGGCCTCAATAAGGTTGCGATTTTCTCAAGAACTACTGGACCGATTTTAGTAATTGTTTTACAGTTACGTAGTTTTCACTTTTATCTATCAAACAGTGAAAGAATTTTTGCAATAGGTCAAGTAGTTTTTGAGAAAATCTCAACCTTAAAAACTCTCCTGGACACCTTTCTCTGTGTTCCACCGTACGAACACCATCATCGCTTGAAACCTACAGTTCGTCTCAATTTTTCATTTTCGTCGCTGCCTTTGTACAAGTCGGGCAACTTATCTCCGTCCGACCATTATAATATGCAACTACTATACCAGATACCTACTTATTTGTATAAAAAGAGGTTCGACTACAAAAAAAAGTAAAATTGGTTGTCAAGAGCCAGCCTTTTCAAGGACAAATATCGGCGACGGTAACCGCTTTACCAGAGCATCGGGTTATATTAAAACAATAAAAGACGATCGTTACTAAAGGATCGTTAATCTTAAGCTTAATAACCTTGAACTTATACGTTACCTTAACGTCGTTATTACTTGATAGAAGTCGCGAGCAAGTTTAGTTTTTTTTTGTATAATTCTCCAGAACAAGACTGTTATTCATAAACCTAGTTAAACCTCACTTCCCTTAAATCGTGTTGCCATCCCTTTCACACTTCGTTAAAAAAGATTAAGATAGAAAGGGACAGGGAGCTTAAACGGTGGCGTAACTTTAAATCACGTTTATGAATATGCTTACGCATATTCTTACGACTCTTGGGAGTTTAGTCTTATGCAGTTTATTTAACCTACAGAAGTATTTAATTAATAATAATAGTTATTGTAGTGTACCAACACATGACATTACAAAATAAGACAAGGGTTCAACTTCAAATACATTTAACACTCTCGAAATCTTGTAGTTACTATTACTTATTATGTGGTCCGGGTTAACTTTGGTGCAGTGTTTGAGATTTGAGCGAAGTTAGTCACTAACTCTCCGGTTATCTTATATTACAAGTCCCCACTTTACCTTAACGTCGTTATTACTTGATAGAAGTCGCGAGCAAGTTTAGTTTTTTTGTATAATTCTCCAGAACAAGACTGTTATTCATAAACCTAGTTAAACCTCACTTCCCTTAAATCGTGTTGCCATCCCTTTCACACTTCGTTAAAAAAGATTAAGATAGAAAGGGACAGTGGGATAAACGGTGGCGTAACTTTAAATGAACACGCGCCAGTTGTTAACTTTTTTAAACCAAGTTCTACTGCCGTGGCTGGAATAAGTTAATTTCGTCTTTAAAGATAATTAGAATCATTCTAGCCTATCGGAGTAGTGATGCATTTGGTTGAAGTTATGATAAATGTGCTGCCCCCTTACCTTGAAGTCTTATAGCAGTATTACTTCCATAATACTTTGTTACTTCGTATAATAACGACCTTAATGAGCTTACTTTAAGGTCGTCATTGTACGAAGTAACAAAGTATTATGGAAGTAATACTGCTATAAGACTTCAATATTCAAGCTACGGCAGTACAATGCATCTGGTGTATGAATATCGGCCAAAGACTATACTTCTTCCACAGGTTCAGTGATAGCGTCTGCATGGCGTACTATGACTGAAGAGTGGGAGAACGCCAGCCGGCTAATCAGAGCCAACGCGGAGGCCCTGGAGTCCCGCGCCCTTGACCGCCTCGCCACACTCATGACCGAGCGACGGAAGGCGAGGAAGGTCTATCAAGAGGACCATACCAAAATTGCTTCGCAGTTTACACAGGTAAGAATATTTTAAAGTTAAATTCAGGACAGAAGCCAGAACCTGCGTTTTCACGCCAGCCAATTTATGACAATATTAGCGATTTTATGCCAATATTTCGAGCTTATTCCGTGTTTGCGTCTATTTGCAGTTGTTTTCAAAAATCTTGTTTCAAAAACCATAGTTTTGTCAAGGTCTTTCGTAACTGAAAGGGAATGGATGTAAGTAGGTAATATATTTATACCTAATATAGATAGGTAAAAGGTGAGTTCTAGATATCATTACCAGAACAACTTTAATTCTATGACGTTTCGATTTTCGCGATTTTTTGATGGACTTTTCATAGATACATTTAGTACCGGTATTCAAATGACTTCATTATAGTTGAAAAAAGTTTTAGGTAGGTAGGTATGTATGCCGAAGCCCAAATCAAGTGTCTTATTTTATAAACAAAAACTACCCTACCCTAATAACATTTTAAACTGTTCTGTGATTATTTCATAGATATTTTCACATTATTATACTTATCGGATTACTTTATTTTCACATTGATGAGCAGGTTAGATCAATCAGTTCCTTCAGTGTTACACCACAACAGGTAATTAGACGATCGTATTTGTTTACAAAATAAGACACTATAGATTTGAACTGCGGTTATAAGTACGTTTTTGCTTGATTAAGGTATGAAGTTGTTCGAGTTTGTGTGGTTTATCGCGCAAATCCACATCATGCAATTAATGCATGATGAATTAATTCACCACTCTTTGCATCCTAAATCAGTGCATGTCTCTAGCTAGGCCATGACTGACGCACAAACCTGTGCTTGTACCCCAAGTAGATTACCTACAGTGTACCTACATGAAAACATACACGTTATGAGTCAGTTTCTCTATTTTCGACGTCAGTACCTACGTGATCGGTTACCTCTATGCTGATATGGGTAATTACCGTGAAAGTTTTGTCATCAACCCACATTACATACGTACATATCGTTGCAATAACTAGTATTGAGTGGTTGTAGAAAAACTACCTGTATACTACAACGAACTAGGCATAGCTATTAGCTACGTATCAGTCGAAGACAGAGATAAGTATACAAATAAGGTTGAAATTTTCTCAAAAACTAACGGACCGAATTTAATAATTCTTTTACAGTTAGGTACATAGTTTTAATTTTTATCTATCTAACAGTGAAACAATTCTGGCAATAGGTCAAGTAGTTTTTGAGATAATCTCACCCTTAAAAACTCTCATGTATGTACCTATACCTTTCTCTGTGTTCCACCGTACTATAGTACCATATAGGTACTCTGCGGGCCTATTATGTAATCGACATGTCAGGAAACCGATATTTGTGGATTTTGTGGCATAACAACCGAGCAATGCCGAATCATGAAGATGCGCGGTACTTGACTTGCTCATGGCATTCCCCTCGGGTACCTATACCTACCTAAGTATCTTTGGCTCCCTACAAATTATTTTGACAAAGCTTAAATTTTCATCCACCATTTAGTACAATGCCGGATTGATCTGCTCTAAGGCCCGTATTAATAAATAACTCTCAGCTCAAAAGTCAATCTTGAGAATGACCTCAAGATGGCGTTCCTATTAATAAACGTAACTTAGGTGCGCGTTTAGGAATCGGGTATCACGTGAGTAACGCCGTAATAAACAAACTCAGTTCTCATGAGAACTGTCAAACTCACACTTGAGAACGTATTTGCTGATTACAGGCGAACCGCGACTTGAGAAAGCATCACGTGATACGCTCTCAAGATTGGTTTATAAATAAATGGCATACTTGAGATGGTGATCACGTCTTGAGAGTGTATCAGCTGAATAAGCTCTTGAGCGCGGGTTTGAGCTCAGACTATTGATACGGGCCTAAGTAAGACTACTATGAAAGTTACACCATTTCTTATACAATTCGTATGTGCATTCTCCCAGAATAGCAGTTCAAGGAAGCAACATTTCCTACCTCAATGATGGGCGAGGTAAACGTTTATTCCGTTAGCAACCGGTCCAGCTAGCCCGCTTCCCTGGCTTCCTATCTACAATCTCACTTACTTCACTAGTACGGACGGTACGGGTACATAATTAGGTCCGAGCGAACGGTGCAAATGAAAGAAGTGTGTAGAGGCCGGTGGAACCAGCTGCGTTAGCTTTTCCGATAGCCCCGTAGTCAATCTCGTCGTATGTGTGCTAATCGGGCTTGGGCGATAACTGATAAGTTGTAGACTGCTACTGCTACATACTCTGGTTTATGTGAAATAGCACAAGTAGGTGAAACTATAGGAACGTGACATTCTCAGTCATAAGGAACTAAAATTATTCAGTTCCAATAATAGATAGACGTCTCTGCAAATGATGGGTCTAATATTGAGAGAATAAAATAAGTAAATAAATAAAAATAACTTTAATGACCATAAAAACTTATACAAAAATAATAATTTATATGTATAAGTACTCAAATAAACATTATTGGTGAATGGGTCGAGGCCTCAGCACGGGTGCTGTTTTTCAGGCTCCGCCAGAGAGTCTTGCTGCCACTTACGGGCTAACAGCCTATGTCTGTTACTTGTAATATTAATTACTACATTTTACAAAATTTCATATGATATGAATACATTATAAAGGTGTCCATGAGAGAATCTGCCAGAAGTTTAAAAGTCCGACCAGATAATGTCAATACTTAGTTCCATTTATGGTATCTGCTATATTGCCATGTTTCTCTGATTCTCATCATTACGGGACTATGGGTAGGTAGTGAGACAAACAGTCCCAGTAGTTCCATGGTATAATATATAACATAATACCATCGTACCAACGATGCTATTGATTGACACAACTGGAAACGAACCAATTTTCATCGAATTTTTGTTTTAGCTTGCCATAACTTTATTACCATCAGTGCTACTGCCTAATTATGTTCAGTTAGTTTATAGAGAGATTTTACGAGTTAGGTAAGTACTTAGTTGATGATTAGCGTTCGACGGATGACTATGTTAAATCCGGAAAACAATAAAGAACATTGTGTTATCACGATCTTTACTTATCATGACTTCTTTATATTAAAAGTTGTGCTGTAATTGAAGGTGAGGAACTGACTGAATTCGAAATGCGAACACATTGCGGACAGTTCAGTTTGCACTCGTAGGATTGGGCGGATTGCCAATTTTTCCGCTAGATGTAAATAAAACAAGGGATATTGGCGCCGTTTATCCACCGACCAACACAAACATCAAACCAAACATGTGTAGATTTATGACCGCTCGAAATCGTCATGCCCTGATATTCCTAAATGCTTCTTTGTAATTTTATACGGCTAGCACTTGTACCTCGTTTCTAGGTCTCTATTCTAGATAAACATTTTGTTATAATGAGAGTCCACCGTCTCCCAAATATTTTTCAGTTCAAGATAGCTTGAAGAGTCTGAAATAGAATGTGTTCCAGTGTAATTACGGGCACACGAAGAATCACATTTTAATTCTAAGTTCGACAAAGATACTTGCAACTCTTCTGGACTTATAGGTGACCGTGACCCTCACTGCCCTTATCATTCATATCAGGAGAACGTCCTGTTTAACGTCCCTTATTTTAAATTAGAATTAATTTTAAAAAAAAGTGGCCGTTTTGATTAATTCAATTCAATTCTATGGTTAAATATTAGGTCTTAATTAAAGAGTTCGCATAATGGTACACTTTAAAATACTTTGTTATTTCGTACCATGACGACCCTAAAGTAATAAGGACGTCATGGTACGAAATAACAAAATATTATTAAAGTAATCCTGCTATAAGACTTCATGGTAAGGGCTCTGGGCTGCTATGAATAATCTGCTATAAACAACTTTTGTCTGATTTTGTGTGCCACGCCGATATTTTATCCGAAACCTGCCATGCCAAGTGTTTAGAAAGCTCATAGTTACTTCAAGTTCAACTGGTGAGCGGTGAACAAGCGGCAGGAAGGACATTTGTATGCAAGGGAATGCACTCCGTCTAATGAATGACTGACATTAGCCTCACAGTAATGCGTGGGCCTACCCTCCTGGAATTACAATGGAGTCTGTCAGGGCATTGTCTAGAGATGAAAGTTTGCCGTGACTAACTTTGGTGATGTGATTGGCTTAGGTAGGGCTAAATGTCAAGTCAATGGAAAGGTTGACTGTAGGCTCTACTGAACTCAAATGCTGTTATTCGACGACGAAATGATTAACGAGATCGTATGTCATGGTGGATTTCACCGAACATAAGTTCACTTGTGGATTTAAGTTCCGCTACTGACCACTCGTGCTGTTAGTCATAAACCTTGTTAAACTTCACTTCCTTTAAATCGTGTTGCTATCCCTTTCACATTTCGGTAAAAAAGGTTTTAAAAAATGGGACAGGGAGCCTAAACAGTGGTGTAACTTTTATGAATAACAGTTACAGAGGCTTGACTGAAATCGAATATGTAGATTCGACTAGAATCAATTGATTTAAATTACCTCAACCGACTGTACTCGATTGAAATTAGATGTACCTATCTTGGGGTGGAGATATGTACCGAACAATTTATATATTTCAGAAAAGCAGTAATTTAACCTAAATAACTCTGGACAGGTCTAAAAATGTTTCTTCCCTTCACCAAAGTTACGTAAAAGATGATACCTCCAGATTTTAGAACTCATTCCAAACACACCCCAGAATTACTACAGTAACCTGTGATACTTAATTAAGTTTTAGATCTAACACATAGGTATCTACATATGTAAAGAAATGCAATTTGGCGATAGGCTGCCATTTCGGTTATATGTTATCCGGCATGGATGGACAGGACAATATCAACTGTTATTACGATATCAAGCCGCGAATTCAAACGCGCAATGCGCGCATAGAACAATGTGAACTTTGCCTAATAATACCGCAGCCCGCGAACAAAGGAGTCGTGCAATCTATGATCACTACAGATGCTCAACGGTTCATGATGTTTACTACATGAATAGGCCAACAAGTCCAACAACAACAGTTACGTGTAACGCAGACTGCATCAGATAATTTGAGAATACTAAATTATACCTGTCTCTAATACAAGTAGTTATCACAACGTACGATGAAATGAAACGTAAGAGATAAAACAAAGGGTTGTACACTCGACAGCACTTAAATAGTAACACTTGCAGCAGGATTTGTACTCCTCTAGCGCTGACAGAACGGTGTAAAGTGTTACATTTGTTGTTTGTTCTTGGTAGGTAGTAACTTTTGATTACCAAGGACTCAACGTGCGTCGCGATAGCAGCTTGTATTGAGTTGAGTGACAACTCTCCTTCCCTTAGCCAAAGGAAAATATGCATTGATACAATAATTGAAGGAAATTAATACAACTATACAGAAATTACCTAAAAAGGAGCGACCGATAAACAAAGGCAATGGAAAGATTACCGAATTGCAAGGTGAGAGGACCTCCAATGTTACGTCTCTCGCTCTGACATAACAGTTTCACTGCATAACCGAAAAGGATGTAAGACATGATTTTGTGATCTCGCAGTGAGCCGCAAAGCCTTTCTGCAGCGGGATTGGCCGAGACACCTGTCACCGTTCATTGGCCCTGCGCAGGAGTGCGGCGCGTGCACTGATTTCTTTCTTATACCATTTAATTTTTATTGCCAGTATTTCCTCAATCGTTTTTATACGATATCGGATTGTATTGACTGCATAATCACATCGATTTAAGAGACTGGATTTCCACATGTCTATGTCAAAACAGTGTAACTAGGAAATTTTTTAAATGGCCCGATTTTTTGAAACTATTCGTGTCTAAATGATAACTTTGTTTAGCAGAAGCCAGATATCTAATAGGCGATTGTGATATTTTTAATTATGATAGAGCAGAGTCGGTTGCGAAATAGAAAAACTGGAACTGGGATAGACGTCGACCAACTCTAAAGACACACCTACCTTATTTGCCATTTCATACCATACGTCCACAGTCATCAGTATCTGAAACCGACACGAACCGTTTTATATTTTAAACTGTTTTATATTTTACCTAAATTACTTTACTTACAATACAAGTAAAATAATTTGAGACTGGGATTTCCCATCGAAATCAATGAAGCCTGACCTTGCCAATATTAGTCACTTACTCTTGCTCCATTTGGGGAATTCTAAGACTATTGAGACGATGTGCTAACTTTATCTTACGCGAGATTATTCCGCGCCGGATGTGGCCCGGTTACCAGTTAGTATTAGCACCATAAATGGACGGAGAGTCCTGCCAATATTGAAGAAGAAAAAAACTCTAGTAAAAA
This sequence comes from Tachystola acroxantha, assembly GCA_963506565.1. Classification (NCBI taxonomy): domain Eukaryota; kingdom Metazoa; phylum Arthropoda; class Insecta; order Lepidoptera; family Oecophoridae; genus Tachystola; species Tachystola acroxantha. The sequence goes on from OY735879.1 coordinate 10,152,613, forward strand.
CGACCTACGTGACATAACAGGGCGCAATAAGACCCAGATGAGAATTTGATGGCACCGACCTACAAAGATAGCAAGATCTATTCTACTAATTATATTCTATATAATCCGGCCGAAGGACCAAAGGTTACCTATGTATGTACTTTTTGTTCGTTTAAATACATACCTAGTATGAAAGAATGTTATAGGCAATCTTTATATGTTTTTAATATTGTACATTGCAAATCGCTGAGGACAGCGTTAGCACATTTTCCTTGCAAAGTGGTGTAAATGTAAATTCAAAAAAATGTTGACGTACAAAAATGTACACAACGTGCTTACTTACATACAATAAAGAGATTTGATTTTGACTTTGCAAGTACCTACGCTTTGAGTTGCGCTTTTAAATATTCCTATATAAGATTACCTAGATCTAGCCGTGTATGTAGGTAATCTTTTTCATTATCAGGCGGCCAGCGTCCATTGCGGATGCGGACACGGATCGAAAATCGAGACTATTGGAGCCTCCAACTGGTTCGTGTCTCAGCTGCTAACCGTTTAACTGGGGCAAAAGAATCGCGAACACTGCCGCCATTACCGATGGCTGACACAGATTCGATCATCTGTAAACTGTAAAATGAATATTTCTGAATACACAATTTGTTTGTACGAGTTAAAAGGAAGGAAGTTCCTTCATCACAATAATTAAAGTTAGAATTACTTATAGGTTCAAACAATGTTGCGGTAAACTCAAATTCGCTTGGCGTTGGCTGAGTGGGGCATGCCTTAAGGACATAAGATAACCATACCTCTCCCAGCAGGTTCTTTCATTCATTTCAGATTCTTCTCATGTAGTTTAGTGACCAAACCTATTGCCGGAGTTATTGAGGCCGCCCGTAGGCCTTTGACGTGGCCTAACGACCGCTGCCGAGCGACAACAACCGGAACCAACTGCTTAATAACGTGCAGTAGGTGATATGACTAGAAAAAAATGTTGGTATAAAAAGGATTATTCTCTATTATGCTAAGAGGAATATGAACATTGTAAAATTCGATAAATTGTAATTTCTAGACATTTACGTAAGTAAATAAATTCAAATCTCTTGCGTATTTAAATATTCACGTAATGTGTAAATAAATAATGTTAAATATAGGTAAGTAGGTAGGTTTCTGTAAGCACACACGTAGCCAGAGATAAGTATACAGGGTGCCTAAATAAGGTTGAGATTTTCTCAAAAACTACTGGACCGGTTTTAACATTTTTTTAAAGTTACTAATTTTTAACTTTTATCTATCTAACAGTGAAATAATTTTTACAATAGGACTTGTACACCTTTCTTTGTCTTCGACCGTACCTATTATAATACATATAAATGAAGTAAAATGAACAAAAAGTTACCGCTGAAGTTTCACGTGGTAGTTGGAATAGCAATTGATTTTTTGCTCAAGAGTCAACATCCATCATCAGCTATTATATTTACCGCAAAGTGGTTTTTACTATTTATGGCTTTTATTTTATTTTCAGTTCCTCAACTATGATTTAGCGTTTTGCTAATTAGGTCAAACTAGCTTAAAATTAACGCAGAATTACTGTGCGAATTTCGTTTATTTCAGTGAACAACTGCGACCTCACGACAAACGTGATGTTAGGTGATTTCGTCATCTAATTGGCTCATATTCACAAAGATACAATATTCAAAACGATGTTTTGCAAAATTTACGTAACAAAGCCTTGCATATTCACCCAGTTAGCTCGTTGGATAAAATAGTTCTGTCAAATTATCGCACATTTTGTCATTGTCGCCTTCGGTAGATGCTCTAGTTACGTACGCCGTACGCAGCTCCTAGTTTTTTCGGTAAATATTTGAATTAGTGCCAATATAATATTGTCTGGGCAACATAGCATTAAGTCTACCAACTTGATAAATGCATTTCAAGCATTTGTGTACCTAAGTATGAATGATGGAAGATATAAGTATACTGGTATGGTATTATTCTTTGATCAACACAGGTAAACTCTTTATCAGAGAAGACTAATGTAGGCCATTCTATCTAATACCAATACTTTTCTTTTAAAATGTCAATGGATGAACCGAAAGCAATGTAAGAAATGTTCAAGATGTGTAACTTTCCGCCCTCTCTGCAAGTGTTTATGCTGTTTTTATAATTCCTGCTGCCCCATTGCGAGGTCTATAAGGTGTTCGAAAAATTAGGAATCATCCAGCATCAACGGACTTTTCGTTTCAAAGATCCCTTTCATTTGCCTCAATATAATCAGGAGTTGAGCGCCGATGCCGCAAATCGATAGACAATCACAATAATGATGCATGTGACCGGTTTCCACCGATGGGAGCGTTCGATTCATTGTTGCGCAAGCGTCGAATCGTCTCATTAGTAGGCCAGCCGGGGAAAGTGAAACCAGCCGGCGATCAGTGAAAGTCAGCAGCCCCTGACAGTTATCTAATTTCGATGGACCGGCAACAGGTTGGGTTGTGACGTGCCTCGGCTCCTACCACGCAGCATCTCGAAGGAGTGCCATGATGAAACATCTGCCTCAATCGGGCATCTGTGAGGGAATAACAAACGATCTTTAACAATATACGTGGTTTTCCAGCAATTTACCTAAATGCTTTCGTTTTATACCTGACATTAGTCGATTGACGACGTAATTAAGTATAGGCACTACTTCGGTACACTTCCTAAAATCTTAATTAATATGTATGAGTTGGATAAAATGCTATAGCTGCAAGCTCCCTGAAAATTACACAAGGTAAAGCGGCGAACAATAAACTCGGTTTCGGCCGTGAGTCGTGTTTCGTCGCCGTGTTCACACGAAGTTCCGCGAATGCGAGTGTGCAAAAGCAATACTTTAATTAAACAGAGAAGAAAGGTGACGTACCTACTACGACTGATGCCGAGATTGCACTATCCGACGTTTTTAATGCAATTTTTGTTGTTCTATTTCCAACGCATTGGCCTTGCGATTATAGTAATATTAATAAAAAATTTGACCGATTTATATTTTAACGAGTCTAGATAAATGCTTGAGCTGTAAGAACAAAAACCCCTTCACTGGCCACCGTATAGCTAATAATCCCCGATACGTAACAATGAGTCATTGCAAGGGATACCTTTTTAATGCAAAGGAAGCATCCAAAGAATATTGAAGGACTCTCTTAGTTTGAATGGATGATAAGAACCTTATATAGGTATTTACTGGACACCATGCGCGTTATTGTGATAGCATAACGAACCACTTGAATCCAACAAAGAAGGTTTATCCGTGCTTTATCTGAAGAATGTCATTCTGTTGACCCGAAGGCCTCGATATCTGCAAGAATGCCGGTAAACGCAATGCAAATGAAATGTCTAGCGGCAAATCGGCGTTTCCTTTATTCAAAAGTACAAGATCTTTCTACTATTCAAGGTCTTTACTTCTAATAGACATATACAGCTTTAGGAAGCAAATAGTTGACGCAATGAATACAGATAACAAAGATTTTTAATGTTAACGATTGCAATGTCTTCAGGTTTCTATGGACAATAAATGAAACTTGTTAGGCTGGTTTATTTGGAACGACTATCAGACAGACCCCATCCTGTGACCTGTATAGCAGACCTAAAGTATTTTTAGGGAAACGAAAGGAGTATAATGGAAAGGAGAGTCCACATAAGATCCCAATAGACCAAAGTGCCGCCCATAACTACCAGACTTAAATCCACCTTTGCCATTGAAAAATATTGACCAACGCTTCATCCACTACAAACTACAATCGGCTTGTTAGTAATATCCTGATGGCGTCTGGGGTGGCAATTTAAAACCCCAAGATTATTAGTATCGCAATCTGCAGCCTTTATCGATTACTAACGCAATACCTGTCTGGTCGGCGATAGCTCGTAAATTACTACAGCGCTGATCCTTTGTTGACGTTTGCCGCCATTTAATTTCTTCGAGCGAGAATAACCGTCTGAGTTTTGCGACTGGACGAGATTGCTCTGGGATGGTTCATAAACTATGGAAAGTTTGATGCATCGTGTGATTGGCAGTCATTGCTATTTTACGGCAGAAAAGGATAAGGTTAGTCATGGTTCTTACTCTATAGTAGTAGTGTCAGGACTCCGTGCACAGGATAAGCGTTGCAGTAATTTGATTGTTCATCTTATAATATTGTAATAACTAACAACGAACAATGAATCAGGGGTTTTCTTCTTCTGTGGATTCGCATATAGGTAGCAATGTGAAGAATGCCTTCAAATTGCTGTGTGCATAAACACCTACTTATCTATACCCAATCCGTACGTTTATCTACTATGCTACAAGCTATTCATCTACTTTCCTGTTCTTTGTTTCATGTTTAGCAACTTGAAGAGCTTGATTTACTTGCAATGATATTGAACTATACCAACTACTACCACTGGTGCTCAAGAAAAATTGGTCACTAACATTAATGGTAGGTACAACTGGTACTGATTTGTCCCATCCCATATTTTGGTCATCACGTTGTTTGAGTTCATACTTTCGGGTGAATGTTCGTTTTATTCGTTCATGTGAGGCCCCTCGAGGCTCGTTAGAGGATGGCCCAGACCTGTTATTTGCGTCCAGCCGGGAGTTGGGTAGTTGGTAACCTCAGTTGGTAACTCTAGACGCCTTATTTCATCTCGAATTTACCCTTTGGTGTTCCGCTTAGCGTAGACTTAAACGATTTCGAAAATTAATGGTATACTCTTCTGTGTTTCCAGCGAAGTTGGGTTGTGAAATTATAATATACAATATGGTGCTCAGTGTTTAGTTCTACAGTCTGCCACACTTTGCCAGTTTTCACCTCAGTGTTGGCACTTTTCATTACAAAGTGGTAAATGTAAATTCATAAAAATGTTGTAGTGTAAAAATGTACACACACAACGTGCTAAATGCGATTTAATGATGAAATAATTTTAAACCTAATTTTGGAATAGTAATTAACGTTATGATACCAAAGCTATAAATTCTTCAAGCCTTATTTGTAGGTTATCAGAGATTCCTCTATTTTAATTTCATCCATCCATTCTCATTCTTTAACCAAACCTTGTAATTGATTATGATAATTACGATGAATCCAGCAGCAAACAAATGCCCCTCACTTCAGTTCCATAATCTTCCAGTGTGCCACACATTCCGTTATTTATTGCAACCATCCTCATTACGCACAGTCATAATAACGCACTTGGACGGCTGCGTCTGCGCACATATTTCACGAGCGCGCAAAACGCATCAATTACCAGTATTAATCCGAGTTGTAGGTACTTACATGAAAAATACTATAGATGCCAGGTGTAAAATTGCACTACAGCATCATGATAATCTCGCTTTCAGTAGTGTCACGTCTCGTCACGCGAAAGGTCTGTTCGAACAGGACAAACCATGATTCATGTATTTAATGTACTGGTCTGACAGATTATTAAAATAATTGACCACAAGAATGCAAAAAAGATTTTATATCAACACTTTGACCAGTCCTAAGAGAAGTGACGAGACGACAGAAAGATAAATGGCACTATCCGAAGTTTTAGTGCAATTGTTGTTGTGCTATTTCAATCATTTCACCTTGCGTCTATAGTATTTTTAATCTAAGGGGTTGCAGAACAGAAATAGATTGCACTCGTGCGCATCTGACGACTAACCTTTGGGCGGGTTACATGCTAGGTACAGTGATATTATTGGCGTTTGAACATTGAACTCAGCTGCTGCGATTTATTTATTGTCTACTTGGGAGAGGTGTAGAACGTCATTTGTGTTATGATTATGAGCAATGAATGTGTAATGAATAAATGAATTCAATAAGTTAGGTTGGCTGCCTTTATTTAGAAATACTTTTAATTTTTTGCTCTTAATATAATTAATCAATTACGTATCCGATAGTGCCGCTTGAGAAAAAAATATCTATTCGATGCCAATGCCCCGTCGTATATCTATGCTATTTTTATAATGCCACGGGGATCAACGAATTAATAAATTACCAACATTTTAAAATTATTCTTTACTCTCTATTCAGACGGAATAAATACACGAAAGGAAATGTAGATATTCCATACCATACCATAGAAGATAGTGGTAGTGATAGTGTGTTAAAATCAGTGGTTAAACAACTATCAAGTCAAACCATCTTCGTCTATTCTATTCTACGATTTTATTACCAAGGGGTGTTTTCATTCTGTTTCATTCATCCATGATCCATTATATCGACACGGCAATGATTTTAAAGCGCCTGTCACATCAGTATCTGCCCAAGTAATTAATTAATCTGCTAGGCTAGGTGATATAATAAAATGTTCATAATTAGCTATTAAAGCAGTCGCTCCCGCTGGCGCTCGGCCCACTCGAGTGGTTCTCGGAATTACATGTCTGATGTGATGTCGCATCGCCCCAAATAGTTCGTTGCACTGTCCTCTCGCCGGTTCTAACCGACAACACGTTTACATCAAAGAGATTAGGCAGTTCGTGTATAGAAATATAAGCGAATATACCAGATCAGTAGGACTATTACGGTTGATATCATGGCATGGCGTGCGTGACAGGGACAGTGCTATCGCGCTGTTATAGCGGTGTCTCTGTTCAGCACGCCATTTTGTGATGTTTATTCATCTTTTTGAGAACGGTAATACGGGGTGAGGTCTGCTTTGGAATACATAAAACTAGAGACGTAGCAATCTAACTATCGAACATTGGGTACTCAGATCAGTAAAATCTGAGGCCGTACGAAAATGCCACTAATTAGACAGTTGCCGAACTACCGATTTTAAATAAATGTGTGATTCAGATTCAACTTTATGAATTTCAGCTGATATGCGCAATTGGACAATTCAACGTCGGGTGCCATGTTGTGTCAAGTCAACAATTTTTTAAGGCTGTGTGTGTATACTATTCTTTGTTTTCGACTCTATCGAACCTACAGTTGACTGACATATAGCTAAAACAGTCGTGACATAGCTATCCAACGTGTTAGGAACCGACGATCACTGACAATATGTCCGACAAGGTTTGACCCATAGCCAATAATCATTAGCAACGATCAGTGTAACCCACTGACATCGTATTGACGAAATGAATAGCCAATAAACGATTTGAATTTTACTGTGTTGTCGCTGTCAATACAAAATATTGAATGATATAACAGTAGTCATTTCGTAATCCGACTTTATGATATAATTTTTATCAGCGCATTGTGTAAGTGGTGTGGGAATCTCTTTTGTTTGTAATTAGAGCTACCTACTCGTATATTTTATAAAACTAGGACCCAGGGCTTTGTTGACATGAAAAGGTGTTATAAATCTTTCAGAAATGTTTCCGCTCGTATTAGAGTGGCACCTAATTAAATTTGCTATTTTAATACATCATACGCCCCCTATAATTAAAATTAGGTTTTTGCAATAAGTACGCAGTTTCCCCCTTTCATATTATATTGAGTTGTGTTAATAATTAAATAGTGAGCTCGGTGGCGCAGTGGTGGGGTCAATGGACTTGCGATACAGAGGTGCCAGGTTCGATCCCCGGCCAGGTCAGCCATGTACCAATGAATTTTCCTCGGTTTTTTCGAAGGATATTCTTACGTACATTTACCGAATGCTCTCAAAACGGTGAAGGAAAACATTGTGATATGAAACCTGCATGCCGCAGAAAATAACTAAGGCGTGTGCAATCCGCCAATCCGCACTGGGCCCGTGTGGAGGATCATAGCCCGAGCTCCCTCGATGTAAGGGAGGGAAGGTCTGTGCCCGAGCAGTGGGGACATATAATTAAATTGACTGATGATGATGTGTTAATTCTTTGTTCACGTGGTGACCTCGCTCGGTAGCAAAAAGGGAGAAAAATACACGATGATGCAATGATATGATAACTTTCATAAATTACTTAGTTCTTTGTTCGACACGACCGACCAAGTCGATCGCCCAGTATAAAGTCACACATTTGAAACGAGTGCGCTACGTCATACTGAAATTCGTAATATCGACCATATACTTACATAAGTTTGGATAAAATAAAAAACTTCTTTGTCTTACTTTCTGTGGTCTTCAATCCGTTTCTTATAACTCCATACTTCGTTACTATACTCCATACGTCGTTAGGCCATGCAACGTGAAAATGTTAAACCTGCTTTCATTTCAAGTCAGTTTGAGCTGCGGCCTACTAAGCAATTCGAATCTTACACCTCATTATACCCTAATTATAGATTTTACATGTTACATTGCGTTGCGAGGACTGGCATAACAACGCCAGCATCAATTTAAATGTCAACTCGGAGGTCAATTGGCAATTTCCTTCGAGATTGGCCATTGTTTGTCTAATTGCTTAGTTGAGGATCGGTGTCGTGCTCAAATAGTGATTAAAGAACCCGTTTGTAGCTACAGTTTGGAAGAAACCAATTGCCGACCGTATCTTTCGTCAAATCCGATATCAGGTTATACCAGAAAACCACATCGTTGCTAAATATTGTCGCAATAACTAAGCGGAAATACCCAGTCAAACTTCATGTTTATGCAAAAAGCAGCAGCATAAAGCAAGGTTAAAGGACTTTCTATTGTCTCCTCAACGCAATCATCAGCCTTGAATAAAGCTACCAAGTCCGTATGAAGCCACATTAGCTATTCAAATTCAACATATTTGCTTATCTTGTCTATTCGAACCTTTACACATCCTAATAAAGCCAAGATCAAATAGAGTCTAAAATTCAACGATTTCTAGTTTGACACATTGTTATATTTAATTGGCCTTTTTGACAATTATAGAATGAACCATTAGTCTCCTACGCCTAACAATTATTTATATTTTATTGCATTTCACACGAGTACCACACACAACACAACAATATCCCACAGTAAAAATTATAGATCACCGTGTTCAGGTAACCAGGCGCGGGCTCGATGATAAAAAAAACTAGAATTGACAGCCAGTAATATATTAATGAAAAGATGGAAGTAAAAAAGATATTAGGATTCGAATTTTAAAAAGGCGGCGCGTTCAAGCAACTGTGCGCCGGAGTTTATTTTGTTTGAGTGTTCGGAAAAGAAAACAAAAGTTTGGGAAGTTCTTTTCTCCTATTTGCCTCTGACCTCGGTCCTATTGACAATGGCTGCCAGAATGAAATATGGTGCGACGGTAACGAAAAAGAGATTAGGTGGACGATATTATTTCTCGTTTCGTCTATCGGCTTGGCTATCGCAGCGGCGGCGGGCGGCAAGGCGTGCTGTTTGAATTGCTTTTTATGTGTCACTTTTTAAATCACCTGCTAAGCTGTGACGAAGGTTGAAATGAAATGTTTTCTTAGGACATCACACATCGGATTACTGCCATAACAATGATTTTGTAATATTTTGAAAATAAGAGAAATGCCCTTTATACAATGACTCTACAATCACTTGGTCATGTGCTTTTAATGTCTTTAGCTGTAAAATATATCTAGGGCGAGGCCTTCTTGAAACTAAAAAAGAAAATCTTGACATCTTAATCCTAACAATGGTATGATAAATAGTGCAAATACCACATCGCGCCAAGACTAAACATCTGAAATAGGGCAACAGTTGTTTCGCCAATTAGAACCTACGTGCGAACAGTGCAAATGGTATAAACATCACAATTCAAGTTGGCGCCTACGGATGAAGAGGTGCGGGAGGGTCGGAGGGCGGGTAATGAAGCGGCGCGTGTGGTAGAGCCAAGAGGGCAAGACCAGACCAGACAGACACAATAGCCGCCGCCGACGCGCCGAGCCTTCTCGGAACCGGTCCCGAGGGCAGCGCTCCGCCGAATTTCGCGTCGACCACCCATCGCCCGCCCGACTCAGGCGCAGGCGATACATATCGCGCCTGTATTTATGACTAGAAAAGCCATTGCCGATACCGACCTCGGGCAAAGGAATCGCAATGCGAGACCACCCGTTGTAGGTGTTGTTGTCGGTGATATATTAATGCCGAGGTTTCTGCGGGCACTGTCGGCATCATAAATTATAAGTTGTATAACGACTGAAACGGACTTGTCTGTTCATCGGTGGTATGCAGACAGAAAATGGGCATTATTCATCATCTTACAAAGATAGGGAAATGGTTAAATGAACCAACTCTTTATTTCCTAGTAATAAAAAGCTTGTGAGCGAGATAGCAGCCTGCCTGCACCGCTAGTCCGCCGCTACATGTTCTTGCTCTGTCTATCCAAAAATAGTGTTGACAAGAAGATCATCGATGATCTGAGTAGCGAGGGTAACATCATTCTCAAATTAAACCATATCTAGTACTTAACTCGATTCAATCGTCAGTTGTTTGTGGGTATGGATTGATTTCAATATCCGTAACCAACTGACGATTTATTTGAGTCCATCGTCATGAGTCGTCATTATCGATGATCTACGTCCGACCTTCACTTGTTCATTTCGTTTTTCGTTACATAACCTTCCAGCGCAGTCATGTCTGCTGTCTCTGCTGATATAAGAGGTTGATAAATTGCCCCCAAGTATTTAGTCCGCGGCGCGTTGTTAGACCAATAAATTTAAAACATGAGTGACATTAGGAGTGATCGTAAAAGAAGTTGTCTATTCGGTTCTTGTCGTGGCTACATTATAACAAGATGACGCACCTACAGAAATATATATTGGCAATGAACTTATATTGATTACACACTATAAATATTTATAAAAAACTTCTAGAATACTTATAATAATTTCTGCATGGATTTTGACCATAACCGGTACACCATTAAAGATTTAAGTTTTTGGGTACCTACCCTAATTTTCACAGCAGATAATTTCAAGATTCCAAAGTCATTCAAGCTTCTGAAAAATACAGTCAACCATGAGATTAACAAATTGGCGAGCAAATTACATTTCCCGATTGAGAGATCGATAAATAAAAATATTGTGGATGGAGCGCATCCCTGCCGCGCAGTTCATTGAGAAACCTGTGTTGGAGTCCCGAGCCGTGCGCCCGCGCAGGCCTGCGTCGCTGCGGGCGCGCACGACTCCGTCTGTGTGTGCGTCTGTGTGTCCGCCATTTATTTGTTGTACAACTCGTAAGTTTAGAAGCTCGCCGGCGCCGCTCCAACGTGTTTCGTTAACTTTAACAGTTGTTATTGTATATTTATTGTTGTTGTTCGGTTTTCTTGGTGGCTTCGGTTGGGTTAGTTTTGAAATGCTTTGAAGTTTTTGGGTTGTTTTCAAATTGTTGCTTTAAAATTGATAATGATTAGATAATAGGTGTGACTATGTCATAGCCGCAATGTCTAATCCTATACGCAACCGCAACTGCCATTTGTCAGTCGTATGCTACATCGCATATGAATAATATTCGCGTATCTTTTTGGGATGCAAGCTCTGGAATCGACACACTAAAAAATTGTCGCTTTCGATAATTCTAACGGTAATGTGAGCCAGTTTTTCATTATGAAGTAAAAGAAAGTTTGTTCAATAAACACATAGAACATAATAAGTATTTCCGATACTCCAACTGCGCTGCATGAGGGAAAGTTAAACTTTCTGAATACTGATCGATTAAAAGTAAAAGTGCCACGGTTGTATTTGTAGAATAGTTTATTCAATTTGCGTAATACCATGCATCATGGGTAAGAATGTAGGTAGGTAGGAAAATCTATCTACATACGTAAGTATACGGTTTGAATTCCAAAATGGAGTTACATAAAATAAGAAAGCAAACGTAATTTTCAATCTTAAATATGTTGACGCAAAAGCTATTGACTACATTTAACGAATGTTAAACGTCACATTACGTTGAACTGTATACTGTAAACGCGATCATTACATGACAATACACAGACGTCACTGGACACACAGATCAGTGTAATTAGGTGTTCAAACAAATATGTTAAAATAGACGATTATAAGGTCAAATTCACTTTGGCGTAGCTAAAGGAGATTGCTGGGTCCGACCAAATGATTCCATTATAAAGGTAGAGGAAGGGGCAGGCTATAGTTGCAGTGAGGTTAGTGTGTTCAAGTGTAGAGCTGAGGTAAATAACCCGACCCAGTTTGAGCGATATCGTCGTCGACAATGATGCTATTATTTCACAGTTTTCCTTGGGCTGGCACAACGCAACGTCGTCATTACACTTTGATATAATTTAACCACTTTATCTTGAACCTGTGCTACCTGTAGATTATTTCTTTAGGCTGGTGAAAGACAAGGTCTCCCCAAGCTGGTTAAACGATAACAACAAACGCGTAAAGTTTGCTTAGCTGTACAAATAGAGTCGGTTTGGTAGCACCACGCGCCCGATACCAAGAACTTTCTCGTTTACATTGTGGTACTTCAATTACATAAATATATTTGTCTTTATTATCTGTTTCTACTAGCGGATGTTGATATATTTTGTTATCTATAGTTTGTTTGACTGTCTGATAACAAGTTTACCCCGAAGGTGTCTTTCTTTCATCTTGATATGTTTGCTTCAATGCACAATTATGTTCTTGGCATTTACAATTGATAAAAGTGTGGTTGCAACAGTCTCGCACTTGATATCCAAAGCATATTCGTGTATTAGCTTTGTAATACGGTCTGACCACATAACGACAAATGACATTTACGGGAAAACCATTTTCGTAGGTATAGTATTTAGTGTCAGTCAGAATAACATCTGGTGTTTAGGTTAATTAAGTGTAGATAATTTAAGGATTGTAAATGACTTCCAGAACCATCATAATATATACCAGACCACCTATGTCGTCATCATCACGTTGGCTATAGGGCCCCAAGCTTGAAGGGCATTAACATTGGAACCACTCTCGTACGTGTCGGCACGCTAGCTGCATATGTCAACGTACTACAAGCTACAAATCCGTTTGTTTACAACCCGCTTAGCTAAGCTAAGTAGACAAAGGAAACCTATACAAAATGTGCGAGTGAAATATTGGTTGGCGGAACACGCATGACAGTTTAATAGGATCACATGGTACTTATTAGTACTTACCTAAATATAATTTGGAACAAATGCAGAAGAATGAAAACTCCCGGTTTCGGCTTCATTTGTTAATTTGCTTACAAACATAACCGCATCCTGTTTAATTCTAATACCTATCGCTTTATTGATTAATAATTAATAAGTATACCTATTAAGTAGGTACTTAACTGATTTGTTTAATTGATAGCATCACATTCATAACATAAAGTCAGTACTTAAGTGCTTGATTTTCGTCAACGCATTAGATCAAAATCTTCTTCAAGTGGCAGCTCATTCGCAACAAAGATACCATCATCAAAATTATTAACTTTTCGGTTCATACCTGGTATGGTCAGCAATCGTTAATGTATTCAGAATCTTTTTTATCAAACCAAATTGGCAGCCCGTGCCTCGCACAAATGCAGCTAAGGGCGTGGTGCATCTAATTGGCGCATTGCCAGATCGTGGGAAATCGCCGCCGGCGTATGGCGGGAGTGCCTCGCTGCACTGCACCTCGTCAATGGACCCTCAAACAGGAAACTTGCTTTGTTATATTAGAAGTCCATTAGGTAACGATAGCTGTTATTCTACCTGTTCCTTTCCTCACAGTTTTTGGTCTACATTACCCAAATTAGCTGTCTTTCGTGGTATAATTGTTTCATGAGTGGTATTACGATTGAATTTTGCAATTACACTGACGTGGGTCGTTTCGGGTCCACTAATTATTCCTTCTTTCTTTGTCTATTATTGCCATTTTTTATTATTTATTCATAGAATGTTTTAGCTCCATTGATTCGTGTATATTTATTTCCATTTTAGATATGGTTTAAATTAAAACGAAATACAAAACACTGTTTAAAAGCGGATCGGAAAAACTTCAACAATTAATATTTCATAAATCCTTTCTTACAGAAACCCCTTTACAGATTTGAATTTTGAAACATTAGTTTTAAATAATGAATAGCCAGCCCTGATTTTAGACTTATTTAGCAGTTGCTTTCCCAGTAATTTGCCGCAAACATGTGTGGTGTAACGAGCTTATCTGTAACAATGTAATGCCATGTAATCATTGTTAGCAGTCCCAGTACAATGTTTACAATTGGGTACATTAGCACACTTGTCAAGCCTTGCAGTGGGCACGTGCACGGGTGTGGCCGGCTGGCGCTGGCCGGAGAAAGCAGCCACACCTTGAAATGCAGGTTTTCCTGTTCAATGTCCATTCATTGGCTCTCCGAGACGGTGGAAAGCTTCGCATTTAATACATAATTCAAGTGGAATTTGAACAGTTTCTTTATCGATCTTGTTAATTTTGCTTTCAAACTTTACATTGTTGAACCATTCTACTAAGTTCTGCCTTCTGCTAGCTATTACTCAAATATCTGATGCCAAATAATTTCAAGAGAATGTAAATTACAAGTGTTCTCAGAACTTCCATGAGCTGAGACGTCCATACATACGACATTTTACATGACATCATCAATCTTAAAGGCATTAATTTTATTGCGAAATGTTGTTAACGATGGGCACGTTCATGCAGAATTTTATATAAAGTAGTATCTACATTATGTAATGTAGATTATGATTATGCCTTTAAATCATAAACGTTTCTGCTAAAAGTTAAGTACTTAATATATTCTAAAAAAATTCCGCCGGAGTTATGATGAAACTAGTCAGATTTTACCCCCATTAGTTCGGTTTTGTCGACCTTCGCAATATCACAATTTGAATTTGTCACCGTCAGCGCAATTTTACAAAAGTACATATAAATTCGGCCTTGTCAGTTCCTTCCATTATTCCTATTATTGTTTATTTCCCTTTATTTACTTATATATTTTGCGATCTATAGTAAGTAATAATGGATTGGAATTTAAAATGACCACGTCACTCGCTCCAGGCGTATCCCGTCCAATATTGCATTGCGAAGTACGACCACACGACTGCATTCGAAATCACCCTATAGTTACATATTTATTGTAGAGTTACCGTACCTTCTGGGTGACTCACACAAACGGTGGTCCTGAGTAGTTTGCTTTCTTTAAAGACACTTTTAAACTTAATAGTAAACACCTACCTACTTAATGTAAGGTAAGACATTGTTCTTTACTTAAACCCTCTTGTAATATGACTTCCGGTTCACCGTAGCTCCAGGTACTTTTGTTACCTACCAACCAAGCTATTTTCATATTTTTAATGTCCAAAAGCTTGTTGTTAATCTCCCTTGTAGATTAGGTCTAGGAAAATTATGATGAAGTAAATATAATATGGGTTTAATTTTTCCCTTTATAGGTAATGCCTATCTAATACTGCGTAATAATTATACTTAATAATCATACCATCAAATAATTTAAAGGATAGTTTTATCAAACCCCTTTATGTTATACACATTCTACAACAAACAATGAAGATAGATTAAATAAACAAACGGCCTGAAAAACCCCACATTATTTATCCTTCTTTTCTAAAATCGCTTTTGTGAGCTCATGCACTGTTGACTGGCATCACATCCTTACCAATAAACCTATATTAATTATTATAATCTATATGGTTGTTTACTAAAACAAGTCAAACTGCATCACTGCACAGGTCTACAGATCCCGGGTGACTCATAGTCGATAGTCGATTAAAATGTTACTTGCTTGCTTGTGAGACGTGTTCTGAACTATCAACATTCTTGTAAACCAACCGGGGTTTCTACGGTCACCTGTTTTAGATAGCGCACGAAAATCTTGCAAAGATATTTGCTGTGGTTCGATTTTTAATAATATTATGCTCTTCCATAAGCATGATTGTCAATAAATAAATTTGTTTATTTCACTAAAAAAATTCCACGGAACAGCTTAAATTATAGGTGCTAGGGCTAGAATCAAACTATATTGGTGAGCGCTAGCTCCCACACTAGGATTCCCTGTGTTGTGGGAGACTAGTCTCTCCCTGGAGTACAAATGATCGTTAAATGATTGTTATTACTACAATTAACAAAAAAAAACATTTAGTTGGTGATAAAACAATAGTTTGGTAGTTTGGTACCTACAATACCAAGGGCGGTTTTATTATTAGTTACATACTTATTTGTAAAAATAGAGTATAAATTTGCAAAATGTTCATAGTCTTTTGGATTTGTATTAGTTTTCACGATTGATTTCACTTCACTAAAGAGGAAATATCTGAGATTGGTATCAATCATATAATATTTTTACATTGGTCTTCTCTTTGTTCAGTAAATATTAATATCAAATATTTTCTGATCGTTAAAATGAACTTGGAGAGTTATTCTATTTTTATTTGAATGGCTTCTACTGGAGTTATAGGATGCTTGTAATTGTTTCATACCGATTGTAATATATGGTTCTATGGTCTGGTGGGTGTCATACTCATGTAGAACCAATGACTATATAACCACTGCTTCATGTGTAGAACCGATAACATTGAAGTATATGAATGAAGTAGGTTCCTACAGCTCATTATTTGACATACAACTTGCAGATTTTACAATAAGGATAATAGAAATAATTACCAAAGGGTTTCGCTTCGCTTTTGTACAGAAAAACCCAAACATATGGTAAAATGTTAATGATAATGACGTTGCTTCTATTTATGTGGGCTTACCGTGAGTCCGTGGCCTCCATTTTTCCTCCTTAAATCTTTTAAACGAGAAGCTAGGTATGAAACTGGGTCCAGTTACCTACCGATCTGACGTCATATTGACGAGTCGGTATCACAAAGAGAACTGGGTACCGACCGGCAGTTTTCTGAGAAAATAGCTTTCTCTGCAGTAGCGGCACCGTTCAAAGTATCTCGGCTCATGTCAACTCTTCGAAATGTTTGTAAGCCACACAGGTTAACGACGTTGTCAAATTCTCGTACACATTACCCAGCACTTGTGGTTTTGGAAGTATCAGCTTTGTAGCAGACTGTACTGTACAGAATGTGCATCACGAGCAATTTTGCTGATGATTCTGGGAAAAGGCCAATGTCACTCGGCTTGAAATACAATTGGTGCATTGATTTTATGATCCCAAAGTCGTTGAATAAGTATAACATGTAAGTAGGTAGGTACCTACTCGTACTTACTAATGGAAATTGAGCTTTTATCTAATATTTTCACATCACCTCCACAAACTCAGAAAATACTGAACTATTTGGCCTACTTTAAAGAAACCTATGTATGAGAACTTAATGTGATTTCATCAAACAAATGCTTTGCATTCGATATGATTTGACTAAACCTATTATAATTCTGTCGCTATCGGTAGCTGTTGCGTAATCTGCTAAACTTGATGTCCAATTAGTTTTATTAGTTAAAACAAGTTTAGCTATAGGTTGTTGTTCATGACATCAGTTCGCAATTTAGTCGGTGATGCGTGTTTCGACGGTTACAATATCACAACACAATAACATTATCGACGATCAAGATATCCTCGTATAATAGGGTTATCAAAACTATCAGGTATTGTTGCGAGTCTTTACAAAATTATTTAGTAATAAAAATCATCTATAACTAGCTTATATTAAAGAGATCACTGACTGGTGTTGACTGGGTGGTCATAGAAGATTATTATGACATAATGTTGTGGTAATATTTGTTTTTAAACACGTGTGAGGCAACCCTATGTAAGGCATGCCACAAATGCTGCATCTATGTAGGTCACTGATGGATGACAATGGAATGGACTGTCTGTTTATAAATACTTACACAAAACGGTTGTCGCTTCTTACTAACGGGTTAGAAACGTTTTTTGTACTATAGTATTACTTACTTTATATTTGATTTCCAAAAAATGATTCATTGTGATACACGTACGGGCAACAGCAGATCAATGGTAACACTTGCAGTACGATTTTAAATTTTACGACGCAGATATAATAAGAACGGTCCAAAGTGTTAAACTTGATCTGCTGTTAGCGTGTCATACATATTTTGTTTATATTAATTCCATTGATTATTTGAAAATACTAATTGTTTCTCTACTAATTATTTAACAAGCATGTTCACATCCACGACAAAACGATTTTTAAAGTTTTAAATAAGTGTCATTTTTTTATGTACCTATGACAGAAATCGTGTTTCTTATGTAATTTGGTAGATTTTTCTTCGTAAACGATAGGTGAAAATAACATTTCTCGTGGGTTAGGTACAAATGAAATAATGCGAAGAATTATTCCCACTCACTTCATATATCCAACCCAACATTGCGGCGAAGAAGTCGTTTTGTTTGAGAAAAAAAATGTCGAAGGCTTTCGACAGCATGAAACCAGGAATATTAATCTTAAATATCATTTTGCATGTCTGATGGGGCAAGCATTGATCGAGATGGCAATAGTTCGACAATACATGTGAATATGAGTGAGAGTGAGAGTAAATGAGTCATTGAACTATGGGCCGTCGTTAGCGGTTTACCGCAGGGCTCTATACTGGGTTCTTCATCACTTTTTTAATACTCAGAACCTTTTGTTCGTTCTTTATAACACTTGACTTTGTTATGAATTTATTCTTGACATTTACTACTGCATTGTGTATGATTGAATTCTGGAAGTCATAAAACACGACGCCGGCTTGTTCTTGTATGAACTGGGGGGAAAATATACAGAACTGTGGGTTTAATATATCGTTGTGGTTATGAAAAAGACTAAATAAAATTAGGTACAATGAAATGGAATACCTACTGTAATTGTTATTGGTTAAATTTTATTTTATACCTACGACATATTATTACTATTAGTAAAATAATTACAAAGGTACATTTTAAACAAAGTAAGGTAGGGCCTCATAAGGTTGATATTTTCCCAAGAACCACTGGACCGATTTTAATAATTCTTTTACAGTTACTTACATAGTTTTAACTTTTATCTATCTAACAGTGAAATAATTTTTACAATCGGTCAAGTAGTTTTTCAGAAAACCTCACCCTAAAAACTCTACTGTACACCTTTCTCTGTATTCGACCGTACCTACCTATATTGTGACAGTTTCTTTGAGTTCGGTATGGATGTTACTATAGTAGACTATCTATAAATGTATGTAAGTAGATGAGACTCATACCTAACTAGTAGAGTTAGTAAAATTAGAAGAATATAATATTCTATTGAATATAATATTCAAGAAAAATGTAATTGATCGAACACTTTCCATTATCAAATTGCACAGTCTCATTGTGATCGTCGAGATCTGTAACCGAGCGGACATTAGCATGACAATCATGTTAAGATACGGTACTCTCACAAGCCATTGTTGTGGGTAACGGTGTGGGTGTCAGTGCCAGTCACGTGCTAAACATCACGCTTTGCCATATTATTGTCATTAAAAACAACATAATGACATTTTACTATGCTGTGTCCATTAAACGAATGACTGCAACTTTGTAAGTAGGTTGTCTAGCTCCTTCCAGATCTTGGTTATTTCGAATAATGATCAGGTTTGTATTACAGTTCTCCCTTAGGTAGGACTGTACATATTTTTGTGCCATATTTATTTAAGTAATCTAAGTACCAAATGGAAAACATACTAAAATCTATTGTCTATCGTGTGCTCATTCATTCTTATGTATCTCGGGTTTATGATTGAGATAACCAATCAATTCTCATCTCTGTCGTATAATTTGATTCGCTTTATCAATTGTCTTCGTGTCTTTCTCACAAATTAATACGATTTGGTTGCAAGTATTTTCGGCATTCACATCACACGTGTGCATGTGGCCGACTACCCTTTCAGACTAATATGGTGTTATGTGCAATTATAATTTTATGTTCTGTTAAGTATTGTGTGGTTAGGAGGTAAACGCTCTTTTGATATCTCATCATGAAATTCGTGAAGTACAGAATCGGTTGTAAAAATTAAATAAAGTGAAGATTTAGTATACCTAAAGTAAAAGGTGTTGAGGTATATGATTCATTATATTAGGTATGTGAGTTATTTGGTTTTGTACCTACTATTTGTCTATGATATGTATGTAATTTAGTAGGTACTTACATACATGTCATAGACAAAACGAGAAGTTGATCAATTTATTTATAAGAAACCGAAAAATTATCTAAAAAAAATCCAGCACCCACTTCTATATTTGTTTAAAAAGCTATATTTACTTACTGAATAAATTAATAACGTAAATCCTGTTATTTTTTTCATAAAAACAGTATACTTACATATTTATGACGAAGAGAAATAGTTACACTCTTCAAATTGATACGGTTTATTACCTTGTTGATTAGTATTCAGTGCCGAACGCTGCGCTTGCGTCGCCGTTAGCTCGCAAATCTGCGTCGGCGCCGGATGCTGATGTTATTGTGAGATCTGTTTTTAAAAGTTTCTATGAAAAAGTTATTGATTTACCTCGATCATATCTTTGAGGCAAGGTTGCAGTAATATCACGGACTTTAGAATCAGGTTTTTATTTATTTATGGAGGAATAAAAATATTGATGTAATTATATTTATCTGTTGCATAAACAAATTACTTAGGTACATTCATAGTAGGTAAACTTAGTATAAAAAGAGCAAAATATGTCTAGTATATATGCACTTATACCACAGTTTTTTAATGAAAAACCTTGTGCAAGTCCCGTTAGGGTCTTTTAAATTAAATTACAAATTGCTAACACGAAATGAATGAAATAAGTATTAGGTACCGAAATAAAGATAAAAGTACCATCCTAACTGCATTTTAATTTACGTAATTTGATATGAGGTTCGTCTAATGAAGGGTTTTCCTAACCATTCGAGTCATTATAACCGCGGCTGATTCATTGATGGAGTTTTGATTTATCTTGAGATGCTAAACCTTGAGGTTTTGTTTGAATATTTTGTGATGTAGGCAGGTATTGAAGTACCTAATCAAATAAACTTACACATCAAATTAATTGATGGATACATGTTTTAGTTTCTAGCGGTAAAAGCTCTAATAACAAAGTTTTATTTAAATTAAATGACTTCTGCTGCCATCAAGCCACTGTGACCAAAATGACAATGCCAGATTCTGCCCCACCATCAACCGCATGATGAACAAGATAACGAATAAATGTAAAAATATCTTCGTTTTTTATTAAAATTATTGGTTTAAAATAAAGTTTTGTACAACATGCGAGTCGAAAAAACATTCAGAAAATTCTTAATTAAAAAATTCAGAAAATAGTAAGAATTCGAAGCGAATTATTCATTGTCTTTGTTATCATTTTCTACTACTCTCGCAACTCCTACTGATTATGATTATGCAATATGAAACCTGTAATCAGTCCCCAACAAGATGATATATGAGCTTCAATGGTCATGTAGGTGACCAAAGGTGGGGCAAAGCTCCATTGAAATGTGGCAATGTCATTTAGAAGAATATTGAAACACGGTTTTATTTATATTTATTTCTAATGTTTTTTGTTTGTTTTTGTTGTTAAGAGTCAGCTGCCTACCTTCAGCAAAAAGTTTACACCATCAATTATTTTAAATACAAACAAATCGTTCAATCTACTGTCGAATGATGTAATCAACTAATCATAAGCACTTGGCTACGTTATCATTACCGATACGCCGCGTGTAGACATGGGAACGCAATTTGAAATATTTCCGGTGCTCGAAGTTCGAAGGCTGTCTGGGTTTGCGTTGGTTCGTGTTTAAAACCCTTTGCAATCAACACTTGTTTTTACCACAGTAGAGTCATTACTACTTTTATTTTAGTATGTAACGCTCATTTCAATGTTTACTATATAAATGACACCTAATTAGCGATTGATTGATTAGCTTGCCTCTTTCGGTTGAGCTTTTGGTTTATACTTATTTTAGCTATCGGTTATCTTCGTCTTGATTTTGTCTCCGACATTCGACGAATGATAGTCTTAATTCATATAAGTAATTAAATCCATCAAATCAATGCCAATTTTAGTTTACAGTTATCATAATTTATAAGTCATGCTTTACAGTTTCCCATCCATTGGTAGTTTGGATTGGAAGACAATGACAATACAGTCTTTACATCATCACAACTAAATCAATGGGGCTTTTGAAAATGGCGGGAAACGACGGTAGCGAAATTATTTGATAATTTTCATTTTAATGTCTACAGTGGTTATTTTGTGTTTAATATCACGTTAAATTAATCAGAAAATATTAGCGAATGACAGTATGATGAATTTATTGGATTATTTGTGCAAGATCTGAAGTATACCGTGCTAAAGTCAAGATTCACACTACGAGCTCGGGAATGAACGTGACGGTCGAGCTGCTTCGTCCAGAGTCATGACACTACGGCGACTCCTCTGGGGAGAGAAGACTATGATATCTTGAATATTCTGTAACATGCCATTGGCAAATGACGAACTGTCGCGTACATTAATAAAATAAGTAAATAAACTAAATCAATCCGGTCTACTAGTACCTCCATAATTGTTAATAAACTCATAATTACCCTCATTATGCACGGCGTATAGTCTAATGTACACTTAACACCGTTTAATGGATGGGAAACTGTAAAGCAGTGTAATAATCAACTCTTTATTTAATTAGTGGCCTACATGGAAGGCGTGGGAACGGCTTTCATAATATTGTTACCTATAGATTTATTGCCCGCGGCTGGATTGCTAAGCCATTACTGATTTGACACGATTTTTAGTTCACAGCTTCGGTTATTATGTAATCCTAGTTCTCGATCTATTATTTCGCACGTATCTAAGAATCTATATTTAGATGTGTATTTTAATTTCTTAGATACCCCTTGAAATAGTTTTATTAGAAGTTGAGAACGGGGCGTAGGTATAATTCGATATAATTTTTTTTACTGCAAATAAGTTTTTAATACTATGGCACCAATTCTGATTCCATATTTTTACAATGGCTTTGGTTTATAGTTAACACATACGCGGTGGTTTAAGATAAGACATGGTTTAAGAAGTTACCATATCGTTGATTCAGTAACTCTGTCAAATTTTGTATTTTGGTTTTAATAACCACCATTTTAATAAACCGTTTCATTCTCTTCAATATTTTATTTTATTACACAGCGTCGATTAGATTATAATTTCTACCCAACATTTAGCCGCAGATTTTACTCGTGTCTTTAGTTTCTTATATTCATCTCGAGTAAATTACAAACGCTCTACTTTTTGCTAGTGATTGACGTGTTAGCTACGAGTAGGTATAATAAAATAACAGATTTATGGTGCTAAATACTAGGAACCATTAGGATGTCGGAATGAATTTAAATAGATTTTTTGCTGATTCGTTCATCTGCGCACTCCTACGCATTATCCACGGCCCGACTAATGTATTGTTTGGATGTAGATATCTAGGTATTCTGTTTAATATTCATCGCTCTATTAGATTCACAAGGTTAATTCATATTTATGTTCGTATTGATATTATTTTACCTATCGTTCCACAACTGTCATTTGGTTTTCCGATTTTGTGAACATCTTTTACAAAAACTAGGCTATAAGGTTCGTTGCCTCAGAAAGCAGGTGGTTCCGGTTATTATCGTTTGACTGCAGGCGTTAGAGCAGGCCTACGGGCGGCCTGAAATCGATTTGGTCACCAAACCACACGAAAAGAAGATAAGTAAACGAGGGGGTTTCAAATAGTGTCACTACGATAATTACAAATGACCTAGAGATTATGTTAATGATCCAATCCAACCATTGATATTTTGGGTGTACTCTTTTTATAGCGATTATTCTAGACTTCATTACACAGGGTTGAAGTTGTACGGACAACATCAGATCAATGGTAACACAGCAGTACGATTTTAACTCTTACGACACAGATAATAAGAACGGCCCAAAGTCCAAAGTGTTACACTTGATCTGTTGTTAGTTCTTTGCTTTGACAAAAAAGGTAATTTGACGAAAAACAGTTTGTAACCATTATTATAAACCGCCAAACTACTCATCAATTTTCCACTCCGCTCCAAACCCTAGTTCCTAGGATTTTCTCAGGTCTATTTATTTACGATTGCTGTATCTTTGTCTCCAGCTGTCTGAGGAGGTGCAGAGGAAGCAGAGCGAGTACCAGAAGTGCCTGGAGTCTTACAAGCAGATGAGGACCAAGTTCGAGGAGAACTACCTTAAATGTAAGTGTAAGTTGCAATTTCTAACACTTCTAACAACGGCAACGGTTTATTTTTCTCTGTCTTGCGATTAAAATTGTTAAGCCTGACACACACACAAGCGGCCTGCGACTGGCCGCTTGTGTGTCAGACTTTAAACGGTGGCTTCTACAATGTTCAAAGCCGGTGGATCCGAAACTTTTTTTCCGGGACCATTTTCATTTCGTTATCATTAACACAGATAAAAAAAACTTTAAACGCAACAATTAACATATACTTACTACATATTACTAAGTGAACGAATAGATCTTAACTTTTTACTTCTCAACACTAAAACTTCTGTGTGTAATATTCCGCGGACTATATTTTGGCTCTCTCGGACCACTGATGGTCTGCTGACCACTGGTTGCGGAACCACTGTTCTAATGCAATGATTCAAGCAGCTCGACTCCGCTTGTTTGGGCACGAGGAGAGGATGAGAGAGAAACGCACAGCGAAGCGAGCATATGCCCGAAAACCCAGCGGACAACGTGCAACGGTTGCACAGAGTAGGTATTTATGAGTATCGCCGAGGCGACGAGGGCCTGCGAGACCTTTAGTCCCTGACAAACATCGCAAGATAAGCAGCAGGGTTCTTTCGTGTCGGAGGCCAAGATTAACTTTAAGTCGCTGGGCCAGCAGCAGAGTATTTACTTATTAATTTACACGGTAGATATAAATACGTCAATACACATTGTATATTAGTAGAATATTATTTTGTCAGCCACGGCACGTGACTGTCAATGTCTGTAGATATAATTCGGACTTTAAACTCAATTAACATTAGGAATATTTGTTAGAACATCTTTGCATTCTATCGTGTTTCTTTATTGCAGGCCCAACTAGTCGTGGCGGTAGGAAGCTGGACGAGACGCGTGACAAGTACGGCAAGGCGTGCCGGCGGCTGCACCGGGCACACAACGAGTACGTGCTGCTACTGGCTGAGGCGACGGAGTGCGAGCGAGCGCTGCGCACGGCCGCGCTGCCCACGCTGTGGGACCAGCAGCGGAGACAGGGGGAGGCAACGCACACGTCGTGGTGAGTGATGAGGAGCTGGGTTCCCTGATTTAGAGGCAATTTCAAGATATCAAGGGTTGAATAGTCGCACTTGACGGCGTTGACTGTAGCCGAATGGCGTACATTCACGTTGCGACCACCTTACGGACAGTCGTATAGACTTCAATCTTATGAATTTTTCATCGCACCTACGACAGAGCATTGGTCGAACGGGCTGATTCACGATCTAATCTGTACCATACGACAGAAGTCCTTGCAACTTGACTGTCCGTACAACGGTCGCTACGTGAATGCCTTGCTCAAGTTATAAAAAAGGCCCGTGTCAGAAAGGTTATTGGTAACAGTGAAAAAAGCTAGGAATAGTACCTATGGGGTGAAATTGAAAACATTGGTAACATTTTAAACTAAGCTCTACAATGAAAGATCCAGGGCAGAAGAAGGTCAGGTATAGAAGAATATCATGGCTGACCATGGCGTAAGTTATATCATAACTTACGCCAATGGTAGGTACCTCATACCTAATGACAAGACAAAAGTACCTACTTACCAGGTCTCTGTACCGTGAGGCGTTGTCGAGAATGCAGATTGCCATATTATGTTCGCCAACCTACGTTGTATGGATTACCTCCACAAAAAAGTTTTGAAATAATAATAAGTATTCTGTGAGCGCAAAATGCATGTGTTACACTTGATAATTATGATGTCGGCTGTACAAGGTTTAACAGACTTTCGAAAATAAAATAGTTTTCAATTTGTCGAGTTTGTATTTTATTTTCCAGCTATTGATGTAATTTTTACGATCACCGTCCCATTTTATGATTTAAAACTAGGTGAAAACTGTTATTGACCACAAACAATGAATGAATCATTCTAATAACTAGTTTGTCATAACTTTTGGTCAGTTCTGTTGTGATGAATAAAGCTATGGGACCCCAAAAATATGGTATCGCTGCTACTACAAACTACAAGTAGGTTAGGTCGTTGACATCTTATAAATTATACGCAGTTTCTGAGAACGGATCAACCTGACTCATAAACGCAATAACCAGTACTGGCTTGCATGTTTTCCTTAACGTATATCAATACATAGATTCACCTCTTGTACTTGTATTTATAATTGAAGTCTCCTATATTTCAACTACATCTATGGGTCCTTGCACCAAAACAACACAAGTCCGGTCTTGCGACTCATATGTCGTAATAATATGTCGCGTCTCCGACACTCACCTGTTTTTCCATTGTTTGAATTATCAATAGAAGCCGAACATATAATATATAAACAGATGTCTCTTTCTGATGTATGAGAGTGAAAGTGACAACAAGGGCGTACACCTGTTCCCATACAAAATATTCTTTTAGGCTGTTTCATGTTACTATTATAACTGTATTTACTTATTTGTTGCCAACAGGAAGGGTATTTTACTGGAAGTTGTGCAGAGATGCGACTTCGGCACCGATAAGTTTAAGGAAGTTCAAACCAAAATGGAGTCAGCGGTGCAGAATTTGAAGCCGCAAGAGGAATACAAGGAATTTATAGAGAAGTACAAGTCAGCATTATTACTCGAACAAATTAGAAACAAAATGCCCTAGACAGACTTTAACCTTGAACTTGAATGAAACCAGACTATCAGGGCTTGATTGTGATTTTTTCTGTTGTTGTTTTGTATATGGAATAACTGTTTTTTGGTACTGTACCTACCCTCGTCGATTTATATTTAATATTCATAGGTAAGATGGTTAGGGCTGAAAACCAGTGCTGGCAATTACCTTCATTCGTGAAGTAGTTGCTAGTAGTAGTAAGAGCTTAAGCTCGGCAAGGTGCGTGGCGGAAGCGGGACCCCCATCTGTATTGAGAGGGAGGGATCTTCCTCTTCTTGACGCGGGCTATTTTTCGCATTTGGCCGCATGAGTGGCAGCCATTGTGCGTGAAATAATGTAAAACCGCACTAGTTAAGCCAGCCTAGCTCCCTCCAGAACGCCAGCAGCCTGCGGATGCCGCATGCGGCCTGGGGGAGGGACCCTGGGTTGTTAAGGATCTGGGCTCGTTGATCAGCCAGCTTCTCGCACTGCAACAGCACGTGGGCTGGTGTTTCCTCAGCCTCTAAGCAACCCCTGCAAATTGGACTGTCGGTTATACCAATGTTGAATAGGTGTTTGTTTAGTGGCCTGTGATTGTACCTATCACAGTGCGCAAATCGTTTCTTCCTAAGCGGAGGGGGAGGGATACCTGCCCCTTTCTTTTTTCTTTTCCTCGGCGTGGTGCGCGGTAACCTAGTTTTTTTTACATTTAAGTATACTCACGTGTGAAAGGTGGCAATAAATTAATATTTATCTTATCTTGATTACAGATCACCCCCCTCAACCCCAATCTCGTTCATCTTCGACGAGAGCCTAGTGGAGGACACGAGCGGCAAACTGCAGCCGAACCAACTCACCGTCGATAACCTCACCGTGGAGTGGCTCAAGGAGAAACTCACGGAGCTGGAGACAACCCTACAGGACAACAGGGAGAAACAAACCGTGCTGCAGGGACCAGAGATCATAGGGAATGGCGTCTGCAAGAATAATAATACAGGGCTGACGAATGGCGTCAATGGGATTGACAGGTGAGATATTTAACGCTTAAGAGCTTGAGGTCTTGTATATGCTTATGGCTTATGGGGCTACATGGGCATAAGCTAATCCCTATCAGCTATTGGTAGGATTTTATCCAGTTCCATCCAGTCAAATCTGGGGGTGACCGCGACTCCAATCGTTTTCGTTATCGTTTTCATTTTGACACTTGAACGATATACATGGCTGCGTTTCATTGTCGTTTGTTAAAACTTGCAAAAACAGCAGCAATCTATAGCGTCCATGTGTCAAATTGAAAGCGATTACGATGGAAGTCGCGGTCACCGCACTGTTGGGTTATTACGGTTCTCAAAACAACCAAATCATACCATGTCATTGCGAGCGTGACAGGGGCAGTGCTATAGCGTTGACCAATAGGGGCGTCGTCGACAGCAGATCAATGGTAACACTTGTAGTACGATTTGTATTCTTACGTCGCATACAATAAGAATGGTCCAAAGTCCTTAGGTTACAATTGATGTGCTGTAGACTGTACAATAAGATATTTTCGGTGGTGATATTTGTTACCATACAAATTGTATCCCCAGACATTCGCCACCCCCAATACCCGTAACGACCTCGGAGCCCATTAAACTGCTGGAGTTGAGGGTGGCAGAGCGCAAGTGCGCCAAGCAAGCCGAGATGATCCGCTCAGCGCTGGCTGAGCTGGGCTGCGAGGAGGCGCCGAGCGGGTGCCCGGACCTGTCGGCGGAGACTGTGGGCGTGGACAGCTTGGATGGGAGCTCGCCGGACCATCAGGTACGGGAATCTTTAAAATGATATAGATAGTATGGTCTAATAGAGGTAAAAGTATACAGGAAAAGTTTACATCAAGGTTCAGATTTTCTCAAAAAGACTATTGACTGATTTTAAAATTACTTTACATAGTCTGTACTCTAAACTCTACTAGCCGCTACTAGCAAAGAATATATATATATATATATATATATATATATATATATATATATATATATATATATATATATATACCTACATTATAATTTTTTTTTTACATTCGGTCAAGCAGCTCTTGAGAAAATCTCAACTCCTCATGTACAAACATTTCAGCCATTTCGCTAATGCTTGTTTCGTGCAAGATGGAAATAAGTATGTAGGTATAAACACATATTGTATAAATCGACGAAAAATCCTTCTTTAACGCTCTCAGCAGCAGCTATAACCAATGGAAGTTCAAAGTGCATTCTTTGAGTCTGGCTAGTATGGTCTTCCAAATATTCGGGTCGAGACGGACTAGCGTTTAGATATGGTATCGTTATCAGCCACAAACGAACCACACAAAACGCGTTTCTAAAACGTAACTTATATATAATTGACTGTATAAGAATGGTATAAATAGGATATATGTATATATTTAGGATATAAAACGACAGTTCAACCATCAGGACCGCGCATCGATTGGCTCGAAAGCCTCGTTCGACGCTTTGCGGTTGCACCTCCACTCCATAATACCCCCGAAGCCGTTCTTCCGCCTCTTCACGCGCCCCTTCCGTCGCAAGTCGGTCCCCTCGAGCCCGGCGCTGCCGCCAAAGACCTACAGAAGCAGCTCCGAAGGCCCAGCGGACTCGGTAACGGTCGTACGGACTCTCCGCAAGAAACGGATCAGA
Source organism: Tachystola acroxantha (assembly GCA_963506565.1). Classification (NCBI taxonomy): domain Eukaryota; kingdom Metazoa; phylum Arthropoda; class Insecta; order Lepidoptera; family Oecophoridae; genus Tachystola; species Tachystola acroxantha. Next base: position 10,181,816 of record OY735879.1, read on the forward strand.
GTTCTGAAGCGACGCTTGCGGAAACGTGTGGATGTCTATGTGCATTGTCGTGTTGAAAGAAACGTGTTCAAGAGGAAAAAGAAATGTAGAAATGTTGTCGGTTCTAACAGTGTGGTGAGTGCCGCTAACGGAGCCACGCATGGCATGCATGCATGTAAGAGCTTGATACACCGCGGCACCGAATCCACGAAATCTAATAAGTTATGAACGTTATAGCGAACCGGCGCTAAAATTAGCACCGCACCGCGCGAACTTCGCTCGGAAACACACTTTCGAATAAAATTAAAATAGCACACGTTAAAACTCTGTTTCAAAATCAAGGTGACGCCGCTTGCGACGTTCCAGAATTGTTTAGGTGTTCACGCGACGACTGTAAACGTTCGGGTGCGTCGTGCGTCAGGTTCATCTTCATCCTGTTTTTCTCGCATTGAGGGAAAAACATTATAAAGTAATCGCAATGGTTCTCTTGGAGATTTAACGACCGTTATCATACTACGATGGATCCGTTTTCGATGTACATTACAAGATCGGAGCTGCCCCCGCCGATAGTGGTCCCACGGAGGAAGAAGCGTCTGAAACAGCTACAACTTGAACAAGAAATTGATACTGTATGTTACTAAAGCTTTACTTGTGTGATTTTTTTGTAGTTTTTCTTTTTTGTTGTGCGTACAATTTGTGCATGGATTTTGGCCACAGTCTATTTAACGTTTGTGTGCAGTGTGATTTCTAAGCTAATAAAACAACTTACAGGCAACTATAAAACTCACCCACAGTGCACTCTAGCATATAAAACCGTATTTGATAAAAGAAAAAAAATAATATTAATCTGTTTTTCGATACCACCGAATTCCCCAAATGTTCTTGACCTAATTCCATTGAATTTATCTAAACTCTAAACAATATTAACCCAGGTTTCGTAATTATTTATTTATATTACGTGTTCCGCAGGTCAGTGTAAGCGAAACTGAGCGTTCGTTAGTGGAGCAGGAATGGTTCCACGGCGTACTGCCTCGCGAGGAAGTGGTCAGGCTGTTGCGCGCTGACGGGGACTACCTGGTGCGGGAGACGACGAGGAACCACGCGAGGCAGCTGGTGCTGTCGGTGTGCTGGGGACAGCACAAACATTTCATTGTGCAGACCACGCCCGAGGTGAGTGGGAAAGAGGCAAGTTTATACGTTTTTACGCTTCGACCGAAAGTGACAAACAATCAAACGCAACTTGTGCGCAGATTCTAATAAGGTGACCCAAAGAATTTACTGGATTTGACATTCACATCGCGGCGCATGGATAGGAACATTGTAAAGGATTTCATACTATGCAACTTTGTTAAGGATCTCATGCAGTACGAGGCAATCTTTTTGACGCATCTGAATATAGTCACACCTTACCTTTCCCCCGTTGATACCTCTGCGACAAACTCGTGACTATATATGAACACTCATATAATTCAGTCAAATTTTCATGCCATTTTGGGATGTTATAATATTAGTAACGTCATGTTTACACTGCATATGCTTCATTCTACATCAAAACCTTACATCATGCGTGCATTAAAGACTATCAATTTATTTAGACATGATTATCATATTTCTTAACTGTAGCTAATTCTGGTCTGCTTTTTGTCCCTATACGTCTTTATATCCAGCCTGCCTTTGGTTATGATAATATTGAGTACCTACCTAAGGTGTAATAAATTACCCAACCATCTCTTTCCAGGGCCACTACCGGTTCGAGGGTGCCGCTTTCCCGTCAGTGGCAGAGCTGATAGCGTGGCAGAGGACCAGCGGCGTGCCCGTGACCGCGCGGTCGGGCGCGCTGCTCCGGCGGGCCGTGCCCAGGGAGACGTGGGAACTCAACAATGACGATGTGCAGTTGCTGGATAAGATTGGCAGGGTAGGTATTTTATAAACTTGAGTCAATAATAATCTATAGTGTTCACAACAGATTACGACAAGGTATTTCTTATGAATAGTTTTAAAAAGCTATATGAACCATTGCACCAGCGAGCGGATACAGGAAATATTCCTCGATCTGTACCTAATTTTTTAACAGTTCTGTTGCTATTCCGAGATCTCATTTGTATATTTTAAAAGGATCAGCTTGGATAACTCGCAGCGCGCATACATTGATGGGCTACAATGATTTCCAATAATGATATTTTAGATCTCATTCATTCATGCCAGTCTTCTATCATTCATTTCTAATTAAAAATATAACATTGCGTAAGAGTGAGCGGGAAGCCTCGCTTAGCGACGATTAAAATAGTGTGCCTAGAGAATCGCTACGAATACCAAATCCAAAATAAGGTAAAAGGAATATTCAATAAAGTGGTACAAAAAAGGGTCATGTGCGGTTTGTAGTCAAACTGATGAGCGTGCATGAAAAGATTGATGAATGTGGAGGAAGGAAAGTTGTGTGCCAGGATCTCAGCTGGTTGGAAATTCATCTTCGTCTCATCGTTCATCATTGTCTTTCCATACGGGAATCAATGAGTTGATGTATGTTATGCAGGTCAGTTGATGAAACAATACAATCCTCTTGTAGGGTAACTTCGGCGACGTGTACAAGGCGCGTCTAAAGACCACGAGCCAAGAGGTGGCGGTGAAGACGTGTCGCGTGGCGCTGCCCGAGGAGCAGAAGCGGACCTTCCTGCAGGAGGGGCGTATCCTCAAGCAGTACCAGCACCCAAACATAGTGAGGCTCATCGGCATCGCCGTGCAGAAACAACCCATTATGATCGTCATGGAACTGGTGTCAGGTAAACTATACAAATAGCGTATTTGACTCATTTTTACAGTGCAAGAAGGAGGGTTGTTTTTCGTGTGTATGTATGTCAAACTCGTTGGCACGCCCTGCAGCCTAAACGGTTCGATGGATTTTAACAAATGAGGTGTCGTTAGATTCGTCTTGATTGTAGGAGTGACACAAGACATAGGCTATAAAAATTTAACCATAGTGATGAGGGAGGGGTTTTTAGTAGTCGGTATTTTGTTTTTGAATAATTTCCACTTGTTTTATTGCATCAATCAACTCGCCTAGATACGATGAAGAGAAATCTGGAATACGTTTTTCGATATCTCAATTAATCCCGAAGATTTAAGCGGTAAAGTCGAGTGGTGGATACTCCATCCCTTTTTAGCAAAACGATCTTTAGTATGGAGTTTGTACTTGCGCGTGACGTCACCGGCCACAGTACATCATGTAATGTTTCTGTCTCTTTCTAGAACATCTTGGCAACAATAAGCAGATACAGAGCTTCAAATTTTCCTCATATCTACATTGATTTTACTCATGCATATAACTTCTTAATTAGATTAGCCGACTATACTACAATAAGCTATATTTTCCCGCGATGTTTGAAGATGTTGAATGTATTTTCATGAATTGCAGATAAAAAAAGACGAGGTGGGTGTAACACCGTAGGTTCATGAAAGTCGAAGTTGTTTTTAGATTTGTTGATGAATCATTTGAGTAACCTTACCTAACCAAGCTCATACTACATATACCTATATGCAAGGTGTAACGGAAACGGTATAAGAAAGCGTGTTTAAAGTATCGTTAACGCAACAACAAATATTGCGACCTTTTACTTGTTTATCGGGAGTTGGTTTAGATAAAAGTACTAAGTTTTTGGATGTTTTTTTTGAGATGGTAATGAAATTTTTATTTATTGATTTCGTTTACTTCTACAGACATTGAGCGTGTCTGACACGTGGGTGGCAGAACAAATCATATTATTCTATACAATGTGTCTGTCCGTGACTGCGGTAGATGTAAATACGTTCATACACATATTGTATTGTACAGAATAAAAATATTTTGTCTGCCACGGCACGTGTCTGAAATTTCAATGTCTGTAGATGTAAATCAAGCTTTAATTAAAAAAAAAAAGACTATAATTTTGTTCCTGGAAATTCCTGATAAAATTGTTAGCCAGAGGTTCTATTCCTATAGCATAAATATGTCAACTACATCTCTCATGCAGAACACATGACACAGTCTCTTTTAGATCCCGAAAACATCTATACAAATCCGATTACACAAGTAAAACCAATGCTCTCTTATCCCAGGTGGTTCCCTCCTAACATTCCTGCGCACGCGCGCCTCCAGCCTGACCGCGCGCTCGCTGCTGGCCATGTGTCGCGACGCGGCCGCCGGCATGCGCTACCTAGAGTCCAAGAACTGCATCCACCGCGATCTAGCCGCGAGGAACTGCCTCATCGGAGACGACAACATCGTCAAGATATCAGACTTCGGCATGTCCAGGGAGGAGGAGGAGTACATCGTGTCGGGCGGCATGAAGCAAATACCGATCAAGTGGACGGCGCCGGAAGCGCTTAATTTTGGTAAGAGGGTTTGAACAAATATGTGAATGGACAAGGAAGGTCCGATGGGCGGCTCTGATTCCCGAAACGTATTCCGTTTCAGTGCGTTTTCTTGGGCGAATTCCGTAATCAAAATTGGGCATCGTAGCACTGCGTATCTTGAATTATAATCTAACATAGATATTCACGGATATACAGATGTTTACTGTAAAAATATTACTTATGTTTTGTTGTTTTGCAGGCAAGTACACGTCTCTGTGCGATGTGTGGAGTTATGGAGTGTTGATGTGGGAGATATTCTCCAAAGGGGACACCCCGTACGCAGGCATGAGCAACTCCAGGGCCAGGGAGAAGATTGACACGGGTACGAACCACGATTACAATGCCACCTACACATGTTGCTTTTGAAGCGTCGACGCTCATAGACGACATTACCTAACTATGCCCTTCATATTTTGTCATTTTGGATTGTAGATGTTTTGGACATATTCCGGACATATAATTTGCGCCTGCAAATAATAAGCATTGACCATAGAAACATGAGCCGTATTATAGTGAAACAAATCATGAAAAAAGGTCATATACAGCTACAGAAATACATTGTTTCTTTACAGAAACGTTGCAAAATTATTACAAAAACTAGCAATAGTATCAGTCCCCTGATCAAGACGATATCTAATGCCGCGAACAGACTGGTGAAACGTAACATGAAATGTAATTCTGCCTTTCATGGCATGTTTGCTACAAGCGTGAACGCATAGCGCGGCCTCTTAGGTTCGTCCGAAAACCGACAAATGACGGATCGTAATTGTAATGCTCGTAGCGCGCACGTGAAAGGCACAGTTCCCGCGCGCAAGACGTCCAAACTATGAGAAATTGTTACAAAGTACCTTTCATGATACATTGTAGCAATTTGGACGGCAAATTCTTTCATGGCATGTTACGTTTCACCTCAAGCCGCAACAAGAGTCAAGGTAGTGCCACTGGATTTAAAATGCTAATTTGCTCGCCAGGCTACCGAATGCCAGCCCCCGAAGGCTGCTCCGAAGACGTATACGCCCTGATGCTGCGTTGCTGGGAGTACGAGCCGGAGAAACGGCCGCACTTCCACCAGGTGTACACCAATATAGACAACATCTACAATAGGTAGGACCAAGGGACAAACAGTGAAGACATTGCGAGTGATTTGAAAAGTGATACGACTTGTTAAATATAAATAAATATAGTGATATTAAAACTCCTGACTTGGTAGAATAAAAATCTACGGTAAAAATACAGTACATATTATGGGTTATCTTGATTTTTGCATTGGTTAAAAATCCAGTTATCAGGGCACCATCATTTAATTGAAGTTTTATACTCGTAGTACCGTGAGTCTACCTAACTTGAAATCGCCTAAAACCTATAGAGCATTAGCTGTGTAGTCAGAATTCGATTCCATCGTAGAGGCTCTGTCAAAGTTACTGTTTTGCTGTTAGCTATATACCTAGTTAAACCTCACTTCCCTAAAACCGTGTTGTTGTCCCTTTTACACTTCGATAAATAAAAGTTAAGTTAGAAAGGGACCAACGAAGGCTTAAACGGTGAACTAACTTTAAATCACGTTTAAGCTAACAGCCTTTGTCTTTTCTAACAGTAATCTAAGTAAATTAGGCTAGGTTAGAGAGCTACTCACGGTACCACAGCACAGAATCATTAATACAGAATAGCAATGCCATGTGAGTCATCAATCACACATACTTGAATCCATGGAATTTCTAAGTTGTTCTGTGTACCAAAGTCTTGCTTTTAGATATATTTTCATAAGTCATCATTAGCCTGTAATACTAAAATTGACTTATGTTTGTATCAGTGTGGTAATTAAAAGTAATTTGCTTCCTTGAGTAAATATTAATAATGTATGTGTGTGAATAACTTGTTTATTTAGTGCTTAGATTGAAAATACTCTGATGCTGCCAATGCGCCGTAAAGCAGCAACAAAATTGCACTCAAACATCGGATGGTTTTCAGTCCAACCCGTATTCTGAACAGTTCCCAACACTCATTTTGCGGGAATTTACATGAACGGCGACGAGACAGGACTGAGAGCGAGGACACATATCCAGAATTGTAGCGATAAACGTGACTTAACTTTTCGCTGAATTACACCATAAAAAATTAGTGGTTTGCCAACAAACCCCTATGTTTTAATGCAATGTTTGGACCTTTTGTATTTTAATCTAAGCTTTCGTTTTATTTGAGCCTAACGTAATGCGACGAAGTGTTGATCTCTTTCGAATGGTACTTTTAGCAAGTAGGTCGTCGGTGTGGTTCTAGAGAAGAACTTGAAACATTTCACAGGATTTAGTTTGTCGACGAAGTTTGCCCGAAATCTTTATCAATGGCTACTACAGGCGTAAGGCACAACGATCATTGCTCTTTAGGCCGATAGTCATAGATAATTTTAAGTATGAGTGGAGCTTGAGTTCGGTCTTACAACTGTCAGATTTCATACGATCTTGACAGTCGTAATTGCGATCTCAACGTTGAGCAAAATTACGCGATGTTGCCGATGGTAAAATATAAAATGCATAATGTTTTTAGAGTTATCTGTTGGGAGAACTAGAAGTATTACTTATTTGTCTAGTTATAAGACTTAGAATAATTAGGTTTGAGGATTCAATTCACCGATGAAGGTTAATCCAGTGAAATGTTACAGGCTCAATGGAAAAAGTAGGAACAATAGGCTGATGATAAGGTAGGTATTACTTATATTATATCGACTGAGGTTTGTCTTCTTTATTCTTAGTACAATGTCATAGTCCGCAGTTAACTTATGTGTAAGCTGAATATTATAACTAATGAAAACGTAATTTAGTATAAAAGTGTTGCATTGTTCAAACTATGTGAGATTTTAGGCCATTATTATGAAAATGACATTTTGTACGGTTGTAATAATAATAATTTCATTGTAATTGACTATTTTTATTATCTATTACATAGCATTACTTTGTGCTTCCTGTATTGTGCCTGCTAAATAATATTTTGTAATTGTATCGTTTTTGAAATATTTTATGTAATTAATGTGGCAATAAATATGATATTATTGTGATATACACATTGTGCTTCCATTGCATATAATATTTTCTAAATAACTATATTTGAATGAATATCTATATTCATGCAAATTGTCTAGATCTGTAGACTGGACTAAGTGCATGAAATTATAAATGTTATGAAATGTAACACAAAGTGAGATATTATTAGTTTGTTGCGTGTTTAGTATTTTAATGTTAGGATATAAAAACGACTGTAAATATTTTTTCATACATATTCAATAAAGTGCCAGACAATTTTGGATTCTAAATATTGTCGTATTTTCCTTTATTCTATCCTAAATGCCTCACATTTTACACGTATGTCAATCATGCTTGATCAAAAACGTCTGAGGAGACTGATTAATTACTCTATGGTTTAGTTAGGGTACTTATACGAAAGATTTTACTTTTACCCAACTGCCCCAGAAGGAGGGTAATGTTTTAACGGGTGTATGTATGTATGTCTATTAATTACTGCCATCCTGTAGCCTACACGGCTTGATGGATTTTGGTGTACGAGGTATCGTTAGATTCCTCTTGATTACGGGAGTGTCATGGGGTATAAAGAACCCTCCTTGCGCAGTCGGGATTTTGTTTTTTGAAACATATTCTGCTTGTTTAATTTATTAAACAAGCAGAATATGTTTCAATCACTCGTAATTTATTACGAGTATCATCAATCATCGCATCCACGTCTTTCTTTGTAAAGATACTATCTACTGAACTATTAGAAGAAGAAAAAGGAGTCTACAAAAACAAATATGAATAAATATTTATGTATTTACTATAAACATCTTTATAGATACAAGTTAATCAGTTCATCGCTAACGGCCGACGGAGTCAGTATGCCTAGATCAGTGAACAGTAGTGTGATGTACGCCGGCGGGGTGTAGTCTACTAAGGGATGCTCCTTCGTCAGGTCCTTACCGGATTTGATCACACTGGATAGGTATTTGAACTCCTTGGGCAAGTCTTGTTGGTTGAGGGGGTATATTCTTGAGAATTTGAAACTCTCTGTCAGAACATAGACGGGTTTTTTGAGCTCTAACGCTGCCATTCCTAAGCCGTAAGTACCGATCTGAAAAAGAATTACATATTGTAATCAGATTGTAACTACGAAAACTAGGATTTCTTGAAATAACTGCAAAATAATTCCCGCGGTGTTTGGTGAATAATGATCACGTTAAGTTAATCAGAAAATGTGGGTGAACATTTCTATTTATTGGAGAAATGGAAAAAAGAGGTGTTTGTGAAGTTTTGTGCGCTTATCAAGGATTCCTTGCATGACTCAAGGATGTGCGTGGATCGTAAAATTCTTCCCAGAGGGAAAGGCAAAGTCAACTAGGGCATACAGCCTAGTCTGATGTTAATAGAATGTCTGAATTCTTATAAATACACATACATACGAAGATAACTTGAGTTGTTTCGTTTGATGGATTAAATTGATCAGAAATTTCGAATGGTTATATGCAAGATCTGTAGTTTACAGAGCTCGGGAGTGAACGTGGCTACTTCGCCCAGGGACTGAGACGCTTCTGCGACTTCTATGGAGAAAGAAAGAAGCTGTAACATGACATTGGCAAATGACACACTGTCGAGTCTACTAATAAAACTAAATAATTCAGCTCGCCTTGTTGATAATGCCCCCGCTCTCTGCGACCCCTTCCGCGCCCAGCATCACGATGTCCACCTGCTCCATGACGTAGCCCACGGCCGAGTCCAGCACCAGCGTGCAGTCCACGCCCGCGGCAGATAGCTGCTTGTGCATCACCTCGCTACAACGGGGCCGTAAGCACAATATTGGTTATTCCTTGAGTACTGTAGAGATTTTCTAAGATAACATGACCCGCCCCTCCAAAAATCCGAAAGTCTCACAACAACGGCACACATAAACTTGTGCGTTTAGACGCATGTTAAATCCGACAATAACTTTGTTATTTATTCCTTCCATTACATGATGATTTTCCTAGAAAATTGGCAGTTGTACTGGTTATCACTTTTTAAACTTTCACGGTTTGTATACATATTAATTGGATAAAACGGGAATTACCGTGTTAAACATTTTTTATTAATGTCTCGATACATACTATGATTTTTTATTTATTTATATAGGAAGCCAACAAGACACCGTAATTAACAGAGTTAAAATTCTTATTTCACTAACATGCATATACAATGCCTTACTTATAGACTAACTCAACTTTCGTACTATACTTATATGATATAAACAAATACATTTTTATACTTTTATAATATATATTTTAGGCATATTTATACTCTAGTACTTAAATGAAAAAGAAGTGAAATCTATAATTTATATTTCTCGGAAAAGAATGCCCTGAGTTTTCTTTTGAAAGATATATATATATTTAGAAGATAGTGAATCGCCAAATATGTCTAAATTTATTTCGCCAGATATAGTGTTAAAAGATTTAGTAATTCTAGTTGTAGGTGCCGATGACCCTAGGTTAGTTATGGAACGTCTGGTACTAAAAGGTTGATATGTATGTGGTCTACGATGATGATACATACTATGTCTACTCGTGACCATGACGGCTGCAATGCTGTTGAAATATCGAGACATATACAATAAAAAATGTTTGTACTGGTTATTTTGCAATAATATTTTTTGTAGGGTTGCCCGTCTTCCTCAGCCTTAAGAACGTACCCGCTGTTGTCAGGAGATGATGTCGTGACGTATACTTCAAATCTCTTGTTGGCCTTCGCCGCTTCCAGCATCGCTTGTAGCACTACACGCGACCGGGAGTGAGTCAGGATTTTCTACAAAATAAAGATAATTTATTAAGAAATGAACATGACATGGACCTACCTACGTATATTCTTTAAAAATACACATAAATGGCGAAAAGGGAGTTTCCTGAACCCAACCATATTTAACAAGAATTTTCAACTAAAACTAAATAATTTCGGAACTGAATCTGGAGTAAAAAGATTAACGATGTAAATGGGTAGAATTAAGCCCCTGTAATGTACGTGTCGATCGACGAGCTGGACGATCATGTCACGGAACTCGAAGTAGAGTTGGAGAGGATACGCTGGCACGTCCTAGGGTTATGTGAAGTCCGAAGAGAGGGGGAGGACACACTGACCCTGGAATCGGGCCATCTACTCTACTTTCGAGAGGGCGATCAACTCTCCCAAGGCGGGGTAGGTTTTCTGGTGAATAAGGCCCTCGTAGACAACGTAATGGAGATCTCCAGTGTGTCGCCACGGGTAGCGTACCTCATTTTGAAACTTACCGAGAGATACTCTCTTAAGGTAGTACAGGTCTACGCACCAACGTCGGCACACTCGGATGAAGAAGTGGAGGCTGTCTATGAAGACATAGCCAAAGCCCTCAATCACACCACTAAGACACACTTCAACGTTGTCATGGGGGACTTCAACGCTAAAGTGGGAGTACAGAGCAACATCGAATCGAAAATCGGACCATATGGTCTTGGTTGCAGGAATCATAGGGGGCAAATGCTAGTTAACTTCCTGGAGAGAGAGGGGCTATTCTTAATGAATTCGTTCTTTAAGAAGCAGCCTCAGAGGAAGTGGACTTGGCAAAGCCCCGACTCTATGACGAAAAATGAGATAGACTTCATCATAACGGACAAAAGGCATATATTCAGGGATGTCTCTGTACTTAACCGGTTTAACACTGGTAGTGACCACCGACTCGTGCGAGGCACCCTGAATATCGATTTTAAGCTAGAAAGACTCCGTATGATGAGGTCTACGCTCCGACCTAACCTGCAACAGATCATAACCGGCTCCGATAAATTTCAGCTGGAGCTGAAGAATAGATTCGATGTCTTGGAAACCACAATTGACGTTGACCAGGCGTTTGACACAGTGGTGAAGACCATCAGGGACGTAGGCGTAAGGTTTTGCAGGTCGCAACGTACTGGCACGAAGTCTAAGCTCTCAGTGGAGACTCTGGATCTTATGAAGGAAAGACGTGAAAAGGCTACGCAAATCTCTCAGACAGAACAGCGGACCCTCAACAAGCATGTAAGGAAGCTTATACGGCGTGACCTTCGTCGCTCCAATACACGCCGCATACAAGAGGCAATTGAGCAAAATCGAGGGTCAAAAGTATTCATGCAGCAGTTGGGGAGAAGCCATCTGACCAAACTGAAGTCGGCGAATGGCAGAACCGTCACTTCCAAACCAGAGATACTCGCTGAGATCGAAGACTTCTACGGCCGATTGTACGCACCTCACGCACCGCAACCTGAGCCTAGTACCGATGATCCCCGAGCCACGCTAACACGCCATTTTACCGAAGACCTGCCTGATGTGAGTCTTGACGAAATCGGACTGGCTCTCAAACAGCTTAAGAATGGAAAAGCCCCCGGTGAAGACGGGGTTACATCTGAGCTCCTGAAAGCAGGTGGTACTCCTGTCCTGATGGAGCTACAGAAGCTTTTTAACTCCGTCTTACAGAGTGGGAGAACTCCGAAGGCATGGCACAGGAGCATCGTTGTCCTGTTTTTCAAGAAAGGGGACAAAACCCTATTGAAAAACTATAGACCTATCTCTCTCCTGAGTCATGTATACAAGCTGTTTTCGAGAGTCATTACGAATCGTCTTGGACGGAGATTTGACGACTTCCAGCCCCCGGAGCAGGCCGGGTTTCGCGGAGGATATGGCACCATAGACCACATCCACACAGTGAGGCAGATTATACAAAAGACAGAGGAATACAATCGGCCCCTGTGTCTTGCATTTGTGGACTATGAGAAAGCATTTGACTCTATCGAAACCTGGGCTGTTCTGCAGTCCTTGCAGCGATGCCAAGTAGACTGGCGATACATCGAGGTGCTGAGATGCCTGTATGACGCCGCCACAATGACCGTCCAAATCCAGAACCAGCAAACAAGATCTATCCAGTTGCGTAGAGGTGTGAGACAAGGAGATGTTATATCACCGAAACTCTTCACAAACGCGCTGGAAGATGTCTTCAAAACACTGGACTGGAATGGACGTGGCATCAGTGTAAATGGCGAGTACATTTCACACCTTCGGTTCGCCGATGATATAGTGGTCATGGCTGAGTCGCTGCAGGATCTGCAGACAATGCTGGATAGCCTTAATGCTGCTTCTCGCCGTGTCGGACTCGGGATGAATTTGGATAAGACCAAGATCATGTTCAATGATCTGGTCGTCCCGGAACCAATAGTAGTCGATGCCACGGTCCTCGAAGTTGTTCAGAAATATGTCTACTTAGGACAAACTCTGCAGCTGGGTAGGAACAACTTCGAGAAAGAGAGTGACAGGAGAATTCAGCTGGGCTGGGCAGCGTTTGGGAAGCTACGTCATATCTTCTCGTCTTCAATACCACAATGCCTAAAAACTAAGGTCTTCAACCAGTGCGTCCTACCAGTGATGACCTACGGAGCCGAAACGTGGACATTGACGGTGAGACTGGCCCACAGGTTCAAGGTCGCTCAGCGAGCTATGGAAAGAGCTATGCTTGGAGTTTCTCTGTTAGATAGAATAAGAAACGAGTATATCCGCCAGAAGACAAAAGTGGTTGACATTGCTCATAGAATCAGTAAACTGAAGTGGCAGTGGGCTGGTCACATCTGTCGTAGAACCGATAACCGATGGGGTAGACGAGTTCTCGAATGGAGGCCACGAACGGGTAAACGTAGTGTGGGACGCCCCCCGACCAGATGGAGGGATGACCTTCGCAAAATGGCTGGCAGGGACTGGATGCAGAGGGCCGAGAGTAGGGTTGATTGGCGCGCTTTGGGAGAGGCCTACGTCCAGCAGTGGACTGATACGGGCTGATGATGATGATGAATGTACGTGTCGCAGTCAACTTGTTAAATTAGACGCTTGATTGAACAGCTAGCTCTTTAATTGAACGACGCCGTTAAACCAAACTTTTAAATGTCAATTAGCTGAGTGGTTGAACACAACGTTTAACATTACAGCTTTTAAGTCAGCTGTGATGTTGAACGTTTTATGCGCCATAATGATTCAACCACAAAACTAGAGGTTTGGTTGAGCGGCGTCGTTCAATTAAAGTGTTACTGCTAGCTGTTCTGCTTGCAATCAAACGTCTATTTCAACCAATTGACGGCGATATACGAACTGCGAGCGCCCTAACCGCTCGCGCCGCACTTGTGCCGCTCGTGGCAGGCTCGCGAACCACGTACACACTTTGAATCTTGGTAACAGTAACGGTGTCATAGGCTCGCTGCGAGCACGGCGCGTTCGGCTCGCGAACCACGTACACACTACGATTTTTGGATACAGTAACGTGCAACGGTTACAGTTACAGCTCACTGGTGAGTACCCGGCTTTAAGTGAGTACTGACACATCCATCACTGATGAATGGCAGCGCCTGCTTGGCGACCTTGCCCCTCGCCTCCAGCAGCGTGTCGAGGAAGATGCGGCCGCGCTGCAGCATCACCTGCTCGCACTCCTCAAAGGTCTGCAAAGCAAATTCCAATATCATCATCATCGAGAAAAATCATAAGGGCCATTTTCACAAGTATAGTTTAATGAATTTTGTACGACATCCTCGTTTGCGCGTACGGTCTATACGAATCAATAAATACAAAATACAAAATCATTTATTTAACCAACAGAGTTGTATAGATACAAAAATATACACATTTATATAGACATAAATATTCCAGATTATTACTTATATAAAATTTTATGTTTATGATTGCCTAGTCTGTCTGTACCTATTCCACATTGATTATCTCCTGGCACCCGCACTGGCCATACAGCCGTCACGCAGCGTACCAGTTAACGAACATTCGTTTGACTTTTGTTTATACTAGGCAAGAATATACTTGCCTGATATTCATGGCTGAACACGTTCGAGAAACTATTCTTGTGTAACTCTTTAAGTTAGGATTGCTTTTTTCCCTACATATTGATTTAGGGATATTTGTACACATAGTGACAATGTCAATCCCATCGTACCTATTTTAACTATCTAATCTACTTAAATTTTACAAAAAAGCGACATCATTTTAGCTGGGCCTAAAGTTGGCTCAGCTAAAATGCTGTGGAATATACCTACATCTAATTTACATAAACCTAAACTATTAATAATATGTTCTCTTTTAGTTGTGTACCGGACACATTCCATCGTTAAGAATGTGTCATCTCTCTGTATATTTATAGCCTTATAATTAGCACACAAGTACTTTTTGACATATTATGTTCTAAATTACATATAATAAGAAATGTACTGTAAAAAATTAGTTAAGTGTTAAGAAGTCAAAATTGTGAATGCTGTGCTAGCCTGTAAGTGGCAAATGTATCAGAACACGACTCTGGACTTAATGTAACAATTGCTTGATACATTGTGTTGTTGGCGAGCTCCAATAAACAAATAAATCATCAGTCTATTTTAATGACCCCACTGCTCTGGCACTTTCCCTCACATCGAGGGAGTTCCGGTCACGATCCAATACGCGTGTAAAATGCGAATTGGTGGCTTACACATCTTCTTTGGCATGCAGGTATGTTCATACTAAATACTAATCACTCCATTTTCCCTTTCCTTGTTTACATACCTTATCATCAAGCTTGGTGAACGAGATGAATCGCATGAACAGCTCGCAGCCCGAAGAGATAGCAGTGACGGGCTGGTCGCAGTGCCTCATCGCGTCTACGGCTAGCCGCAGGTTCAAGTACAGCTCTCTCACTGTGGCCACTACAAAACAATAAGAATAAACATTCTTGTATGAGAGATCTGAGTATATAAGGAATAGGGATGAATGGAAGAGTTGGGTGGTTTGCCCAGCAGCAGGATATCACAGGCTATTAAATAATGATTAAATGTTTTCTGGCCAGTTGCACAACACCAAACATTTTTTACTTATGTAGCAGTTTTTGAGACATGTAAAGGATTAGAGGATAGATTGCTGGCAGCAAAAGGTCGAGAATCGTTTTGAGTGGCGTGCATTGGGAGAGGCACATGTCCAGCACCTCTGTTGGAGCCCATATCAGTTTGGACTGATACGGGCTGATGATAATAAATGATGTTGCTGATTAGACAAACATACAGCAATAACAATATTACCAACAATATTATAACAGCATTACCAATCCGTGATATCATTCATTCGTTTCTATATTGCTATTCACATTTCACAAGACTACAGAAAATAATACTTTATAAAATAAACGGATATAAGGTGTACTTCTGTTGTGGCCGCTAAATCTAATTCTAAACCTAAACGCAACTGTCACTCATATGCTACTTCGCGTAAGAGTGAGCGGAACAAATTGTTTAGCGACGTTAAATTCGTACCACACTCAGGAATCGACACAATAACAAATTTACAACAGAATAAAACAACGTTATTTGATATCCCATTACCTTTATAGTTTTCTATGACTGTCAGAAGGGTTCTAATAGCTGCGACCGCAGCAGAGACGTCCTCTTCTTCTCTGAGGATTTTGAGGAATATCTCCTGGACCTCTGGAAAGTGGAAATGTAAAATTGAGATTATATTGAGCAACAGTTGAATTTTACTACAGAATGAACTTCACAAATTGTAAGAAAATGGTAAATACCTTTTGTCAGCATTATTACAAAATATATTGAACTGGTATTGAAGCTAATTTCATAGGCTTTTGTTTAAAAAAGCTATATTTATTTACAACAACCATGAACTAACATAACTTTTTTTCTTTTTTTTTCTCTAACTAATTAGGGAAAGGCGACGCTAGCTATTATCATACATACAGCCATATCTGAAAAATATAGTGTATAATGCATGTAAATTAGTCCCCCCATTGTAATGCGTTATAGAGAGTTACGGCAGATTTCAAGCTCAGAAATAGGATAGGTGAAGAATTATGAACAAAAGGAGTTGGTCATCTACGTATTCATCCAACTTCGATTCCATATCTTTGAATGTATACCTATACACAACATCCGATGCCCTAGTGAACAAGGTCCACGAAAGATATTTATTTCTTTATTTCGATCTACGTCACTAGGTTTGCGTTTTGTGCTTATTTTGAAGCCCTTGATTGAAATATTATGTCATCACAAGTAAGCAGAAATGGGCCAGCCAGTCCTTTGTGTATCTAACATACATAAGTAAATACATAGAAGAGACAAGTCTAGGCTATACACTGGGCGCATTCATAAATCGTCAAAACCATTTTATTCGAAAATTGTTTCGTGTCCTCACGGTCCTTGCAAAGATAATGTAACTACTGTGGTTCCTAGTTCGAACGAAAAGTTTTTTTTCAGTGGCTCCATCTTGAATCCAATAGCGAAAACAAAAGTTTTTTCGAAAAAGTAGGACCAACT
This sequence comes from Tachystola acroxantha, assembly GCA_963506565.1. Lineage (NCBI taxonomy): Eukaryota > Metazoa > Arthropoda > Insecta > Lepidoptera > Oecophoridae > Tachystola > Tachystola acroxantha. The sequence continues at coordinate 10,198,530 of OY735879.1, forward strand.
TTTCATAAGACACAGGTACTCGTATAATTAAAGGAAATGACGGCGCAGTAGGTCTGGTGAGGGAAAGTCACGGCCACCTCAGCCACAGCATAGTAGCATAGCTTCAATAGTGTCGGATAGCCGCGTAGTTTGGTCGTGTAGTGACTGTGAAGCCGTTTGAACCAACACAACAAGGGAAGTGATTTCGTAAACAAGTGCGATGGGAAATTCCGCATCTGTTAAGTTGAACGACGCCAAGAAAAAGTGGCAGTAAGTTTAGATAGTTTTATTCGATTATTTATTGATTAAAATAGTACCTGTGTATCTTATAATTGAGATAAGATAGATGTTACAGATATTTGTTGTTAAAAATAAATATTGATCAGCGTCTCATACAAAATTATCAGTTCGATCGCCTGTCGAGATTCTATACTCTAGAATCTCGACTGGCAATCGAATCTAGAGTCTAGAGGATGTAAAATGAGTCAGTCTGTAGGTATCTTTGTCTAAGTATACTCATTTCAAGAACCGCTAGACAGAAAGTGATTCGGTACCAATTTACAAGTTTATAATTTCTCTATATACCGGGTTAACTACGGGAACTACAGGATTTTTTTTTAAAGCAGTACACCTTCCAATTTAGTTATATTGTAAGACGACAATAAAGAGAATATCCTGCATTTTCAATTTTTTTTGTATATTAGGTACTAGAATATTTATTGGCTTTGATTTTCTTTTGTTTTTAGCATCCAGCTAATCGATACGGTCGAGTTAGGTAGAGTTAGATATGAATAAAATATAACAACGATACCTATGCTTTATTTGTCTAAAATTCTAAACAATGTACAGGTTTACATTCCCGCCTGACTGACATAGAATCGAACTAGGAACGACATGAAAAACCACTTTATCTAACGGCTACGCTACTTGCCTTTAAAATATTATTGTAGCTGTTAATAATAAAAGCGAATAAGTTATGCCGTAGTTTAAAGAATCACGTGTAGTTTTTCTTTTTTTCATTTAACTTTAGTTCCCTGGTAATTTAATACGAACACGTAAATAAGTAGGTACCTAGTTAAGTAATCTGCGTAACTGTGTAATAGACAATTACAATAAATTGCATTGCGCGTAAGTGTGCCTGGGTGTTCAGAAAGAAAGTAAGAGTGAGGTAATGTACGTTATTAGATGCGGACCGGTTTAGTGATTAAACCATTTACAGGGTGGAATTCAGAGTAGAACGTCTTTAACAATATATGAGTCGGACTTCCACAAAGTTGAGGCTTTATTTGAAGAATGTGTTTGGAGTGTGCAATGTTTTTCACTCTGATTTTTTGACTGAAATCATACTGGATATATTTTTAATACTTATTATGTGAAACACCACGGACAAGGGGACATAATATTTTATAAAAATAGTAATATAGACATAATATAGATCTGCGAATTCATTGTGTGACTCTACATACATTTTAATATCGATGGTCTGATTAATTTGTAGGATGAGACTGATTTTTAAATCGATAAGTTGTAGAACAAAAGTCATCGATACTTGAACATCATCCCACATCTCTATATCAGTATGCCTATACCACTATGGTATAAAATCAATGTCTATTGAGTATTGACTGATACAAAAAAAAATTGTATGTAGGTATGAATGTATTGAATTATGAATCAATAAAAGGACACCATCTTTTTGATAATTAGTTGATTATTTCTACTAAAATTTAAGTTCGTTAATTAGTAGAGTGTACCTATTTAAGTATCTATGTAATTAACATTATATTTTGTTATCAAATTGTTATGCAGAGATGACTCTAAAAGTAAACTGACTTGCGAACTTTGTATCCAAACAATCGAGCCAAGCCCCCAGATTAAAAAGTACGATTATAAAGTCCAAAATACAGTTGGTTAGCACTTAGCATTGACCTTCAAAAGTTCACAATTAACATTTGTAATGCCATATCAAAGTAAGGTAGGTAATTTGCACAATTGACTCCAATAAACTGTACCTATTCTTTTCGAGGTACGTTTCATAATTTTCATATACTTACTTACTTACGTATTACGCACGAAAGTATTTACATAGGTACCTACTTACATCAATTTATAACACTTTACAGACTTTGTATTATTCTTATTGTCTTCGCTATAAGAGTTTAAATCGTACTGCAAAGGTTATCAGTGATATGAGTGTACGTACGTGGACTTTTTTTTTTTATGGCGAAGCATCAGGAGAGCTGCGGTTTTCACAGATTATGTTTGAGGCATAGTACCTGACCCTGGCCGGGTAAAGTTGGATGGAAGAGCCGTTCTACACGAGACAAACGCTCACAAAAACGAGGCAGACTTCCCTTGGCCTAATAGCTTAGATATTATCTTAAACTGAGGTCGACGATTCAAATCTGATTAAAAAATACGATAGAAACCTGCAGGTTTCAGATAATTCACCTGTAACTACAAATACACATAGCAAACAATAAAATATTCCGAATTATTCAAATTAAACCTGAGCGCATTTGTCACCGTTACTCATATGCTAAATCACGAAGGAAAGAGCGGGACGCCTAGCTAGCGGCGATTAAATTTATCCTGCTACAGTATGGAATCGCCACAATACCAAAACTAATCTGGATGTCTTTTTTTCTTAATTTTTAGCACACTCCGTGTTTCTTTTTTTTCTCCGTCTGAATGACTTACCCCTAACTTGCACTTAGGAATCGATTTCTTATAAATAGCAATGTATAGCGCTTTCACGTCATTACGGTACACATCAAAGCATATAAAGTTTGGACTTTGGACCGTTCTTACTATCTGCGTCGTAAGAGTTGAAATCGTACTGCAAGTGTTACCATTGATCTACTGTTGTCAATACTCGTTGATATTCTGTCCATTAGGTAGAGCAAGTTGATTTGATCGTATCCATTGCCATTTACGACCATCAAGCACAACTATTACCCAATTCGTCGCAGATTTTATGGACGGCAAATATGCACAGTTCCCGGCAGCTAAGATGACCCAAAATGGCGGCAGTTCGTGAAGGTAGACACGACAACAGATTAATGGTCCGATAGTCATAGAGACCGTTTTGTGTGGTATAGCCAAGTGCCATTGGCTTTCGTTAACCTATCTTCTTTATCATCAGCTCGTATCAGTCCACTGCTATACGTATGCCTCTCCCAAAGCACTCCACTCAACCCTCTCGGCCTTCTGCATCCAGTCTCTGCCAGCAATCTTGCGAAGGTCATCCCTCCATTTCTTATTTATCTAGAATAGAAAGAAAAATGTATCGGATTGACATTTGCTTTTTCGTAAGCAAATTGTTTTTTCCTTAGCAAATGTCAATTCTATAATTTGTCTTTCTATTCTACTAGCGTTAACGAAAGTAAAATCCACTTGGCTACGGGGACTGATGCTTCTTTGCGCAATACCGTGTTTTTAGGCCCGCTTGCAAAATATAACACTAGAGTTAATTAACCCGAGAAAAATGTATGGAGTTTTCACGGGGTCACAGACCACTTACCCCATAAACCTGTAACAGGATCTACCCGTGTCTGCCCGCACATGAGCGCAAAATTGCTTCGCGACACGTGTATCCTAGAGATGTTTTCGACATGGACGCATCTCTTTAATACGGCACCCGTGTCCCCCGCTTCGTCTCTATGCGCTCATCGTTGACAGAATTTTACGCTTGCAAATTTGTACCGATTTCATGTCTATTGGGTAAGTGGTCTGTGGGTTAGGTAGTTAACCCTAGCGTTATCTTTTATAGCAAGTGGGGGTTATTGTTGTTCTTGACTATAATACAAGTGTGGTAATAATCTGCGGTGCACAGTGGGCTGTCGGCCTGTCCTGAGTTGCCTCATCACGTCGGATGAGAGGTATTAGCTCGGTCTGGGTTTATGTCAGGCTTGCGAAACTCGGATAAGGAGCTAGGCAGACTATGATTAGACCTCAATTACATGAGAGTGACATCCTGAGTGTTAGGTTCATAGATTAGCAGAACTTCGAATGCCTTTGGGTTGGCTACTTTGATTTGGTAATTTATTTATGTTGGTATATGAGATAGATCAGTATTACATTGTCCGGATGAAAAAATTGTTCGAATATATAAGTCAATCTTTTTAAGATGGTAAATAAGTATAAATAGTACTTACTTACATAATAAAATAACCAATTGGTACTAGATGGCCATGGTGAAAACTCGATGGCAATGATTAAAACTCTATAGCACCGATCATTTCAACTTTGGGTCATTTTGTAACAACGTATTTACAAAATTCAAAGCACAAGTTCTGATAGAGTCTGCAACGCGATATCAACAGCTAGCACATCACATTGAATTGAATAGAGAAGCCCACGGAATAAGGTATGAAATAAAAGTAACAGCATCATTCCGGGCCAGCCACGTAATTATCGGTAAAATATAATAAAACGATATGATATGCCTGGAAGTATCGCTTTTAGAGATAAGGTCGCCAGAATTATACATGCTGTCTTGTAATTTTTGTATTGTCTTTTTTGACAATAAAGTGTATTAAATTGAATAAAAAACATAACCCAATACTTGCGCAGTTGGGTATATTTAACGTTCACAAGTGGATGTTAATCAGATAAAATAATATCCTCAAAAATATCACTTGCAGTAAATAGAGACGAGCAATTTTTATGACATTTTATCGATCACGATCGATAGGCCCAAATGATGGAATTAGAATCAATCACACAGTTTATTTGCTACTTCCTCTGACTGGTGGATTCTAAAATTGTGTTGCTAACTTATTGGCGATATTTTTTCTTGTGGATTCATTTTAATGCAACAGGTAATGCTAGTTTTGTTAGGTACGCCTTGTAAATAGACATAATATTGACTCTATGTAGAGCACAGTTGTCGCGCCCTTGGCCTGATCTTGGTCGCCGCGTCATCTGCGCAGGCGCTGCCAGCCATGCGCGAGACACGCCACGATCTATCAGTTCACACACAAATCGTGAGAGACTTTGCGAAGATTAGTCAAATCAAGACGACTTCCTATTCCAGCCAATGGTGTTACAAGTTACAAAGTTCAAAAAAGTTTCCGCAAACTTTTTTTACTAGTTTCGTAAATTATTTATTCGTAATAGCAAAGAGGAAGCACTATACGTTTAGTTCCACTTTTGAATTTAGGTCCACTTGCAATAAACGAGAGTTAGTCACTTAACCCGTGACACTTCGTACGCTAACAGCAGATCAAGTGTAACACTTTGGACTTTGGACCGTTCTTATTATCTGCGTCATAAGAGTTGAATTCATACTGCAAGTGTTACCATTGATCTGCTGTTGTCCGTACATTTTTCTTATTTAACCTCCGATCAAGCGCTAACTTTCCACAACGATATCTATGATAGCGATTTGTTTACAGCAGGTTAAGTAGTAATAACTCGGTAATTTGTTGGAGATACCTAATGTTATAGATTGATAAGTATTAATGGTCCCATATTTATCGCACACGCAGCTTCCGTCCTTCAGTCGTCTTTAAGAGTTCGCCAGAGCTCCATGGGCTCAAGAAAATGTCTCACAAAAACTTTTAATTTGAACCAAAAATCAAAACCACTTAATAATAAAACAAAAGCAAGTAAAATATATTTACGTTAAAACCTCTGTGGTGAAAGTAATTTTTGGATGTGATATTTGAAAACTCTTTTTTTTTTAATTTTTAAAAATGGAATTCTTGTCGCGTGATGTCAAGTCAAGCGGTCAAAATGACGGACGACATATGAATGGCGCGGACATCGTTAGTAAACATAAACGGTAAGCTTACCCGGGTCTTTTATTTTACAAAATGATATAGGTATTATTGTAGCAAAAGCCATTTTGACAAAAATCAACTATGTTGCTTAGATTCACGAGTTCTTTCGTACGAAGAGTTGGACAACCACAAAGCCCACAGATTCACATCCCGCCAACACGTCACTGTGATAAATATGAAACGGTCTTAGCCACAAACGTGACTTAAAGGTAGGCGGTGATTTAAGCCACGATTTAAGGATTTTCGCTGGGTTTCGCAATACAAAATCGTCGGTTTAGCAACTGTCAAAATAAAACACCGCTTAGCAATGTATTGGCTGCGATTCGAGATTCGAGCCTGTTTCGCAAGTTGATTTTGGTCCAAACTGGGTTCAAGTGGCTTTTACAACAATTCATACTCGAATAGTCCTATAATTGGTGCATGTTCCTGCCTGGAATGGGCACCAGTTTTAGTGGCGTTATGTATCGAGCGCCAGTTAGTGCGATTGGTAAGTCAAAACCCATAAAACTATAAGGTGTTACTTTTTTATTTAATTAAAAGTTGATTGCTTTATAGTTTTAGTGAATTTAATAGATATGAAATTATTTGAATAGCTCTTTATTGCTAAGTTGATGAGAGAATAAAATTACATTTAGGTAGATCTCACTGGTGCAGACTAACACCATTATAATTGATTAAAAAAATCATAATGGATGAAAATTTAGATTTTCTTTTCGCATAACGGATATTAAAAATTTCAAACTGTATAATAGAAAAAACCTACCTTATACTTAGTTCGAATTATCTCATCAACTTAGCACAAAATATCCATTACCATTGCTTGTATAAATCAATTAAATTCACTGTTTTAAATCAATAACTTTTAATTGAAACATCTTCCACCAATTCATCTCTTGAGCCTCATCCAACCATCACAATTTAAAAAATAGTATTCTAAGAAGATTGTAATTGTAACCCAAAAATACACAGTGTAGAGTAGGTAGCTCTTATTCAAGCTTAGCAGCCTGATGGGATAGTATTGCAAACCCATCCTTTTTGATCTGCTATCAATAAGGATGTATATAAAATCAGGTTTTACTTCCAAATTATTTTGTCATTTTGTATCCTGTTTCATTCAATTAGGTATTCGCCAAAGACTAAGCATATTTATTTCCTTCCATTATAGTGTTCAGGAGGGCCGTTAGAGCTTTGATCAGAGAAAGTGGATTAGGTAAACGGTAAATTACAATTTTAATTCATAACTAGATATACTTATTGGTCCATAGGTAATTATTATTTGCATGTAAGTAGGTATTATTAGGATTGTACTTGTAGGTTTTCTGTAAGTAATAAGTAAAATGAATCATGTAAGTAATATAAATTCGGCATTCGGAATAATTCCGATAAGTATATCTACGTAATAATCACTGGAAAAATACAAAGTTGCTATAGGCAGATACGGTAGGTTTTTAGACTTACTAAATGTGGATTCACAATCAGAGATTTAACGCCATAATTGTGGTATTTCTGGGTTGAGCTATTCGCTGTTTGGCTGGAGTGAAAATTGTGGCGATAAAACGCTGTAATTGTTAATTTAGCTTTACTTGCCATGTTGCGATTTGAGTCATTGGATATTGCCCGTGGTCCACTTTGAATTATATGCATTGCTACAAATCTACCGTGTATTTTTGTTTAATAAATCGAGAACTTCGACATTCTGCTCAGAACACAGAAATAGTTATTTTAATAAATGAAAAGCTAATGTTGATTCACGCACTTTCCAAGCATTTTTTAGCTTTTCAGAATCATAGATAGTTATTTTCGCAATCTGTTAGTTGTGTGATGTGACTGTGTTCACAGATTGTGGATTTCGGTATGAATAACCAGTGCTCTTGCGACGAGGCAGGCAAGCAATGCCCCGCTTCCTTGCCATGCGCGCCTCGGTATGACTTAGTATCACGTATAGTAGCGCATCAATCGTAACGTAACACTTGTAGATAGCAACCTTATGCTGTAGACAATAAGGATGCTACAAAAACTATTAATACGACTGTACAAATGTCGTAGCATCGTATAGCGTAGCATTTTTCGTAGTATTCGTAGACCCTGTGGGCCCAAGCTACACCCCTGAGAAAAATCTCTTTTAATTTAATTTTCTTAGTTCCATCTTATAATCTGGCATAGGATTTTTCTTGTGGCGTATCATTAGGTAGGTATACCTACACTTACATTTGGTATAAAATTAATTTAGTTATGCCTAATGATACGCACCCGTTTTGAGGGACTGAAAATCAATTAATTTTATTGTATTTGTTTATGATAATTGATTTTTACCCCCTCTACGCGGATACGTATTATTGGGCGGTAGGGTGTTCCTACTCCATTCACTCCAACCCAACCTACATTGAAGATATTGATGGATGAACCTCATTTCATTTTGGTGGCTTTATCAATATACCTTGTTAATGGTATGGGGTGAGGTCAATGAAATCTATAACTATAAATAATAAGTACCTACACACACAATTCAGGTCACTGTCCTGGCAATTTATTATCTATACGTTTTGTGGTTTGATGATGGGCTGTGGGAATCGTCAACTGCGTAGCAAGTCCGGTCGATGTGTCTCTAAATAATTTATACCTACTGTAATTAGGGGTAATGTTGATTTTATTAATAGAAAACCTTGACATTGCTCGTCAAGTCAATACAGTTCAATGGAGGCTTTTCCTCGGCTCTGGGTATAACTTCACAAACATTCCATCAGTTGATAAATAATTTATAATACCTATTCTTACAATATAACTTATCCCGAAACGCTGTAAAACCAACTGGATTTAATCAAACAACTTGCGAGTGTAGGTACACACCAAGTAACACACATGTAATAGAGGGTGCCTTATCGCTTTAAGCGATTTCTTCCAGGCAACCTTTTAAATAGATTTCTCGTTTGGGTAGAACCCTCCTTTGTCAATTTCCCACGCCATCACCGCAGAGTTGACTGGCCCCGCGCCATCTGTTATCGAGTGGCCGCAACCGCCAACCGCGGCGGGTGGATGTTATCGCTGAAAAGTTTTCCCGCTTTCCCAGGAGCGACGCGACGATGGGTCCGCCCCCCGCCGCCGCCTCGCGCGACAAAAGAGAGCTGGCGTCCGCCGCCGCCAAGCAGTCGCACACCGCTGCCGGAGCCAAGTGTACGCACGACGACATGGAACGCGATCGCATCGGCCTCTGGGGCTCCGGCGACAGCCAGCCGGCCAGCCGCATCTCGGGACTGGACCACCTCAAACACCCAGGCCTTAACAAGGTACCCCACTCTCATTTACTTCGGTGCGATGACCGCGCGTAATTCGGTTAGGTCATGGTTGCATTGCACGGAAGTGTACCATCAATTTGTTTGTATCGTCTCCGCATAATTTGCGACCCACTTTGATTTGCATTGAAGTGTCAGCTGATTTGCCGGTGTATGCAACGTAAGTGCAGTTTGTTTTGAAGTAGGTTGCGGTGTCAGAGTTCACGTGTCGGAGCCCGGTGTCAACAAACTTTAACACGCTTTTGTTACGAACTAATTAGAATAACACTAGTTTGTTTAATGCTACCTACTGAATTGTTAAGTGGGATGGAATTACGAACCTATGGCTTATGAATTTATCCACAGGCTATAGGTACGTAATATACATTATATGAATGAGGAAATATAAAATCAAGGTTATGATGACTTCATTTCCTTAATTTCGCTAAGTGTTTATGTATGACCTATACTATGTACACCTTTATATTGATACATCGAGTGTAATACTTCAGACTACCACCGTTCTTCTTGCCCGCACCATAAGTGATGAAATCGTACTGCAAATGGCAGTTATATTTTAGCAAGCATATACACACAAAAACTCCCTCGATATCAGAACTTACTAAAAGCAAAGACGCTAGGAATATTAGAAAACATATAGCATTATTAGAAACCTTATTCAACTAATGCTACCTTAAGGAATAATTAATGTCATTCACTCTCTAATTACGCGTCCATGAAATATAAAATAGAGCCAGCATTACTCGACATCATTATTCCATTGCGTAAATAACTGCGCTCTACATAGAGCCGGCTGACTTAGGGCAAGCTTAGGGTATTTGTTTAGCCAACTGCGAAGGGGTCGAAGTCGAGACGGCGACACAAGGGGAGGCTTAGCGCCCTTACCAAACCCTCCGAGTCACAAAATGCGGCACAAGTCGACTGCAAAGGTCGTTAAATATACTAAAACTTAAATAAGTCGTCGCATCAAAAAGGAACATTGCAAGAAACTAGGTTACATACGCGAAAAAAAAACTTATAAGCAAAATGTCCAACGCTAAGCACGTCCCCAAAATTGTCCCTTAATCTCAATTGACTCTCTTACTCTCTCTCTCTCTATGTATATTTAGTGTTCAATGCCTCTATAATAGGAACACAGCGATGCTAATGATACTGTTTAACCCCAAAAAATATCGGTATGTACAGACAAGCTGTTAGATTGCGATTTTCCCAAAAACAACCGCCCGATTTCATTTTTTACAAGTCGGCGCTCTAAGCTATTTATAAATTATTGAAAGATTTTTTCATATCCGTCATTTCATAGTTCTCGAGAAAATCTCAACCTTAATTATTATACCCTCTGTTTGTCTTTTCTTTGTTTTCGACAATATCACAAATGATTATTGTTCAACTTCTACTAATAAATAACTATAGCGTCGTTCTTGGCTGAAAAATAGTCTTATAAAACCTCTCTTACTATAAAAATTGCTAATCATATTAGGAACATCTTTGTGTGTGAAATGAAGGATAACTTTGATACCGAAACTCATTAGGAAGCCGAAGTTTAGTGCCTCGGGTTTTGAACTTCAACTTCTTAGCGAGTTGATCTTCCAACTTTGTATAACTTTGTTCCGACAACATTTTTATACAATTTACGTATCGAAGTTCTGAGACAATGCTAGATAAAACCTTTTAAAATATAATGTCCATGAAAATACTATTCTATATAATTTTATTATAATATTCAGAATAATGTTAGCATTAGGGACTTTTCTTCTATTCCTCTTCTGTTGGTCAGTTTTCATTTTCATGATACCAATCTCATGTTATTTTGCGGTAACTCTTTATCGTTCTTATCAATAACATTAAATCGAATTGGTAAGTACAGGCAATAGCACATGAAGTGTAAAGCTCAGAAACACTACGCCTCAGTAATAGGACCTAGATTGCAATGATTTGGTGTAGGTGCTTGTTGTCGCATTGTCGACTCTACTTTCCCGGCTCATAGCAAGATGTCACAAGGATCAAACTCTCACTAACTTTTGCAGTAATAGATTATGGCAATATTGTTATGTGCCACTACCATTAGGTTTCTGTAGTAAGTTCGTTCGGTAGTGACTACGTAATAACGTTAGCTACATGTTTCGTGCTGGTGGGAGTTTTGTTACACGCCTAGCGGCAAGAAGCGGAATTTAAATCGCACCAACCACACGAACCTTGCAGCTAAAGTTATTACGTAGTCACTAGTGAACCATGGTAATGATATTAACACGTTCACAGTCCCCGTACAAAAATGTTTTGATTTCCTTGTAAGTCCCGCCTATTATTTCAATCTCAATACAAGTCGACTTACATCGTTATGTGAGCACTTCAACACTGGGTGGAGCACTCTGAGCACCCTTCTGAGGAAAATAGGATGAATGGACAGCAGCATCCACCAAGGGCATCGTATTTACGTACCTTAAGAAAAAAATACCCGTGCGGATCTGGAGGCACATACTTTTTTGATCATGCCATATATGTGGGGCACGGGTTTTTGAAACTAGTTTGTCGTGCTCCATATATGGGTCACTGGACTGTGAACGTGTTAAAGTTCTTAGATTCGATTCGTTTTATTGACTACTCGTAGGTAGATGGTATTATTTGTCCAAAATCTAACTAATCTAATCTAAGGGTACCAATATCTAGTCTAAAGTTATTAATAATGTAGAGTTTCTGAACTATTCATATAAGATTTATTATCGAAGAAATATTAACTTCGATTTTGCGGTATCTATAAGAAAACATTTTCTAATCATGAGTAATACTCACGTCAATCGTACAAGACAGTGTCGATAAAATTAGTACCACGAAACCTATTTTAGCAGTATGCGTGGCACAATTCGTCACAACTGGTGGTGTGATGCTACTTGACGTAGGTAACTCAATTAGAAGGAGGTGCATAGTCCGATGGGTATGACGATGGTGGCTAATGATGATATGTCGGAAAAATTCAAAGTCATTTGTGGTTTGTGTATTTTAAACAACCATAAAACTAGTATGGATTCGTAAGTATAATGTTATATATTCATAGGTAGGTATAGTCGAAGACAGAGATAAGTATACAGGGGGTCCCAATATAGTTGATATTTTCTCAAGAACTACTGGACCGATTTTAATAATTCTTTTACAGTTACATAACATAGTTTTAACTTTTATCTATAACAGTGAAAGATTTTTTACAATTGTTTAAGTACTTTTTGAGAAAATATCAACCTTAAAAACTCGCCTGTACACGTTTGCTTGTATTCGATCGTACCTACATTCTATAGGGTCTACGTCTTAATTTTCCTTCCGGCCCTTAATGTTGAATTCCTAAAATGTTTAATCCCATGTTTTCATTCTGATTCATATTATCGTTTATTGCAATAAGTTTTTATTTTGTATTTACAATAACGCCACTAGCAATGAGAGAAGCTATCGCAACATCGCTGAATTTACAATGTAACATTCCATACCATAATTCCTACGTCATCAAAATATCAAGACTAAATAAAATATCGTCACGTTTCGCGGCATACAGACTGTGGTGCGAGTGCGACCACTAAGCGAGATCCTCATTCGGTATAATTTTTCTCGATGACATGTTACTTGAGTCACTGAATGATTTGCCTATTTTTTTTGGGTTTTGTCAGTCTCGGTCAAGGATACCTACTCCTAATTTACCTTAATGGCAAGTAATCTCATGTTCTGCCAGTGGGAATTCCTTTGTTTAGGTAGCGGATATTTATTGTGTTCTATTTGGACTCCGGTTTAGAATGCTAAAATATAGGTAGTAAGATACGCGTAATATATTTGTGTATGACTTTTTACCTGAATGTTGGTAGTACATAAATATGTATAGTATAGACTTTTGTACGGCATTTATCAATTAAGCCTCGTTTCCAACAGCAAGAAAACTTCTACGAGTCATGTCCGACAGGAGCTTGTAAGTGTAAACTGCGTAGCATGTGCGGAGTTTACACTTGCAAGCTGAGCTGTCGGACAGACTCGCAGAAGTTTTCTTGTAGGTGGTAATGCGACCTTAAATTCAGAGTTAAGTATGTACTGGTGTGGTCACCTACCTAGGTATAAAGGAATGGCTCTCCCCATTCCTTTATACTTCTTCCTCCTCCCTAAAGATATAACTCAAGGAGCCTGTAATCTTCTGGTTCCGGATAGGCCGACCCCAGAAGACTCATTTGCTTCCATGGGTAGCTATAGTAGTAATTCCATAAAATTTTATCAGTACGTACTTAAGGTAAATTAAAGTAATTACGCGATTATCGTTGATTCATTACCATAATAATATACGATAGATAAAGTATAAGGTCAACTCAATGAAAGTGTATTATAGTAGAGCATGTGCGACCCACACTTAGGTACCTAAGAGTGCATGTGTGATGTGGTGTGACATACAATGCATCTAGCTCAAGGTATAAGGTCCACTATTATTTATATTATGAGTTTATGACACGCTGCGATCATTAGAAAATAAAGGATAATTACTAACATCATGTAATATACGGAGGTCTGGGTAACGTTTTTTTTTATTAATTGAAAGGGTGTGTAGGTAAACTGAAGGGAGGGTGTTCAGTAGGTTAGTAACTGAACAACTTTTGTTCCACGACTTCGCGTGAAAAAAATATTTTGCTTTTCATACACTTTGTCTCGATCGACTGATCGATTTGCATGACTTTTTTATTTTTTATTGGAACAGTCGTAGAAAAATGTGGTTCACTTATTAATACTGACCACTATTCCTTTAGGCTTACGCTCTCTGTTAGAAATCATATTTTAATGATTACGAGTTCCTTTTTCATAAGATCTATTTATTAGATTAAAAAAATGTTTGCCCTCATATTTCTCAAACTTTTAAAAGATTTTCCGCTTGATATATCAAGGGTACGATCCCGATTGAATCCTTCCACAGTCGAATTACTGACAACCCTTCTGGAGGCATCTTGTTGACAAATAGTCCCAATTTCATCGCGGGTATTTGAGGAAAAACGTGCGAAAGAAATTGTTTCAAAGAATCTGGTAAAATATTTCTTTTTCATTGTGTTGACGTTCGAAAACAAAAGGGTCGGAATTTCCCATTTTACTCTTTATGTATTTTCTATAGCCTGAAATGTAAAGTCGATTTAATTTGAAATGTTGACTAACCAAAGGCTTACCTACTGTAAAGGTCATTCGAATACCACAAAATACCTTTTTTAGAAATTACATTATTCTTTATTGAAATTACCGTCGAATTAGTAGCGCTAGGACGTATCGATTTATCCTAAATATGGTTAATAAATTATTTATTTTGCGTCGACACATTTACGCTGGACTACTAATTACGCCACAGCCTGTATATTGTCTTTTTTCATCTCACTAGTGTTTGAACCATGGAGCAAGTAACGGCCTATGAAGTAAGTCATATTTAGATACATCTTAATGCTCTTGCATGACAATTTTTCACGTGTCCGCCACTCTCATGTTTTTCATTGTTTGAATTTACAATTTAAGTCATTATTAAGAACATATTATAAAAGCAGTCTCTTTCTGACGTAAACTCAATAAGGGCGGAAACCTGGCGGCGTACAAAATATACTTTAGGCTCTCTCCATGGATCGCGGTGATATTTTTTCCATCATGGTTTGAACCAATTGATTTTATGTGTCACGAACTCAGTACCGGCTGCTAAAAACACCTCACGACAATGTCCTTACTCACTAACTGGGTCACTCACACACACGCCACACACCTGTCGGAGAGGTATCATTCGATAACATGTAGCTAATAGTCGTTTAATCTGTTTTGCATTGCATTGCATGAATGTTGCCTAATCAATTTATTTATAGACGAAAGAAAAACTGGTATATTATTTAGGACTTAGTATGTACCTAATAATAAGTAAGAACCATCAGAACGCATATAATTGTCCAGAATTGATTTTTTCATGTTATTTTTTGCCTAAGTATGTAATTTTAATACACTTAGCTGACCAAGGATCTGCACAGACGGACACATACACAAAACTGCACGAATCTTTGATTTACGATTTTACTTGATCTGTCTATGCTCTTCTGTCTAAAACACCTTTAATTTTCGTTTAATATGCTAATAGTTGATCCTCTTTTCTTGATTGGAAGACTTGACTCCGTCCAATATCTCTGTGGGAGTCTAACCTTATGGCTGCATTTCCTACAGGACAAATTGTTCAAACCTTTTATTAATACGTAGTACGTACTTACCAAACATATCAGGGCTAAGATTATAAAATATAACAAAATGGAATCCAAAGCTTTCTCCTCTAAGTTTATTACGAAGGTCCCAACTCTATGAGGCATCGCGGTTACTACAACCGAAATACTAGTAACCGATAACTAGGATTAACCAGAGAACCATCAATTAAAATATCATTGGGGAGTACTGATAACTGGAACTAATAGATAACATCTAAATTATTATTGAATAGCTTTATCGTGATAAAACATTATCGGGATTTATCACAAGGAAGCCGACAAAAGTCAGGGGGAAATGGGTAAACATTGCTACTGGGTCGGATTAGCGTTGTCATGGTGACGCGATAACTTCGTATCGCATGGTGTTAAAGGATGACTCTATTAGTTCGATACCTTTGTTATAGGAGCTACGTTGGTTAAAGTGCTAGTAGTTGCAAAGTTCCGCGGTGGTTGAGTGATTCAGTTGGATTTGGCTATACAAAATAATACAGTTTCAGTTAGTGGTCCAGCAAGTGTCAAATGTAAAAAAAATGTTTTATAATAGTCACCTGTAGTTTAGTTTCTTAGATTACTGATTAGGAATCAAATTATTACCAGCAAATCTAGTGTTATAATCAAATAACAGCTACACAATGAATTGCAATTTTATACAGTGCTATAATAAATATCTAATTGATATTGATAATTGTACCAACGACCGGCCTGAATAATTCTGACAATAGCTTTGGTCACAAAAGCACACGAGAAGACAATAATATGTACAAATAAATGACATTTCATTTCATTTCAAGAAGAATTGTTAATTCTGTAAAAATTAAACCAAATAAATATTACTTTGACCTAGAAATAAAAGAATTAAAAAGTCTAGTTTCTACTCGCGCATAATGTGTGACTCTGCTTATATTTACATTGTACATAATATCCATATGATTGGTAGGTATATAGGGTGTCCTTGAATTCATTCGACAAATTGAAATTGAGAGTTGTACTCATGATAAATATTAAATTGGTACGCGTTTTTAGTAATTCAAAACTGCAAAAAAAAATAACTAAGTAGGTACGTCACTAATAACATGACCTTAGAAATGATATTAATTAAAAGGACAGTAACGATGCACATCAAATTAAATTTTTTTTTTGAAAGTTGAATATTGTAAATATTTTATTTTTTCCCAGATTGTTAATTTATTATACTTAAACGCTGTGCACATAATGTATGTCACAAGCCTAACCATCCACTTAAGTTTGTCGAATTAATTCAAGGTCAGCCTGTATAGCCGAAGGTAGGTTATTTATATTTATTATATATATATTTATGTATGATATTGTTTGCAAATAATGTATTACCTTGTACTTGTCAAATGTAGGTTACCTACTCTAAGTACTAGCTGTCCTATGTCCTAGACTCTCCGCCGCCGGCGGCATACATCCACATATCCTTGCATTGTCATGTTTGAAAGTTACCTACTACTCCATAATGTCAACGCATGTGTGCATTGCTTTATTATACTAACTATTGGTTTTCACGCGCTTTTAATCGCGTACAAAACCTTTTTGGAAAAGCATCTCTCATTGGTTGAGATTTTCTCAAAAACTTCTTACTTGACCGATGGTAAAAAAATTATTTGGTATTTCAACATAGTACCCCACGCGTTTCTGACAAAAAGGTCTTGACAGACCTACAGACAGACAGACGGACAACAAAGTGTTCCTATAAGGGTTCCTTTTTTTGAGGTACTGAACCCTAAAAACACTACTTATGTGATATTTTACACTGCTGACTACTTAATAGTGATTGTGACTCGGTAATTAAATTACACAATTTCACTTTAATGATGCCCTCATTAACAGTTATAATTTATGAAAGACAGCAATTAAAATTAAACCTCAAATATTGTCTCGACCGGCAGAATAATTTCCGACAAGTTTCAGAGATTACTGAAGTCGGCTTAATTATCTTTCCTTTGCGTCATCCGTACTGTCTGTAGAAATTTAATTAAATACACTTTTATTTGCATTTAGACAACTTCTGCTTTCAGCGTCTAAATAAATTATTAGATGTTTAAACCTAAACATCTAATAATTTATTTAGACGCTAATAATCTTGCTACCGCATTTAAAAGATTATATATACTGTCAACTATACCTACAAACAAAATAGGATTCACTTAGGTAAGGTTAACTGAAACATTTAGAAATCTTTAACTGAATTACTATTGTTATACGACTTACGTGATTTTTTATTCCTTTTGCTGATCGATTCGAATGACAAATTAATATATTTTTTATTCAAAAATTTGTCGAACAAAAGTTTTTTATTTATCGACACTGAACACCCTCCCTTCGGCTTACATATATTTGGATTATTAACATTCGAGGATAGGTACTCAACATAGCTTACTCAATGGTAGCCTCTAAGTATTCATTTCTTGCTCGCAACTAAATCGAAGAAAAGTGAAAGTGGAGTAGGCTAGGCTCATTATCGTATATCACTTTGCCCAATTGTATAATTTGACAAACGATCCCTTGTAGAATGCTGACAGCTACGTGGCCTGTTCGCTCGCTTGTAACGTGACGACATGTGGTTTCAATTATTTTTTAATCAAAACGAGTCCATCGCCCATTTTAGATAATCCGTCAAACCTATTTAATAAAGACAAGTTGAGTACCTTTGTACTCGTAGATTAAACTCTTTGTTTCACAAAGAAGCATGGTAACATAAGTTTATGTGTACAAAGTTGGTTGGTTTGCGGTGGCGACGTCACGCTAACGGCATTTTTGAAGCGTTTCGTCTATGGTCCAATGGAAAGGAAAACGTGAAGGCCGACTACGTTGGCGTGACGGCACCACCGCGCAAGCGTCGCGTCAACGCTGCGCGGACGCTGACAAGACGTCGTCGCTCGAAAGAAGCTAGTGTGGAGGGTCTCTAAGGCAGTGTGAATGAAAACATCGGGAGGAAATCTGTACACACGCATTATTCTTGTGTATGATATGATAGACCCTGTTAAAATGGGGACTAGACAAAGCTTGCTTTAAGACGGGACCTTAAGCAATTCTAATGGAATACAAATAATACAATGCCATAAGTCCGCGTAGTTTATGAAGAACCTTGGTTCTATTTTTGATTGTGATCAGCACCGTGAACGATCAATATTGTTTTACTACTTATTTTACAACGCTATCAGTAGGCACTCTTACTTTTAGTGTTACTTTATAGGGTAATCAGAACTTATACGACAGAAAATAACCATGAAACGAACTGAGGATCTGAAGCACTTCTTAGATTTTATTGCGTTTTTATATTACGAGGGTTGATTGTCTTCACAGTATAATAATAGAGGATATAAATATTTATTGCCCCAGTCAGTGCCCTAACACTCGAATATCATACCTACAATACAAGTTTCTTTTATTTATTGTTTGATAATAAAATACATTTGTATATTTCTTTCCCGCCTTTGGCAAAACCATGGAAGTGTGTGTGTATGTCCATGCACACGGCTACACTATATTATATAGGTATTATATTATATATTCCCCATATCTAACTCTATTAATGTTCTGTGATTATTGTAAAGTGTACTTAGTAATTCTGGCGTGCGTTTTTTTTAAACTAACCTAAATCTGACAGGTCTGAAAATTCTGCCCATTTCCTACACCAAAGTTATAAAAAGGACGACTACTTTTAGAACAGTGTCATTAAAATTGTAAAACACACGGCAGAAACTAAAATTCCAATAGATTCTCTGGTTAGCCTCAAGAAAGCAGTTAAACTAGATCTACAATAAAATAAAAATGACAGAGTAAAAACCTGCAGTAGATGGTTCTACCAAATATACGAGTTTAAAGCTTAATTCACATTTTTGTGGTGTGTCGTGGCGCGTTATTTATGACGCAATCTGAAGCAAACCTGCCCAATGCATTCAATCTCGTGTGTTGTGTGTGACGCCCCAACACACGAGAGAAATGTGAATCTAGCCATATCGTGAATGCATTGTTCATATTTGCGATACGCGACACTTCACACCACACCACACCACAAGTTTTTTGAATTCGGCTTTATTCTCCTCTATAACTTTACCAATCTTATTATACTGATCTGTGAACCTCTTGACCTTCCCTCTGGCCACCAGCCAGGCCAGTAAACAAACAAGCTGAGTTACAACCTGTCGCCCGAAGGCATCGTTCCGCCCAACTCGTCAAGTTGAAGGTCCGTCTGACCGATTACTCATGTAATTGGGACAATTTGTGACCAACAGACAGATATTAGATACGGTTGAACATTGACGTTTTGTTGATAAACGTTTGTGGTTCTAAACATCGGATATGTAGAGACGTTAGTTAATTTTATGTTAGGAAATGTCTCTACATATCTCTCATATTTTTATATTCTTCAAATGAAAGAATAAGTATATGTATAGTGAGGCCTACCTATATAGGGTGTAACGGAAAGTAAGTCGAACGGAGGGTGTTCAATATCGGTAACTGAACAACTTTGGTTATACGTTACAAGTTATACGAATCTTAGATTTTCGGGAAAACTAATTTGAACTGTTCATGCAATTTCAATTCAAATACACTTTATTGTACCTACCTTCATAAAAATATACAAACATTTACAAAACAGAAATACATTTTGGCGGCCTTATCGCTAAAAGCGATTTCTTCCAGGCAACCAACTATTGAGGGAATTTCTTCAGGCTTGTATCTAATAGGTCATTGCCATTACTGTAGTGATGTGTATGGCAATGGCCCAGGGCGGTTGGCTGATGCGTTTATTTTTTTTACTTGTCATACCTAATTTCAATGTAATTACTGATACAACAACTACCTATCCTTCAATATACTTTGGCTAGCGTACTATGAGTAATAAATTAATAGAATTTTGTAAAACTGTTTCTACAGAATAAGTCCAATATTTTGTTCGAAATGTAACGTTGGCATCAATTAAAGTACAATACAAAACACGAACCGACTGCAGGAAGTAAAAGATATCGATCGAGGCTTCATAACAAAGGTGTCGGAACACCGCGAGTTCTAATAAATTCTCTATGACTTGCGAACATGCCGCAGCCTTCCCCTTTCAGTCGCTGAACAAACGCTGAACATGAAGTTTATGGCGTGAAGATGTTGTTTATAACTGTGTAGCTCGGTGTAGACACGTTGGCGGCCTGTGTTTGTACTTTGTTCACGGTAATCTGAAAGTTTCCATACTCCGAGTGATGTATTACTTTACCTAGTTAAAACGTCGACAACGAACCAGCCACGCCTGTGTTGCAAAGTAGGTGTTAGACAAGTGATCGCTTACCCTCAGGTGCCTCGACTGCTTCCCTTTCTCATAAAAAATAGATTGATTTTCTAGTCTACGATTATTTATATATATGAATACCTATACTTGCATTATTTATAGCTAGGTATTACATGAAATGCTGTATATGTACCGTGACCAATACGTTACAAACTAAGAAACTCTAAACCTTGACCAAATCTGTAAAGGGCAAAAGTCTTTACCTCAAATTTCGTTAGTCACTAACCTTGAAGTAATTTGGAGCCTAAAAGTAAAAGCCGTGAGTAAAATAAAAAAATGTGAGAGTAATGCTTCTTTAACATCCTGTCATCAAAGATTTTTGATGTTCGTTTTAAAGAGCCATTTTATGCTCGTTGAAAGACAGATCCTGGAAGCAATTTGTCTGTGCAAACTGGAGCTAAGAATGGATGTCATCCATCGTGACTGAAGAATGAAGTAATTTGCGCCTTAATGGAGAGCCATTTACAAGCGGTCCTGAGAAGCCTCGACGCAAATGAATGGGGATATTTGAGCTTAACCCGTAAAATGGATTGAACTCTGAATAAGACTAAGTAAACGGATTCAAGTTGGAGGAAAGCTAAATGGTTTGAGCCAAGTTGGACAATGGAGAGAGACTGGTGGCATTTGACGCCTCGAAACGAAATGTTCACCTTCCCGGAAAGTCTGGCGGCTCTCGACTCACGGGTTAGTTTGGTTTGAATTCTAATTACGTTACAAAACTTTGTTTTTAATTATGCAGCTAATTATTTTGTCTAATAATATGTAGATTATTTAGAAACAAAAATATCCCACTTCATTTATCAGTATCAACTTCTTACTGAGTGTAGGGTATTTTCTAATTCTAAAGTTTTTAACTCGATAGGTACGTACAAGCTTTATTTGAATTCTTACGAGATACTTACTCGTACCTAGGTATTTTCACAAATTAGTTGCTATTTAACTAAATTCAGATTAGTTATTCAATTTAAATATAAAAGAAAGTTTCGTCTTTACAAAATTCTTCAATTATCGAACAAGTGCAGTGGATGGAGTCACAGATTAGCGACTTGAGGGTCACTTTATATGTATACTAAACCCCATATTTGCTAGTATTTTCTGTATACTCACCTCACCGCATGCCCCTTGCTTTGTACATTAGGTACATTTAATATGAATTATTCATTCAAAATACACAATAGATCGTACCTAAAAAAAAAAAAGTGGAACGTTCAAACATGTACCTGCCTTACATTGAATCAATGCTTTGAACTGGAATTTGGGTTATTCGCGTCAAACGAATAAATTCGTCTTCAAAACGCGAAAACCCTTTCACAAATCAGTTACATTTCAAAGGCCTTGGAAAGGCCAATAAGCGAAATCACTGAGCGAATAAGGAAATGGAAAATTAAACTTTTCTAACTGGGTCGTTGCCATTCGATAGTCTTTCTATCCAATTTTGACAGACCTATACAAAACATATTTTACATTAAACTGTCTCTAGGTAAAGCTAAATAGCCGAGAACTTGTTGCTTTTAATGTACCTATTTTGCGATATCGAAGTGTTTATCAACTGTTCTTATGTTTACATTCGCCAGGTACAGTATAATGAACTGAATCAGGAAAACCTTCCGCAAATTAAGCAGTCAAAATAACGTCGCAAATATGGCGCAAAGTCTGCGCACGCGACGGTTTGATAACAGCTGCGATAGCCAACATGCTGAACCAACGCGTGATATGCTCACGTTACTATCATACGATGACACGACCATATCTTTGAATCATTGTAACTACTAGGGTCACATGTGAATGTGCACAGATCGAAGGTCCCCGGATCGGTCACCTTCATTATACCTACGCGTCACGACACGAGACCGTTTCCCGCAAATATTTCCGGGTCCAATTTAGCCTTGGCAAGTAATGACGTCGATTTGGAGGCTTGGCTTGCAAATTCGTCGTAATCACAGCTCACGGTTGGAGTGGAGTTTGATTGATTTTATTAGGGCTCATTTAAATTTTATTATAGGAAAAGTAACGTTTTCAAGTTGGTTGGTAGTTTCCTTCTTTGTATTTCATTGCCAGTGAGTATCAGATTTGTGGTTGTTATGATAATAAATATTTACAAGTCAATAAAATAACATTGTTACGTATGCATGATTTACCTACCTGATACTATTCTGCAATAGAGAAATTATGATACCTAATTAGTTGTATGTTTACTTTTGCGTTTTTAGATTTTAATTTGGACAGTCTTAAGACTTCTCTGGAAGCCTCGTACTCTATCTATAAACTGCAAACTCTACCAATTATGTCCAGATAATTGATGACTTCAGTTGATTTAAGTTTAAATAGATATTCCAAGTTGCGAAGTTTACCTAGCTGCTCTAGTTGCTGACATTCCGCGGACGATAATATTTATCGAACGTCCGTTGGCATAGTTCCAAGTTTGCTTGTTTTAGCCTTGGCGTTGAAATGTCGTTAATTTTGGTCCCATATCGGCAATGAAATTAGTTGTCATAGTTTGTAGATTACGGTTAAAGTTTGTTGCGAATTTAATTAAATACGGTTCAGTTCTGAACATAATTGAAAAAGGATTGTACTCATATCTACTTACCCTGTGAATCCTCGCAAAGGTTTCACATAAAATTCATTGTATTTATACTTACCTACATACATAAATTCACGTCCATTTCACGTAGAATTAGGCAGTGACGATGGACATCCATCTGCTGCCATTCTAGTACACGACTGTCGCTTCCACCATAATCTCCAAAAGACATGCTAATGTCCTTGTCGCTCTATGGATTGGCGATTCCAGAGTGTGGCATGCTTTTAATCGTCGCTAAGCAAGGTGTCACTCTTCCTATATCACATGAGTGACAGTTGCGTTTAGGTTTAGGATTATATTTGGCGGCGACGACAGAATTACACCTAATGTCCTTTAATGATGGTTTCCCAGTAATTAATTCTGTTTTTACCTTTCGTTCCTCAGGGCATGGCATTCTCCATCGAGGAGCGTCAGGTGCTGGGAATACACGGGCTTCTCCCCGCCAGGGTGAAGACCCAGGAGGAGCAGGTGCAGATGTGCAAGCTGTCCATCGCACGCTACGAGGACCCACTCAACAAGTACATCTACCTCATGGGCCTGCTTGTAAGTGACGTCACAATCTGATAAATGATATCCTCGTGTCCGACGTGTGATCGAAGGTGACTGTGGTGAATCCAAACTCCTTCTTGAAGTAGTATCTATTGCACTCAGATCATTATATCTGTCTGAAACTATTCCTGGTGTAGATGCAAATACACATATTGGTATGGCATATTCAAGACTTTTGGAAGTTAGCGTGTAAGGCTAATATTAAAAAGTTATATAAAATATAGATATCTCATATCATAACAACAAGTAGTAATTCATACAAGTTCTTGCTGGTCATGTCAGTCATATTTTAAATTCGTATACGAAAATAATTTTGTATAGTAACGTTCATTATATCGTTGAGTTTTCCACCCACGCTCGCCGCGGTGAGAGGGTGCCACCATGCGTGTTTCCCGTCTTCATAGTGACGTCACAAGGACGTAGGAGTGTTCACTTTAAGATGTTACAGTAACGTTGATACCCAATCAGATTTAAGGTAATTACCCATTACTACAAACAGAGCCGCAGACGATGTCTTGCCTTTAATATGTCAGAAGGAGTCTATTGACAATGTTTTTTTTAAATTTGAAACCACATTTATGGGCAGAAATACTGCATAAAAATTACACTCAAAACGATGATTATATAATGTAGGCAATATAATTTGTGTGAGTTTTTATGAGCATATTTATTTTACTGTCACGTCTGCGTCACGTCTTTATATGGAAAGTTGACGGGCGCCCCTGGCGGGCGATAGGAGAAGGTTGAACTTTCCATACAATTATCTTCTCTCAAAGACGGTGATGTACGTCTTTTTAACGGTGGAATTAAGTAAAATATACATAATTATAAAGTAAAAATAGAATTGGATATCATTGATTTACCCAGGCGGACTCTGCATGGAGTCTCAGGCCGATATTCATAGACAGTTTTGAGTAACAGCTTAACGTGAGCTCAGTCTTACAACTGTCAAACGTCTATGGAATTTGATGTTTGTAAGAACGAGCTCATGCTAAGCTTGTTCTCTAAACTGTCTTATGGATCTCGACCTCACTATCACTTAGTTGCCATAGCTACTGTAAATGCAAATGTATGTACACACGAAGACAGAGATAAATATACAGGGGCCTCAATAAGGTTGAGATTTCTCAAGAAATACTGGACCGATTACAGAAAGGCGTTTACTAGTGGATAGATTAAAATACACACGGTGTACTTAACTGTAAAGAATTTTCAAAAATCAGTCGAGGAATTTTTGTGAACATCTCAATTCTCAACCTTATAAACTCTACTGTACACCTTTCGACCGTACCAATATTTGTTATCTCAGGACCGCAATGAGCGTCTATTCTACCGCTTCGTGGGCGAGAACGTGGCCGAGATGATGCCCATAGTGTACACGCCGACGGTGGGGCTGGCCTGCCAGAAGTACGGGCTGGTGTACCGCCGGCCCAGGGGCCTCTTCATCGCCATACACGATAAGGGACACATCTACAATATATTGAGGAACTGGTGAGTGAAGGACTTTCTTTCTAGTCGTTTTATCATGGCCCAAAGTTGGGCATTGCCTTTCATTCTAGTACCGTATGGAAGAATTTATTATTATGGTCCATGAACCCTTTGAAATCATTTGAATGGTGTCATTTGTCAATATTTACTAACTTGCACACAAAGGTAGCCTTATGTTTTAAGCAATTTCTCCCAGATCAGACCACTCTCGTGTGACAATTTTGTCTTGTTTGAAACTAAAATACGGGCAAACAAAAGTAGGATTTAGAGACAAAAGTGGGATCCCTTTTTTTCGCATAATTTTTTTTGTCCTATTTTAATTTAGCATAATGAGTTAGGCATAATGTTTTTTGTCATAATCATATTTTGCCATAATTGTTTTTGGGCATACAATCTAACTAAGCATAATTCTAGTTTGGGCTAATCGTTTTTGCCCTAATTTTGATTTCCATATTGTTTTATGGCATATTGTTTATTCGTCTAATAGATATTATACATAAATAACAAAAGGCATAGGGGCCATCCATAAAGTACGTCACACGAATTTCATGATTTTTTGAGCCCCCCCCCCCCCCCCCCGTCCTTGTCACAGGTGGTCACATTTCTGAGACCCCCCCCTCCCTAGTGTGACGTCACATGTTTTGCAATTTCACATCGAAAAATTATTAAATTAAAACAGCAGTTCCGAAATTAGTTTTATTTCCATTTAAATTAAGTACTTTTTTTATGAAATCAACATTATATCAAATATTTGAAACAATAACAAAGCAATAAACCATTGAATATAAAGAAAAAGAAGAAGAAAGAAACTCAATCATCTTCAGTCTCTAGATATATTATATTTTGAAATGTGATGTCACGAAACTTAGGACCCCTCCCACCCCTTGTCACACCATGTCACACTTTGTCGACCCCCTCCCACCCCCTTTACGTGTGACGTACTTTATGGATGGCCCCTAATTGAAACACACTTAAATAATTTAAATGTATTTATTCATAATGTTTGTTTGAAATGAATGTAATGTTTTTTTTTACTATAATTTTCATGCAATATAATTCCTTTCATTTTAAATGTAAATTTTTAGCAATAGCTTGTAAATAGGCAAGTTTTGAAGTGTATTCATTTTTATTGTTGATAATTTTGTCAAGGCGGTTATGTTGGTCTGTGTATTTCTTCTTTTTTGTTGGTATTGGTGTTGTATGTATGGTGTATTAGGTAATAGTAGGTTACGGTGCGGCGGGGGTGGCCCTTGGGCCACCCGTAAGCCGCCAACATGATTATTTTATATACAAACAAAAAGTAGGTATTAGGTATATCAGATATAACTTAGGTACCATAATGTAATAGTAGGTTACGGTGCGGCGGAGGTGGCCCTTGGGCCACCCGTAAGTCGCCAACATGTTTATTTTATATACAATCAAAAAGTAGGTATTAGGTAGGTATATCAGATATAACTTAGGTACCATAGAGTAATAGTTGGTTACGGTGCGGCGGGGGTGGCCCATGGTTTAATTTTTGTTTTTAAAACTTCAGGAGTATATTTTTCGGCGAGTAATTAATATGATTATTACAATTATGTCTCAATATCATTATGACAAAGTTTATTTAGGCTTTATAATATTATTCTTAACAATCTTTATGCTGTTTGTAGTTATGCTTAATAATATTATGCCTATAAAGTTATGCCTAATGACTATTATGCGTAGTTATTACTAGGACAATTTAAAGTATGCCATGTTATATTATGACATAACAATTTATGCACAAAAATAGGGAACCGACAAAAGTACCATCACTAAAACACAATATCTATAGGTTAAGTAATCATCAAAATTTCACCACCAGAATGGTAATTTTAGTAGAATTTGTCATTGATCATTGAGAAGCATCAGTTACTGTAATGTAGTATTAATTTCAGGCCAGAACCCGACGTCCGCGCTGTCGTAGTGACAGACGGTGAGCGTATCCTGGGTCTCGGTGACCTGGGCGCGTGCGGCATGGGCATCCCGGTCGGCAAGCTGGCCCTGTACACCGCACTCGGGGGCATCAAGCCGCACCAGTGCCTGCCCATCACGCTGGGTAAGCCAGGACTTCAGGACTTGCGACATTTCATAGGAGAATTTGGAATGTTTTCAGCACCGTCGAAAACATAAAAGTGTACAGGGGGTCTCAATAAGGTTGATATTACTGATAGTTTGACTGCAAGCGTTCTACCGCGCCTTAGTTAGCTGCGCGGCGAGACGCTGCGCGAGGTTGAATCAGCCCTCTTCACTCTGAGTGCGACGATATTTCAACGAAATATAGTCGTCACTTTTTCTCGCACGACACTTGGACCCAAGTGTATATTAAGTACTATCAGTACATACCCATGAGCGTAGCCAAAAAAGCCGCGTGTGCTAAAATTGCAGGTGAAGTCTTGAATCAATTTTATGAAAGTTTTCTCGTATGGTTCCTGTACTTATGCAACCAGTTCAAAAGCCTGGCGGAAGTAGGTATCTACGTATGCATTCCGGCCACGTATGTTCAGCTCACCCCACATCAGCTTAACTTATCGCCCATTTAGCCGATTGCATTGGATTGTAACGGTTACATTGCTTTTTCAGACGTGGGCACGAACACCAAGAGCATGCTAGAGGACCCGTTGTACATCGGTTTGCGTCAGCAGCGCGTGCGCGGCGCGGAGTACGACGAGTTCATAGAAGAGTTCATGCGCGCGGTGGTCAGCCGCTTCGGACAGAACTGTCTCATACAGTTCGAGGACTTCGGCAACGCGAATGCTTTCCGACTGCTGGAGAAGTACCGCGGAAAGTGAGTGGGATAGAAAACTCGTCGTTTATGAGTCGATCAGATATGGATGAATGAGACCTAGTATGTAGAATTAAGGATTGATCAAGATTGTAGTTGAATTCCTGCAGATTCTTGTCGGTAACACCGTATTAACCATAATTGCAACAAGCGTACAACGCATTTTAATTGCGATTTAGGTATATACATTTAGGCGATAAGTATAGCAAGTTAATTTTAATCGTTACTAAGCGAGGCTAATCGCGTCGGTAATCGCTGACTCTTATGCGATTTAGTAAAGGTATGAGTGACTGTTGCGTTTAGGCTTAAATTCGTCGGGCATAGGTTAGTATCTTTGTTAGAGATGAATAAATAGGTAATGTAAATTCAATGTTGCAATTTTAACGCCACCCAGTCAGGAGATGGACCGCTGAAATCTCACGTTCTCTAATTGGGCTGATGATAGTCTATGAGCCTCAATAATACCCTGACTTTTAATGTTCGCCAAGATATTGCACATTCAACGACGACATCCAAGGCACAGCGGCGGTCGCGGTGGCAGGTCTGCTCGCCAGTCTACGTATCACTGGAAAGAAGATTTCACAGAACACCATGGTGTTCCAGGGAGCCGGAGAGGTACGATACACTATCAACAATTACAGCACAGTGTTATTTTCCAAGAGACAAACACGAACTCGCTTAATCAAATCAAGTGAGTTGAAATGTGAAGTAAGTATGGTCACCATCAGCCCCCTTACCATGAACTCTTATAGCAGGATTACTTCAATTAATACTTTGTTATTTCGTACCTTGACGACCTTAAAGTTATTAAGGACGTCATGGTACGAAATAATAAAGTATTATTGAAGTAATCCTGCTATATCATAGTTGTAATCTACTGTTTATGTATTACGTATATTTATAACAATGTATTTATTTCTTTGTACTATTTGTTAATGATAAATAAAATTGTTTTACTTACTTATACTTACTATAAGAGTTCACGGTAAGGGGGCTGATGGTGACCATACTTACTTCACATTTCAACTCACTTGATTTGGTATTCTGCAACTAGTTCGAATCACTTGTACTACGACATTAAATACTTCTCGATAAATAGGACTCAACATGCCAGAGCCGTATCAGTCCACTGCTGGTCGTAGGTCTCTCCCAAAGCACGCCAATCAACCCGATTCTCGGCCTTTCGGCAGAGGTGTCTTAATATCTCAGAAATTACATACCTAATTACAGTGATCTATGGAAATGCCTTCTTGCAGTTGGTTTCCGATAAAAAATGTTCTGAATAGGTTGATGTGAAGGCGAATGAAACCCATTATGTCAGGGGTAGCCAACAGGTCGATCGCGATCGACCGGTCGATCACGACTGTCAGTCTAGTCGATCGTGGCAAAACAAAATAAACACCGTTCTCGCTTGACAGACGCTCATACATTGGATTCTTTAAGGTTGGCAATTTCCAACTACAAATCTGATTATGCTAAACTAGTGGAAGATGCTCAGCCGCAATGCTCACACTAATATATAGGTAAATAAGTAGTTACTAAGAAAAAATTTCAAATTTTTGTTGTCTCTCTTAATAAAATAAAAAATACTACATGATTGTGTACGCTGTTTCATTTAAGATTTCAAGAAGTATGTAATTGGTAGATCGCACAGGGTTTCGTTAGTAAGCAGGAGATCTTGGGTCTAATGAAGTTGGCACCCCTGCATTATGTCGTTTCCACTTCAATCCAATCCTAAATTATCATTTATTCTGTAATATGTTTTCCCCCTGACTTCGCAAGGAGAGTTCTATTTTTCGAGTGTAAGTTTGTATGTGAGTATGTGTGTCTAATTATTTGGCACTAAATCTAAACGGCTCGATGGATTTAAGGTGTCGTTAAATCGTCTTAATTATATGAGCTATAAGAATTAAATCAAAGTGATGATTTAAAAAATAATCTTCTCTGTGCAGGCTGCTCTCGGCATCGCCCAGCTGTGCGTGATGGCTATGAAGGCCGAGGGCATGGCGGAGGCCGAGGCGCGCGCGCGCATCTGGATGGTGGACTCCAAGGGGCTGCTTGTGAAGAACCGGCCCGAGGGCGGGCTCAACGTACACAAGGAGCAGTTCGCGCGCGACCATCCGCCAGTGCGCACGTTGGAAGAGGTGGTCACGTGCGCAAAGCCGTCAGTGCTTATTGGTAAGTAGCAATAGACACGACTGAAGATCGCCCTGTAGAAGTTTTGCCAGGGGAAAATAATCTGACGAACGCTAGGATGTCTAGCGTAGGCGGAGTGTGTTCATAAGGGCCTGACATGAGCCAACTAGCGCCGCTAATCTTTAAAAAATAATATCATCCAATATAATTTATTAAAAAATATATATAAGAAAATCAGTATTACGATAAATACTATTTTTCAATATACAATAGATACATGTCATAATTGCAATAAACTAAGTTGTAGTTCTCATATATCTCAAAAAACAATTTTTCACTGCGCTTCGATTCAAAATCACGCATTTATGTCCAAGCATCCTCCAATGTCAGTCTAATAAAAACTAAGGAATGTTCTTGTATCTGTAGCCCACAGCAAAGTATCACAATCTTCTTGAGATCGCTTCAGTCCCAGTCTGGATTCAATCTTAAAACTGGAACTCCCTTCCTTATTAGATCTGCACACATCACTAACCTACCTATGTGTTATCAGGCGCGGCGGCCATCCCTGGCGCGTTCACCCCCGAGATCCTGCGCAAGATGGCGTCGCTAAACGAGCGACCCGTCATCTTCGCGCTCTCCAACCCCACCAGCAAGGCAGAGTGCACCGCAGAGCAGGCTTACTCCAACACAGACGTTAGTACATACACATCACTAAAGGCACAAAGTCATCTTGTTCTGTCTTCAGCCTTATTTTAGTATCGATGAATCAAATCATTATACAAATGTTCAACGCTTTTCATCTCCTTGGTTTGTTCTGGACCGATTTTCAACAATTTATTGTTACAAAGATAAAAAAAGGTACTAATGTAAGAAGACTGCAGCGAGGAAACTATGTGCTAGTCGAAACGAAGACCTATAATTACCATTATTTTAAAATAAAAAAGGTAAGTATGTGTAGAATTCGCCGAGGTTGATTATGCTGAAATACCTTGCTGTATTCCAGGCCGTATGGTAAGAGAGAGCCAGCATACTCGTGTTGTCACACGAATTTAATTATATTTCAGTCTCCAGGGGCCGTCCTGGGGGATCTAAAAATGCGTTATTGCGCTCCTCCTGCGTGCGTTATTCCTCTTCTGATTGTGATGACAATTCATTTCCCGAATTCCTAGCACATCATTAGCAATTCCTTTTTATTTTCATAAAATGGTAACCAATTTTAGACGAATCATACTGAATTCAATTCATATCTAAATCATATGCCGTGATATTTCGGGAAATGAATTGTCATCAGAATCAGAAGAGGAATTGCGCTATAACGCCTTTTTAGAACCCCAGGACGGCAAATGTAAATCTTCTCGAGTGCTAATGTCCGAATACTCCAAATGGCAACCATTATCCTTACAAATATACCTATTATCCTTGCAAATAGGCATATTTTCCATACCTAATTGTCGTTACTCCTCAGGACCGCGCTGTGTTCGCGTCGGGCTCTCCGTTCCCTGACTACCGCGCGAAGGACGGGCGCGTGCTGCGGCCCGGACAGGGGAACAACTCGTACATCTTCCCCGGCCTGGCGCTAGGCATCATCTGCGCGGGGCTCGTAGACATATCGGAGGACTTCATGCTGCTGGCGGCTGAGGTGAGGGCTAACAGAGGGCCTAGCTACGTGGCCTTTACTTTCGTTAACGCTAGCAGAAAAAAAGAAAAAAATGATTTTTTCTTCGCAAATGTCAATCCCATACATTTTTATTTTTATACTACTAGTGGTAACGAAAGTAAAAGCGATTTATTTTAATATTATTATGTATTTTTAGGTCCCGTTCATATGAATCCATTTAACTTCGACTGCACTACCAAGTTAAATGTAATGCAAATATGGGAGGATACATATTTACTTAATTTTATAATTTCATTCATCAACCTATTCACTGATCGAAACATAACCCTCCTTGCTGCGGCAGTCGGGTAAAAATAGTTCCGCATGCCCGACTTCCTAATGTAAACTGCTGGATTACTTGGCATTCAACTTGACGGTCACTTTCCAGATAAATTACAAAAATCTTGTAATGACGAGTATATTACCGTGGTGTTTGCATTTCAGGCGCTGGCATCAATCGTGACGCAAGCCGACCTGGACAGCGGCAGCCTGTACCCGCCGCTAGAGAACATACAGAACTGCTCCGTAACTATCGCCAAGAAGATCGTCGAACACGCCTATGAAACTGGTAATTTTCTTTTGCGTTTCACATCATCAAATTTGTGCGAAATTACTGCTAGCAGTAATTTGTTGTCCTAGGACAACAAAGCTACCACAGGAGTATATTTAATCAACAAACTACTGGTAGTGGTATTTTTAAGATAACTTTGCTCATTGTGTCTCTATACCTGTCCCAAGGTCACAGCTTGACTGGTCATAGCTTTAAGAAATATTCTTCGTCACATCGCACAACAATTTCCCGATATTTGTCGCTATATCATCTCGAATATTATACTAATTTCGTAGACCATTGGACAGGAGAGGTCATTTCAGCTTCTCTTAGCCGGGTATATATTTATATTTCTGTTATGTTAAGGCGCAGGCCACATCGCCAGCGGGCGGGCGAGCGAGCTAGGCGGGCGAACACCGTTGTAGTTTAGTCGGTAGCTCGCGGTGTGAACCGAAGTATGTAAAGAGCGAAACGATGTTCGCCCGCCCCGCTGGCGGTGTGGCCTGCGCTTCATGTTCAGCTCTGCTTCATATCTCATTTATAGAACTAATGATGGTTTATTGCGCTCCGCAGGCAAGGCGTCAGTACAGCCCCAGCCCATTGACACCGAGGCATTCATCCGTTCCCAAATGTACGACGTGCACTACGCGCCCGCGCTGCCCGACGTGTACCCGTGGCCCGTCCAGCAGCCGCGAGTAGAACTCGTCTAGGCACAAGACGATGCAGCCACAGACCGGGCCTACTGTGTAACTGACAGTGACAATTAAAACGGATTCTCATTTTACAGTACATTGCTGTCACATTATAAAGCTTCGTTTACATCTACAGACATTGAGCGTGACCGGCACGTGCCATATCATATTATTCTATACAATGCGTCTGCGCGGCCCGGCACTATAAGATCATTCATCAAATACACATCTATAAAAGAGTAATATTTGGTCTGCCACGGCACGTGCCGGACACGTTCAATGGATGTAGGTGTATCGCAAGCTTACATTCTTGGCACAGCAACCCAGCAATGGACTACGGAAATGCATTTCCTGTCGCTATCAGTTGCACAATACCGACCGCCAAATCTGCTATGATGCTTTCGGTTCAATGCTGCATAGCGCTTAAAAATAAACATGTAATTACCCTAAGCAGTTGTTGTTGCTAAGGCAGCATTTAACCGAACCTTCGTATTATGTGACCAAGGGACCGTTCTATTGAAGAATCTGCAGTATACGCAATATTTGACCATTTATTATTCAATTCGATGTCGTTTGTGCATTGTAAAGTCGACAGGACATCATAACACGGACAGCCATACAGCGAGACTGTGCAGTGGTTTGTGAAAATTGCTGTGCTGTCGACTGTACATGTTAGCTACAAGTTTTGCTATTATCAATATCTAAAATTATATTATTAGCTTATCGCTAACTGTACATGCATGTATACTGGCATTTATCATTCCAAACGTTTGTAAATGTGTGAATAATAAATTATGTAAAAAGGACTATTGAAATTAATTAGTTATATTGTACTTTACTATTACAAAATTGATTACCTATTTATTGCTTGGAAATTGAGCTCAAATACTACATCGATTTAGTTACCAGAAATAAACAACCGAAATTGTCAAGGTGTTAGTATAGTCGATATTAATTTTAAGACTATGTTCCTCTCAAATTATTGTTATAAGTTTTTTAAACGAATTTTCATAAGATTTTGAAATAAATTTATCAGAAATGCATTGAAACATTTGTATGTCTTCTGACCTACGACATATTTTTGTAGTCTTCTGACCACCCCTCGAATGTAACTCACATTCTCGACTGAGCATTATATTTTTATATTCGACGATCGATGACCTATTTATGCGATAGCTACGCCCACAGCGCCCGCCAACAATCCCAAGGAGATATAAAAATAAAATAGTGCATTACTCAGACCGACAGTCTTTATTTCGGATAATAATAATAATTTTATAAATACAAATTGAGAAGTACCGATTCACAACAAAATATTATCTAGAATATGTTCGACAAAATAATTATCACTTATCACTTCATTAGAACTGTACAATTTAACACGCGCGCTCCGGGCGGGCCGGGGCCGGACGGCCGGGGCCGCGGGGGCCGAGGCCGGGGCCGGACGCGCGCGGGCCGGGCGAGCTCACGCGGGCCGCGCGCCGCGCCGCGGGCCTCACCTGCTGAGCGAGTGCGATCGCGAACGGGAGCCCGAGCTCTCACCGTTGCACCGCGCGCGGTCATTGCCTGCAACCATACAACACTATCAATACTACTTAGTGCACTAAGGCCACGAACGCATTGGCAGGCGCATTTCTTAGCGCTTAGATAGCGCAGTGAAAAGTATGTTCTACAATCTTCTCAACCGGCGGCACTACGCGCCTGGCCCCTTCGATAGGAACTGACACGCTAGGCTCTAGGCGCTAAGCAAGGCGCCTGTCAGTGCGTACGTAGCCTAAATAATGCATTTGGTTAGCTACAGTAAACTCTACTGGTTCAGTTACACAAGGATAGATTCTAGTACGGCGCGTGCGAGTATTTTGTTTGAGTAAAGTATGCTACAAGTATAATACTCTATATTTATCTAAAATAAACACTTCAAGAGGTTTTTGAACCTCTTAACTTTGGTTAAATATACAAAGATATCATTTATTCCCCGTTTCATAGAAAATATAGTTTTAGAACATACCAAACTAAAAGAGTTTGTAACTTAGCTATTGTTAAAACAGGATTAGTCATGACGGGGTCCTCGAAGTCTATATACATTTTTATTTCAATGAAAACATTAATTCAACATGAGGTAAGTTCACTCTTTCTCGCACTCGCCTTGTGTAACCGAGTTTAACCGATGCGAATCGAACCTCATCTGCCGAGAAAGTCGCCGCAACATTAAAAACACATTTGCACTGCAAGAGAGCTGATTTACGATGAGATTCGCTTCGCATCCGACGTCTCATGGGCATCGTCTATGATTTGTACAATAATTTGTATAAGAAACGAAAATGAAAGTTACAAATGCATGTTATAGACATAATACAGACTCGAAGCGAAATCAACAGCACACTGACAAAACAATATCAAACGAAACTGTAATAACATCATATCGTAGTATGTGTTGTCGATAACAAGTAAGATTTAAAACAAAAATGAAGCTAAGTAAGCGTCTAACAGCGTCAAAGGGGCCTGACCTAAGGAATGATGGCCTTGTATACAGGTGTCCTATAACAAAACATTTCAAATCACATCACTGCGACTAACACAAGCAGTCGCATCATGATTAAACATAGGTAGTAATTATTGTAAAGGCTTTCCATGGTTATAGAAAAATATATGGGCCCAATGTTTATGCACTTTTTGAATTACAGATTGTCCATTTTGACAGGTTATTTTACGAGCAACCCTGGATAAGGTAGGGTGTAATGCAAATAAGACAAAAAGCAACAGTTTAATTTATAACCTACATAAATGGTATTTAAATGTGCAAATTACACCAGTTGGGAGTAATTAATGATTCTCAAAAAACAGACTAACTACAACTGGAACGGACAATCCGTTTCAAGGTAAACGGCGCCGGGCGCGAGCCTCAAAGATAACCCTACATTAAAATATTTGCGACATAGCTTCACATAGTTTTAGGTCATTTGCAAATGTGGTGTCACAAAAACTCCACATTTTGTGCGGTGTCACAAAAATGTCATGTTTTTGCGTGATTAAAACACGAGACAACTTTAGTCTGCGGAATAATGGAGGTTTATGAACTTTGAGAATTGTGCAAACCGGCGTCGCAGCTTGGCGGTAGTGTACTAAAGTGGTGGAGATTCTAAACAAGTATCTAACAGAAAACCTTCATAATTTTCTCTATTCAATGAGGTGTGCCGCTTCTTTGCAGTTTTAAAATGGCCGACGACGTCACGTTACTGTAAATTAATGAATTCTCCTATACACTTTTTCTGTGGTAGACCGTAGAAGACAGTACCGCGTATTCACCAGGCAACATTTGACGCGCAACATGTTGCACAACATGGTGCTCATCATGTCGAACAGCAACAAGGAACTTTTGTTTAGTAACGTTTTCTGGCAACGTCGCGCGTTGTTAGGCAACGTTGCCGATCTTGTTGTGCGTCAATTGTTGCCTAGTGGATACGAGACTGTACATTATGTTTGTGTGAGAGGGTGCGTGTGTGCATGTGTAGACTGACCGAGCCTCTGTTGCGCCGGCAGCTTGCTGAAGAATGGGTGTTGCAGCGCGTCGCGCAGCGTGATGCGCTGCGCCGGCTCGTACTCCAGCATGCGCGCAACCAGGTCGAACAGCTGCCGGTGCTCCTCGCTGTTGCTCTGCAGGTACCTCTGCACGGGGCGGGGGAAACGACACATGTCACATATGACCAACAAAGGAAATATAATGGTGGCACTTCACATAGCTATTCGTATTCGCTATTGGGTGAAACACAACCCTGCGATCGTTTACTGGCCTAGCAGACTTGGCCTGCAAAGCAGCTACAATAAAGTGGAACTGGGCGGGACACGTGTCGGCACGCATGCAGTCGGACCGATGGGCCCGGTCTGTCACAGAATGGGTTATAGCTGTTGAGATACTCAACAGTATCTACGACAAAGACAGCAGTCTTCCAATAAAACATTCTAGAAGATGTATATCACAAGCGAAAGAATAAAGCAAACAAGATATAACTTACTAATAGAGGTTTGCAGTTTTCTCTGACATATCTGCCAGCTGACGACTTGTCGTCCCAGTCCAATTTACCGTGGTAGAAGTATTTTGTTCTTGTTTTGCGTGCCATTCTAGAATAACAACATTGAATATCAGATGTCAGAAACATACGAAATGATATAAAAATAATGTACATTACATACACATAATAACATTCAGTCAGAGGTCATTGAGTTTTTGCGAAAACATTTACTTTGCGTTCGCTTTTGCGTGGCGTCAGATTTATAAAGTAGGCGACTCTGGTAGAAGCTGCAAATTACAATGAAAGACAGTCAACCTTCTGGTGATCGAGTATCGATTGCGATGGAACTCGCACTAATCAGAAATATACCCACTAGTTTACGACTAACAATCCATTTATTTATTCTGTAGGTTAATTGTATATTAACGCTAATAATAAAAAAATTATTAGTGTGATGACAACTCCTCTGCAAGCTGAATGAAGATTGAAGATCACCGGAGACAAGATCGTCGAAGAATCCTGGATACGTCTTTTCCTTTTCAGAGCCATAACCTAGTTTCTGTAAACAGTCCTTTTCAGGGCTTCAGAGTTTCAATACGATCATGTAGTTAATATACAATTAACCTACAGAAGTGAAAGTCTTTCCGACTTTTCTTATCCTCGAAAGCCAGCATATTGCTATTTGCCTAGTCTTTAGTCCTAGTGGTGTCTGTCGCCCATAATTCGTTAGAAATGTTCATACATAGATAGTCGGTTCTGATTTTACCTGTACGGGATGGGTCCGAGGATCCTCTCCATCATAGCGAGGTGCTCGCGGTTGTCATGTGTCTGGAACAGTGTGATGCCGAGGTGCAGCTCGAACATGATGCACCCGATGGACCACACGTCACACGGCTGCGCCCACCCCAACTCTGCAATCACACAATATCAATCACTCAGCAGTTCAAACATAGGACATAATGACATTGCCACATTTCAACGGAGCTTTGCCCCACCTACAAAACTACGAGACAATTGAAGCTGTACCCATCATTTTGTTGGGGACTTATTACAGGTTTTATATAGCATAATCACAATCAGTAAGAGTTGCGAGAGTAGTAGAAAATTATAACAAAAACAATGAATAATTCGCTTCGATTTCATACTATTTTCTTAATTAAGAAATTAAGCTGTTTTTTCGACTCGCAACTTGTACAAAATTTATTTTAAACCAATAATTTTAATAAAAACGGAGATATTTTTACATTTATTCGTTATCTTGTTCATCATGCGGTTGATGGTGGGGCAGAATCTGGCATTGTCATTTTAGATGATGGTATCAGATATTCAGTGTAGGTCACAAATGCGAGCCTAGCAAGCGCCATTACTGTACTATTAATAAACATTTTCAGGTAAAACGTCTCTAATATATGCATAAAATCAGTTTGTTACAGGATTGGCATATTGGCATAAGGATCGATGCTTAGTAATTATCTGCGCCAACTATGCAGCGTCTAAGTTGCTGCCAGGCGCATGATTTACATTATGATTTCATCACTAATAACCGAAAACAAATGTAAGCAGCGCCTAGGTACTTTTATAATATACGGGAACGAGAAAATATCGTGTTCACACGGGAAACTCGAAACTGACGTCGTGAGACGATGTACTCGTCAAGTCGCGATACCCTCGAGTATTCCTAAAATCTAATTATCAAAAATCACCAAACCATAGATACAAAAACCAGTAAGTACCTACAAGTATTTTATTAGATGCCGCGTATGTAGTAGCAAACATAAACTTGACAAAATTTCCATAGTGCGCCAAATATAAAATAATGTTTTGGTGAGTTTTTAGTAATTTTAGGGATACCTGACGAGTAGTTAAAACCAGAGACAAAGTATACAGGGGACTTGAGTAAGGTTGAGTTTCTCAACAACTACTTTTACACATTTTACTACTTTTTTGCCCTAAGAGGCATGCAGAGATTGTTTGGTAAAACTAGTTGTTACAGTTTACCTTTATTTAGTTTAGTAAACTGGAAGAAAATGACGCAATGAATTAAGTTCGCCCGATCTACTTGGCCGATTGAAAAAAAATCTTTCTTTAGTAGATCTTAACTTATCCGGATAGTGTGTCAGTATGGCGGCACTTCGACCCGTTGGTGCCTCCTTTCCTTATACTCTTTCCTCCTCCCTGTGTTTTCATTAGTAGATAGTTTTAGAGTGCAGACTATGCAAGTTGAACAATTGCCCAAGCATTTTTATTGAAAAACTCTCAATTTTAAGACATCAAGTGCTGACGTAAGGCTATAGTTACCTAATATGACTTCTGGTGCTCTGTAATGCCTAGTGGAGACGATGGTGCTGTGGTGCTCGTGGTCGAAGGTGGCGCTCCCGAAATCGATGAGTCGCACGTCACTCCGCTTCACCCGCCTCAGGTCATGTTTCTACGGAGTACAGGAAATAGCTCTTAGAATCATTCATTATGACAGGTCACGGATGTTGGGAGTTTTTTGGCAATGACGTCATCGGTACTAATATGCTTTGAAATATTGAAGATAAAAAAATGTATGCAGGTAAAGACTATGATGCTTATTTATATTCAAACAAATTACAAGCGCTGCACTGTTCTATTACTGCCTTAAAGTTGAAAAATCAACTGAGATATACATAACATAGCACCTGGTGGAAACGAGTTCCACTAATCTATGTTTTATGTGAAGGGATGCAAACTATAGATGCGTATTAAGGATGCGCGAGTGGCTCCCCGCCGTTGCATGGCTGTCGATGCAACGCATTGCTCGAGCTGCGCATCTTCCTCGCACTGCTATCTAGCGGCGGTGTATCTTCATAGCACATCTTACTCCGCTACACAGCGTAGCTTGCGCATTCTCGTAGCATAGCACATCTCTGGTGGAAAAGCAGCCAAGTGCTTCATCATCAGCCCGTAGCAGTCAACTGCTGGACGTAGACCTCTTCCAAAGCATGACACTCAACCCGTTTCTTGGCCTTTTACATCCAGTCTCTGCAAGCCACCTTTCGAAGGTCATCCCTCCATCTGATCTGATCGGGGGGCGTCCCACGCTACGTTTACCCGTTTGTGGTTAACTCGTCTACCCCTACGTCTTAAGTGTGTTGATAGGCTGTCAAAGAAACGTTTTTATTATATTGTATTGCTTACTTTCTTAGAGCTATTGTAAACGCTGACGACCTCGTAGTCGCTATCGACGAACAGGATGTTCTCCGGCTTGAGGTCAGTGTGCGTGAGCTTGTTGTCGTGCAGGAACAGCACGCTGTAGATGAGCTGGTACGCGATGTGGCGCACCTGCTCCAGAGGGTACGGCTGGTAGTTGTTGTCCTTCTGCGGGAGACACAATAGCCATACGTCACACTTTGTATACGCTTTATATTTATGTAACGAAAAGGGAATACGGTATATATATGTATGTATAGTAGCATCGGTAACTGAACAACTTTTCGAATAAAAAATAAATTAATGAGTCATACAAATCCATCAGCTGACCGGTACGAAATGTGTGAAGTCAAAAAATAAATTCGTGAAAGTCTTAGAACAAAAGTTGTTCAGTTATCGATACAGAACACCCCCTTTCCGTTACACCCGGTATACATTTTTTTACCAGAGACAGACAACACGGGAAAATTTGAATCCATCAACAGGTAAAATTATTTTGAACATAGTAAAACTTTTCACTCATTTTTGTATGTGGCCAAAAATTAGTGAAATTGATCAATGTTTGCGTGACATAGTTGTTTTCAGCCAATATCTTATAAATAGGCAAGGTTAAAAAAACTTTAGGGGCATCCCCAAAAATGTCAGTAACCTTATAAATAAAGGTAACCCTGTGCCGGGCAATGAATAAAGCATCTCATAGGTCACCTTCGATAAACCCCCACGTTCGCGGCCGTCGACAGTGTAATTTTACCCGGGAACGGGGTCATTCCCGATAAAGTACTCACACACAAACAGCATGAATCACTCGCTTCCTCTGAGCTGAGAAATACGGAGATGTGGCATTCAACGCAGCGGCACAAGTTTGGCTGTCGCCCCATTCAATTTTCTACTCGCTGCGCGCTCAAATATTAGTCATTGTAGCTTTTACTGTACTGTATTCAAGCAAATGAACGATTTCATTTCATTTTCTGACGTGCTAATTCAGACAGGTTCTACTAATTCGTTACAGAGATCCCAGCTCATTTTATCGAATGCACCTACTTTGTTCGGAGTTTATTGCGCCGTAAGAATACTATTTATAGCAGTTTCAGAATTGTTCATTTACTCACATTTGTATTAAAATCGGGTGTGACAGGGTGTGACCGAGATAATTTAGAAGCATACATACATGATCCCGTACGGGTAGGCAGAGATTATGGACTTCCACCTCTTGATAGCACCAACCACACCTCCACATTCATCAATATCTTCAATTATTTTCACCCTTATCGCACTACAAGTTCTAGAAGTAACGCTTGGATTTAGGCATACGTTTAGATTACGCATGCGTTTAGATGGGCGTTTCTTCTCTGTTTACTACTTCCGGCGCCATTATTCGATCACTTGTCATACTTATGAAAAATATGTACTTGTACTTATTGAAAATAGATTTTCAATAAGTACAATTTATAGATTTATAGAAAGTATAAAAAAATTAACTCGTCTGAAATATCACGGTTAAGTTCTGGATATTGGCAAAATTTATTGCTTCGTAGACTTCATTTTCAACATTTTGAGTATTATCGAGGATGCGGGAAATCACGCAGTAGTAAACAGCTAAGGAACCCACCACTATAATAAAAGTGGTATCGTATCGATGTGCTGTGGTCAGTCACTTACCAGGAAATCGAATACACTCTGTCCGAGCATCTCGAACGCGATGCACATGTGTCCGTGGTACTCGAACCAGTCCAGCATCTTCACGCACAGGCTGCAAGCGAAACAATCACGGCGTTAGCACGTTGGCCACTCGACATTGAGTGGCACATCAGTTTACATGTTGGCACATGCTCATTTCAACATATACGATATAGATGAGTGAGCTTTATGATATCTGGATGTTACATTTTGTGGATAGCGATAGAGTTAGATATAATACCATACAATAGCATATCATACTCATAATATGAAATAGAGAGAACGTCAAGCATTCCATTCCTGATCTTTAACACACCTCTTTAATTTCTTCCAACGTCTTTCATCCACAATCCTCTTATTAACATCAATAAACAATCAATGCTTGTATTTGGATGTATTAATATATTTATGAAACGATTTATACATCTATAGCTTCTTGACTCTAAGACAAAATTCCAAGTTTTATTTTGAAATTGTTCCAAGATGAAATAATTTTACATTGTTGTCGTTCAAGCATCAAATCCGCGACCTTCCGTATCCGCAGTCTGACAGTTAACTGGGCCAAGGAGGCGTTCATCAACAAAACGACTAAGTAGCATTTGAGTTTTCTAAAATTATAGCAGTTGGAATGTTTTTAAAATGCGTCGGCCGCGCAAATATATAATTAGTTATTGACGCCGGCATTAATTTGAAATCAAGGGCGTCGCTCGGACGCTTATCGTTGTTTTAGAGAGGGATGGGTATTTAGAAAGTGTGTCCGCGAGCGGGAGACGGTATTTTTGTGTGAAGTTGACATCGGCCTGTGGTTGGCCGCGCGCCAGCCGGAGCCATCGCGTCGCGCATAAACTTGCAAGGTCACGTGTTGCTACATTCGGCGTCGCACTGGATAATGCACATATCAACAAGTGATAATCGACTCATGCAACACGCCGTGTAACAAAATATCCGCATTGAGTGATAGGGGGCGGCACTGATAATGATAACTGAATCATTTTGGAAATTCGCCAAGTTTCCAGAGTGTCAAGTGAAAATTTGGCGCCTACAGGTGGACGGCGCGGTGCAATTTTACGGAGAATTTCGATTTTTGATATTTTGGTACATAAAATCACATTTAGACTTGTCAAACAAATAAGTAGGTCCCATAAGTAATAATATTGAAAAGCCACTCACTTTTTGCAGTCAGGGTCGACGTCAGCTAACTTTTCTAATACATTAATCTCTAGTTTCGCAGCCTCTCTGTACTTCTCAACGTTCTTGATTATCTTCAAAGCCATCCTGTGCTCCCTGGAACATTTATAATTAATCACATTATATTTCGGCACGTAAAATCCCTGGAATTTCCTGGCAATAAGTATCGAAAACTGACGCGTTAATATAAACAATTGAAAATAGACGTGAATAATCAAAATAAACCATTCTCTGCCAAACTATGTAACCGGCCAGAGGCGGTGTGAACGACACTTAAGAGTTGCTCGCAAATAAATACTGATACAATTAAGCGTTTTGTTATCAAATTCGAACATTTGGCCACGATTCCACGGGCGCATAATTCGTTTTGGTATACCTAATTCAAGCGCAGGAATTTACTGGGTACTGGGCTCAAAAAGGAAAAAAAAACTTTGACTGCTTTCAGTTAAACTTTAACTGAGTATGTGTTTGAAGATGACAAACAGAAACTGCTGAAATATAAGTACATAAGAATATAATCGAAATCGCTCTGAATCATAGTAAGCGTTCCATAATTAACTGCTGACATCTTTTCCGATCTGCGTACTTGTTTGGTGCAGTCGAAAGGACGTAACGTTTTGAACTACGTACTGTTCTTACTGTGTGCACCATATTGAAATCGTACTACAAGTGTTACCATGAATATGCTAACGACTGCACCAAATCCGGAATAAATCAGCAGAAGTAAATACACTATTTTGTCAAGTATTGCAAATGTTTCAAAGCTTTATACCACATGGTCCAGCTAATTTTCCTAAATTTAAATAAACTTATGCTATAACTTCCTGAACATAATTATATCTCGTTTAATTACATACCATTACATCTATTGTGGTGGGCTATTCAAAGTCTGTAATAGTATCAACTATGTGTCAGGTAGTCTGTCGCTCGCGGCCCGTTGAGACCTAGCTTACTACTTATACTTAATACCAAAACAATATACAATATTACTTACAATTCCAAATCCTTCACCTCCACCACCTTGCCGAAGGTGCCCTCACCGAGCGTGTCGATGATTTTGTCTGCAATCAAAGCGAGGCGAACCTTTTAATTAACCGTGCATTAAAACAAAGTCATGATGGAATTTGGCATTGGTTTCTCAGTACCCGTAAGAGATTGATACACACTATGTTACTCGGAGAAATATTAACAATTCCCGAGTACAAACATGTATACCAATGCTTTCTCGACGACACGAGACGAACCACGATCGGAGCTCCACCATGACTTTATCGGCAAAAACAATGATGCTTTTTGACAGTAAATAGAAAAGAAAAATTAAAAATTTGAATCTGAAATGTTCTATAAAACACGAAACTGATGTGAGTAGGATGACAAAAACTTGGATTCTTGAACTGTCTTCATTGCTGTGTTTATGTTTTCACGAATCACATGTTCGTATTGGAATGTGTGACGAGTGTGTGTGGAGTGA
Organism: Tachystola acroxantha; assembly: GCA_963506565.1. Lineage (NCBI taxonomy): Eukaryota > Metazoa > Arthropoda > Insecta > Lepidoptera > Oecophoridae > Tachystola > Tachystola acroxantha. Next base: position 10,243,105 of record OY735879.1, read on the forward strand.
CTGAGCGTACGGTTAATGTGTGTGTGTGTGTAATACGGTTTGTTAAGTTATGTTGTGGACACGAACATCTCGCTCCCATGACATATCCGGGCCAGTAGACCAGGTGTCCGTCCTTGTCGTCCTTGACGGAGGAGCGTGCCCGGGAGCTCTGCATGCGCCAGCGCCGCGTCGCGCGCAGGTCGCCGGTCGCCAGTCGCCGCGCCACGCACCGCACCGCACAGCAGCAGCGCGCGCCACGCACCGCGACGGCATCACGCACGCACCAGCACATCCAGGAGAGCGGCCACACGATCGCCACGACCCGAGTAGTGTTGTACCCAACAATCAAACAATGGAACGGTTGCCCGTCAGACAAGCGACAATTGTATGGAGTGGCGGCATGCTGTTAGAGGGCGGCCGGGTGGGCGCTGCACCGCGCACCGCACGGCGCCGGGACGCAGGATGGGACGGAACTAGGAGGGAGGACTCACCGAGGACAGGATCCCGATACACCGCACACACGCATCACATTCATAATCTCCTCATGCACAGATAGTTTAGGATGATGATAACAGTGTCCACCCGAACCGATATAATTATTCACATTACTAACACTAGATCTTGAACTTCGTTTACGTTTAGGGTTTGAGAATAATTTAACACACAAAAGGGACATGTTAGTCCTATAAACACGAGCAAAAAAGCGAAATACATGCACTATCATTTCAACTCCAATGTTTTCCTGTTACGATAAAGTTGGACGTGAACGCGTTGTTAGGTACTATAATATCGTCGAATAGTTTGACATTTGCCGAGTTCTATGCGCTGCCGAGAGACTTTATTCAACTACCGTCATTCATATATTGTCGTTTATGTTGTTGCGAAATTCATGCTGATTTTAGGCGGTTCGTGGGTATAATTTTAACGGAAGTTTTTAAATGTTAAATTACGTAATTATATAAAATGTTTATCTGATGAATTAATAAGGTCTAATAAAGAAAAATAACGGACCAGGTATATGTTAGCGGCACACAGAGGCGGGCAGGCGGTTAGCGTGTGCTTACAGGCGGCGTGACCGCGCGCCGCGTGAGGTGTCGCGGCCGCTGCGGGCGGTGTCGGCGCAGCTCGGACGGCAGCGCCACCACGTCGCCGACGCCCAGCGGCTCCGGCCGGCGCGCGGAACCAGACTCGCTCGACACACCGTTCGTCTCCTTGTCGGCCATGCGGCCGTACATTTCGTCCAGGTGCGCGTACTTCATGATCAGACTCTGGATCTCCTTGCGGCGTGTCTCCCGCTCGCTCAGCACCCGGTCGCCGACTGGCGTCTTGTCGTCGTCCTCATCGCTAGACGGAAAGTAAATCTGTCTCTGTCTACCCATTTCTCTCGCCGGTGAGGTCGCAGGCGTCTTTGTTATATTGGATTTTGAATTCGTTTCGTTGAGGCCGTGATGAGGCGATATGAGATCGCGAGCACTGGACTGCAGGTCGATGGCCACGGGCCGCAGGGCCAATTTCGCACCTTTCGCTTCACTCTTTTCCGCTCTGAGTGATCTTCGTTGATGTCTACGGTATATACTGTCTCTGTCTTTTCCGTAGTGAGGCCGGTCCCTCAGAGGCACATCGAATCCGTTCTTGTAATCGTTCTTATCACTTTGTTTATGTACAGACGACAGACGTCGGTCAGACGTATTCCTAAAAGGAGTCTTATCTCTAGTTTTGTCACGAGGCAACTGGTGACGCTTGAAGGAACTTTCACCGAAAACAGCAGTGGTCAAACTTCTCATCAGTCCTCCTCTAGATATAGGTTCAGGTTCTAAAGTTTTATCACGATCCTCTTTCTCCTTTCTGGCTCTTTCTTTTTTTTGGATCGCGATTCTGTCCAAGACCGATGAATACTTATCTTCTAATCTGCTACGAGTGCTGCCTAGGATTATAGTGCTATCAATATTATTGTTGGTTTCCTTGAGAGGATATCGTTTGGTGAACGGTGATGATTTATTATCTGTAGCATGCGCTCTGCGGAATGAGTCAGTGCGCGCGAGAGCGCTAATACCGGAGGTAGCATGCAGGGGCGATGCGTCGGGCCGGGCCTTGGGCGCGCTCAGGTAACTCGAGTACGTGCGCTCGTCGGGCGGCTTCCTCGCGGCCGGCGCGCCGACGCCGGATGCGAACGGCGCGTACGGCGAGATGTGTCTGTTGTTCTCGTAGCGGCGCACGGAGGACAGCGCAGAGTTATTGGAGAGCAGCTTGTCGTCGTACCGGCTCCTCGCGGCGGACAGCTTCGAGTCGGCGACGGGGTCCGACTTCTCGGAGGGCCCGCGCCGCGTGAGCCGGTTCATGATGCTGGAGTAGCCGTCCGACAGCAGCTGCGACATGCTGGTGGTGGACGAGCGGTTATAGCGGTGGCGCCGCGGGCTAGACGTGCCGTTGCCACTCGCACTTATACTAGCCATCGTTGTTTTACTAATTCACACGCACTTCTCTATCCGGGGTAGATCACATACTGTTCTCGACACGTCATAATTTCACATCTGGCGCGTTTGTGCACATCTATATACTGATTTATCACAATTTTTTGGTCACGCGGTGAATGGCCCGCCACCGAACATTGGACTGGGTCTATCCCGAGATTGGGAGCGCACCTAAGCACGAACGAATTTCAGAAAGATCACTAGCGCAGCCGAGTGCGGCCGCCGGTGCCAAGTAATGGTCGCGAACTAAAAATATCGGCAACCCGTGGGAGCGCCCTCCCGCGCACTCCCGACGCCGCGCCGCCGACCGTCGCCGCGCGCGCAGTGCGACGCATTACGTTCACTAAATGTATCCCGCTACACCTTCATTACAAAGCGATAACATTCATTACCCGCCCATTATGCGACTACTGCCACTGGAATTAGGTGTTATTTCTATTCCCTTCGATATTAAAACCCGCTGTAACAGTCATTCTTGTAGCCGGTGTTTTCATGATAAAATAGTTGTCGCCCACGCGTTCACGACATCATTTTTGGCAAACAGAAATGATGAGTAGTGGTGTTAACGTCATAAGAAAGGACGCTTTCAGCTACTTTCGCATGCGAGCGAGTACGGTAGATGATATTATTTGATCGTGGTGTGTTTGCGTGTTTGTAATGGAGCTTTAATGAGACACAGTAGCGGCATCGCCTTTCTCTGTGCATTGAGCTCGGACGCCAAGACAGTTCTGTCAATAAGCGGCAGGTAATTGGGTCAGTGGAGCGCAAGTGAGCCGTCCACAGTGCGAACAATACCGGCCACCGCCCGCGCAAGCCGCGCACACAGCATACCGCAGCGCACGCGTTATCCCCTAAGGTCAAATGTTGATTCACGTTGATCGGCCGATAATAGAGTTCAATCTGTGTGGCACTTACGGGGCTCGGGTTCAACAGGCGGATGCAATGGATCCAATTAAGAATGCCATCTTTACCGGCGCCATCTGATATTTTCCAACTGCTTATACAGTGACAGATATGATGGAATGACTAGTTACAACGAAATTTTAGTATTTATACTTAGTAATAGTTGAGTCAAACATTTTCTTGAATTTGTGAATGTTATGTTTACAAACAAACTGTCAGTAGATCACTATGTAGAAGTGTATCCATTTGTGATACAAAGCAACATGACCTATATACAAACTGAGGGAAACCGAACAATTGAACGTTTGTTTCAACTAAACAGAGAGTATGTTTTGTATATGGTCACGTACCCGTAGCCCGTAGAGATGTTAAAATGCAGTTGAGTGAAAAGATGCGGGCTCGACAAAGCTGCGTGTCTGATAAGTGTAACCGAAGCGGTGGCGACACGAACGCCCTCGGTGCCGGCGGCTGTCTCAAGCTTATCATATTGTAAACACATCTATTATTTATTTATCGGTCATCCGCTACCGAACGGCTTCTCGGCATGATAGACGAATTATCTTGATCGCTATAACAATCCGAGTAACAATTTAATGAATTCGCTTTGTGCTTCATGTTGACTTTTCAAGTTATATTTACCACAACTTGATTACGGTGCAATCTGCCGCGTTTATAATTCCATCGTGTGGTACTAATGTGGGTACTCCCACATTACTACATTCAGTTTTCTTACATTTAATTTTCCCCGGTTATTTGCATTTTACTGTTACCGTTCTCCACGACCACTCGATCGAATCTCGGTAGTTATTAATGCCCATTTCGCGTTAACTGATAGAATCTAAGAATCACATCTTGATAAATACGGCGTTCGAGGCAATACGCAAATGGCTTAGTAATACCGCTTGTCGGAACACTTGCGTCCGCCGAACGTTTGGCGCAGCGGAAGCTTCAAAACGCCCGACATTCTTCACATAGTGTCGACCTCGAGTTCGCTTGCATTTCTATTGTACTTTCACCGGCCATTTTTCAGTTCGATTTCAGTCAAATACCGACGTTATTACACCACCGATTAATATCTAAACACATCGGCATGCCAAGTATCGAAAGTTGAACACGCACGTATACTGCATACGATTTTAGTTAATGCATGTATTTCGCAACAGTAGTATATTATTCTGCATTATTTAATTAAAGAATCAGAAGCCACATACCTCAGAAAACACATAATCGTCAATCAAAGGATAGTTAAATTTCACAAATTCCTTAATGGCACTTAAGATGTTATAAGTTTTCATGTTAGGCGTTTGAAGCAGCTCGATTATTAAGAACAACACAGGTGCAAATGATTCATTACAGGATACACAGGTAACGGTCAACGGCACTGAGCACGGGAGAAGTTCGTTAACATTTCACGGTGTTGGGCTACTCTGTGGCGGAGCGAGCATGCGATACTACCAGCTGGCAGCAAGCGCTCGCTCGCCGCGACAATGCAATGGGGCGCAGGTAAAAAGGACTCCCCTGCGATTGGTCCACGCTAACCCCACGGCACGGTAAGCTAAGGACGAGTTAGACAGCTGTTTTTATAGTAATTTGCAAAGCAACGTCCCAGGAAATGTTAAGTACAGGTATGTGATAGACATGCGATATGAATTGGTGATGGTAAAATTACCTACGCGATAAAAATAACTAGACATAAAGTGTAAATCAATCAATAGATTCGAAAAGGCTTAGGTGATAAGAATATTAATTCAAAAGTAAGATCATACTAAATTAACATAAATTGTTGTTATTATCCTATATCACCGAGGGACTGAAATTTGGGTTATTGACTGAATACCAAATTGCACCGCCTTTCAGAAACTACCTAACCAGCTGCTTTTGGATTCAATTTTGTACCGCAGGGATGAGACTGACCTTGCCCGCCAGCAAACTGCACGCACCGTCCACATCGAAAAGGATCTCTGCGACCACAGAGAGCAGTTTGGAAACATCGTGCCAATGGCACCCGTGCTCCTTGAGGAACTTCTTATAAAGCTCATAGAAAGAGGACAGTTTAAGGGGCACTCCTCTGATACGATCGTGTCTTATAGTCAACTCCGCCATAGCACTGCACTCGACACAACACACTTAGTACTAACACCAGAAAAACTGTGGGGCGGGTGGACGGGGCGCCGGTTCACTACCAACTGTATCGTGTAGTATCGCGGGTGGCGCGCCATACATACACTACAGTACACTCAGTCAAATGTGACTCGTCCTCGCCTCTATTATAGTGCTGGCACTTGACACGAGCCGAAAAGATAACTAATTAATTTGACAATTATATAAGAATAGACTGTTGATGCAAATGAAATTTTAGTTTCGCAACTGTGGAGTGTCAAACGTCCGGACACTTCGCGTTCGCTCAATGTCCAGGAGCGAACTGAGAGGCTCCTCTGAACATCAGTTTAATTAAACATGTCAAACACAAATGGAGCAAACGATCTGTAGTGGCACGTTTCGGTTGGAACAGGATTTATCCGCGCACATCCCGCGAACTTCTTTTTAATTGTGACTAATCTCTGACCAAACATTGTTTTCTTGGTATCATGTACGTGATAGGTAAAGATATAAACAGACATCGGACATGTAAGTAAATATTTATCAGGAGTGTTTTGGGTTACAACAGATCATCGCCCTTATCAGTCTTGGTCATTACACCGAACACAAAATGTTATTCATTCCTAGTAGGCGTGATACAGTGTATTGTAAATATAAATTACAAGTCTGGTTTATTATCATTATCATGCAGTTGCATCCGGGATGGCTGCTAGCTTATCATATAGCGCCGGCACAGGAGAAATAATAGTACAAAGTTGGCGCCGGTTGTTCTTGTAGACAATTGGTAGTTACAGGAAAGAGCTCTTGAGTTTAGGCCCCCTTGGTTGAGCTTTTCAAAAACTTCACAAAAACTAACGTTTCGTATACACAAAAGTCACACCAAGCCACTACCACTCATGAAAATGGCCAAAGAATAACTAATACAAATTACTTAGCGAAGGGAAAATTGGCTAAATTGGTTTGAGGCATGATTAAGTTTAATCGAGGTGGAATGAAGCGGCTGGCGCAATGCGAGGCATTATCGGCAAGGTCGGCCGGAAGGAACTGGGCATTACCAAATAGATAGGTGGGCAACAAAGCGGGCGGAGCGCATTTATCAGACCGTATCTCGGCGCGCGGCGGCCGCGCCACTCGCGTATAAATGATACGCGATACGAACGTTACCATCGAGTCTTGCGATCTTGACCTCTGACTGCGAGGTAATTAGGCAATGGCGATAGTTATCTTTGAACTTCATTATTACTGAACGTAAAGAAATAAATTATTCAACAATTTATCTTGACAAGGAAATGTGTAATACCGAAATGGGCATGTTTTACTTCCTGTAAGGATTGGAGGATGACTCCACAGGCGTGTTTCTAACACTAAATAAACAAACGAAGGGCGATATAATTTGACAAGGGCGAGACACATTTTTAACGATACAGGAAAAACAATAACTGATTAGGCTCGTAAAGAGGTCATTAGATAATGCATTCGGTAGTGCTCAGATAATTACACAGCCCGCATCACGTAGACACCACAATAGCCCTGATGCCACGGACGGGAGCGAGACGATATAGCTTGCTCATTATCGAGCTTCGATATTCCTATTATGAACAGACAAAATAGTCGTTAGTAGTTTACGGGAAGATGAGATAACTTTACTTATCTCCTAACTTCTCAGGTGACAACTTGAAATTGACCAATGCAAATAAGTAGAAGCCCTGTGTAGTAATATCGTTTCTATGCTATGGTCGGTATGTGAAATGATAACTCGACAATGTTATTCGTAAGGAAAAATCCGCTTCCAGCCGGCTGCAACAGGTTTCAATTCAATGATTTCGTAGCGCAATTCAAAACAATTGAGACAACGCCTCTTGATGAGGCTCGATTAGGCAAATGTCTTTGAGGCTTGGATCTTTCCGATGTTTTCAAATGGTTAAATTTAAACTACCCTATTGATTGAATACTGCTTAAGTAATATCATTTCAACGAAATCTTGAAATAATTATTTTGTACAGACTATAAGGAATACGTCAAACCTACTCAGGGAAAATATCTCGACAAAACATCCTTAGTACAGACAGTTTCATACCTGTTAATACCATTCAAAACGATTAATTAATGATATCATGGCATGTAGAACGGGGTGCAGATTTGATATCATATATTTTAGGCTACTGCACACAGTATCAAAAACGAATGATTAACTAAACACGACTATGATTACTCGCATATTGTGTCTAACGCCTAATAGTCTATGTTATCAATCCAAGTTCTAAGAATCTCGTTAGTTTTGAATTAATTTAGGTATAGGCACATCCTCGATCGTGTGGGCGGCGCGTGCTCGGCATGGGCTGTTATCATAACAGCGCGGGCAAGTCGGCACATTCTCCTAGGTGAAGGTGATTGCAGCGGGACTATTTCTGTGCGCATGCGTCCTCCGCGACACCTAGCGCCATCTAGCGATTACAGCCCGAATCGAACAGTCCGTGCCAGCTGCTATTACTATTTCGGGCGGTCATACATATTGTTTACAGCCAATAGCCACATAAATTTTTTCATTGTTATTTTATGCGATATAAAAAACTAAGGCGAACGGTGATCTTCCTACACGCGCAGAATTGACCACATATTACTTCTAATTATATTGAAGAGGAAAAAAACGCTCCGCTAATAAGTAGGTATCTAAAAGAAATGTAATGTGAGTTACGTTAACGTGTTAGAAAGAATTAAATTACTGTACTAATATGAAAACTTGCATGATAATAATTCAGTCAAAGCAAGCGGGGAACGGAAAGATTACGTCTAAATAGCTGGACTTAAAGCTAATATTATTAAAATAGTAATGAAATCTACAAGGTCATCAGTGACTTTCTAGTTCAACTTTAAAAAAATCGATTTTACAATTCATTCGCAAAAAGAAAATTAACGATGATGGTTTTATTAAATAAACCCTTGACCTAATAATATACGCTAAAATAGATGCGCATTGCTCTCGATACGCTCACGCTGGCAGCGCATTGCGCAGTACTTCTAACACAGCAGAATATACAATACGTATGTTTATGCTTAGACACGCAGAACGAGACATTTCCCCGCATGTCTATCTATTAATTCTAAAGGCTTAACCATGTAGAGTTATCAATATTGTAAAAATGGTATTCTCTAACGATTCCGATATTCAAGATTTCTAAAGACTGACCTCAACTTCTTTCGGTTTGAGTTGTGAAGGTTGCTGGGGCACCTGTGGTGGCACAAAGGAGCACGATGGTTGTGGTTCCACCGCCAGTGTTTGGTTTGGCCGTGTAGACGGCTGCGACGGAGGCTTGGGGCTCTTCTCGAAATCTGCCGGTTGCCCTTCTGCATTCTGAACACGAATGTGTGGTTTAGCCGGTATATTGCTAGAGGTTTGTTCACAATTCGGTGGCCTCGATGCTAACCAAGCGGGCGGCACCGCTGGCGGATGCGGCGGCAGTGGTGGTATTTTTGAAGGAACTGCATTGGCATTAACCTTAACACTGCTATCAGGTGCGTTTACGTTAGCATTGACATTATCAGGTGCGAGGGTTTCTGTTATTCGCTCGCTGGTTTTGTTTTGAGTTGGTTCGTGTTCAGCTAGAACAGGTTCAGATGCGTTGGCAACCTCTTTGTTTATAGGTGTTAACTGTTTATTCGGAGATGCACTTGCATTTACGGTTTGACCCGGTAAATTATTTGGTACAGGAGGTAGATTCTTGGGCAATTTTTTACGAATTGGAATGGACGGTAACTTACTTAGAGGAACATTAACTAATGTTTCATTCGTTGCTAAGTTAGATGTATCGTTGTCATTCACATCCTTAACCACCTCATTCGTTACGACTACATTAGGCTTCGGTGGGTCGGGGAACGTTGGCGAGGCTTCATCCCTACTTTGGGAAAAATCAGTGCTGTCACACGATAGTTCATCGAGGCTCTGCACTATATCCAGCGCGGAGGCTTCGTGGTAGTCGGTGGAACATGGGGACGTGTCGTCACTTGTATCATCAGCACCGTGTGGCGCTTCAGAACTTTTACTGCTCGGCACAAAGGCTAAACTAGAAGTAACATCATTAGAAATGTCCGCATTTAAGGATTCCTCACTTTGTGTGGATGATTCTCTATTGGCAGAAGAGTCTATTACACTGACTTTATCGTCTTCACTTACTACGTTACTACTAATAGCGGAAGGAACAGCTGATGTCACTATTTCTGATTGTGAACTAGTTGCGTTTTCATGTATTTCACTTGCAACTTCAACAACCGGCGTAGGTATATCTTCCGACTGATAACTGTTGTCAGTAAATGTTTCAATATTTGCTTGTTCTATTGTTGGTAAACTCATGTATTGTGGTATGGCATATTCGAAATCGTTCAACGGCATATAGTGGATGCCATCCTGATCTCCGATTGGAGCTACAAATTGAGGAGGATAGTACTCAAATGCAGCATTATCATTGGCGTAAGCCGACCAAGGGTCATTAGAAGGTATTAATGGCAGACCATCGTAATATAACTCTGAATTTATATCCCTGTCGATTAATAATTCTGGTCTAAATTTCCAAGGTACAAACGAATCTTCAAAAGCTAAATAATTTTCAGGTAGCACGACCATAGTTTGATTTAATTGCGATGGATCTAGAGCATATGAGCCGTCGTAAAATGGATTATTAAGTACTAGCGGTGGCGGTTGTAGTGGTCGACAGTCCATTGTTACTTCGGCTTCTACGAATAATCCATACTTTGACAGGTCTGGTTCGGATCGTCTATGACGGAATGCGCGGGCGTCAATGTCGTTTTCAAAGCGTGTAGCATAAATGTCTGAAATATCAAAACTGTGAGTTCGTCGTAAATAGCTATTTGGTAGGAACTGCTGTTCCGCGATACGATTTTCTTCGAATTCACTGTCATTCACTTGATTATGGGCACCGAAAAATCCGTATGGCACACCGACGTTGTTTATTTCCTGCAAAGCGTTCGCATCGTTTGTTTGGTCGTAGGCGACATGGATGGCAGGGTCAAGGGTGGCGGCGACATCGCTCCGAGCGGCGTTGCTGGGCAACAGCACCACTTGAGGCAGACAGGGCGGGGGCCCGCAGAACAACAGGTTATTGGGGGGAGGACGTGGAGGCTGGGCAGCCATGGTTCGCGCGCAGGCCGCCCTAGCCGGGCGCGCGGGCTACGAATTTCAGCACGGGCGGTGGAGACGCACCGGGCGGCCGGCAGAGCTTTGCGACTGACTGAAAGCGAACCGAATGACGAAGGCGAACACAAATAGCACGGGCGCGAGCGCGAGGAGGTCGCCGTCTCTCGCGCACATCTTCACGGGCGAAGGCGTACGCGCACGCGCACTCACTAGCCAAACCCGTCCCGCATGTTATCCCAAACAAGCGACTGACGTTTGCGCATTATTCCTGTTCCGCACTTTGCTTACGACCGACTGTTACGCGAACGACTCACACTAGCGCGAAGACGACAGGTTTTCGGGCGGACACTACGATTGTGATGTGATGATGAGCGTAGGTTTTGAGAATCATACGAGTCTTTCGTGCATCATCTCAAATAAAAATCATTAAGGAACGGTTGGACTCACGTGTTCTGGGGGTGACCGCTGCGAGGACTCGTCGCGGTGGTGCCTCCTCCGCCTGTGCGACGTCGGCGAGCGCCGGTGGTGGGACCGCTTCGAGCGTTCATTCCTCCGTCTCCACGAGTGCTCCGAGCTGTGAAATCATCGATCGACAAGCTGTAGGGTTAGTGAACAGGATAACGGTAAATGTATCGGATGAGAAGAATGCTAGGGCGAGGTTCGTGTGTGCTGTATGCGAGCTGGCCATGCTTACGACAGCGAGCGTTCTGCGCGGCCGGCGGCGGTGTACGGGTCCACGAGCCGGTGTAGCTGGTCGGTGGGCGGCAGGCAGCACGCACGCAGCAGCGCCCGCGCCGCCGCTGCCCACCGCCGCCTTTGACCCGTGCCTTTGCGTATGCCCTATGGCTACGATCTTGCCTAACCTTGCGCAACAGTCAAAAAGATCGATTCACTAACGTCATCGTCCGACACAAACCGTAATTATTCTCATGTGTCCGCGAAACGTGCAGCTCGATACAATGGTACAAAGCAGACACTTCTATTCCTTTACAATTATTTAGCATATCACTTCAAGTTTAGAAAATATTCAATATAAAACACGGTCATTTGGGCCAAGAATTTAAAATATACTACTTTATCCTGTAAATATAAAATCACTGTCAAAGGCGCGATAAGATATTATGATGCATTGCTAAGTTTTGGATTAAGGAAATGTTGTTGCCAAGCGGCGGTTATGTCACCAGCCGACCCGCGCGTGTTGCGGTCGCGGCCACACTGCCACGTCTGCCAGCTGTGATAGATCAGCGGCTGCGCTCGGCCACGAGATACTGCTGATCAATGCTCGATTCACGACAATCGTCACAGCGTAACGAGCGCACAAACGAAACCTCGACGTCACTAGCCGCAATGTCATCATGAGAAAATCACCGACGCTCCGTAGCATAAATCGTGGGGAATTATAGCAATTGAGTTGCTTTGTTACCATAGACGGCGTGTGAAGCCTTGACCTTAAAGTGTACATTGCTGCTTGAAATCAATTTCAATTCACGTTTGCCTATTCGACTCACCAGCAATCCCGCCAGCTACGTGGGTTTGACAATAAAACGTTGTCAATTTGTATGACACTCGCACTTTTTAATTCCAATTTGGGATTTGGGTATAACATATTTAAATAGTTAAATTATTTTCGCAATGTAATAAGGAATTATATTAGTATAATACTACGCCCATGTGTATGGGTAGGTGTTGATTCTCCGGGACAACAACATTAGAATGAAATTACTGGAAGCATGTAACAATGCAAGACTCGGACGCCGCCACGTCTAATAGAATTAAGTTCCACGTAATTGGTTTACTTACATAGTGCAGGCTTAAATAAAACTATTTACTATCTATAAGTCCAGTGGTGGTCGATAATAACTAGGTAATGTTAAGACGTAAGTACCAATAGGCCATATGAGACGAGTCAGTTTTAATGACATTACTAGAATTCATTTATCAAAGCAACAAAATAAATGAAATGAAGGTGGTGGTGGTTACTGGCCAACCGCAGATATAGTAGGCACAAGTAACGACATCTAGCGTCGAGTAGAGCCACTAATTCGAAACTGAACACGACGATTTATGACTATCACAAATGATTATGAATGAGGCGGACCGAGCAATGAATAACGCTAACCAAATGCGTCGACGATTAGTATTAACTAATGACTATAATAAACGTGTTACTTAAATGTGTATCAAAAACGTGCAATCTTCCAAAAGAGGAACTAATGCCGTCGTCGGCGCGGTGCATGCGCGGGCGGCGGTAACAAATGGCACTGGTAATGTCACATTGTTTAGCGCCGCCGAGAGGTTGAACTTGAGCACACACGGCTCTAGACCTTCGCGCGATCATGCCCACATATGTTAACTAGTCCAATTAATGCCACTATGTACACTCGACACCACATCAACCTACATAAAAACAATGCAATCCAGGCAGTATTATCATCTCGTAAAGGGCCCGTGTCTTATAGCTGATGTGTTGTAGACTATACGTAATTATTTGAACGTGTTGCCTGCCATATCCGATGGAACTTGGAAGCAAAAAGAAAAATAAACAGAATGTTAAATGGAAATTAAATAGAAAAGATAGAAAACGATTCATCAGGGAATTGACTATGAAACCAAATTAAAGGTAAATATTGCGTATGTAAGATATAACAAATTAGGAATAATAAATTATGATTCATCGACGGAAGCCCCATCTAAATAAAACGCCGGAATGATGTTATGATTTTAGGAGCGATAGCGACCCGTCTATCAAAATTGATAAGATCAATGACTTAACAAGTTGCGTCATTTCTTGATTTAATAATCACAACTGTACTGCGATAAGAAATAGATTTTCAATAGATTACATTACTCTCTTGTTATCTGGTTATGGCCTCAATATGAATGAATATTTCAATTCTACAGTTACAAAATGCAACGTCGTGTCAGTTTTATCATGTGTTGTTTTTGGAAACTGATTTATTTCATTATTATACTCGTAGATATTTAGTTATGTTTATCGTGATCTAGTCCTGAAGCAAGATATTTACAGGTCGAAGTGGCTTTTGCTTTGGGTGGGAAGAACGAAAAATCCCGTAAATGCGAAGTCGCAGACAAAAGATAATCGTCAGAATGCGATCTTAGTCGATACGACATAAGGCAGCAGTGCTTTAAATAGTGGGCGAGTGTTATTGAAAGAAATATCTAAGTAGGTAGCTTATGCAGTCATGTGTCAGTCATTGCATTGGTTCAACAAAGCCGGTCACGTCACACGATCTGTCTCCCATAACAAACACCGGAACGTTCACTTTCGACGACCGACGACACCGATCCATCGAATCAAGTTCTTATGTATTCAGTACTTCCCAAACCGGCTACTATACAGATTTTCTAATACTAGTGAGACAAGTATCTCACACACATCGAATGAAACGTCATATCAACACAGTCACGCCTCAAGAAATTTGTCTAAACGTCCGTCACTATAACTCAATTAGCAGCCTGCTTCATCTCTCTCATTAACGCCGTGTGTATGTAATTTTAATTGGTATATTAATTCCTTTCCGCGCTTTCCTTTCGTCTAGCTGCTACCGGCCGAGCAGCCTTTAATTACGACTAAGGTAGCCGTGGAAGGTGAAAGCGAACAAGACGTAATTCGCGACTTGTGTGTTTGTGCTCTCGCAACGTGCACTTTCAGTTCCGCACGCCACAAGCGGCGCGGCGACGGTAAATACCCTTGTGATAACGACGCGTGTCAATATTGGTAGAAAATCCATGAGAAAGTTGGTTTTGGGGACCGATACCATACGAATATGCTCGTAGGAAGGAAGCGAGGTCAATAGTCACGATCTGTGCATATTTTGTAACTAATGGCTTCCATCCACACACTATCGGCGGATCGTTCGGAGCCATTAAGGAAATTGTGCAAATACGTTTAAATGAAAACTCGACGAAGGAAACATTAATTTGCAATGCGGTCAACGTCCAAAGCCGGTGAAGTATTCACACAACGGTTCTTTATATTTAGAAACGCTGAACACGTGTATCGGATTGAATCATCTTCTCTGTTTACAGTGTCCTAATGTTATTTCCTGATGTTATAACGTTTCGGTATTTTTACTTTCTTCTGCTTAATTTAGATATTGGAAACCCCGTTTATATGGCATGACTAACGTATCATTAGAGGCAGGCATTTGAGCTATGTGACCGTATAGATTGCGATAGCGATATCGTGTGACAGGCAAGGAAATCTGGTCCGAGCCGAGTGCTAAAGTGTGCAAAGGTCAGAGGCAGCGAAGCAGCAAAATCGCGGCGAGAGTGGAACGCCTGCCCGTGCTGTGACACAATGACCATAATCGATCGGCCGCCGCCGGTCAGTGCATACTGCGGCCGGTTACGAAACCGAAAGCCGAGTCCGCGACGTGACGCGAGCCGTGCCCGGTCAAGGATCCACATCCACTGGACTACTCGTGACATATTCAAATAGTTTTTCTAAGGTAAAGTGCATGACACGATAAAGTGACTTACATTTCCCCTGTGATTCACCTGCAGTGGAATGTACTCTGTAGATATCGAAAAATTTAATTTCCGTGTGATTCACTCGGGACGGAATTTAAGTTTGATAAAAAGACTACGAAAACAATGATGGAGTATCTATTTAAATGTTTGTGTTCATAGTACGGTCGGCTGAGTTCCCTCATAATAACCCCTCTACCTCTAGCCCTTTTTTGTGCCCGACCTGTCCGGCCCGGTTTCACAGTTTGTAGAACAAAGCTTTGTAACTCTGTTAAGTTGCTTAGTAGTTTTGAAGTGTTAGTTGTTTAAACTGTTGTTGTTGACTACCAACTTAGACAAGCTCCATTATCTACTACGCTAGCTAAGTATATCTACTTACTGAAATTATTAAGACTGAAAGTTGTTTGTCAGTGAGGTAATCTGAAGGGAAAACACTGCTCAAACAACTGTGTCATTGGGAGATTAACATAAATCTTCCTAGCAAACGCTCGGGACGCATTTAACCCCGGAAAAGAATCATGTTCCTACTGGAAAATCAAACAACAAATGGCCACGCTACTAGACGAAATCCTTTCATTATCCATATACATAACGATCAATATGAGGCAAGTACTTTAGAAATTCGACCAAATCATAACAATAAATACTGGCAACTCAAATTAACAAGACTACAGTAGAAGTGATGCTCGTAAACAGCATTAATGTTACACTAAATGATATGTTCAGAGTCCCAAGAGCAATGACACAGCAGATGAGCGCTGCGATGGGCCGGCCGCGGGCAGGCAAGGCCGCGCCGGATGAGCGATTGCCGCGAACCGTGTCAGCGGTGCAGCCGCGACTAATCGCCGCCCGCGCCCGCCGGGTCAATGACAAGCGCGGCTCTCTTAGCCTAGCACTCAAAAATACAAGCTCCATATATCGACGTCGTGAACTTTACGTGTTTGTACATTTATCAAATCCTACACACATTCATTTTATGCTCTTATAAACTTAATACTGATATAGAGACTACGACGATATGTCATAGTGACAGTGGTAGATGTTAGGTAGGTTTAGGTACCGCAAGAGAGAAAGAACACAGTCTCGCCGACACTACATATACCGATACTATAATATAAAACAGTGCAAATACTGTAATTGTTCGGTGTGATGAAAAAGAAACATGTCAATAGGAATCAATTAATACTCAACGGGATGTTTAATATGAAGAAGTTCACAAGGCGGTTACAGTTAGCTAGATTGTGATTGATGTCCATTTGATTTTGGAGAGACATGACCTGATTTTTCAGGTCAGATGGCAAAAAATATGCGAAAGACTAATAACACTGAGGCGAGTCAGGATGGCCTAAAATCCATTAACCTTAATTAGAATACAGACGTGAATAGCGATGAAAACTTTTTTGGATGAGACCGTGAATGTTTTAGCTGTCCGATATAGACATACCAATTTCAGAAAACTGATAAAACAATCTCAGCTAGAAACGCAATTTAAAACGGGTGTTTCATCTTTCATCCTATAATTCAATATTGGTTGAAATGGACTCGTAGAACGGAGTTACGGTTAGAAATTTCTAAAACGACTTTTCAAGCAGATATTGTCGCCGCATCTTAACTCATTACTCATCAAAGATTATGAGATTTATAAGTGCGCGTAAGCCCACCGTCCACCGGGCAGGCAGCAACCAACAAGCAGGACCAACCAGTCCATAGTGAAAGTTGATCGTGCGTGCTGTCAGCTTTTGACATTTGTCAGATGCACGTAAGCCGACTGCTAATGCAGCCATTAGTATTAGCGATACGACGAGAACCGGGTGTTGTGTTTACTCGAAAACCAGAAGTCATCCATAAAATTTATTCACGTACGTTTGGCACGACCGATGTGACTGTCTTGTACATTGTTTTTGTACATAATAGCCAGTGGGAAAATTTCACTCGCCTTATTAGCATAAGATGAGAATATGGCAATTAAAATGGACTCGTTACAGTTATAAAGTTCGGCAAAAATGTAGTAAGGGAAATCTGTGGTCCTGTAATGGAGTTTCTCTATAGAGCGGGTAATAATGCTGGTGCATAATCAATCATTATTATTGGTATCAAATCGCGCCAGTGAGAGCGGGTAGATATCTGTCGAAAAGCCACAAATCCCACCGCAATAAAATACTTTCTCCTGGCATTTCCAATCGTAAACCACCAACACAGTCGTTCACCCTTTTATTACTATTTCTATTCGATTGACGTTTGATTGACAGAGAAGAATAAAAAGACAAAAGCAAATTTCATTACGTCATGACGCCTACCAGTTGACAAATCCTTTGCGAGCGAACTAACCGGGACAGGACCTTGAAACATTCACCGAGAACACTATCGAGACGAATCTTAAAGTTAAGGTATTGCCGGGCGCCCACGAAACTGCTGAATGTTTGTTATTGTTATGCATATAAAGCTCGGCGCAGGTATGCATTAATTTAATGACGTATGTAGAAGACAGCAGCTTACGCTTATTACGTTTGTGCGTAATGGTGTGTAGACACGAACGTTATTCACGATTCAAAAAGTTTGATTGCGCTCATTAGCGAGTGTAAATCAAGTTCGGTGTCACTCAACTGAGGATAATACACTAGGTCGCGATAAGGGCGGATTGACGGCGACGACGTCTAAGCACTTTTCTCTCATTTCGCTGCACGTTAAGTTGGCCAAATGGCGATAATGAGCGAGGAGATTAAGCAACCAGCAGCGGGATGGAATAAAGCGCAACTCTGTGAGTCACGGCGGCGCACGGCGAGTTGTGCAATGCTTTTGCACAACCAGTCTCTGGGCCCGCACAGCTACTACCATACATACAGCATAATATTTCAGGCAAACATACTGTATTGACATGACAATGATCGGATTCGAATACAATACGGTCAGGGGCAGCGGGCAGTTTCATGTATCTCCGAAGTTTTTAAATATTACGAGTCGAGTTTGGTCATACGACAGTGCACTTGAACAGTTAGCGAATAATGTAGTTTGTTTTTATTACCGCAACCGTAACGGTACAAAGCCTGCGAAATAAAATTTTATTACAACCACCAAAATCCGCATTAAGATTATGATATGCTTTTGCAAAATACATACATTGTTCAGTTCCTGATATGCTGTTAAAACGTAGAAGAAATTATTGTGCAACCGTTACAAGAACACGCGAAACTGCTGGTCTGCGTCTTGCGATGCAAGTAAGATGTACGAAACGAGGAATTTCTCTAAAACTAGAATGTATCTAAGAACCGGCTAGGCTAGTGGCTTTAACGTAATGGTTGGCGGAACATGTACATAGCGTAGAGGTATAGCGCGAAAGCTCGCTCTCGCTGCACTCCGGCGCAGTAGCCAGTAGCAGAGTCGTTGCACTCCTGCCGACAAGTGTTTTTTTTCTATTTTAAATGCGCACGAGACGTTCCTGACTTCGAGTAAGGTTTAGCAGGCTTGTTGATAAGTTGCCCTCAGCTCAAAGCACACACGAATTAAAGGATTGGATCAACATGGTTTCATGGAGGAGGTGATGGAATGTTAGTGAGGTTGTTTGGCCAGAACGGCGCGGGTACATACGATACGCTCCACTCGTGTTCGCGCATGCTCTTCTGGAACGCGGCCGACTTGGGCGTCCACGAGTCCACGCCGAGGTACAGTGCCGGCAGCTCGGCCACCTTCACCTCGAGCCGCTCGGCCAGGCGCTGCTCCACCACGGCCTTGGGTCCGCTGGTCAGCGGCCGCTGCTGCTCCTTGGCGCCGCGTCGCTCTACTCCGCCGTAGCCGTTCTGTTTTTCCCCGTTGCAAGACGTCACGCTCTTCGGACTATCTGTGCTGAGCAATTTGCTCCTAACGGTGTCCGCCTTACCGTAACTCTTGTATTGCACTGATTCTGTTCCGTTCGCTGTCCGCGAATACTTCAAGGAATCATATGTGTCGCCGTTCAGGCTAGTGTTCATGTGGTACTCGACGTTGTTCAGGTTTATGTCTCTATCGACACGTTTCATCGGGGCGTCATACCCGTTTCGTTTGCTGAAACGCTCCTCGTGGTTCTGTTTGAGGAAGTTATTTTCGAAACTAGTTTTACACTTAGGAACATTGTTTAAGTAGTCGCTATAACTTAAGTCTTTGTGTAACCCTTTATCACAGCCTTTTTTGAGTGTTTCTTGTATGTCTATGCCGTTCCCGTTGACCCGGCAGTACGTGAAGCTGGCCGGTTGTCCGCCCGCGCCGTGCTCCGCGCGCCCGCTGTCGAGTTCGTGTGCGGCGAGCGCGGCCTCGTCGCTTGCGCCTGGCGCGAGCCGGTGCGGCTGCTTGGCGAAGTCCGCGGCCGTGATGGCGGCGCGGCTCTGTCCGGCTGGCGCGGTCCACGTGTCGTGCTTCTTCTTGTCGCTGCTCTTGGAGGACCAGGCCTTGGCGAGGGCCGCCTTGAGCGCCTCCCGCCGCTCGTGCACGCTCACCCGGGGGTACTCGTGTATGGGTACGATGGCGGGCGCGTACAGAGTCGACCGCGGTGTGGCTCGCGTTATGCGGAAACTTCTGAACTCCCTGTTGAACTCCGAATTCAGAGAATAAGCCGGTATTCTCGAAGTCACCATTTTGAGATCAAAATTTCCACTCCCGGTAATAGTTAACTTTGTTCACAATCAAACTTATATTAGCACCGAGCACACTGAACACATATCGACTCTACCTGCAACGAAGGATAGTTTCGAAACCGTGTTGAATTATAACCGGACGTACTGGAGCGGACGATTCCTCGAGCGCGATTCGGTGCTGGGGGCGCGTGTGCGTGTCGCCCTGGCGGTGGGCAGCGGGCAGTGGGCAGTGTGCCGGGGCGCGACCTTCGCGGTGTGCGGCGCGCGGCGGCCGACGCACTGGTCAACGAACCGCCGAGCGCCCGCCGCGCGACGCCCGCCTGCAGCTTGCATAATGCACTCGCGAACCGCTGCCCTACCTTATCTCTTATGCAGTTATGCCACCGATCACGACAACCGGTACGTACAGAGGCGAGTGATAAAAACGTTATCGCCCCTGTTGCGTTAATATTTATGAGCATTAGCCGATGATGGGTGAATCTATTAAGTCGCAGCCAGTGATAAGACGTCACTCGTGCGTTAGCTCGTTTTGTGGAGCTGTTAGTCCGTATAAGTGCAGCGAGTGTCGCCTTGCGGCGTCCCTAATATGGGCGCGGCGTGCTGCCATATGGCGGGTGCCCCACACATCCTCGGCCGCCTCTCCAGCTGCATCGGCGCAGACGCACCGCCCGCGAACAACTATTCTGGGGCACGCATTACACCGGTTGCGTTATTAGCATTCTGAGATGGATTGCTTTTATTATCCACGTTTATTTAGACTCCGTGGCGCGGTCAAGAGAACACGGTCCATGCACGATTGATGGAATCATTCATTTCAGTCGAGATTAAACATTATTCATATTTAATGTAAGGCCAACACGCATTGAATATGCATGAACGCACTAGGTTGTATTATTGAATACATCACAGGAGATAACAACACAACACGAGCCCCTGTTTGTTTGCTTTAGTTTATTATTTCTAAATTATCAACACGAGATACGCAGTAATCGTTAACGGTTTTAATTCAACACATTTCGAGGTTCTACGGGATGCACTTTATTATGATCTGACACTGCACTGTACCGGCTGACACACACGGACGTCTGCGGT
The DNA here is from genome assembly GCA_963506565.1 of Tachystola acroxantha. Classification (NCBI taxonomy): domain Eukaryota; kingdom Metazoa; phylum Arthropoda; class Insecta; order Lepidoptera; family Oecophoridae; genus Tachystola; species Tachystola acroxantha. The sequence goes on from OY735879.1 coordinate 10,263,894, forward strand.
GGCTGCGGTTCACATTCACAAACACCTTCGTAGCGCGGGAGTGCATCGTATGTCGTTCTGTGTTGTGCGGAGTGCAGCCACCGGAAGCGAGTGCGTGTGTCTGCCTGCGCTCGGCTCGCGGTCGCGGTGTCGGTACCTTCTCGTAGCGCGCGCGAGAACTGCGTGCGGCGTGCGTGCACCGCTGCGACTGTACTGACTGAAGGGAGGCAGCGGCCGCGGCGAGAGGACCCCACCGCCGCGCCGCCGCAGCCGACACGCTCCGCACACCCACTAGTGACTCTATCGCGAGAGCGATACGGCTGCAATCGCAGGAGCACTGACCTTCCTACGTCGGTTTGCTAGTTCGATGCCTTACTCTCAGTATGGGAACTTCCAATTGGAGAACTTCCTGCGGCTTCCATTCTTATAACTTTTATTACGTATTTGGTAGCAGAGTTGTAAAATTTTATATAGGATTTATGATGGATAATATAATGAGCGAAAATGGGTTATAATTATATGAAACATGCGATTTAACCACATGTAGGTATGTCCTCTACAACTTGATAACGTTTTTGGATGCAATTTCATTTTTAGTGTTTAGAATTAGATCAAAGACAAGCCGTGCAACGACTCCGGAGTAAGGTTTTGGTATTGAATGCACATAGTCGCGAACAGCAAGAATAGTTAGTCTTCCGAATATGTAAAAATAAATAAGTAAAAATAAATAAATAACTACTACTAAATAATTACTATGATTTCTTGCAGCACAAAAAAATTTAACCAACGATTTCCCGATTGGTGTTAGTCATAATGAGAACAAGCCTGCTCGAGCAACAAGTGGTTCGTTGAGTCGAGCCAGCACTGCCTGTGTGCTCTACCCGCTCGAGTTTCCACCAGTGCAATACTTGGGAACTGGTCTTTGTCCACTCCAACCGGATGCAGGGGAATTGGAAAGGTTTTTAAAATTGCAAAAGATAAAATGTAGGTTTCCACGGGTAAGTGTTTTTTGTCAGCGTGCTAAGCGGTGAATCAGTATCAAATCCATTATTGCAAGTAAATACATTGTTGTGTGTACTATTGCATGTTATCATTTTATAGAGTTTACAGTCACACCTCTGCTGGTGGTGATTTCCACAAAATTATGATGTGCAAAAACATAATAGACAATACAAAAAAAAATCGAATTTGTAATCTGAGTAATATCTGTTCCAAATTAAGATATAGGTATGCTAATAAAAAAAGTTTTAATAGGACAAACCCGTCCAAATCCAAAACCGTAAATCCATATCATTCAAAAATTTACCAAAGAATGAGTCAAACAGGTTCGATATGTAACGAAAATTTTAAAAAAACTTGTATGTGCCTAGTTAGTGCTTTTTATTTTTTGTAGTTTAAACTAAAACACTTGTCCTGTATTATTAACATGGGGGTTTGTCCTTACAGTCTAGTCGTTGAACTCTTGACGCAAGTGTTCTAGATAATTGCTAAATGTGTATAGGAAATCCAACTTGTTTACCCTGTCCGTGGTCTCAGTGAGCTAATTATTGTGTTATGTGGGACGGAGTAGTAAATGACGTCATAAAAAAATCGTAACACTTTAGTTGAAACCTGAGCTACATTTATAAGTATTAGGTACTGTAAATAAAGAATAAAACATATAATTTTCGCAAGAACGTAGAAAATTAATTTATAATTAAGTTAAGAAGTTACAGAACTTGCATTGTTATTGTATTCTGGTTTGATATTTTTACTTTATATAAAAATTTACGAGTATGTGTTTTACTTCATATAAAGTTGCTAAGAAGTTAGTTGCTGTACTTTTCTTTCCTTCCTTTAAATTCGGAATCATAAATCAGATACTCCACCATTTAATGTCTGATCTCAATAGAATTACGAGCACTGTGACTTCCTAATTATAAAATAGTTTTCTATGTTCGTGAAATATCTGTATTGTTCTTAATTTATAGAAACTTTTTTCATACCAATATCGAACAGGTTACAATACGTGTTGCACACTGGGTGACAGCTCAGGGTCTGTAAATGTAAAGTCGGTCGTGGTTGGATCGAACGAATTTTCTCTTGGAACGTGTCGTGCGCGTTTTTTAATCGCCCAGTAATGTGGAGCGTCCTCAATCGGCTCGTGTCGTCATTAAATACGAATTCGTTAATTAGTGCCGCGGAGTATTGAATTATAGGGAGATGTCACACTCACTTACCCTAATGGGAAGTAAGTTGCAGCCTCCACTCCCATTAATGGGCAAAAATGCTCATGTACTTTCTTGAAGCACTTAATAAGGAGTAATTACGTAATTGTTGTTGTAAGCCTCACAAATGAAATTTACATTTACTCCATGTATACATAACCAAATGCATACATCCAGTTTGATTATGTACTTAAAGCCAATATACAAATACATACATACAGTTTATTTTTCAATGCATCAAAAAAACTCAAATCTTCCTATTGGTGGGTAGCCCTTAAAATACCCTTAGTTACACCGACAACTAAACCGTTTAGTTGGACTGGCGCCGCACATTCGATTAAAAGTTGAGTTGATCCTGTTATACACACCTCCATGAGCATGCATTGCTTTGCCCACCAACTAAATAGTTTAGTAGCCGAGCAATCGGCCGTCTGGCGGGGTCCCTTCGTAAAACTGTGTCACACACCCATAGTTACGGGGTGTTTCTTCAAGCAAGATATTTCTCCAGGAATCGCGGAAGATCGAGACTAACCATGCCATATAGGCTGGCATCACGAGTCACTTAATGGTTACGACTCATTTAGATAATAACACCTCCTGTCTCATTACTCCGTGACTAGTAGGAAAGTGCGCTATGCGCTCCGTAATTATGGTCACTCTATTTATGAAATATTTAGCACCCAGCACACACAGAACCTCACCGAAGACATTTCGCTGCAATAAACGTAACTGTGTCTTACCTGAAACAAACAAACAAGAAATTAAATTCACTAAACACAGAAACGCCACGTTAGTGGCTATTTGCACCAATAACGTCACAAAAAAATACAGCAGTGCAACACACCAAACTAAATCGACCGAAAGTTACTGTATTGGTTCCCAATATCATGGTTTAAAAAAATAGCATGATGATGAAGGTAACCGATCACGAATAGTAAATTTTACGAAGTCACGAGTTCTGCAACATCTTAATTTATACAACAATTCTTTTTTTGTTTATTTTACGAAATTTATTAATATACCTACCGTAACTTGATTCTTAATATCGATCAAGTTTAATTGTGCGTTACAGTAACATATTGTTTAGGGCGACAGCTCCGTCCTCAACAAACATACCCAATAAAATATATGAACACATTAAGCGTACCGAGGTACAGAAGGTCAAACTGTTTCGAAACACGACTGCATTAACCGAAGATTATTATGTATGCATTTGGGCCACCGACAAAAATAAATAATGTACATGCATACAAGTGTCTACAAAGGAATTATTTCGTTTATTTTTTAAAGTACCTGTTAAATGCGCCGACATATGTAAATATGTTTTTAAATTTAATGACGGACTTAAAAGACAATAACTTCGTTAATTAATCTTGAATTAAATAATTCGATGGTAGAAAATATAACCTTCCACCGCCTGCGAGGAAGGAAGGAATAAAATCACATTTATGTGGAGATAAATATCTTTTATTTGGCCTGGCGCGAGGCTGTAGTGGCCGTTTTATTTCAATAAATATCTCGTAGTACAGTTTAAGGACTCGAAATAATTAATATTTTGACAGGAAATATTTATATATCAATGTGAAGGAAAGGCAACTAAAGTGACAGGCGAATTTCCAGGTAGCCCAATATGGGAGAAAGTTGAGTTGGCAATATTGAAAACAAATTGAATTAATAGCCTGCCGAAGCACCGTCATAAATTATTGCTGCCTACGTTTTGTTTTTTGTTGCTAAGGAACGAGAAGCTAGCTGCCGCCCCACAGAATTATTATTTTAATAATATGATATTGGTAATCAAAAGTTATTGTGAATTAAAACCAAAAAAATCTAGTTAATCCAGTAAAAATATAAAAATTGCCTAATAAGTAAAATAGGAAATAATAGACTTTAGAAATCTTCCAATACATTGAATTTGGCATGGATTTCCAAAGTCTTAAGTAATTAAAATCTACAATTTCAAAATGAATCCCGATTTTTTTTTGAAACTATAGGATTTATAAACCACAGAAATTTAATTACAAATATTCGATACGACTCCCACAGTGTCTTGCGATAATATATTTTTCAATATTTAACACCTCTTCGTATAGTTTTAAATACATTGCGACATGCTCGCGGCAGTTAGTAAAGTTGAAACAGGCTTTAGTACAAGATATATTACGTAGCGAAAGCACGAGAACTCCTGCGCAGGATACTAATTTAATTAATAACCAAGTGGAATATGCCCAGCTGTGATTGAATATTGTCGTTCATTTGCTTGCCCTAAAAGCACTGATACGAGAGCTCTCTGTGCAAACATACCTAAGTATTATGACATGGTTCGTTTAAAATTTATTTATGTGAGAAAACATGGCCTAGACTGGAACATTATTGCTTATTCAGTGGCGATGTGTGTCACTGCCAACGATTATGCGCTCGGTATGATTTTATTCCCCTTAGGGCATGAGCTTCACAATACCTCTTGACCTATAAACGATCTAGGAATAAATTGCCGCGGAATAAAATTGTATCATCAACATTAAAGTCTGTGGGATTGTGAACTTTATAACGCAGAACTGTTTGCGTAGGCTTCATGACCTTACCATGTTAATTAAAATTAAATTAATGAGCGAAAGTTGAATCGAATTTACCTTTTTTTACATCTAATTATTTGCAAGAACTTGACCGATCAGGTCAAAACATTGAGGACGTTTTTTTCTAACAAAACATCCACGAGGTGTATCATAAACCTAACGGTATTTTGGGCACTTATTCATAAACTAAAAAATTGCGCAAGAAAGTGTAAGCTTAATGATGAGTTTTGAGCTCTGAATCAGCATAACATCAATTTCCCTAACATACCGTTATGTACCGATTCTCACATCCTACACGGCGATTCTTTGTGCAAACCCTCAATCAAAGACAATCCGTTACACGTGAGCGAAGAACAACATGCCAAATTGATGGCACATACACAGTACACACACACGGCCTGCGAACTGTGCTAGACCTGCGCTAGCGACTGTAGGCGAAGCGTCAGACTGTACAATTGGTGGCACGTAATGGCGGCAAAAAAATAATGGCACCGGAGGCGGTGAGTAGCCGACAAACGGCGAGGTCCAATGACCCAAATGGTTCATTACTAGGCCGACTAGGCTAACTAACGAAAGAAAAATCGGTCACTGTCTAGCGCACGGTTGCTTCAACTCTCTTAGTACATTCTTGTTGGTTTAAGAAATTAACTCACTCGATTGCCTATTAGGGTCATTACTTGAGTGCGATTTGTAATATTCGTCGGGCAGACGTCCTGGGTGATTTTGCTACGCGAAAAATTGCTGAGGAATTATACAATAGGCAGGTGTTCAGTAACAAATCCATTTCTTACAAACGGCAGCCTCCCTCGACCCCGAATAGAAACATAATACATTTCCGCGATCATTAAGAGACGCGTGAGGAGCAAGTTTTTATTCGTCACGCACCGATTTTGACAATAGAAAATCCTTCCTCAAGCTATAAAAGGAAAGGTCGGTGAGCTTAACAATTTCAGCAGATAAAGATGGATCGACATTGTAGCCAAAACAAAACAAAAAACTAGGAACTTAATCTGTATTAGTTAAACGCTTCAAACCATAATGCCGCGATTCTAGCAATGGTGAATTAATCCATTGCCGTAAAAGGTACTCTCACGGAAACCTGATCTGGCAGCCGCGAGTCCAAAGCAATCTAAACAATTTATCAAAATACCGCCCATAAAAGGACTTCCTGGTGCCCCAGGATTCCTCACCACCGTTTAACGAGTGCGTTTAACTAGGAACGTATGAAAGAACACTTTTTGCCCCGATTATAATCACCATTGATAATGCTCGGTTCGCGCCTAATACGAATCTTTGAGACAAGTATGTAAATGTATCACGTCACGTGATTAATGCCGTAGTTTCTCGGTAATTACTGTACATTAGCAGGAGGCGGCGATGTTTAGTATTTCGAAAAGTAACGCAATAATAACCGAGTTCAGAATAAATAACGGTGCTCATTAATCATTGGGGTCAAAATCCGTCAACACTAACAAGCATCACTCGACATTGATTCGTCATCGATCTATTTTCCTCTTAATAACCGTTGCTTCAATTATTCTCCCATTATCATCATCATGTAGTTTTTTTAGTAGACAAATTCACATGATAGAAATTTTCGTGTGCATCACCTGTTGCGTCGCGTGCTACAACGTCGTTCTTAAGTGGCAAGACGTTTGAAGAATTCAAAAGTAAAGCCCGCATAATTCGATTTCGACTCCGCGCATATTTCGACAGCATACCCGACCGAATACTCTCGCGACACGAAAACTTCTTCGAAACGAGCAACGCGAGGTAATCAGTTAAATCTAAGGCATCGAGCATTAAATTCAACACGACGTTTAATTATTTTTTAGCTTTGTAAGCCGGACAGGAGAAATCAGTCCGTCGACCTGCATTAAAAACCTTTCCCACAAAGACGTGCCCGTTGAGCTTCTCGGAAGCACAACAAAGATCCTGTACGTGTTTGTGACTCACGCCTCTGGTAGAGCCTCCGACTTCGCTCCAGACAACAAAACGAGTGCAACGCAAGCATTTGAGACGTTTTAAAAATCAACAACGACACTGCCCCGTGTGTCGTGTCTGTAATCGTATAGCTGCTGCTTTAGGAACGATTTACGAGCAAGTACATGGCTTAATGAGCTTTAAATTTGTAATATCGAAAACAAACATGCAACGTTGCCTTTTAAAACAAATCATTATTGTGAACTTTACAAGGATAATAAATGAAATTATGAAACCCACAACGAAGGTTTGAAATTACTCATTGTAGCGTAACTGACCATAGCTTGGCAAAGACCAAACAAGTAAGTTTTGTAAACAATGGTAAATCTTAAAAACAGTACACTTTACTTATTTACCTTGGCTTAAAAGGTAAGTGATTCCTATGGCTAGGCTACGAACTGGTCAGCAAGGTACCATCAGGGGAGGCGGCACGCAGGCTTGCTTGCCCACGTACAGAATTCGCTCTTGCGGCTTGCAATTGGGGCAAAGCTGTCAGTACGCGGCGTACCTACAGTTCGATTCGCCGAAGAGGCGCGTAGGTGTCTCCACATTACCGCCGCTCGCCATCCTTCATACACCAAATTGTTTGTTCCCATAATTTGTATTCGGGGTCGCCGTCACACTTATGATGCACGATTAGAAAGGAGATGGCAATTGTATTGCGATGTAAAAACAATCCACACGTGGGTTGGTTGTACGAGTTTATCGAGGAAGAAATAAAACCAGAAATGTTTTGACATTACGAGAGTAGGTACCGTGAACATGTAATTTGTGGACTCGACATAAACATCGACGACTTTTTTATGTAAATGTTAGGTGAATAAAGGGAATGGAATGCCCGTTCGTTTAAATGGTATACAACAGCATTTCCCTAGGCGTAGTTGACGTAGCATTAATTAAACCTTCCATCATTAGCACCTGGGCCGGCAACTGACTCAGACAAAGAAATATATCTCATTATTCGAAACGCGGAAGCATGGATTTTGTCGGAGAAGAAGGTTAAACGATTGACGTTATTTTCCGACACGTCATACGTCGAAACACTTGTCATAAATATCGTTGTGGTCATTGTGGGCTTTTAAACTTGACTTTCGCTTATAGGGTGACTGAAACGGCCGCCCCATAAGAGTTGTTATCGCAACTCTCTTCAACCACCTAAACGATATCGGTATCCGTAAAAAAAAGGTAGGATAAGAAATTAGTAAGGCAAGTAACAGAGACACACTGGGTTTCACTTATACCAAGCTCTGTAACTTGTACCTGTGACCTTTTTCATTATTTTAACTAAAAATGTTGTTATACATAACTTTTAATCAATAAAACCGCACAGATTTACCGTGTTCCAAAGTGTTGCGACAAACACTTTTTTGACAGTGAGACCTCTCCAGCAGCTATAATTCTTTTCAATAAAAGGGAAATCATGTCAGCGAAGATGACAAACGACAGCAGACAATGTGCAGCGGCGCGGGAGGCAATAATCAAGGTCGTGGGACGGGGCCGCGGCAAGCTCGGGCGATTGAAAACAAAAGTGGCCGCGCTTTACGCGAGTTGTGAATATCTGATTGCGTAAACTCCTTCCGCGAGCTTTGCGGAGGAGACAATATCACCCACGCTGATGCTGATGCATGAGCACAACCAAATCGGGCGACGCAACGAGGAGAAATGATACTAATTAATAAGGGATGTCGCTACTCAGGATCAAGGAACTCTTATTGTGTCGTTGGGTGGACAAATCGTTAGAAAGTGAAAGAGTTTTCGCTCGAAACTTAGCAGATATCTAATGTTAGGTTTCCAAACTTTCCCCAGAATTAATGAGATATTGTAGCGTCTTAACAATGGTAACTAAAACAAATTGTGAATCCCGAGCAATTCTCGTAATTAGAAGGCTTGTAAAACAGCCACCGTTTAATTTTTAATAAATAAGCAAAATTATAAAATGCGATATTGCGTTCTCAGATATAAGTGATGTACTGTACGACTTTAAAATAAATCGATTTACAACGAACAACTTAAATACTTCCGTGAACGGACGAATTACCGAAAGATCGTTTGCAGTGTTTTAGTGCGACGCCTCCATCGATTTCTGAACAATACGTGGGCGGGCGATGCATTGCCGGTCCTTACACGGATACCTTGTTTACCTACTTGTCTTCCCTTTAGGACAGTCGATATCGACAAGGTATCTCGTCATTATCTTGCGAGGAATCCAATCCTGCAATTAATACATCACATACAATAGTACTATTGGCAGTCCCTCCGTCCTTGATGAAAATGATTCAATTAAATTTTGAGCTTCCGCAAACGTGACCCGAACTCGATGATGCCCATGTAAATACCGCCAGTGCACCGACAGATTGGCTATTTTATACTTTATTGCATTTCTAAAAAGGAAATAAATGGCTCGATTAGCATAATCGGTCGGAGCAGCTCGCGGTTTGTCTTTATTTAGTATGCTTAGCAAACAAACTCCCGCGTATCAGTGTAACTGCATCGTGTTGAATTAATTATCAATAAAACCTCATATTAAGATGCTAATGTAGTTATTGGCCGTGTAGTATAAAGAGACAATCGTTAAATGTTTTCTATAATCGCATGCTGGGCCATCGGCGGTCAATGTCATTCCTACTATGAACGAGGTAGTATTGTAGACAAAGGGCACTTATGACTCAAAAACGTGTCTAAGTTTCACCACATATCCTGGCAACATATGATATTGTGGTAAAGACTTGCAGCACGTGCATAACGTTATATACAGTGTAGTCATCGGTATATGATAGGGTACGATATACAAAGTCATCATGTAATACTCAGTACACCTAACGAAGTCGGAACGTGCTCTAATTAAACCAATGCAGTCGGTATCGTGTTCGTGTTCAATTTATTTGGATGATAAAATAGCAAAGAAGCGTATAATATTTGCAAACCAGCAAATACTTATATGGACATTCTCTACCGTAGTATGAATAATAGGTAGAATCGAGATTTCCCTCCATGTCGGGATCCTATTATAAGTGGTATTCATACGCGTACGAAGAATCTAATGTTTAGTTTGAACAGGGGACCATATGATTACATTTTAGCTACAGAAATACGGAATCCAAAAAAAAGTTCCGATTAGAATGTAGCAAACTTTATTTGCATATTCGATAATACATAACCTCATGTGAATATAGCAAAATGTTACATATTCTTTGTTTACACAAAGTAAACGTGTACTGAACGAAAACAAGTGTTCACAGCAAATTATTCAGGTTAGCGTGATCACCCGCTGATGAGTCAGGCAGGACCGAAAGTAACTGTATCGGTCTAGGTCTGCGCTTGCTCCATTTCCCTACATCTGTTCAGCTCGCATTACGTACGAGTACAAACAAACGCCTCGTGGCCCGTGGACTCATTACGCCAGTCTTTTGTGTCACGCACGTTAATATAACAAGCATTATGTTCTACCAACACATAATACTACTGCTTTAGCGAGTAAAATACACCGCGTTCCAATTTACTGAGTGCGATTGCAAGACAAATATTAATACCTAAGTCATATCTACATGACCTAATTGTTAAACAGTGACACCCACAGAGCTCGGTCAAACAATACAACAATAACACTAGTTCCGCGAAGCATTAGTACATAACGGAATTAGGTACAATTTAACTAGAATGCGCATACATTATTTGGCACATTCGATTAGCTCTAATATGAATACAATGAAGATCTTTTATCGCGCTTTTCTTCGACACGCAACAGATTTTGAAACGAATTTGGCTCAACCGTTACAACATTTCAATAATCATAATTCAAAACTAATCGATTGTGAATATTATTAACACTTATTCTGTCATTATTAATCATAGATTCTAAATATATGGAGTGGATTTATAAATTTCAAATTATTATCCAATTAAGTTTCCTTAACGAGGTGATTCGGTGATCAACGGCGATCCTGAGAAACTAGGTTGTCGACATAGCTCATAAATTTAGCAAATTGAAGCACAGGCTGAAGTGTAGTGGGGAGAGAGACCACGAAAACGTAAACAGGTCAAATTGTAGTCGCCGAGTTGCTGGCAAGCCATTGGAAGCTATAAGGCCGACCAGCAATGGCCTAAGGTTGACGGCAAAGTAAGTTTGCTTGAAATAATTATGTGCAGCTGGTGGCAGTGACACGGCTGTAAGTAATATAGTAAACGAGTAATAAAACCGTAAAACGATTCCATGAAATGGAGAGTTTAATTAAATTAATGTGTTTAAAAAGCAGACATAAATAAACTAGCTGGCCTAGAGTAGCTTTCACTGGCCGCCTACTGCCAGCCCGGAGGGATACAGGTTCCTCGCTCAGAAAAGTTCATATAAAAGATGCTACACCTACATAGAGTTTTGAATTTAAGCTAATTAATCCTAATTATGAATTGTTTTAGAATAAGATTGACATTGCAATAGTGAAAGTGAAGATGTTACGGTTTATGACTCCGACAGAGAAAGGCTATTTAAAATATTTTAAAGTATACTTTTTACAAATCACATAATATACAGTAATTAACTTTTATCTGCTGGGCATTAGAAGTTTTAAAAGAGCTGAAATAGAACCTATGAAACAAGAAAAATATTATTTCTGACACTAAGGCCTATTAGCGTAGTAATCCTTACGTCTTTTCTAATTAGATTATCAACGACCGTGTTGTTATTACTCTAAAAGGATACATTGGTTTTATACGTGTATGAAAACCTTAAAATATAAAAATTAAGTAGTACCCTTTGCGGTCCTAGATTAATAATAATAATAAATTTTATGATACATACTGAAAATGCATAGGACCATATAGTGTTAGTTTAATTTAATAGCTATACTAGTGTATATTTAGAATCCTAAGTTAGGTTAGATTAGAAGAATCAGATTTCGGAGACTTACTGCGACTTATATTTTGATTTGGTATAGTCAATTGGTATACGTGTAGATTTGAAATGATATGAAAATGAATTGAGGAATCCCGATACCATCTTACTATGCGTGTACAGACTGCGTTTTTATTTATAACGTTTACCGATGCTAATTAGCAGATAATGGTGACTGGCAACTCGGCAGCGCATAATGTGCGTTGATCGTGAAAACTTGTCGATTGCTAATCTGGTTACCGCGGTAACTGTTAAGATGAACAATACAGTTGTTGTACAAGTAATTACCGCTCTTGCACGCGCCGGTACTTTCTCGTCTGCGTTCCACAATGAACAATTACATTATTATACTTTTTGTGTATATTAGTAAAAGTAAACTACCATGTCTTCGACTTTTTACTTTGGCAAGTCAATGTTTTCATATCAAAGCCTTGACTATAAATAAAATACACTTAGAACTATGAGCACCTTGTACTGTCGACAGCAGATCAATGGTAACACTTTCAGTACGATTTCAAGTCTTACGATGCAAGTAATAAGAACGGTCCAAAGTTCAAAGTGATCTGCTGTCGACTGTACTATTATATATTCTGTGCTTATGAGCAACAATTAGTTCAAATTGCAAAATATATCTACACTATACATTATATGAAATTTTACTGTAGTTTTGCACTCGAGCCAAGAAAGTGAACTGTTACTATGTATATATAGAAACGAAATATATTTTACGACTATTCAGCGAATGCATATTTAATTACCAACTGAATCTCATATTTTTCTCTATAATTACGGCAGGCTATATTTATCTGTCCCTGCACATCGCCGTCAGCAGGTCCAGCCACGCTCAAATGAACACCCACCGAGCGTGCATCGGTTCACGCAGACAAAAGGCCACTCATGTGGACTGGCCACGGACGTGAAAGTACAAAAACACCTCCCTTTTATCTTAAAAATAATAATTAAACAGCTATATTAAACGGAGGTTAAACAAGCCTACACTCGCTTTCGTCTCCCAAAATGGCGATAGCAATAACGATGAGTAATGAATAGAGAGCTGCTTTAATTCGCGCCGCTGGCTGCGCCCACGCACCCAGTACCGCGCATCCACTGGAACAATGCTCGCTTACTGGTTTACTTTCTCGATTGACTCATACTGATTCATTGCGTACGTCTAGCGATACGAATTAGATTAATGACGCCGGTCCACATTATCCCCCGAGACACAAATTCATAATGTCAACAAAACTTTCGTTGACACTGTTCCGCTGACAGGCGAGTACGAGAGTTCGCAGACAATGGGTCGTCATCAATCGCCTTGAACAATTGAAGGAAAAAAAACCAAAGAGCAGTATGCACATTTGTTTAGCACGATTTTTACAAATTAACAGTTCATTAAATGTCAGTCATCTCCCGCCCAAGGTTTGCGGTTCCACAGAAACATCAAGCCACAAGGAAACCTCTGCACTGACCCTGGGGAGCGCAATGTCCTTTAATTCAACAATAGTCACCTTCTCCACAAAGAAAATGACGGATTGTTACCCGGACCACACGAGAGGGCATTAAAAGCAAAAATAAACATATCAGAGGACGTTTTATGCAAAGCCGGCGTATTTAATATTGCGAGAGTTTGGACAGGCCGGAACACAAAAATTTACAGCTTCCGCGATCAGTGCTTCCTCCGATATTGGCTGAACAACCTTCGAAGTGCAGCGGCGGCTTGTTGTCTAACAAACAAAAGAAATTTTATTTTCGGCACCTTATCTCGCTCGGGAGATCGTGGAATTTGATACAAGAATTGCGTGACAAATATTTGGGTTAGATTAGAAAATTAGATCTGCGTTCTAATAAGATAGTTAACTTCATAAGGAGCATATTTAAATTAGATGCACGTTAGGATTGAAAAGGAAATAGTAAGACAGTAATTTCTATTATAAGATGAAAATGGACATGTAACGAGTTGAGGAATGCATTTACTTAAACGTATGCAAGCGTGCATAATACTAAAGGATCGTCGCAGGCGCATTGCGCTAATGAACGCATGTCGCGCCGCTGACCCCCGACCCACGCGGGTTCGACGCCCGCCCGGGCCCGTTCCTCCGGCACATCTCCAGGACGCCAGACGGCTTTATCATGTTTAATCAGGACCGCCTGTTTACACTCGAGCATTCCTTACCGCATATATCACGATATCAATTCGAAATGACATATTTTATTGTTGCGCTACATCCTGTTTCTCTTTTTATCTGAAAGGAAGAAGTTAACCAGCCACCTTTGGCCCTCAGATTCAGCCAATCTTATCATGATATCTCATTAATCAGTTTAAAATGTGAAACACGGAATATCTGTTTGAAGAACAAATCGAGCAACAAATATGGTTGTATAAATAAGAGGTTCATGAATTGGGACTTCATTCATCTATTTATTGCAACGAATGTATTATAACAACTCATTTGACAGGCGGACCCACTGCAGTTTAAGCTTCAACATGGCAAATAATAATGGGATTGAACCAGTATGAATAGACAGATATTCTCTATAAACAACATGTTATCAATTAACATTAATTTTGCCAACGTATATGAGCGGAAACGTACTGTCATAATAAGTCAATCATTGTCATTAGGTGCAATGCTATACATAAATCAATGAAGCGTCGTAAATTAACTAAGAAAGTTACTATGTAAGTCGAGTTGGCTATCAAAAGGTATATGAAAGTTTTCCCGTTTCCATTTTAAAGCAAGTAGGACCGGTAGCGCGGTGAAAAAAGCAGAGTTTTCCTATAATTGCGCCGGCGCACCTGCCAGCAATTACACATGAGCGGACGTGTGTAGTTAAGACAACGAGACACCGGCAGAACCTGTCATCCGCGGAGTGAAACTAGACGTGGTTTACTGTGCATTTATGATGTACGTACAGTGCACGTGCACACCAATCACGTTGAGGAGATTGTGCTAAGATTACTTTCTTAATAAATAAAACACACACGATAACATCGAACAACTCTTAAGTCTTAACACACTTAATTTATTCATTGGAAAAGTGTTACGTTATTAGCATGATTACGTCTTTTCCGTAATTGAATACTGTTGGCCTAAAAACAAGCAATAATATGTTTTAAACACTTCCTTCCGATTTTCTGTAATATTATTTTGACAAATGCATACGACTGAATCCCAGCCAAAGATTAAATTAAGTGAAGTATCTAGCAGCAGTTAGCAGTGAAGGCGTAGGGAAGTAAAATTGCCTATTGCGTGGAGGCTTATGAAATACACAATCGTGATAACGAGACATTGTGCCTCTACAAATATTATTCTCATAACGAGACACCTACTCATGGTTACACTGGAATCACTATCGTTGGACAGTTTTATTCCTTCGCCAGCTAGCTTAAACTGGTATTGTGGCAGGGGACAAGCACGTATCTCCACGATGTTTCGTATTCCCAACAAAGGCAGTGTCTAGCAGCACAAGGGCACCGTCTCAGAAACGAGGCGGTTGTGTCCGCGAGGGCGTGTGCGCGGAGTGAGGCGAGGAGGGAGGGGTCCAAGTTTGCACAATTCGCACTCGTAGGCGCAGGCAGGAGCCGGGAGGCCGGGAGTCAATGTACCGAGGGGACCGGTTCGCTAATCGATCCCGCACCGGCTCGCGCTCCTGTCCGCACCTAAGCGCGACTAACGGCGTCTCCGCAACCAGCCACGACCAGATATCGTGCCGAGCTGCACTTTCTGCATTCGCCACAACCCGTTGTATAAAACTTCATCGCTTTATTAGGCGAATTGTACAGACCCGTTTTAAGTTCTGTATTTTCTTGATATATGCAGACGGGGCTGTGGTATAATTATTAGCGTCAATGTATAATTTTTATAACCAAGTCAACGCCAGTTGTTATGCGACGACCAGCGACATCTTCCTTGCCATCGCCTACTTTTAAGAGTTGCATAACACAAAATTAGTAGATTATATACACGTAACAAATTATTAGATATTATACTATAGGTATTAATTTACAAGACGTTGTGTAAGAGGCAAGCAAGAACCGGAGGAACGGAGACAAGCTATTAAGCCATTATGTCACCGTAATGAACATTTATCGGTAAACTCGGCGTGCGCGCAATTTCCTCTAAACAGATCTAATTGGGCGTCAAATGTCACGTCGATCAGCCGGCCGATTTCCGCGGACGTGACAATCACCCCATTGTTCGTAATTCGTAAATACGTGTGTCTTGGCCATTGCGTTGCGACAGACGCCTCGGGAAATGTCTCTAGTGAACTATTTGCCCAGTCAATCGATCCATCCGAGAAATGGTGTGTTAAGCACCTCTTTCTTGGAACTACAAACTAAATGATAATACATTGTATAGGTAACGTGCAAATATTATAACGCGAACGCGAGATATACGCAGGCCGGCTGTTATCGATCGAATGATTTACACACGCCCATGTACGACCGCGAGGAGAGTGATTTATATCGGATTCAACAACTCATATAAATCGGGACGGCGATCTAATGTTGTTTTATGAAGATTTATCCATTTACGATCAAGACATAGATTTCTCTCTGTGTTTAATGTATTATTTTATAAAGCTATCAATCTGTATAAATGGACATCAAACGTCAAAGATTACAATGGTTCTGAATAAACTGCAGATAATGATTTCTAAATCTAAGTCACGTATATTTCGTATTACAACATTAGACGAATGAAATCTAAATCGACATGCAATTTGGCACCGCATTATAGTCTAATATTAGAAAAGTATGTTCCGTGTGGCCAGTTTCATTTTGCGTCGTCAATGGCGTGATTAGAGTGGCGATAAATCGCCGAGCTCTCACTGAACGCTCGTTGAATCTGTCACATGTGCCCGTTCCCCGGACAATGGCGTCCGCGACGAGTGGCATGCCAGCCCACATAAATAACCGACTTCATAAAGACATCGACTTAACAATACCAATTCACAAGAACCAGGCTGCAAATTGGCTATCATACCTTGAACCTTCATATAAAGGAGTTCGAGTTTTTAAATGAATATTCTCGGATCGATTCGTGATGTTTATCTATCGCTGTGTACGCGAATGGTAATTTGCGATTCGTTACGTTTAACCTTAAAGAAAGAAGAACCGTTCTTGTTATGTAATTTATTATTTATTAAATTATTAACATTCATTGTGAATTAAATGAAGCGTTAAGAATATTTCCTAAGCAAAATCAATTGTGAGCTTAATGATCGCAGAGGTGTAATCCTCAAGCTAGACGCGACGTGTTGGAGGAGACCCTGATCGTACCCTCCGGCGACGAGACCTCGGCAGCGGCATGGGCCATTGTTGAATAACAGGATATGATGAGCGCCGGCCTCGCCATCTTAATCCGATGTTACACGGGAGAAGGAAATCATTTTCTATAATGATCATCACCTTGTCAAAATTGATGATGGTACGACACACGGAACGTCTCAGGAAGAACATTACATTTGTGTGGTGTTTTCGAATTATTATTATCATTATGATTTCGTGATGATTGTTGAAGCGTATGAAATGTAATTTAGCTAATTCTCCCAATGTTTTAATGAACCGTATAATAAAACATAGACACGATTCTTCAACTAGCCTACTTTTGTGAATATCTCAGCTGTTAAATACAGTCGACACCGCATCAAATGTATCCTATGGACATTTTACGGTAAATACAGCTTATAATGCAATGTGTTTGTGTCGGTTAGTGTGATGTAGGCTGTAGATGGAGTGGCAAGGAAGTGTGCCCACAGGCTAACGAACGAGCTGGCCGGCCGCTAGCTAGCCGCATAAATTGGCGATCGGATTGTATCGGGCGCGCGATACTGGGCATAAATCGCGTCTGGCTGGCGTTCCGCCTCGCGACATGGAAAGCGTTTCTGGCCGAGATCCGCAGATCACGCCAGATTAATCTCCGCTGCCGCGTGCCGTACCGAGCCGGGAACGCGGTGAAAATACAAATATTTTCTTATTGATAGGCAAGAGATCGGCCAACGACCTCATAAATGTAATAAGTTTCGAATATAACATACCTGGTATACCTAATACATTACAAGAGGACAAACGTAGCTCGTTGAAACACAATAATACTATAAGAGGGCTTTGTTTACGGGAAAACAAACCAAAAACCGACTGCCAACCAGCCGGTTTTATTAAATTATTAAAGCCTATATGTGACTTCTACAAACAAGACGAATCTAACGACACCTCATATGTTAAAATCCATCAAGCCGTTTAGGCTATAGGGCGTGCCAAAGACTTAGACATACATAGATTACATACACTCGAAAAACATAACCCTCCTTCATGCGCAGTCGAGTAAAAACAACAAACGGCGCGAATTAGTAATTAACTAATCTACCTTAGAATTAGATTACTATTACGGGATGAAAAGAACACCCATAGTGTTGCATAGATAATTCCAGCTTTGAGGCCAACAATCCAACTCATCTGTTTATACAATACAATTGAAATACAGTGAGGGCTCTTGTCGTCCAGTCAAAGTACATACAATCTCAAGGGTAGATAGAGAAAAGTTGCCTTGAAAAGTTTGCTCATTCATGTCGCCGTCGTTTGTTCAGTCCACTCCACTCTGTGTCAGTTAGAAACAGTAAACAAATGATCAGAGTTCCGACATGTTTCCAGTTAGTGGGCCTTGGCGTTCTATGCAGAAAATACATAAATCCCTACCACGATAAAGAATGCGAAGTGAAATACGATCTCCTGATATAAACTGAATTCCTAAAATGTTGTAGACCAGGCCACTGATTTGTGATTTCCATTTTACAAAAGGAACATGAATTGGGAATAACATGGCGTCATCACATATTAGATGTTATAAAAAAAATGGCTGTAGACTTTTGAACAATGAAGTTCAACGCCTTCAGTTCATTTACGTCTCGGGATTTTCATAGTGTTTAAATTGGCGATAGTATTTCAGTGGTAGGCACAAAATCAGGGAAACACAAAAAATCGAAACTTGATTGCTCAAAAATCTGTACAAGACATTATTTTTCACGAAAGCTAAAGGTAGATACTAAGTAAAGATTATGCCGATGTAGTTACGATATTATACGAATGACAGCTCAGTCAATTTATGAATCTAGGTATCATAGAGCAATATAAAGCTGTTATAAGCTCGCGACTGGTTGGTGGTCGATTAGCAGTTTGCAAAAAGCTCGGCGTGGGTCGCAGCTGCACCTACTGCACTTCTAGTTTTACTGTGTCAAGAACAACTCCTCGCCCCCGCGCCTCACCCCGCGCGCCGAACCCCACCATTTGTCACCTGGCGCTGCGCTGGCGCAGCTACACTACGAAACAAGTTGCAACAATTGACGTTTCAAACTACGCAACCACCAAACAACCCGCTTACGAGACGTTATGCATTTCTTACTCGCAATTTTTAAGCTTCCTCGTTTGGCAACTGTGCACTCTATTTCGAAAACAATGGCGACTGTTGAATTTCTTCGACAATGACACGGACATGCCAACGGTACTGCTTTATGAGCATGTGTGGTTTCATACATTGTTATGCCGAAATGAATTCGCGATGACGCGATCAGAGTTAGTGAAAAACCAATGTACGCAATGCGTCCTCACATCGCCAGATAACATAAAGATTGCCGTTTTAGTGAGCGACCTTTCAGAGGTCCTTGGCATACAATCTTTACGAAAGAAAATTAAAACACGTCGGCGCGTACATTACTGTGCTGGTACCGAGAAAATATACGATTCTTACTCAATGCATGTAATTTGTATTGTAGGTGTTGATTGTGATAAATTACAGTTCGGCATTAGCTGGAGTCATATCCTTGGTCGGTGTTGGTCGTGCGATTAAAGAAATGATTTCCACAACACGTCCTGCCATTACGGACAACCTACAATTACTGTCGTCGGCCCTTTGTGCGAAATATCAATTTATAATGCACTGAGCTGAATTTATTGCATAAATGGGCTGTAAACGCTCGCGAGTCAGCATTCAAAGTTCATTGGCCCCGTGGACAAATGCACAACGTGGCTACAATTGCAATGGACACTCTATTTACGACTTAAAGAAACTCTTTATACTTGGTTTAGGGTTCGTTAAGTAAGCATGATTGCAATTGATAGGCATCTATGTGGGATGGATACAAGTGACTTCTTTGCATCCATCCCTTCTTCGTCAGTTGATAAAAATGTCACCAAATATTTAGGTAACATAAAAGGTTCCTAAAGAAAATGTAAATAATGTTATCAGCAATTGTGGTTATAAAACATGAGATAAAACTGATAATGGCTGATGCAACCAGGATCCGACGTAAACAAACCAAACTTGGTAAAGTACACGACGACGTATAAAAATGCATTACCTAATGTGCAATTGGCGTGAAATAATGTAAAATTGATAGCGACGCTCGCCACAACTGAAAAATAGACCCTAAAAAGGTCCCGATTTCGGGTTTGATTCGTATAAAGTTTCTATAAACTTCTCGGATACCTACTTAGATTGATATTGTATAATGGAACGTCTACTGAAACTAATATACCTAGTCCAGCCATAAATTATGTCATAACATAAGTTAAATGGGGCTTAATTTTCAAGAAAATTGTATGAAAGGATGTGAACCAGTTTAAATTTAAGATGCCTTCGCTGTACGACCACCCTCCGTGGTCGAATGGTTGCAAGTTCGATTCATTTGGGGGCAAATATTCCTGCTTTGTATTCTCTTGGTAGATTGTTTCTATCTAGGTACATACTTAAAGAATGTACCTACTTATAATAAGTATTACGTTGTCTGGTACTCACAGAAGACAGATTTTTAGGTAGTCTTTGTATGACGTTACAGAGAAGTCTGATAAAAACTATCCAGAGAAGCTCCCAGTATTCCATCGAATTATACGACATCTGCGACCACAGCGGGCGCACAATGCCCGCTGGAAAAAAACCCTCGCCACGGAATGCAACAGCAAAACTGGATTCCTGTGCATTGCAGCGGTTGCCCCGCGAATTGCAACCAACTCGATTTGCCGTTCAGACCCGCCACGGATGAAGTCATTTGCAGTAAGGTTTTTGTGATCATAGATTATTATAATTGTTACCATATACGACGGCATAGTATATTTCAAATACTTTATTCGTCTTTGTACAGTATAACAATGTATGTTACTTGTGGCAAGGCAATAGAGTTACGTGATCAAGCTAAGTAAGGATTCACTATGAAATCAGTTTTTCGATATTGATGGTTACAGTTGTACTTTTTTTATATAAATGAACTTACTACGGTGTTTGTATGGAATTAGAAGACGCGGTGTCACTTAATATTTCAATGTCTGAAACAATGTTATTTTTCAACTGATTTTAATTATCAACTACACTAATCATATTGACAAAATCGGTTATAGAATCTGTAATATTACTAGCATCTAAGTAACATATAATCAACTTGTGTTTTCGGAACATCTTAGTACCTATTTGGTGACAACAAAACTAGAAGGTCTTAACTGTCATCAATACAGTGAGGTATCCAAAAGTTTGGATATCTGTGATAATTAAGTTTGTTTCTTTGCATCCAAAGATAATTTATCGTTCATTAAGTAAACTTCAAAAAAGCCAATACTTGCGAACCAGTAATACCATATTAAACAAGATCTGAAAAAGTTGCGAGTCACGGTAACTAAACATACAATTTAATTCAAAGAGCTCGGTGAAAGGCCACGAACGAACATAACATGACTCTTATTTACTTTACGTTATTGAAGCTGACTGTTATATCCTAATAAAAGTAAAACTTGGTTAAGGTTAAATCAACATTATGAGACCGGTACCGTACGCGACGTAAAATTAAAGTGAAAAAAATATCTTCGTTCCCACGAAGCGACACATGAAGGCCGCTACGTTAATCAGACTCGCTCAGTGACAGCAGACCCATAGGTTACGATGCCAATTTGTACAAGACCCACCTACTTAATCATACAATAATTGATTGGCACCTCTTGACGACCAACAAAAAGTAGCCGCC
Organism: Tachystola acroxantha; assembly: GCA_963506565.1. Classification (NCBI taxonomy): domain Eukaryota; kingdom Metazoa; phylum Arthropoda; class Insecta; order Lepidoptera; family Oecophoridae; genus Tachystola; species Tachystola acroxantha. The sequence goes on from OY735879.1 coordinate 10,285,532, forward strand.
GTGCCACTCAGGCCCATTTTTATATGGTAACATTGTAAAATTACTTATTTATCTGGCTTTTAAGTCGAATGGACATATTTTACAGCGGTTTCTTGCGTCAGTCTGTCGTTGATCTTCGAAACTCGCATAAAGTACTGAATACCGATCACACCTTAACACATTTTTTTAAAAGATAATTCGATAAAGAAATATGTCATGATCTTGTAAGGGAATGCGATTCTAGTGAGTAAACAAGTGTTTAAAATAAACACAGGTAAAAATTATATTAACAAAATTATTAAGTAACCTGTGATGCTTACAATGTTGCTATTGCTATTTATGTATTTTAGCAACTATTTTACGCGACCGACCCTGTATTCATTCTTGGCCTCCGAATCGCTTTCCATCCAGTTCTGGAGCTATAAAAGCCTAGACCAGTTGAGTTTTATAGATATAGAAGATGTATTTATATAATTTTCTCATTCTGATCGACAAATTAACGAAATATAGACACATGGTTTCTGTTAAACTTACAGAACAATTAATAGACCTCAATTAATTTGTGCTATGGTTAAACTCGATGTTACTAAATTAAATAGGACTATAACAATATCCTAAAACATATTGTAATATGACATAATTAGGTACGATCAATGGTAACTTGAAGTACGATTTCAACTCTTACGACGCAAATAATAAGAAAGGTCCAAATGTGTACTATAAACATATTATAATTTTACAGCTTTAAAATTTACAACCCTAACCGTAAATCGAAGGAAATAGCATTAATCTTGGCCATGGAATCCCGCGACTCCCGCGGTAGTCTGGGAGCGGGGTCAGCTGATTCACCCGTCACGATGCGCTGCAAGACTTATGCCCCCGTGATAGGCCCTAATCTGCCGGTACCGTACACTGCCCGGCCCATGCCGCACCAAGCACCGTTACTTTCGATCTATTCAATCATGTTGCGGAAAATTCCCAGCTGTTTCGTTTCATCGGACTTTCCAGCTACGGATATGATCCACTTTGTGTTAACACATCAAATAATTTCTAACAAAAACTAGATCTCAAGACACCACGACATACTGACAACTGTCATGATGGCCATCCATCATGACAGTTGTCAGTATGTCGTGGTGTCTTGAGATCTAGTTTTTGTTACAAATTATTTCAACACATTCCCTTTTCTATCCTGCCTCTGCCATAAGAAATGATATGATAAATTTTTATGGCAGAGACAGAAAGAATAGTACAAAGTCAAGGTGTATTTTTTAAATCGTTGTACAGTTAACAGTACATCAAGTGTAACACTTTGAACCGTTCTTATTGTCTGCGTCGTAAGAGTTCAAATTGTACTGCAAGTGTTACCATAGATCTGCTGTCGTGAGTACGTACAGTTGCGCAACAAAACATGTTTTCAAGATAGTTACGTGGAGACAATTCTATTAATATAATAAAAAATAGCAACGTCCCTATTTGCTAAATGAGTTATTAGCTTTTTTCTAAACATTAGCTCTAAATTGTTGCAGGAAAATAAAACATTGTCAGTAAATTGAATGCCCGAATTGCCCGAGCAAAGGCAAAAGATTCGGAAACATCCAGTAATCCATCAATCCGTATTGAACCAGCACAGTAGAACGTAGAGTCTTGTACATCAGTAGGGTCTTTAAATATCGTCGTAACTATGATGATTTCAGCCATTACTTTATTAGGAATTGCGATGAGCCATCAACCATTAATGACTAATTATCTATTAATTATGATGACAGCCTACAAATTACGACTAACCGAAAGAAAATATTAGATCACAATTTGAGATAATTAGAACAAAAAACAGGCATCTAATTGACAGCTTAATTGAGTTTAAGTTGTCGATGGTAAAGCACTTCCAGGTTCAATTCAAGCAATGAAAATAATTGTTCCATCTGATAAAATGCAAATAAAATAAAGACGTACCTAACGATAACAAAAATCCATCCAACCCTGTTTAATCTATATGTTACTATAAAAGCCCGAACTACGGTAAATCCTAAGGTTTACCAACTCCTGTTGGTAAAAGTCCGAACAGGTCTATGATTATCGTTCATTTCGAACTTTTACCATCATTAATTTGGTAAATCTTAGGATTTACCTCAAGCACCCGGTAAATGTTGAAAATTATATCTCGGCGCATGCGTGGTGGTTCATAACAACCTAACATAACAAGCAAGTAGAAGTAGCATTCAATATCTGAAAAACTACATAATTTTGGCACTATCTAGTTAGTCTCAACTAGAAGTTCAAACCTATGTTGTTGCCAATGATGCTATTCATTAGCAGACTGAAAGTCGTTCTACTTTAATTTCCTAAGACAATGTAAGATCCTGTTTCTTCACTAATGTTTAGGCCAAATACGGTAAATTCACTTTACAAAATTAAGCCAGTAACGCCATCGTGCGGCAAGTAGCGAAACTAAAATGATCACTACCTAACTTGGTTCACAGTAGGCGAAAGGAAACTACCAACCCGGGCACGCGATTCTCGGAACAGTAGAGACATTCAACATCTTCCGAGAGAGGGCGCCACTGCATACAAAGTCGTGACCGCATCACCGCAATCAGTTGTACAAAACATTTCTGGAGCCGATTGTAGCTAATCTTTGTTGCGAAATTACTTGCTTGATAAATTGATTGATGAATTTCTTCTATGTAACCTTAGCCTACGTCGTCGCCCTGTATCAGCCACTGCTGGACGTAGGTCTACTCGCAATCCTTCCATTGTATGCAAGCTTGTCACAGTATTTTCACCAAATCATCCTTATCAAACGTAGAGAGTGATGTAGGTCGTCCTAATCAGATCTATAGCAATTAGTTCAAACCGTGATTCATCGTCTGTATTATATGCAATTAAAGAAATTAGTTGCTTGCAATAAAAACTCGATGTAGATCTACATCTGCCTTAGTGGTTTAAATAAATTAAACATTCCCGCTTACCTTTCCCTCTCCTTGCTCCTGCTGCGTCTCCTGAAAGTCTCCTCATGGGCGCCGTCGTCCAGGCGCCTGCGTTTAGCCTCATAAGAGCGAGAACGCGACCGCGAGTGGGACGCGTAGTGCTTCCTGCGTGTACGCGGCATCTGTGGACAGGCCTAACTTGGCTTAAGAATTCTGGCAGTGGACTCATTATGAGTGAATATCAGGACCATAGCTAAAGCTAAATGGAAATTATGGAGCATAACTATCAATTAAACAAATACTAATGATGATATGGATTTATTTGTCGTTAGATTTATGGTATTGGTAATTGGTAGCTATTCTGATTCTGACTGACACATTTCATTTTAAATTAAATTTGATGTGCCTAAAAGTAACTGTTATTCTTTCCTAAACCTAGTAAAATTAAAGAATACCAGTATTTTTATACCTGTCAATTTCATTTTAAATAAGAAAACATAAATCACAATCGCTGCCAATATACGTCATTAAAGAATATCAATCGTTACTTGGATGTTGTTGACGCCAATCGACTGTACATACATAAGATCAAAATACCCCTAGCTACTATCGATTGCATTCCGTTGTTCTGCGCGTTACCTTATCTATACTTGGTAAGATGGTAAGCATTAAAAAGATATAAGAAATGTTTTGGTTTTCAATTTGTATCTTGAGAACCTATATCTAAGTACCTTTAACTATGAAATTATATACGTATTTATTTTTCCAAGTTGCTGTTTTGATTTATATTTGCGTGAAACTCTTATTAGAATCATCTTGATGGATATTTTAGCATCTTCATTAGCCATATTATACCACTGCAGGATCATAATTCCATATAGCATATAATGCTTAATTAAAGGATTTTTTTATAATCAAAATTTGAATATAAATGCCTAGGTTTCATTATTCAATGTATTTAAGCATCTGGCCATAAACTAAGATAAAAATCCTGTATCTGAAGATCCCGCTATTTATTAGATAACAAAGGAATATAGATAGATACACACATCTGTCTGTACGCTAGCTAATTTTGGTTTTATAATATGCAACTGATGTATTTTCATATGTGCGCAAATAAAGTATATTTGATTTGATAGATTTAATCTCCATAATTTCCGTAAAATGTATGTATGGCCATGACCCACCATCCATAATGGCCCATGCATGAGGAAGAGAAAGTGAGGGTGTGCTGTACCATGAAGCATGGCCGCGTTGCTGTATGCTGTTAGCGAAATTATGTAAGTTGTTAACATTTTAGAATTAACAACTGAAAATATTAAGTTGTATTTGTAATGGGACCCTGTCAAACTACCTAGTATGACAGGGCCCATAGAGCTAAGCTAGATTTTCTGCACACAATGTAAAGAGCATTTGAAAATCAAGAAAATAGATATCGCTGTAAAATGCAGTTATTTTATGGAGCAAAAAAATAATTAAAACAATAAATTAGTATAATTTTGAAAATAAAGCATTTTGGTTACTGAAATATCACATGTCTGAACTCTGAATGAAAACTGATGCCACCAATGACTGTTTTTATGTACAGCTAACAGCACATCAAGTGTAACACTTTGGACCGTTCTTATTATCTGCGTCATAAGAGTTGAATTCGTACCGCAAGTGTTACCATTGGTCTGCTGTTGTCCATACTAGGTAGAATAGGTATGAAGACAAAAGAGTATCTGCTGTTTCAAATACTAATCATTCTAATTATTTCAAATACTAAATCAAAATAATGGGGCAAATAATTTTTCCCATCATAATATTATGTAATATCATCATAATATAATGTCAATCCATTGCCTTACTAACCTACAATTAGGTAGGTTGGATTAGCGTAGAAATTGTTCGATGTGACCTTGGATTCTGCATGGGATTCTGTGTCGATATTGTGAACTGTTACTTCATGGGGTCAAAATAAATGTGGGGATATGCTTTTACCATAACATATTTCAAATTAAACCAATCAGTATGTGTTGTTTCAGTTGTCTCTAAATATACTACTTGACTGATACATGAAGGAATGAACTCTGACTCGTCCTTCAAGCAAGTTTATTCCTTCATAATTTGGTTGCGTTCATAATAAGTGGGTCCATTTATTCGAACATAAGTTGGTTGCAATTGAAATTATGTATTGGATATTTGAATAAACTAATTTATCACTAACTGGCAATCAAAAAAGTTAGGTATAATCAAAGATGAGATAACATTGGTTTCATTAATATTTTGCAATTCAAAGTAGAGGTAGTTTCCAATTGAATTTGTTCACACATATCTCAATTGCCCATTCTGAACATTGGAATCAATTGATTCTAATAATTAGTGTTATGTTGCCAACAAAACTGAGAATTGTACTCACAACACATTGAGTGCAAAGTATCTACAATAACCATCAGGATTACAGGATACAAATACAGAGTTGGCATTCGAGAGTAGTTTAAAATAAACTCAATATAATTGTGCCCTTGAACACAAACTAAATTAAAGATGCAGAACAGGTTATTATTGGATCAGTGGCAATGAACATACTTGAAGAATGACATAATTATCAGAATTGCATAGCATTAAGCCATTCCGTCTCAAAACCAACCATGCTGGAATGTGTTGAAGTCGAAAATAACCTGGTAAAAGAGATATTTAAAAGACTTTCATGACAGTTGTTACAACAGTTTCTTATTTTTCAACATGTTTAATTTCTTTGTTAATGCTGTAGTTCTTTATAGCAAAGGGTCACAGAATATGCATATGAGCCAGGCGAAGTAATTGTATTACTGGACTGTCTCTAGTACCAAATTATGATAGACAACAACACTAAGTAGGAAAGTACTTCAGTACTTCCACTTACCATAACAAAGATACCAAAACTCGTATCCGAGCAGTATAAGCTGAAAAACATAAATTTTTTAGACCATAAGCTATTGGCCAGTCAAAATAACATGCAACTAAACTAAGATAAGCATGATGACGTATTGGAAAATAACAAGGCTCATTCAAAAGATGTGAGTAATATGTTGTCATACATATCAGTTTCTCCGATTAGAACTAGAATGTAACCGGCTAATATCTTAGATCATGGACCACATAAATTTTGGAAAATGTTAAATCTTATTAGTAGCATACCAGCATATTTAATAATTTATTCAATATACCTGGATAATGGCATGTGATTAATAAGTTTAACATTTTGCTATTGCATTTTATTAGGCATTAGGAATACTAAGTATCCACTACGATTATGCATGCATCTTCTAATGCTGATACCTACATAACCCAGGTCTACCAGTGAATTTTAGTAACAATGGAAAGGCTTCTTGCTATTTTCAACTTTAGATCCTATTTAGATCAAACCAATATGCTATAATACAAGATTGCTTGCTGTTGTCTACCACTGCATTACCACCAGCTGTAAGTTGCAACACAAGAGTGGAAATGGAAAATCATCGCAGACTGTAACGAGCTCACCCCTTACAACTATTTACTAAGTTAATAAATACGGCTTTTATTACGATATACATGGCAGTAATCACGGAAAAAGAGTAACGTCGCCCATGATGCTAATGACAGTCTGTCAAGTTATTTACATGCTGACGCCATGTTGATTTCTATGATTCCGCGGAGCCCTAACAAATTCTCAATCAATAATAAACACTATTAGATACAACTTACCCTCAATTCACGTAAATACTTCAATTTACACCAAAGTTGTTGTGTGAAATTAGTAAGGCAGTTCCAAGTTCGTGATGCAGAACCTTGTAGAATGCTTCTTCGCAATAAAGGCCCGAACATCGATCCGAATCCAAAACGAGCCTTGGTTGGTCGGTTGTACTGCGATGGCGTAAATCGAGGTTGGTTGTTCTTCCTTTACAAAAAAATACTTTATGTTTTTATTTATTGAAATATATTCATATTATACATAATAGAAGTAAAATAAATGTAAAAAATTATAATCAATTAGTTTAGATATACTAAACATGATAATAATTACAAGAAAATCGTATAAAATAATATACACAAGAACAGGAAGCTGTAATTTAGTAGTGCCATCTAGCGGTAAACTAGTGAATTTCGTCAGTATGGCCAACATGAAGAATCGAATGAGATACGTTATGGCTGCGTTCAGAAAATAAAGGTTACTTTTTTATGTAATCTTTTCGGCTTCGGGAACTATTGAGCCAAAACAATTTCAACCTAACCCAGTGGCTACTTGCAATAAAATATAACTCGATAAGCGACCTAACCCCGTTCAAATCTGAAATTTCTGTTGCACCAAAGCAAAGACGAAGCCGGATTCAAGTTCGAGTTAACTTGCGTCTTACCTAACAACAGGTTAACCAAGTTTAACTTATAATTAATCGATATTAATATTATTTAATTATTGCGAGTGGGCCTCAGAGAACTATCCACAGCAGAATACTTATTTTTTATATTATATACCCAGTGAAAGAACTATCTTCCGAGATAGCACGTGGTCACATCCTATACCAATCTTTTCTAAATAATTAATTGATTTCTGTAATTTTCAAACATACTTTGGAATTTAAAATTAGTATGAATCCATTTAGCTATTTTAGATGATTTGATCTAACCGACCCCCATTAATTTAGGTAAGTATTGTAAATATTAACACGAAATGCTAGCAAAAATGCGCAAATAATAGCTTACCGTTCAAATACCAAAACTCCAGTGACTTCCATTAAATGTTTCTATTTGTTTATCCATTTCTCAGTATTCAGTACATTATGAAGGTACCTATCAATCACAAGCCAATAGTTAGGTACTACAAAATGTGGAATACTACCAGTATGTGAATATGTTACTACTAATCTTATCTTGATGAATAACCATAAAATTATCCGCAATTTATTTTATCAATTTAGGTAACTCTTCTCGTTATCGTGTTAACGTGTCGGTGTAAGTAGGTACATACCTATGTACCTACCTACGTTACGTGAATTAGTGCCGCCATAACTTTTTACGTTTATTTTCTGACGTCGGATATGCAAAAATATAAATAATTAGATGTGTTTATATCTAGGTTGGAAGGCATGCAAAATCCTTTTGAAAGTAAAATAGCGACGGTTTGCTATGAGTGAAAGTGCGATTATTGTCAGGAAGGAGGCCGACCTTCTGGCGGGAATCAGCTGATCGGGTTTGCGCAGTGCGCAAAACTGGGGAGCTCGGGCGGGGGTGGAACGAGCTGCCGATGGCGGGGTGTGCGCGCCGCCGCGCCGCCGCCCGCCCGGCCAGTCGCGCGCCCGCCCTGCCCAGCCGAGCCGACTGCCGCGCCGGCCGCCGCCACCGACACCGGAACGGGAGCGGGCCGCGCCGACATCCCAACACACCTGACAGAGAACCGTCTCGCCGCGTCCCCGTGCCGGACCGCCGGTTCGCACCCATGCTGTAGCTGTGATATTTGTACAAACCGAGTTGATTGCACCGCGCCATGCGGGCACGGAGCGCGGCAAGCGAGACGCAGCCTCCCGCTCGTGCGCTCAGCGCGCCCGGCGCTTGCACGCCGTTATGAGGGACGTTCACGTGCCTGATACATGTACCAAAATGTTCGACGCGTCAATTCAAGAGGTGAACGGTAAAGGACCTAAAAAGAGGAAAAAGTCGTTGGAGCGTATCTGTGATAATGAGGTGGGGACGGTTCCGGTTTCTGTGGTGAGCGCGAGTGAGAGTGGGTCCGTGCGCGGGTCTCCGGCGCGGGCCAAGCATCCGAGCGCCGCGGCCGTGCAGCTGCTGCACTGGCGCGACATGCCGCAGCACCTGCAGTTCAACCCGTACGTGCTGACGGGCTACCGGCCGCTGCAGGGCTGGGCAGACTGCGTGCGGAGCCTCTTCTACTTCCACAATGAGACCATCAATATACTTACACATGGTAATCGTCTGTTGTATAATAGCTTGCTTTGACTATAAAGGACCTACATACTAAATTATATAAGTGTAGTTGATGCATTTGCTAGAAATAGGTACAGTCGACAGCAGATCAATGGTAACACTTGCAGTACGATTTCAAGTCTTACGACGCAAATAATAAGAACTGTCAAAAGTAAAAAGTGTTAATGGTAAATAGTTAAATAGTGATAATGGTATAATCTGCTACTGACTGTACAGTCATGTGTCCAGTCGAAACATCTAGTGTATGTAACACTTTGATGTTTGTAGGTAACTTCCTTATTCTCTGCACCATTATAGAAATCGCCATCGGTCTAAATTTTGATAAAAATAAAGCTTTAATTTTAATACCATCTAAATTTTTTAACTTTAGGTTTACGTGAGTTTGCATTAAAGGAACCTCTTAATTTTAGCCATTAAAAAGTTTAATGCTACGTACCTAAGAGTTGCGAGTGTAATCTTCAAAGAAATGACGTTAACCGAATGGTTAATACATAATGATGAACAAATAAATATAATACGATATCATCATCCTCTAATTTCTTAATTACCGACTACTAGCTTAGATATACTAAATACTTTGAATTCATCCTTCTCAATATTTCATTTCTCAATATTTTATTAAAATTATTCATATCATAACCCGCTATAAAAAGAGCGAAGAAAAGTGTAGAGTATGAGCAGATGCAATAAATTGCGTGCGCGTTCCCAAGCTACGATTTGCATTCGTAGCGCTTCCCCGCTACGGAGCGCCTACCCGTAGAGCGTGCTACGTGGAATATTATTACAGTTTATTCATCGGGATAACTTTAATGAAACCCAAGTCAATGGGATTCTTATTTGAATCTAAATACCTATTAAAGAGTTACGAGCCAGTATGTTAAATGTTAATTTTATTTCATTGCCTTGGTAAACCCGCTCGTAAAATCAAATAGGGAGTGAAGCATATAGAGGGGAGGAAATGTAAATATGCAGCATATCTGAACGTTTAATCAGGTAAAACCAACCACCGTTGCCCCGATCAGGTTTACAAGTACGTTTTGGTCTAGTAACTGTCATAGCAGTTGTATTATCGGAGTATGTTACATTATTAGCATTGCTGGGTTGTAGTTTGAAGGGTAATTAGGGATTCAGGCGTTATTCTGTAGTGGTCACTAAGAGTGACGAATAAAATTAGCGTGTGCACTCTATAATTACTCCACTGCATTGTAATTAAGCGCACACGAGGAGTTCGTGCCTGCATGGTGTAGAAAAAAAATCTAAGGTAATCCGCACAGAATGGACACGCGTGGTAGACCATGGCCCGAGCTCCTTTGATATAGGGGAAGGTCTGTGTCCGTAGCAGCAGTAAAAAGGGACATAAAATAAGAAGAAAACAACTGATTTGGGCGAGTCGGACTCGCGCACCGAGGTTTCCATGCAACACAACTTAACCCCGTAACTTTGCTCTAATGAAAAGATAAACTAGATCTAGAGACCAACTTATCTTTGTCATTATCAAATTGTCCATACCATTGATCTCCTATAAACAGTCTGCCTTCTAAAAATGTCCGAGCGCAAAGAAGGTCCAAACGGATGAATGGACTCTCATTTGCTTTATTGGATATTATTTGGACGTTAACAATGGACCCTTATTTAGACGTTTTTTAAATTGTTTTAGTAAGACCTTTGTGTATCTAGTAGTTTATAGGAGATCAATGGTCCATACATCGACACACTCCTGATTAGTTGATCATCTGCAAATATAACTTAGATTTGTATTTGCTTGCACAGAAGCCGGTTTTTATTTATAGGTATATACTTCTCAGTAATTTAATGCTGTATTTACTATCCTTACAGCACTCGCTACAATTACAATTCCCAAACTATAACTCCACCGTGCTGGTAGGTGGAACTGATCCGTCGCGTCATCGAGTTCGCATTGTTAACCCTATATGCATCTTATGGTCTTGCCTGTAAAGTTAATATTTGCACTAAATGGGGCAGAGAGCCGAGGCTTGCGGTGGCATGCACTGCATTGTTCTAGGCCTGATTTATTGGCATGCGAACATCTAGCTACATACATACCTAAGTGTAACCAAAGCCGCTTGCATAATCTTGGTGAATGCATTGTTCGTGTCATGTATAAGAATTTCATGAAGGTACACACGAAGGTACACACGAAGACAGAGATAAGTATACAGGAAGCATCCATAAGGTTGAGACTTTATCAAGAACCACTGGACAGATTTTATTAATTCTTTTACAGTATGTACCTACATAGTTTTAACTTGTATCTATCTAACAGTGAAAGGATTATTGCAACAGTAGTTTTTGAGAGAATCTCAACCTTAAAAACTCTACTGTACACCTTTCTCTGTCTTCGACCGTCCCTATTAGGTACAGTAGACAACACATCAAGGTAAACCTGACCGCTAGCAAAGAGACATTAACTTTCGATTTAGTTAACGCGTAGTAAAATGAGAATGGAAAGAACAATAATAAAGTAACATATGTTTTTTTTACACAAAGCGCAAGAAGGAGGGTTATGTTTTTCGAGTGTATGTATGTGAGTATATATATATATGTGTGTGTGTGTGTGTGTGTGTGTGTGTGTGTGTGTATGTGTATGTATGTATGTCTAATTCTTTGGCACACGCTGCAGCCTAAACAACTTGATGGATTTTAACAAATGAGGTGTCGTTAGATTCGTCTTGATTGTAGGACTGACATAGGCTATAAAAATTTAATCAAAGGGGCTTAAACTTTTGGCAGTCGTTTTTATATAAATATTTTTTAGCAAATATAGGCACTACTAGTTACGTGTAATGTAATGTAACGAATTTGGTTACGCTCTGTGTTTATAAAGTGTGACGTCATCGGCACTCTAACAGTCGTAGGAAGTATTTCAGATGTGGAGTTGAGTGCTATGTCATGTTTTAATGTGTAAACAAAATATTTCACTGTTTTCATACATTTGCTTTTACTTAGCAATCACTCACTCCTGATGACAGCTCGTACACATAATGGTTCTATTATCTCTCATCGTAGCACAATCTTTCTAAAATTAGACCAAAAAGACATGGCCAATGTTTCACTCTTTAATTTTAAGCTTAAATTAGAGGCCCGTATCAGGTTAAAATACATTCTTTGTCCTTATGCACAATGTCGTTGTAACGACGATTTATTGACTCTACTAACTTCTATATCATTCAAACTATAGAGCATTTAAAAGGGAGACGCCGTCGCCATTTCCATTTACCGTCTCGTGACGCTTGTTGGTACGGACAACAGCAGATCAATGGTAACACTTGCAGTACGATTTTAAAACGTACGACGCAGATAATGAACGGTCCAAAGTCCAAAGTGTTATACTTGATCTGCTGTTAACTGTACCAACGCGTGTTCTTGTACACACATAATTTTACAAAGTCAGAAAGTGTTTTCGAAAGGAGTGACGCGCGAGTGACGTAGAGATTCTACTTTTTCACCGAAACGACAAAAAGAGACCGTGTGGTGTACGTGTTGGTTGCGAAATACCTATTTACTAAGGCTTCTTGGCACGAAGTCAGCGGAGGAACCCCGATGTAGCATTTTTTTCGTTTTTTGTTGGTGTCTCACATTATAGAAGAAAAAACACACAACCCCTCCATACAAAATGTTTATTATCCTTTAAAGTATAATGTATATTGTATACCGCAGCCCAAATCAAGTGTCTTATTTTGTAAACAGATATGTATGATCGTTTTCTAATTACTTGTTGTGATGTAACATTGAAGGAACTGATTGGTTGAACCCAGTAGCGGATTATCCTAAAGGCAAACTAGGCACGTGCCTAAGGGCGCGACGTCACAAAGGGGCGCGCACGGAAGGCGTTAGTTAAAGAACACCCCAAAATAAGTACCTACTTTACTTACACAAAATAAAAAAGTCATATTATACAGCTAGATTCGGACTCTGGTGAAACCTGCGTTTTTACGCCAGGCATTACCATGGAAATCGCTAATATTATTTCGTTTTCAGTGGTTTTTTTGTGATTCTAAATCCACCTTTAGAGCTTCCTAAGTGCGCCCCGTATACATCGCCAGATTCCATAACAGAATTTGGTAAGACAATAAAAACTGAGGGGCGCCAATGAGGTGCCAGCCTAGGGCGCTGTCGACATTTAATCTGCCTCTAGTTGAACCTGTTCATCATTATGATAATAAAGTGATCCGATTTATTATTGTGAAAATAACTATGCAATAGTCATAGAAAAGCTTAAAATGTTAGTAGTTTTTGTTTACTAAATAAGACACTTGGCTTCGGTATAGATATCGCTACTAAAATGTTATTGAATATCACACGTTTGATTCCAATTGTCCAAACATCCAATCTACATTGTAGTACATTCACATAACTGAGGCATTATAACTGGGGATGGCCGACAATAGACAATGATAGGGTAGCCGTAACAAGGTGTATAATCACGTAATCATTGGGTCGTAGTTTTCGTAGTCTAACCGGCATTATCTCGTCAATTATGCGGGCGATGTTGGCCGCACTTGTCAACATATGAATTATAGATTGTGTATGGCCTACAACGAATTACCTGACGCCTATTATGTATAGATCAATCATTTATTAAATATCCCTTCTATCAAAATTCGTACAGTTGAAGACAGAGATAAGTATACAGGGGGCATCAATAAGGTTGAGATTTTAGCAAAAAACTACTGGACCGAATTTAATCATTATTTTACAGTTACATAGTTTTAACTTTTATCTATCAAACAGTGAACGAATTTTTGCAATACTTTTTAGTAGTTTTTGTGATAATCTCACTCAACCTTAAAAACTCTCCTGTACATCTGTATTCGTGTGTGTGTGTGTGTATGTATTTTGGAAAAATGATTATTTTTATTGTTATTTAGGGTACTTACCACTACATACCCTGCCAGCTAAGTTGACCCAAAATCGAAACGTACGTCGAAAGCATATCAAATGTAATAATTTGATCATTCAGACACCTTTATAATAAACTCGTAGGTAATTCCTTTTAAAATGGATTCTTCTTACTCGCTGATTAGGCTGGGCTCCCATCTACAGTTCTAGATTCCTATATTTCTGTTTACACAAATTGGGCGTACCTAAACTAAATTTATTTGCTTCTAAATAAGGTAAAATGGATAAGTATTTAAACTTATTTAAAACTTACCCATCGCACAAGGTCCCTCCCAAGGTTACCCTTCTCGCAATAATTCTATCTACGCTAGTTCGCATTTCGTAGCAGTTCGTAGCGCAAGCTACAGTAATTCTATTTTCACTTCGTAGATATTTCAGGAGGCTTTTTGGGTCAGCAGACGGCCGGCAGCGGCAGAAGCTCTATTTTATCTTTGATTGCGAATTTATCTGTAGATAACATAGTTATTGTCGTTGTAACGGCATTCAATACCAGGTTTAGTTATATTTTATGCTATTATCAGAAATATAGTTAGGTACCTACTTAAAATAAATGTAACTTAGAATGAAAAGTTAAAACAGCAAATGAATTTTGGATTCACTGAGTACGAAAAGAGGTAATATGGGCTTTTGCTTATTTAAGCAACAGTTAATAAAAATATGATCTATCTTGCCTTTTTCGTACGGTCGAAGACAGAGAAAGGTGTACAGTAGAGTTTTTAAGGATGAGATTTTCTCAAAAATACTTTACCTATTGCAATAATTATTTCACTGTTAGATGGATAAAAAGTTAAAACTATGTAGGTACTGTAAAAGAATTATTAAAATCAGTCCAGGGGTTCTTGAGAAAATCTCAACCTTAATGACCCCCTGTATACTTATCTTTGTCTTCGTGTGTACACCTAAGTTTTGCGAAAAGACGGGAAAATATTCGAGCATACAAAACACAAGGTTCGAGTCCGATCCATTAAGTGATTGATGAATTTCATATCTAGGACTTCCTGTTGCTAACATAACGAAATGCCTTTCTCTCTCGGTTCTATTTATTTACTATTATTATATAAAAGAGGTTGGCTCTCTATTTGTTCACTTGGTTTTATTACCTTATCCACTTACTGTTTTAAAGAATGGTCGTGATTGCGTTGTTGGAGTTTGAAACTTGATAGATATTGGCAATCATAAGTTTCTGTAAATTAGAAACAAACATAAATTACGACGAACTATTTAAAGTGTGCATATAGCGATCACCTGTGCAAGCGGTCGCGGTAATGTGTGATCGTATTTATATGTCTCTGACTTCAAGGAATCCAAGTCAGCCTTAATGACAGCTGTTGTAAGTCTGATTTTACATAAATCTTAGAGAACCCCTTTTCAATAATCATTAAATGCCAAAGGAATGCAATAAAGACTGCGGGTCCGGTAAACAATTTCCGTCCGGTCCGGTCCGGGGCGGGCCGGTCGACAAACAAATGCGTGCGTCCCGGACAGTGACGGATGGAGTGGGCCCTTATAGATCAGTCTTATAAATACCAACATTAGACAAAGGTCAAACATATTAATCTCCGACAGACTAGTTTTAGACTGTGCCGTACTGGAGATCCCGAGCGTGAAACGATTGTCAAACACCTACAATACGAACCAAACTTTAAAAAAAGGGCAGGTACGAACTGAATAAGGAACTGGAAAACAAAGATAGGAGTTTGACTTCCCCGCGGCGCTACGCCGCCGATTGAGTTGTTACCGTAGCAGTGAATTCTCTACACAGCTGTTATGTACATGCTCGAATTCGGAAATAGTACTTTTGGAGTCAACCAGAATATTACTTTCAAGAAATATACAGCACCTATCTTTAACTACCTGATAATTTCTCAAACCGTAAATATTACTTTCAAGAAATATACAGCACCTATCTTTAACTACCTGATAATTTCTCACTAGTTCAGCCATTTGAACTGGACAGACCTAGTGGGAATAGGTAAACGAACATCTACGATTTTGACGCAGGTACGAGTAGTTAGTTAAAGATAGTGTTGTATTTTTCTAGACTTTGGGAAAAGAGAAGCATGGCAATATTTTTAAGATTGTCTATTTTAAAATACTAAGAAAACATAAAGTCTGATTCATCCCCACTGGTGTTAAGACTGTTAAATGCCAACTCAAGTCTTCAAATGTCCAAGTCATACGTTTACGTCTCAACCCTTTCTTACATTTGACAGAATAATCTACGTCACATCTTCTTGTTATTGTCACAAGCCTACTTAATCGCTGTAGGCTGCTGTAGGCTCTGTCGCGCCTGTGCGATACAGGCGACATTTATAACCGAAACCCTTTGATAAAGAGGCTCTGTCTTAGAATAACTCTGTGACTGTTTTAAATTACGTACATTTATTAATGAAATTATTTGTTAAGACACTCATCTTATAAATAAACAAAAATCCCAAATTCTTAACGATTAGCGGCTTATTCAATGGTTCACTTTATGCCAAGCCACTTTGATTAGAACCGTAGGTATTTTTTTGTGAAAAATAAACGAGAATAACAATCGCTTTTTTCGTTAGCAGATGTCAATCCCCACATATTTTTATTTCTATTCTATAATCGTCAACGACAGTGAAAGCTTGGCTAGGTAGGCTGAATTTGAAATCTGAAACTTCGTCATTATATTCCGCTCGATTAAGTTCTGCGGTCGTTGCATAAGCTCTCTATCTATATTCATTACTGACCCGTTTCGAACTTGCCTGAGTGCTCAAGCGACGGGGTTTATTTTTTACTCGACTTGTATAAGCTGAGTGAAACAGGTGACCGACAATGTTTTAGCAAAGCGTAGCCGACTGGCGCGGCGCCAACGGTTATACAATCGAGCTTTTAGGTTAAGGCTGTTTTTCGTGATTCACGCTCGGCCCAAAAAAATAATAGAGAAAAAGAATTCCCATTGAAGTTGTCTGTAGGCATCATTCACATCGTAGAGGGAGAATCGTAGGTAGTTTCAGTCATGGTACCGACCGCGACGTTCGTATTCGTAATGGATGGTAATGGTTTTCATTTTGACAAATTGACACAATACATTACTACAATATTTTTGCAAGTTTTAATAAACGACGAAAAAAGGCAGTGATGAATGTCAATTTCAAATGGGCAATGGCCCCCGGCCGGACCCCATTTTTTTCTTCATTTAATCTCGTGACCAAAACGAATATTACGATACCGACCTCAACTACAATCTTATTAAGCAGTTTTGGCTAAAATACCAAAAAGGAATCGGCATATTACATACTATACCTACACTCGAAAACATTTACCGTCCTACTTTCGTCAGGCGAGTAAACGGAAGTAATACTTACTATGAAAAATTATGCTGTAGGTAAAGACAGTATGAAAGTGAGAAATTGATGAATCGTCTTCACTATGATGTCGTGATATGTCACGACTTCACGAGTCACAGCGGGGGCGGGCGTAGCGTGCAAATATACAGCCTACTCCTTACGTGTTGTCCTATCTATCAATCACTATGTTTAATTCAGCGGTAGGCCGGCCGGGCTTGGCCGCTTTTAGGTTCGGAAATAGGTTTTCAATATTGCATAGGCCAATGAGGCGCGCGGTCAAACGTCTTCCATTTCCTTTTCACTGTCTCCTTATTCTTCGTGGGGTTTAGGGACCAAACATTGTCAGATAACTCTGATACCTATTTTAGGCCGCTCGTAGGCCACCATGATTTCGATTAGTGTCATAGAATAGATGATCTATAACTATAAAGTCTTTGAAAGGGCGCCCTTACATGTGCATACAAAATAAAAATACATAAATACATTTACTTAGTGTGGCTAATGGATCGTAAATATTAATTAATTACACATGCTTACTTATTTTGTTTGTTGGTTTTCTTTCTGGATGTCTTTCTGTCGCTTTTAGAGATAAGATTGCCAAAGTTGTACGAGTTAACTAATTAATGGTGTACGTAATTATTATGCATTAAATAATTAAAGAACTATTTGTCTTATTTCCAAACAAAGCTGTTCAAATTCATTACAATGTAGGTACATAAACTCTCGCATGTTTCCCGAAGGGTAGGCAGAGTAGAGACGATGGACTTCCATCTGCTGCACTGCAATCCTGGAACACAACATTTCCTCCACATTCATCAACGTTCGTCGATACGTTAGTATATCGTGCATGACCCTTTTAATTCATTATATAGACATAAATTGATTTTTAATGGCGTCTCTAATAGAAATAAACACTCAAACTATTCTACCCAAAGGTTGTCTGGAAGAGATCGCTTTGAGCGATAAGACCGCCAATTGTAATACTAACTGTATTAGCCTATTTCTTTTGTGTAATACTTTTTATTTTTTTGCAATAAAGAATATTTATCTTATCTTATCTTATCCGTTTTATTTCTCGAATGAAAACCACGAACGACCCGACGGAATGAATGAGAAAACTTTGGACTGGATAAAAATGTCGTTCCCCAACTTTTATGCATAAACCGTAAATAAAACTATAATAAAAATCTGAAAAGCTTTGTGTTAAAGCAATTTAAAAGTTAAATTACCTACCCGCGTTTCAGGTAGGTCTGCATTCATTATTTATCAGATTTCCTCAGAGTGTAATTTTTCTCTCTTTTTCTTAGTAGGAAAGGAACAGTCGATATCAGAGACAATTATATACAGAGGGGTATCATTATGATTGAAATATTCTCAGGAACTACTTGACCGAATAGTTACGAATACACTACACTCTACACTATAATTGTAAAGAATTTTAAAAATGAGTCAAAAACTTTTTGAGAAAATTAATTACAATAATTAATAACTGTCGCACCTACATCTTTCTCTGTGTACCGTACCTCGATTACTATAATACCTACCATTATTAAAATACTTATACCTGCTTAGATCAAGTTTCAATGTGCATTCACGTGTATTCTAAAACTTAATATATACAATAATAATATCTCATATATTACTGAATATATTATATATAATCATATATTATCATTTTATCTGGCCCAAAGAATCTCGCTCGCCATTCAGCGAGGCAACGCAGCCAGCATAATGGGTACTTTCGGTCAGGGGACACTTCGCGGAGGTCTTTTTGATACATAGTAATATTACATAAGTACCTATATATATAAGTATATTATTTTATAATTCGGTTAAAATTCTAGTGCCATACCTACTTACAGTTTATTACTGAATAAATTTAATAAATATGTTAAGATAAATCTCAAGTATGTCATTTATTAATAAACCAATCTTGAGGGAGTATCACGTGATGTATTTCTCAAGTGGAAGAACTCAAGTAAACGTCGCGGTTCGCCTGCAATCAGCAAATACGTTCTCAAGTGTGAGTTTGACAATTCTGTTGAGAACTGAGTTTTGTTTATTATTACGGCGTTACTCACGTGATACCCGATTCCTAAACGGGCACCTAAATTACGTTTATTAATAGGAACGCCGCCTTGAGGTCGTTCTCAAGATTGACTTTTGAGCTGTGAGAGTGATTTATTAATACGGGCCTTACTGCATAACGGCCCTGGCCGTTCCTTCCTTCATGCGTTCTCGTTTCAACAGTCCTGCGGGAATGTCCATTCATTATGCAGTCCCGTTCTCCAGGCGTTTTCGACAATCGATACGAACCGCACCCACATTTACATAAACGCAAACAACTATATCCATAAATCACTTGCAAATTGCGAGTCAATTGAGGAAACAGCAATTTGCGACTTCGCTGTAGCGGTGTCATTATCTTGGAATATTTCAACAAACTAATTTAGTTTGAAATTGGAAATTGAATACAGAAATACTGATACGAGTATCTTATGTTTTGATTGATCGTTTACGGTTCCATTAAAATTTTATTTAACATGAAGTCCTGACCAACATAGTTATGTTTTTGGCATGAAATAAAAAAGCTACCTTTATAATGGTCTATTAATTAAACTTTGATTGAAACTATTTACAAAAAGTTGACTATTATAGTCGAGTATTTTATTATACATATTCTGTATTAGGTACAAAAAATTATGTTCTCTATATTTTAACAGCTTGAATTACTATTCAGATCAATACCTACTATCGAACTATACCAATTGTTTATTCATTCCCATTAGCTGCAAGTAGACGTGCATTGTGTCTATTTCAGGACTACTTTCATACTATACTTGTAGTGATAGTTTATTCAAAAGTCAACAGAGGAGCGGACAGCACAACGAAATTGTTAGTGGATAAAATAAATAACATATCGTTTCCGTAACATTAGTCATCATCTCTATACTTATCAAACAACTTTCGCTGTTATAATTACATTGTACTAAATGTACCTATGATATTTATGAATAGCTAGGTTGATAATGCAATACATCAACCTACCTAGTCATCCGCTAATTTATCTACTCAAAGGTTGTCTGGAAGAGATCGCTTTCAGTCGTAACACCCGCCAATTGTGATACTAACTGTGTATGCCTATTTAGTATGTGATACTTTTGTAATAAAGAATTTTAATCTTATCTAAAGCCGCGATGGGTAGTTGAAGTCTCAAAACTTCGCAACAGCAGAAGCACTCTTCGGTCGCATGTGTCCTCAACGATTTTTTGAAGCTTTTATTTAACATTTTAAAGTAGTTTGCTTTAAAATAAATCCTCAATATGACTAATAAAAGTCTATTACTGCCACTTATGCCAATGACATAAAATTCAGCCTGTAAAATAGTTTTGCAGTGAGATACGACGCGACGCGTAGAGCTCGCGTAGCTAATCTTTTCTCGCTCGTAGCAAGCGTAGCGTAATGAAAAGTTGAAATGCTTGGCGGGCGATAGCAGAAGCTCCAACTTTTCATACAAACTTTTCTATAACTCAGACGCGATAGTAACGTGAATGTACTTGCAAAAATACACACATGCAGCTAATATACAGAATCTACGCTCGAGTCTCAACAGGTTACTTGTACCGAATATAGATTGGCTGTTATTCATTGTGATTTAAAGTTCAACGTTTAAAGTTACGCCACTAATTAGCCACCCTGTCTCTTTCTATCTTAACCTTTTTTAACGAAGTGTGAAAGGGATAGCAACACGATTTAAAGAAAGTGAGGTTTAACTAGGTTTATGAATAACAGTAAATATTGTTAATTATTACAGAAAAAAGTTTATTTTTGCACAAAGGTATTCTATGTCAATCTCGTGGTTATTTTAGTGTAAAATCATTGACTTGTCTTTAGATAGATGCAAAAATTAATAAAACCTGGTTGCAAATCTCCACCGCTGCCAATATTGGAAAATTGAATGAAGTGGGTGTCAAGTGGCGAGGACAAAGGGCGGGGGCGGCATCTTTATGAGGCTTTCTCACGCCACAGGTTATTCACGTGCCGCGTGAGGCGCGCCCGCGGCGGGTCCAAAGATGATCCATAAGGGTCAGCGCAGACTGACGGAGTGGAGTGGAGTGGCGGCGAAGAGCATTCGCCGGTCGGTCGCAAGGCACACCGACCGGCGCACCACGGGCTTACACAGCCTCCTAGCGAATTGAGATCCTCCGCGCGACTCCGAGCGGCGTCACGCGCAGCTCTCAGTGGCATTTTACTCCGCTATACTGATTACAGTCGTATGTTGAAGTAAATAAAGTTGAATTCAAATTGTTACAAAATTACCTTCGCCGCCACTCCACTCCACTTCGTAGGTCTGCGCTGACCCAGGTGGAACAGAATAACAGCATTGACGCCCGGCGCCTGTCGGTTCAAGGGTTTACGCATGAAGCAAGGAACGGCCTATAGAGTAAGCCGTATTTACATCGTAGACTCCGACAAATTTTAGCGTCGCTGTCACTCATTTGTTTTTCCATTGTATGATTGCGCGCTCCTCTCCGCAGATTGCGTCATGTATTTGGATATAAGGGTTAGTTTGAATTACTCATAAGCTAATGTTTACAACTGTGAATACCCTTATACCTAGGAATATTGAGGAAACTTAATCCTAAACCTGTGAAAATTACAATAATACTTAATATTCTTAGTACCATACAGTAGGTTATAAGACGAGTCCACACAGAGCGAGTTTATAATATTAAAGCAGTCCAACCTATTATTCGTTCAACCTAATAATAGCTTTTGTAGGAGGAAAGTTCATTTGAATTTGTCACATTAACGCAAGCGGCTACATTTGTGGGTAAATTACCCACCCACAGCTCATTACCCTTATAAATTACCCGTCAGTCGCAAACAGGTGACATCCAACTTTATGACTGCTGCGGGCTGTTTACAGAATATAACAGCTTTTAGTAGCGATTAGCATACATTGATCGTAAATACAGAACAATCTCTGTAATAGGTATACGACTAAGTACAGGTTGAAGTCATAGAAAAATGAACAAAAACAATCAAAAAAATAAACAATCGTTACCTACTACTTCTTAGTTACTGCTAATTACATTATGTTTGAACAATAAATGTCGTCTCTCTCTTGTATTGCTGTGCCTAAACAAGGTCCATAAGAACATTGTAACATTTTAATGTTAATTATATGAACATCTGTATTATAACTTATGGCATGCAATACATAAGCGTATACATACTATTCCATACATTTTAGGATCTTAAATTGACTGCAATTTATTATTGGGTGTTAAAATTGTAATGGTTATAATAAATAAATAAAAAATTGCCTTCCTATTGTATCATGACGATAAAATCGTACCGTGCCGTGGTGCCGTGCTACGGTAAATTATAAATGCGCCCAGAGTGACGATTCTAAAGTGCGCATGTCAGACAGATTGCGTTTAGGCTTAGGATTGGATTTGACGCCCACGACAGAATCACACCTATAGATACTTAATAGGTACTCCTCTAAAATATTAAAGTTCGTTTAGATCTACAGACATTGAACGTGTCAGGCACTTGCAATGGCAGACAAAATCATATTATTCTAATCAATGTCATTCTGCGCGGCTGTGTACGATAGATAAAAATACGCTCATACGACATACCTACACATTGCATAGATGTACCTACATTATTTTGTCCGCCACGCCACGGCACGTGCCGTCAACGTCTTTAGATGTAAATCTCGCTTAACGCCGAGAAACGCGAATCAACATTGTGCAGTAGCCTATACGGCGTTGCGTGAAGCGACAGAAACTTGTCCACCGGGCACAATAATTGCGACTTTGTATCTCTAGCCACGCGAAAGAAATGTGCAATAAATAACGGTATTTATGACGCACAGTAAAATTATTTATGGCCACTACTTACTTTCCTTGTTTCTTAGCCTGTGACGATCGTTTTTCTAATGCTTAAGGTTTTATTCTATAGTATAGGTAATAAAATAAAGAAATAGAAAAACAACAATGTGGACCAAGGAATATGATTGGTAGACATCAAACTCATACATATCAACGTAGCACAGCACATCAGCGGGTGTAAAAAGGCGTCCTTGCGCAATTCCTCTGATGGCAATCATTTCCCGAATTCCTATCAGTTTCAGCTGCTAGGAATTCGGGAAATTAATGGAAACCCCCTTAAAATGACATTTTTGTCTGCAGGTGTATCCCTAATCTTCATGGTGATGGTGTTGCCTGGTCTGTTGCCGTGGGGCGGCGGCGGCGCCTCGTTCCTCTCGCTGTGCCACCTCCTGGGGGCCATGGCGCCCTGGTGCGGCTCCTTCCTCTACCACCTGTTCATGAACCACGCGCGAGGCGAGGGACTCTACCACAGGCTGTTGCAGCTGGACATGCTGGGCATATGGGTCAGCCAGAGTATAGGTGAGTTTAGCTTGTACGTTTTGATGTATTTGACCTGGTTTTTACAGGTGTAAGCCTTTATTTACCGTTATGGCCGTTGGAGAGGTGTCAGTGTCACCAATATTCAAAAATGACAGGTGTAAATATCTGTAAAAATACTGTTCTCACATGATACTTTCGATATTGTTTAAAAAGAAATACGTACCTATATAGTTTCCTACCTAAATGGTTAATTGGAAGTTACCGAGAGCTTGGATTTCTAACGGTTTCTTCTTTAGTCAACATTTTTTTCTGATTATTTTGGAGATTGAGAGATTGCAGTTATTATTTATTTTATTCATTATTTTTCCGCAAAAACAAAAGAGAAATTGTGTTTGCAATTAAAACTATTAGTGAGACTATTGTTGAACCCAGTATGTAAAAAGTGAGTGTTATCCGTGTTTATATAATAATTTGAGATATGATGTATAAATTAAGAAGTTACAGAGCTGGGTTTGGCTTACAGTAGACTTTTCATAGACTCCTAGCTATGTAACTTCATAATTACATTTTTTTTTGCTGCTGCGATCCCAACTTTGTATATAGGAACAGCTATCTGTCCCCGTAATTAGCCGTCATTACGCCCCGAGTAGGTACTCCGGCCAACGTCACGCGAGCTGACGGCTCACTTGAAACTTTTTAAAAATTCACGCGATTAATCACGACGGGCGTGAAGCTTGGTGATAGCGTCGGAGTTTCGTGACACGAGGGCGCGATATTCCAGAATAATATTAGTATTGCAACACGTTACAGTGGGTAGGACTCGAGTACAATCGACAACACATCAGTTGTGACAGTTGAGTAACGATTTAAACTTTATAGCAGAACGATATAAAGTTTAAAGCGACTTGATGTGCTGTTGACCGCCCTTAGATATAAAATGTATAGATACGAAGTCAATGTGCTAGAAATGGCACAACAAAAGTTGCACTGAACTCTTCTTCTTTCTTCAGTAAGTATGACACATCCATACTCTCGATTGAAGTTCCTCGCAAAACATTTTAAATAAATAAAAGTTGACCAATGCGAAGTAGCGTCAGCGCACACAGACTTGGTGTGTAGGTAAGAGTGAAACGGACGCATCATGACGGACGAATTTCGGGCTCTTTGACTGGTCAAAACTCGACGACAAATGAAAGTCGTCCGAGTCGAGGTGAAATTGCAGAAGTAGCTCTCTTTCTAAACAACAACAGTCACTTCGAAAACTTCGTGTGAATGGTGACAAGATCACGACTGAGAGCTAGATTGCACTATCTGAAAACATATTATCGCTAAAGGCAGTTATGTCCGACCGCCGGCGAGTAAGCGAATAAATCCCGGCTATTATTCACGAAAGTAACGTACAACCGTTCCGTGTAAACAAAAGAGACGCAGCGATGCTCGCTCGGCGACATATTTTTATAGTTCATCACTGAGCGAGTGTCGCCGAGATTTACTCGCTTTTACTCGCTGGCGGTGGGACAACTGCCTAAAAATAGTGCAATATGTGTTGTGCCATTTTCAGCAATGACCTTGCATCTATAATATTCTGAATCTAACCTACATGCATCTCAACTCTTATGGCACAGACAATAGAAGGTACAATGTCTAAATTATACTTAGTGTGCTTTCGGCTGTAGGACCATTAGGGACGTTTCAGGATTTCATTTTGGAACAACGATGTGATATTTCAAGAACTGGAGGTTAATTTTCAGCGAAATTCTAAATTTCTCTCCGGGGATGTCCTTAGGTTAAAGCGACATTTTCCTTGAAAATTAAATGGGATTGGAGTTATAAATAAGTTAGCTTTCAGACAGCAGGGTCATTTGGTGTCGGAGGCCAAAATCCAAGTTGCAAGGAACGTTAGTTATTCTTGGGTTGGTGTGGGTTGGCTAGTCTAACACCTCACCACCAGATTAAAAACCTCACGTGGTTAATGGACGACATCTTAGTCAGCGGAGCGTTTCCATCTGCAAGTAAACTCGCGCAAATCTTGCAAGAGTTACTTGTAATATCGTTTATACATCGTAAATTCCTGCCATTTTTCTGCAACTAACTTACAGGAAGTGCTAAACAGCACTTGCTACTAAGATTACACTGGCAAGCTGCTGTCGGGACCGTCGGATATTTATTGCAGAAGTTTTCTTGCAGGTGTTATAAATTCAGAGAAAATATATCTGTCAGTCCCGTGATCAAGCCGAATCTACTATAGTTCAGAATCCATCAAGCCGTTTAAGGGCCTTCCATGAGCCAACTAGTGCCGCCAATCTTGAAAAAATAATATCTTCCACTTTAATCAATTTTATTAAAAAAAGCTGTTTACAAAACGATATTACGATTACGATTGGCGGCGCTAGTTAGTTCAGGCTACAAAAGAATCGACATATAGGTACATACCAAAAATATACCCGAACCATACACCCGGAAAACATTACCCGGTATAAATTGTACTTACTCTTTGTCAGGTTTTCTATTATTGATAGAGATGATATTACGAAAATGTGTACGAGTAGAAATTTCCTATCCGCTGGTATCTCTCTTGAGAAATCTCACCTGTCTCGAACGAATTTGGTGTTACCTAAAATAAATACCGGGTGTAACAGAGAGTTAGAGGTAACTGCACAACTTTTGCTGTACTTTTGTGTGTGGCTTTGATTACCAAAAAAATTTACTTATTTAATACATTTTGAACTTACCGCTGATCGATTTGTATGTCTATACTAATTTCTATTTTACGCTTCAAATGTGACTTTTAATTAACGGTTGTAGATAAAAACTGCCTAATTGGTGGCTTTATTTGAACCACCGCCTAATATCATTAGCCGGCGGTTGTTTAAAGATTCTCTCTGCTGTTCATCGCCATACAATAATCGATCCTTCAACAAATTAATGTCAAACAAAGCCACCATTTAGGCAGTTTTTATCGCTATACGAACCATATAAATGCAGAGATAATTAATTTCCTCTGGCTTCAGCAATATCTTCTTCTATGTCGTTATCTGAAACGCATGATGCCTTTGAGATGTGGTGTTGGCGACGTATACTCAAGATACTGTGGCGTAGACTGCACGCCGAACGAATTTGTCGATTTAACATCAAAGACAGGTTATCGGCAATGGTTATCCGAAATGTGTTATGATACTTCGGTCATCTTGAAAACTATGCTCGTTCGCACTTTGGCCGCAAGGCCCATTATGCGCGAGGTGGCTGGCGCTGCTCTAGCCAGCCGAGCTCAGCCAGGAAGGCCAACAGGTTCTTAATGACCCTGCAGGCCACCGGGAGCGTCCTCGATGATCCGAGGCTTGTATCCCGTTGCTCGGCCACACCACTGCACTCTAAAAGCACATGTGCCGCTGTTTCCTCATCCTCCATGCAGCCCCTGCACAGAGGACTATCTGTAATCCCAATTGTAAAGAGATGTTTGTTTAAAGAGCAGTGACCTGTCATGATGCCCGTCACTAAGTGCACCATGTCATAAGAATGGGCCCTTCCAACTTGGAGAGACTATACTGCTCGGTAAAATTGAGAGGTCTAGACCACGTGGTCAGACACCAACTCGCCGTTGGACAGATACGGTTACTAAAACCCTCGGCGTTTGAAGAGGCTGTGAGACGGGCACAATACAGATCCTGGCGCCATTTCACACATGCCAAGACGGCGCCTGCTGTTGTGGGTCACGATCCTCAGCATTGCGTTGCGATTAAGGAGGAGGAGGATGTCGTCATACACTCTTGCAGACAATACGTCGGCATTCGTCTCTGATGTGACGGCTGCCTCCTGATGCAGACGTGCAAGTCAATATTAACCCCAAAAATTATTGCAACGGCCACTGTTTATCTTCAACAACAGCGGCGTGATTATAGGACACAATGCCGGTGAACCGATTACGAGGATATTAATTAAAGGCCGTTAATTATGCGCCGGCCTCTCGGTTCATTGTTCGCCTGCAATCTCGCTTTTAATGGCCACGCTCATTAATACGATAACTCTGAGACCTTCGTAGCTACTAGAATAAAATCTATAAAACAACGCCACCACATTATTACTTTTAGCTGCTACAGACAACCCTGTTTTATCCGCGGATGTTTGTAAATACATAATGTATTGAATTGACAAACGTTTCTGAATACCGGTGCAGTTAGAGTCCATTACTACATACCTACTGTCGGACTCGCGCACCGAGGGTTCCGATCAACGCAACTAAACCCCGTAACTTTGCTCTAACGAAATGCTCTTTGCTTTGCTCTACTTTTTGTATTTTCATACAATTATGCGCCAAAATTCGACATAAACGGAAATCTTTTGATTGCGTTGACGTAGAAGGTTGATTTTTTCACGGCTGTATGAGATTATAGACCTTAGTATTTGGTACTAATTTTAATTTGATACGTCCACGCGTTTCTGAGAAAATGGTCTTGACGGACCTCCGTCCGGACGGACAGCAAAGTGGGTTAAGGGTTCCTTTTTTCCTCTTGAGGTTAGGAACCCTAAAAAAGATTTTAGACATGTCTTTTGAACTTTACTTTAGTTAGACTTTCCATGGGAGAAAGAGTATATTAGTGGAAAATTCGGAAACCAAGCGATTTTGACTAAAAGGTTTTCCTGCAATTTCGATCGAGATAATGAACATGAACTAGTTTTGCAGTTCTTGGTAGAGTTTGTGCAGTCTAGGTCAAGTGCAAAGTTAGGAAGTTACGTTACGTCATCACACGAATAGCGTGCTTATTGCAAGTTAAGTTTACGAACAATTTCAATGGAAAATACATCTTAGGATTGTAAGAATAAATGTTTGCGTAAAACGTTTTACCCAACTTTTACCCGTAGCTTTTCAATTAGATATTAGGTACTGGCAAATAATAATAAAAACACCAATATAATACAGCGTCTATTTTATAATACCAAATTAAGTATCATATTCGTTCGTTCTATTGATTTACAAATGAATGTTACCTATCAGGCGGTGTCTGAAAATCAGTACTATTTGTATTGCATTAAATGCTGCATTTAGGATTGAACCACTCTAACCTTTTTGCCACAGTGTACGATAGATGCAATGTAATTATTTATGTTAACTTTTATGTGGCAAATAAATGATATTTTATTTTTAAATAATATAATATTTACCAGCCAATCCATTTTTACAGACTTCATGCAAAGGAATAGGTATAGGTAGGCATAATATAGGCATAGAGATATAAATAAATAAATCTGATTCAGTACACTTTAAAAATTAATTTACCCGACAATGGTTTGAAAAATCTCCATTTACCCGCTCGAACGTGGTAAATTGCGAAAAGTCGAATACAAATAGGTAATTGAAAGTAAAACGGCTCGCGTGGACGACCCTCGGGGCAGGCAGGGGCGGGTGCAGGGGCGGCCGGACGGGCTTCAGCGGGCGACAAACAAAAGCGTACAAAAGGCGAGAACGGAGGCTCGAGCCAGGGATGCGCCGAGGGCCTATAGATTGACCGCAAAGAGATAACGGGAGTCACACAAAATTTGAAGTCACATTATGTTCACCTATGTCCTATTACAAATGTTAATGTAATTGTTGAGATAAATTTTAACCACTTTAGCCAGTTTTTCTAGCGTGTATTGATTGTAGTTAATTCCGCCGAGTAACTCAGCATGACAATACGTCCCACACTATGTACACTTGTAACACATTGTCTAGTATCGACCGAATTCGCTGTATGTAAGTATATGTTTCTTGCATCTTCCGCGTCATATAACATATTATCATCATTATGACCCGTAATCCGGCCTGTTAGCCAAGAGTTCCGTATTACCGCAAATAGGAGCCCCGGGATCTCCACCCACTCCTCGCAATATTTCACGCAGCATTAGTATGAACAGTCCCTAAACTCTGTTCCAGAATTCAAGACAAAGTTTCGTAGATTTCATCATGTACCTCTACGTCGCAGCCAACTGATTGAAAATTGACATTCAACCAATTAGCTAAGCGTCGTCTAACTGTACTATTGAACGTTGTATTCAGCCACTCAGCTAATCGACTTTCAGACGTGTGGTTGAATGGCGTTGTTCAATGAAAGGGCCGTTCAATCAAACGTCTATTTCAATTCAACCAGTTGACTGCGACATATACGTCCTTGCACCGTCTCTGTTGTCTATGCACGAGGCACTGGCGAATGCGCACAAATGTCACTAGGCCGTCTGCCACAAACTGGGTGACCTTAATAGGCGAATGCAACGACACTTCACCTTCACGGCTCGCTTTGAAGCCCCCCAGGTGCCTGTGCTGCCCCTAATTAAACACCTCCCCAGCCAACCTTCAGCTGAATTGGAACTCTATTCAACGCGAGGCACATTCAACAAAATGGCTACAGTTTAATTAGGACTGTAGAATTACTTTATTACGTACTTACATAACCCTGTGTAAAGGTTGATTCAACAAATTTTCCATTTAATTTACAATAAATTACTTTTGCCTCGTTAAATTAATTGAAGCAATTTCACTGAAAATTTCGCATAAGTCATATTTACCAAACGTTAACGTTTTCTCTAAAGCAAATGTTTTCTAAATGAAATTCACAGGTAGGTACATACGTGTACCTTTGGGAATATTTTATTAACTTACCCCTATTACAGTTCTCAAAACGATGAAATGATATCATGAGAGAGTGCTGAACAGAGACGCCGCTTTACCAACGCGATGGCACTGTCCCTGTCACGCACACCATTTCATGATATCATC
The DNA here is from genome assembly GCA_963506565.1 of Tachystola acroxantha. Lineage (NCBI taxonomy): Eukaryota > Metazoa > Arthropoda > Insecta > Lepidoptera > Oecophoridae > Tachystola > Tachystola acroxantha. The sequence goes on from OY735879.1 coordinate 10,315,761, forward strand.
TCATCGTTTTGTGAACGGTAATAGCCGGATAACAGGTAGGTAATAACAGGACTCTGAGATATTAGTGCTCAAAGTCATTCATCGTTTTTAGGCAAAAGGAAAGGAATTCGGTATGAATTAAGTTTGTATCGCAAAGACGTCACGTCACATCCTGATTTCTGACTTTCAAATTCATGTACTTCATTTATTTAATTTTTAACGCTAAATCTTTATTTTAAACGACATAAAATATTATATTATAGACAGTAAATATGTAAATAAAAACTAGAACATGATGAAAAAATTCTTGCCGTGGGCAGGACTTGAACCTGCAACCTTGTCATTCCGTGACACGCTCTTACCAACTGAGCCACCACAGGCCACGCCACGCCCACCGAAAATCTTTTGGTTCAAGTCCTGCCCACGGCAAGAATTTTTTCATAATGTTCTAATTTATTCACCGAGCATGGATAATGCGTAAATCAAATTCTAAATAAAAACTATAAATAAAAAATTTGCCCTAAATCACCGACCGCGGAGAGAAGGCTGGCTGCATTGCCTCGCTGGATTGCGAGGCTAATGCGTTGCGTGAGGTACGCGCCAGCCCTCTGGTCATTAGACACATCCACCAGGCGCACAGAGATCTCTTTGTGGATGCTTTGTGCGCCTGGTCCCCACGGTCCTAGGGTCCCACTGAGACCTACATATTTGCGATGCAATAATATAATTAATTGTTTGCCTTATTTTTTAACTGACTTCTTCATAAGTTACCCATTTCTGCTTAGGTCACAGAATACGTAGAGTTTGCAAAATGGTTTAAATGTCTCATCAAACATTCAGACTAATTTCTACAAGAGCACCCTACGTTGCGGTTAACAAGTTTATGATCAAACAAAACTGAAGAGCAACCCAGACTAGGTACAGTCGCCAGAACGCAAATAGTAACACTTGATGTAGGTACGACTCTACACTAAGACTTTTACACCATTTTGCAAATTTGCTAACTAAAATGAAATAGAATCTCACGCAAGCTGCCCTAAATTAATCGAATATGTTCATTGTTCTTGACGTGATTTTCAATTGTAGAAGTGATGTTTTGCATCGTTCTGTAGTTATTTAATGTAAGTACACAAAATAAATACACGTTACACGAAATCAAATTAGATGTACATAAGGTGTGCTTAACTCTACGATTACTAGATTTCTCTACCAGCAAACCAGTGTGAGAGCGAGATAAGATCTGGAGCAGGTAGAGTGTACACAGAATCATAGAGTAATTATATAAGTAGCCCAAATCATTTTTAATAAATTACTTATATAAAGTAGGTAAGTTTATATTATCTTTCTGCATCGTTCTTATAATCTGAGCCATAAGGAATTAAAACCCTTAAATGCTGCTTCTATATGCGGTTGTGTGTACATTTAGGCACTATAATAAATTATGTAACGTTAATTTTCAAACTTCCCTCTGTTACCGCCGCCGCAGAAGGGAATAATTATGACTAATGAGCTGACCGAAATCAGAACGGGTAAAAGAGCAATTCCGAAGCCCGCTTTGAGGCTTCATTTCGGATAAAGGATGGAATTACTTACCTAAGCCTAAACTCAGATTATAAAGTTTTGTCCTGGTCTTTCAGACATTTTGATGCTATCGTCAATACATTAACCGACCATTTCCAAAGTCAAAGTCAAATATCTTTATTGCAAGTAAGAACGTTGTGTACATTTTTGCAAGTCAACATATTTTTGAATTTACATTTACAATCTAAACCGTATTTACAGTCGCGTTATAGTATGCCTATACTTGTTTGGTAATCGACTGTACAATAAACTTATGTATTAATTCCAGTAATGCTTAAAAATATAAACTCTTGGAAATGCAGTACAAAAGCCCGGCGGATCTGTTATACGATTTTTTCTCTCTCCATAATGTTTTATATTTAAAAGCGCAACGCATGAGGCTTACTTGCACATACATTAAAAGCATAGCAAAGCTATTTTATGCATATAAGGATTTTAGCTGAACGAAAATGTAACAGAGAAAATGAAAAAGCGAATCCCGTTCCAAATGAAACGGCACATGTTAGGTACTTACTCGTACCTACAGTATTTGCGAATGCGTAATGTAAACGCGTGCAAAACCCATTGTATTAATTTAAATTTGCGCGGAAGTGTTTCAGCTTAGGAAGTAGTTTAGGTACCTACTCTCCCTATACATAGAAAGAACAAAGAATAAATGTTGGTTTTTGGTGTGTTTATAACTTTATAAACAAACCAACAACTGGTTTGAAAGGAATTTAGTGGTTTCTTTTTAAAGGACTACATTTTTAAAATTTTGGAGAAAAAAAAATCAGATGGATTTTCACAAATTATTTTCATACAATTCAAACATTATATTTAACCTAAGTATTAGATTAAGAGAAGAGTCCCTAAGAAAATTTCTGATTGATTATCAGGATTAAACCTACGCAAGTCAAATTAGTTAAGTAGGCAATTAGGAAAAAATACCATTTTAAATTTTAGGGAATTAATCCAAGAGCCTGCGTAGGTAGTAATACTTATAAGTACCTAATTTGTAGCCTAGCTGGCATTATACAACTCTGTTTTAAAGTCGATAAGCGCAGCTTCCCTCGGAAATAAACAAGAAAGCTCGTTCGAAAGTTCTCGCCGCGCGAAGTTGAAAGTGGCAGTATTGTGTAAGCACTTTACACATTGTGCTACTCTCGTAAACTATACGGAAGAGAAAAACAGACAATAAAATTTCTTTGCAATAGGAATTTTCGCCAAAAAAATAATTAAATTTATACAATTTTCCATTAAATACCTTAAGCTAAGTATCCGTTAATAACTTCGTAAATCAAAGTAAACTAAATTATTTTCAATAATTATACAAATCCCACTAATATTATAAACGCGAAAATTTGTGTGGATGCATGTTTGTTGCTCTTTCACGCAAAAACTAATGAATGGATTTATATGAAACTTTACAATAATATAGCTCATAAATCAGAATAACACATAGGCTATAATTTATAAAGATCTTGCGCAGACGAAGTCGCGGGCAAAAGCTAGTTAGATATAAATTGAAGGTCTATGGAAACAGAATTGTAATAAATTGAAAAATTAAATAATTACAGGCATTTGAAAATCAGAAATAACTGTCCGTTATACAGTTATATGTATACTGTGGAGTTACTTAGAATATCGAAATATTAATTTGTGATAGATACGGTCCTTTCGGGCTAAAGTGGTAATAATAAAAGATTTAAAGAAATATATGACTAACTCGTAAAGGATAAAAAAGATAAAAGATGATTTATTCAAGAAAATATAAACCTTATTCTAAGTTCATGTGACTCTACACTACGATCCCTATAGGGTGCTGTGGAGTCATGAACTTTCAATAGATACGATATACGGGGTGATTGGAAATTCGATACATTCCTTGAAAGGGGTGATACTAGAGGTGGTTTGCAACAAATTAGGCCCTTAATATTGCTCGTTAATACGAGGGGTCGAAAATGAGTGGTTTCTGAGTTACGGTAGTTTTAATTTTATTTACTTGTTCACAAAAAAATTCTGTTAAATAACTGCTCCACTCTGAGTATTGAAATAATACTTTTCTGAAAGCTGATAAAGTAGAAATTACCTTAAAATAAATAATTGAATTAGGAAAATTACATTTAATAATAATTAAAGTTAAAACTATGTACAAAATAATAATAAAAAACAAATAAATATATACTTATAAATAAAAAATTGGAGCCAAATCGCTGCCCTGCGGAAGAGTGCCCAAAAGGCTGGCGACGTTACCTCGTTGTATAGCCAGCGATATACGCTGGCCAAGGTAAGCGCCAGCCCTTTGGTCACCCGACGAGTCAATAAGTCGCGACGACAGTTCTTGGCCCAGTCGCCGCGCCTCTGGTCCCCATGGCCCCATGGTCTCTACACCAAACGGCGCAAACATGTAGCTCTCGCTGAGAGCCGCATATTTGCGCCGCTTGAGGCTTTCCGCGGCGCCGGCCGCCGCCCCCGCCGCCGCCCTGCTCGTGAACTAATGTTATTTTCCTAATTAAATTATCTGTTACTGTAAAAAAAACCTTAAAATAATGTATGCCTAAAATTCCCCTTAACTCAAAAATAAAAGGTCATAAATCATGAGGTTATAATTTTTTTTCTCATTTTCGACCCCTCGTTAATAGGGCCTAATTTGTTGCAAACCACCTCTAGTATCACACCCCTTTCAAGGTATGTATCGAATTTCCAATCACCCTGTACACTTATAATTCATACAATATATGAAACATGGTAGGAACAATGGAAACTATTGTGCGACATTGGTATGCCAAAGGTAAGCTTTAAAGCTGCTACTAATAGGTAAGTAAAGAACACCAAAGGGAAGAGCTTCGTTTAGTAATAAAATATACATGGTATTTTAATCGGTTTGACATTGCTTCGTGCGAATCCAAAGAAATCGATACAGATGTTAGTGCAAATAATGGACAGTGACTATGTGAAAACGTAAGGAATTGTTAAATAATAATCATGTACAGTCAACATCGCAAGTGTCTTGTGACGTCGCCATCCCTGTGGTTGCCATCTGTATCGAATTCATATACCGAAGCACAAATGAAGTGTCTTATTTTGTAAACAAAAACTACCCTACTCTTCAAACATTTTAGGCTGTTCTGTGATTATTGCATGGTTATTTTCACATTATTAGATTGGATTACTTTATTTTCACAATGATGAACACGTTCAACCAATCAGTTCCTTCAGTGTTACATCACAATAGGTAATCAGACGATCATATTTGTTTACAAACTAAGACACTTGATTTGGACTGCGGTATATATTGAACAACAGTACCTACCTAACCTAGTCCATTAAAATGTTAGTATTACCTACGCAAAAATTGTCTTAAATAAAATACAAATTGTCCATAAATAAAGGGGCAATTCATGCTACTTAGTCGAAGCGCGTCGAAGCGTCAATTTAAAAGTTTGACACTTAGCTCCAGAACAAAATGCCCATGGTATGGTTGTGTGATTAGAGGGGCTCGTAGTCCAGTACTCGCAGTAGTTAAACACAATCGTACAAGTTAAGCAACGTTGGGCAAGGTCAGTACCTAAATGCGTACTCACATTTTATCTGGAGCTCCTCCGTGCATCGGAAGCACGCTAATCGGTCCCGGTTGCTGACGCTCTGCAGCAGTCGTCAGAGGCCCACGGGCGGCCTGAATAACTCTGAATATGGTTTAGTCACTAAACCACACACTAAGCGAAGAACGTGTGACTAGATGCTAAACGTATCTTCCTCTCAAATGTCTATATTATCTGCGGCGCGCAGGCTGTGCAATCACGGCTTTATGAGGGGATTACAACCCCCTCCTCCATCGTAACGTAAAATCCCTTATCGTAATACCGTAACGTAGACGTGTGACTTTAGGCCACTATAGTCCCTTTGACGGCTATGTGATTGTTATTTAATTACTTTAATTAACGATGTTACTGATCTCTGAGCAGAGACGTCCGTCGACATAACTCTATTAATTGAGAACAATTAATTAACGAGTAGGTATAGCTTCGGTGTATATTCTGGATCTTTTAAACACTGTCGAGTAATATCGAGTACCAGGAAAGTGACAAATTGTAGGACAAAAGTTACCTGAGGCAAATTTCTTTATATAGTTATCTACTTACTTAAATTCATTATTGTTGCTGAACACACTATGTCTGTCTAGTAGACGGACTTTGCCTTGCCTTCTTTTTTGCCCAAATACCTATCTACCTATCTGCCTATACATGTATAATGATGTTTACAGAAATCACAAAGAGACCACAGCTTGGCTTCATTCACCACCTGACCCCATTTCGGCCCTATTCAAACATCATTTGCAAGCTTGTACACCTAAAGCCGAATTTTCAAGCGTAAAAATACATTTTGTTATTTTTTTCGGCCGGTGAATTAGGAAGTTGTGGGATGAAACTAGAGATGTCATGACTTCGGTCGGTAACAGTCGTGGTCTTCTTAGATGATCTTGTCTCCAGGTTGACGAAATTCTTGCCGAAAGGGCTGTTATTGTTTTATGTATGTAGTTTCCATTGTGTGTCGCTCTACGACTTATAAAATAACTGAGTAATGAGCTATTTAGAGAACGGTAATATGGGAGAATATACCTAATTGTCGTTCTCAAAATGATGTAATGGAATGCTGTCATGAGAGGGCAAATTTAACAGATACGGCGCTATACTATATATGTATACGTGACATATATGTCACGCTTATCCTATTTCATGTTATCATATCATCTTTTCGAGAACCATAACTCCACTGGTTTTGGTCTGTGCATAACCTCAGCACTATTGGGTGAGAACAGTAGACATAGCGGTGCTCTCTATTGGAGGCCCATCGAGATCTCTCCACGTGATTTGGCCCTCCGCCGAGTACCGCCCTACAGCCAAGAGGCACTCCACGTTTGCGCATTTGTAAACCAATGGTACCTACCTTACCTATGCTATAGCTATAGATACCTACAGTCGAAAGCATATCAAGTTGGTTAACATTTATACTGTGGACTAGGTAACTTCGTGTGCCATTTAAGGGTTGAAATTGTATTGAAAGTGTTTATTCAAGTGTTTACTAGATGAATCGCACCTATACTATACATAGATCCCTCGAGTTTCGTATTTTTTATCCGACTGCGCATGAAGGAGGGTTATGTTTTTTAAGACATTGATGTCCAAACGTTTGATAAAATTATACTAGTCAATCGAGGCTTTTATCATTGGTATTTTTACGATTCTAACAGGATCCACTTTGTGCCAAGCTGTTCCTCCTATAGATACTGTAGGATGAAACACCATCCTCATCGAAAAGAAAGCTATAAAATGTAAATGAGAATATTTGTCTGTCTGCCTGTCTCTGTTATTATGAAAGATACGCAGTGAGACTAATACATAATAACGTTTGATAACAATTTATTCTATTTTACCAGTATGTTATAGAGTATTACATAAACAAATAGTTATGTAGAGTGTTTTAGTTAGGTAGATTTTTAGCTAGTTTTAACGTATTTTTAAGTAGTTTATAATACTTTGTAACTATTACATAAACTGTATCTATACCTATAAATACATCAGTATAGTACTTATATGTATAGTACTTATAGTAGCCTTTGCGGAGTATAGTTTATCCATCCATCTATCTGATGGAACATTAGGAAGGGTTCTTTCATGTGTTTGAATTTGGGCCTAACTTTTTACGAGTAATTTCCTCCTCCGTATCGGAACGATATGTGAAGGCCACTGCGCGATTAGGCGCTTCAATCTCCATCAGGAAAGCCCCTATGTGATCAATATCGTAGTCGCGGCAGGCAGGGACGTACCCCGTTGGATCCGTGGACTCAACCCCCATTTTACACCTCCAACACTGGAATATCTTTTAGTGTAATGTCCTAAAATTATACATCATTTCACTTTTAAATATAACACTTTGCAATGAGAAAGGAATCCCTTCCATCTCTATCGCTGATGAAAATATGCATTGTCTTTATGAATAAATAATCCGTCCAGTTTGCGATCTCATCCTTGTTGTTCACCTAATACATGCTACACAATAATGTAATTAAGACTGTATTTATTCACGGCTAGCGGGCTAGTCAGAGATTCTACCTAATAAGATTATTAACTAATCTAATAGGATCTCATGCATGCTCGCAACGTTGCCTATACTATTTCACACACACAATATGAATTTGCCCGATATTCCGTATGTATACATTTTCTCACGAAGATTTCCTTCTCTATTTTGTATCGGTAAATACCTACCTAGTCACCTCTAAGCGAGGCGTCCCGCTTGCTTACGCGTCGTAGCATAATATGATCAAGTTGCGTTTAGGATTAGGATTCAACTTACTGGCGGCTACAGAATTAGCTACATTGTGGACCTGTTTGTACTGCATTTGTGGTGCAATAGTGATTCATTTGTAAGCGTTATTAGATTGATGTTTGACCAATTACTTTCTTGCAAGGGTCTACGCGCCCTACGTGGATGCGTCCCTGTCGATCGAGCGGGGCAATCAGGGCGCCATTATAGTGTGGCACAGTGGCAGGCAGGGTGCGGAGCGATGCCAGGGTGACGTCGCCGGGCGGCTCGTATTGTGCCCTAGGCGACGGTCGTCTTGAAGCGGCTGGGGCTAATGGTGACGTCATGATAACTCTTGCGATAAGTTGCTGAAGTAATACCACGAGTTCGAGGGGCCCGTAGTTCAGTCGCGACTCGCGAGTACACGTTGAAAACGAGTAGTAAGTTCGCTCGCTAACGACTACCTACGTCAATACGCGCTACGATACGATGTTCGTTTTTCGTTCTCCCCGTAGCAGACGAGAGCTTGTTTTTTTTTAAATCTAATTTTTGTTGGCGTATTTTTATTTCTCTGCCAATATTCATCCAAAATTAATAAAAATACAAATATGGAGTCACTGAGCCGTGCTCTTCACTCCGCCCACTGCTTGAATTTGACAGCTCGCAGCCCCTTAATCGATTTTGGGTAATGGCAATCAAAAGTCATTGTGAATTTAACATACATCTATGTTTCCGTCAAACATAATTTGTATAATACTTTCGATTACCACATACCTACCTATTGCTCAAAATAACAACTTCTATGGAGTGACAGTTCTAGGGTTAAGAAAATATGACCCCGTCTGACCCAGATCGCTTCTCTTTGTGGTGTGTTTTTACAATATTCAAAGAAAATATGCGGGTTCACTTCCCTCATCGTAAAGTCAACAAGGAATAAATACAGACAGACCACTCAGGCTCTACACAGGATGTTTTAAAAAATACTCAAGTTATTTCATGACGGGCCGAGCTGCCACCAACGGTAAACCTGGGGCACCATTATGTATTTGAAACGGCAGCTACCACTATACTACAGTACATTCTGAACACCCATGTACCCTTCAGTTTACTACAAGTTTATATAGGTACAGGTATAAAAAAATCATCTAAGCGGTGACCCCACCACGTGAGTACCACGCATGACCTTTACCTTTAGACAAGCTTTATACTTACAGTGATAGTCATACACTGTAAGCCGTGTTTTCGAGTAAAGAAAAAATGATCACCTTTCGAAACCGGTACGTACGAGGTTCATTTTTTCGTCATTCGCAACTGGTTACGAAACGTCGGTTACTTAGGCGGCCGAAGAGGTGTATGAACCTATAGATCGATCGTTCTTCTTCACAACTGGTTACGAAACGTTCGGTCATTTACGTATACGGCCGAAGCGGTGTATGAAACTATGAACCTATACTTCCGTCGTTCTAGCTAGTACTTCTTGTAATGGCAAGTGGCACCGTTTTAGTCCCACCCCTTGTCAAAATATTATTAGGGTCCATGACTTGACGAAAATATAATCTTGTGAGAAATTGTTACGATGTCAGGGACACGTTCTTGTAATTTGTCACAGCGACCGCGGCTGCAAGTACCTACTAAAACTACTATTTGAGAACTTGAGGAATACACATGAAAAGGAATTGATTTAGAAATAACTAGCTGTACCCCGCAATTTCGTTTGCGTAGATGAGGAGGATGGAGATCAGGAGGCAGATCTTCCTCTCTGGATCCTTGTTTCCACATCACATACCGCCATGGCTTATAGCCTATGAGCTGTCCGGATATTTCAGCTATCTCCTAGTGAAACTCCCATCCAAATCCCTTCATTAGTTATGGCGTGATACTTGCACAAACAGACAAAAATTCTAAAAATTAGTTTTTTGGCATCAGTATCGATCCTAAAACACATTACAATTATTCTTTTCAAAAAATATCCAATGTACAGACACAACTTTTTTACAGTCTTATTATATGTATAGATGTCTGAAGGCAAACCCTGTTTCCTAAAATTCGTCTTATATTGATCTCTATAATTTAATGAATGATGTAACTACGTATAGGTACTGTAGGAAGTTTGCGGCGTTTCTCTTGCGGGCTCATTCAGTCTGTGAGCGGCCTTTTACAGCAAAAATAACGCGTGCAGATTGATTTACTGTGCGCTCGCGATTCACTGCGCTGCCGATGCCGGAGTGCTGCGCAGCTTAGTGTTAGCTAGCTGACAGTCAGCGGCAAACTCTTTGCATACTGGGTCCATAGATTTAGTGACCGAAAGCTATATTTTCCAGACTTATAATAGACAACACAAATAAGGTGGCTATGTCTACCATAATTATTAAATTATTAATAAAAGCTCCATTTGACCCGCGCGTCATAAAATAACAAACGAAATGAAATGGGAATTGATCGACACAAATGTACAATTTATGAATTGTTGGTTTGGTGTTAAAATGATTCATGAATTCGTAGCGTGATTAATAGTCGAAACGTGAATAGTATTTAGCAGACAGAATAACAATACGTCCATTAAAAGTTTCTCAGACTGATTTCGGTGTAACCGAGATTGGCTACTCATATAGGTTCTGCTGTAGTTCTTTATGTAGTCACTATTTTTGGATGACTGTGTAACCAAATTTTATGAAACATTACTAAAAAGTTTTTTGTATTATATTATACTTTATTGCACACACTGTAAATGACATTGCCACATTTCAATGGAGCTTTGCCCCGCCTTTGGTCACCTACGTGACCATTGAAGCTTATATAATATCTTAACATATATCATTTTGTTGGGTCATATATCACTTATTACAGGTTTCATACTGCATAATCATAATCAGTACTAGTTGCGAGAGTAGTAGAAAATGATAACAAAGACAATGAATAATTCGCTTCGATTTCTTACTATTTTCAGAATTCTTAATTTGTTTTTTCGACTCGCATGTTGTACAAAACTTTATTTTAAACCAATAATTTTTATAAAAAGGGGAGATATTTTTACATTTATTCGTTATCTTGTTCATCATGCGGTTGATGGTGGGACAGAATCTGGCATTGTCATTTACATGGTAACATAGAAGAAAAGATATGAACAAAAGGCGTAAGTAACTACATTTATAAAACTTATTTATCAAACTAAACTCAACGTCTACAAGTCTGTCCGTCTGTCTGGGCCTTGTAACTAAGAACCCGCTAGACTGAAAGTAATGTGTTCATTTATTCTATTAATTATGCAGAATACATAATTATACATATTAATTTATGGAATAAATAAGCTGCCGTCGCTACCTACCCTCTTTTCCACAAATCGGGTCAGCGATTTTCATGATAAAATGGCAAGCTTAAAGTCTTTCCCACACAAGCGCGATCCTTGCGGCCTGCGGTCAGTGGAAACGTGTGCACCGCCCCATTTTCTTCCGTCGTTAACGTCCAGTAGGTAGCGATCTGAGGCCTAGGCCGCAATCCGTCTGTATTCACGTTTCGTCTATCTTTTTCTACCTATCCTTGTAAAGTGATGTAAAGTTTTTTTTTTTAAATATCATTACATAATTTTTTTTTAATTTTGGGATTGTAATTGATGTTACTAACATAGACATAGATTAAGTGCTACTATATAAGTACCACTGTACACTGCAGTAGTTCGAATTAAATAATAATATACAAGTATGTAAAAATATAAAGATAAAAGACATAGGGTATTTGCAATAAACGATACGCATCTGAATCTAATAATAAAAAGACTAGAAAAGAAATAGTTACCATATCCATTGATCCATTCCATCCATCGTTCCCTACTGTCCATTGCGTGTCCGTCTATTCTCGTATTCCAGCAGGCACGGGCTCGACACAAGCAAAATATTTATCGGGGCAGGACTCGCGCCGCGAATTTATTCCCGTTTATTCAATAAACCCAGAGAGCGACTGGTGCAGATGTGGATATAAAGAGGATTAGAAAATGTTAGGTACTAAACTGAAGCCCAAATCAAGTGTCTTATTTTGTAAACAAAAACTACTAACATTTTAAGCTGTTCTGTGATTATTGAATAGTTGTTTTCACATTACTAGATCGGATCACTTTATTTTCACAATGATGAACAGGTTCGATCAATCAGTTCCTTCAGTGTTACATCAAAACAGGTAAAAAGACGATCATATTTGTTTACAAAGGCACTTGATTTGGGCTGCGGTAGGTATAGGTACATAATTTTATTATGTGTTGAGGTTTCCACACCATCATGCTTAGGATAACTGAGCTACTCAAAGGAAACGTGTAAAAATTATTTCAGGCTAAGTTTCATTCACGGACAGTTCGAATAGTAGTGCCTGTTGAGGTTCGGAAGAAAGTAAAATGTCAGTTGTCAAATATCGCGAGTCATTGTAGAATTGATAGATTTGAATAAACGATTTTTCATTGAAATCTAAGTCCGTTTTTTAAATTAAATATCCATCGAAAAAGACTGTATTTCACAGTGCCAGTCTTTTTATAATTTTGGTGTAGGAAGGTAGGCAGCATTTTGGACTCGGGGGCGTATTTATAAGTGACAGTGAGAGCAAGACCATTCCCATTTCTATTCTATCATCCATTGCTCAGTTTCTGTGACAAGAATTTTATTGTTACTATTGAAAACCCGCACTGGAGTATAGAAATGGGAATTGGCTTGCTGTCACTGTCAGTTACACAATAGGTTACAATACATATATGGATTGGGCGCCATTCGACACAAATGCAATTTGCAATTCGTCACAATTAGAATTTGTCACAACTTCACAAGCCAACCTAATTTCTGACTAACGAAGTCTGTACACTATACGAGTGCCCCACGACGACGGCGCCCGTGGATAACTTATTACCACTGCTGGCGTTAAATAAAACGTCATTCTTTGTTCTGTTTGAATTTGGAATCCTCACTCCTCAGATCACTTAAAATCCAACTTTATGAGGCTTGATTTTAAGTCGATAATTACAGAGGGAAAGAAAATGGACTTTACGACAGTCTTACATAATGTATCTCCTTAGTTTAGATATAGAGATCCTGAGAGTAGTAAACTCCATCCCCTTATGAATAAATCGCGTTGATCCCAAAATGGCTAGCGGAAGGCTGAAAAGGTGATTGGTCATGTCATGCATTATTTATTTAAAAACAAAATGTAAATAATGTAAAAAAAGATTTTACGGTCAATTAGTCGTGCTTCTAAAAAACGGTAATGTAATTTTATTTATTGACTTTTGTAGATTATATATTCGGCATCAAAAACTTCATAGAACATTTTTAGGAAATTTTGTGTTTGTGAGTGGAGTTATATAAAACTTTTGAAAACTTATTACGTCATAAGATTATTATATCGTGGAAACTAAGTTTCCGGATGCTTTTTAACCATTTGGCAACTGCCAGTACTTCTGTCGTTTCCTATGCAGTGCAGTTACGTAAGGCAAAGTTGGCAAACCCTGGCACATACATTATATACAGGGACGTATTCACCCTAGGGCCAACGAACAACGTGTCCCGACGACGGGGGCGACCGGCAGAGTTTTGAATAAATTAAATCTTTATTTCCGGTTTTAGTACCTTGTACATACATGCATAATGCTGCATATAGTTGCAACTTACCCACACTTTCCTTAAACCATGTTTTTATCACTTTCACACTTCGTTAAAAACATTTTAGAAAGGAACCGTAAACCGTGGAATAACAATTTCATTCCGTTACTCACCAAACTGTGTTAAGTAAGTCTAGTTTATAGTAAATTCTAGTCTAGGTTAATAAACTATCTATATAAGACCTATGTTAATTATATGAACCAACATGGGTACATAATACATTTACCCGAATAATATTATACTCTCCTCGTTCCGACAGCCGGGTAATAATAGAACTAGATTCTTCTGAAAAAATCCCTTAATTCTTCTGCCACCGGGGAAAGGGGCGCTAAATTTTGGTGGCCAAGGGCCCATGATATAAAATAACGTCACTGAATACATACTACGTACGCAAAGCTGTGTATGTGTGTTTGTCGGTCCAGTGGTCGCAGGCTGCGTTGGACGTTTGCTCCGCTCGTTTGCACAACAAATAAACAGCCTACTCGTAAAGCTTACTTAGTAGTTTGCTTTTCCTTTGAAGATTTGGATTTGTAACTTCACTACTGTAGATTAATTCTATGCTACGGCTTTGTTGATTGCTTGGATTAGCGGTCGCAGTTTGCTAAGTATATTGTGTACTAAACTGTTTCAAGGTTTTTTAAACCAGTTGTGTAGATGTAAATTCAATGCCTTGTAAAATATAAGTATACACAATGTATTACCTTGAAATACCTAAAAGCTCAGAGAAATCTGAGCCTAAACGACATGAATTTGAATCATCTGTAAAGATTAATTTGTAAAATTGGAAACTAGAAATCGCTTGAGTAATTCCAAGTCCGCCGCAGTGACTGATGTCGTCATTCCGTGTCCCAAATGGACAATTTGGCGAAGAAACTTCGGTCAAGTTTGTCCCATAGGGTCAATTCACATTGGCTAGGGTGGCCCATGAATGAGACAACTTGTATTCATTGACTTTTCCGTTAAACCATACAATTAAAGTTATACTCATAATAAAAGTGTGAAAATCGAAAAGTCGTTCTTACGGTTATTCGTACAGCTACTAGTCGTATACGTAAATAAAGTACATACTCGGTGAATGAGGAAATGGCGTACTTATCACGAAATAAAAAAATACATTAAGCGATCCAAGTTTCACTAAACTACACAACGGAACTATTGCTACCTAGTACGAAGACAGAGATAAATATACATGAATAAGTTTGAGATTTTTTCAAGAACTACTGGATCGATTTTAATCATTCTTTTACATTGGCATAGTTTTAAGTTTTATCTATCTATCAGTGAAAGAATTATTGCAATAGGTCAAGTAGTTTTTGAGAAAATCTCTACCTTAAAAACTCTACTGTACACCTTTCTCTGTCTTCGACCGTACCTACTTTACAATTTCCTATAAGTGATTTACCCAGACGTAAGGATAATTTTCACTAGTTACCGCTACATTACCTATACACAACGTATTACCACTGTGAGTAGACCCTAAAGCCTGATTCACATTTTGGGTGTTGTGGGTACTAGGTACCTAAATGTCTTCACGCGTCGTTGGCTTCATACATACCATTCCACAATAATGTACTCAATGTATGAAATCGATCGCTTCACGACTCACTACAAGTCCACATAATGTGAATCCGGCTTTACTCTTCGCTTTGAAATACCGTCCGGATAGCGGCAGAGGGAATGGGACGCATTAGCCAATTGGAACGCTCGACTCGCCCGACATACGAAGAGCCGGTTTGTCTAGTTGTGAGTTGTGACCCAATTTCAAGGGACGAAATTAAAATTCAAATGCAAACTCCAACCTTTCTACCCTATCCATTATTTTGTTTGTTTCTCCCAAGCTGTGTTGCTTTGAACTTATTTGAGTACACAATCTGTAAAAGATTTATTCTACTTTAAACTTCAGACTTTATTTAATCGACCAGTTAACATTTAACGTTAATAATAATTTAATTATACTTTATTTGTTTAAGGTCGTAAAAGATTTTGTTTTATTAGGTATAATTGTGAAGGAAAAATCGTCGATGTCGCTACGAATATTGGATATTTATTTATGTGTAAGTCTAAGTATCTACAATAATATTAGTCATCCATCAACAAATTAACTGTTGAAGTAAAATTTCTAAGTACAGCCGACTGCCAATTAAATGTAGCACGTGGGTAGGTACTTCACGCTACTTGTTGTGGCTTTGTGTTGGGTTTATGTGCTGTCGATTGTACATACGTTGCTTCCCGTATATTCTTATCTTGTTTATCTTTATCAGTCAGTTCATTCCATTTATATTAAGCATATGCGGCGTTATTACACATAGCCTAATTGCTTGCCGCGCGAGTCAGGCGAGGCAAAGGCTCGTTAAAAACACATTTTTCATGGAAAAGTTGAACTCATATTGGCAGCTTAATCTGCCTAATGACTTGAACTTGACATAATGTACAAGCTCTACAAATCGAAGTTTAAGGGCTCATTCACATTGGCGACGCGGCCCATCGCGAAGCGTGACGACTGGAGCCGTCATTTTGCAAATGCTACGAGTATTATTGCTTCACGGCGGCGCGCGACGCTTCTGCCGTCACGTCACATCACTATTTTGAAAGAGCGCGTCTAATCGTGTCAGTATGAATGAATGCTACATCGCTTCGATTCAAAAACGCCTATCGTCATCGTGTTTCCTCTAGTACACTCGTCAGCACACCAACCTACATAAACCCATCTAGTTCGTATTCGTATAGCTTAAGGTTCCAGTGTGTTAAACTAAAGGTGATATCGACTGTACACATGGCTCAATGTGGAAAGCGAAGTTTTCACGGACGGCGCGCTATCGTAGTTTAATTTCCTGAATCACAGAGTTCTCGCCACTCGACGAGTATAAAGTGCTTATCTAGTATATGACTCCCTCTCCATACATAGGTAGTTCAGTTTACTCACGTATTTCCATAATATAGTACCTAAATAATAATATCGACTCGAGTTAGTTAGCCAATGATTCTACTTATAATCCAGGTATTTTCACAATTCTAATAGGATTAACTTCGCACCAAGCAAAGCACCATGTATGCTATCAAGACGTGACACAGTTTGACCCTTGGTATTGACTTGAATACAAAACAGTAAACTCTATCGATAATTCCTTGATTTCGTACGGGCTCTCGGAATGAAAATACGCGTGAGGCGCTGAACATCTTAAAAAGCAAATTGAATAACTTTTACGTGAACGGCGGCGGCCCGTAAGGATAGATAGACAGATAGCTGTGAATCCAGTCTATTTTTTTGTCGTCAGGTGCCATCCCGATGGTGACAGCGACAGTATACTGCGCGCCGGCGCTGCTGCGGTACGGCGCGCTCGCAGTATACTGCCTCGGCAGTTTGATCGGCCTATATAAGGTAAGGCATAGAAGTGATATAATTCAAGTTTAACTGGACACGCGTCAAAATCTTAGCGTGTCCAGTTAGTGAAATAACTGTGTATATAATAATATTTTGTGTTTAACCAACTGGACATTCGTGAGTCCAAGAAGGCTAGCCGCGAGGTCTTTTATAGGCGCTCAAGTCCTGTAAAGTCTGCGCGAATGAAATTTTTGAACTATTTTTCGCCAAAAATCTGACATTTTGACGGGATTTGAGCGGTAGTAAAAATCGTCGCAGATCACCCTCCTGCGGTCTAATTGTACAACTGACAGTGACAGCAAGCCCATTCCCATTTCTATAATCCTTTGCTCGGTTGCTGTGACAATAATTTTTATGCTACTAATGAAAGCCAGCAATGGACTATAGAAATGGGAATGGGCCTGATGTCACCTGTCAGTTACGCAATGACCCTCGTGTCCAGTTGGGGACTGGCCCGCTTTTACAGTGTTGTGTGCAGGCGATGCGCGCGTCCCCATTTCAATTAACATTTTATATGTAAAAAAAAAAAATTATGTCCCCACTGTTCGGGGCAGACGTTTGCAATGCCGTCCGCTGATTGGCTGGTGTGAAAATCACGGTGTTGTCTATTGCGAATGCAGCTTTATGTGTTGTGCGCAGGCGATGCGCGCGTGGTCTCCCTGGGAGCGGCGGCTGTGCTTCGCGGCGCCCTTCTGCATGCGGCTGGTGCTGGCCGGCGCACGCGCAGCCAGGCTCGGCGGCGGAGACCCGCACGCTATTATGCACGTCTTCCTACAGGTGATGCCTCGCAGCTTCTCTAGTTTCTCTCAGTTACACTTCTACTTCTCTATATTTATTTCAACAAGAAATTAAGCAATGTTTCCCATTATTAATTTTCCCGTAAACCACTCGCAACTTTTTCTTACTCCATCCAAGGTTGAGTAGTCATTACAGGACCGGAGATGGGGACGCTACAGTCGTGTGTGGACAAAGTATCTTATTATGTAAACAAAAACGACTAAGTATTAAGCATACCACTACTCAGGATCCGGACCTAATATTTAATGTCACACAATGAAAATGGGAATGTTTGCTGTCAGATCCACAATTAGACCGTTCACAAAAAATTTCACCCCTACTGAGATTTTTTTTTTAATTATCTAAAACGCTGGAGGGGGACACTATCAAGTCTTGATCCGGGACTGGCGCAAAGTACCTATATTTCATACGTTATCACGAGCTAATAACCGCTGTATTGTTGAGTGAGAGTGAAGCCGTACCCTCGTAGCGGTCGTCTGGCGCTTTGCCAGCCTCTCGCGCGGCCAACACGCCGGGTGACGGCCCTGGCAGGGACACGGACGGACAGGGCTGCATATCCGGTTTACCACTTACTGGGATTCGTCTATATCCGGAACGGGACTCCGGGCCAGTGCTCTGCGGAATTCCGGACTTCGATCCGCGTCGGAAATATAATTACTTAAAGCTCCAGAGATTAGTTAAATATTTGGATGGTGTTGGTCGCTACCAATTATATTACAAGTAGCATTTTGACTCTAAAAAAATCATAAATTCAGTTTATTAACAGCTAATGACTCTATAAGAGATGAACAAGAGATTACAAATATGTGTCTAGCTGTATTAGAGGGAGAATTGGTAGTTTTATGCAGTCCAGCTGATTTACGGCTGCAATAGCAACGAACTTATCACTTTTCGCTTATAGGCAGTTATTCATAAACGTGATTTACGTGATTACGCCACCATTTAGCCACCCTGTCCCTTTCTATCATAACCTTTTCTAACGAAGTGTGAAAGGAATAGCAACACGATTTAAAGGAAGTGGGGTTTAACTAGGTTTATGAATAACAGCAATAAAGAGTAATTTAAAATACTAAAAAACAGCCTCTAGTGTGAAAATATACAATAAGCAGGATTAAAAGACCTATCTAACGACTGAACGCAGCTCTTGATTTATACTTTTCTAGAAGAGTCTGAGCTGTTAATATTAGAAACGCCACTAAAACCTAATCTTTAAAAAAATATATAGTATAGCTTTTATACAGCTCAAAATGTTGCTTGGGATATAGAGTTTTGCGTTATGTTGCGAAATATTTTTGGGTCTCAAATCGAATTCTATGACTACTTCTTTTAGTGTGGTTTAGTGACCAAACCATTTGTCAGAGTTGTTCAGAATCGTGTGCTCATCAGACCTTAGTACTTGGCTCCATTCTAGCCTGCCAGAATCCTCACGTCACATGAATCTCGCATCTAGGTCGGAAACTAGGACACTTAGCGTTGGCAATTTGGCACCCCTGAACATTGCGCTTTTGCCACACGATGAATGGAACGGATTGTAAGCGAATCGATGGATTAAACTACTGCACTGAACTACTTTCTAATGAGTAATTTAATATCGCTGGTTCCTGGAGACTTTGTTTAGTTTCTGACACCCTCTCTAGGACCGAGATTAAAGCCGATATTCATTGATAGTTGTGAGCACGAGCAAAACGTAAGCTTGCTTTTCCGAACTATCATAATTGTATAAAATCCGCCCCCATCGCGCCGCGCAAGTAGTGAGGAAATCTGTTCTGGCTCACAATAGGTATGAATCTTGTTATCTTTAGTAATGTGAGCAAGTTAATTCTTGTTTTATTGTACTGTGTGTGTGTGGTGGGGTCCGGGTCGGGAGCGTTGGCCGTGAGCGTGGTATGGATCGGAATCATGTATGTGGTCGTTTTTTGGGGGGGTTATGATATGGTAGTGGTGTATTTGCTGCTGAATGCGCCCGCGGGCTGGCCAACATTCAATTCAGCGGCGCAGCAAATACACCACTACCATATGGGTGAGCCAGAACAGACAATTCCTCACTATTGGCCCACGCCACGCCTGCGCCACCACGCCGCCGCTGCCGTCACAAAGTTGAGAGTCACTGTGAATAGATCGCCTACAAACGTGTAGTCGTAGCACGAAATGTTGCGTCTGACAGCCATTTGACAGCTCGCCGACATAACGTCGATCGCTAAAGCGTGCGCATACTAGCCCTAGCAGGACGACTAAATTCAACTCGGGCTCAAAAGTCAAAACTGCCTAAGAGACAGTATGGAGCAGGAGCGAGATCACGCTAAGCTTGGACTATTTGTCTATGAATCTATGCCTTTGTTGAGTGAGTTCGCTCTTACTTATTATTACTGACTTACTGTCAAAATGCTATGAATTCTTATTATCGTAAGAGCGAGCTTACACTGAGCTATCGGTCAAAATTGTCTTTGAACATCGGCCTTATTACCGAGTGACATAAACCTAGCTAGCCTATTACCAGTTCCTATATTTGATCACAATAGGTACCTATATCAATTATCAAGCTTCGAGATAGTTGAAAACTCTTTAGCTGTTGAGAGATCACTCTTCTATGATAAGACCGATGAAATTGGAGGCATCGATATCAATTTTATTGTTTTATTCACGTAATTGTCCGATGTATTGTTATAGATACAATATACACGTTGGTATTAGGTATATTGGGTTAAAACTATGTAGTCGGAACTTTATCATGCCATCAATCTAATGGCAATTTTTATGACATTGAAAGTACTATTAGGGTTAATGTGTATTGTATTGTTAGACATAATTATGCTTTTCCATCAGTCTATCAAGTTTATTCAGAAGCACTATTATGCATTTAATTACAATAATATAAAAACTATAGTTACGTATGGTACTACTTAATGCAACAACCTGTCAATAACAGAAAGTTATAAAATAATAGACATAAAAACTAATTAAATACAATATAAACTCATCTATTTATTATATAAAGTCTAATAATAATAATAAACCCTAATAACCCTAATTAAAATCACACAGACATACCAGCTCCATCTACACATTCAATCCCTCGCAGTATCTCCTATTATTGGACGTCGTCGGTTAGAAATATTACGAGTGGAGACTGTCTTACGTAAAGCACAAGTACTTACCTACTTATAGTTATTTTTGTCATTTTCCCAGCTACCGGATATTTTAGAACATACACGACAGAGCTTTGATATTTACTTAGAGTTTTGGTTTTAACATCAGACTCTATTATTCTATTTTTATTTGAATGGCTACTACTCTTATTTAAGAGATAATTTCGCCAATGTCAAGTTATTTAGAGTATTCATGTAAATAGAAAATTAAACGATTAAAAAATCAATCGGTAATTCCAAAATGATGGCCTTGATCTATCAGACTCTATAATTTAGTGCTTGAGTAAACTCATCTGAACGTAGAGGCCTAGTCTCAAAAATCCCATTTCCATTTAAATATTAAAAAGTTAGAAAGGGACTGAAGGCGTAAACGGTGGACTAATTTTAAATCACGTGTATGGCTACTAACCACCTAGGAAAAAGACGACTAAATTGCTAACAACACATGCATAGTAAGGCACTTGCAAATGCGAGAGTCTCACAGATTTGCATAAAGTTTTAATGTGCTGAGTCCACTCCGGGGACAGGAGCTTGTTGGACACAAGTTGTGTCATTAATGTGACCTCCGTATGGATTCCTAACCACGTGATGTTGTAAGCACATCAAGTTTTAATTGGTACAGTCAGCAGCACAACAAGTGTAACTCTGGCCCTCTACGCGATGGTATACCGATACGGTCTAGCTAGATCAACTATTGAACACAAAGAAGGAGGAGGAGAGTTATTAAGGTTGAGATTTTCTCAAAAAATACTTGACTGATTTTTGAAAATTCTTTACAATTACATAGGGTGTACTCTAAACTATCTACTAGTAAAAGAATTTTTACAATCGGTCAAGTATTTCATGAGAAAATCTCAACCTTTTTGAAGTCCGCTCGCTATAGTACATATATATTACGTACCTACTCTGTTTCCGAATGTACTATGCATCCAGCCAGTATGTAATACTTTGGACATTGTATCGTTCTTATTGCCCCAATTAGTTGAAATCGTTCTTCAAATGTTACGATTGATGCACAGTCTTGAACTTTAAAGACAGTTTTAGAACTTTGTGCCTGATTTTGTATATACCTACTATCATGCACGACTTAGCGAGTGATTGCTATGATATAATGTCACGGTCAATTAATATCCACATGTATTTCCTTGACTTAAAGTGCACAATTACCAGGTTTTGTCCTAACAATTCTCAGGACGCATATTTCCTCAGTCAGACATGAGGAAAACAAGACTTACACTGTTGCGAATATCGTGACCGTCTCAATCGCATTAGCGTTCCACACACAGCCTCGACCTTTTTTTTTTTTTTTTTTTTTTTTTTTTACCCAGGTAAAACATGCTTGCAAATCATGTGTCACCACGCCCGGGGGAGCGTGTTGGTTATGTCGGGCTCACCACCCTGAAGGGGCAGCATACCGACTAAACGTCCTGGGGTGTTCCACCTCGTGCCATTCTCGCCGAGCCACGGGAAACTGTGATACAACCGCGACCCGACTGGCGCCCGAGCACTCCTAATTGTGGGCTGTACTAGCCCACAATATATAATCCATTCATCCCTCACCTTCCTCCTCCCCATCTGAGCCTCGAGCCGCTCGGGCGCCGTGCGGTTCGCGCACTGCGTCCGTGGGCCCGGGCCCTTACTCAGGCGGCGGCACCTCATACACTCCGGTACGCTTGGCACCGCCTCATACCACCCCATGGCGCGGATTTCTTTCTTGCCAACCATTCTCTCAGCCATTCATACATCTTCTGCGTACATCGTCACCGCGCCCGACACGGGCCCCGCAGCGCGCGCGCCACAGACAGACCCGGCCGCATACAAGCCGTTCACTCATAACCTCTCATGCTGTCGTCGCCGAGCGGGAACACGTGCCACGACGACGACCCTCCCCACGGGTCCGTGACTTCACCCCGAATCACGGGCCCGAGGACTGCTCACCTAGGGAGGCAGGCGACGATCCTGTGCCGCCCTGCGGCCCGCCCCCGGCCTTCTCCTCCTCCTTCCGGGGCGCGCGGCGGGGTCGCGCTCGCGCTGTCGCTCCGCCTCCTCCTTGGCGGACATGACTCGCTCCGCAAACTCGGATACAGCGCGCCAGGCTCTCTCGCTAGTCACCATAGCGCGCACGACCGTGGGCAGAGTCAAGTCCGCCCCGACCACCGAAACAAGCGTCGCTCTCTCAGCGTTCCAGCCCGGGCACTCCGCCACCGTATGCTCAACCGTGTCCTCGACACACGCGCAGTGATGACACTGAGGAGTGGACTCCGCCCCCGCCACCCGCCACAAGTATCTCCCGAAGCATCCGTGCCCCGAGAGGACCTGCGTCAGGTGGAAGGAGAGGGCCCCGTGCCTCCGCGTCACCCACTGCTCCAACACTGGCCTCACTGCCTCGACGGTGGCGTGGCCCGCCGTGGGCTCCTCCAGCGCTCGCTTCCACCGGTGAAGGAGGCGCCTGCGTGCCTCGTTGCGCCACTGCAACATGCCCTCCCTAGGTAAGGGCTCACCTCCGGTCCGGCTGGCAACGACGCGCTGGTACACCGCGGCCAGCACCTGCACATCCAGCTCCCACGGCAGGCAGCCGGCCAGCACGCACGCCGCCTCGAACGAGACGGTGCGATAGCCGCGCACCAGCCGGACGCACATGGCCCGCTGCGGTCGCCGTAGCAGCGCCTTGTTCACGCGACCCAACGCGCCCTCCCACACGGGCGCCCCGTACAGCGCCATCGACCGGACCACCGTCACGTAAAGGCGGCGACAGGTCGCATTCGGACCGCCGACGTTGGGCAGCAGGCGGCCGAGGGCGCCGCACGTCGCCATTAGACGCGGCACTAGTCGCCGAAAGTGCTCGCGGAACATCAGCCTCGAGTCGAGGACCACGCCAAGGTAGCGCATGGCCGGACCCACCGCGATCTCCACCCCGGCCACCACGACGCGAGCCCCAGCCGGTGGCTGCCTCCGCCGCCCGTGGAAGCAAATGGCCTCGCTCTTCTGCAGCGCCACCTCCAGGCCTAGTCGCCGAATGCGCCCCACCACCGCCTCCACGCCGGCCGCCACTCGCGCGGCAGCGTCGGCGTAGTCAGCACCTCTGGCGGTGACCAGAGTGTCGTCCGCGTAGCAAATCAAGCTGACGCCCTCCGGCACCGCGCCCCGCAGCACCCAGTCGTAGCCGACGTTCCACAGGGTGGGCCCGAGGACCGAGCCCTGTGGGACGCCGCGCGACATGGGACTTGCCGCCCAGGCTCCGCGCGCCGGGTACCGGACCTCTCTCCCGGAGAGGTAGGCCCCAACGATCCGGCGCAGGTAGACTGGAACGGCGTGGTAGTTGAGTGCCTCCTCAATGCACGGCCAAGGGAGAGAGTTAAAGGCGTTCGCTATATCTAGCGAGACAGCCAGCAACACCCCCCTCGCTTCCGTAGCCTCCTCAGCCATCCGCTTCACCTTACAGATTGCATCGACGGTGGAGCGACAGTGGCGAAACCCGAACTGTGCGTCGGCGAGGTCTGGGCCCACACCCTCCAGATGTCTCACGAGGCGATTCACCAGGACGCGTTCGAAGAGCTTGCCTACCTCGTCCAGCAGTATGAGCGGCCGGTAGGCGGACGGGGAGTCCGGCGGTCGGCCGACTTTTCGCAGCAGCACCAGCTTGCCCACTTTCCACTGCGGCGGGAAGTGGCCTCGCTCGAGGCATGCGGTGAGCAGCGACCTGTATCGCCCTGCGAGAGGCCCGAGAGCGACGACCACCGCACGTCCTGGGACTCCGTCCAAGCCCGGCGCCTTCTTCCGGCCGCGCAAACGACGCACCGCCATCTCCAACTCCGCCTCGGACACCTCCGGGATCACCCCGTCGTCCCCTCCAACCACCGCTGCAGCCATCACCGGCGCGGGCCGGCCGTCCGCGGCCGGGAACAGTCCGGACACGACGCGCTCCACCACCTCCGGCCGCATGCTCTGCGTCACCGGTGGCGCCCAGGGCCGCAGTTTGTCCCGAACCATACGATACGGGCGGCCCCACGGGTCTGCGTTCAGTGACGCCAGCAGCTCCTCGAACGCGGCCGCCTTGGCTGCCGCGATGGCAGAGGAGAGGGCCGCGACGCACTCCCTGTACCTGTCGTACAGGCGGTCCTCCTCCTGTAAGTCCCTGCGGCGCCGGCGACGACTGCGGGTGTACGCGCGCCTCGCAGGCACACAGGCGGCTCGCAGCCCGGCTATCTCTGCCGACCACCAGTAGGCGCTGCGCCGGGGCGCCTGCGGCCCGCAGCGAGGCATCGAGGCGTCGCATGACCGCGTCAGCGCCCCGCGCAGCCACTCCGTCTCCGCCATGACGTCCACTCCGCCGGCGACGGGCCCGGGCGCCCAGGCCTCCACCTCCGCGGCCTCCGACATCAGGTCGCGGTCGAACCGCCCGAGAGCCCAGCGAGGAGGGTCACCAGGAAGGGTCCGCCACGGATCGACCGGGACCGTGGAGAGAGCGGAGACGTCGAACCTTATGTAGCGATGGTCCGACAGCGTCTCCACTCCCTCGAGCACCCGCCAGCCCGCAACGCGATCCGCGAGCGCCGGCGTCGCGAACGTAACGTCCACGACGGAGCCGCCGTTGCGCCGCACACACGTGTGAACTCCCCCCCGGTTGAGCACTGCGAGTCCCGCCCCGACGGCCCAGTTCGCCGCCTCCCTGCCTCGTGCGTTCGTCACCGGGGAGCCCCACATCGGCGACTTGGCGTTGAGATCGCCGGCGACCAGCACATGGCGCGGCCGGCGCCGGGCGACCAGCCTCTCCAGCTCTCGCAGGTAACTCTCGAACCGGACGAGCGGTTCATTCGGTGAAAAGTACCCTGCGACGAGAAGGGTCCCCTCGACATCTCCGGCGACCCACCCGCGCCCCCTCTCCACGCGCTCCAGCGGCGGCGCGCCGGCGCTCGTCCTCGTGATGATGGCGACGAGCCCTTCCTCGTCACCCGCCCATCCGGCGTCCGGCGGCACCCGGTACGGCTCCGCGACGATCGCCACGTGAACTCCCCACTGCGCGAGGGTCTGCATCAGCAGGTCCTGAGCCCTCGCGCAGTGGTTGAGGTTCCCCTGCAGAAACCGGCTCGTACCCATCTATCGGTCGGTGTCCATGTGCTCCGCCTCGTTCCGCGCCCCTGCACCGGAGGGCGACGGGCGCTCGGGCTGCGACGCGACCCTAGAGCCGGCGCTCGCCACTGGCGCTCCCCTCCGTGCAGGCGCGGGGCACGATTTGGTGCCGCTCCTGTGCTGCGCAGGTCTGCCCGCCGCCGCGCACAAGGTGCAGCGCGGCGTGGCGTGGCAGACGCCGGCCTTGTGGCCGGGCTCACCGCAGCGATAGCACTGGTCACTGCGGTCCTCCGTGGACGGGCAGAGCGCGCGCACGTGCCCGGGCTCCAGACACCTGAAGCACCGGAGCGGGCGCGCCTCCAGCAGCGCGACGCGCGCCGAGCCCCAGCCGACGGCGAGGCGACCGGCCGCCAGCACCTTCTTGGCGGCGGGCACCGGGCACCGCACCCACGCCGCGCACGCGCCGGTCGCGTCGCTGCGGACCTCGCCGCCGGAGACAGCCGCCGAGTCGCACGCGCCCTCGCGCGCCACCGCCGCAATCACCTCCGCCGCAGTCACAGACTCGTCAAGGTCGGACACTCGCAGCTCCACGAGTCTGACCGGCCGCGCCACGTGCGCCACCTGCCCGACCGCCTCCTGCATCCTCTGCGCCAGCGTGTCCGCCCTGGCCCTGGCCTCGTCGCTCGCGCCCGCCACCTCGAGCACGCGGGCCCCGGTCACCGCGCGCCTGAAGCGCAGACTTTCGATCCCTAGCGATGCGAGATCGATCTTCGACCTCGCGACGGCGAGAACCTTCGCGTACGTCATGCCATCCTCCACCGCCTCGGGCCGCAGCGTGACGGTCACTGCGGCGGAGCGCGGCGAGCGAAGCGCGCGGGCAGCCGTTCGGTTCGGCGGTGACACTGCCGGCCTCTGCACGACCGCGCGCGGGCCCACCGTCGTCCACCCGTCCCCGGCGGAGGCGGGAGGCGCGCCGGCGAGCTCCGCGTCAGGCTCATGGCGAGTCGCCATATTTCCGCGCCGACCTCCGCGGCGCCGGCGGCGCCGAACGGACGTCTCGGGGGCGAGCGAGGCGGCAGGCGGCGCCTCTGCGACAGACACTTCATCCACCACCTCGATCTCCTCCTCCTCCATGGGCACCGCCAACGCCACGGGGGCGAGCGTCGGCGCGTGGACAGCAGCAGCGCGCGCAGACGCCACGGCATTACGCGCGGGCGCCGCAGAAGCCGCGGCGCGCGCGGTAACCTCAGGACGCGAGCGGTCCGCGGCTCGCACAGGGGCCGCACCATTCCGCGCAGGCACCGTGGCGCGCGCGGGGACAGCAGCACCTCGCGCGGGGGCCGCCGCGCGCGCCGTCGCCGCGGTAACCCGGGCGGGCGCCGCGCCGGTCCGCGCGGACACAGGACCGCGCACAGCCAGTGCCGGCCGAGGCGCAGCGTTGGCGGCTACGGCCGCATATGAAGCAGCCGGCCGCGCGAGCGCCGGCGCCGGCCCCCGCACGGGGACGGGCAGGCGGCCGCGCGGCGGCGCCGCGAGCCCGTCCGCAGCAAGCGGCGGCCGCAGGCGCGGCTCCGGCGGCAGTCGCGTCTCCAGGGACTCGAATCGGGCGTTCACCATGGCGCCCACCTGGACCATGATGTTCCGGCGGAGTCCCTCCTCGTCCACGTCCCGTCGCGCCCTCGCGAGCTCCTCCCGCAGCTGGTCGAGGTCGCGGCGCAGCCCTTCCACCTCGGCACGGAGTCGAGAGTTCTCCGCTCGAATGAGGCAGGACTCCTCCGCGACCGTGACCTCACCCGCACCCGCAGCCCGCGGAGGCGGCATCGCCTGCCTCGACGCGAGCTGTCTGTCTTGCGGCCGCTGCTGCCCGCGCTCTTCATCTCCGTTGGGCGCGGCGCGGTCGCGGCGCGCAGCCGTCCGGCCGCGCGCGCGCGAGGCGCCGGCGCGCGTGGTCACACGCGACGCCTTCTCCATCGGCACATCCGACGCCTCGGTGTCGTAGTCCGTGGACTGCGAGCGGGCGCCGGACGCGCTCGCACTGCGGCGCCGCTTTGACCGCGAGCGCCAAAAGCGGCCTCCCTCGCCGAGCGTTAGCGACGGCGCTTGCGCGTCCTCCGTACAAACTTGCGAGTCCGCGGCGTCGACCGGTGGCTGCGACGAGGCCATCGCGGGCCTTCCCAGTCGCACCCTCGCCGGTAAACACAGCGGCACACTCACAAACAAACAAACAAAAACAACAAAAGAAAAAGAAAACACGCACCGCTCTGTATCAGATTTTGAGGTTATAAACCACAAAATCCACCGCAAAGGCGGCTAAAACGCCGAATTATCTGAGATTTTAGTCTCAGACACTCCCGTAGTCCTGAAAAGGACTCACTCACTCCTACACCACTACAAAACTCCAAGAAAAACAAATATTTAATTTTCCTCCCACAAAAACACGTCCGTCGCGTACGGCGTCAGTGTTGCCATCACACAGCCTCGACCTGCACGCGGTTTGCGAGCTGCGGCCAGTTGAATCGCATGCCCCGCCCCATTTTCGGGGCATTTTAACGTCCAGTAGCTACCTACTGGACGTTAACGACGTGAGTTAACGGTAACAAGCCGGTTAGCCACCCTGGGGGCTAGCCGGCTGGCTTTCTTGTCCTGTCAAAGCCTGTGCGAACGAAAATTTGTACTAATTTTCGCCAAAAATCTGACATTGATGGCTAGTAACAATAGACACATCACAAACCCCTGGTGGATTTGCCATCTAAAAGCCTGGTTTACACCCGTACTCCGTATACTTAGTAATAGGTAGATACTTTTTACTGCAACATTATTCTGAATGACGCATTAGTATGCCTTGGAATTACATTTTAATTATAGGTTTCAATGGTAATTAAATTATCATGTCATTTTATTACCAATAACCATGTTACCTCTAGTTATTTCGGTGACGTTGCGACCACCATGGTCACAGATTAACTACCTACTTAATAGCTTGCTAATCTGCCTACGTACGAAATCACCTCATCATCACGGACGGAACCACTGGAGATGCGGGTCTGCTAATAAAATACTGTGAAGATGAATTATTAAGAGCGCCTGAGACTTATACATTTACTTATGTATATGAATTTATGATTTGAGACTATGGTATTATAGTCAATATAGTCAATAACTGGAAGAAAATTATCATGAATTACAATATTTATTTAGCATATGATAATCAAAAACCTGATACCATAAAAACTAATACCCTTATCGTAGGTAAGTACAGCTCAATGTTTTACCTTGAACCGTTGTTATTGCAGGATGCTGTGTCGCTGGGCGGCGGAGTGATCGGCGCGCTGCACATACCCGAGAAGTGGTTCCCGGGCACGGTGGACCGCTGCCTCAACTCGCACAACATCATGCACGTGCTAGTGGTGCTGGCTGTCTATTCTATGCACCAGGTCAGCTAACAACGGTCTAACTTCACAGCATTGAGTAAAGCAACGGAACGGCAACGGAGCAGCAGCAGAGCTTGTTATGTATGAAACTCTATGAAAGATGACAAAATTAACGCACGTTGCCGTTGACGCTCCGTTGATGTGTTCAGAGTGTCATCTTTCATAGAGTTTCATATAAGTACAAGCACTGCTGCTGCCGTTCCGTTGCTTTGCGTTTCTCTATGTGCTTCAGCCGTTACTCATAGCGTCATTGTGTCTCTAAAATCCGTCGCTGTGTGACGGACTGATAATACTGACGGTCCGAAAGTACGCCACTGTTGATTCTCGACACAATAGGAGTTACAGGTGGAAGAGGGGAACACAACAGACTTGCACAGTTTATCCATATCCCCAAAGCAAAAAAGGTTGTAATTGTAAGTTTTACACGTGTGTCTGTCTGTTGTATGGTATCCGAACTCCCGAACTATGAAGCAAGGAATATAATTCTGAATTTAGAATCATATATGATAAACTATAGTTTAATTAGAGTCGGAATATCTGTAAATACCCTGCAAAATGTTCGAAACTTAAATATCCTTATCTCTCTTAAAATAAAGACTCTTATCTATAGAACTATTCACATCCGGGCATGTAATTGCTGACATGCTGTACCTTCGTATGTTTGCAGGTGACGACGTTGGACATAGAGTGGATGTCTCGCGTGGACTGCCATGCACCACTCCGCCACCTCTGACGCAGCCACATGTCTCGCCTCTCGCCACCCTATCGCCACCTCCCTCCACTGGACGCGCTTTCGAGTGCAATGGCTTAGAATCTAATTGAAGACTGCCGCTGATACTCCAAGTTTCCACTCGTTCAACGACTACAAGAAGCCTTGAACGCAAAAGTCTATGAGGCCGATAGTTAGGCAGTTTTGAGCTATCACTGTTATAATTATATGAAATTGAAAACTGACATTAGTTAGACCAAACTCCGCTCATACTCAAAACTATCACTGACTATCGGTCTAAGTAGCTTCTTAATTGATCATTGTCACACAGTCTCCAACTGGACGCTCTAATGCATTGCTATTGCTGGTATACAAGTAATCTTTGATATTAGCAGACAAGTTACACCATTTCGCAATTTCTGAGTCCACAAAAAGAGTTCAAATGAAATTTTAGGTAGATCTCTTATCTCTGACTAAGACGCTTATAATTCCTGCCAATATTGGCCAGCCACTGGGAACTGTCCAACATTTAGGTGCAAAACTAGATAGTTATTTGTGTACAACCTATAGGCACGGTGTTGCGAAACGTAGTAGCACTAATACGTCTGATGGCGTTGTTTGATACACATTCTTAAATCTTATTTCGAACTCTGGGTTTCCTTAAGTACCTGCATGTCAGCATTTCTTGCATTTTATTGTTTTATTCAATACTCAACCTTTTGCGACAGAAATAAGCAAATGCCATTTCAAAACTAAACGTGTACTGTTCAATGGCAGATGTGAAATGGGAAATCCTTGTTTTTCGCGAAACTAAAACAATACAATATAAAATGACTTACATAACAAGGTGCTACAAAATTTAGTAGGTACCTATACCTATGCTTTCGTGGATCGCTGGCACGAACTCTTGCATACGTATTAAACATATCTAAAATGAAAACGTCGTATTACATTCCATGAAATCGCAGTTTCAATAGTCAAGAAGAGGTGCCTAGATAAATTTACACAGTCCTTTCTGCTATTGCCTGCAGCCAGTAAGGTAAAGCTATTCTAAGAATTCGTCTCTAAGATTAGATTCATTTGTTGATTTGACTGAGATTAGGTTGTAACGTATTGTGAGTTAGGTCAATGCAACGGCTGAGATAGTTTATATCTGAGCATGTGACGGCGGGGTCCCATCGCCAGGGAAGACGAGGAATTCGATTTTAATTTGATTATCGGACCAATGTAGAGGATTTTAAGTTCCTCCGTAGTTATTGGTCGAATCATGGCAATTTAAATCCTCGTTGACATGCAAGATGCAAGTGTTCCTGGTTGTGTCATGGAACGGAATGAATCATACTTCATGATACCCAAGTTTATAATTATAAGGTAGTACTTACCTAATTCCATAAAAACTCAATTGAAATAAAATTAGCTATGAAATTCAGATATCACAAAGGCGCCGGGCGGTCAAGCTACTTATTTGAATCAAATCGTTAGTTGACAATATCACGGCCTACAGAATATAGAATATAATAGATTTCATCATTACAGTTATCGCATCGTGTCGGTAATACCTTTCTAATGTCCCGGACGACGGAGCCCGTTTAACAATAACTAGTCGGTTAACAGTAGATAGCGTTTGGTTTCGTTAATAACTATAGTAATTAGTCTAAGGTTTCGAGTACAATTTAACAGAAGTAATTTTTTTTTCAACGCAAACGAAATCTTATAAAAGTATAGTAGAATAATGTAAGAAACAAAGGTCAGAGCTAGTTAGACAAGCTTAAAGTTTCATGCATTCTCTTGCGAGATTCAATTCGATAGGAGTATTTTGTCGGAAGATATTCTTCCAAATAGCTTTCGTAATAAAGAAATGGAGAGTGCAAGTCGATTTTGTGACGTGGAAAGGTTCATCGCATTAACTCGGCACTTCTGGGAAATCCTAGAAAGTCGTAGTGCGAACCAAATAATGCATTTAATGATGACGATTGTCATAAAATATGTTATTCATTTATTTCAAAACTTCTACGGCTTTAATGATGAAAATATTGTGTGATTGTGATTAAAGTATCTGATATAGATATAGGTAATATTGTGCATAAGTTACTTACATACGTAAGTAATAAAAAATCGATTTGGGTGTAGTTAATTTTAATACAAGGTATGTTTTATTTATTGCAAACTTTGATGTTTGCTCCCTAAGCTACCATCTCTCCTACCTAATTTCTTGTAAAATAAAATTATCTACCTTATAGTTAACTATAAGACAATTATTTTCTTCGTATACTTCAATTAATTAATAGCTTTTTCTAATAAGAAGAATAACTAGTATCGAACACATAGGTACTTTCTTTATTAATTTAATTATGATGACTAAGGAAATATTTTAGCTGCAAACTTCTGCTGTCTCTAATTTAAGTTGATTCTTTTTGTTAGTCAATTTTTGTGTACAAAAGTTTATGAAATTGGCTACCTACTGTATATACTTACATACTTAGTATATCCTCCAATTCTCCTACCTAGTTATTTTATGTTGTTTCTTTATAGGCAAATCGCTAGTAATTGGTTCCTGTGGTAGTGGAACAGTGCCCCCAGGGGTGACATGTGACGTAACAGAACTATCTCGCTATACACGCGATGAAGTATCCCGTCATTGATGTATAATAATGACGTGTTTAGAAAAAACACGCTTTACCTACTAAAAAAGTGAAAAAATTCTGCCCAGGATTCTGCCCAACTTTGTTTGAACTGCGATTTTCTATCTCAAAGCGTTTACCTAACATGTGAGGTCCGCGTCAGGTTTTGAAGATTTTGCAAGTCCAATATTATAACATTGTATTGTCTTCAGACTAATATAAGATTGTAAAGTTTCAGCTAAAAATGACATTTAGAAGTGGATGAAAATTGAATTACTAGATTTCTTCACATAGGTACACACAAGCAATTAAACCTTTTAAAAACATAACCCTCCCGCACCGCTCCACTACCCCAGGAACATGCTGAGTAAAGCTTCGTTTACATCTACAGACATTGAGCGTGTCCGGCACGTGGCGCGGGGGACAAAATATTATTCTTCAACACAATGTGTATGAACGTAGGTATATTTTATCTACCGTATCGAGCCGCGCAGACATTTGTATAGAATAATGTGATTTCGTCTGCCACGCCACGAGCCGGACACGCTCAATGTCTGTAGATGTAAGCGAAGCTTTAAGCGTTTGACCTATCTATAGTTATTGTTTCAATTCTATGGAAGGCATAGTTGACTTTGGGTGAGCAATCCGCTGGCGGTATATATTTTTATATTCTCGGTGTTGTGCGCTTGCCAGCTTTAATCTAGAAGGCATTGTGATGGATCCTCTTCGAACACTCCTCCGCTAGTATTTATCTAATAATAATATAGTACTTAAGGGGGAACCCTCCCCTCCATCATTTCTTATACAAAATTCTTTCGTGGATAGCTTTTAATACAAAACTCATACGCACACAATCTAACCACCACGGTTTAAGCCTTCGGCCCCATTCTATCATAACGTTTTTAACTAAGTGTGAAAGGGACAACAACGCCGATTTAAGGGAATTGATGTTACAATGTATATGAGCAACAGCATTATATATTCTCCGGATCCAAAGTTTTGTTAATCTAGGATAAACATTTCATTTTTATATTTTAATACTTTCACAAATTTAAAATTTTGAAACCTTTAATATTTACGCGGTTTGTTTACAAATATTGGACTTCGGAAAATATTTAAGTAGGTAGGACTCTATGTTTTCAGTTAATGGTATTGTGTGTGTAGGATGGTTCTGCACAAAGAATTTTATATGGAAATCGATTTCGGAGGATCCCCGTTAATCCGATAGTTTACAGTAAGTAGTTTGAGTAGCTAGGTAGATTACAAGCAATAAATAGACAATTGTTAAGAAATTTGACAAAAGTAGTCGCGTAGGTAATCGTATAACATAAACGTTTGACATATTTTACACATTTTAATCGTTGAAAATGTTTTGTATCCTTTTGATGGCTTTAATATCTACTTTTGTCAAAGTTCCATTGTTTTAATTACTTAATTTATTATGAAGTAGTGTTTTAGATGAAACGAAGTGTACTTGAGGTTTTTTACTATAGTTGCGGTTGTGGAGACGAGTCGAGGGCCTTGCGGGGGCGAGGGCGGGGGCGGGGCTGTCCTCCTTCAGGGGCAATACAGAGCCAGGTGGGTCTTAAAAATCGTGTCTTCTAATAAAATAACTTATGGAATAGTTGCCGATATCTTTAGAAGATTTCCTCCCTATCTATAAAAAGGCACTCCGGGCAGAGTCCGCCGTGGTATAAAGGTTGTCCTTGAATTCATTCGACAAATTGAAACTGCTGGGGGTTGTACCTACTCATGATAAGTATTAAATTGGTAAGGTTTTTTAGTAAATCAAAACTGCCAAAAAATTGAAATAAGTACGTCACAAGTCACACAATTACCTTAGAAATGACCATTATGTCAAATTCCAGTGAAAGAAATCGTTACAGCAAATTAAAAATATTTTAAAATGTAAAAACTCACATAAAATTAATAATTTTTTGAATAGTTGAATTCATTGTAAATATTTTTTTTATTTTTCCCTAAATTGTACGCTGTGCAGAATTTTATTAATAAAAGTCACAAGCCTAACCATCCATTTAATTTTGTCGAATGAATTCAAGGCCACCCTGTATAAAAATAAAGAGAACCACGATTACGGTAGCTAATTCTGTAGCGGCCACTAAGTCGAATCCTAATCCTATACGCAACTGTCACTGTCGTTCATATGCTACATCGCGTAAGAGCGAGCGGGACGACTAGCTTAGAGATTAGCGTACGCAATCTGGAATCGCTACAAGTTTCTCATGAAAGGTCTCCGTCATGCCGAATAATATTTTTTAGAAGAAATATTTCTATTCTATTCAATTTTTATTTGAATGGCTACTACTCTTATTAAAGGGCCTGCATAGAGCCAACTAGCGCCGCCAATCTTAAAAAAATAATATCTTCCAATATAATCAATTTTATTAAAAATGCTATTTACGAAATGTTTATTACGATCAATACTATTTTTTTAAATGCTTATTTATAACGTGATTCAATGTCGGTAAGTTGTAGTTCGCATAATTGCGAAAAACGGCCGTTTTTGGCACATTTGTGAACTACAACTTAGCTTGTCGCAATTATGCCATGTATATTGAAAAATAGTATTTATCGTAATAAACATTTTGTAAATAGCTTTTTTAATAAAATTGCAGATTATATTGGAAGATATTATTTTTTTAAGATTGGCGGCGCTAGTTGTCTCTATGAAGGCTCTTAAGAGGTAATTTCGCCAATGTCAAGTTATTTAGATATTCATAAACCGAAATAAAATTCGTAAACGAATAAAAATCAATCCGCCATTCGAAAACGATGGCGGATCTCAAGAAATATTTCATTAGAAGATACATTTTTAAGCCTGGTAGGTGTAGCTCTATCGCCACCTGGCTAAGATATAAGTATTCCTAATTTATATTTTTGGAAGTTGTCTTTCATCACCACACATATTTACGATAGATCGTGTAATAAAGTATTTTTTCCCGGGTCATTTACCTACTAGCAAAAACATTTGACGACAAGACATATTTCGAAACTATAGGACATTAAAGAAGGCAAAGATATTATGTTTATCTTAGAGGTCAAATTAGTTTGTTGATAATTGTAAAATTATATTGTAGATGATATATCATTTGAAACTGTTTACTTGCCTAAAATATCAATTATTTACACGACAATTGTTAATGAAACTAATTTTAAAATTTAGTAATTAGGTTCTCACGCCAAGGCTCGCCCTTGAGATAAGTCTGTAAAAATATACAATTAGGTAAAAGTCTAACACAGAGAAAGGTGTACAGGAGAATCTTTAAGGGCTAATAAAATTAATTAAATTGGAAGATATTATTTTTTCAAGATTTGCGGCGCTAGTTGACTCATGTCAGGCCTTAAGCTTGAGATTTTAGCAAAAAAGTACGTCACTGACTTTTGAAAATTCTTCACAATTACATAGTGTAAGCTCTAAACTATTTACTAGTACAATAATTTTTGCAATCGCTCAAGTAGCTACCTACTTGAGAAAATCTCAACCATATTTAGGTCTCCTGTATACTTTTATCTGTTTTCGGATGTACATTGAAAATTATTAAAGTTAGAGCTCTCACATCGCTCAAGGATGTACGTGTTACGGAATATTTTACAAATTAAACAATAATTAACAGCTTTTCAGTACTTTACGTGAATTCTTGAAAAACTTCGATACAGTATAGCGCATAACTTCTAATGTTAAAAGCTCTGTCTTCGCATTAAATACCACCAAATCAAAATAACTATAGTAAATATTTTTCGAAATAGAAGTTTGATTAATCTCGTACCGATGACAAAACAGAATTTTCACATTTTTCAATTGTATGAAAATACAAAAATATTATAATTAAATGTTTTCCGCGATCATATAAAGTTTTAGATCCATAGAATACTTACTTACATGCATTAAAAGTTATGATTATGCTGTAAAGTGTATGACATAAAAATTTGGGATTCACCTTAACATATTTTAATTCGTATAAGTTACATAAACATTTGCAATTTATAATAATCAAGTATTGAATCTCATATTTCTATAAACTATTAAAATCCATATCTAAATATAATTATTATTACGTTGAAATCCATTACATTTATAAGATAGTGGAAAATTCAGTCAAATTATTGAACACATATTATTATGTAATAAAGAAAATTTTAAAGTAGTGATATTCGAGAGCAATATAACAGTATTTATATTTGTTTTAAGATTATTCTGTTGTTGCACTGTCTTTAACGTAACTCATAGTACTTTGACGATCAGTTGATTACAATGTTTCGATCTGTAGACGTTGAAGAGTATTAAAGTTTATTTGAATTCAATTGCCTCTTATTTATTACTCCCAACCATGAAGCTTGATGGAGTGAGCCATATTTGTACATATATATGGAGAGAGCCTAAAGTATATTTTGTATGGGGACAGGCCTCCGACCTTATTGTCACTTACATTCTCATATCAGAAAGATATATCTGGTTTATTTTCCCACTTATATTGAAAATTCAAAGAATGGAAAAACAAATTAGTGGAGACAATAAAACTTGTATAAGATATATATTGTACAAGAGCGGTACCTATCTGTTTGCGATGTAAAATGGCTGGGGGGCTGGTCCCATGACATAGTACAAATACATATACCGCAGCCCAAATCAATTTTGTAAACAAATATGATCGTCTAATTACCTGTTGTGATTGTAACACTGAAGGAACTGATTGATCGAGCCTATTAATCATTGTGAAAATAAAGTGATCCGATCTAATAATGTGAAAATAACTATGCAATAATCACAGAACAGCTTAAAAGGTTAGTAAGGTAGGGTAGTTTTTGTTTACAATATAAGACACTTGATTTGGGCTTCGGTTTACATATGATCAATCACACATTACCCACATCTTCCATCACAGACCGGGTATCGAAGCCAGACCTCCTTGCAGAAGGCTGGCAATCTGCAGGCTAGGTCAACAGGTCATTGATCGACTTAATCCAATTGAAATGTAGTAAAGTAATCCAATGTACTTTAGGACAACTAGGATTAATAATAAAATAATTGTGCACTTAGGATTAGATTGTCATCAACCTAGTTAATACTGTCATTGTTCTAACACAACATAGGCACCACATCTACACCTATACGATATTGATGATGATTACACTATTTTCGTTCATTCCCCCGAAAACGGGGAATCGCTATTCCCTGTGACCCAACCCTAGTGACGAGATCATAATTAGGTAACTACCTCCATACAATACGCTCAATAACAACATAATCTGCTGACTATAATAACCGGGGTCAATTTAGTGGAGTCATCATGATTTCTGTTATATTATGTAAGAGAAATCAATGTAGTCATACATATAATCTTCATTCTGTCAACTACCTTACTTTTTTATTTACCTTATTTTATTAATAATTATTTAGTTATGCTTTGCGGACTTTAGGGCCATTTGCTTGCACCAACCGTGAATACTGTGATAGCTTGGGTCAAGTGCGGTTCAAATATCTCAAAGATAACCATGTGTCAATGGCGATTTACCCTTGTCAAACAAATATAAAACCTGGATTAAATACGTTTGAACCGTGTTAACTAAGCATATAGATTGAACCCGTACTTAGGTAGGTATTCGCAAGTTGCCCTTACAATTTTTACTTTTATTTTATACCTAATCGAAAAAACGTTACATAAAAGGTGTCCATATTATTTGAATTTTTCTTCCATGCGAAAGGAAAATACAAAATAATAAATGGATAAAAAATTGTTGAACTAAAGACGAATGGAAGATTTCTCAGATCTAATTCGAGCCACGGTAGCTATGTTGGAAAAAGGCTGCGACGAAATGACGAGTTCTCTGGTTCGAATCCCGATCACTACCAACGCCCCTTTCGGTTTACCTACATGTAAAATAAAGTACTTGCGTGCATCTCCCGAGTCAGCCAGATTTAGAAACCTAGATGTCAATGGAAATGTTACAAACCTGTAAAATACTGTATTTCGAGTGTTACCTTATAATCTGAACATGACCTCTAGTGTTGAGAACCCAAAGTCCCTTGCACTTCTGCATGATAATTACGTATCTGTGGATAACCCGATAACACGTAGTCACCGACGTAAGCGCATTACCCTCCGACCGTGCCCTCGGCCAAATGATGCGTGTGATATAAAGCGCGGCGGTTGCGCGTGCGCAGGCGAGTAGTAGTGCGATGGAGGCTCGGTGGCTGGCAGTGTTTGCTGCGCTCGCGCTGTGTGTCTCAGCGCGCCCGGAGGCGGCCGGCAACGACATACAACAGGCATCGCAAACAAGTGAGGAGTGAACTAGTTAATTAGAAAATCATTAATATGTTATTAAGGTGCATTCAAACCACTGACCTTGCCACAATATTGGCGTGAAATAGCGACGCGGGTTTTGACTGAAATTCTAAAATTGCATTTAACAAAGACAACACCGTGATTTATCGTCGCAATTTTCAGCAGACTGAACTCTGAGCTGGTGTGAATTATGGCAATAAAACGCTGCATTCTGCACGAAGCTGCGTTTTTTGCGCAATGGATGATAAACAAATTAATTTATAAACATTTGTGATGCAATGGTAATAAGATAAATAAATCTACTTGGAACAATTTAGTGGGCCCATGCGGAATTGTGAATACGCATTCGATGCCACAAATAAAGCATTGAATTATATTTTAAAAATCTGTAGGAACAGCTGTTTCCAATGTGAGAATATTTTATTTATTTTAAAATAGCGTGCGATCTTGCACCTACAAGGTCCAAGCATGCGATATCTCACAACTGGGCATACGTATTTTACTGGGCCGGAGAATATTTACATTTGATAGGTATTTTCCTATTTTTTATGTTATAGGTAAATCTACCACTAGTTGACGATGGATTGAGGTAATTTTGGCAAAACACTGTTGCTATGACCGCATATCAATGGTAAAAAATACAAAATTCAGAAATTATCAATGGTAAACACGCATATTATGAATGTTAGGTACGGTGGAACACGGAGAAAGGTGTGCAGGAGAGTTTTTAAAGTTGAGATTTTCTTAAAAACTACTTGACCTATTGCAAAAAATCTTTCACTGTTAGATAGATAAAAGTGAAAACTATGTAACTGTAAAAGAATTATTAAATTCGGTCCAGCAATTTTTGAGAAAATATTAACCTTATTGAGGCCCCCTGTATACTTATCTCTGTCGTCGACTGTACATATCAAAGCACATCAAGTGTAACACTTTAGACTTTAGAAGTTTAGACTGTTCTTATTATGAGTTGAAATCGTACTGCTATGCAAGTGTTTCCATTGATCTGCTGTAATTATACCATAGTAGAAATATGTGACATCTGAAAGCGAATAAATGACCGAACAACATTACAGGTGAATATAAGTAGTTGTACAGAAATCAATACAAAACCGAGGCGATCCGAGGCACGCGATGCATGACATGATGCTTGTTTTTAGTATTGTAGGGTAGGTACCTACCCTACTTACTGTAAACGGTATTTAATAAATTAAATAACTATCAGGATAAAGTTATAGGTACACAGTCTAAAACTTTTGTTATCCTTCCTTTTTTGCTTAGCTGAAACATGCACCTTTTGCCACACCACTTATCATAACTATATTAGATTATAACTTTATTCCTTATTTGATATTTTGTAAGCTTAATATGTAATTGGTGTATGGCAATAAACATATTTTCTATTATATTCAAGACGGTACTTTCTTTAGCAAAGAAAGGAAGTTTAACGAAATTACTAGACCGAGAATAAACGATTTTTTAAACTTATTATATCTTGTTAGATAATGGTAAAAATATTTTTAAAATCGATCAAGTATTTTTTGAAAATATCTCAACCTTACCAACACTTATGTACACTTTTCTCTGTGTTAGACCGTACATAGTTAAATGTTTGACCAGACTCCGGGGTTACCACATGTTGGGGCAGGTGTCGTGGGTTTTCCATGTTGTGACGCAATCAAGGTAAAATTCATTGTCATCGACGTATTCATTCATAAAATGGCGACAACAAAAGGGTTACCTTGGTGCTCAGCTGCCCTGCCGAATCCTATATCCACATTTATATTAATCAATCGCACAAAACCGTGTGAACTGGATTTAATAAATTGTTACAAAATCGCAAATGTCTATCAATAGCTAAGTAGGTATTATTTCAATTCATATGAAACAGACAATTAGGATATATCCTACTTTAAATTAATGAAACGAGCAACTTAGACCGTTAGTCCATTAGCACACATTAGGTGATTTACTGAAAGCTGCATTCAGAATGAAGGGTTTTTAGCTTTTTTATATTGCCACAATTTCCACACCAGCCAATCAGAGAAAGTGAATCCCGGATTGACTAACATAAAAGTTCCAGCAATAAAATGCGGTGATATTTTTGGTTATGAACAGCTATGCAAGCTGATAGTTAATGCTGTATTTCGAGTTTACAAGAAGAATTAAATATTTATGTTGATTCATATTTACATTTTATAGAATCTAATGTCGGTTGATGTGTATGTCGACTGTAGGTACATGTGCTTGTGCATGCATCATTGCACCACCGAACTTATGATTCACATTTCTCATACCAACATCAAGATACAACGTTAATATCGTTTTAGAGAAATTACTTCCTTGATAAGTACCTGCATACAAAACGTGGTATGGTATATGACCAATCGCAGAACCAGTTTAGCACATTGAGATAATGCCCGTACCGTCGGCATGTAGTGACGCACGCCTTTAATTGTTCATTCATTTCATTCACCGTACATTTTCCTACGAGTGTAGGTAAACACGGAACTTCCTGGGAAAATACAGTCTGTGTCCTTTCAGTCAGTCAGGGTTCCATGTTTGGATGAATTTCGTAAGTGCATGAATCGATTTTCCTATTGTCTCAACTTTTACCAGTTGCCATTATTAACTAATTGACTAAATTATTCATGTAAAACCTTAGGTAGAATGTAGCTACGTTTCTAACCATGTCATTTTCGAGTAAACATTATACTTACATACACACAGTTCACACACCTACCTACTCGTAATTATCTATAAGTAAGTCTACTTGTGAATAATTATACAAAATATCATTGGGGTAACTTCCGTTCATACGAGTTTCTCTTTGTCAGTAGGGTTCATTTAATATTGAAAGTAGATTGATATTATAGAAACAAAATCCAATAGAATTACGAGTACATTTGGTGAAGTAAAATGTTCCCCTTACTTTGACACAGCCACCATGGAATCAAATTCTGACTACACATGCATTTAGTAAATCATTAGTCGAAAGTCGGCAAAAACTAGAATTTGTCGGCCGACCGTTAAGTTATAACTCGTGTATATTTCTGTTGAATTTTACGTGGGCACAAGTAAAATTCAACAGAAATATCTAAATTTTTTAAAAACATTTTTAAACACACAGAACACGGCAGTGCGATCGATCCGCAGTTGTTGTAGTTTGACTGCGGATCTGCAGTATCATCACAGAAATTATAAATAGTACAGCTAACAGCAGATTAAGTGTAATACTTTGGACTTTGGGCCGTTCTTATTACCTGCGTCGTAAGGGTTAAAATCGTACCGAAAGTGTTACCATTGATCTGCTGTTGTCCGTACAATGGTTAATATCCCGAGAATTTTGCTCGGTTAACATCCCGAGAAGTTAACTGTTATCTGATATTGCAAGTGATACATAAGTAGGTACTGCTTCTACAGTTCAGTCTGCGTTCATCAAAACTTTTTATCTGACGGAACCACATGATATAATAATTGGAAACCTCGTCAATTCTGTGTATGTGCACTTCACCGCCACTCGTTCCGATAAGCAAGCGATTACAGGTGTCATTACGAGGATAATTGGATATCATTACTAATCGTCTGGTCGATTGTCGTGCTCGCCCCGCTGTCGCTATAATGGACACTCACTTGTCATTTTCCACCGAGTTCCAACAAATAGGTTATCGCATCCATTGACATATAAAATAAAGACACAATAGTCCACCATCGACTGAATAATCCATATAGATAATTGCGAGCTATATCTACAATTTGTATGAGAATTTGAATCTAGATCGTGCTATTTGAGAATGTTAGTGGCCGGGCGGCGGCGTATTATAATACGATAAGAATTATAAGTTTTTAAATCGATAGACGCGCCCGTAGGTGGCGCTGATCACCGATTTTTACACATATAAGCTCGCATCCCTATTCGATTCGACGGACATTGTTGTTTCCATATTTGTTCTATTACGGTACATTTTTGATAAGCATTGCTGAGTTGCTGTGCAATTGTTTCTAATGTTACTGATGAAACCCTGCAATGATTTTCAAAATTACCCTAATTACGATCTGTCATCTAATCTCACTCTAGCTAGCCTGTCGATCGGCCGAACCAGCATAGGCACTCTTGTCTAAGAGTCGTAAATGGAAATTAATTAGGTACTTACCTCGACTAAAACTGTATGATTGTATTTCCTTAATGACTAATATGACTAATAGATTTCTTTTGTTCTTCAACTTGGACAAACCCTACATTTAGGATTTTTAATAATTTTTAACTCACGTGTTTTACGCTGCTAATCAACTTATCAATCGGAGAGATTTTCCTATCAGTTAGCACTGAATTTTCCTACATTGTGGAAAACATGTGGTTACAATGTTTTTAATTGCTCATATCATTATTATTTCTTATTTATTATGTTAGTATATTCTTCCTGTAGTAGTTTGAATTTGAATTTCTTACATACACATACAATTAAAAGTTAGCAGTGCACGTGACGTGGCAATAATAACCATTACATTGCTTTTTGCTCGATAACGATGACGCAAGAATGCAATGGATAACCATTTTGTGTAATTCAACAATAACCGAAGCCTAATTTAAATTTCAACGTTTAATTTTCAGCCAATGAGATTACCAGTAAGGAAGTGGTGCATGCAAAGCCGGAGAATGTTAAAACCGAACCCAAAGTTATCGAGGCCAACCCTGAAGCCGAGACTCCATCGGCAGACACTCAAGAAGTCGTCGTGACAGCTGGTGCCGACGCGGGCAGCTCACGCAATGCTACACTGAAGAGTGTGAATGAACGATTTCCTCACGCGGTACTCTTCGGAGGCGCCTGTGGAGGCAGTATCCTCAGCCCCAAGTGGATCCTAACTGCTGGTCACTGGTAAGTAATGGAGTCTACACATCAAAGCCGCCTAAACCCTTCGGCTTGGCTTCCACTTGGCTGATCGGGGCTGTCGGCGAATTTGGTGTGTATAGAGTCCTTTACGCTTTATCTAGCTAGGTAACCTAAGGGCAACCACCTTTTTTCAAATTACTAATTTTCTCATCAACAAAAGGTGGAGTGGTATCCACATTTTATGAGAAAGAAGGGCAGACATGACATCTGAAGGTCTCGTCATCGTCGCCCATAAAGACACTTGCAACAGCTGAAGGGTTGCTGGGTCGCTATTACAGACTTCGAAAGTCTCTATTCATGTTTCTCTTGAAGCATACCTACCCATGTCATTAGCTCTGTAGAAAGACGTGCTTGGTACTAGAAAATGGACACGGTACGATAGGTAGTCCAGCAAGGTGGGGATCGAACATGCGCCGCTTGCGCTACAGTATCACACCCTAGCCACTGGGCTACCTGTGATAACCTATGTATCTTGAAATCAATCATTAAAAATTCGAAACAATATTTCTTTAATATCAAAAATAAAGAACCTGTGGCAAAGAAACATTACACAATGGAATCGAAAGTTAATTTTCAAACTTCAATAAATACTTCAAGTCTCTTCATATACGATAGACTTTTCTTTTCATACCTATCGCTGTTCTGTAGACCTATTGAATATGGGTTTATCATTTGCAGCGGCTGGAAAAGCGTACCGCATTCGTCGCCTCGCGGGGACGTACTGCATACGGTATTTCAGGTGTTTAGGCTCTTATAAATTCGTACTCAAAAACGAACTTTCCTTAGTACAAGCTAAAATTGACGATCTTGAGCATAAAGGACGGTCATGCAACGTTGAGATTCGTGGAATCCCGGAGAACCAAAATGAAAATGCGATGGATATCGTAAACAAACTGTGTACCTTTCTGAAAATGGACTTTGACAAAACAGATTTATATACGGTCTTCAGATCCGGAAGGAAAATAGTTCCTGACAAACCACGCCCCATCGTTGCTATCTTCAAGACCTTCTTCCAGCGGAACGACTTGCTGCGTCTAGCTAAGGAACACAATAGAAATTGTAAGGATCAGGGCACACGACTGAAAACCGATTATTTAGAACTAGGTCTACCCTCTCGACCTTTCTATGTGTCGGAG
Organism: Tachystola acroxantha; assembly: GCA_963506565.1. Taxonomy (NCBI): domain Eukaryota; kingdom Metazoa; phylum Arthropoda; class Insecta; order Lepidoptera; family Oecophoridae; genus Tachystola; species Tachystola acroxantha. The sequence continues at coordinate 10,360,729 of OY735879.1, forward strand.
CACCTCACTCCCAGGATGAAACAACTTCTGGGAAAGTGTAGGCAGGCCGCCAAACAACACTCCTTCCTGTACTGTTGGTGTTCTAACAACAGAATTTACCTTAAGAAGGGTGAAAAATCGGAACCCATCATAGTTAGGTCCGAGGAGGATATGATCAATATAGCATGACTATTCAGTGACTGTTTTGCATGTATACTACACTTATTACTTTCAGCAATTTATATCTATACTATTTATCAACTAATTTATGTAAAAAATACTTCTAAAAACTACATACACCAACCATATCAAACTATAATCTCACATATCCATATACTGTACATAAGCTGGACATACACACTCTTCAAAATTTAATCCGATACAACAATTTTCCACTGACCTTGAGGATTTACAAAACAACGACAGGTGCATTTCGACTAGTGATTTTGCAGTATGTCGTGAGGAGATGAACTTGAATAACATGTACAAAATTATATCAGTTAACATTCGTAGTATTCACAAAAATTTTGATCAACTTCTTGTCACCCTAGACACACTTAAAATGGACTTTGACATTCTTATACTTACAGAATGTAGAATTAAACATCGTAAGTCTACTCAGTCGATCCCTGGGTACGCGGCATATTGCACAATCATTAACACATTACAGAACGATGGAGTTATTACCTTTGTTAAACATAATATTGCACATCAATGCACGGAATTGAAAATTACAGGAGCAAATTGTCTCCAGCTAACATTGGCTGAGACTATAATACTTGCTATTTACAGATCGCCATCGTGTAGTAACATAGATGTGTTTCTCGATTCTCTAGATGACAAATTAAACAAAATAAATCGCACTAAAAATATAGTATTAATGGGTGATACAAATATTAATATTATAGGCATTAATATGCACTCTCAAGCAGATGATTATTTAGGACTATTGGCACTACAGAACCTAAAAATAGGCATCGATAAACCCACACATGATCGTAGCTGCATAGATCACTGTATGACGCGATTCAAAAGTGATACAGATGTAAAGTATGCGATTCTAGAAACAGACGTTACTGACCATTACATTACAATATGCTGCTTCCAGAAAGGCTACCACCAAAAGAACTCATCTCAGACAATTCATATCAAACGTTGCATAGATTATGATAATTTGAAACAAGACATTGACAAACAATCCTGGGAAGACGTATATGTACAATCAGATGTAAATATAGCCCTCGATAAATTTCACAACATAATAAACAACCATGTTGAAAATAATACAACATACAATAATATCCCACATGCTAAAATTAAACTAAAACCATGGATAAATACAGACTTAATCTATTGTATACGCAAACGAAATAAATTGCATCGAAACTACAAAAGAAACCCCGACAACTATCTCATCAGGGAAACGTACTTAAATTATAGAAAGATATGCAATGCAACAGTTAAAAAAACAAGAGAGGCATATTATAGAAATAAAATAAATCAACACTCGGGAAATTCTAGAGACGTATGGAAAATCATTAATGAAGCTACAAGTCGCAAAAATAAAAGCAAGGAACAGGTCAGAGAACTTCTAATAAATAACGCCGTTATAAAAATGTCAGAGGAACCTAACAAAATTATAGGTACCTTTAATGAGTACTTTTGCTCGGTGGGTTCTGATCTTGCCAAATTAAATCTAAACAGTATTAATACAACAGAGGAAACTCTGTGTGATGAGGTAGTTCTCGATGATCCTGAAACGTCATTCTACTTAAGACCAACGAATCCAAATGAAGTTATAAGGATTATCGGTACGCTCAAGAACACTGAGTCGTCTGGTTCGGATGGAATCACATCTAAAATAATAAAAACAATAAAACATACAATAGTTTATCCGCTGACGTTCCTCGTTAACCAAAGCTTTAGAGAAGGCGTATTTCCAACTAATCTTAAAACCGCTGTCGTTATACCCCTATTCAAAAAAGGACACAAAAACTTACTGACCAATTACCGCCCTATATCGCTTCTGCCAACTACATCAAAGATTTTCGAAAAAATCGTTAAATCACGTCTGACTGCATTTGCCAGTAACTTCTTATCAACAAACCAATACGGTTTTAGACACGGTGTGAGCACCAATGATGCAATTGCTAAACTAACAAATCACATTATAAACAATCATGACAACAAGAAGAAAACTATAGCCGTGTTTGTTGATTTAGCAAAAGCATTTGATACGGTGTCACATAAAATCTTACTTAAGAAATTGGAGTTGTTGGGTGTGGTGGGCCGGGCACTGAAATGGTTTCAAAGCTATCTTCAGGATAGGAGGCAGGTCGTTCGGGTCGGGGATTGTAGGAGCGAGGAGAATACAGAAGATATTAAATTTGGCGTTCCTCAGGGGAGCGTCCTTGGACCAATCCTTTTCAACATCTATTTGAATGACTTTTGTACCCTGTTGCCTGATTGTCACACAATCTGTTTTGCCGATGACACAGTTCTCATATTCTCTGATACAACTTGGGAAACCGTGGCTCGAAGGACAGAACTTGGTCTTAGACAGGCCAGGTCATGGTACGATCACAATCTGCTGACCTTTAATGAGGATAAGACTATATGCGTCTGTTTTTCACCTACGGCAGCTGGCCTGACGAAAGATGTGCCGATAATACGTATACATACGTGTCTAGAGAAAGATATGGCTAGGTGTAGTGACTGTAAGGCACTGCGGTGCTCAAGTAGTACCACGTATCTGGGTGTTATTATAGACCAGCATTTGCGATGGGATGAACACGTGGAAAGCCTTTCTGGAAAAGTAAGGAGTCTGGGTTACGTTTACGGAGGTCTACGAAACATACTGTCACCTACACTTCTTTTACAAGTATACCACTCGTTAACACAGTCCCTTATGTTGTATGGCATTATAGGTTGGGGAGCATGTGGGTCGACCTTGATGAGCAAGCTCGAGAGAGCTCAAAAACTGAACTTGAAAATCATCAAGAGGAAAAAACGCAGATTCCCAACCACACAACTGTTTCAATTATGTAGAGTACTAACTCCGCGCAAAATTTTCATATGGCAAGTGGCAACCTACATGTCAAGACACATTACTGATTTCCCTCTCAACGATTGTAAAAGACAGACCCGTGAAGGTACCGTACGCAAGTTCCTAGTTCCTGCCACCTCTGGCAAACTTGGTCGCAGACACTTCACCGCCCTGGCGCCGCGCCTGTACCACTCGCTGCCTACAGATGTGACCCGCCATATCGACTGTGAACCACACAACACTCAAAAAGAACATCTAAAGACCAACCTCAAGCAGTACTTACTGGACTGTAATTCGGTCGACTTTCAGACACTGTGGGATAATCTGACAAAAACTTGACAATAACACACTCACCTTATTACATAGAAGTATTTTAATTTAATTTACATACACTATAGTACCTAATGACACTTAACACTATCCAAGTAATATTTTATCTATCTATATTACATAGTTTAATTATAATTTGTATTTTTATATTCTATATATTTACATACTATACCTATAGTATCTGTTTATAAACATGTTAATGTAACATTTATTATTTATTATTACTGCATGTTATGTACTTAATTCTCTTAAACATACTTACTTACAAACTACCTAAACAGGGCACGTTCTTGCGCAATCAATGACCGCTTGACATCATCTCAAGGTCTTTAATTTACGTAGTTAGCCCAGGCACAGGCTCCGGCCTATTTGGGCTGCTATAATTATACGCCACAGTCGGTATTCTGTCGAGTGCTTAGATCTATAAGGTGTTATCCTGTCAATTTATATATAATTGAATAAATAAATAAAAAATAAAGTACCTAACCCGTCTATCCTCGGGGGACACACAGAATACGGAAAGCCATATACGCGCCCTGACCTGCACGATAACCTGACGAGGAGTGTACAGTCGACAGCACATCAACCTTCACACAATCCAATTACAATCTAGGTAATATTACTGCCACATAAAGCCTCTCTATCCTGCACTTGATGTGCTGTCGATTGTACAAATTGGATATAGAAACGATTGTGCATATATAATGAACACACATAAATATCATTTTATTTAAAATGTTTACACACGGCGACTCTGGCTCAGGCTGAAAATTTGATTCCAATGAAATCCAATGGAAGTTGTTACATAATATACCATTTACTTTTACGTAACAGCATCCCGATTGATTGAACCATGTGAACCACGTGTCCGGAGCTCATTACCATGAATTGCTTATAATCTAAAAATGTAGGAGTTTTTGTGGGTCTGGGTGGTGACCCGTGGTCCATCTCTCTGCGCAGTTCACTAACCTCCACTTGCAATAAAAGATAACACTAGAGTTAGCGACTTGACCCGAGCAAAATGTATGGAATTTTCACGGGTTAAATTCTTAACCCATAATCTCGATATTGCAAGCGACCCTAAGTCACCTAAGTGTAGCCGTAGGTACAAGACTTAAAGATAGGTAAAAACATCCAAGTGACATTCATTTTCGTTAACGCTCGTTAGCTAGTAGACCAGATGTTTCGTTACAGTGCGCGAGGCGTAAGCTCAGGTTTACATTTGTGTGAGTGATAGCGGTACAAGAGGTGAAGTGCGGTGCGTGCGCGGCAGGGTGTATTTTGTTGCGTTTGTATTGGACGCGTCGCGCCTCAGGCCGAATATCACTCTACACTATCTGTGTGCACACTCACGCAAATGCAAACCTGAGCTTATGCCTCGCGCACTGTAGCAAATGTCAATCCCATATATTTTTCTTTCTATTCTACTAGCGTTAACAAAAGTCAATGCCATATGGCTAGGCTATCTGGGCTGGGTTATCAATTATCATGTGGGTGCAAATGGCTATTTAATATTACACATTTCCTTTAGTATAGGAGGTAGGTACTAGGTCATTTCGACTGCCATTCTGCCCAGCAGAGTCGCTAAGCTGCCATTTTTGTATGCCAGATACAAAACTTCTGCGAATAGAACTATTCAATCTTTTGTAATTGTTACGAATAGAATTGTGCTTCCAACCGTAACCCGAAAATACAATTGTGTTTACATTTGGACTGACGCAAATAAAACTATAGGTAATCTATTGAATTGACACAGCTCCAACCTTCACATTACATAATAAGTACCTACCTAAGTGTGAGGAAGTATTTTGTACCTACATAAAGTAGATACTTAGGTAACTGATTCACTGCTTGTAGTAGATATTTACCCCTTGAGTAAGCAATTGACGTTCGAGTACCAGTCGTTTTGAGTGTCCAATGAAGGAAAACATCGCAAGGAAACCTGCATGCCTGAGATACAAACGTGTATTCCTATCTTCTCCCAAGCGCCCTACCACATGGGGGAAGAACGACCAATTCGCACTCCCTCGATATAAGGATAAGGTTGGGTACCCAACTCAAAGATTTAAATCTTTGCTCCAACCGTCCGTCTCAGAGGTCCCTGTATTAGCGACCATGTCTAACCTAACCTAACAAAAGTTTGTGGCATTTGCCTACACATATTACCATCAGCGCTTAACGATATAATGAATTTATCCTGAGGTACAATGGGTAAAATCATGTACGACGACAGCATTGCAGCGAGTATCCTGTGGGTAAATGACCTCTGTTCCGTTCCTCAGCACACTGTTCACCAGCGGTCGGTCCGTGCTGGCTGGTACTGACAACTCGTGGGACGGCTCCGGCGTGAGTCGCCGCGTCAAGCGGCTGGTCATACACCCGCTGTTCTCCGTCGGGCCGTACTGGCTAGACGCGCACAAATATGATATCAAACAGGTAACTGAATAATGGTACCGTGTCAACTCAGATCAGGAGCTCGTAGTCCAGTTGCGAACACACAAGAAAAAGGATCATATAGGTACATTGGTAGTGCCTGGTGAACGCTAGTGACCTATTCATCTGAACCTCTCCCGTTTCGGACCACATATGACCACTTCCTGAAGTGATAACTTCCCATCCGTGCCAAAAGCACGTTAAGCAGTCGCCCAGATTCTCATTCGGCAGAAATCGTCAGGTCATTTCAGAGGCGACCTCAATATATAACTCTGACAATAACTTCGGTCACTTTCCATAAAAGATTTAAAGGCACGGTCACGTATTGCCACTGGGGAAAACGGCAGCGTGACTGAATCGACCACCAGTGATACCTAAATCCATGATTGCCTCCACGCCGATGACGTGCCTGTATGTCAAAGGGGCGCCATAATTTTCTCATTTATAGGACATATTATTGATGTTATGAACATACTCGTTCTGCTTTCCAGCTTTGACTTGTACTTATTTACAACTGTGTCCTCGCAGGTGGCGGCTCACTGGGACTTAATGCTCGTCGAGCTGGAGGAGCCCCTCCCTCTGGACGGCACTACCATAGCTGCGGTGGAGCTGCACGACCAGACCACCATCCCCGAGGGACTGGAGGTCGGCTACGGGGGCTACGGCGCTGAACATCACGGGGTCAGTAGACAACACGAGAAATGCTATAGGAAGTCCTTTTCATTTTTGGTTTCGCCATTGAAAGGCTCAGCTTTTGATAGTATGGTGTATTTTACAATGATGAAAAGTATACAGGGCCCTCTCTAGTGCGTTACATCTTTAGGGAGAACGAGGGGAGCGCACAAAAGATCCCATGGGTGAAATCCCATCCATGGGTCAAATTCCATGTATGGGATTGACATTTACTAATGAAAACGCAAACGTCAATCCCATGTAGGTATTTATCTTTCTATTCTACTACCGTTAACGAAGCCGATACCTTCTCTCTGTTGTCGATTGTGCCGTAAGATGAGCGCCCGAGAAATATGCAACGTCAGAGCAAACTACCTCTGCCTCTGTACAATGCCACCATTTCCAACTAAGTATATCGAATGAAAGTAGCTGAATGTAAGGAAGATTCGGATCGAATCGTTCCTAACCAGCTGTTATAGGCTCCACAGCCCAGTGAGGTTGTCCCAAGCCTCTGATTTCGTAATGCTTCGGTCAGCTTTATATTGGTTGCGCAACGATTTGACTCTGTTCGATCCAAATTATCTTAGCGGAATTGGGGGCCTGGGTCTCTTCCTCCTGTATATTGACCTGTGTTCTGCTCGCAGGAGACGATGCGTGGTGAGATGCACGGCATGGAGCTGCAGGTGCTCGCGGACACAAGGTGCCAGCAGACGCTGGAGCAGTATGACGCTAAAGACATGGTGTGCACGCAGGGCAGACCACCCATGATGGATTCGGCTTGCAACGTACGTATCTAATTACAACTAGCTGTGTTTTAAGCATGTTGTATGTGTTACAAAGGTTTCAAGTTTGCAGTTTAGGCAGAGAATCAGAAACATGTTTGCTGTTATACATAAACCATGTTTAACCTCTTTCTCGTTAAACCGCGTTTTGCCACTTTCACACTAAATTGAAAAAAGGCAAGTTAGAAAGGGACCGATGACTTCGTGCCACGCTGCCATTTCGATTCCGCTACCACGTACTTTCACTGCCAAAATTATTACGTAATTTTTTGGACATTATGGACCCCGCAGCAGCGGTCTAATTGTGGAACTAAACGTGACAGCATACCCATTCTCCATTGCCGTCTTGCAATAGTAACATAAAAATGATGGACACAACAACCGAGCAATGGGTTATAGTTTAGAAATGGGAATGGGTCACTGTTAGATCCACAATAGCGGTAGATCAGAAATGGACCCGAATATTCATAATCTAAATGATACAAACGTTTCATTTCAGTGAGTAGATACCGCATGCAACTCCCTCGGCCTTGTAAGACTATGTCGTCGAAAGGCCACGACTCAAGAACACTTATAAAGAAACGTTTCATTTCTCCATTTGCAGGGTGACAGCGGCAGCGGTCTCGTGAACAACGGCAAGCTGTACGGAGTAACGTCCTGGGTGCAGGACGACTCGCACCGCTGCTTTAACGGCGCGCTGGTGATCTTCTCAAGGGTGGGCGCGGCGCGGGACTGGATCCGACAAGTCACTAAGATATAAGATAGCACCTAGACTAAATCACAACAGCCCCAAAGGTTTAGAACGCTCGTTACACTGCACTTATCTGACATTCAGGCCGTTGGGTAAAGTTTGACATGGTAATGCGAGTAAAGTTCGTATTTAACCATTATTGCAGAGTTGTGCAAAAATTATAACGTTAGTACAACATTAAACTCCTCCTTCCGACAGCCGGATAAAAATGAAATTCATTGTAGAATTTAAAAGGTAGAAATGTGTGCAATGCAAAGGACCTATTTACCGCTCATACTTGCATTGTATTACATTCAAGTATGAGTGACATTTCTAATCTCTATTACTTATAGTTCTGTGGCTATTTTCATCACACAATAAGTTAGCTAAAAGGGCAAATTTCTCACGAATATTCTCGAGACCGTTCCTAATCGGTACAGAGCGACTCACTTGCGCGGCAATAGCCCTGTATGTATTTAGTGCGCCAATACAATCGGCACTAAAAGCATTGAAGTATAAAATTCGCTCGCAAAATTAAATTATACAAATGCCAATCAAATGTAGAACTTATTCGATACTTATACGGTTTAGCATTTACATTTCATTAAAATACAAAAGTCTGGCTACGCAACATTATTATGTGCTTACTTAGATCATGCGCAGTGTAACGATCGCTCAACTATTACTTTAAATTGAGACTTAATTGTCAATTCCGTTAATTACTCGTATTTGTTATGATTAATCACTACTCACTAGTCATACTGTTGTGTTGTACTTAGTTTTGACATTTTTATATAGCATTGTGATAAAAGCAGCTTTTATAACATAATAAGTACGTAAAAAGTGTAATATCAGAGATAAGTTTACATATAAACTGTAGAATACAGTAAAATGATTTGTGATACAGTAGTAAATAATCTACTAGTAGTGATATACAATCTGTTATAGAAATAGGTAAGTACTTAAGTAATTGCATAATAAAATAATTAATTAAAACAAACAAGTACCATTTTATTGCTACCCAATACTTTGTTTTCCGAAATGTTGATTACAGTCATGGGCTTTCATAAATGTGATTTAAAGTTACGCCACCGTTTAGGCTCCCTGTCCCTTTCTATCTTAACCTTTTTTTAACGAAGTGTGAAAGGGATAGCAACACGATTTAATGGAAGTGAGGTTTAACTAGGTTTATGAATAACCACTAAACCACACAATATTTTTTTAAATACTATTAAACCCGTTATGTTATCTGTCTTAAACAAAGTATCCCAAACTGCAGAGCGATATCCGATGTGATAAGTACCCAATGTTGCTACTAGGACAATAACTAAAACAAAGCGTATGTTCCTGAAAATTTAATGACTTTAATAGAAGAATAACTAAATTAAAACAGCAAGATAGAAGAAAAAATCATTCATTATTAACATCATCTTTATCTGATTAAGTTTAAGCAAAAAGACCAAAATTAATCAATGACCTAACAAAATATACAACAAAAGTCATTAAATAATTAAGTCCAACCAATCAGTTAGTCTACTGTGGACGACCGAAGCGATACATAGCTATTATTGGTTCAACTTCACCACTAAAAGAACAAGTTACATAATACAACTTACAATTTTGAATAATATTGTGATTAAAAGAAAAAAAGCTAAATAATTCTTTCCTACTTATATAATGTGTAATAATATAAAGTGTCGACTACTTAATATGTATAACTATACTTATAATTTTCACACAGAGCGGAGCGGGGCGGGGCCGGCGGCTGCGACCGCTAATCGCAGAACCAGAGTCACTAACCGCACAATCAGTGGCAGTAACCACACAACCAGTGTCGCTACTCGCACTACAGTGTCTCCAATCGCAAGAGCAGACCAATGGCTACTCAAGCAACTAGTTAGACTTTTCGAGCGAACAATGACACTCGTCGCTAATTGCACGACCAGTGACTTCGGCCGTCCGACCAGTGACGACTCGGCGACCAGTGACCAGTGTCGCCGGTCGCCGCGCCGCCGAGCGCCGGCGCACGACTCACCTTATGCCGATACACACCACAATCTCGCTAAACACTAGATCACTTATGCCGAATGTTAGACAAATAAGAAAGCGACGACTTCCCAAACCAAAATTACAGTACTAACAATTTGCAGGTGATGTTAAGGCAGCGGACGCGCGCTGCGGTCAGTTTGGCATATCATAGTATCATACACAGTCACCAACTAATCGTTGTCTAGCACAGGAACGTCTCCGTGTAGAAGTCCCACGCTGTCACGGATTGAATGTTTCCGACAAAACACGAGTCAGGTCAGAGCGGTACAGTGCGCGACGCGACGTATTGGGCGCGGGCGTGGCGCGGCGGCGAGTGGACAGCCACTCGTTGAGCTTCAGCGTGCCATTGTTACCTCGACAGCGGGCGAGCGAGCCTCTGGTCGTATCGTAACAATGGAGCGTATTTGGAGTTATAATTTTTTACAATATATAGGATTTGTTTCTATAATTAATTATATCTAATATTTACAATGGAGGTGAACGGACGATATTCAAAAACTCTACTTATAAACTCGAAAAAAAATCCTGAAATGTCTACCCGAAACGAACATTATCTACAACTTTTAATAAAAATTTAAAAGTAAACTCGCCACGAAAAAACTAAATACAGTACTGATCGAGTGTGCGTTTCTGACTTCGCATCGTCGTATGCGCGCTCTACATCGTGAAAATAGTTATCTGTGGAAAGTGTAACAACATTACTGACGTGGTCTAACTACGCGTAAATGAGAGACCCATACTCGATCGATTGTTTATTTAAGTGAACTGAACGCGTGTTATGTTCGCTCGGGCGGGCGTCGGTGCTGGGCTCATATCTTGTGTATCTTCTGTGAGACGACGACCGGGTTGTTGCGCCGGATCTCCTGCGCGCCGAGCTCGCGGTAGTCGAAGGAGCACTCGTGCTTGTCGCTGTAGCGGTGCACGGCGCAGAACAGCCCGCCGCAGCGGCACTCGAACCCTGCGCCACCGCCAGCACGCACACCAAACATCACATTACTCATCGACTCGGGACAGAGCACTGCGCTCAACACAGTTTGTAGTACACATCAAAGCACATCAAGTGTAACACTTTGGACGGTTCTTATTATCTGCATCATAAGACTTGAAATCGTACTGCATGTGTTACCATTGATCTACTGTTGTCCATACAGGATCTTGCACGAATTAACCAATGGTCACAATACGCGGGCGTGATTGCCTTTACCCTCCTCTGTCACATACCGTGATAATTTAGCCACGGTATTAGTATTGCACTGTCAGTGAGACTCGATGGCACTGACAACTACCGGGGCAGCACTACGTAGTTTTCCACGAAGACTTTACGTTTCGATCATAGACATCCGTCGTTACCTCCCCACCCCACCCGAATATTGGTTGACTCGGGTTCTTATACATCTTTCGATCATTTAGCGTCCTTTGGTTAATTCGTCCAAGCACAGGATTTACACATTCGTATTTCACAACATACGGCGGTTAGCACAAAGCGCATTCAAAGTTAATCCTCCGTTGAACACTATGGCAATGCACCATATTAAGGTATGCAAATAGTAAGCTACTCATGGTAATAGTAATCTTTCTTTATGGTGGTTGATTTTATCATATGCCTCCAACGATAAATATTGAGAAATACTTTGTTAAATGACAACAAATATTAACTGTTACATTGCAATGTAAGTGATTTTGACATAAAGCAACGTAAAGTTAAAAAAAATAAAAATCATCTTAAAAGTTTCAAGTTTTAAGATGCTGGTGGCCAATCAAAATAATGTATTGTTATAACAGTAATGTTTTAAATAAAAAAAAATAATAATAAATAATAATAAAAGGTCTCGGTTGCCTTGGCAGCAGTCGTTAGGCCACGTCAGAGGCCTACAGGCGGCCTAAATAACTCTAACAATATGTTTGGCCAGTAAACCACACAAGAAAAGAAAAGCGTACGTCAGTTAACTGTAAATGTACAATGTGCGACCTGCCGCTGTGTGTCGAGGATAAAACGCACCTGTGAGTCCGACCTTCTTGCGGCAGACTGCGCAGCGGTTCTTTTTCTTCTTGTCCTTGCCGGGGTCCTTGTCGTCCGCGTCGGTGTCGGACGCGCCTGTACTCGCGCCGCTTGTGCCCGCTACACTCTCCTCCTCGAATTTCTGCAAAATATACGGTATGCACTTGTAACAAACTATGTATTTATTTAGTTAATTTTTAATGAACTCGTGCCCTCCTCAATGCCGAACTATAATTGTCACACACAAAATCTTGTGTGTATATTTCGTTTGCTGGATTCCTAAAAGTCCTTTAAACAGACAGTGAAGGTATTTATTACACTCAAAACAGATAACAGACCAACAAACAAGTGTACAGCACCTATCAAATATAAACCTTCAAAAGACGCCTACCCCAACAGAGGAAAATGTTCAAGAATATTGAGAAGTACTAGCTAATGACAATCCAAACGAGACTAGAAGACAATTCCCGAATCCACAATTAAAAGTTGCTCTCAGAATCCACAGTGTCAAACACGAAAAGCCCTACGTTGCATCTAAGCGAAATCGTCGCGTAATATACGCTAGGATCGTCACAAAACCCACCCTTTTGGTGCCTCTTCTGCCACTATCAGGCTTAATATTGTCTAGCTTCAGCGAGCTTCTCGATTTCTCTTTTTTAGAGCCGGTCGCTTCCTCGTGCACCTCATTGCGCTCCTCCTGGATGTCCACAAACTTTTTTTCGATCCTTGATTTTCCGTCGGAGAGGCCATCTTGTTTTATGGATAGTGTTTTGCCTTTGTCGCGTATGATTGGTTTCTGCGGCGCCTGACTGTGTTCAGGCCGGTCGGCGGGTCCGTCGAGCGTGGGCAGCGGCGCGCTGTCGTTTATCTCAACAGCTGGATTCTTGTCCTCTAAGCTCTTTGAGCGCGTCGCGCCGATGCCCTGATCGGAGCCCTGGCTGCCGTTGTTGGACTTACTGGTGCGTCTCAATGTTTTCTTGAATAATCTCTTCCCCTTCGAATCGTTCTTATTGGGGTCATTTTCCATTATTGATATTGATTAAAACGTTCAGGTTGGACATTTTGACTGAAAAGCAAATGTTAACTTGTTACGTATGCGAGTACGCTGACTATTGCAAATAGACATGTTGAGGGCCCTTTACCAAATGTTACGATGTGATGAAGCCCTGCATGTCGAAACAATCAGCGGGCATATAAAACCAAAACGGTCACATTTTTAAAGTCCACATTAGGTATAAATTAATAACGGTCTTATAAACAAACTATAAAATTATTTTAATGTAGAAGTAAATTATTTTAAATAAATTATTTTTTGATTTTCCTTGGTGTTTACAAAATGTCTCATTGGCATAAAATTCTTATTTTAAAAAGTCACAAAACTCTATGTCATTTCTGAATACCAAATAGATTTGGTATTATTATTGCCATGAAAACTCATTCTAGTTGGGGGAAATAATACGCATTTTCTATTTTTGTTCCAGATTTTTGTATTCTCGCAATTTATTGCGAAGCCTATGATAATCTCGGTAACGATACTTGCGTTTTCCATTAATCGATATAACAGCTCCAAAGTTACCAGGACTGCAAGTAATTATCAATGTGCACAAAGTTACTTTTGCAATGTTATTTTTCCACCCTTTCCAACTGAACCAGCTTCATGTTTCATTTGAGTGAGTTCACTACGCTCCTTTTAACTTTGCTTATTGCAATTCTGATTCACGCATATTACTCTTATTTAACTAAGTTCGAAGTTATTGGAATTCAAACATAAAGTAGAAAGAAAACAAACTTCTTCAGGAGAGAAATATAACTAGACGCAAGAGAAATAGTTAATAATTTGAGAAGTACACTTTCTGTTCAGTGATTTTTAGGGGCATTGCATAACTTATAATCTAACATTCGGTCATTTACCTAAATCTTCTATAATAATTTCCTACCTATTTACTCTTGTCTAGCTTTAATAAACAACACAATAAACTAGATATCTGACAAGATAAAAATAATGATTTATACACAGAGATTTAATAAAATAACCGTAGAAAATAACAAAATAGTAATTCAAAACTGAAATAAAAGAAAATGACTTGAAAACATCCATATCACAAGATTTTTATAGACATGTTTGTGTCATTTAGATAAGTGTGAGTAGCGTCAATGATTCAATTGATTTATTCCTAGCACTGTATTGAGACAATCAGAACAAGAAGAAAACTACCTTTTACTAGACTGAATAAAGGTTACAATCGTTTTTGATATGACAATAAATATATGGCACGAAAACAACGAAATAAGCAGACATAGAAAGCAATACAATTCAAAAGCATCACAAACCCACTAGCACAGTGATAGTAGTCGCTTCACAACTCCGTACCACTACCATGGGTTGATATAGTAGTTTGATAACTTAGCCAGTACATAAACAACGTACAGCACAGCGATTAGGATTGGTTTTGCGGTGCCACTAGAACCTCACCAGACCCGAATGCTGTAACTACGGAGTATACGTATTCGCTAGCGAGCTAACTTGCAACAACTTCTGGTAATACAGACCTGGCCCCTTACCTTGAAGTCTTATAGCAGTATTACTTCCATAATACTTTGTTACTTCGTATAATGACGACCTTAATGAGCTTACTTTAAGGTCGACATTGTACGAAGTAACAAAGTATTATGAAAGTAATACTGCTATAAGACTTCAAGGTAAGGGGGCTGCGCTGTTCCTGCTATGTGCAAACATTATCGATACTTCTCGAACAAAAAACGTCGATTCCTCTCTCAAATAATCACGTGACCAACGATAAAATAAAAGTTCTAAAACATTGCTCGTTGTATCAGTCTGTAAACTGGTCGCTGGCAATTTAGCATAATGTATAAGTAAACAGGAAAACACGGAGAGTTCATTATCATTAACAAGCGAAACAACACGCTGATCGATTATCGATAGACTTCAGTATTGTTATTATTTTGAATGTATTGGAAGATAATTTAAATATCTGTGTGCTTCTTGCCTCAGCCTTTGTGGATCCAGTAACTAGATGGATACAGAACCGGACCGGAATGTATGGACATATCTGGCCTACATCCTTAAAAAGGTCTTCCAAAAACAATAAGATCATTATAATGTAATGTTATGTGATAATTTGTCTTGAAATAGTTAATTATTGAACTGTAAATTTAATGGAAGAAAATAAAATACAATAGGGTTTTCACGAGATACTCGACATACGTGTTGAGGGACGATTACTTTGCTAATGATATGCGTAAAATACAAAATGTGTACTTACGTCTGTATGCGCTTGCGATAGCGCCGGCAAGCTGGGCACTGTGGGCGCGGCTGCGGCGAGCGGCGTCGGCGCAGGCGCGGGCGCGAGCACTGGCGTCGGCGCTGGCGCAGGCGCCGGCACAAAGGGCGCAGACACGGGGGACGGCGTCGTCGCCGGCGGCTGCTGTTTCTTCTTCAGCGCCTCCTGCAACCCAAAAACAACCCCATTGAGCAAATCATGTATAAAGCGGTCAGGTTTGCGAAACTTACGTACGGATGTGTTCGCTGGCTAGAATGAAAGAAAATATTAATATGGAAACAGACACGTAGAAATAAGTGCGGATTGATGATCGGGCATGTTAGTGTCATTACTTGGGATAAGCCAACATATGTAGAAGTAGACTATAGTGGGGCTTATAAAGACAAACGTTGAAATAACCAATAAAAGCAATAATGATAATGCTAGGACACGATACATGACCGTAATATAATGACAAAACAATATAACAAAAGTTGGTGGAAAGAGTTGATTGACGATAGCTGAAGAATCGCTTATATTTGAGGATACACTTAACAGATGAATACGAAGAGTCAAAATACTTTTCCTTCAATTTGTCTAGCTACGACGCATGCAGCAGTATGCAAATCTTTAGGCAAAGCTCTACGTTAAAGCTTCCTTAGGCGGTTGGTTTCCTACTTGGACACCAGCCAATAAACTGGTGCGTGCCACGCCGACTTGACCGGCTCATAAATTAAGTGACGCTAGCTGTCTGTGTATTGGGCACATACAACGAAAACAATGATGGAGACAAATAAATATATGTAAACTACCTATCTATTTACAGTTTTATGAGAAAGTCAACGAACGTATGACGACGTACGCCGTTCGTCGCCAGTGATACGCATAAGGCAGTTCATTTCCCTAAAAAGCTTATGATAAAAATAATGTGCGCACTTTAAAATACAACAGAATACTTTATATTGTACATTCTGAGCACAGTATACCTGAATGATTCAGTCGAAAGTACCTATCCTAAGTCAGATAACAAAACCCGTTGCATTATGTGCCTAACTTTTATAGCCACAAAGTGCCCGTATGTTAGCATGTTACACTCGTGCGATGTGCCGTCGACTGTGCAAGAGTTAAGTAGTCGATTCGAATGCAAACATTGGCGACGAGCGCGACAACCTTCCTGAAACTCTTCATTTCTAGGTCAACCTATCTACGGCATACATACATATAACTCCCACCAAGGAGGTCCGCCGATTACCTTATGACTCGTATAAAATAACCTGCTCTGTAGGAAGACTTGCGATACAATTTTAATGAACGCGTTTACCTCGCCGTCCACTTTTCACACGTCAAGATTTATTCCCGGATGTGCGGTTTGTTCACTGTTTCCTATTACAATTTACACTTGTAAGTTACAATTTGCACTTAACCTACTACTACCTGTGTATATACCTGGTCTAGATGGATTTGTATATTTAGAAATTTAGGTAAAAACGCGATGACAAGTAACCCAACATCCAAAATGTTTTGAATACAGTATTGTAGGTAGGTACGGTGGAGCACAGAGAAAGGTGTACAGTAGAGTTTTTAAGGTTGAGATTTTCTCAAAAACTACTTGACCTATTATAAAAATTCTTTCACTGTTTGATAGATAAAAGTGAAAACTATGTAACTGTAAAAGAATTATAAAATTCGGTCCAGTAGTTTTTGAGTAAATCCCAACCTTATTAAGGCCCCCTGTATACTTATCTCTGTCGTCGACTGTACTTAATTATGTAATTGATCAAATTAATCAATAAAAATGTCAATGCTAAGTAAATAATTATAAGTCATTATTTCAAGCACTACAAAAGTCCTAAAAAAATATTTATGTGGCAGACAATCATGGAGTACAAATATACAGCAATTTTGTATCAAGTATTTTACGAGTTGATTCTTCAGGCCACCGTCTACGTCTATTGTGACTACGCACAAGAATAGTTGTACATTCCAATTATGTATAAGAGTATGTATGTATGTATATTGTATAGTAGATAGCATGGGACCAATCAGTTCAATCGGGTTTGTAATTGCCACGTCAAAAGCAGTAAGTAGATAATGTACAAAGCGAAAGTCCTCTGAAAGATTAGATTGTAATTCGGTACAATGGAAGTCGGCGTTGACGTGCAATTTTTTATTGCATTAACATATTATGATTCCATCTTTATTTGAGTCACGTTTGTAGTTACTTTTCCTCAAGAAATTGTGCAATTTTCGAATAAAAGACTCGAACTGCGCTATCTGTGAAATATTATCACGATGGGGATTAAAATTGCAAGATATACAGTAAACATGGCGCTGGTTGGCGTGTTGTATCTAGATTAGAGGGACTAGTGGCGACACTGACACGTGGCGAGTGGGCTGGAGTTGGAGTGAGCGCAAATAGCGCAATTACCCTGCGGATCTGGCAACTAGAATGGTCGCTTGCGTTGTGATGCCTCAATGAGAAAAGCAAAAAATACAGGTTAGTACTTTAGTAGGTATAAATACATACAACAAATAATGCTGGTAGTGGTGTTTATGTATTATAATTATCAATGAGAAACTACAGCCATTTATGAAAGGCTGATAGGTTTTTCGTGGGTGACCGACTATAATATGTGTCGAAGATACTTACCGTGATGTAATCTTACTAAATATACTTGTAGGGAAGTGTATGTACACACAGCACAGAGGCTATGTTATGCAAACAGAACGATTGTATTATAATAAAACTGAGCAGAATCAGATGATTCGGGAGTTCAATAAAAACATGTCCAGTCGACAGCATTAAGTGTAACACTTTAAACTATGTACCGTTCTTGTTCATAAGACTTGAAATCGTACTCCAAATGTTACACATTGATGTGTGAAGTGTAAGTACATAGCCAGAAACAGAGATTCCGTGGGCAAGGTGTTCAATCATTATCCGTTATAAAAGAATATGAACTGAAGCATATGAATAAGTATCTTAAGAAGAGGAAGAGGGAGGAGACCTTTTCTCAGCAGTGGCACATCTTATAAGATATTTAAAAAAGTATTTTAAGGCCCGCTTGCAATATCGAGATAATCCTCCAGGTAAAACTAAATACATTTTGCTTGGGTTAAGTCGCTAACTCTAGGGTTATCTTATATTGCAAGTGGTGGTTAGTGAAACAAATAATGGGAGTGGTTACCTTAAAGCAGACTGAGCAGAGCCCGTCTGTCGAGGGGTTCCCGTAGAACCCGCATCCGGAGCGGCACAGCGCCTCCATGGGATTTGATTCACGCTCCATTGTTCAACAATAATTTCACTTGAATATAACGTAACAACAAGTCTTGTCACTTCACTTGTGTCAAAAGTACGATTGCACTAAGAGTATATTGCACTTGTTTGTGGTAATCGCAACAGTCTACGGTCACAGTGGCGCACTTGTAACAGTTCAATTTAGATTTTAGACGCGATTTGTCTGCGGGCTGCTGATGTCGCGGGTAGTGGCTTCCCTTGCCAATGAGCTGCAACTGTTCTTTCTATGTCAGGATCGCAGAGGGCCCTGAAACAAAGCAAATTGATGAGTTTAGAATGGAAATGTGTTAAATATAATAATAATACCCATATATATATATCAGTTAAGAAGCCAGTCCACTGCCTTCTAGAAAACTCGATTCGTGGGAAAGAGCGTAGGAGCACTTAAAAAGTGATCCTACGCCATTTCGAAGGGAGGGATTGAACATTACATTTCGTAGGCATTTAGAATGAATAAGCTACTGATATTTGTTGAAATAATAAGGACACCAAAAATATATATTACTGTATACCTAGGTAAAGTTTAAAATTCACAGAAATAGTCAATAAAATTATGACCCCGAGAATCTATCTAACACCTTGTAACTTTCTACGAGCATCTATACATATTACATGTATGTACTTGAGCGGATTTTTGCTTTAAGTTAGTTAATTAATCATCCCTGGCATCTTTATTTCACAAACACTACAGCCATCTATTATCGCATGTTTGCGTATTATACTACTTTTATTTTTTACAGCTCACGACCTCCATTAGTCTTTTAAAATTTTGACCAATCACAAGCATTGGCGTATCGTGTCTTGCACAAATCAATTATTATCGTCCGAAAACAGGCAACATGTTAAAGAAGGCGATTATTTCGATAGAAAGCTGTATCTAGGCACAAAACACGATTTCGTAGAGGCAAAACATAATATGCATAACGACAAGTTTGCGTAACAAGAGAGAGCTGAGCGAAGGCAAAGTGGAACGCGCCCGCGAAACGGGGCACCCCACGCCAAGGTCGCCCCTCGGTGCCCTCGCGCGGCAACGGTAGACGCGCCGCAAGCAGCCTCGCGACTCCTAAACGACCCAACACTAACAATGACGACAGATCACATTTCAGAATATGACAAAATAAACTGTAGCCCTGCCCTTCAGTTTATTTTGTCATACCTCATAGCATAGTGGTTGACATTGCTCATAGTATCAGCATAAGTGGCAGTGACATGGCTACATCTGTCGTAGAACCAATAACCGATGGGGTAGACGTGTTCTTGAATGGAGGCCACGAACGGGTAAACGTAGCGTGGGACGCCCCCGACCAGAGAGGGATGACCTTCGCAAGGTGGCTGGCAGAGACTGGATGCAAAAGGCCGAGACTCGGGTTGAGTGACTGATACGGGCTGGTGATGAAACTTTAGGGCCACTTGCGACAAGAAGATAACTCCGGGTTAAGGACTTAACCTCGTTCAAATCTCAAAACTCTTGCAGAGATAACCCTGTGTCAAATAATAGGTTAGCCAGGATAACTATTTGAACCGAGTTAACGCAGTTTAAACATTATTTAACCAGAACTTTAGCGTGAGTATATCTATCATAAATGTAGGTCGCCGTGTCAGTATGACAAAAAAGTTTAGCTGTTGTTCATGTTCACATTTAAAAAAATATTTAGAACAAATGATTCATAGAATAAATTGGAATGGAATCGAAACTCAAGTCAGTCTTCAATTTGAGTGAAAGAGTGATTCAGAGGCAGAAACCGGACTATTTGATTTGTTGGTCACAATCGGTGCAATTGGACTGTAGTAGAACTGGTCGCATGGCGAAATAAGGTGACAGTGAACGTAGGTATGACTCAAAAGATTCCCATAAATATTTCAATGGAAGACAAATACCTTGGAATCTGACTAAAATGTCTAACAATGAAGTATGATTACTACTCCTTAAATCTCTTTCACAACTTTTGTTAAAGAAGGGATGATGTATTCATAGACTAGTCAAGTCAAAACGTTTAAATTGAGCTACGTATGTCAATTTTCGTCGCAATTAGATACTATTTCTAAAAACAAGTATGGATCACCAAAACGCGCTTGCAACTTGTCCGACATAAATATTCGATCTCATCAAATATTTGCTTGAAAGTTATAGGTACAGAGAACACATCAATATACACAACCCTATTGCAACCTATAGAGAACCCGTGTGTCACTCGATGTGCTGTCGACTGTACCAAACGTGCCTAGTCTGTGATCGATACTTCAACGTGTCAGCCAAAAGGTCGTCGATCACCCGTCTGCGGGCTAAGCGGACAAGGCTAATCCCTATAGAAATTGAATGCTGGTTTCACTTCGCTCACATATAACGTAACACGCGGCCAAGGACCAAAATGACTTTCAAAAATTTCTAAATTGTTTTGGAGTAAAGGAATGTGCATCAATTATTGCAATAATGAATGTTTAGTGGAGAGCGTGCACCGGGCGAGGTCATTAGCACTGGACTCGGACGGACTTGGGGGAGTCATCGACCGGGCCGCACGCAGCCGCTGACTGCGCAGGGGTGTCCGCGGTGCGCGCTGTATCGGCGCGCGCGCACGGCCAGCGAGCGAGCGCCCGCGCCTGCCAGCCGCCCGCGCAACCCACGTGACCACACGTAAAGTAACATTCACAATTAAATTAAAACATCGCTAAAAGTCGCAATATTAGTAATACTGCATTTTGTCTGCATAACCAAAGATTGACTGGTAGAGAATGTCGCCAAACATTAAATCCGCCTATACATTTGTATGAAGGAGAAGTATTAGGTGTGATTCCATGGCCGCCAAGCCCTATCACCTAGGACTGAACAGAACACCCGTACTAACTCCGAAAAACATAATTCTGCTTAATTAAAACAAAAACTTGTAAGCAGAATTACATGACATGGATAGGCAAAATATGTTTTTTGGGACAACCCAAAAAACATATTTTGCCTATCCATGTGAACGGTAAACATTAAACATGTTTACCATTCTCATGGATGATATAAATACTCTAACTTGCAACTATGGTTCGAAGTGCAGTTACATTCAGGTCGAAGAAACGCTGGCGAAGCGTGCATCACGCGCAAACCAATTATCAGTATCAGTCAACACATCGGTATTTGTTGTTGGTGTTCTCACTTTTTCAACGGCGCCTGTAACTTTCAGACTTCGTTGTAGGTAGATCGATATGTACAGCCGAAGTGATACACTGTGTACTTTGCGTCGTTCTTATTACATGCGGCATAAGAATGGAAATGCACTTCAAGTGTTACTTGGTGTGGTGTCGACTGTACACCTAAGTGAGACATGTTCGGGTGAGGGAATGATGGATGACTGACAGGCATCTCTATATTTACAAAACTCAAATGTGTGGCTCTTAAAACTCAAGAACTTTTAGACGGGAAGTGATGCAGTGGCCAATTATGAGTTACAGATTCACTGAAAAAATATCAGAATCACATCTCTTTATTGAAAGTTTATGCTGTGTACATTTTTGCACGTCAACATTTTTATTACATTGTTTTAGCACAAGTCATGAATCATTTAAATATTAAAAGGAAACATTTTGAAAGGCACGATCGTTAATTGAACCAAGGACCCTCTGCTTTCCGTGGCACGCTCTTTTATAACAGAACTACCGCTCGGATCAGATCGCCGAAATCTTCTGCGGTAGAGACATCCATCGGGAAATATTGCAATATTTTCCCGATATAATGTCTAATGTCTAGAAATGGGTCTTACCTTAGATCTTATTTACTGAAAGAGGGTCATACAGTCATCGTTGTTCATGGAAATGATTGGACGTACCATTCATTAGTATAAATAAATGTATCCTCCATTTAGAATATTGAAATACGCTCGCACGCCAATCATCGCCGAGCTCCAACACAGGCTATTGCGTGCTAACGTCGCCATTCGGTGCTTATTGCTCAGCAAATAACAATGCCCATGTCTATCACGATCATAATAACACGTTCCATATCTTTAAGAGTAGGTACAATATTATCACGTCAATCCAACCAGATCGAATGGTTCGTATCGGAGAACTCGCCGATAAAAGTTTTGCTGTACGCATATGAAAACACAAATCAAATGTATAGAGACAATCGAATACAAAGAAATATATGCACTTGCTTTACTGTGCTCTATCTACCTGTTTAGTAGGAGTAAGCATACTCGTAACATAGAGAAACATTTCCACTTATTACGTCTGATTACTTAATCTTAGAATGAGGATCGTATCAAACGTGCTAATTCCATATAATTAGCATTAAATTGGATACATATTAACTTTTAAATTCTAAATTCCAATTCTAACTCAAATGGGCGTGATAATACTCAACCAAACAAAGCCAAATTAAAAGAAGATTGCACACCAGCAATAACCGCTGGTAAATAATTTAGAGGCTTGTAATATTGGTACGAAATAAGTATGCCAAGGCGACTGAGTGCCCGACCAGTCGGAAACGTGATGTTCAATTATAGCATTACAATAATGGCGATGCTAGGCTCAGTTGCCAAATTAACACTGTTGGCCGCAACGCTCAGCGGCGGAACACGGGATGGGCTCGATTATTAACTAAATGAAAACATTAACAACCTAATTAATTAATCATCAACTGACGCTTTGTGGTCGTGGGGTAAAGTTTAAAAGATGCAACACGTCAACTGTTATTAGAACCATTTAAGGGGAACGAGAGCGTTGCTCATTATAAGTTGTTATGCGCGTTGAAATCTAATCGATATTGGTACTAAACTTGCTGTTTATTAAGAGCAAAATAGTTGGCATGTAGCTAAGAAATTACAGAGCTTGAAATCTTTTAAAATCCAATTTATGAGCAAACGTTGAAATTCTAAATTATAATTACAAAAAAATAGTTTTACTTTTCGCGAAAACTAGATGCTTTGTTCTAAATTTACAATACTAATTAATAATGAATATCGATCACGTTCCATGTGTCGCAATAAAAAATACTGTGACGTCACCGAGGACCGCAAAATACTTAAAGGCTTTGTGGTGTTTACGAATTGCAAACGTAATTTAGGTGTATCACTGGTCCGGACCGGACAAGATAACTTCAAAGACAGTCCAAGCAGTAATCTGTTGTGCCTGTGTGTGTTTGGTGTCGTGTATGCGCCGTGCCCCGCTGACCCACTTGCCGAGTGCTCGCTACGCAATTCGAGCGCGACCCGCTTCGCGGTTGCACCGACGACCGTCACAGTCACACACAGTCACACAAACACATGTGCTAACGCTAATGCACCCCTGCGCCACACGTGTGCCATAAACAGTTCAATAACCAAAGCCGTGAGTAAAACAACCACCCACGAACAAAGCGATATGCGTAACGATACATTTCTAAATGCAACTAATAGACTCCCAAAACAAAATGAACCCTATTTTGCGTATAATAGGTAATTTAAAATGAACCCTATTGGAATCCTAGTAAAATCTGGCTAGCGTGCAAGTAAATGCATATAGATAGATACCTAGATGTATGTATAGTGAGTGGCACTCGTAGCATTTATTACAATTAATAAAATCTCGGACATTTATTAGGTATATTCCTAAAACCATCTTTAAAATCATGTCTTTATTTTTAAAATACTACAATGTCAAAACACCATCATATTGTCCCAAACTACATATAATATTTATTTGTTTGCTAGCTAGAAATTAGGTATATTTTCTTGAACAGTTCCAATAGGATCCACTTTGCGCTAAGCACACCCCTCCCTCATATATGACAGGTGGCAGTCTGTAGCTGCTCTGTAAGGGTAGCGAGCGCCTATCCTATTTCATTCATCAGCATCACACAATAATAACTAGAGTGTGCAGGTTTCCTCACAACAACAAAAATGTTTATTTCGGACAGGGTCGAAATCGGTATTGTACGTACACATTTAGGTAAGTTATCTCGAAAATATCATTGTCTGACCTGGGATTAACCCTGACTTAATTACGCATCGAAAGTCCAAACCATACACTTACCACCGAACTCTAATAGGATTAGAATAAAGTTGCACAAAACGACGAAAAAAGATTGTGTTGAAAAAGTTTTAACGAAATTATATTTCCGCCATATCGAACTATTTAATAGCATCATTATATCTATTAACGACTTCAGTAAATTATAATAAATAGACGCGAATTTAGGTTACCTCCCACGACCAATATGTAGGTCGCCACATCTCCAATAGCATTTCAGACACCGCATTTGGGCGTTGTTTTATACATCCATACCTACGTAGAAGTACATTCATTGCCCGAATTTACGATGTCGTATTGAGTCAAAATACAGGTCTGGCCACTTGACCAACGGTAACCGTAACGGTCCGGGGCACAAAAATCGTGCAGCGCCGAGAAAAGTCCCCAGAAAATGTGTAATCGTGTGATGTTTCGCTACAGCCAGATCCAGCAACTACGTGAACTGAATCTCAAAGGGATGCGCATATTGTTCGCAGTTTATCGCATTGACTCAAAATGTACGAAGTAAGATGTAAAGCTTAGAGATATTATCTACATACACATCCCACAACTTGAGAAGATGGGTTTGAAAACAAAGTTGTTGATAAATACAAACAGTCCGTACAATAACACGGAAACTCAACGGATGACGACGCCAATCGAGGTCGAAATCTTATTTCTTGGCACGAATTCTCAACAGAATAAAATTTATAAGGAAGGATGTAAAAAAGCAGCTCGACTCTACGGACCTACGGCGCAACATGTGCGAGCCTATGGCTTGCGGTCTTAGCAGAAACGTCACATACCAAAAATAGCTTAGCCAGGGTCTCGCGTTGAAACCTTCCGCGTGGTTTTGCAACAAGGAAGTAAACCTACGTAGTCATACATCATCGAGTTGGCAAGCTCGTCCTAACACAATGCGATGAGAATACCCAGGGCTGGGAGAACAGGACAATGACATTAGCATTTGAAGGAAGAATATGCGTCACAAACGTGAACAATGACGCGGCGACAATCGAGCACGCACGGCAAGATGGCCGCCGCAGCGTCAGCTGATTGCGCGCACGCAGCGCAGCTGTGGACACCGCTTCACACACACAGTTCACACATATCCCTCTCTCTTTCATTCGTACCGATTAAGCACAATAGACGCGCTCAGTCATTGTTTGAAATACAATGCTCAGCTACACACTTTGCTACTAGAGGATTTTATTGGGTTGCACACCCGATTGGTGCACATGCACAATCAACAGGTAGTCTCCACATTCCATCCGCCCCGGCGACTGCGACGGGCGGCGGCGGCCCAATATACGAAAACGGAGCTTACGTTATAACAACTTTTTATTCAGCAAAGTTATTCACACAAAGTTCAAAAGAAAATTTACAGATCACCGGATTTGTTTTGTACTAAGAAGTATCAACAATCAACAAAGTATTTATAACATTCCCAAGAACATCGGATAAAGTAAATGTTTTTGGGAAATGGTTGGGGATTCTCAGCAAAACAATACGTAGTAACTTTATGATACCAACACGTCCACAGGCGGCAAAACACTGCGTACACAAAACGTGATCGTGTGGAGCAACGTGAAGAAATTCTGAAAGTCAGCTTTATAAACGTGAGCGAACCGGAAAACAAAACTTTAAAAATGTTAACGGATAGGTAGACAACGTGCTTAAATCAAACATTAATTCAATCGACGAGATAAAGTTAATAAATACGCGAGTATGAAGCTTACAGAAGGAAATCGCATTTATGTGGTGGCGCTACGAGGAATCGTATGCTTATGGCCAAACAAACAAAAAACATAACATAATAAAATAACCTATGCAAATCCAATTGGAAACTTCTGACTTTCCTTTGCCTCAAATACAATCAATATGACTAAGAAAAGAACTAATTAATCCTGGCAGTAAATTAGATAAAACCACAATACCCAAAACTGCCTTTAGAGACTCGAAATAGCGTCGAGGAAAATGACATTATCTGAAACTGAATTTACTTACAACAGATAAAATAGGTTCTTTAATCACTAATTAACCATAATCACACAAGCCGTAATGAGTATTATCGAAATGAAATGACCATTAACGAATGACGAATCTACCAGAAGCGACGACCTATGCTGAGATCAGTCCAATAACAGGATTTTAAATAATCGTCCATAACACGAGGCAGACTAAAGTACAAACAAGCTGATAAAGTTTCCACTGTTAGCGAACATACTGTTCCACTCGAACTAAGTTTTATTGTACAAAGTAATAGTTTCGCTGAAAATACATTTAAATGAAGTCAAAACACGACTCGTCTGGAGAGAAGTGTTTAGACGGGAACGGGATGTTACAAATTGCACGAAAGTTGTTAACACGTGAGGACGTTGACCTTCTGGCACCAAGGTCGGGGCGGCGGCCTTCACACAGCCTCGTCTAGCTGGGCGCACTGACTGGCTTCTCATCGACACATCTCGAGATGCAGACGCACACGAAAACACACACTTAACCACACGAATATTACCTTCGAGTGGCAACTCGAGCCCATGGCCACGTAGAGACTACGCTCGAAAGCGCCTCATTGCCACTAAAACGATATCACTGTGTACCATGGGAGAAATGGCGCAGACTAATTCGCACTATTATCTGGGCAGATAAGGTGTATTAGTCACACTGGCACCTGATGTGAACGGCACTGTTTAGCGTTACGTATCGCGTGTCGGCCTCGGTGGGACGAGCTCCGGCGCGCGCGGCTCGTTGGCAAGAACTGAACGGAGCGCGAGCGGCGCGAGACGGCCGAGCCTCACATCGGTCGTCGGGCCGCCCGTTGCCCGCCGCCCGCCTGCAACTATTCGCGCGCGTCATCATACCTTCCACACGCGCACGCACTCACCAATACAAACAACGCTGGCTGATAAACACATACCCGACCCGACCACCAACCAGCGTGCCATCACTATACACTTGATATCGTATCATATCGCTACATTAGCACAATTCGCTAACCAACCAAGCTCTTTAAGAGGTCTGGATGGAACTGGTTCCAGTTTAGAACACAAGGATACAGTGACAGATGTTATGACTCATATGGGATTCCTGGTACTAATGATTCATTACTTTCCTGTTATGTTCTAGAAGTTACCTAATTTAGTTTCGTATTCGTATCGCCTTCTACTTGAATGACGTCAGCTCATCAGTTCATATCACGAAACGGACACGTTTAAGTTACAATTTATAATATACATTACAGCAACTGCGTATATTATAAATTGTAACTTAAACATATTCTTACTTACGTACAATTTACATAACTACAATCATCGTCACAAGGACTTATTCCACTAGCGCTGTAATAGCTGATTTGTGGTAGATTAATAATTACTTCTAATAGAACTTTATTCAAAGACTTGAATAAGCAGAAATAATAGTTCTCCATAGCCTTTGTTAAGTTTTGCATTAACAGCAGATTCAACGTCAAGATTTCAACATCTTCCTTGTATTCTGCTTCTGTCCAAAATCGAGCTTGTCGTAGCTTGGCAACTTATTCGAGTGTCGCCTCAAGCTTAGCGCAACAATCCCACGACGTGGGCCCGTGGCCTCTAATGTATTCTGTTTATGTTCATTCGCTTCAATCACATCAAGATTTCCCATTCTGTGTTCAATAAAAGTGGTTTTATAGACCTCTCAATATTCATTCCTCCAAATATTGTGTGTGGTTGAGCAAAGATTGATGGCGAAATTAATGTCAAGAGCAAATATCACATGTGTTGACCTAATTTATTAATCTTGGAAATAGACAAATGGCTTCGTCATCAGAATCATTGGCATTGAATTCGGTCTAACATCAATTTATTTACTTTTAATTTGACTATGCCTGAACTGGAAACAATATTCAATGAGTCATAGGTCGTGCGTAGCTACCTACGACCAAACAAAGTACAATGCACTCCTCTGAGAGGAAAGTGAAAACTAAGATCAATATTCGAATGTCAACGACCACTCAAGTTCAACTACTTAAACAAACGGAGATCGAATTGAGCACAATTTTTTTAAATAAAGGCATTGCCTATTGTACGTAACCTTTCGTCTCTCATTGTGGTTAATTTGCACATTTTGCGCGTTCGTCTACTGTAAAGTCAATGCCGATTTGTGTATGATAATAGCAAAAAAGGTCGTGCGAGGTGATCGCATCGCATACACAAACAAAAGCCATGTGTGTGAGGGTCGGACGGGTGCGGTGGCGGGCGCGGGCGCGGGCGGGGCGGCGGACGCAGACAAAGCCGCGACGCGCGAGTCGTCGATCTCCCCCGAATTAGTCCTGGCCGGGGCGCTGACCTCGCGCCGCAGCCACGCGCCCGCCACTTCATAAATCCTCGCTCCGGCCCATGCCCTAACTACGCACCGACGACCCCCGATGCACCGTCACCGACACTCGCCCTCTGATTGGCACCAACGTCGCATTTAATGTAAACAAACTGTGACTAATCGAATACTCCCATTCTTACAATTAGGCGAGTATCATACAAAGAAATAAAGACAAGGAAATCGGCTAAGGTCAATGGAATAAGAGCACGTGGACATTGGAATCATCATACCGAGGCAGTACGCATCAGTTAACTGTAGGACCAATATCGCCAGTCACGTGTTGATTGCTCTGGCGCGGCGATGCTTTGTTAGCCAAATTACTTGGCACCGACCAAGATCTTAAATTCGTTAGGACTGGAAACCGTTAAATATACGTAAAAATAAACAAAAACGTTAGCGACGAGGTTCGTGATTGTTGAGATTTCTACCAATATTGCTGCAGCAACGCATGGTAGTGTTACAGTACCTAATTAGTTTGATGCTAGTTTAATTTTTTGATAATACATAATAATAAAATATCTAATTGTTATATGTAGAATAAATACAATTACCTTTTTTGTACTATCAAAGAATATATTTTTATATATGGTACTATACATACAAATGCATAAGTAGGTAATACTAATAATTAAAATTATTCCAATACCTACAAATGACTGTTTCAATAGAATAGTACACGATTTATCGTCGTACAGTCGAAAGCACATCGAGCGCAACACTTTGGACTTTGTACCGTTCTTATCATCCATTATCCATACCACCAAAAACTGTATATTGTTCGTTATGTTGTCAAGTGTACCAAAAACCGAAACAGGAACAGACAGTGAAGACTGTGGTTTGGCTCATGGCAGCCCCTTAAAGACATTACTTTTCTTGATAACAAAATATTCCAGAATCATTCAAACAATTGCTTGTTTGTAAGTAACCACTGTTTTCCATATTTTTTTTTAATTGACAAGGTAATCTTTTAAAAACTAACGAATGTCTGCCCCCTTACCATGAACTCTTATAGCAGGATTACTTCAATATTACTTTGTTACTTCGTACAATGACGACCTTAATAAGCTTACTTTAAGGTCGTCATTGTACGAAGTAACATTGAAGTAATCCTGCTATAAGAGTTCATGGTAAGGGGGTTGGCGTGTAAGTATATGCCATTTAAATATGTTTCAAAAGATCGCCAGAATAATTCGTCAAAAATTGGAAGACAGTATCGTAAAACACGTTATATCACTGCGACGCTGGCTGAGGCAGAGACAATGGAGTGCCCTACATCCCTAGACCCTACTAAACTCCTCCTATCTTCAGACTTCTGTCGCTTCATCTACTTTGTGTTAACGCAAGCTTGCCTTTGGGCAAGTGTGTTTGCTTCTGCGCTACATGTTAAAATAAGGGCTATACTATAACTTATGTAAGTAAACAACAAAAGACAATCTAGGTTTTCCCAAACTATTGCTGCTCAGTTTCCCGTCGTAACCTGTTATGTTATATATTTTATCTACTATATTATACAGAGTGGCGAAAAAAATGAACCTACACACAAAAACAGGCTAATTATTACAAAAACATACAAAAACTCAGTTGCTGTTTTGGCTAAAAATGGTATCCTATGTCAATTTCCAGTGGGGCTATTACGGTTATCAAAACGATCACATCATACCATGTCATATCGCGTGTGACAGGGACAGTGCTATTGCGTTGGTATAGCGGCATCTCTGTTTGGCGCTCCATGACATGGTATGATTTGATCGTTTTGAGAACGGTAATAGGGGCACTGATCAGAACGAATCTAACGATAAGATTTTTCCTACAGGAAGTCCAAAGGAACCACCATGAACACTTGAAAAACATTGTCCCCCTCCTCTCAGCAGTCTGGTAAAATCATTATCGATCTTGTTTATTTAGAAAAATATTATTCGAATGTTTAAGTTAAATCACAGGAAATATTTGGGTTATTCACCACCGGGACACGAAGGACTGCACTCACGCGTGCCCATTTGGTTAAACGCAAAATAGTTTCATTTGTTATTTCGTCATCTAGACACATGCAGAAATCTTATTGTGTCCGGTTAAACTTGAATTAGGCGACTTGGCTGGCAGTACCTATAAATACTGGATCGACCTAACCTGAGACACGGAGTAGACGGTAACACAGTGTGTACTTGTACACATACCTGCTGTTGAGATAGTGAGTTCCGTACCAGACAAATGTCTTTCCAAGTGCGCAGGCCCTTCAGCTCACAACCAGGCGACACCACGTCTGTGAGGTCGAGGTCAGCATCCACCGGCATCACAATGAATGGTTACACCACCTGCCATCACAAAATAACATCTATTAACTTGTGCGCAAGAAATATATTTAAACTGTATAACTAGAAGGTACTGACTCTCAAAACACATTTTCCTAGTTTGAGAGTCTGGGCCAGAATCAACTGTAACATGTGCCTATCATTGATCTAAAAAAAACTATCTATTTTTATTAGGTAC
Source organism: Tachystola acroxantha (assembly GCA_963506565.1). Classification (NCBI taxonomy): domain Eukaryota; kingdom Metazoa; phylum Arthropoda; class Insecta; order Lepidoptera; family Oecophoridae; genus Tachystola; species Tachystola acroxantha. The sequence continues at coordinate 10,392,141 of OY735879.1, forward strand.
ATTACATAGATACTAAGTTTTATTACATCAATTAGGTACATTAACCAGAGTGAATATTCATTCATGGTAGGTTGGTACAGATCAAAGCACATCAAGTGTAACACTTTGGACCATTCTTATTAGTAGTAGAAATCGTACTGTAAGTGTTACCATTGATCTGCTGGTGTAGTCTATACCTACCTACTGTTGTCAAAAATATTTTCTTTGTTTTGACAAGAGGGTATTGTTTCTGATAAAAGTATGTTCCCAGAATGTGTAGGTATAGGTACCTATTTGTAATTTTGTACAAAGACTATTGTATGACCCAATTTAGAGGTCTCTGTAATTAAGTAGGTACACTTTTAGTGCAGACATTAAGATTATTACAAAGTACAAAGTCACACTTGATGTTTCTTTGATTTGCCTGTAGCTTTTAAAATGACCATGCCAGATTCTGCCCCACCATCAACCGCAAGTTGTACAAGATAAGGAATAAATGTAAAAATATCTTCGTTTTTTATTAAAAATTTTGGTTTTAAATAAAGTTTTCTACAAGTTGCGATCCGAAAAAAACAGCTTACTTAAGAATTCAGAAAATAGTAAGAAATTGAAGCGATTTATTCATTGTTTTTGTTATTCTTCTATAGGAGATGCGATAGTAGTAGAACATGATACTGATTATGCAATATGAAACCTGTAATAAGTCCCCAACAAAATAATAGGTACAGGTTATATGGTCACTTAGTTTTGTAGGTGGGGCAAAGCTCCATTGAAATGTGGCAATGTCTTTTATATGCTTACTAACTACAACATTAACTGTTAGGTGTAAGTTTGTACATAATAAATAAATAAATTACTTACTTACCTACTCGAATTATGCATCTCATTGAAATAATTTAAATGTGGAAAGTGTCCATGATGCATTTTATTAGCTTGTTAGCATTTTATTATTGTCATGCATTGAGGTGTTTCAGTTTTAATTGAAATTGATATTTTAACTTGACCTTCAATTAGGTACTATCAATTACCACAGCATGGTAAGTAGTAACTCAAAGACATTTATTGTTAATAAAAATTTCATCCTTACAGTTCATCTGACCTGTAAATGGTACATCAAACTTAATAATTTATTAACACAACATTTTAAAATCAAATGTACAAAATTTAAATGACATAAACCTAAAATAAACAATGTGAATTGTATATTTCTTAAAACATTAGTAGTACCTAGACTGCTATCTATTCCCAATATTTATCATGGCAGCATTTAACCACGTACTGACTACAATGATAATAGTCTTCTTATCTCACACTGGGACTTAAACAATAAACATTGAGGAAAACCTGCTTCTAAAACAGTATCACATACAGTACTTACTCAGTACTCAACTCATTCATGCTGCAATATTTGATACATATGCTGTTAGCCACAAACCTAGTTAAACCTCACTTCCCTTAAAACGTGTTGTTGTCACTTTTAGACTTCGTAAAATAATGTTGTTACAAAGGGACCGAAGACCTAACTTTTAATTGCGTTTATGTATACGCACCATAGTCATTATAAGTATAACTAAACTGGTGTTTAACCTCAATGTTATGGTAGTGAAAATGGGGCCTTAGTAGTGACTATTTACTTTGGCCTTGACCTCTAGGTAGTTTTATTATTAAGAAGGTTATATTCATTAGGTTAAGTGACATTTCACAGCCAGAAACAGCAGACAGTGGATTGCGAACAGGTCTACATCCAGCTGTCAACAGATACAGACTGCTGATTATTAAGTTTAATGTGTTTTGGTATTATCAGCAACGGCATGGATAAATCACTCATGGGCTACCTTCAGGATCTTTTAGGGTTCTGTTAGAATCCATTTTGTGCCAAGCACATCCCTCATCTATGAGAATGACAGATAGCATTGTTTGTTGCTGTTTGAGGGTTAACTTATTAAAAACTAAAGAGATATTATTATATTTGTGTGTAGGTATCAATATGTTTTATTTATGTATAAAAGGTAGGTATCTGTATGTAAGATATACAAAGACCTATAATAGCATTGTTTTATTAGTATTTCAGTTATTCGTGTATTAAAGTATTTATCAGTTGTATAATACAGTAAGTGCATACAATAGCAGTCAATACCTTTATTTTCATAAATTCAAATCTTGCAAGTAATTGTATTTCTTTACATACCATAGACATGTTTATGTATGATGCCATTATCATACCACCAAGTAATATGTACAAATTAACTACAACATATTAACTTCCTATTGCTTGAACAGTGGACCACTAATGAATAAATAATAGGTATTAGAGAATACCTAGAGACCACAAATTGGTAAACCTAGTGAGGGACGGCCAGCCACCAACAAGAAGGATCAAGGTGACTGGCAGGGACTGGATGCAAAAAGTCGAGTCAGGTTGTGTAACGAAACGAAAAACTGAAGGCTTTTTAATCTTAACCTAGATAGAAAATATACTACCCAATTACATGACCAAAGACTAAAGATTCCCGCAAGCAAGCATGCGAGCCACGCTCTAAATACTAACACATGTATACAAACCAAGCATGTGGAAAAAGCACATTCCCACCACGTTATTTCAACAACAGGAAGTAGAGGGTACTTACCATGTTTATTGAAAGTGAAATTTTGCATCAGTGGGGTGGTTTTAGTAGCAGCGAGCAAGTGCGATGTAAAATGGGTCCGTTACAAGCATAAGAAAATGAAGACACTCGAGCTACGCCTTCCATGAAGGTGGTGTCATGCAAAAAAATGCGTAATGATTATGAAGTGCACTCGCGTACTGTCAAGCTTTTTCTTGGAATCCAATGTGACAAACTCGAAAGCGAGCAGTTATTGCGTCTTTATATCAACCATATGCCACCTCCTGTCCCACAGAAGAACCGAAACAAAGAAAATAATGAAGAATTTACTAATTGGCATTCACGAAGAAAATGGCGTCATATCACTGGTCACAGAACAAGGTACGATTTCGTCATATGAAAGCACATATCACAAACACAAATAAACACCACAAGAAAACAAGTACATGCCTTACAAATGATTTTCTGTCTAAAATTACTCACTTTGAATAAGAATTCCAAAGAAAATCATCAAAAACTCAAATGACTGATGACAAGGCACTCCACTCACCGTTTGCAAAACCCTGACTGCGTCACGTGACTGGGATGTGTTGCCAGTAAACAATCGCTAGTGAAGTGAGTAAGTTACGCTTAGAACTCGATAGTCTATCGACTATTACGATTAAATAAAACGAGATGATCACTAGCTCTCATTAGGAGAATGTGAGTGAACGCGTCCCTCGCACTGCCACCACCGTTCCCCTGCCGCCGCCACTGCATGCGCTTCTGCGCTTGCGCTCCCTCATTCTCTCAATGAGGGGTTTTCAAAGTGACAGTTGTAAGAAAAAAAACAAGCTTGTAACAAGTTGATAATATATGGCGTTGCACCGAAGTGCGATATCATCGTAAAAAAACACAACACCATGAAAAAAAAATTCAATGTCTGCTGAATAATTTATTTTTATTGGTTTGTTTGTGTAATTTAAACAATACAGTACAAATTAATACTAGGTATGAAATACAAAAAGCCCAAGTTACAACAATAACAACGCATTTAATGTTGACATCAGAGCAGTCAGTGCCATCTACCGGGGCTATCGGTACTTTATTTCTTATTTAAATGTAACCTTGAAATATCCCCATTTACGACCTTTGGGCGGAAGTCAAAGACGAGCTCTACAGATCAATATTTATTGAGACACGGATCACGATCTCGCTTATGCATTCATAATAATCAGCCGGGCGTTTTCGCACCAATATGGTAGTTTTTTTTTGTTTTCTGAATGCAACCATCATAATCCGTAGTACGATAAAATTGTTGTGTAGCGTTCGTCAAATGACCGGCCGGTCGGCATAGTGAGTGCGAGCGAGTGAGTTGAGTGTTCCATATTCAGTCATCTCCCTACATGTCGCCCCACCGGTCGTCGAATACGAAAACCTGACTTGACACAGTTGTGATTTTACGTCTATTCATTTTGCGCTTCCTAATATCGCATTCACTATATCAAAACATACGTAGGTTATAACATTATACATATAACATATATACACATAACGCGTCTTATAACATAATATTGCGTTATCTATTTTTTGAGACTCACGAGGCATCCGCGCTCATGGTTAGCCTCGGCCACGCCATGGCCATTCACTTTTAAGCGATGTGGCCTATAAATGACCGAGATGCAATAACAAGACTGTATTAACTCGACTAAATACTGGATCGTCATTATAGGAATCGGAGTGATAATAATCGATCTCCTTCCGTGCATGCATTTTCAACATGTTATTATAATGAACGCCACAGATATGTATGACGTAATATACATCCAAGGAGAAGATGTCAAATGTTCCTCACCAGCCACCATCTGTTTTACCCGACTGCGCAAGAAGGTGGATTATTTTTCTACTAACTTAGAAAATCTCCAATTCATAATTATGTAATTCATTATTGTGGTGTCTCGAGAAACACAATCTATCATCGAATATAATATACTCATGCACATCACTACATTTTTATTGCTCTCATTCCACGAGTCAGTGTTGCCGCATGAAATAATAACGATGACGTAAAATTTTATAAGTGCTGCTGTCGCGCTCACTCTTTTACCCCCAAGCACGTAAGTAAATGCGACAGACAAAAATGGACGTAATGAAATCTATATAAAGGTACATCTACATGATACAATTTATCGGGGTATCTTCGAAATGAGAGAGAACCGTCGATTTTATGTGGGGAAATCCTTCCTTTAAACCTTTTTAACCGACTTCAAAAAAATAAGGAGGAGGTTCTCAATTCGACGAAATATTTTTTAAACCGTATGTTGTCTCTTCACGCTTCGTTAAAACGTTAAGTTAGAAAGGGACCGAAGGCTTAAACGAAGAACTAACTTTAAGTAACGTTTATTGCTAATAACCCTTAAGACAAGATGGCTACAGCCACCGCTTAACTTTACCGCTGTTAGCTATAAACTTGATTTAACAGTGTACGTGTGGAGATGGCGCGCGTCTGCGCTTCGCTCTGGCTCGCCCCGTTCTGCGCCTTACGTCTTTTCTGTGTGGCTTGCCGCTAAATCTGTTTTCACTTTCAGTTTCATTTTAATTTTTAAGTCATGCGTTCATAGCTAACAGCGTTGTATTGTAACTTACATTTAGTTACATATAAAATACCCACATGCAACAAAAGATAACCCAAGAGTTAGCGACCTATCACCACCAATTTCGGTAGTTTGCGTAATATAATAAAGATAAATTTATTCCGTGCTCATATGGATACATTGAAGTCTGATGATAAATTGTATCGTATAGAGAGGCCTTAAGATGGAGTTTCAAAACAAAGTTCCAAAAACGCGACTTTCATGGATTTCGATTTCATTTTGACATATGGATATTATACATTACTGTGTTCCTTCATTCCTAATTAAAACTTGCCAAAGTATTGCAGTAATGTATCACGTTCATATGTCAAAAATTATTACAGGTGTTGTTCCAAAACCTCAATGTTAACAAAACGAAGATAAGTCACGTCAGTGTCAATCCACGTAAAAATTAAAAATATGCAAGGTTTATTGATTTGTTGGTTATAAAACCGACACGAAAAGTTTAGAAACTATTTTATATATTGTATAAGTTCTTAATTATAGGTACTATTTAGATATTCTTATTAAACACAGCAGCAATGCCGACGATATCGGTGAAGCGCGATTCACTTTTCGCAGCCCTTGGTAAAACATACAGTAAGTTTTTATTCAGGCTTATTTTATTCTTATCACAAGTGCAGGTGCAATGGATTGCCAATTGGCATACGATTCAGATCGGAAATCTAGGTTCGAATCCCAGGTCTGTCATGTACTGGCACACAAAATGCACCGTACATGGGTTCAATCAATGTATGGTTGAAGTTGTGTCAAAAACTACTGACTTATTACAAAACGATCTTCTTTTCTTGTCGTGTGGTTTCACTAAACCACAAGTGATCCAATCCATAGTCAAAGTTCTTAACGTACATACTTCACAAGTAATCTGTTGGCAAAGGTGACCGGTGCCTACAGTTAGATTACAATAGATGTTGTATTCACACTACCCATTTCACCACAGCATTGCAGCTATTGATTAATTTGTAGGACTGTTAAGAATAAACATTTTTTCATTTTCAGTCTTAGAATGTATCACATAATATGATGCTTTTCCCCCTTCATGTGTTACTTACTATATTTTAATTCTCCGATTTAGTACGGTATTTTGTGAACAGATATGTTTATGATAATTGCATGTTAATACAATTAATATTTATAGGTTGATTTGGACTGTACATACTATATACATAGACAGTTTTGTTTGAATGTTATCCGAGTTCAAGTTCGGTCTTACAACTGTCAGATTCAATACAATTTTGATGTTTATAAAACTAAACTTACGCTAAGAGGAAAATAGATGAGTAAAGTATTGAACTGTGATATTTCGTTTTCTTTTCAGCCGATGAAGAATTCCAAAATCTATGCTTCGAGTTCGGTTTAGAGCTGGATGAAGTTGTAAGTGTTAAAGAACAATATTACAGAGACAGAATGAGTATTTTTGTTTTGTACAAATCTTTTTTTTGTGAAATGGACATAAATAATCCTCTTTTATTTACAATACTTCCAATGTTGTGTGAAATGAGATACCTAGGTATCTGAGTCGTCTGGAAACTTTAACAGGGGTATGTGGAGCCATGAGTTTGAGAAACCCTGGACTATACCATAAATGTGATGGATGACTTATCTTACGTTCCAGACCACAGAAAAGCAGATGTTGATGAAAGAGCAGGGTGACCAGGTGTTAGCTGGGGCAAGTGTGTCTGAGGAGGTCCTGTACCGCATCGACGTGCCGGCCAACCGGTACGACCTGCTGTGCCTCGAAGGACTCGTCAGCGGGATAATGGTGTTCCAGGGAAAGTGAGTCTGTGTGAACTATTGTTTATGTTTAGGAACGTCTACAACAATTATCATCAAATTATTACTTACACAGAAAATTAAAAATTATCTTGTTCCCGTAGTACGGACAACAGCAGTACGATTTTAAATCTTACGACGCAGATAATAAGAATGGTCTAAAGTCCGAAGTGTTACACTTGATCTGCTCTAGCTGTACAATCTCATAAGCTGTATAATTCTGTAGACACTGAATAAAAACATAATTACATTCAGCAATTCTGACTTGGGTATTTTTGATATTTAATTTATCATTAACACACATAAGTTTATGTACAGGCGAACTTAATGCTACGGCATTCTCTACCAGTCTACCCGGTTTTCTAATTTAAACTTTTACAAGGTCTATAAATACAATAGTTATTATGCTGTCCTTTTCTTTTGATTTAATTACGAAAAAGATATATTTATACAGCTATTTTTAGTAACGTGAACCAGATTCACTACGATTATATGGCAGTTATCCATATTTAGGTATCTGAGAGTAATTTAAGTAATGCATGAGAGGATAAAATAAAGTAAAGGAAATTGTTGTATAATTAAGAAGTTACATAACTTACAATCCAGAAAAAAACAATGTAAGAAAAAATGATCAAACTCGGTTATAAGTACCTAAGGGTACGAATATAATTCGATAGGATATGGGTCTGACGCAGAATGTGCACTTCGCAAAATGTACAATTTCAGTATTTAATTTTATTGCATCAGTCATTTTTAACCTGCTGCTGAAGATTAATCTGAAATTAGTTTCTTCATATTTCAACTACTGTTTCAGGAAAGCGCCACCCGAATATACAATAACAAAGTCCGAAGACTGTCACTCGCTGCATCTCACCCCCGCCACCACTCAGATCAGGCCGTATGCCGTCACTGCAGTCCTCAAAAACATCACTTTCACCAAGGAATCATATGACAGCTTCATCGATTTGCAGGTTTGATTATCCCTTTTTAACCGGTAAATTTAAATAAGAGATCATGGCTCAAACACTAGTTTAGTTGGTACTAGAATCTTTATTTTAGAATCACGAAATGCGATAAATGTTAGCTAAACAAAGCAAACATACATTTTGTATACTTTTATTAATTTAAAGTAATATTATTTAATCCAATTTTATCAATATTTCCTCTCACTTAATCGCCAAAGTGTTTAATATGTATAATCTGAAAAAACTTAAATTATTTAACATGTTGCTTGGACCTAGGAATGAAAATGTACACTGGGAATTAAGTTGTAATGCTCCTTTGTGAAATAAAGATATTTTAAAAACAAACAAACTAAGACTCTCTAGATCGCAATGTCATTGTTTTAACAATGGATACTTTGGCATATATACAGATACCATAAGCCGGGCCTGGATGGTAAATCAGGTCACTAATCATCATAGGAAAAGGCCATGCAGAAGAAGATAGAACTCCACTGGAGTTGGTCAGTCGGTCTATCAAATGAATAATAATAATAAATATTAATCCCTTTCTAATGTAATCTAATTAGCCAGTGTATTATGAGTAAAAAGAAATGACAAGCAGGTTATGGCAGACGCAGCTAGGTACCCGGAAAGGTATAAGCGTCGCCTCAACTCGAGTCGTTCACTATACGTTATGAAACTCCATACTACAACGTACACTAATCGTCTACGTAACGGCATCGCCTCGCATTGTTTTGACAACTGGTTGGCAGCGAGCGGCGAGTCGAGGCGGGCGATACGGGTAATCAGGAAGTAACCGCAGACCGTCATTCCAGGACAAACTCCACCAGAACATCTGTCGCAAGCGCACCCTGGCGTCCATCGGCACACACGACCTGGACACCGTCCACGGCCCGTTCGTGTACGACGCGCTGCCGCCCGCAGACATCAAGTTCAAAGCGCTCAACCAGCAGCAAGAGATGACGGCGGTGGAGCTCATGGATTTGTATTCGGTATGACATCTACATTAACTCATACATTAGAGAGCAAACCAAATAGTCTGAGATATAGGTCTTGACAGACGGACAGAGATACAAACGGACAACAAAGTGATCCTATAAGGGTTCTTTTTTTCCTCTTGAGGTACGGAACCCTTAAAACAGCTGCTTTTTGACAAGAAATGTATCCTATATCAGTCCTATGATTACCGAAAAACATTACCTCCCTCTATAGGCATTGCTGTGGAATGAGTAGTGTAGTGACAATAATTTAGAATATATCATGATCGGTCATCTTTGCCAATATGCAATCCAATCCAACACTAGTGCTTAGTAGTATTTAGAACAATTAGATTGACCTAATCAAATGTAGCTAGTGTTCATAAGATCCGAATAAATGAGTTATGTATGAATCAAGTGGGGGAAAAATTACTATACCGCAGCCCAAATCAAGTGTCTTATAATAATAAAATAATAATAATAAATCAATTTATTGCCACATAAAATTTTACATAAGTAACAGTAACTTAAACAATACATGCCCGACCAAGCAGAGCTGGAGCGTCTTGTTCCGACTAGCGGCCGGTTATTAAACATTACGAGTGGCAATCTTATTTTGTGAACAAATATGATCGTCTAATTAACTGTTGTGATGTAACACTGAAGGAACTGATTGATTGAGCCTGTTCATCATTGTGAAAATAAAGAAATCCGATCTAATAATGTGAAAATAACTATGCAATAATCCCAAAACAGCAGTTTACAAAATAAGACATTTGATTTGGGCTGCGGTATAGAGTCTTACCCCACTTGCAATATAAGATAACCCTAGAATTAGCGACTTAATCCGAGCGAAATGTATGGAGTTTTGTCGGGTTAAGTACTTACCCCAGTGTTATCTCGATATTGCAAGAGACCCTTACATTGTACTTATGATCATAATCCCCATTCCAGAGTCACGCCCAACTGAAACAATACCTGGGCATAATCCGCGACAGTCCTGTGTACCCGGTGATCAAAGACAAGAACGGGGTCGTGCTGTCTATGCCACCCATCATCAACAGCGACCATTCCAAGATCACGCTCAACACAAAGAATGTGTTCATTGAGTGCACTGCTACTGATCTTACTAAGGTAAGCTAGTCATTTAGATACAAGACATTTATGGTTTAATCAACCTTTATTTATTTATCTTTTGCGATATTAAATATTTACATGTCAATTGTTATTATAACGAGTCAATTAATTAATAACATATCATTTTAAAAATAGATTTTTTTTCATTATTATTATTATTTTTAATTATCACAAATCATCGCAAAGGCCTCCCCCTGTGCTTTCCAAAATGTCTTGCTCTGGCCAGTCTTGGCCAGTTGCTGGCCGCAACCGTCTTCTCCATTGTGTAAATAAAATAAATTGTATTGGATGTGTTAATCAACCTTTAGCTATATCTAAATAGCTATATATACAGGGTGTAACGGAAAGGGTATATGAAACCGAAGTGAGGGTGTTCAGTATCGGTAACTGAACAACTTTTGTTCTGTTATTATTAAGTCCACTAATGTAGTGTATTTAACGCACCCGGCAATGACCTGGGTGAATCAATGCATTAAGTACACTACTTATAGTCCGTCAACGTCGTGCTTGCTGCGCCTACGGTGTACAGGGGTTGGCGGAGACGAGGTAACTCTATACACAGCCGTGCGGGTCGCGCTCGCTTGCCGCCCGCAGCTCCTCCGAGTTCCGAGACTGTATTCCCTCGTCCCGCCAAACCCTGTACCCCGTGGGCGCAGCAAGCACGACGTTGATGGACTATATACTTAATGCACCCGGGTGAATTACCCCAGGTGATCCCCCCCGTCCCAGAAAATCGCACCATGATATAGCCAAAAGTCAGGACTGTTTCTCATTCCATACCTTTCCTATATTATGATACCTTGTTATTGTTCGCAGGCAATAGTTGTGGTGGATACATTGGTGTGCATGTTCTCGCAGCATTGCTCGGTGCCGTTTTCGGTGCAGCAATGCAAGGTGTTCGCGCCGGACGGCACGTACGAGCTCTATCCGCGCATGCGCATCAGAGAGGAGACTGTAGACGTGGGAGAGGCAAACAATTACATCGGTATCAGGTAATGGGGGATCTTAAGCGGGCGCCAGACATCTTTGCAAAGTTTTACCTAATATTGAAACCTATGTACAGAATCTATAACTACGACGTCATAAAAAGCTGTCAATGTACTTCTAATTTTGGCATATTTGCAAAGTTTTGCGAACATGTTTGTCGCCGCGGTAATTCTTAGGTGGGGGACTCTGGATCGACGTGAAGGTGTGAGTTTTGTGCATTTCCCCGCGTTGTCAGCTCAACCACCCCCAGCGCACTGAAGTAGCGCAGTAGGGTTGCCGCACAGACCACTTACCCCATAGACCTGTAACAGGAGGGCGCTCGTGTCTGCCCGAACATGAGCGCAAATTGGCTACACATGTAGTGTAATGACGTCATGCCACAGATAATCATGACGGACCGTGTTTTTGATAGAGTTTGGAATGGTTGCATTTTAAATTAAAGTTTTTGGTGTTTTAAAGGTCTCAAAAAATTCTGTACATTTTTGTACGATGTAATAGAATGATTATTAAATATTTAAGACCTAAAATTTTTTTTGGTCAACTAGCCTATTTGTTAATATTAAAATGTTATTTATATTTAATGTTGTACGTATTGCAGCGAGTCCGGTGACAGTCTCGCCGAGCTATTGTCGCGCATGTGCCTGCGCGCGCGCTACGATGAGACTCAGGGCACGCTGCGGGTGAGCGTGCCGCCCTCCAGGCACGACGTCATTCACGCGTGCGACATTTGCGAGGACATCGCCATCGCTTACGGGTAACTATTGAACAGCATCAGACAATAATAATAATAATAATGATCTTATCCTCCGGCGGGTGGCTAATTTATATATTTTTTAAATGTATAAATAAAGATAATTTCAATATTATAATATAATGTTAATTAACTATTTAGATATTAAGAATGACATTCAAAAGCCAATGGGCGTTTTTGGAGCCTTTTGAAATTTTCGCGGCCAGAAACCAAATATGGTTATTTAGGTACATATTGGCAAAGTAAATAAAACATATTATGGCAGCTCATCTGTAACCTCAGTCCGGGCCGAGATATTCGACTTCAACGTTTTACTTCCGTTGAACTCAAATATCTCGGCCCCGGTGGAGGGTAGAGACGTCGAATCAACATTTTTACATTCACTATGAGGTCGTCTACAAGAAAATGTTATTCCGGGATTTTAACCTTCAGTCAGAGCAGAGATATTTAACTAAGTAAATGACAAATGTGAGAGAGGGGGAGGATATGCTCATTTTAGATGATGCACCGGCCATCTACTATAACTTTTGTTATAATTCATCCCGACCGGGCCACTAGAACTCCGGTTCTTTTTAGATGGCCGGTGCATAATCTAAAATGAGCACATCCTCCCCCCCTCTCACGTTTGTCATTTACTTAAAGTTAAATATCTCTGCCCTGACTGAAGGTAAAAATCCCGGAAGGTAAGAATCCTCTCACATCCGGTGTATCCTCAAGTTTTATGACTTTACTTAAACTTAAATATTTATACCCTGACTGAAGGTAAGAATCCCGGACTTCACGATGAACGTAAAAATGTTGCGTCTATGTTTCCCCACTCATCCGGGGCCGAGATATTTGAGTTTACGTAAAGGAAAAATGAAAATCGAATATCTCGCAAATTCTCATGGTTTTAAAGACCCTACTGTCGTCGAAAGGCCACGACTCTACTGTTATAAATAAATACTTTCTCTCTCATGTTATTTTAGTTTGTCATTTTATTTAAACTCTAATATCGCGGAGACTGAAAATATTTTAAATAAAGGTTCCTTTTTCCCTGTTGAGGTAACGAACCCCCACCCCCAAAACAGTAAATCTTTTTCCGGTTCCCCTAAAACGTCCAATAAAGGATCCAGACGATCTCAGTCGTTTATCAGCATCGCCTAGCTGGGATACATAATTATTATGCTACTATCACGAACCCCTAACATTTAAAGAAAAGTATACAGAAGCGTTAAACACGTTGGATATAAACACACGTTGACTCATATAACTATATCCAGAGTCCGACCATACACGAAAATAAACTCTTAACTCCCAAGCACACCCCTAAACATAATAAAATATACCTAGACACTGAAACACGTTTGAATACGCCACCTTAATACAAAAACAATCAGATAAACATAATTACAGTCTCGCACACTAATTACACCCTGATATATACATATACCCTACGATACAAAACCCCTGTTTAACGCAGAAAGAAGCAAACACTCAAAACACAACTAGAAACAAAAACGCACCCATCCACACACAAATATATATTTATGATAAGTACTTATTAGTATGTAATGTATTAATTATATAATATATTATTATTACTCGTATTATTATTATTATTAGTAGTATGTAATATTTGTAATATGAAAGATTGTTACTTTTATTTTTATTTATGTAGGTAGGTACTTAATGTAAGTACCGTTAGTGATATATATTTATTATTGCTCAACAAGCTACCTATTCATACGCTGAATTCTCTACCCAAAGGTTGTCTGGAAGAGATCGCTTTGAGCGATAAGACCGCCAATTGTAATATTAACGATATTAGCCTATTACTTTTGTGTAATTCTTTTCTTTTTGCAATAAAGAATATTTACCTTATCTTATCTTAAATATACCTTTACGAACAACACAAAACACAGGCAACTGCATTTGTAACACACGAAATACAGTCATCTTTATGCATAAGCACACAGCCAAACAAAAATACTCTTTAGCGTACAAAATACAATATGCAAATACACACAAATACGCCCCACAAAATACCTAGAATCAACAACGCACTCCTCAAATACAAACATACCTTTACGCAAAAAAAATACATAGACAAACGAAAACTGTGATTTTTTCGTGTCCTAACATAAAAAAATGCTCCCAAATACTCACAACACACTATATGGTACTTACATTCAGTTTCAAAATACACTACCATACTCAGACGCGCAAAACTAATTAGTACGATATCTAGGGGAATTTTTATGTGTAAGAGAGTTTTTATGTACCAGTATTTTTGTGTTATTTAGGGTGTGTTTTGCTCATCCGAGTGTAATTTGTGATTTACGGTATCTTTTTAAATATTACATCGCTTCGCTTTCACATTCGAACCAGAGACCTTGCCATTCTTTTTCAACTAATGTTGAGCTAATGCTCTGTTGAAAACCGTGACTCGAACCAGATCGACGATTTTAGGAATAGTATCTTTGGATCTCGTTTGGTGTGAGTTTGGGAGTGTTTTAATATGTAGGAGTGTTTCTGTGTGCAAAAATATCCTCTAACACATACAAACACACAGAAGTGTAACATACGCCGCAACAATCGATGTACGATCGATAGCACATCAAGCGTATCACACTGGCACCATACGCAGGAGTTATACGATATATTTTGCAATGGTTTCTTTTAACAAGCCACTGGGCTTGTTACGGCGTATGTTATACTTCTGTATTTTTTTTCAAAAGGTCTTAACTTTTGTGTACAGTCGACGGCACATCAACCTACAAAAAACCAAACTTTGCAAACTATGTCGTATAACCCCTGCTTAGCGTGCCAATGTGATACGCTCTATGTGCTGTCGACCGTACATCGATCACCTAGCCTGCTGCTAGGATGCTGAGGAACCATTTAGTGTAGTTCAGTTTGTCAAGTTTACACGGGGAGAATCCAACTACACCGGACACAAGTTACACCAAGGAGGATAATTATTATGGGAAATGAAATAAATATGTTTTTTTACGAGGGGAGGAGGAAAAAATAAATTAACATCAAAGGGGAAGTGTATTATAGATGGCAGATGCGACGCCTTATGAAATAAAATACATTTCAATTTATTTTTAGGTGAGGGGGAGGATATTGTTCAACGTACATGTCGAACCGGATTTCCGCTTTGGTTGACCGCAAAAAAAAAAGTCTAGGGGGAGTGTATTGAACATGGCGGATGCGACATCTTAAGGAATAATAGGAAACACAATTTATTTTTGGTTTGGACGGGGAGGGGAGGGGGGGGGGGCAGGTATATTGCACCTGGTGCACCGGATTTCCGCTTTTGAAGACCGGAAACCAATAAATTGTCGCAAAGGGGGAGTATATTGTAGATGGCAGTTGCGACATTCTCCTCTCTTTTGGTAAAAGTTAAACTCTATTATCTCGGCCCGGACTGCGGTTACAACCCCGGGAACAACTTTTTTTCTCTTTTTGTATGGTCTCCTACACAGTAGATATGAAACTGATTCTGGCCGCGCGAAAAACAAAAGGCACCACCCTCCATACGAATGTGCCCATTGGCTTTATATGTATGCATTAATTATTGTGTGGAAATAAAGGCTTAATAATAATAAATAAAGATAATAATAATAAATCTTTCTTTCAGGTAAAATACCCATAAAATAATACATCACACAAGAATTAAAATAAAATAATCCATAGACAACAATAAAACATTAAAACCTATGAATGAATGATTCTTTTATAGACAGGGGTTGCCTGGAAAAGATCGCTCTGAGCGATAAGGCCGCCTTTGTACAATAATATCCTAACATGTAATAACTATGTAAAAATGTAACTCTTTTGTACAATAGTCTATCTATCTATCGCTATGGCAACGATTCTGAATTGCTGGCTCGGGCTTGATTTAAAGTTAGTCCACAGTTTAAGCTTTCGGTCCCTTTCTAACTTAACGTTTTTAATGAAGGTTAAAACGGTGAGGTTTCACACTTCGTGGCAGATAGAAAAAACTACTGGACCGAATTTAATAGGTCATTTACAGTTATGTAGTTTTAACTTTTATCTATCTAACAGTGTAAGAATTTCTGCAATAGATGATAGCTGAGATAATATCAACCATAAAAACTTTCCTGTATTACACTAATTAACACATAAACTTTTCGCTATTAGACCGTCCTAAAACTAAATAACATACTTAATAATATCAAATTCACATGTGGGCGTATCATAGTGATACTGCACGTTGTCCTATGTGTCCCTTGACCAGGGGGTTTTCGTTATCTTTTTCATTTTGACACTTGAACGATATACATTACTACGTTTCGTTGTCGTTTGTTAAAACTTGCAAAAACGTAGCAGTAATGTATAGCGTCCATGTCAAATTGAAAGCGATTACGATAAAGATGGAAGTCGCTGTCACCCCACAGTACATTGTGACGAGCACTGCTATAAACAATGTTGTTATTATCAGTTACAACCGCATCGAGCGCCGTAGACCGCGCGTGGCGTGCGCCGGCGGGCAGCAGCCGCGCAACAAGCTGATGGAGCAGCTGCGGCACGAGGTCGCGTACGTGGGATACACGGAGGCGCTCACATTCACACTGGTCAGTGGCAGAGGGTGTTTTTTCTCTCTCTCTTCGTGTTTCTGCTTCGTCGCGATCTGCAGGCTTGGCTGCAAAGCGTGCCGGTGTGTACGAGGTGCCGCCGCCAGTGGGCGAACCGCACGGCGCCCGGACACTCGAGGCCCGGACGGGGAAGAGGAAGGTGATGGGTGAATGGATGATGAATTGTGGGCTATTACAGCCCACAATGGGGAGTGCTCGGGGCGCTAGTCGGGTCGCGGATGTATCGCAGTTCCCGTGGCTCGGCAACAATGACACGAGGTGGAACACCCCAGGAAGTTTAATATATATTTGGGCATAGAGACGAAGCGGGGGACAGGGGTGCCGTATTAAACAGATTGCGTCCATGTCGATAAAATCAAAGTGGTACAAAGTTGCAATAAAGAACTATAATTCTGTTTCTATAATTGCAGTGCTCCCGCGACGACGTGTCCACCAAACTGGGCGTGGCTATCGCCGATGTTCCTGCCGTGCACATCTCCAACCCCAAGACCCTGGAGTTCCAGGTGGTGCGCACGGCGCTGCTGCCCGGCCTGCTCAAGACTCTGGCCGCCAACAAGAAGATGCCGCTGCCAATCAAACTGTTCGAGATCAGCGATATTGTCGTGCAGGATAAGAGCGCTGGTAAGTGGAGACGTTAGGCCCGTATGGCACAATGGGCATGACAACTAATAGACTTGTGATGTCACACTTTCACGGTCTTAGGCTGATGATAATCAAATGCAAAATCTTGGCCAGGGCTTTTTGCCATTGCCAATAGAACAAGTAGTATTTGAGAAAATCTCAGCCTTAAAAACTCTCCTGTACACCTTTCTTTGTCTTCGAGCGTACGTAACCCTAAAACATCTGGCAAAGAGATGCTAGCCTAGGGCGCTGTCGACATTTAATCCGCCTCTGATGATTGTTGTACTATTGTCCAGAGACTGGTACTCGCAACGAGCGCCGCCTGTGCGCGGTGCACTGCGGGCGCGCGGCCGGCTTCCAGCTGGTGCACGGGCTGCTGGACCGCGTCATGGCGCTGCTGCGGCAGCCGTGGGGCGACACGGGATACACGCTCAAACAGTGCACAGGTAACACAATGGCTGTCTTTACCGGGTCTAGTTCACGACATCGAAAGCCACTACATCGACGGGTCACTGCATCGACAGTACACTATATCGATGGTACGCTACATCGACAGTACATCATATCGACAGTACGCTGTATCGACGTCTTAGGTGGCAGCTCGACCATCTATATGATGTACTGTCGATATGATGTACTGTCGATGCAGTGACCCGTCGATATGATGTACTTTCGATGTAGCGCACCATCGATATAGTGTACTGTTGATGCAGTGACCCGTCGATGTAACGTTTTCGATGTAGCGACCGTCGATGTAGTGACTTTCGATGTCGTGAACTAGACCCGTCTTTACCTTCCCAAACGTTACATAGCTTTTTCAGGCCTACCTATTTTAGTTTATTGGACAGTTTGTCATTTGCCAAATATGTGAGGCTGCACTTCACTTGGCTATTCGTATTTGCGTATTTGTTATACTTGCCATGTGTGGTTGGTATATGTGACAAAATATTCGTCTTATTTGCCTATTCAACACAAATTTTGACAAATACGACAATCATCCAATAGCGAATACGAATAGCCAAGTTAAGTGGGAGCAACATGTGAAGGCCCAGTACACATTGGCCCATGCTGGGCCTTCGCCATTGTGTGCATTCGCGCACGTTGGTCGACCATTACTAATGATTCGTGTATCGTAACGCGCAATGGCGATGTTGTCGATTTTTCGCGCACACTTGAAAGGAATCGTGGTGTTCACACAATCGCCCACAAATAAATTGCCGCGGTCGAGTATTCTTCGACATCCATCCGACGCAAACGTTCGATAGACTGCAATGAGCAATAGGCCAGG
The DNA here is from genome assembly GCA_963506565.1 of Tachystola acroxantha. Lineage (NCBI taxonomy): Eukaryota > Metazoa > Arthropoda > Insecta > Lepidoptera > Oecophoridae > Tachystola > Tachystola acroxantha. The sequence goes on from OY735879.1 coordinate 10,410,462, forward strand.
TTGTGTGAACAGATTTTCGCCGATGGGCGGTAATGATTTGTGACGCATGGCCCATTGTGTACTAGGGTTTACATCGAAGGGGCTCTAGCCATGAAATCTCCTGCGGATCCAGTGCGGATTGGGGGATTACATCTATCAATTTGCAAATTCCCGGTGTGTCAGAGGTTAAGTCCGATTGTTATATTTAGTACGAGAGTCCATGGGAATAGGAGTAATGTTTCTCTTTAACCTCTTTACAGATCCAGGCTATTTCACCGGTAGATGTGGCGAGGTTCTTTACCAGGGTAAACCGTTAGGCAAAATCGGCGTTCTCCAACCGAGCGTGTTAGCCGCCTTCGAGCTGAGCAACCCTTGCACCGCCGTAGAAATCAGCATCGAACCATTCATATGAAATTGTTATGTTAGGCCCAGTTTTCACTTTGATTAGTGTAAGTGACAACTTCAGGTTGTATATCATTGTAACCCTAATCCTTGGATATCTTAGCATGCCGTTGTTGCCTATAATTGTGGTGACACTTAGCATAATTATTTTGTGGACTGTTACAGTGTAAATAAATTTGACAGTTGTAAGACCGATCTCAAACACAGCTCGCACTCGAAAGTGTTTAGGACTATCGGCCTAAGGCCGCGTTTCCACACTTCTGTGAGAACCTGCCGACAGTGCGAAGTTTTACGCTTGCAAGCTGCTGAACATAAGGCACTTGTCCCACCGCCGCGCCCGTGAGTAAGCCAGTAAATATAGGCTATTTTCTAGCTAAAGAAACATACAATAGATAATAATATTCCGTGTAAACAAAAGAGACGCAACGATACGCGCTCATAGATCAACTATAAAATATATGTCGCTGAGCGAGTATCGCTGCGGTTTTTTTTTTACACGGAATGTATTAACGTTTTTTGCTAGAAAATAGTCTATAGTTACTCGCCAGCGGTAGGACAACTGCCTTACTCGCAGAAGTTTTCTTGAAGGTGGAAACACTGCCTAAAATGCTAATCTAAGTGAAGATCAGACTTGTATGTTATTTATTAAACGATTTATATAACGCCACACATTTGCATTATCAATTATCGTATATTTATCAGCTATTGTAGAAATCACTTCCCGATTTTGGATTGCTATCAAGTAATACGTAGTGCTATTTAGATAACGATGTTGTTGTATTTGCGACTGATTGTAGCTTCGAGGGAGAACTTAAGTAATATATTGGGCTCAACCCTTCTGCAGTTTGTAGTATACATACTATCGAAGCAATATTACTCGTATTCACATAATATTTGTAGTTGTCAAAACAACACTTCTGTAGGTACTGAGGTACCTACCTACCCTACAGCTCCTACATTAGAAATGATACATATTGTTGAAAATACATTTTTTATTGTGTGTATGATAATAAAACAGCACAAACATTGAAATAATGACCTATAAAAATCACATTGTTTACACATTCATAAAATAATAGCAGAGCCAATGAACATCTAAAAAGGTGAGTATAAAGTCAGCCGACACACAGGCGGGTCTTCGAAAACAGTTAAAAATCACAATTACTGTTGCAATTAATTTAATTAACACAGCACAAAGTTGATTGTTCAATCGTTTAATCCCATTAGAGTATAATTTGCTAATTTAATCAATCAAACGTGATACAACTATGTGATTGATAGATAACACGCATTAATTTACTAATTGATTGATAGATAAAAGCAAAATAAATTAATGCATACTCAAAAAACGTTCACCGATTCTTTAAAATATTAGCCAATGACAAGACAATATTTATCCTAAATGTTACAGGTATATTTACAAAGCACTCTCTATCATGTATATAGTTTAGATCTACCAAATAAAGCCCTGCTTTTGTACACCTAGGTGGGCTACAGACAAAAAAATAATATTGTAGTTCACCTATGTGAATGCATGTGGACCAAGGGCAACCACCCATACTCTCCTTGTAAGGCACTTCAATTTAATTGACAATGTGTTCCAATTCAAAAGATGAAAAGGCGGAAATATTTCAACTACTTACATAAAATAATGTGTAATAGTACATCTACTATGTAGATAATGGATGTATTTTTAATACTTCATTTCATAAAATACTGTAGTTATTTACTGTATCAATCGAAAACTACTATAAAATAAATATTAGTAGGTATATCCACCACAAACAACCTATAAACTAAAATCATTTACCACTATACATAAATAGCTATGTATCATTTTGATGCCTCATTCTTGTAATGTGATTTGTTCATGATTAACACTAAAGCATGACCCTAACATCTAGATACATTGTTTATCCATCTTTCATTTTGTATAACAGTACCTGCATAATCCTAAATTCTTTCATTTCATATTCCTGTATATCCAAACGTCATTTCAATGGCATATTTACTAGAAAATGAACAATAAATACATGTAAAGAGGTGGACGGATATCTAAGATGCCTTCGATAATACTAACAGCCCTACACTACAATTTCAATCAAGGAGTAACTGTATATTAAACATTTCCTCTAGCTCTGACCTATTGAAATCTGGGGCAATGATGAATGGGCAAAGGTAGAATGACAGTTCCTTGAGATTAGGTCCACTCGTTTTGATGACTTTGGCAACTTGCATAGTGACATGCAGGCATCTCGAGAGACTCAGGTAGGTCAGGTGATGAAACATGTTGTTAGAGAAATATGCAAGCAAAGCACTCGTCGAGAAATATCCATGACGTAACTTCAATGACTGCAAATTCTTGAGTCTGTACAAATGCAACAAACTTGAATCAAATAGGGTTTTACATGTCATAATGTGCAGGACATGTAGCAGCCTGCAGTTGGATATGTGCCTCATTATGTCATCGTTCAAGGTGTCCCCATAAATATGTAAAGCTTGCAAGGTCAACTGTTTAGTCCTCAGCAGTGATTCCAGGAAGTCTGCAGGGATATTCTTCATTTTCTCCATGTTAATACTGACTAAATTCGTACATTGCAGCATGCTGTACAGACTGCCTTGTGTCAATGCAAAGTTTGATAGGATTAGAGTCTCAAGATACTTCAACCTTTCAAATGGCAAATGATATACAAAATTTCCATTGGCATTTTCAGGGTTTTGTACTATCAGAGAATTGCGGAAACTCAAAAATTTCAGATTGGGCCAGTGTCGTAGGTCGTCAAATATACAGCTATCCACTTGTGAGATACTTATTTCTAGGTGAGTCAGATTAGGACAATAGCTTATTAGGGAAGCCCTGACTTGAGAATACAATTTGAAATACTGTAATTTGACATTTTTTAAATACCTAGCAACGAAAGGCACAATGTTCTCACTTATCCTAACATAGTTCTTCATGCAGACTATGAGGCGTGTATTGTCCCACACGCACGGAGTCAGGCAGAGCTGTTGCCATCTCATACATACTTTAGCCACTGCCAAGAGAGACTCAAAATCTATCATAGAAAATATGTAAATAAGTATTTCATTGGGCATGTCATTTATGGTCAGTGTGTGGGTGCTGCACTGTGGGCCACCAGTCATCTCTAGGTGCACCATCCTCCGCAGCCACGCCCCTCTCTATTGCAGTCCTGGAAATGTGGAGTTCATTGTTTTGGAATAGGTCTCACAAATTACTACAAGAACAGCAGGTGGTGAGTGCAAACACGTGGCGTACGATAAAAATTTACTATTTACACAATTAATAGAACAGGTCGCTAATACAACGGGACAAAGCTTAATAATTAAGTCAGGTATGTAAGGTCATGAACCTTGAACAAACTGTACACAACAGATATTTGACATAGCTAGTTCCAACGAACTCTATAACATTACTAAAGTACAGAACATTTACCTTAGGATTACCGTGCTTCGTATTCGAGAAAATTTTAATGTTTGCTTTAGTAAAATCATAATTTATGTAAACTTTGCTTCTAAATTTAGACACAACATACACCGCGGTCACAATACTTAATACAGCAATACTCTTCGTTTTTGGTTAAATTAGTCATCGTAGAATACTGAGGTAAAATAATTAACACATTTTTTGGAGGAAATATTAAAAATAACTTTCATTTTTTGATGCTATTTTTGTATGACGTCCGTTCGGTTCGTATACGTTGCTTTGACAGTTGCGTTTCGTTTTTCATGCTCTCGACAATAATATGTCATTATATTTTTCCATTTTACAGAAAAATTAGAAGATATTCTAGCAAAAAAAGTTTATTACACTGATTTATTATTCAATGTTTAGTTTACTCTACTCGATTGTTAATTAAGGATTATTAATCATTTATATTTTATATCTTTATATCTAAATAATATTTGACACATCATAAGGAATAACAAAACGCCCGCAGAGAGGGTATTCAACGACTCTCAAACTGGGAGTTGCGAGACTCCCCCGGGGGGGGTTGAGGGAGTCGTTATATGAAATGTAATGAATTGCGAACACTATACAAGGGTGTTAAGTTTTTTTAAAGAAATGATAGCATAGTATTAGAGGCGTGTTTGGCGGTGGAGTGGAGAATATAGTGTCTAGAATTTCTTTTGTTGCCTAATTTTTGTAATCAAACTTATGACATTTAAATTAGGAATGATTATGAAGTTAAAACACAGGTGGTAAATATGTAACAGCCGGGGTTGATATCGTTCCCTGTGTAGGTCCTTTAGGGTTGGAACTTGGAGGTAGATACCCTGATGGTGATGTAGGTGAAGGAGAACTAGGAGTAGGTGTGCTAGGGGATGCGGGCGAGAAGGGAGATGGTTTGGGTGGGAGATATCCTGCGGTAGGTGCGGGCGCTGGTGTGCTAGGCACCGGGACAGATGAAGGGCTAGGAATAGGGGACGGTATGGGAGCTGGCGGTAGATAGGATTCAGATGGAGCTACAGGTGCAGGCGTTGACCCTGGAGTAGATCCATCTATGGCTACGATTCCACCGCCGCTACTGCTTCCTCCTCCATCGCTACCGCCGACAGGTGGTAAATACTTCGGAGCGTTAGTCGATACTCCAACAGATCCCGTCGACCCGGTGGCGACGGTAGACGGCGCACCCGTAGTTGGCGTTCCATAGTTGTATCCAGTAGCGCCTGTAGAACCATATCCGGAACCACCGGAATTTGTTGTAGCTTGTGATCCTACAGTGCTTTGGCTTCCGGAGTTATAACCACTCGTGCTCCCTGTGGCTCCTGTCGCTCCGCTATTAATTCCTCCAGCTGTGGTGCCTGATGTTCCATAGTTGTAGCCTTCTGAACCGCCACCACCGGAAACTCCGCCTCCGTTTCCTCCACCTGATCCGCCCCCGTAACCACCGGATTGACCCCCTCCTGAACCTCCGTATCCCACCGAACCACCTATCCCAACCGAGCTCCCTCCGCCTGCGCTTCCTCCCCCTTGTGCTCCGTAGTTGTAACCACCTCCTCCAGTAGAAGCCGTGGCACTGGCTGTGGTCGAAAACCCGATGTTGACGGTGTCTCCCCCTGCTGGTGCAGGGTACGCGTAATACATCTGTTGCGCCTGCGTCCTGTCAACAGTAGGTGCTTGAGTGGACACAGTGGGCCTTGATGGCAAATCGAATGCAATACTCGGTCGTTTATAGACGTACCCATCTTGTCTTTTTACACGAACATATCCAGTCGAGTAAAACTCTTCTACATTCACGGCTGATCTTATAGATGCAAGACTTGATTGTAAAACTAAAAACTTTAATAATATCTTAACTACAGATTTAACTTCTGGACCCATTGTTAGTACATCAGTATGAAATGATAGAAAAGAGAAAAAGACGTTCTGTGCTTTGTTTAATCCTATTTATAATAATCTCGAGGAAGCTATCTCGCTATTATGAAATCCTTCCTCGGTTAACCCTAGAAAGCATGCTGTAACTTACCAAGCCAACGAACCCATGCATTTTGTTTTAAATAAATCAACGTTTATACCTAGGTGCATTGATTTATTTAAAACAAAATGTTAAACATAGTTCATAATCCTAATCATCTTAAACTGATTTGACACTTATTTTGTACATTGTGTACAAGCAAGACTATAAGACGCCTCAAGGAAACTCATGACATACCAAAACTCACTTACCCAGAATACTGACATTGTAATATTTTATTTAATCTTATTTTATTGGCCCATATTGACCAAAAAAGGTACGCCGTACGAACAAAGCAATGTGTAGCCCAAGCTAAAAAATATTGACACTTGTAGGACAGTCAGGTAAAGGGTTTATTGACAATGGAACACAATTATGTGGTTTTGTTAAATTACCATCAAGAAAATTAAATTATTTCGTCATTATTTAGTTATAGTACTTATCTACTTATCAAATTATGATTACTACTTATGGAATCTTAACTATGTCAAGGCTTTGCTATTAGTCTGAACTGAAAGGCAAGAAGAATCTAGTAAATCTAGAAACATTCAACTTAATTCGATTTGTTTCTGTTCCGAGCCGAACAATCACTGATCAACTAACTGTACGTTATTATATCTCCGAATTATAGTTTTGAGCGGTTAATTTTTGTATGGACATGATATGAATTTTATACTGTGTTCTCTCTGTACTAGTCCGCTAGGTACAGTCGACAGCAGATCAATGGTAACACATTTTACTTTTGACAGTTCTTATTATTTGCGTCGTAAGACTTGAAATCGTACTGCAAGTGTTACCATTGATCTGCTGTCGACTGTACCTACCTACCTATGTATGTATTGCACTTATGATGTTAACGCAAACTACTAGGTAAATAATTTGACTACTAGCAACTAGCATCGAATAACCTGCGTATACCTAGGTGTTTTAGTTTATGTTTATCTCTCGATGTCAACGACTCGAAGTGAAAGGAGTCGTTTTGTTAGCTAGCCAAGCCGCCAGACAACCGGTGGCAGCGACAGTTCCTAATTCCACTTCAAGACTGGCAAACGTTTCATACACATCATTAAGCACATTATTTTATTTGAAGGTACGGGAACTTAGGTATGTTATAGTGAAGATAGTGTGCTTGAATATTCACTCAACTGCTTAAAAAGTTGATTTTCCGCAGAATTGTATATTTGTTCAGTGTTTATAGATTGCGAGTAAGTAAAGGACGGACGAACAGACGCTGATAAGAGATTGTTTAAAAACGTTATTTACCTACTACTTATTACTTCCCAGTACTACCTTATTAGTTACATACAGCTATAATGTAACTATATTGTAAGAAGTACGGAGAACTGTCACCCAATAGTACAACGTGTATCATGCAGTGTACGACCAAACCTGATTGATACTTGGTCCTACGGTCTCCCATTCCCATTTCTATATTCCATCCATTGCTGAGTTTCATTTCATTATCTCCTGTCACAGCAACCGAGCAATGGATTATCTGTAGAAATCGGAATTGACATGCTGTCACTGAGTTACACAATAGGGGGGACTAAAGTCTAAACTTATCTTGCGCACTTCCCTTTGTTCTTCATGGCCATTAATTAATAAGTGTTCTTCATGGCCATTAATTAATAAGTGTTCTTCATGGCCATTAATTACTAAGTTACTATGTTTTTCATGGCCATAATCAATCATAACAATATCATCAATGTCCTCGATGACGAATTTGAGATTAAAGAACATTATTTAATTTTCAGATTTGAGCAAGATGACTCTCAAATTGTACGCCGTTTCTGATGGTCCACCATCTCTATCTATACGACAGGCGTTAGCGAAGTTAGAAGTCCCATTCGAGCTCATAAACGTGGATTTTGGTAAAGGGGAGCACATGACTCAGGAATATGCATTGGTAAGCAAGCAATTGGTCCCAGTTATCGTTCGTCAGTCAGATACGCTAGCCAAGTGACATTGATTTTCGTTAACGCTAGTAGAATAGAAAGAAAAATGTATAGCAATAGGATTGACATTTGATTTTTCGTTAGCAAATTAGACTAGGGGGCATTGATTACGTGGGAAGCCTGAATAAGTCTCACAAGACAATAGGTTTTGGCCAGGAACCACTCGGCAAGAAGATAAGCTTTTTCACTCATTTAATAATTGCTATGGGAGGCAGATATGCATACTACACAAACAATACCTACACAGACATGGGAAAATAACCATTTATGGACACATTCCCGTCGCTGTACATCTACGAACTAGCATTATTTATTAGGCGTAATTCAAACATTTTCATACATGTCACAAGCAAACGCCGAAGCGACACATAGACCATGCAATACGGCTTTGTTCCAATAAAGCGTGCTTGCTATGGCGCCCAAAGTTAATAATAAATTACCCAAATTTCTAAGGGAGTGTAACGATATCTCCACATTCAAACGTAAATTATTTAGCTACTTAATTGAAAACACTTTCTACTCAATGGCAGAGTTTTTAAATTTAAAATTGTCTTGACATTTTGTGTACTTATACCTGGATTGACATTATATTATTATCATACCGACATTAGTAAAGTTATAGTTATTATGGGGCATCTTAAGATGTTATTGCATAAGTTTACATCTCTTAATATAATTGTATCATTCACATTTGTACGCCAACAGGCAGATCTCGGTGTTCTTTCATTAAACACACCATCTTTATGTACCCGTGTATCACGAATAAACAGTTTTGATTTTGGAGTGTAAAAGAGCATTCCTACAAAAGTTCATAAAAGAAAATCTGTAAAAGAACATAAATAAAATTAGGTATTCGTTTTGTAGACCAACCTCTACTCATTAATTTCTCTATTTAGGTGCCTACTTACTTATATTATTTTACAGATGAATCCTCAAAAAGAAATTCCTGTTTTGGATGATAACGGTTTCTATTTAGGCGAGAGCAACGCCATTCTTCAATATGTTTGCGACAAATACAAACCTGGCAATCCATTGTATCCAACTGATCCTAAGACAAGGTAAGTCCTTAACTTATGCTGGTGATTTGAGTAGGTATTTAAATTTTGACTTCCATACAAAATTATCTCTCGCAAAACTTTGGAACCCATATACCTAAATATGAACTGATTTCAAATTCATGTGTAGTTTCATAAAATTTGCATTTGATTAAATTAAATGTAAGTAAGTATGTACGGACAATAGCAGATCAATAGTAACACTTGATGTGTACTCTCAAATCAAATATCTTTATTGCAAGTAAGCACATTGTGTAGGTACATTTTCCACGTCAGCATTTTTTGAATTTACATTTACACCACTTTGCAAGCACCTCCCTCGTTAATTCCATTTTATAGAATCAGTATTCTTAAAATCCTTATTATTTTGTTTGTTTGATAATATTAGTGATAGGTACTAAACAACGAAATCCTCAAATCATTTATTTTATTTTATTTATTTCAGTTTACAACAGTTATATATATTTTTTCAGGGCTATAGTGAATCATCGACTATGTTTCAATTTATCTACGTATTACGCCAACATTTCGGCTTATACTGTGAGTAAAGAATATCAATTTCGAAGTAAATGTAATAATGTAATGTTACTAGTATTACTTCCTACAATTTCAGATGGCACCAATATTTTTCGACTACAAGCGAACACCGCTGGGCCTGAAGAAGGTCCAAATGGCCCTGGATGTGTTCGAAACGTACACGAGTCGCCTAGGCACAAGTCACGCTGCAGCAGATCATTTAACAATAGCTGATTTTCCTCTCTTCAACTCAACTATGACACTCGAAGCCATCGACTTTGACTTTTCTAAATATTCAAAGGTACGTAATATTGAATTGTACATACCTACACATCGAAGTAGTATAAGTAGTTTTTTTTGAAGATGTAGTCAAGTATATAAAGAAAGAAGATCCATTTACTTAGAAATATCTTTTATTTTGCAGATAAATAAGTGGTACAATGACTTCAAGAAGAACTATCCGGAGCTTTGGAAGATATCAGAAGAAGCCATGAAGGAGATTCAGCACTTCGCAGCAAATCCACCTGATTTAAGCACTTTGAACCATCCTATTCATCCAATTCGAAAAATTAACAAATAATTACATTAATTGCAATAAAAACTGACTAATTTATATTTTAGGCAGGCATCCGGAATGGTTCAGGCTGAATGATTTCACGAAGATTTATAAATAAGAGTTATCATGACGGGACTTCCATTTTGCGCAACAGCGGCACACATGTCATGCATGACTCACTACTGTCGTTTTTTGCATAATGTTTATCTGGTTAGTTAGAGTGTTATAAGTATCTAATATCTTTATCCTGAGCCTGAAACGCATCTCTTCATGTATCCAAGGCATGCGAAGGTGCAGCAGTCAGAATGGTTCATACACTGTAAAAATATAAATATTCAGTTTAAGTACTACCTAGTAACACGTAATTAAATTATTATACTTAAGTAATCGTATTTTTATAATAAATCGAATGTATTTTTTTGGAAAAGGCAAACCTATAGTTACAAATAGCTTGGCAATGTGGCAATAACAATACCTTTCGGATGCTCACTCACTATGTATAGCTAATAGGAGACTGCCAGTCGGACTGCCAGCTTATTTGGCGTTTCCTACCAAATACACTTAGGTATATACTAGGTAGGTATTACATTTACAATTAGGTGAAGTAGGTACAAATCAAAACAACACAAAACAAACTGTGGACCCCCAAAAGGGTCCTAAGTTCGTAGATGCAAAAGTTTGAGTAACGCAGCATTGAAATTCAATTGTTTTGTTACATCATACTTACAAATTCTCCAATTTTAGCACATTGCTTATCATCGGTAGCTGCATTTGTGCTTGCAACCTCTACTGGAGCTACCAGATCAGCTTCAGAAACTTCATCGTGAGGAACCGGCACTTCTTTTGTATTAATATCATCACTTGGCCTTATCAAATTACTGCTTGCATACTTGTCGATGAAAGCGAGACAAAGGAACAATAGAATAATTGAAACACGAGACATTGTGGTCAGATGTGTCTGGGTACTGTGGTTGATCAATGTGACACTATGCGACAGTGACAGTGATATTAGCCAGTTATAGGGAGGGATGTCGCCATTCCTCTGAATTTACGAGCACTCGAACACATACCCGCATGTAGGTACCATGATATGATAACACTCGCCCGTTAATATGCAACAGGGTGATTTATAAATAAGTAGGAATCTAACTAAATCAGATAATATAACATATCGTCGGCTTACTGCAAGAAATCATTAACTAACATTTTCCAAATTTAAGAAAAACAGATATTAAGATTTGAAATTTGATTGATCACAGCATTGTAATGAAGAATGTTCTCTGAGAAATAAAAACACAATCTTATTATAGTGAAGTTTTATTATTATAATACGATAAAAAAATTAAAATTTAACGTGTCCTTTTTTTAAAAAAAAGCCGAAATAAAAGATAATGACTTCTGCACATCATAATGGAATTAAGAGATGGAGATAATGATGATCTGAAATAACATTTTGTTACGTATAATTACTAGTTTTCAGGAAAATTCTAATTAAAAAGTGTATCAGTCACATTATGTTTTAAATAAGGACAGTCATTATCGATTTTAAAACAAAAATTTTAGATAAAAAAAATAATCAGCAGTTAGAAAGGAATATAACTTAAAAAGGAATGGTTTCTTAACCTACATACATTACTATAAATCAGTCGTATATTTCTATATAGGTAATTATGTAAAAAAATTCACAATGTTCCGTAGATGTTTAATTTTCTACGTACAATGGCACATAATAATCAGTCATATTTTGTTTTCTTATCCTCTAAACCAGGGCTTCCCAAACTGTGCGTCGCGACGCCCTGGGGCGCCGCGGCACTATCCCAGGGGCGTCGCGAGGCGATCTACATAGATTGGCTGTCTGCATCAATGGCCATTTCCAAACTTGAGCCCCGTTTTGAGAAGCTGTGCTCAGAAAAGCAAACACATCTGTCTCATTAACAGCCAGCAAAGTAAAATATTTTTTTTCATTCTCATTCTTTTTTTTCCTTTTCTAATGAAAATTACAGAGTTACAACTTTGGTAGGTTCTTTTTAGACAAGAGGGCGGGGCGTCGTAAAAAAATGACAAATTCCCAAGGGCGTCACAGTGAAAATAAGTTTGGGAAGCCCTGCTCTAAACAATCAATGGCACATAATCATTATTTTCACCCAATGTACTTATTGGTTCCCCATCACTATTGAGTGAACGGTTTTTTATCAACTTCGTTTTTAAATCTTTCCGGTCAATATGTCAAAATACTCCATTATGATGGGTTCGTACTGTTTCTTCTGTACTGGATTTGACTTTTTGGTTTTCCTGTTTGATCTAGCTTGTCGCACAATATTGCAGTAGTCGGCCATTGAGAAAACGGGAAAATTTACTAGTTGATATTCAATTGCACTGTGCATACTGTCCACTTCCATATGAGAATGACCAGATTTTAGTGTAGTGGTTAATTGAAATAATAGTGAGTTTTGGCAAAATATTTTCACTCAAAAGTGAAATTACGAAATTATTTTTATCACTTAAAGTAAGTCTGCTCACTGTCCAAAATCGACAATTAGTTTTAAGCGACTTCGCCAAAAAAGTTAAATAGCTATAATGATTTTGGTGTAACACGATATTCCAAAAATAGAGTTAATGATTTCTTAACATGCGATAACTACAGAACCAGACTAGCTAGGAAAATAATGATTTCTGATTCTTGTAGAGCTCGTCGAGCTGAGTACAATGGTGTATCAAGTGCAGTTAATGACTTTTTGCAATTAATGACTTCTTGCAGTAAGCCGACGATATACTTATCTATCTCCAAGGTTGATATTTTTCAAAGCCTACTAACCAATTAAATTAATGATCTAAGTAAGTATTCTAGATTTCTAAATAAAAGGATTTTAATAATCGGTCAAGTCGTTATTCAGGACATGAATTCTACGTATTTAGAGATTTTAGAGCTTTATTCTAGTTCAGACAAAGATCGTTTCCTAATTCCTATGCTAAATCAGTGTCAATTATTGCAAGTGAAACCATATCACCCTGTACGTGAACTCAATACGGGAACAGATTATCCTGCTTGAACTTTTTCCAACTAATCTATCATTCAAACAAACACTGCATTGCGACATTGAACAAAACACTGACCTTATTTGTTACTAAATGTACTACTATCTACATAACATACGTATGACTATATTTAGGTAGATACTTATTCGTATATTGGTGTACCTATTTGGATTTCCCAATAAGTAACGGCGATTCCCAAAGGTGTGTTATCGTTCTTTCCCCGATAGGAACTATTCAATGGAAAAATGACGCCTGGCCTCAGTCATAACATAACGGATATGTAAGAACCTATTTAAGTTTATTTATAAGTACCCTTAATCATCATGCTTGCGAATGTGTCAGAATAAAATAATACAATACCGGGTAGCTTATTTTAGACAAATAGATACGGGCTTAGATACATGAGTTTGAGAATCACATGCATTTGCATATAGCCCAAGGGTTGAGATACCCGAATATTGCTTTCTTGTTTATATCGATCATAGAGGCTCTAAAAGTGTGTGAATACGTCGATGACTTCAAAATAAATATAAAAATTAAAATGCATAGGTACTTACTTAAGTTGACAGATAATTATTTAAAAATACATTTTTATAATCTATTAAAAAGCCCCCCGAGTCCCAAACCACCGGGTTTTGGCGACCGAGTTGTTTTCCTAGTGACTTGTATTACTTCCTTCGTTTTTTCTGTTGTGTGTTTATCTCTACCTCCCAGAAGATTAGGTAGTATCGGTAGTTTTTGAGTATCTGGAAGCGGTACAGGCAACGGCAGCTTCGGTAGATTCAACAAGTTTCCAAGGACTCCTTTGCATAGGGCACCGGCTATTCGGTCACCCATGTTGCCCCATAGACCCATTTGGCAGAATCTAAAAGAGTAATAAAATAATAATAATAGTAATAGAATACTGCGACATATTATAATTAATCATGAAATAAAATGTATAGTGAATAGATAATAACTGTAATGCTATCCTTTTTACTAAATTAATATATAATACATAATATTAAGTAAGTATATAAGTAAGTACCTACTTAATTATAGGACGATTATTTATATTGCAATAACGGGAGATTTTTAGAATTGTCTGAAACTAAATCTATATTTAATAGTTTCTACTTTTATTAAAAATGTCACCATACTCCTTCTTGGCAATGATTGCTGGGGGGTTGGTGAAACAGTTTTAGAAACTCAGATCATCTTCAAAAAATACGCTCCAACTCAAGATAAGAACCCTTTATTACCATATCTATCTATTGCACATGTTACTTATTGCAAAGGAATTAAGGTCAAGATTTTTTTTATTTTCTGTCAAGAATGCCCTTATCTTTATTAATGGTAGTAAGTAGATAATTGACTGCGGTTGCGAAGACTAACAATTTTAATAGAATAAAAATTAGAACTCACCTAAAATTCTTATCCAAAGAAATGTCTTCATTAATTTTAATAAACTGCTCATTATCTTTCGAAAAAGGCAACAATTTAAAGGATTTTGTCTTATTCTCCTCCGCTGGACTGAGATCATGAGCAAATTTTGATATGAGACCTACGAAATTGTCTCGAACTCTGGCGTCTGTACTGGAGACGTCGCCTCCTACTGACTTGCCTTCATCATCTAAGGGTTCAAATATGTATGCTAGTTCATCTCCATGTGCTGGACCTTTCGTGGGTACTGTCCTGCCTTCTATTTTTTCATTATTGCTGTCATCTGAAAAATAATGGTTGTTTTGCAGTTCTCAGTAATATGTTGTTGGTATGTGAAAACAATTGAACCTATGTAGGACTCCTTGTCTGGGAACTCCTGGAAAGGCAACTGAAAACGATCATGTTTACTTTTTATTGTCTATCTAGTACACTCTTGTTTCCTTCCAGTACTTTAGATGATGTTGAAAGTTGCATTCCATGCTACTGACCTGCCAATGGCACTCCGGGCAGGAAGTGTGAGCCTTTACTCAAGTTGCCCGTGTGCTCGAAGCTGTATAGGTACGCTGGGCTGCCAGCGCTCCATAACTGCACGCTCTGGTATGCGGGGAAGTTAAACAGAGCATCTCCTGGACAATCAACAATAATAATACTTACAGAAGATGAATTTATTTACATTATAAACAATTTCAATAATGACATTGTGCCTGGGCACAAAATTATGTCGGTTTTAACAATATTGCAGTTACATTAGCAAAACTACTTACCTATAATGATCTGTAATGTAGTGATAATGTAATGTATGATCCTTTCTATACCGATTATAGTCAGGAAAATACATGTCCGCTAAGTTTATACTTAGAATACATTATTTTGTATGGGTTAGGTGTGTATAAAGATCATTTAATTTTCGATTCACATAGCGGACATGCATTTTCGTGACTATAATTATTATAGATGAGAAAGATCATACATTACATTACAGATCATTATAGGTAAGTAGTTTTGCTAATGTAACTGCAATATTGCTTAAACCGACATAATATTGTGCCCAGACATAAATTGGCTAAATGGATAACACATAGGTACATTATAAATTGATATCAAGGTAAGTAGTATATAGGTATAGATATACAAACACTGACACATCAACGTATTCAAAACCAATATTAATAAAGCTCATGTCATGTTACCATCCCATAACCTTACTTTAACATTTATTATTATTACCTACTAGCATTCTATACTTGGAACTAAAGCCAGACAGAGTTGTATAAGTATATTCGTTCGTGACGTGGGGCTCTCCCATGAGGTTATTATTACTAAAACGTTACTCCCCATGCGTGCATGGCCCCCTTTATAAAAACATACGTGTTGCGTGAATTCATTATAAACGTCTGGGTTCTGCACAGCGAAGTTGGTTCTGTGTTAAGTAATTATTAGAAAAATATAACTGCTGCGGTGGCTAAGGAGTTTAATTTTCCTGTCATAATATGTTGCTTAATTACTAATCACAATATTTTAGATATCAACTTCAACTTATAATCTACACTTAATTTTGGAATATTATTCTTATTTGGTGCTTACTTCCAATTATTATGTAATTATACGAATTACACTCACTTTTTTGTATAAGCCGCGGTGTTTAGACAGTTTAATTTTTGTGTTGTCAGCGGCGATATAGTAAGGTTGGAGTTATTTGCAATAATGGCACTTTAGAAATAAAATAAAATTGGAACCTAGTACATACTAGTAAGCGTAAATTAAGTTATTTCCCAACATTATTAGAGGAAGATGAATCAAATAATGCTTTGGGTGAACTGATGGCTGATGATATTACAGTATTAATACTAAAATAATAATGATGCATACATTCCATGTTTTAAATAAAACCAACCCACCTTATTATTTCTAGTCAGTGAACGGATCCCAAAACTTATCAGGTACCTGCATGGAGGCGAGTTCGGTACAAAAAATAAAAGGGTCTTTTGAAGGGGATATAGATATCTGCCCAAGGGACGAACGAGACTTGTATTATAGGTGTACGCGTTATTGTTAAGTTTCGTAACGCAGCTGTTGTTTATATCAGCTACAGTTCAATCTTGCTGCGAGTGTTAAGGATTTTTAATATCGGACGGTTACTATGAATTTCTTATGCTAGCTAACATTTGATAATTTCGCATCACAACTAATCGATTTAGTCAGTGGTTTATTTTAAATAACCATTTGATTCTTGATGAGTACTTTACCTGTAGCTTCAGCGATTTGCGATAGTCCATCGATGGAATTGAGCGAGTTGTCGAACATAGCCTGGTAGTAATCCGCCAGAGGCAGTACTTCCATCAATCTCGATGTCGGCACTGATACCAACCCATGCACATTGTCTACAGTGTTGCGGAGACCGCCGATCAAATCATTCTTTATGAAGTCTTTGACTTTGTTTAGCCGATCTGTTAGGAACTTTGAGTATTTGCCTGAAACAAACATTGAAAATTTGAAACTTCATCATCAAGTTATTCGTACTCGATTATTAACAGATAACAGAATGCTCACCAAAAACGGCTCGAGATGTCTCAGCAGAAGTTACTCCAATGAGCAGAGGAACTTTTTGTCGTTTGTTCTTGAGCGAATCCGACGGTTCCTCTGCTATAAGAGGAGGTAACGCTCTGAGGTCGTCTTCACCTTCGACGCGTGCTCCAGCACCTAGCAGAGCAGTAACATGTAAATTATAAGAAACAAATCATAATCACACTATTAAGAAGTAAAAAATTCAGTATGCTGACTAAACTAACGCTTACCCGCTTTTCCTGAGATTTCATTTAAAAATTTCTCTGTATCCACCATATCTATAGACATGTCTTTATCTGCCTGAAATTTAATAAATTATGTAAGTTAGTCAGTAATTATTGTGCTCGTAATTTGTTTCGGTTTGTGGTTTGCGCATACTTAGGTACATATTTTTGATTTTAGAGTTAGTTGTTTCATCTTTAATGATGCCAAATATAACCTACCTCTACAATTTTCTCATGTGGTAGATTCCTCAGACACTTTAAGAGCCGTTCAGCCGGTTTTTCTGGACATCCTGTACGGTTTGCCAGTTCTTTAGCATACTGTACTGGTTCTGAGTCTGATCTTACTGCCCCTGGGGACAGTGGGGTGCCTGATAGTGCAATTACTCCCTTAGCACTACGACCTTCACTGGAAAGTGCAATGAGAGAGGCAGCGCTGCCCCCTGATCCTTGACCCATGACCACTATTCGATTAGGGTCACCACCAAAGAACTCTATGTAGTCTGTGATCTGAAAATAACAATACTTTCAACAAAAAGGTAATGAACAATTTTGCCAATGTAGTTAAAACTTACCCATGCCATGGCCGCCCGTAGGTCAAATAGACCAGCGTTGCCTGATGCATCTTTCTCAGCAGTGCTGAAGTATCCAAGAGATCCTAAGCGATACTGCGCTGTTACCAAAATCGTGTCTTTTTGGGTGAGAAGTTGTCCCTAAAAATATCACAATATACTTAATAATAAAAAAAGTTCCACAGCCTTTTGATATTGTACTGTATTGTATAATTATTGTACTTACACCGAATAAGTATAAGTTATATTACTTATATCTAGAAAATTTAAAATACCACACACGTGCCCTATTTACATTGATAAATGCTACTCACTCCATATGAAGACGTAGAACCACTTCGGTAGTTTCCTCCGTGAATGTAGAAGACAACAGGGCAACCTATACAGAAAGACGGTCGCTCAATTGAAATAAATCAATCACATATTCGATACAAAAGTAACAAAAATACTTAATAATAAATGAGAACATACATATTAATGAATTGTGTATTTACACAACAACTTACATATACAACTTACCTATTTTTTTACGAATATTTCTTATCTTCATACCAAAATATGATTTTCTCCATTCCTATATATTTATAATCATACCAAATAAGAAATATTCGTAAAAATAAAATAGGTAAGTAGGAATGTACAAAGAAAAAATATAAGGAAGATTTTAATTATTTTAAATTTTGTGAACAAATATTACTCCTTGTGTAATAAAAAAAAAAAGGAAGAATTAAATTTTTAAACTGTTAATAAAAATAGAGGGGTCCGCGGCGAAAAAGTTTGAGAAACTCTGAACAAAAATGTCTGTCGCATATCGCACCTTGCTCTTCGCCCGGCATTTTTGGAGCGAAAACGTTAAGACAGAGGCAGTCTTCTTGTCCAATAATCTTCTGAGAGTTACGAGGGTCTCGCTGAGGACACGGCATGCAGTATTGCTTCGAACTGATGTCACCAGCAAGGTACCGACGTACGGGACGTTGGAACCTCCGGGGACCCAGAGGAGGCTCAGCATATCTAGAGGAATCAAACATTGCACAGATAGACTTAATAGATCGACTTGAAAAAAGCGCCAAGTGCGGTCTAGGTATGGGATACGGACAACAGCAGATCAATAGTAACACTTGCAGTACGATTTCAACTCTTACGACGCAGATAATAAGAACGGTCCAAAGTGTTACACTTGATCTGCTTTGATGTGTTCTACAAATTACAAACCGACGAGCATACGAACGACAGGTGATCAATACTATTGCCTATTGGTAACAATTGCAGTACGATTTCAACTCTTATGACGCAGATAATAAGAACGGTCCAAAGTGTTAGGTACCCACACTTGATCTGCTTCTAGAGATTGATGAATGTGGAGGAAGCTAGAGTTGTGTGCCAGGATCGCAGCAGATGGAAGTCCATTATCTCTCTCTACTTACTTACCCCTACTACGGGAATCAGGCGCAGAGTTTATAAAATAAAATAAGAATTTATCATTGAACTAGGACCATTTATCAATATCCTTAAGTACTTCGGTCACGACCCGAAGTGGGTCTTGGCATTCGAACGAAACGAGAACGTGCCAACTGCCAATCATCTGTCCCGTACTGACTCCCCGGCTATGGTGTGGGCCTGTAGTCGGCCTTCTAGACCTCGTCCTTCCAGAAGTATCTGGGGCGCCCGAACAGCCGTAGCCGCTCGGTTGCCCCACTACACCCAAATATGCTCTATTCGCAGCACAACCTCCCATTCTCTCTACATGGCCGAGCCAACGGGTCCCGCAGACATTAACAAAATTGTTTATCAATATAAATTGAAAATTCTCCAAGTTTGGCAGCGAAGTCTCCCGTGCTCTTAATTTTTGTAGTTAAGTAAGTAGGTAGGAGGTACCTAAGTATCTACTATTTTTTATGAATATAAGTAAGTATGCTGACTTGAGCTAAGTTAGCACTCCACAACAGCAGTTCGTCTGCTTGCGCTTGCCTCTCCACCCCTCAAATACTAGGATTACTGGCACTTGCACTAATCAAAGTGAAAAACCGCGACTCTCATCGTTTTCGTTATTGATTTCATTTTATTTGACACATGCACATGGTTTATTGATATACATTACTGCGTTTCTTGATCGTTTACTAAAACTTGTGATAACATTGGAGCAATGTATCGCGTCCACATGTTTAAAAACGAAAACGACGAAAGTCGATGTGACGGACGATCAAGTGTAACACACTCTGTGCGACAATAATATGAGATTGGGCAATTTATATCCTATTCACTGCACCTTAAAAGTGTAACATGTGTGTGTATTCCACCGTATATAGTATCTAAAATATAGTTAAGTATATTCTTTGATTCCACACATCATCTGGGCCGTGGTGGATCATGGCCCGAGCTCCCTCGAAGTAAGAGAAGAGCCTGCCCCTTAATTTCGATAAGCTATTCAGCTAGCTAGAACGTACGAATAACAGCAGATCAATGGTAACACTTGCAGTACGATGGCAAGTCTTACGACGCCGATAATAAGGACGATCCAAAGTGTCACTTGATGTGCTTTGATTATGTACCTAGTCGAATCTTTGCGTCACCAGAAGTACTTATACCGGTAAGCGTGAAGAAGTTAGCCGAGGTTGGGTCATATCTACTTGATTTGAGTTGAGGTGTTGGTGGCGATGGCGCTGTCTCCGACTCTGAGGAATCGCCTCCTAGCCGAATAGCTTAACGGAATTGGGGAGCTTACTCCAACAGCGAGGCCAAAAAAATACTGGTGATGGTGATGCCTAAAATCTCTCGAGCATACCTTATACCAAAGAAACTATAATATCCAAGTCGATCGTCCTTCGTGCCTTCTAGTCGGGCGCCGTGTCCGTGCTTTTGCACGAAGACCACGGCTGCGTCGGACTCGGGCGCGGCGGCCGGCGCCCCGCCGACCACCGCGCGCGCCGGACCCGCCAACGACAGCACGCCCAGCGCTAGCACTTGTATCCACGACTCGCGCATTACTAACAACAACTCTATCTGTATCCCGGAAACTGCATCCCACAATGTCCTAATCTCCATGATATGTGTGGATTTTTGTAGGAACTAAACTAATAAAATAAGTGATAAAGCTAAATTCACAATCACATCGGTATGTGATTGTGAATTTAGCTTTATCACTTAAAAAAAATACCGCGGTCGGTAGAATGCTACAATTTTTTACGCTGGCCAATCATTCGACGGCATTACCTACGTTTCACCTTTTCACGCTGATCGATCACGCAAGAAACGAAAACATTTTTGCGTAAAATCTGTGAAACCCCTTTCTTTGATTTGTGCGAGTGCAAGCGAGAAGTTCAGTGATAAATGTAATTGTATTAAATTATTCATGATAAATTGATAAATATCGGTTATGATATATTGTATACCTATTGATAAATAAGTCAAATAACTTTGATTAGTGCGAGTGCGAATGACCAAAACCTGCCTGGTCATTCGCACTCGCACTAATCAAAGTTATTTGACTTATTAGCTTATTACATCGTCACTAATCAGTTGTTCTTGTACTTACTTGTTTCTCGCATTATTAACCTCGGCTTTTACCTTGATTGCCTAGACGTGCTCCTACCTACGAGTGAACACCGATGACCGACCTTCGCACGAGTCGCACACAGTACCTTATCTCACTAATCAAAGGTTCATTTTCACTTTGACTAGTGCAAGTGCGATCGTCAAGAACAATGTACCGGCCTCTTTGCATAGGCCGTTTACTTTTTGTATAAAAAACCTAATTGCGTTATGTCATTCATTCGCTGTCCATTTGCTTTTAAATTAATAATTATTTTCCTTTAAAATTCTTTAAGTATCTTTTATTTATAGTAGCTAAAGCAGCCAAACTGGTGACCGACCGTCGATGTAGCGACTTTCGATGTCATGAACTAGACCCGAGTTGGTGACCCCGGACAAAGGAAAATAAGGAATAACTGTTTTCACGTAACAAACCGTAGATAAGTAAGTGTAACAGAAAGCAAGGAAGGTTCTATAAATAAAGACTGTTAATTCTGCGGAACCATACCATGACGTGCATGACAAAATCTGAAGGAATTTCCTGACTTGCTAAAGTAATTTCTCCAAAGCAGTCCATAAAGACAACTGGCTGGAGTTTGGACGGATTAGGTACACAATGCCACATTCCCAAAATGACATCGGGTTGCAAAATGCCACATTCCCGAAATGTCATTTCTTGAAATGCCACATTCCCAAAATGCCACATTTCCAAAATGCCACATTCTTAAAATGCCATACTAGCAAAATGCCACATTCTCAAATAATGTCAATAAAAGGATTCTAAGGCACTTAGTGGCTTCTTGTAGTAGGCCGACAATTTATGAATAAAAAATAATAATTCAATGATTTCAATGTGTAATCACATTATTTATTCATTTCCATTTATTTTAACATAAAATAAATTAAAAATGTAATACAAAATAATTTTTGATTGAATATAATACTACGTAAGTACAATCAAATTCGTTGCTGAGAATCATAAACACAACAAAATATTGAAACTTTTTTTCAAAAAGCTAAATTTTTTGTATCATAGTATTAATGGGAATGTGGCATTATGATACTGTGACATTTTGTGATGTGACTTTTTGGGAATATGCCATTTTGAGAGTATGACATTTTGCAAAATTCGAATGTGACATTTTGGGAATGTGGCATTGTCACAGAGCACCCTTGGGCACCTGTGCTCTGTGGGCATTGTGTACCTAATCCGTTTGGACCTCCATTTTCGCTCAAGCGTGCACGCACGTTCGACCTTTGGCTCCGGATAGATACTCTAGCTAGGGTTAAAAAGGAACTTGAGGATAAGGTAGAAGCAGGATGGCAACATACGGCCCCGCGGGGACTACAGGCGTCTAAATCTAGATGCGGTTAGTAAATCAGTAGAACAGTTAACAGGTAGCCAAAAACAACACAAGTTGACAATTTGACCAGTCCTTATTGGTCAAATTGTCAACTTGTGTGGTTTCTGCCAACATTATTACAGTATCGCAAAAACGTCAAATACGGCGATAAAAACATGACACTGGAATCACACAATCAGTAACAATTTTGGCGTGGGAAACCCTGGTGATTTGATAAGAGCTCGATGCTGGATTTACGATACGGAGGTCGTCGTGATGAAATCTGCATGCCATAGAAAAAAAACATTAAGGCAAGGAATAAAAACAAAAAATCAACGGGCTCGTACTGCACTTGGAGTTGCGAGTACTTTCAATGAAAGTGATCGCAGAAGTTAAGCAACGTCGGGAGAGGTCTGTACTTAGATGGGTGACCGCTAGCGACATTTTCATATGAGCCTTCCGTGCCCGGGAAACCAAGTCAGTCCGCTTGTGCAAGTAAAACATTCACATTTCATAGTACATTGCTGGGTTACATCAGTAACATTGTAGTTCTTGTCACAGTAACCGAGCAATTGATTGTGGAGATGTACTCAACTCGATCAAGCAAAACGAATGATCCTTTTTCCAAATTAGAACGTGTCTGAAGTTCAGTGTAAAATAAACCTTATCTGTATAACCTTAGAGAATACTAATACCTACAACTACTTTTTTAACAGCTCCGTGTGTGTATTGGTTCTTTGCGTGAATATGTAGCATTCAAATCAAATGACAAATCGCGAGAGTACCTAGCATGTTGTTTGAGTTTTGTTTGATTGATTGTCTACTAATCGATAGGCTGTTTTGTATTGGTGCCATTGGTGGGTGGGTAGGTTAGGTAAGTATGGTTTTACCTACGCCTTGTCGAAGTACTTTTCTTCGTCTATTCTATTAATTAATAACACTTTGAGTACCTACTTAACGAATGCTTATTTGCACTACCTACCTATGCCACTAAAATGTCGAATAAAATTGCCAATTAGGTTTTCATTCCATTTGATTAAAATATTTTTTTGTTGGTTGGTTTGGCTAATGACAAACTACTGTCGAGTCCATTAATTAAAAAAAAAAACTTGCACTATTTATTTCACGATCTTCCACACAATGTGCAAAATGAAGAAACTGACAACACTGTCCGTTTCAATACGTACACCTAATCTAAACTTTATGGTAATGCCACAGTGTCTACAATTGGCTGAGAACTATATTAGAGGGGAACAACTATTGTTGTCTCATGTACAAATTCTACAGCAATACGGCGGACGCCTCTCAAGATGTCTACATTTAACCAATTACGTATTAGCAAAAAGGGTAATGTTTTTGTTTTTAAAATAATCATACAATGAAATGGAGCGTTCTATTTATCAAATTATAAAGAATGTTACGCACCGTTAATGTCATTTCGAACTCGGGTCCTTTCGTACTAGAGTTCTTTCGAACTAGCGTTCTTTCGAACTAGCGTTTTTTCGAAGTAGCGTTTTTTCGAACTAGCGTTCTTTCGAACTAGCGTTCTTTTGAACAAGCGTTCTGTCTGACGTACTAGCGTTTTGTCGAAGTAGCGTTCAAAAATTCTAAAGAACTGACGAGGGGTTTGATACTTAAGATCAACAGCCATTATATCAGCAGTTGAAACATCAGCACCGAAAGACCAACGAGTCAGTCAAAAATTGTCACAATGTCAAAAAATTTCACAATCTGTCAAAAACTGACAATCTGTCTACAGGAGACCCGTCAAACTGTCAGTACTATAAAAAAGTTTTTGACCGATTTTGTCAGTTTAGACAGTTCTTGTCAGTTTTTGACAGTACACGTGCCCATTTTAGTGCCCGTGATACAATGGACGGCTTTGTACTTGTACTTCTAGGTACTGAAACATTTTAGTGCACTTAAAATAAAATAAATAAATAAAAAGAACTTTATTCACCATACAAACATAAATATAAATACTATTTTATATGTACCTACCACTAAAATAAACATAATTGGTGAATGGGTCGAGGCCTCGCCTCAGCACGCGGGTGCTGTTCTTCAAGCTTCGCCAGAGAGGCGGCCTATGTCTGTTTTACAAAATTTCATGTGATATGAAAACATTATAAAATCCGTTTATTCCGAACCTAACCCGAAATCCTAACCCGGTCGCGGGTTAGGTTCGGAATGGTGAAAAAAATTAATATTTGTTCCGAACGTAACCCTCTTCCTAATCTGACCCGATGTCTCGTTCCTATCATAACCCGAAACCATGTCCTTTTTTATTTAAATAAAAAGCATGCGTCAAATCAATGTTTAATATTTACAATAATTAAATATCACAGAATCAACAAAATCTTGATGCCAGAAGTTTAAAAGTCCGACCACCCCAATGGATTTGTAGGTATTCAAAATTTCGAACTAACGATCTTTGACACAACATGTTTCGAAGGAAATATCTTTCGCCCCAATGCTCGTTCGCAAAAAAACACCTTCGAACTAACGTTGGTCGACATAAAATGTATTCGAAATGAATGGTATTCGAAGGAAAAAGTTGTCACCCGAACGTTAGTCGAATTTTTTTTTTCGCAATTACAACATGGGCCTGGATGGAACCCAACTACATATCGAATGGTCTATTTTCTGTTGTAAAAGTTGCATTCGATATAACAGTTTTCGATGAAACGTAGTACTTCGGCAGACTAATCATTCGAAGTATCAAGCCTTCGAGCGACAATATTTTCGATAAATCGTCATCGACGAAACAACATTCGATAAAAAGTATTTCGATATTATGTAGGAGACCCATTGAAAACTAAGAGTGTGAACACAATGGGTTACGCGCGACCTTACTGTATATGCCTGCGTCGTTCTACACTTATTTTTTTTATAGATTTTCACAAAGTCGTCATTACAGGGAAAACCTTCATAATTTTAATTGTAATATGTGTGCAAATCTATACAAAATTTTACTGATTTTTTCAATTTTAATTTGTATTTGTAATTCGGATGAAATAAATTATTTTCTGTTTCGTGCAATTTGAATCACACATGGTATCACTGTGACGCCACCGGCCAAGCCACATTTGCGTCATCATATCGTGAACAGCGCTCAAACAGGGAGGACGTGGGATGAAATAGTGTGCGCTTTTTAGAAACATTTATTATTTTTTTCTCAAATGTTTCTAATATCGAAACCATAAAGTACAAAGTTATAGGATAGGTAAATATTTGTGATTTTTAAATTCTGTGGTTGGTTTTCTCGGTGCGGTGTTCGTATAATCTAATTTTGTGCATTTGATTTCAGGTTCCTCGTAGAATCGTCGCCATCATGGCGTCGGACGAACAATTTTCACTATGTTGGAACAATTTCCACGCGAATATGTCGGCAGGCTTTCACGGCCTGCTGTCGCGTGGAGATTTGGTAGATGTGACGTTGGCTGCCGAAGGCAGATTATTACAAGCCCACAAACTAGTTTTATCAGTATGTTCTCCCTATTTCCAAGAAATGTTCAAAATGAACCCAACTCAACATCCAATAGGTAAGTTACCTGCATTTAGAGTGGAATTTTACTGTAATACTGTTGTCTACATTGATCTTGTTCTAAATGTTTTTTCTTTTGTTTCAGTATTTTTAAAAGATGTTAGTCATTCTGCGTTAAGAGACTTATTACAGTTTATGTACCAAGGTGAAGTTAATGTTAAGCAAGAAGAGTTAGCGTCGTTTATTAGTACCGCGGAACAACTTCAAGTGAAAGGTCTAACCGGTAATCAAAATGAAGAAAGTTCCACGCCATCCAAACCAAAGCCGACTTCTAGGCCAGGCCCGAGGTCGTCACAACAAAGGCAAGCCGTTATGACTAAGCTAGAGACTGATTTAGATTCTAAGCCCTCCTCAACTCCAGTAGCAATTAAGCGACCAAATAGGCCATCGATAGCATCAAATAATTCGTCATCCTCGCAAAGCGGCCCGGCAAAACGGAAATGTGTTGACCCACTGGAGGCGGGTCCGTCTGGATCAGCGAAAGAAGAATTCGTAACGATACCTGACGAAGACGAAAACAATGCCGTAGCACCGAAAATGGAACCTGAATTTGTCAATGAAAGTATGTGGGATGACGACGACGATGGCACGAATAATGATGAAACCAATTTCGGCGAAGACGACTCTAACATGGACATGACTGGTAAGCATCATGAATTGACGTACATGACGCGGATGTACTCTTCCCGATTGTGTTTTCCTGCAGAAGTTAATGTTTTCTCCTTTGTCCGCAGGCTTTGATGGTTCGGCAACTGGCGATGGTAATATAACTGGAGGTGGGGAAGGTGGAGCCGTAGGGGATGCACAAGGTAGGTTTGCTACTTCCTTTTCCAGGACAGCTTTCATCACTTCGATGAAGGCTGTCCAAAGCTGCGTTCATGATCTCTTGCTAGTCTTGTTTTTTATAACTATTTAAACTCGAGATCATGTTCGTATTTTAGTCATAGTAAATGAAATTTGTAAGTTAGATTAGAGAGTAGTAGTAGTTAATATTAGTACGTTTCGTTGCCTGTTGCAGATCTTGAAGGCAATGCTTCATTTGAACTTTCATGAAGCATTGTCTTAATGTTGGTACACCAGGTACAGGTAATGGTACAAGAGGTATTTGGTTGGTACTTGGTTGGTACTTGGTAAAGTCTGGTGTTGCAGAGGTAAAGGTACTGGTTGGTATTTGGTAGAAGCTGGTAAACACCTGGTAAGGTACTATGGTCGTTGGATGATTCTCTTTCAGTTATGACGTGAATTTTCTACAGCTGTAGTAAAGGTATGATCTTGGTGAGTATTGTTGCAATGCAGAAATTTGCAAATGTGAAACGGTACCTACTTCCTACCGATGTTGCTGTAGTTTCCGATCTCCCAATTATCCTAGCCTTTGGCTCTTTCAGCCACCTGGTATTTGGTTTGGCGATTCTTCACCAGTCTGGTACTCTCGGTCCGATTCCTCCCGATTTCGTCCTGGTATACTGTACTGCCGATTTCTCTTCCCGTTTTCCTCGCCCGGTATCTTGGTACTCCCGGTTTCCTCCCCTGGTATGTCTGAATTTCCTTTCGTACTTTCCGATTCCCACTACTTTCCTAGCCCTATCTTGGTATTTTTTCCCTGCATTTCCACTGTGTACTTGCCCGTCCCTATCGCACCTTTTTCCAGCCCCTCGCGCCTAGTGCCGATTTTCCATTTCGGTTACTATTCGCTCGAAATTCCAAGTTAGCGATGCGACGTTGAATCGTCGCAGAGACTGCTGCCATACATTTGCAAAATGAGACTGCTACCATACATTTGCAAAATGAGACTATCGGTGCACGTCGCCAGCTACCTACATATATCTAAGGGCTCCCGCACACGGGCCACAACCACAATACGCCGCCACTGGCACATATTTCCTGTAATTTTCATACATTTTATATGGACTCGCCGCACACGGTTGGCGCCGTGGCGGCCACACACGCTACAAGCTTCTCGTGGCGGCGTTTGTGGCTATCGCGTGTGGCCCGTGTGCGGCGACACTAAGAGCTGGTACATATTAGGCGTTTTGAAGCGCGCGGTTTGAGAAATCGCGTTTCATGAACTATGAGAAACGTGAATGAAGCGCGCGTTTGCATGTGTACACTTCAATCAGACCTCGTAGTTCTTGAAACGCGCGTTACCAAAGCGCGCGCTTCAAAATGCCTAATGTGTACCAGCTCTAAGCCATTCATTTTGAAATTCTGAATTGGCGACGCTGTCTAGTGAGCTGCCATACATTTCAATATGAACTGTTTGGAAACTTAGCTGGCGACGTTGTAAAGACGTCCCGGTGAGGTAGGGCTGCCACATAAAACTGCGACGCGATACGAAGCGGCGTCGCAACGCAAAAATCGTATCGAAATCGTCATGCGAGCTCACAGATTTTTGCGATGTGATGTGAATACGCAGTTTTGTATAGGAACCCTAAAATTTGCTAGCTGGCAGTCGCGCACGATGTCGACGACGAGTATTCCCATCTTCCCCCTTTGAGGTCCACACCTGGGCGAGAAACTTCTCCTTCCGTTCCGGCCCACAAAGTTGAAATTCCTAAAAGTTGATTCTGAAAATGTAGTTCACACGGCTAGCATTCGATTCTATTTTTTACGTAGGTATAGGTTACTTTCAAACGGCTATATAGTATATATACCTACACGAGATTTTGAGCCCTGCCCTCACCGGGACGTTAGTGCGCCGCGCCGTCTCCAGCTATGTATCCAAACAATTCATATTGAAAATCCAAACCGTTCGTGGCGTCGCGTCGTGAGTGAGTTTGCCTTACATTTAAATATGATATTTGGATACGTATCTGGCGACGACGTCGCACTGAAGGTTTCGTCGCATTTGGTCCAACGCTATGATTTTTTTCTCTGCGGCCCAAACATTTGCAGCTTGATAGGACCGCCTCTATAAAGTATCTGGGTGTTTTGCTAGATGAGCAACTTTCCTGGAAGCCTCATATACAATCTCTCGCTGGTAGAACAAGAAAACTCATCTACATATTTAAAAAACTTAGAGATGTAGCTGACATACAATTACTTAAAACTGTATATTATGCTATTGGACAATCAATCTTAAATTATAGTATCTCCGCTTGGGGTGGCGCCTGTAAAACTCACTTACTTGAGCTTGAGAGATCGCAACGAGCGGTTCTTAAAGTTATGCTACGAAAGCCATTCAGATTCCCAACGACTGATCTATTCGCATTAAATGACGTGCTTACAGTGCGGCAACTGTTCATCCGTCAGACCGTCGCACGGCAGCATAAAATAATGCCATACGATCCAGCTACAGACATACCGCGACGTAGGGGAAGGATTTGCCCAACGGAATCATTCAGATCGTTCTTTGCACACAGATTTCAATGCTTTCTAGGACCTTATTTGTACAATGAAATAAATAAAGAATTACACATATTTAAACTAACATACAAAAAATGTATAAAAACTGTAGGTGAATGGTTAAAGACACTGAATTACGATGAAACTGAAAAACTGTTAATGGTAATGAGATAAAACCAAACAGAAGAACGCTATATAAATAAATAAGAAAAATACTTACTTAGATATTAAATTGATTATATAAACACAATCATATTATATATATATATATATATATTATATTATATACATTTACTAATATATTTATAATACAAAAATTATGTAAATAATTATATATACTATGTATACTGTTGAGGGTGACTTCTCGGAAGCATCTACTATGTCATAATATCTCTGTATCATATATGTATAATAACAATTTAGATACCATATCTCTTTCGCTGTCTGTGACAATCACTCTTGCACACTAACCCTCACACAAACACACCCTCACCTTCTCACACACACACACACACACACACACACACACACACACACACACACACGTGTACGCCTATTAGCTGTATAACAGGGAATTACTGGTTCTCAAGATACAGGTTAGACCTAGTTTGAGAACCAGTGACCATCTTAGTTATTTAAGTACAGAGTGTACAATAATTGTTTCAAATAAATAAATTATTATTATTATTATTATTATTTAGGCCCCTCGCGCACTAGGCAGCCTGGCTGCGCAGCCAGGCTGCGGCGGCCAGTAAAACATATGACGTTGTATGGGAGCCCGCGCACTAGGCAGCCGGCAGCCCATAATAAATGTTTCTTTCTTTCTTTCATAGTTCGACTGGCTGCCGCAGCCTGGCTGCCGCAGCCTGGCTGCCGCAGCCAGGCTGTGGCGGCCAGTAAAACATATGACGTGGTATGGGAGCCCGCGCACTAGGCAGCCGGCAGCCATCATAGTTCGACTGGCTGCCGTAGCCAGGCTGCTTAGTGCGCGCGGTGTCTTAAGGGCCTGACATGAGCCAACTAGCGCCGCATTAATCATTTTTATTAAAAAAGCTATGTACACAATCTTTATCAGGATAAATACTATTTTTCAATATACAATACATGGCATAATTGCGACAAGCTAAGTAGTAGTTCACAAAATATATGCGAAAAACGGCCGTTTTTCGCAATTATGCGAACTACAACTTACCGAAATTGAATCACGTTATAAATAAGCATTTAAAATCAGTATTTATCCTAATAAAAGATTGTGTATATAGCTTTTTTAATAAAATTGATTATTTTGATATATATTATTTTTTTAAGATTGGCGGCGCTAGTTGGCTCATGTCAGGCCCTTAAGCGAAAAAAATAATAAAAATTCGAAAATTTTCTGAACCTCAGACCACGCTCAGACCCCTTAGCGTTGGTCCAAATACGAATTGAACCATCCGCGAATTGGGTGTTTTGGACCAAATGCGACTACTATGTTTTGTACGTTTCTTGGACAAGAAAATAGCCGAGAGTACTCGCTAGGCGTATAGCGCACTAGCTAGATGACCATGACTCCGGCCAGTGGCCGCAGCGACCAGGTTAACCAATACCTAGCCGATGACATAGCTGGCGTGTCAAGCAACATATTCATAGGAGGCCAGTGACACGAGAGGCGTGTCAATAATAAATCAAAATCAACTTAAAATTCAAAATTATTGAATGAAATAGACAATGTGAATATTTTTGAAATTACTCTGAGATCTCCATAAATCCATAATGCATAGTTTGGTTTTAAGTTTAATGCCCAAAGCCAATTACTCCAGTAACTCTATGGTTTTGTAAAAAAAGACCCACCGTACTGGTGGCACGGTGGGTCCGCAATGCCTCTATCTACAATCCGATAGAGAGAGGCGTCAACGGACGTCGACAGATGCGTTCCGCCCCAGAAAGTCCAATTCCTAAAATATTGAATTTCCAAAATGTTGAATTCCAAATTCTTTCTTTTTGGATCCGTCCGCAGGTGTCATCTGCGGATGCGTCCGCCGACGTGTAGTCGGTGAAATTTATCGTTTGTGGCATATATTTAATGACACGTAATGTGAATGATGTGGCTGTGTTTGAGTCTTGCTGATTTGGGCCTTTAAACAATCTTGCATACTTTGCCATTACAGTGCCATCTGAGATCAGCAAAAATCATTGATCTCCTATAAACAACTAGATGCACAGTCTGCTAAAAATGTCCGAGCGAAAAGAAGGTCCAAACGGATGAATGATGAAACCCTCATTTGCTTTATTGGACATTATTTGGACGTTTTTTAAATTGTTTTAGTAAGACCTTTGTGTATTCTAGTTGTTTCTAGGATA
Source organism: Tachystola acroxantha (assembly GCA_963506565.1). Lineage (NCBI taxonomy): Eukaryota > Metazoa > Arthropoda > Insecta > Lepidoptera > Oecophoridae > Tachystola > Tachystola acroxantha. The sequence goes on from OY735879.1 coordinate 10,442,318, forward strand.
TCAATGGCAAAAATCGAATAATTTCGGACATAACTTAACCTCTCATGAAATTTGGACAAGCGATGGTTCGCTGCTAGTGGATGCATACATACTACTAACAACGAACAACATAATAAACTAATTTTATACTTACTAATAAATTAGGATGTCTTCCCGCACTTCGGCCTGGTGTATGATCATTTGGTAGGCAAATAGTGTGATTGCCGACTCCAGTGGGCTTCCGTTAAGTCTTTTTAACACCAATAGTTAGGAAAAGTAAAGTACACAAATCATTATCTGAAAAAGCAAGGCAAATCAAAAGTCAGCAAATATCGACGAACCATCAAAATCTACTATACTAATAAGCGCGACGTATAAGTCGATAGGTGCATAATTTTCTCTGCTCGATGTCCAGCAACAATTTAATCACGAGTCCTGCTTGTCGATTCACTTCAGAATTCAGTAGCAAGGAGGTAGGTAGTATGCGACTAGAAACAGGTAGGTACCTATATAAATAACACGCGTGAGCTGAATTACAGAACTTCTTGACACGTCTGGCGTGTCAAGAAGAAGGAATGCAAAATCAGGCAAAAATTAAAGAATGTCTAAAAACAGGCACAAACAGGTACCTTTTGTTAGGTACCTACCTAATAAATAAATAAAATATATATAAATACAAATAAATAACACGCGTGAGCTGAATTACGAACATCTGAATTTAGATTTCCGGAGTTCAAAGAGCGTTAGGATAGGATATACTATACAGTCATCGACATTTTAATATGGATAATTTTTATCACACACCGCTACACATATTTATCACGAGCCTGGACACTGGACAGTCTTCGTTTGTACACCAAACGACAAAATTACCGCGACATAATAATACTAAACTGATTGTAAGTAGGCACACAATATATTTAGGCCGTTGACTGTACCTAATCGAGTATATTCTTCAACCCCGTTTGTTCCCCGTGGTACTACCAGTAGTAATAAAAATTCCCTGCTTCAACCATGCGTCCTACTAGTCTACCCATGGAATCGAAACATGGACACTGATGGATGGATTGGATGGTGACTGTGAGACTGACCCAAGTTCAAAGTCGCTCAGCGAGCTACGAAACGGACCAACTGCTAGACTACTAATGCTGTTATTCATAAACCTAGTTAAACCTCACTTCCTTAAATCGTGTTGCTATCCCTTTCACACTTCGTTAAAAAAGGTTAAGATATAGAAAGGGACAGGGGGCCTAAACGGTGGCGTAACTTTAAATCACGTTTATGAATACGCGCCTAAAAGTAAGGCTTGGTGTTTCCGTGGTGAATATAAGAAAAATGAGTTTATTCGCTAGAAGATCAGCGAGCTGAAGTGACGAGAGGGCTGGTCACATCTGTCATAGAACCTTGGCGTAGAACAGACAACCGATGTGGTACACTGTTTCTCGAAGGGACGCCCACTAATCAGATGTAGAGATGACGCTTACGCAGGGTGGCTGGTATGGTAGAGAGAGACTGACTGAATGCCACGTTAGGTCACATAAAGCCCGGTGCTGCTGCTGACAGAACGTGGCGGTAAAGCTGCAGTACGGCAGCAGAGCGGCCGCAGCTGTGGTTTCATTTTGCGTGACGGTACGGTAGGTCCGTCACGTTCATTTGTAATGTAGGTACATTACATATATATTATTATTAATTTTATTAATGGACTCGACCGTTCGTCATTTGCCAATGTCATGTTACAGAAAATTCAATATTCAATAGCCTTCTATCTTCCTCCAGGGGAGTCGCAGTAGCGTCTTCACCCTGGGTAGCTGCGTCTTCATGTCTTCATCCAGAGGAGTCGCCGTAGCGTTATCACTCTGGACGAAGCAGCTCGACAGTCACGTTCACTCCTGAGCTTGTAGCGGGAACTCTTGATAAAAGCTTGAAACTTCAGATCTTGCATAAATAATCCAATAACTTCACCGTACTGTCATTCGCGAACATTTTCTGATTAATTTAACGTGATATTAAACACAAAATAGTCCCTGTAGATATTAAAAGGAAAATTATCAAATAAATTCGCAACCGTCGTTTCCCGCCATTTTCAAGAGAACCTCTAAGTAATATGTCTGTGATAGACGGTTGATGTTTCTGGATGAATTAATGGAAAAATAGCTGCGGAACATAGAGAGAGAAGCCTATTTTGTAACCGTCGTTTCCCGCCAATTCAAGAGAACCGAACCACTGATTTTCCATGGCGAAATTTAGTGAAATCCTCTTACTTTTATTTTAATTGAAGTCGCGTTTATCGAGAGAGCCTATATCAAAGATAATGTAATACTACGGCCGTAGATTACGGCCTTTATTGAAGGAAGAAGAGATTCACACGACACGATACGACGACGATGACGTTCCGTTGATGTTTTTCTGGGCATTTCTCATTCCATCCTATTCTATCTCGGCGTAAATTTATATTGCTATCCTGCTGTCACAGCAAAGAATGTTCCTATAAATGGAATGTATACACCCGACGACATTTTTATATTCATAATTTGAATTTATTTATTTCCATAAAATAATGTAATATAATTCCACAACTAATATTAAGTGGAAGTGGGATAATTTGATTTCATTAATATTTAATATCAGCCCTTTTGCCGTCAGTAATTTACATTTCTACATCGTCTGCAGGTCTGCGTACATTGGAATAGAATTCCGTTATTTGTGGTATCGTCGTAAATGCGGTGGCTCTATGGTCGGGATTGTGTCACTCCGGGATTGTTTACTATTTTCGGAATTATTAAAAATTAGTCGTGTTTTTATTAGAAAATGTCAACTTTTTACCAATTATTAGTCAATATGAAATATATTCATAAAGTGACATATTAAATTACGAACAATATTCAGTGGTTTAAGTGTATCAACTTTGAATGTGTTTACGTCGAATGTTTTAGTTAATTTCTAGTTGTTGAAGTGTAATTTATCAGTGAATGTGAATATGAAAAGTGTTGCTTCCACTGGATACATGGAGGATGTTTCAGTTTTCCAATTTCGAGGTCTGGATGTTGGGGAAAGTTATCAGTAAGTACCACGACATACAAACCAATGCAGGTTGTCAAGTAGAGCACCAGGTACTGCGTTCATTCCTTAAATTATATGGTTTTACATAATATAACACTATATGCGTCTAATTATGTGGTTTTACGGTTAATTCGCAGATATAGCTTTTGGAGATTCGTATTTTGCGCGTATTGTTTGGCAGCTTGTAAACATAACCTAAAAATCGTCAGTGGTGCGTTTTCGTAAATTATTGCCTTTTTATAGATATTCAAAACTTTACTGAGGTCTCAACGTGTAATACATATTACATAATTTATTATTTGGTGAATACTCAAACAATATATGTAATATTTATTATTATGTGCTTTACCATATTTAGAGTATTTTGAATATAGGTATGAATGTTTGTTTAGCAGATAAAATTACATTAATAAGTATCAATTTAACAGTAATGTAAAACTTGTATTACATGTGTAAGTATTGTCATTGTATCAAGCATGAATACCTAAGCAAAAGCAATGTATGAATGAATGTTATGATAATGTGATCCCAGGTCAATGGTACCTATGTATAAGAAATTCCTGCAAGGAAACTTTTGTCTGCTCTGTACAAATTACTATAAACACGGTTGACAGTTAATTGAAACTTGTACAATTAATTAATATTGATAGTATTTTCTTTAGACATTTGAATTTTCTGTTCCAAAATGACAGGTATCAAAATGACTACCTACATCCCAAAACGCCCGCTTTCTAAACACATATGTACAATAAGGGCAGTTCAAAGTTATATGCTTATTCTTATGTGACGGATGATAGACCCCTCACAGACCACCCCTATCAAACATTATCCTGTCAAGGATATTGTACTTGTATTTCTTAGATGGCATCTTATTGTTTACTTATTTAACCAAATAATAAACTCTGAGAGCTTGGTGGTACAGTGGTCGGGACACATGTATGGGCCCCAGGTTCAATCATCCGTGATCAAATGAGATTTCCTTGGTGCTCATGAATAATAACATAGGTACAATACATGTATCAAATGCTATCAAAATGTTGAAAGAAAACCTCATGAGAATACCATGCATGGGAATAATAAAAAATCTATAATTATTGTAATCCAACAAACCACACTGGTCCCAGGTGCAGAGTTATTGCCTTACCTCCCTCGAATTTCTCGTTATATTTTCCTATATGCTATAAGGCATAGCTTTGCGCATGATTTTATGATCCCAGGTCAACTGGTTGACTGGACAATGCGTTCACGAGTAATAAAATATCGCCATATTTTTTTATTGTATTATAACCATGAATTTTCTACAGCACCAAGGGGCCAAAGACTTTATGTATTTGATATTAATTTCAACTTATTCCTTAGAAAACACTGACAGACAGACAAGGATTCTTTTTTTTGATTTATGGAACCCAATGATTTTTTCATTCAAATTTCATGATTCAAGGTCAACTGTCAGTACCCTATGAGGTTTGACAATGAGTTTGTTTACTGTTTATGATAGATTAGGGAGGGAGGGGTCCAAAAAAGTGTTGCCTGTGAATTCATGCTGGAAAAGAGATATTATAATATATGTAATGCCATGGTTACTCTAAGTATATATAAAACCGGGAGAGGGCTCAGTGGTTGGGTCAATGGACTTGCGATATGGAGGTCCCAGGTTCGATTCCCAGCCAGGGCAACCAATGAGGTATCCTCGGTTTTTTTTCGACGGAAAAACTTACGTACATTAACTGAGTGCTCTCAAAAAACGGTGAAGGAAAAACATCGTGATGAAACCTGCATGCCATAGAAGAAGAAAAAAATCTAAGGTCATGTGAAATCCGCCAATCCGCAGTGGGCCCGCGTGGTGGTCATGGCCCCAGCTCCCTCGATGTAAGGGAAGGTCTGTGCCCGAGCAGTGGGGCAATATATATAGCCTGATGATGATATAAAACCAGCCAAGTGTGAGTCGAACTCGCGCACCAAGGCTTCCGGTGCGGTGCAATGCAACTTAACCCCGTAACTTTGCTCTAACGAAAAGATAAACTAGATTTAGAGACCAACTTATCTTTGCCATTATCAAAATATTATGTCGATACATCGACATACTCCTGATTATTTGATCATCTGCAAGTATCTTAAAATATATTTGGGGAGATGTAATTTTAAATTTAGTTTTCGGATTTTTTCCTTTACTTGTGCAATAAGACCTAGCTTCTTGTCAAATATCATGATCATAGGTCAACGGGATCTACCCTATAGGTTTTGGTTTTCTTTCATTTTCATACAAATATGCGAGAAAATGCGACATAAACAGCCATATCTTCTGATTGCGTTGACATAGAGGTTTGATTTTTTCATGGCTGCTTGAGGTTGCAGACCTGAGTATTTGTATATTAACTTGATCCATAAACGCGTTTCTGAGATATAGGTTTTGATAGACAGATGGACGGACAACAAAGTGATCCTGTAAGGGTTACTTTTTTAAGGTACCGAACCCTAAAAATATCCCCTTGGCAGATTCAGTTAGAGTTAAGCACACCTACCTAGTTAATAGTTTATATTGTTGTGTTTGATGGTGAATAAAGTCTTTAATTTATTTACTTATTTAGGTATATTGTCCATGCTGGATTAATTCCATCCCTAATGGGAATTTATCAATATTATTATTTACTTATTAATACATATAAGGTACCTTTTGGAAACATGTCAGATCTACACAAAACCTTGAAACCTATCTGATTAAAAGTTATGCAGGTCCATTCACAACCTGTTAGAATATGGTTTTTCTGGCGTGATTGGCTTATAATGTTGGCAAATTGTGAAGATGAAATTGCACCATTGTATGCTTGTGAATATATGGGCCATGGCCATGGATGACGAACCTTTTATGTATACATATTGTATACCTCATCATTAGTACAGAAAACCACCATTTTAAGCAAAATTTCAGGACTGTTATTGTTTAATTAGGTACAATAATAATATGAAAAATACAAATAGCTACTCATAATAATACCTAGTATGTGTAAGGTCGATAGTATGAGCCCTTCCCGAGTTCGCTGATTCAGTTAGTTCCAGACACTTATTCACTTATGACCTGCGTGTGGCTGATGGCAGGGAATGGATGCAAAATAGAATCGGATTGAGTGGCATGGCTTAGGAGTGGACTGATACGGGCTGATGATGATGAGCCACTTATTGTTAGTGACAGTAGGCACTTGCTAGCATGTCAGGAAACGCACATATACTATCGTTCTCGGGTTACAGTCGGTAGCTCTGTTGAAAAAGAGAGTGCCACGGAATGGCGAGGTCAAAAGGCGTCGCTAGGGAGGCAATGGCTGGCGATGGCGATCCCCTTTGCGATATCCCTGGTTAGAATCCCGGTCGTGACTACTGAAGCAGCCACCATTTATTTTTATTTTTCGTATGGTCACGTTCTTTTTGGAGAGCAAACAATCCAACTCCATACTGGCTGAAGGCGGAACAATATACATGGCATGGCTCTCGCTCTTTTAGACTATACCCATTAATATGAGCAACTTTCCCAATGGGTCCAATACTGAAAACTCAATTAGGTGTTGCATTTGTAGAATTGTCCCCATAGGTAGTGAAAGCTGTTTGTAACAGCTTCATGGGAACCTTAGTTCTTAACACCCCCGGTGTAGGTTAAACTATCGATTGTTATTTTATATCATCGTCAGTCTATTTTTATGTCTTCACCGTTATTCATGTAGAGCACAGACCTCCCTTGCAACGAGGGCGCTGGGTCATGCATGACGCCGGCGTCCACGTGCCTTAGTTTTTTTTATATCTCAGGCATGCAGGTTTTCAAGTGCATTCCGCAAATGTATGTAAATTTTCCTTTGAAAATAATCAGGATGATATCTCTCTATAAATACCTACGTATGTTTTTGCACGTAGATATTTTTTTTAAATTTAAATTTCCGTGGTGGAATCAAGACACGTTTGTAAGACATACAAAATATATAATTAAGCAAGGAAAAGGTGCTAAAAGAAAACCAAAACCCAGAGTATCATTGGTACTAGGCCGCGGATCGAACCCGGGTCTCCCTAACGGAAGTTTGGGGGGCGAGCAACAACGATCTTCCCTCGTGTCCTAACTCCTACCTAACCACAACGCCACCGAGGTTACTTTCTTTTTCTTGAGTCCTTGATTGCTCACTTCTATACAAAATTTGCCTTTAGATCATTACTATATAATGGGCATTGTAATGTACCTAAATACCAGATGTGTTATGCATGTTAGCTTAGTGCAATTTCTTCCGTGCATATCTTTTCAAGACAGAATTCGTACACACACTATTTAAATACCAAATAGGAATACGAAGTGTATTTATCATATTCTTCTCCTTTCTACGTCGGGTAAACACTTTAAGGCCCAAACATACTGTTAACACGCCACGCGACACGACGCCATGCGACGCGTGTTTACAGTATACCTCAGCGAAGAACTAGACTTTTGGATACTGATGATAACGTACGTCTTTCATATCCTATCCTATTATTCACAATTTCACACAGTTACCGAATTACCTAGAATAATACTGTATGTAAATACCGACCTCAGGAACTGAAGTAAATACATACAATACAGGTTGAATAAACTGTTAAAGTAAGAGTGAGCATTGGTATGTTTTAAATGATCAGCTAATATTTTTTGGGAGATTGACGATACCTGCCCTTGTAGCACGCGCCAGCGTTAGCGATCGACGCAACACCGTGGAGCTGTCAAACTGACGTTATTACAAAGCGTTTGACATTAGTTTGACAGCTCCACGGTGTTGCGTCGATCGCTAATGCTGTGCTGCGCGTGCTAGCACCCCTGACCTGTCCCCGTAGCCAAGAGGCTTTGACTTTCATAAAGATTACTTGCGTAGCTGGAATATAAATATTACTAATACCTATATGACATTTGCTAACGCAAAAACAAATTTCAATCCCATACATTTTTATTTATATTCTATTAGCGTTAACGAAAGTCAATGCCATTTGGCTAGAGGTCTGAAAACCAGATTGTTAACTCTCTTTGTCAGCTCTGTAAGAAAAGAATAATTGAAGCTGTCACCTACGATTGCAGTATACTGGGTAGGTAGATACCTAGGTACCTTAGAGCAAGAACCTTCGTTCTTCCTTTAAGCCAGGTACGATCTAATATAGAGAAAAGTGTAGGGACAGGAGAGTTTTTAAGGTTTAGATTATCTCAAAAATTACTTGACCTATTCCAAGAATTATTTCACTGTTAGATAGATAAGAGTTAAAACTAGTAACTGTAAAATAATATTAGATTCGGTCCAGTAGTTTTTGAGAAAATCTCAACCTTATTGAGGACCCCTGTATACTTTTCTCTGTCTTCGTGTGTACCCAATGTGGCTAACCGGCGGGCGCCAGACATGGGCGCAAATGTTTTCTCAAATGCTCAAATTCGGTGTTCATTGACGGCTTTTTACGACGTCGTAGTTATAGATTCGGTACAAAGCTCTCAATGGTAGGTAAAACTTTGCAAAGATGCTCACATGTCTGGTGCCTACGAAATAAAGTCTTCAAATATTGGTGTTTGTTTTATTTATTATTCACCCAAATTAGATTTATGAAAGACGGTCAGTTTCCAGTTCAGACACGAATATTCCCAAACTATACCTTCGTTTTGGACTGTTAAACTCGAACTGTACCCGTCTGTTAAAGCTCTCCCTTATTCGCTCCTTTTATTCAGTTTTAGGAGCAGTAAACACCAACGTGAAGGGCGATCTACACTTTATACAGACGAAAAGTGGTCATTTACAGTTGATCTACGAGCCTTACATTTTCGTGACCGACAGTGTGCGTAGCGGGCGAACGTTTTGGCGGTGCATGGATTATGGCAAGCGGTGTCGGGCGCGCATCACGTCAAAAAACAACGTATTGCGGATTACTAACCCGATACATAACCATCATGAAGATCATATGGCCAAGATTACTAGGAAATATGAACAGGGAGACGTTGTCACGTGTCCCTCCGTGTAAGACTTTTTAGACGCAGGATTTTCTTTGTGAAGTTGAGCACAGATAAAAGTAGGAGTACCATTGCGATTTTCTCAAGAAACACTTGACCGATTGTAAAAATTATTTCGCTAGCAGATAGCTTGGGCTAATAGTCATAGACATTTTTGAATATGAGTGTAGAATTTTGAGTTTGAGTCCGAGTTTACAACTGACAGTTTTCATATAATTTTGACTATGTAAGTGCTAGCTCACGCTGAGTTAGTGCTCAAAACTGTCTATAGGCGTGTCTCCACCGAGCGCACGCCTTGGGAGCATTGCCTCGTGAGGCTCGCTCGGTCTGTGTGGACGTGCCTCGGGGTCATTCAGGCGCACGTTGCCTCGGCCGAGCGTGCCTCGAAACCGAGCCGCCACTGTTAGCTCGGCCTGCCTCGCGAGCAAACTGAGGCAACACTCACCCGAGGCGTGTGCTCGGTGGAGACACGCCTTATGACTATCGGTCTTAGAGCGCCGACTTTGTAATGTAAAAGACTTTAAAAATTGCCCGATTAGGTACTTTTTGAGATAATCTCAACCTTATTGACTTTGCTGTATACTTTTCTTTGTGTTTGACCGTACTGCTGTATAATTTTTGTGCGTGATTATTATTTTATAAGGACTACAAGTGAGCGAGTTATGACTTATACCTGCCGTACCAAAATATATGCTTATTTGAAGTCATATTAAGTATTCTTTCGGTCTTTGGTTTTGACGATGGACTGCTCAAGCATTGAATTTAATTTCAGGATTTTTTACCGTAACCGGTTTTAATTAAAATGATACGTATATAATATATGTGTATTGATAATATTTATGTAGATTCTTCATTGAAGTATTTTTCTATTTCATAGTTTCTACTTGCTTTAATCATTACAATCAAATCATCAACTAGAATTTTTAGTAATAGTTTTACAATAAATTGTGATCCAGTAATGTTAGGAGCATTAAATGTAAGAAATAAATAAAATTCAATTTCTACCTGGTATTTCATTCGTCCCTTTTAGTCTAGTGACTTGCAGCCGTGATCGATAAAGTACTGTAAAAATGTTTGCCCTTTCCATTTACAGATCCCAAGGGGTAGTCATTTTAATTCGTGAAAAACAAAAATAACTACCACTTGGGATCGATAATTGTAGGCGAAATTTTTCGTTACGTTGCGCGTTGTCTAACCGATCATAACAGGTTCATATGATCGGTTAAACAATGATTTGATACGTTTGGAATATTCTGTTATTTGTAGTTATCCAAAAAGGCTAGAAAATCTTATACAAACTCTCCTCCAACAGATGTTTTAATGTAAAATAAAAACCGCCAGTAAATCCTATGGGTAACTTAGTATTTACATCATTTCAAGATTATACAGTATCCATGAGACTTTAAAACTCCTTATGTCCTTAGAATAGAGGTAAGGCCCTACGGGAATGGCATGACTTGCTTGTAGGGGCTTACCCCTACACGGAAACGATGGACTTGCATCTGCTGTCTGTGATCCTAGCTCACAACTTTCGCTCCTCCACATTCATCAATCTCTTCATGCCTGTCGATTTGCAGCTTCCCTTTTTTAAAACCTCTTCAACAATGAAAGGCCACAGTTGGAATGTGATATGATAATAGTTCTATTCGATCGTGTGTAGTCTGTTGTAGTGTTGTGTAGGTTTTGTGATGCGACAGGCCCATTGGACGTGCGTTACACGGTGACTCGTCGCGGCGCGCCCTCGCTGCTGGTGGACGGGTTCGGGTTCGTTGCGCGCAAGCGGCGGGGCGCGCGCGTCTACTGGTCGTGCCGCGGCCGCGCGCTCGGCTGCCGCGCGCGAGCTCTCACCGACCACGGCCGCCTGCTCGCGCGCACAGACGCGCATAACCACGGCCCGCACGCACCGGCAACGGAACAACACGCACGCATAGAGAGTCTCATCGAAACTATCTCAGCTTACAAAGCGTGAGCCTTAATGTCCCGTACAAACTGGTGAAACGTAACATGAAATGTATCATTCTTCCTTTCATTGCATGTTCGCTGCAAGCGTGGACGCATAGCGCGCACCTTAGTGTTCGTTCGAAAAACTGACAAATCACTGATCCAAACTGAGAAATTGCTACAAAGTGATACATTGCAGCAAATTCGTTCATTGCATGTTACATTTCGCCAGTCTGTATGCGCCATAACATACCTCACGTGATCGCTCGCTCGTTAATCAGAAATAAAATACTAACACGACTCATCGTTTATTTTAATTACCTCATTACCTACTTGTGCATGCGTATATCTGCTTCTGTGACTAACGTCGTATCGGGTATGCATGTATAGTGATGGGGTGGTGTTTTGCAGTGGAGTTCGTGATATCTAACCGCGGGCGGCGTCACATGCGGCTGGGAGGGTTCTCGTTTTACGCGGAGAAGGTGTTTCCAGAGAAGAGCAAGGTGCGGTGGCGTTGCACGCGGCGCACGTGTCGTGCGTACGCGCACACGCTGCACGACCGGATATTCGCGCTGAGCAACGTGCATTCGCACGAGCCGCCCGCTGTACCGCTGCCCGCTACCGCTACCGCCGCAGCCGCCGCCGCGGCTCAGCGGGCCTTCGCGCATGCAGCCTTAGTCGCACAAGCGAAAGCTCTCCTCGATGACTAACCCATCGTTTAACACTAACCTGATCGACTGGCTCGGAATTGGAACTTGGGAATTTCCGTGAGCGTCTCTAAGAAAACTTTATTTTGTAGGTGCCTATTCTATATTCAAATTCTTCAAGTTCGCTATCTCTAGACAGTTTATGTCTATGCACAACTTGTCTCGAAGTTTATTTTTGGAGCCAAGTTGTTTATGCCTATTTTCTTAGTTATTCGTAAAGTTTTCTTGGAGATTGTCACAGCAATGGTAAATCTCTATATATTTTGAGGTGATGGAACTGATATTATCATTTGTGTTAATTTAACTATATATGTATAAAACTTGTGTTTAGGACCGCTTGCACAAAATCATTAAGTTCGTGCATAGTACAATCATTTAAAATGTAGTCGAGGAACGCGGCGAATAAAAGGAGTTTGGATAAAAGGTTTATACAACATACAGAGTGAGTAATTTAACGTATGTATATCGGGTTGTTAATTGATAGGACATAGCAATAATGTTATCATTTGATATTCGGTACTGATATGAGTGTGATTTTTTATATTTATTTGAATTAAGTTACAGAAGTGAGAGCTTAGTAGAGATTTTACTCTGACATTAATAATTTATAGTCTAGTCTAGTCAATTTAATAATAAATATAGCTTAATTAGATATGACAATCATTTAATAATAATATATTGGTGTTAAAACTGTATTGCTAATATCATTTTCATTTTTATCGACTGTATTTGGTGTGTAAAATAACAATTTCAAATAACAAGGCATGCTAGAGAAATCATACACGATGTTGTAGCATAAATGGATTAAGCCGATAACATTTCTATTAAAAACTTTGTGACTAATCGTTTGAATTAGTGAGTATGAATTTGACATGTTCATCTGGGCTTTGCTGGTTTGCATGCTAATATGGTGTCGGTGGTATGTTACATGTGTGTTAACTTGTCCGCATAGAGAAGTTCGTGCGTTTGTGCGTGGGTCCGGGCGGGCGGCCGCGGCTGTGGGTGCGCGGGCGCAGCTTCTACGCGGCGCACACCATGCGCTCGGGCGTCGTGCGCTGGCGCTGCACTATGGGCGGCTGCGGCTGCAAGGCATACACTCAAAAGGGAACTCTACACAAACTAGTAGGCGAGCACAACCACACGGGCCGCTGCGGCCGGCGGGCGATACACAAACCCCCGACCTCAGGCCCGTCGCCCCCGACTCCCCTCCTGCTGCCGAGACAACCGCGATTCGATTTCGATAACTTCGATCCGAATGCTTGGATGGTGCGGTATTAGTTTTTAGTATTCAGTACAAATCTGCTGCCTTGTTCTGGGATAGCCAATATCGGTAAAATCATCATAAAAATGCTTGCTCTATTATTTATATTATTTTTTCATAAGTTTTACTCTATTTACCGATCGCAAATGGTGCTGGTCATTGTTGCTCTTTGTGGTGGTCATATTTGCAATTGTGTTCGATAAATAGAGAACAATCAATAGTAATAAAGTATTTGTAAACTAAGATCTGTGATCTTATGTAAGCCATACACGCTACGGTCTAGCGGAGAGGTTACCTGTGCACGTTTGCCTGCGCAGGTCAACCGCATGTATGGGGACGTTCCGGTGTACCGGAGCGGTCTTCAGTTCTTTTACAGGTACACCGTACGGTGTCACTCGAAAGAATTGATTTTCGATCTTGCGCCGGTCGCCTGCGCAGGTTCAAAAACTGCACAGGTCTATTCCCACACACGTTCCGGTCTACCTGCGCAGGCATACCTGTACGTACAGGTACACCTCTCCGGTAGACCGTAGCGTGTGTGGCCGCCATTAGAGATCAAACATTTTTTATGTATTTTACTGGCTACCCCAGAATATGAGTGCAGACTTTTCCAAACGTGTTAGCGTTATAGTTTCTATAGGTTATCGATTTCTACGTGGTTCCGATTATATTATCAGTTCTAAAAATTGGTATCCAACGTTGTACATAATCTTTTATTAGGCTAAAATAATATAATGTCTAGTCTGTTTTACAGGTGCCAAAGAACGTTTTGTATCTGATAAATATTTTATATCAAATATTTCTATCATAAAAATATAACTGCCTATATTTCTAGTCACGAAGTACAAGTTAGTATGTTTATTGTATAATTCGAATTGTGATAATCTCACCGAAAAGTAGATCTCAATTATTTATTAGTCAATGTTGAATTTTTTAGCGGTTGCGGTATACTATGAATAGAAGTGTAATATTATAGATTCTTTGCGATAAAAGTCTTCCCTATTTTGATTTTTTTATGTTATATAATAAGTTAATAACTACTGTGATTTTCTCATTATGCTCATTTAGAAAGAGGTAGTAGGTACCTAATTAAACATTTTATTATAGGTATATACCTATTTTAAATATTTGTTTTTGTTTTCTGAATATGCCACATGTGTGTGCTGCGGTATTTTAGGATTTTAGAATAGAAATTGCTCACACCTCTCTCAATGCCAAATCATATTTTTAATTGTGTGCCAAAAATACCTTGCTCATTTAGTTTTGTCTCATAGAGAGAATTACTAATTTTTCGAATAACTATTCATAGTTTTAGAAGTTGTAGATATGGATGTGGAGTTACGAGACATTGTATGTTGTGAAAGTGATAAATAAATAGGCCAAATGTTCTGGTGTTTTATTTACCTAATTTGCGTAACATAATAAATATTAATACAAAATCTGTTTTTTTATTGACCCTATCCTATGCATGTTCTGGAGAGATATTTGACTCGTTCAATCTTCCTATATCTTAATTTATTATTATTCAGTATAATAGGTATGTGCATGGGTTTTAGTGTAGTGAGCACCGCCTAAAACCAGCCTACACGGTGATGTGGCTAGGGCCGGTTTTACGCGTTGTACTCGTTGCAAGTTGACCGCCCGCGGCGTTACATTGACCGGTTGTTTTGTTGCGCAGCGCGCTTCATCCGCGCGGGCAAGGGGCGCCTGCTGCTGCACCGCGGCTACACGTTCCGCCTCAAGAACAACCTGGCGCACGGCCGCAAGCAGTGGTACTGCTCCTCGCGGCTCACCTCGCGCTGCCTCGCCGACGTCAACACGGAGGGCCCCGAAGGGCACGAGCGCATCGTGCGCTCGCGGTACGCGCATAACCACGCGCCGCCCAATGTGCGCCGCTTCGCCGACGGCCGCTACGTGGTGCGCACGCCGCATCAGAGCGGCCACCGCGCGCCCGCGCCCATCGATCCGCACCACCAGCTGTTGCAGCTGCAGCACGCGCTGGCGCTGTACGCCGCCACCGCGCACGCCACGGCCACCGCTAACGCGACCGCCAACGCCACCGGCGCGGGCCCCGGCGCGCAGGCCTCGCCCAACGCCCTGCCGCAGGCCCCCCAGCACGCGCCCAACGCCAAGCCGCTCCTCGTCGACACGCCTTGCAACGAGGAGGACTAACTCCTGCTCGCTAACGACCGGACGAAGGCACTGACTGGTAGTAGTAGAACGTCCGTCGCACGCGAGGAGCGCTTTCACGATTAGAATAAGAAACGAAGATGAAATTATCGACCAGCCGATATTTTTCTGGAAACGCCTTTTGGCACGCAAAAAGTAGCATAATTTATATAAATCTAGAATAATTACTATGTAAGTTGTAATGGGGATAAGGTGTCGTTTACTTAGGATTCAGCGATGGCTATTGTTGGGTGATGTTATGGTAATGTGAATGTATGTAAAACCTCTTAAATCAGGCTAGGTGTTGTGGTATTGAATGTTACGGCGACCAGTGGAGAAGGGAACAGGACGACCAGTAGACGTGGACTAATGTCGCGACATACGTGTAGGTAAGGCAATCTCTTCGAGATCTAATGTTACGCATTTTAGGTGTGGGTTATTTATCGAATCGAATAGAGAAAAATAAGGGTGTTAAATGTGTAAGAACTTTTTGAATGTATAATGGTGTCAGCGAGTATGGATGTCGAGATTAGATAGGTGGTTATTATCCGGAACACGTCAGATTTTAGCGTTTGATTTAGTGTTGGCTCAATCGGCGAGAACCCTGACGCCTGAGTTGTCCCGTCGGGTGGACACGGGCGTCGGGCTGGTCGGCTCGTCAGTAGGACAGGTGGCAGGACAGGGACCTAGCGCTAACGTAGGGACGTCGGCAGTCGCAGGGGTGCGCATGGTAAAGCTCGGCGGTTCGCGCCGCCGAAACGCGTCGGTGACTGAATACGGGAGCTCTATGAAACAAAGCAATATGAAATCCCAGGACTGTACTTAGAAATACTTAATTTATTTTGAGAAGAATATAACTTTACAAGTTTCAGATATTGCTACTTAGACAATTAGACGTCCGCCTCCTTATCTTTAAGAATTATATACTGTAGTTGTTGAATTGTATATCAGATTATTCGTAGTATGTTGGATACGATACGCGCGGCTCGCATGTAGAGTCGACGCTGCAGGCTATACAATCGATTGTTGTGCTCTTTAGGATTGATTTAAGTACTTAAGCTCAATCAAACTACCTCTTCACTTTTTTATACGGGTTTTACAGATTAGTTTAATTATACAATTTTATATACACGAATGAATACTCACAAGCTTTACTCGAGTAAGGTGTGTAGGTTAGGCTAGGCTAGCTAGGTTAGGCGCGCGCCGGGGCGGCACTCCGCAAAGGGTCCGGCGCGCTACTTAATATTACCTCTTAATGAAACTCAACTACCTCTTTACTTAGTTTTAACTCGTACGTACTCGATCGTTCGCTGTTGACGACTTTAATATTTAAAATAGGCTCTATTTTGAGACTGTTTTCTGGATATATTTTATGAATTGTTTTTGAAGAATGATTTGTTGCTCGTCGAATTAATTAATCAGTGTGATCGTGGGCCGGCTTTTGTCTATGTCTATGATTTTAAGTACAAATTTTTACTAATTTTAATTGTTATTTAGATGGCTTAGTTATTATTGGGTCTAATACGCGCGTGAAAAACATACCTAATAGAAATTGTTATCTAGGTGTAATCATAGATCGTGTCAATCGTATAGATATAAAGAAATATTCAATGAGAGTAATATATTGTCAGTCCCATTAGCAAATTAAATTCAGTAGTAAGTACCTCTCAATCTTAGTATGTATAATAAATCTGAAATCTACAGGAATATAACTTAAACGAGCCCGCGTAGACCAAAGTTACCTATTTACCTTGAACCGTTTGACATGTTCTATATTTGACCTGATAAGTATCACACAGCACTGTTAGCCAAATATTACATAAATAACGAATAAGAGACTCGCTATAAAGAAGCCGTGGCGATAGTTTTGTAAGTACTTATAATTATTATATACACTTACTTATTATATCTATCTATAAGACTTATTGTGTACTATATTTAGAGCAAATGACAATATAAGTCAATTATTTAAGATACGATTTTCATGAGTTGACATAATAAGTAGTATGAATTTTACATCACAATTTCACCATACTCGTGTGTACTGTACATATTCATTTTAATATTATACATGCAATATTTACCTCGCTTAATCTCATCACAATTTTACAAGTGTTTGTATGTCACTGAATATGGTCTGATAATGGGATTGATTAGTGGTCTGTGCATGTATTTGCTCACGTTGTTAAACTATTGCGAATCTCTTAGCCAGGTAGTGCATGATATCGTGTAGTGCTACCGTCACGGCTTCCGGCACGCAGACCCAGCCAGTGGCTGCATACTTAACTATATCTACCTCTTTGCTATTAATACAGACCTACTTTCGTACAAGTCTCATTAATAGCGTAATTTTATACTTACCATTGTAATAATAAGAATTATTTGTTTCTTGTACCCATTTTGTGAAATCATATTAAATTGTACTTATAAATAAATCGTTCGTTTTATTGCCTCTCCTTAGATAAGACCCTTCTAATAAATGGTACGCGTATACAATGTGTTTTATTTGCATTACTAATCAGACGGTGATGGGTTTCGGTAAGATTCTGTCGACTTTCTCAATCTGCAGTTGTTTGACGATTGTTTTTCTCGCAGGCATCAAGTTTCTCAAGTCTCGACGCGGGAAAGTGATAATGATGGTGAACACTTTCCCTTTCTGCGAGGAGTCCAAGCTGCGGGACAAGGTGATCTGGCGGTGTACGTCGAAGAAGACGAATTGTAAGGCTCGCATCCACATGCTGGGCGCCAGTGTGGTGGCTGTGAAGGGCATGCATAATCATCCGCCGCGCGCCGTCTGCCTGCCGCAGCCGCGCCGGCCAAGCTCGCGTAAGAACGTCGATGGTTCTATCCTCGGCACATCTCTGTCCACCGCCATTGTTGCAACGCCCCACAGTGATGCCCTGACGTCAGAACTTGAATGACGGTTACTCAGCTCATTTAGGCCACGTACACACTGACAGGCGCCTTGCTTAGAGCCTAGCGTGTCACCTCCTAGCGAAGTAGCCAAGTCCGCAGTGCGGCCGGTTAAGAAGATTCTAGAATGTTCGTTTCACTTGGTGACACGCCTAGGCTCTAGGCCCTAAACAAGGCGCCTGTCAGTGCGTACGTGGCCTTAGAGTTTATTTTAAAAACCCGATCAGAAAAATTAAAATCTTGGTAACATTAGGGCAGAAAAGGTGTCATCTTGTCAATTTTTTCATGCAACGCAAGTCATTCTGGTCGAGTTGTTAACCGATTGTTGATTAAGAACAGAACATCTAATGTACAATTTTTATTTCTTAATTAAGAAGTTACATAAGTTTGAAATTGTTCATGGATTTCAAACTCCGTAACTTCTTAATTATTAAGCGATTTTCGTTTTTTTTGCGAGAACTAGATTTTTGTTTTTAATTTACAGTAGGTAGCTTTTATATACCAATATCGATCCGGTTTCGACGTGCGTTGAGATAAAAGTTTGTATTGAGCGACAGTTCTCAGTCCTTCAACGAAAATCTCTAATAATGACAGATTTTATATTTTTATGGTCGGGTTTATTTACACTTATGCCTACCTAATTAGATAATTACTTATACTGGATGATTTTAGGTTAGACCTACTTATTTTCTTGATATATCAGTTTTGATTTAGGAATAGGAAGCACTGTCGACGATATGATGATAATGTTAACTAGGTTTATTGCAATAAGTGTCAAGTATTTATGTGTATGTCGGTAGAAACACCACCTCTAAGATTTAAGTTGACAATTTATTTAATGTCATTCCATTAGTACTGTATTGTGGTATTTGAGCGCTGGTGCGTGGTGTTATTAGCAGGTCTATCTCAATACTTATATTGACATATTCACGTGGGAATTACTGTGTTTAACATTGAGAATTTTATTGTGGTCCCGAGATTTCGGTGACATTGCAGCCACAATGGTCACGAGAAGACTGAAGTTGATGAGGGTGGATCGTCAGTTCTATAACCTCTTGAGTGTTCATTAACTGCGCTGAGAAAAGTTGTTTATATTTACCCCTGTCTTACAAAATAACATACTGTGTAAGATTGTTTATATTTTTACAAAACGTATAGTTAGAGATACCTATATTGACAATTTGCACGGGTATTGTTCAATATTGATTACATGAGAGATTTTATTTTATAAGACTCTGGGGAAAACATTACCCTTCTCCTATCGACAGTCGGGTAAAAAATATATTTGCTTAATGATATAATACTGGTTGAACCATTTACCTATGAAAAGTTAAATAATTATAATTGAGTTATGTAGGTATCTACCTAAATGGTAAAAATGTATTTTTAGTGCAAACAGTCAATATAGGTATTTGGTTAAGCTCTGTTTTCACTAATTTACAATTTAATTTTGTCAGAATTGGCTTTAATAGTTGGAAGGAACTATAACTGGTGACATGAAATATATTTGTAATAAAAATATAATAATAAGAAAAAACGCACTGCAATCAATGCCAACTATGTGATAAGATCGTAATAGATTAGTGACTTCTTCGAGTATAATTAGTTATAAGTGACATACTTTTATAATGTACTTATGATATTAATTAACGTTATAAACTCAATTAGTATTTATTAGACGTTGATATTTTGGCTGATAAATTGAAGTGATAGCAGTGCCTTGTATTACCAATGGGACCATTGTCAATTGATATAAATGTACTGAACATTCCGTAGAAACTTTTAGCTGAGCTTTACAATATTATTACATTTATAAAATAATTTTCTAAATGAAAAATGGTTCTTATATCGATTTATAAAAGACATCGTTATATTTGTCAAGAGTATTATTCCATAAGGTTTAATTAAATATGTTTATTATTATACACATTTGGAGTTTATATTACCATGCTCATTTACCTAACCTAAGTTATGCATTGTTCACTGTATTACTTGTAATTTGTTTACTTTAAAACTGTAACTGTTGTTTAATTTAAACTGGGTACTTACCTAAAAGTCTGGTAAATCTTTCCTAATTTTAGTAAAAGAAAAAGATGGCAGTAGTTTCAGAAAATCTGAATCGCTACCATTGATGTTACGACTGTCAAAGCATGAAAACTGACAGTAAAACCGAACTCAAACTTCAGTCGTACTCAAAACTGTCTATTACTACCTATGACCCTGAAAGATAGGGTTAATCCTTTTTGTACTACTAGAAGTTCTACTAGTAGAACAAAAGAGACTCGAAAAGTCCCGTCTGTACTATTTCCTCTGTTAGAAATGACTGTACTTTTTGTACTGACATAGAGGACTCAAAAGGTCCTTTCTACACTACTACGCCCATTAGTAGTACAATTATTTTTAAAAAAACATAACAAAAAAACCGACTGGCAAGAATTAAGCCGTTTAGGCTGTAGGGCGTGCCAAAGAAAAACATAACCCTGCTTCGCAGTCGGGTAAAAAGGACTCAAAAGGTCCTTTCTGTACAACTGTCATAAGTAGAGGTATTTTTGTTTATTTTGTTTTGGCAGGTGCAAAGTCGCGTGTACAGCAATTCAAGTTCGGCCGTTGCTCCCAACGCAAGGACCCGATCATCATCGCCGGAGGACACTCCTTCGTCAAGGACAGGGAGTTCTCCAACGGCCGCACGCGCTGGCGCTGCGCTCACGCATCTGGCAAATGTCCCGCCAACATGTACACTATTGACACTGATGTTGTGCTCTTCCATGATAAACATGATCATGACGAAGTTATTGTAGTTTAAGATGCTGCTCTACATACTTTGATCTTAAACTCGCGTCAGTTGTAATTTTTTTTAAATCCAGATGCATTTATTATGAATTTCTACTCTTTCCTAGGTACGGTCTAATTCAGAAAAGGTGTACAAGGAGAGTTTTTAAGGATGAGGTTTTCTTAAAAAGTACTTGACCTACGGCAACAATTATTTCACTGTTAGATAGATAAAAGTTAGAGCAGTGTAGCTGTAAAAGAATTATTAAAATCGGTCTAGTAGTTTTAGAGAAAATCTCACCTTAATGAGGTCTACTGTATACTTATCTCGGTCTTCGACTGTACTAAATACATATAATATTCTCAATTTTTTCTGGATTCAGTACAAATAGTTTTTAGGTGCGCACGCCGTATTAGTGCGTTGCTTCGTCGCATCGGATCAACGTATTGAGGCGTGCGACGACGCAACGCCTGTGGCATGTACAAAAAATATATGTAAAACGACGCAACGCACAGATGGGGCATCACCCTTATGTGGGGTTTTTGTAAACTTAGTTTTGATCGATTTACCTATTTATATTTTGAGATAATTTATTGGTGCAATTGGCTGTAGGAAATGGAATTTCCATTAGGGGCCATCCATAAAGTACGTCACACGTAAAGGGGGTGGGAGGGGGTCGACAAAGTGTGACATGGTGTGACAAGGGGTGGGAGGGGTCCTAAGTTTCGTGACATCACATTTCAAAATATAATATATCTAGAGACTGAATTCTTTCTTCTTCTTTTTCTTTATATTCAATGGTTTATTGCTTTGTTATTGTTTCAAATATTTGATATAATGTTGATTTCATAAAAAAAGTACTTAATTTAAATGGAAATAAAACTAATTTCGGAACTGCTGTTTTAATTTAATAATTTTTCGATGTGAAATTGCAAAACATGTGACGTCACACTAGGGAGGGGGGGTCTCAGAAATGTGACCACCTGTGACAAGGACGGGGGGGGGCTCAAAAAATCATGAAATTCGTGTGACGTACTTTATGGATGGCCCCTTACCGTGAAAAACATAATATTGTTAATTAGACTTACTGTGAGTAAAGTAAGAATAAAAAAAACGATCACCACCGTGGTGATATTATGATAACATCTGAAATCTGAATTTTGTGCAAGCAAAACAAAAAGGAAATTTTTGTAACAAGGCTCTACATCTTAATTATAAACTTAATTTTTTTAAATTTTCCTACGGCTGGTTTTTTGTTATTAATTTACAGTAACTTTTGATTAGGTAGGTATTATGTACTTGTCGATCTGAAACCTGATCGATAGTGGTAGATGTGTTATGATAATAATTTGTGTGTACGACGGCTTTTGTGTTGTTTTATGATTTTTTGATGGTTCTATGAACATTTAACTATGAGAATTACATATCTTTTTATGATTAAGTTGCCATCAATACGTGTACAATTGATTATTTCTCATTCTTTAAGTGACATTACTTAGTTATAAGAATAATGATTTCCGAGAATTTCTCGTACCCACCTGGTTAATTCATAATTCTCTTTATTCCATGTATTTGGATAAGTATAGATATTTGTGTTAAATTGTGATATTAGAAAATAAATGCATTATATGCCCGTATTCTTAGATTTTTCGTACTTTGTATTGAATGCATTCAGCAAGATCTGTCTTTAGTTTTTCATAGTAAACATTTTTTAGTATCACGCGACTTTTTATTCATCTGGTAATTTTAACTACGCTTATATTCATACTCGTAAAAAATAACAATAAACAGTACCTAATAATATGATGCAACCATATAAAATATCATATCACGAAACTCGATAAATGTTTATTAAAAGTAATGTAAAATAGATGAATATATGAATCCAAGCCAAAAACTGTAAATGTGTATAAATTAAAAAGTTACAATTCATGGGCTCGATGAAAATAATCTCGTTATCGTAAAAATGTAGTTTTATGACCTGACATTTATAGGGATAGACGCGGCGTATATTCCAACCGGGCGCGGTAAGAAGAACTTAGTGTTACACGGGTATTCGTACAACGAGACGCCCCCGACGTACTGGTGGTGTTCGCGACGTAAGAACACCGGCTGCAAGGCATCAGCTCGAACCAACAGCCGGGGAGACGTCACCTCATGGCGAGGGAGGCACAACCATGAGAAACCGCGCTTCTATCAGAAAACTACGCAGAAGATGATACAACTTTGATTGCGTATGAAAAGACTGATACTTGTGTACTGATATGACTGATGTTAATAGGTATAAAGCTCATTTTTGATAACAATTGCTGGATGGCGCTGCAAGAATTGTAATGTTAGTAATAGAATCCAGCAATGGTGATCAAATGAACTTCATTGTCATTACAATATCTCGCTTGAGACGATACTGACGGATACTGAAGTGAGGGCAAACCCAAACTAAAGTACAGAGTTTAACTCATCTCATCAGATTACTTACTTAGTACTAGAAAAGGGAGATACATTTGCATAGCATAGTTTAGCTGCAATTTATACATAGTTCACTAATATGTTAAAAGAAAAACTTATTTAAGCTAATTTAAAGTTGTTAAGTTTAATTAAAGTTCTTAATTTTAGACTATTATTTTTATTGCTTCCGTATTCGATAAATTTGTATAATTGAGTAAGTATAACTTTATCTTTACGGTGATGGGTCAAGTAGATTTCATATGTATAGGTACCTAAAGGTAATCATAAACTGAAGTCTTTGTCTACTCGTTACGAGCTTAGCGCTCCCCAAAATGTATACAAGGATTTCGGTTTCCTGAAATAGAATACACGGATTTAATTAATTATCACGGCGCCCTCAATTCCCGTGTAAGATAATATAATAGGCACTTTATACAGTCATCTTATTTAGGTGATCTTGTGTCAGCGGCATACGTACCGACCGGAAAGGGCAAGAAGCACTTAGTCCTGGATGGATATTCTTTCACCGAGGCTACGAAACACCAGTGGTTGTGCTCGCGACGCAAAAAGGGCTGCAAAGCTACTGCGCACACCAACAAAAAAGGCGACCTCATTTCTTACTACAATGTCCATAACCACGAAAAACCCAAGTTCTATCAGAAGTCCACCCAGGAAATGATACAGCTGTGATTAAACTGAATGATTTTCATATTTCAATTGCTTAATTCTAACTACAATGATAATTTGTGAAAGTTACTTTGAGATTACAAATTAGTAAATAAATATTGGTTCGTTTATTTGCAATTACCATGTTTCTATTAAACGATTGATTAATTAATTAATACTATGATTAATTTATTCATAAGACCTTCTTTTATCCACTGGTTCATCGACCATAAGTGGATCTTACCTCTTATGAAGACCCGGTCTTTTCACCCCTAACTTCGAGGGAGAAGACATCGTTGAGGTAAATCCTGTATACCCCGTAATATCACTTTGTGCCAGTTCTTCGCCAACTTGCATTACGTGTGCGCTCAAAAATAATCTGAAAATAGAGTGTTTGAAAATTTTACTTCGTAGGCTCGGCC
Organism: Tachystola acroxantha; assembly: GCA_963506565.1. Taxonomy (NCBI): domain Eukaryota; kingdom Metazoa; phylum Arthropoda; class Insecta; order Lepidoptera; family Oecophoridae; genus Tachystola; species Tachystola acroxantha. The sequence continues at coordinate 10,466,643 of OY735879.1, forward strand.
ACTTCGAGAATATCCAATGAGTCTGGTGTAGGATATGGAGTATTGCAGTACATATTACATATATACATAATCTATATGAAAGTTAAAGCTCTGTTATCTTAATAAGACATCTTGTACATGATCATTAATACTATTTCAAATTCTTGCAGAGGCGTTCTTCCTGCCATCCAGAGCCGGAAAATCTGTTCTGATATTCAATAACAACAAGTTCTGGGTCAATAACCAGTACCGGAGCAAGCTGAACTGGGCATGTCGCGACAAGGACACCAGGGGGTGTCTGTGTAGGGTGCAGACCACTCTGGAGGGACGCTTTGTTCGTATCAAGGGCAGCCACAACCACGAGCCTAACTTCACGCCAGAGAACTTCGATGCCCCCGACAAGAATTTCTGTGACTGGCAAAAACCAGTGATCTCCAAAACTGCGAACGAAACTATCAAATCAGAATAAATAGGCAGAGTTTTGTAGTGACTATCGAAGTTGCTACAGTGGTACAGTCAATAGCACATCAACCAACACAAAATCATTGATGATGCGTAAAAACCTGTGTGTTACATTTACTCTCGATGTTCTGTAGACTGTACGTGTACTCTTATATTTACAACTAATAGTGGGGCTGATTCGGATGTTTTTTTCTAAATTAAACCCAAAAGATCTTTTAGTGCTAATGCTACAAATGAATATGTATAAAGATGCCATCTTATAAGATGATTATAAAGGGTTGAACCCTCACTTGTCGACACGCATGAGCACCACGCCCATAATAAATGTGGCATACGAGTATCGTCAGAAGCACGCTTCAGCATCGGCACTGCTGTGCTGACAAGTAGAGTCCAACCATCAGAGGTCCAATTTAGTTTATACATAATGTACAAAATACCTATCAGAGTGTGAGCTTCATATTTACCTGATACGTAAATTATTCTACAAATTTTTACCCAGTGTCTTCGGTGGCTGTGACAAATACATAAAAAAAAACATTTGACTTGACTTTTAGGTAATCAAACATTTCCAAAAATATGTGCATTCCTTTTATAGGTTTTTAGATTTGTTCACTTTAACTATTATTTTGCGTTATAGATTAAGAGAATGTAATAATTAATAAGCTTTAGTTAAATTTCTAATTAAGTTTAGTTGAGAGACTCACTAAATGGCAAGCGTACATACCTAATATGAACAGTATGTCCTGCAGCGTGTGTATTTTAAACAAATCTCGCTCTAGAAATGTAATTTTTTACAACTTTTACACACAAATGAAATGAATCTCTTTGATGCGTTTATATGCTTTGATTCGAATATACTTAATATTAATGCGTGAATATACTTTTAAAAAGTTACATACAAGATATATAAAATACCTGTATTGAGAGTTTGCAGAGCAACTTAATACCTGATAGTGATACTTCAAGAACTTTTGTCAGAAATCGTGAATATTCCCAACAAATGTCATCTTGGTTATAAACCCAAAAGTTTTTGATTGTCTAATATTGTTGACAAAACTCAAACAGGTAATATGTTAAATACAGGTGTTTTGGATATACCTTGTATATGCAATAGTGGTATTATTTACCTTATAAATAAGATCTTAAGGTGTATAGTTACATAGTTTCATGTTGATTTCAATCTCTGAATGAAACATGATTTAATTTTAATAATATTATGTGCCTACCGATGTCATTTTATGCGTCATGAATACAAAATACCTACTTATTTTTGTAAATAATGTTTCATTTCTAATATTTCGAGATTTGCCGATTCCATGTTAGTTACGAAACCCAGTAACCCAGTTTTGAATAATTAATTTTTCTTGTCATATATTCTACGTTATTTAGAACATTTCAAAGCTTTTATAAATCTGACATTAGTCAGAGGCGTGTGAACAAGAGTTAAATATTAGGCCAATAATTAAATTTTTACTTAGTCTGTCCACATGCAACAAGTAATTTTCAAGTGCATTTCTGTACACTGTCCACACACTAGCAATGTACCGAGACTTTAACATTTTGGAATGAGGTATTTAAGTGATTAGGCCAAAGACCGCGATATGATATTCATGGGTCATTCACAACATAACAGGTTTTAATACCAGTATAGCAGTAGCATAATAGTATACTTGCAGCGCATTGGAGCGTGTCCCGCCTCGGCAACCCCGTGCTGGTGGTTGCTGGCCAGCGCTTCCGGAGGGTTCCTAAAGGCAAGAGGTCCCGGCCAACCGGGAAAGACACCTGGCTCTGCATCAAATCTGACACCGGCTGCAAATGCTATGCAGTCACGCAGTTTGGGCAAATAGTTGCTATGGGATACCAACACGTCCATGACGTGAAGAAACGCAAGCGCCAGCAGAGAAGGGTCATCAAGAAGGGACCAGTGAAAAAATGCAGGCCAGTAAAGCGCCCTGCCAGGAAACCAGGCCGGAAGAAGAAGACTCTCTTAAACCCTTTTGGTAATGGCCCTTTCGTAAACGGCTCTAAGTCAATTGGGAATTGTGATTCTCTGAGCAGTGAGTTAGAGCGAATAGCTACTTATTTTGAACAACAATGATATAGATACGTATTATGTACATACGAGAACTGTTGTACGATATCGTTCACTTGTTTGAATTTTAACGACAAAGTCCTCGTTGTGATCTAGAAATGTCATAATAATTGTGTTTATTTTTAAAGAGTTAAAAGGTTTTATATTATTATCGTAAATTACTAGAAGTTTCGCACTTCAAAATAGATTCTATGCGGCTGTTGTTAGTTTTAAAGTTTGCAATTTTTTGGACTAATTACCTACTAGGTATAATAGGAAAAGAAAATTTACGTTTTTTATATTTTGTGATATTTTTAAGACTCGTGAGAAGTATTTTGTAAAGCATCAGCAATAGTTATCTAGTCTAAACTATTTGTATCGAGCTCATTATTAAACGACCCTTTGCCATTTATAATTTGTTTTCTAAATCATAATGAATTCCTTTTTAATTGGTTTATAGATAACTGTTATTTGTGGTAATTACGTATAATACTACTACATTTGTACGTATTTGGTATTTTGAATGAAATAATTGCACCAGAAATACGCAATGAAGCATGTTACCAAAAGTATTCCGTATTCCTAAGATACATAATGACTACTAACGTTTCCTACATGTTTAGTTGCAGGCAACGCCGCTCCCGCCGTGGAGCCGACCCCGACGTTGGGTCTACCGTTTCCGTTCCCGTGTTTCCCGGGACAGTTCCGGTACTGCCTCAGCAAGCGGGGCAAGCCGGCCATCGAAGTGGGTGCGCACAGGTTCTGCTTCAACGGGCGCGCTGCCAGCGGCAAGGTGTGGTGGCGCTGCTCCAGGAACCCGCGCTGCCGGGCCGCAGTACACACCTTCGGCCTACGCGTGGTGCAAATGAACAGCGCGCACACGTGCGGTGTGCGCGCCACACCACTCAGACCCATGTTCTAAGCACAAAGCTCTCTAATCAAACCCCAAGCAAGGGAAACTCGACAAGTCAATTCTATTATCATCGAAACGACCGCCGGCGAGCGAAACGATGGAGGTATCGGCACAGATCTTGATCTCAATCAATTTTTTTATTAATAATAGGTCAACGCGATGTTTATGTAGTATCACAGATGGATTGAACCTTGTTCTCTCGAACGGAATGTCAAATGTTTGCTTTTGTGCCTTTCCGCCGGCGGTCGTAATACTCCAACATCTATTACGCTTTTTATCGAGTATACAAAACTTTGTATTAGATTGCAAACTATAGTTTGCACGTTTACTCTCTTATAATTATGTATTATTATTCTCCAAAGAGATTATAAATATGATCTTATAACCAATATTATAAAGTACATTATAGAAATTTGCGCTGTGTAAAGTATACGAATCTTTAAAAATTTAAGCTAATTTATCTAGTGCATGACCGTCTGCGCACAAGCACAATGAGACTTCTGCTAGAAGCAAGAGCAGGCGAGTGAATCATAAAATATTTGTAGAATCGTAAAATAGGAGTATTTACATCTCACTTTCATTGTCTAACTTTTCAAATATCGTCATTTATGTTCGAGATTTTCGTAATGGGAGATTGTACCTGAACGAAAGATTTGTGTAGAAAGTATGATGCTCTTGCCTGCGACGGATTCGCTGTCTCAGTTCTGATCTTCCGCACGCGACGGTCTTAGTTGTAGTACATGTACAAAGTGATATAGTTCTCTTATGATACCCTAAGTATTTTTATACATTATTTTTACATTATTTTTTTACGATTTTATTCGTGTGTTGTATATAAAGTTGCGATTGTTGACGGAGTCGAGCTGGGCTCCAGAAAGGTTGGTTTAGGTTGCGGACACAAGCATGCTACGGTTCTGTTGATTATATCTGAGAAATGTTAGACACAGTCAAGTCATGTATACGATATTAGGAAAGTAATGTAACAACTTGTTGAAGTAGGGAATTGCATTTATTGAACAATTCGACTTAATGATAAATCATAATACTCATTGTATACGTTGTAGTTTTAAGATTTTCTTTAGTGAGATTTATTTGACGGCCTAAGTTAAATGCATTTTTATTAGTTTATGTAACTTTTTTGAGTACTTAATGATTTTTATGCATCTTTGGCTGTACTTACACAAAGAATCATGAAAACGTGTTTACCGAATATTTTACCATGCGAGTGCACCAGTTTTATACTTATACCAAGATGTATACGATTTTTTATGTTAACTTTATAGTATTATTCTGGAAGTATTATTTCGTGTATTGTGATAAGATATTTTATTATACAATATTATTTAGCTGATGAAGTATTATGGAATAGAGGTAGCTATAAGCGGCAGTGGTCGGTCGAAGAATGTTTACGCTGTGTAGTGAGTACGTTAGTGGGGAGACTTGTTCTCATGTATAGGTACAAAGAAATGATTATATTGCGCTGATGCAACGAATGATTTTTATTTAACCATACCTTTACTTTTATTACTACCTAATTAATCTAATTTTTAATATAAAAACAAGTCAATTATGTATTAAGCATGCATATATCCTACAGCCCAGTCTCCTTCCTTGTTGCCCGCTTTGGAATTCATAGTTAGAAAAGAAAAAAGAATGGTGCCCTTGAAGCCATCTAGAAGTGCTTATTTCTAGAAGCTCGGCCATCTAGACGTTGAGTGCAATAGTAATGACTCATTTTTCTAGAAAATTAAAAAGTTCCATTATTTACAGGCTCCTTAACTCCAGGTAATTTTGTTTTGTCCTGCAGCGCCTCTTCGAGTTTAATTTAATCGCCATTTTCTTCTTAGTCAATTTGTTGAATTAGTGAATGTAAACTAAACTATGTAGTTACTATAGGATTCGGTATGGCGTAAGTCTAACCGTGATATTATTGCAGGGTGGTTCTACATCCGCTCGGCGCGCGGCGGTTTACATCTCGTCGCCGATGGCCACATATTCTACGAGGACGGTGGCTCGCACCCCCGAAGAGTGACCTGGCGATGCGCGAGGTCCTACCAGAAAGCCGAGCGGTGTCAAGTGGCTCTGTGCCTAAGGGATGGAAGATTGGTGTATTTTAGAGGGTCTCATAACCACCCAGCGACGTATAACCCCTCGAAGCACGAGTCGCGGAGGTTTCAAGTGGATCCGATGGGCAAGTACAAGATAGTAGCAAGTGCGCCTCGCGCGGTGGAGGCCGTAGGTGCGGCGGTGGCGGCCGCTCCGCTGGTGCCGCCCGCGCCGCACGCCGCGCTGCTGCTCTAGGCCTGGCGCGACCTCCTCGTGCGCGGTCTTCTGGACGGGAGACAGTGACCGCGCCCGTGGAGCGTCGCACCGATTTGTTCACTTTAAAAGTGCTTATGGACATTTTATTTATATACGAGTTAAACCAGTGCGTGAAATGGCGGAAGCGATGGCAATTCTCAATAATTTTAGGCAAAGTTCAAGTTTTGCAAAATGATGCTGGTTATCAACACAGAGAGATATAAAGAGGATTGTTTTTTCGTATGTTCAATTAAATACTCAGCTTTATTCCTTAATATTTTAGACTCCATTGTTATTAATGCAACTTATTTTTATTCTTTATTAAGAAATAATATTATCATCTCGAATTAAGTTTGAAATTGAAATGAATTTATATGTTCAGAGTTTTTTTTATAAATTAAACGCCAAGGTAGAGTTTTGAAAACACTAGACACAATGTATGCCAAAGGTTACGTTAATTCCCTTAATTTATATGTAAAGTACTTTAAGGTATAATCTTTATTAGTTCTTTAATTTGATGATTATGTAATTTGTATTCGAGGGACGGCATTCAATTGGCTTGCACGGATGGAACACCGTTTTGAACGTTTAGCTGAGAGGTATTTGATGACCTCTCAACGTGTTGGATATTTCACTGTATTAAGTTATTAACCGGTTAAACGAAGTTTAATTTGAGACTTTGGGCTGTGCCGGAAAATAATACAAATCTTCCAATAAGTATAAAATTAAGATGTGCGTTTTGGTAGCTATGATCTCGCCCTGTTGCCAAATAATGTGCGATTATGGAATTCTTTAATTCGCTACGTATTCGAAGGGAGTCAGTCACTAGATAGAGGCTCAAGGTATCGTCAAAAAAAAGTTCTGTGCCTTCTTTAAAATTTCCTAAAAAGTCAAGTCGGGAATGGAGCTCCAAAATCGCGGCTCGTTTGAATTAGTTAAAAGAAAACGTTTGACTCGACTAACAAATCGGTGGCTCTAGAAAACGCTTTAACGTCGCCTTGTACCAATGCCTTAGGGGCTTATAGTAATAAGAAACGAAACAATGACTATGAATATGAAAATTATAATCATTGTATATGTGAATGTGCAATATTCTCTTACCAAAATATTTAGAAATTATGTATACAAATTGTATAGCTTTAACTTTAGCGTAGCCGTCTTGTTGATGCTTTTTTATAAAATTCTATTTATTGCCCGCTGTGTAGTTGGTGGGACGACTGATAGACCATGTTACGGAATACTCCAATATATGAATTGTATTTAGGCGTAGACGTAGTATAACGTAGACTTATGTAACGGCTTATGAACAGAAATTCGAGCGATAGTTTTTATATTAGAGACTTATACGAATAATTAAGATACCCACCCACCTCCTGTATAGTAGAGTAGGAAACAAACATGTAGGTCTATAACCTATAACCTTTATGTAGATAAGTATATCATGTGTATATTGTATCTACACTGCATTAGTTAGTTTTATGAGAAATTTTATCATAAGCCAAATTATTTAATACTCATGAAAAACATCTCCTAATGTAGAGAGACTTATTCACACGAAAACAGTAGTTTTGGATTAAGTATTTTTTTTCTTAGTGATGGCAGTTATAACTTATTATTATTATAACAGTATGCGTTTATTATATACCTAAGTTATTGATTACACAAGTATACCTATTGTAATATCACGTATTTAATTTCAATTTATATTCATAAAACACATTATTGACCATCTCTTTTTCATTTCACAATCCTAGAATCCCTGTTACCATTTCTCATATGCATATAGTCTTACAATGAAGTGGGGAATATTTTCCGAAGGTTTTGTTGCACACCTGGCAAACATCTAGCCTATTGACGTCATGTTGTCATTTGTCATAGCCTGAGCGTTGTTGCGAGTTTATCGTCTGATCTGACTTCGGATTTGAACACGAACAAAATTAACATCTAACTTAGTTAACTTAAAATAAACATGAAGATGATACAAATGTAGCTTATTCTCTCAGCTTATTTCTTCATTTAAAATTTTGAAGCAACCATGTTTCATAGAGATTAATCATGATGAGACTGATGATGTTGTCCAATCGTCGCTGAGAAGAGAAACGTGAAAAGAAGAACATAGATAAATACTGTTTAGGAAAGTAGAATTTGTACACACGATTTCACAATTTTTTCTTCAGGCTCTTCGTCGACTAGGGGTATACATTGGAATTCAATTGTCAACTGCGATCATCTATCGGTATATCGGTACCTATATCTACTAAGAAACTCCTTGAGTATATTCGATACATATCGAAGTTGACATTATCTTTGCACATTGTAACAGTTTACAACGTCTAACCAATTCTCGAATAGCTTTATGTCCTCCAGACGCGGAAGACGGGCCTCTGCTGAAGATGGGCGGCCATTGGTACCGTCTGGACGACTGCTACAGGAGTAAGAGACGGTGGCTGTGCGCGAAAGGCTGCGGGGCCAGGATCCACACTGTGGGCAAGAGGATCGTGTTCTCAGAGCTCAGGCATCGCTGCAAGAGTCAGAGTAACCATCACACCATTTGATAGGATTTTGATGGCAAATTGAGGTTATGTTATTTATTGTATGTCGTGTTGCGTATACGCGGGGACCTAATTTGTAATCAGGTACGGACAACAGCAGCTCAATGGTAACACTTGCATCAACTCTTATGACGCAGATAATTAGAAGTGTTACACTTGATCTGCTGTTAGCTGTACATGAAGACAGAAAAGTATACAGCCGGCCTTAATTAGGTTGAGATTTTCTCAAAATCAACTGGACCGAATTTAATATTTCTTTATAAGTCAAATAATTCTTGCAGTATGTCAAGTGGTATTCAACCTTAAAAACTCTTGGACACTTTTCTATGTCTTCGACCGTAAGACAATTATTTGTTCGATCTTTGTTCAGATGAAGATAAATATTACAATTTTTCTAGTGATATCATAACGTTATTAGAAAGGTTCATATATGTAAAAAATTCTGGTAATATCGCTGTTGTATTTCAATTCTGAGAAATTTTGGAAGCGAATGTAGTGTGCTAGAATCACAGCATATTGTAGAATCTCATCAAGAGATACATGCATGAATTTACGTATGCATGTATTCCTTTTGTCGTTATCTGATTGTCCTAAAATGGTAGGTTTACGAAGTTATTGTAGTAATTCAACTACAAACGAGGTTCAGACGCTTTCATGACGTTAAACAATTACCTACAATTATTTTAATTAGAGTTCAGATTGGAACACTCCACGCCATTCGCAGGGTTTCGTCCTGACTCTATTTTTAGTGTTTTATTTTCATCACTATAGGTACTTACATTTATACAATTGTACATTCTTTTAATTATTGTTGATGTTTGTATGTATTCTTTGAAGATGTTGCAGGGGGCTTAAATACCTGTGATTTTATTTGTAAGTTCATTTTGTGGTGATATTGGCATTCAAAAGGTACCTACTGTAAATTAAGAAAAAGATACAAGTTATTGTAAGCTCAAGCATATTTGTTATCCTATCAATTATGAGCTTAATAATGCCAATATTTGGCTTTTTAAAATTAAATACACTTATTTTAAAACGTTTTTATTTTATTTTCTTGAGTTTACGCTGATTTTTAAGGTAATTATATTTTTTTTTCGATTTTTTTTCCATCAATTTATCTGTTTACCTACAGGGTGTAATGTAAAGGTTGAAACAAACGGTTCAGTGTCAATCGTAACGTAACTGAACATTTTTTCAAAAAAATACATATTCGCAATTTTTTTTAAATAATTGTGAACTTGCTCTACCTTATACTGATCTGCTAAATACGCCCACTTTTTTATGTTTATTCATCGAAAAGTCCAGAACAGTTGCTGATACCCGAACGTGAACAGTCTCCTTTGCGTTACACCTTGCATACTTCTCTTGTACTAACTGTTCATGACTTTGCAGTGCAAGTGATATACAACGACACTGGTTACCCGAAGCTGGTGCTTGACGGCTACTACTACCGCCCCCACAACGCTTACCGGAACCAGCCTAAAGTCCTGTGGTACTGTGCGGCCAGGAACCGGTTCCAATGTAACGCCACCCTGAGGACCTTCAATCGCGAGGTGGTGGCCGTCAACGGGGCCCACAATCACGGAAAATGACCGCCACGTGCGCGCGCGCCGAGCCTACCGCGCATGCGCGAGTTGCTGCACCTGCATCAGATATTCAGACTCTACGGGGAGAGGTTGTCGCTGCCTTTGAACGGAGCGGAGAGCGCGACAAATGATGCGAGCAATGATAAGTGTGTATAGTATTTGTTGATGGAGCCAATGTTGACATGTGTTGGAAAATGTAATAATTTTCATTGATTTCACAAATTAGATGTTGAAGAGAATTTCCAAAATAAACAGGCATTTGAAAATCAGGAATCTGACATGACATCACCTTTCGCTAATTCCATACTACATTTGTTTTACATAAAAGTTGCAGAGCTTGAATGTCCATTAATTTCTTAATTGTATAAATCGCTTTAATTCCAATTTTTATTAGTACTAGTTTCGTATTAAATACCTACATAAAGTATTTAGACTACAGTGTCATCAACGCATACAAAACCATTGATATTTGGACAATAAGGAAAATTCAGATTTACTGTCGTCAAGTACAGCCGACAGCCCACCAACCTATACAAAGCCATTGCAATCTATGTCGTGTTATTAACAGCAAACCCGTACCCGTGTTACTTTATGCGCTATCGACTACTTAACACAGACTCTCGTGCGTTGGGGCGTAGTACCTGATCATGTATCTTTCATATGGCCACAGAATAGATACTACTATTACTACTTAGTTATGATTAGGTTGTATTTTAAAACTGGTAGGTATTTAGAATACACAAAGTGATATATTTAGATAATATTCTTGTATTACATTTTGAAGTAAACTCTTGTACATTTCCAACATCAGTTCCTAATAAAATTTTAGTCATATATTCGATGTGTCGTACCTAAATATTAAATGTCTATATTGTATTTTTAGGTAGTAAGTATTTATTTTAAAATTAAAAAATATCCTGTACAGTTTATAGAAATAACATTGAACCTGTATGTACCTATTTAAAGTTTTAATTTATTGTTTATTTATTCGAAAAGAATAACTGTAATTTGTGTAACATTTAAAGTTTTAAATGTCTTTTATGATCTCTACACTGTCTTTTACTTTTAGTCTCGACGATCATTAGCAAGTCCTATCATTATCATCTATAGGTGAATTTGCCTACCTATGTTGAGTAATTTTGATCAATTCAAACCCACCACAAAGAAGGCCTTTATGACCTGAAACATCTGTATTTGCTTTACATAGACTCTATGTAAAGCAAATACATTACTCTATGTCATAGAGTAATTCTTAAAGTAGCAATCGTATGTAGCTTACGAAATTACTAATAAATTAAACTATGTGTGGTTGAATAGAATAGTACAGTCAACAGCCCACCAAGTGAAAACCATTGCAATGTAGTACAGTGTAACTCAGATACATGAGCCTAGTTAATGAAGAAATTTTCTCTAAAATTACATGACCAATTTTAAAAATTCTTTCACAGTTACATGTTTGCACTATAAACTGTCTACCAATGAAATAATTATTTCAAATCGGTCATGTAGCATTTAGCTCAACCTTAATAAGGCTGGGCCTTGTGTATTTTTTTCTGAATTAGACCACAGTGTATGATACTCGTTGTGCTGTCGACTGTACTTTCGCTCGCATGTTATTCGATGGTGTTTCACACAGTGCCAGCTATTTACGTGCCGTCGCGGACTGGGAAGTCATTGCTGCTTCACGACGGCTACACGTTCTATCTGAAGAATCAGCAGGCGCATGGTCGCAAGCAGTGGTACTGCTCGTCCCGCGACATGGCAGGGTGCCGCGCTGACGTCATCACGGCACCAGCCAGGGTTGGAGACGGTGACGTTCTGTTTCTGGTGCGAGGGAGACACATCCATGCACCGCCGAGTTACTACTTCACGCCTGATGGTAAGTACGTCAGGCGGAAGGATGTGTACCATAGATACAGGTAGCTCGTACTTAATTTTAATTTTAAGAGGCATGCTTCTTTGTCCGTAGCATTTGTTTTCTCATATTTTTTTTTGGGTTCGGAACTTTTAATACTGAATTCCTACGCATATAATTTGACCATGACCACCAAATCAAAACGTTTAAAGTCTAGTTATCCGGATCCAAAGTTAACTAAGTATATTAGTCTCCAGGCAGCATTTAATTTTTGTATTTTATTAATATTATTTTTCATTTTCTTTTATATTTTGCGTGGTCCGATATTTCTCTTCGATTGTGAAAAAAATGGCATTATATTTTGGATTGTGTAGGAGTTCAATAATAAAAGATAAGCATATTTTTATATTGAAGTAGAATTCGGCGGATCCTCGTTAAGAGTATTTTTCAAATTTGCATTTTTTTTTTAATGTATTTTCTTGCGCCTCTACGTAGATTTTTTTATTGTTTTGTGTACTTAGTATTTTTTTTACAAACGTCTACAATGTATTATCGAATATTATTTTTAATTTTTTATCTAAAGGAATGTAGGTATGTATAAATTTTATCTATCACACTATCAAGTATTTTATTTTTGCGCTGCTGTACTTTTATACATTTTTTTTCTTTTTTTTTGCGATATAATTTTTTTATGTCATTTTTTACGCTCTTTGTCGTTATTGTTAATTTGTATAATATCGATTTAAAAAGGACTATTATAAGTGTTCGTTCCCAGGAATATAATTAGTACTTAATCTTGTTAAACTGTTTCCTAGTTTCAGCGCAGTAATTCTTTAGGCATTTTTTATAATACTTAAACCTGAGCTTAAAATTAGGTTTTGTTGTTGGATTATAATGAATAGTATTGATACTATATTGAAAAATGAATAGTAAAAGTCAGTTTGTCCAAAAATGTTTATTGTGTATAAGTATTTTGAAAAGTAAAATAATGTTTAGTTCTATCAAGAAAACCTACGCGTTAAGTTGTGTGCTAAATATATATTTGTTCAATTTATGTCTATATAAAATTAATAAAAAATATATCTTAAGACGCGTAGGTTTCTAGTTGACTGTGATCGACAATTAATTTTAAAATAATACCTAGTTAGTGAAAGTTATAAAAAATTAAAGGATGTTGATGTCGTTATCATATATTTTGTAGTCGGAAAGACCATTACGTTCGTGTACCTACAGAGTTTAAAATTAAAGTACAAAGTTAATTTGTACACTGGGAAAAACGGTATCGGTATCTTAAATATTTTTACAATTGCAAGAAGAGTTGAAGCTACTGTATATCATTTACCCAGCGTCCAAATACGCATGTTTGTCGACGGATTGTAATAGTCTAGTGGAAGTTTTATTAAAGGGCATGAGAGATGCTACAGGATGTTTCGTTTACCTCACGTTGGGCGGCCTTCGCGGAAATGCGGCGCGCAGAAGCGTGGGAGTTAGGGCGGCGTGGGGTTTCCCCCTAACTTCTACGCCGCATTTCCGTACAAGAACTAGGAACGTATGGCTATCTAGGTATCTAGATATGTTACTACTAATTCTTAATGTTATAGTAAATTATTGCTCTAGGAACACTTTTCTGCATAAAATAGTATAATAACATGTTTTCTTAAAGTCAAAGTTTCCGGACATTCCTAAAATATTGGAAAAATCACGACAATGTCCATAATTTATTATAAAAAAATTCCATATTTTAGTGTTAGCAATTTTTTGGAGTGTTAACTATTTATGATAAACTAGCAAATGTGCTGATAAATTTTCCGCTTTCTTTACGTTTAACAATTTTATTAATTGTTATAATTTACTTGATTTTCTTTTTAAATTTCCATATTTATTGGTTTTAAAAAAAATTCAGTATTTGCATTATTTTATTCAAACATTTTCAGTGCAGTGTACTTAATACCAATAAACTTTAATTATCACACTTTTACTCAATCCTTACTCAACGACAATAAAACATCTACAATATCTTCCGTACAAAATTTTCCCCATCCGAATTCTATCAGCCGTCATATCATATTTAATATTTTTCCCGATCAGTTGCAATCGACTGTATCCATGGACGACATGAATTGCGCAGTTGTGACGGATCAATACCTACGGAGTTATGAAAGAAAGTTCGGCAGGGCACGGGACCGTATGGGCGTGCCCTGCGTGCCCTGCGATCTCCGCAGCAGCCTAGTTTCCCCTGTATGCCCTAATTTTGGCGCATTCGCCCTTTGTTCGTAGGGCGCGCGCGAGTGTGCGTGCCCTCCCTCGCCCGCCCGTACCCGCCCGCTACTACAATGACGTAGGCTGACGTAAAATACGGTGTAGGGTATTTATAGAACGTTACTCTTACGTTTGTTATGATGTCGAAATGCGTACCAATAATATTTTGTAGGCTACAGGTAAAATTATTCGCGAGTAAAATGTTTGCGAGAATATTTTGCTAGATGTTTTATTTATTTAATAAAGGTAGATTAGCTATTTTTAGACACAATTTTATTACGATTTGATATTAGAATATTGGCTGATACGATACGTGGCATTTTTGTGATTTAATCGCACATAATATATTACATACCTACCGATTTAATTAAACATATTTAATTTATTTACAAAAGGATAATGTGCGTTAATTATTGAGTATAAATAATTACAAATTAATGCATAATATTTTCAAATAAAACAAACCTCTTGACAATATTTTATTATTATATATTTCTTATTTCTATAGGTTGTAGTCATGCAAATATGTGTCCCTAGCTGACATTTGTATAAACTTTTATGACCGCAACACCTGCGTTAGGTTTCCACCGCTAATCGTCAGTCAACGCGTCGTTACGGTATTTGGTGCGTAGCGCGCGGTGACGTAGGCGGTGGGGTAGCTGTGTGTATGGTGTCCCGGCTCGGGTCGGGCTCGGATCGCAACGCGCGTCGCAGCACGCGAGGCCGCGCCGGGAGCCACGGGCAAGACGCGGCACGCGGCGGGACATGCGCGTGGCGCCGCACGCCTCCGCTGCTGATGGTGTCCCCAATCGATAATGCCCCAGAATCTCTCTCCGGGAACCCCTCGCACTCTTCACTCCTCTCCCGATGCCCTAGCTCACCATATCCGTCAAAATATAACATCCCATTGCAATAATAAGGTCGTTTTTACGATACACCCTCCGCAGATGTATTTCCGTTATGCTTAATGGCTGTTATAAAGGAACTTTTGGTACTACAGAAATTATTTCTTTGTATTTCATTCCTTTTAGGTTTAGGACGGGGAGCGTTGCACGGTCGTGAATTATTCAGCGTGGCGCGTTTAAAATGCTTTTGATGATTATTTTCACTCGTTTTAACATTGTTTACATTTGAAATTGTGTAATATTTTATGGATGAATGTAGGAGCGAGTAAACACAAGGAGCCTTTCCGTGAAATAGGTAGCGTTTGAATATTTTATTCTAATGTTCATATTCATCGTAATCATGACTATCACGCTCATCAAACGAACCAGAACGTTGGCCAACTTTGTTGGTGGTTGTAGCGTCGTCGTGTGCGCGCCGGGAGACGCGGTGCTGGGCGTCCCGGGCGCGCTGGCTGGTGTGGCGCGGCCACAGCGCGGCGGCGGTGCACGCGCCGGCTTGCGGGCTCACCGTGCGCGACAGACACGGCTGCGACTGCCAACTACGGACACACTTACCCCACTCAACACTAACAAATAAACACTCTCTTATAACGTAGGGCGGCGTCAGCCTAACTTCCAAATTTACCGTTTTAGACCTAAATAGTTTGGGCCGATGTCGTCATTCGAATAAAATAACGGCTAGTTCCGACTTTGAACTTGATTATATGGTCAGGCATGTTGTTTTGAACGGCTAGCTTGCTATCTCTGTGTTAATTAGCATTTTAAAATAATTTTTCAGAAGCAAACCAGTCGTAAAAGGGTTCGATGACGTGGTTTTCGTTATGGTCGTTTGTTCCTTTAATTGTATGTTAGGTTAGGACATGTGATACAGGCGCAACGTCCGTTTAATTTTGCACTTTGTTCATATAGCTTGTTAGATTGGTTTCCGTAAAGCTTATTTTACTAGCACCTAGCAAATTTTCCACAGGTACTTAATCCATAAGACAAAATAATTATATAAGATAATTTAAATTATGATTCATAGATATGGTATATCTTGCTGACGTCGTTATGTGGAGCTAATTTGTCAGTATTATTATCTCTATAAAATATTGCAGATATTAGGGCCCTAGACAAATCAGTTATTTAATAGCATATCTTATATTCTTAGGTCTTTAAATATTCCCATTAAAGTACAAATGCACGTAGTAATTATAATTACGTACCTATCTAGCTTTAAGGACGAAAGAGTTACTAGTTTGGAAGCCAGCAACATTACTGTTATTTACTGTGCTGAACTAAATAAACATTTCATTTAAATTTTAGAGTAGCAAAATAGTGCCTTGCAGAGTAGGTAATAAAGAAAAATCCTCACTTGCATTTCATGAAAATATTTTTTACAACCTTTGCTCTCCGATCTCCGTCCATTATAAAAAAAAGTGTATAGATAATGCAAATAATAAAACTTAATTCTTTATCTAATTAAATAAGTTTTTCATTATTTCATGATTAGGCGCCCACAGGACCATTGTCGCTGTCACTGCCAGTCCCCGGGCTCTACTTGATAATGTTAAGCCAAGACGTTTTTGCGACAACCTGGATATTTTGCATATGTTGCGCCCACTTCACTTGGCTATTCGTATTCGCTATTGGATGTTGGTCGTATTTGTCAAATATATATGTGTTTGTTAACATATTGTGTGTCGAATAGGCCAATAAGGCGAATAATTTGTCACACATACCAACCACACATGGCAAGTATAACAAATACGCAAATACGAATAGCCAAGTGAAGTGGGAGCATTAGATTTTTGCATTGGCTACAATATGTCAGACAATGTTGGCGAGATAGCAAAACAAGTGAGGATACGTCACCAAGATTGTACAAACTCCCTTTTTAAAGCTTTTATAAGATCCATTTTCAATCGATTTGTTATTTCGTTCATCCCATCTTAGCCGATGCAAATTCAAGCTTGAATATCTGACAGAAAATTGAGCCTAAAATATTACCGAGATTTGGCTAGCTTTGTTACTGTCGCCAGCGAAAGCATTTTGGTAAGAAATGATGGTAGAGTCCCTGTTATCATTCTCACAAGTGTTGATTGCTTGTTAGATGTTCGCGCTCGGTACCTGTCGACTGCCCGCGGAGGGCGGCTCCTATTCTACGATGGCAACACGTTTTTCATCAACTCCAGGAAACGGCAGGACCGGGCGCGGCTGCTGTGGTACTGCTCGTCACGGAAATCGAGGCACTGCCCTGCCTCTGTCCTGACTCTGAACGATCAGGTGCTAGGGCAGGCACCAGTGCACACTCACCCGCCTAAAGTCTCGAGCACGTACGCCAACTTGAACGATTACGACGAGGACGATTCTTTGGTATGCTAAAAATACAAGTTAGAAGTTTCAGAATGGAAGCCTAATTGTGTGACTTTAGTGGCGATAAAAAGAGCCACGTACTAATCTAGTCTAATATTATGTGATCATAAATAATAAGCATGTAATTTTATACCTCCCGTTGGAATCTATACAGGAAATGAAATTGTTACAAACCATCAAACGCATCCATTATGAATATTCAAACTGAATTACTTAAGACAGAAGTTCTGTTCAACTCACCTTATCAAATTTTGTTATTCTATTTATAAACGACGGAACTGGCTAAAATAGCCCAAATAAACCGTTTATCGTCTAATTTTAAATAATCAAATTTAAAAGTAAATGTATAATTTTGTATGTCTAGTATAACCATATCTAGTAAATTACCTTATGTCTTCCCGATTGTTGACTATTCGTTTATAATTTATAACTATAACACATGATAGATTTCATGTGTATCAAGATTGAAAATGATGATGGTGTAGTAATTTGATACTCTACGAAGAGCTCAAATATTGTCTTCAAACAAAACCCAACTCTATCTATAGGTAATGAAATTAGACAAATTATTTAAATCAAGTACAAAGTACCTATATTTAATGCTAGTTATAGTTATGTGCCATGATATTTAAGGTAGACAATTTATATAAAATTTATTTATTATGCGTAATTTAATTAGTTTTAAGAAATATATGTGTCAAAAATTGTAAAATAAATGTGCCATAACTGTAAACTTGAATAAAAATGTTTGTAAAGTGTAGTCTACAAAATATATTGTGTAGTTAAAAATAATCTTGACAATCGCAGATGTCTGGCTGTGCGGTATTGTACAGATTGCTACCTGCCTCGTTCTGGGAACCAAAAAAAGCATGTCTAGACACCCTGCCCTTTAAAACTTTTCTTTGAATGGTTTTTATACGAGTAGTACAGATTGCTTTCATATTCTAGGGCCAGGGGCAGGTAGAGTCCGTTGGACATTCGAAAATACTACCTTATGTTTTGGTGTTAAAGATTTAATTCACTTGATCCATGTTTAGAATGCTAAAAGTGTTTTTTCTGTTTAGCCTAGTCCTGGTTTTGTTGTTAAATTGGTATTGGTTATAAAAAATTAAAACATCTGCCGTAACATGGTATTTGTTAAAGGTTGCTTTCTGTAAGAAGTGATTTCCAGCTATACTTTTAAACCCCACATGGTTTGCTGTTCAAAATCCATGATGTACATCGTAGTACGTAAAATAAATTTCTAAATCGATATATTTATATCTTGACTTCTTTTTTTAGTTCAGTACCCCTAAGTTAATTATACAAGCCTTGCAAGACCTCAGGCTTCAAGGGCACAATGACTTGCTCAGTCATTGAAGTCAGCCTTCTCTTTCTAAGATCGTATGTAAGAAGAGATGAGAGTTATTCACGTGCTTTTTGGATCGAAGATTTATTTCCCTGTTGCACGTGGAGTCCAAGTAGGCGATGTGCGAATGGGAGGCCTAATAGCGAAATTGTCAATCTAGTAAAGGACGGAGAATAGAGGTAAACGTACCCTCTACAGAACGTAAACATCCTAAATGGTCTAGCACGTGTAGGTGATTCGAGCAGTACTACATCTAGGCTCGTTATACACGGAATGATTCAAAATGTCACAATTAAAAAAAAATCATCTGCCGTTTCTTGTCTCCTAGGGATTAAAAAAGTAACACTGTTTCGCAGCTCTACTTATTAATAACGATTAAGTGCCATTAAATGAATCTGAACAAACCAAACTTTAGAAATTTTGTAATTGTTTTGTTTACCACTTAACATCAATAGACATTTTGTCTTCAATTTAAAATGCGTAATGACTGATTATTCACGCACGTTTTACGCAAGCGCTTTTAATTTGTTTTTCATTAGATTGTAGGAACTTTATAAAAAGAGTTGCCTAGAAAGAGGCAGCCGTTTCGTCATGGCCCTATTGCGTGAGCCCAACCAAACCCAAAGTAGTAAACATCTGGTACTAAGCTATCTGCGTACCGTTACGGTGAACAAACTACAGGTATAGTAGCTACTTGTTTAAGTTCACTAACATTTGGTACCTATCTAAGATTGCTTTTTTTGTGAGCTACATGAGTAAGCTAGTGCTTTGATAGCGATTATTTTAAATAATGTCCATGGAATGTCGATGGTGGGCTTTCCATGTGTAACGTCTGACTGTGTTCATGATTAATTAAGTTATTTATTAGGTATTTTAATGTCCGGTACATGTTTTTATTCGTGTTCGAGAAATGAATGTTGAGTGAGTCATTAAATCTAGACGTAGAAGAGTCTGTGTATACTTTAAAAAATGATTTATTGTGTCAATAAATTGAAATGTTTTACTTAATATTGTTGTTTTATTTAATTCCCTTCACAATAAAATTGTGCCGTCTCTTCATATGGTAGAGTCAAGAATAGTTAATTAGGTACTGTGCGAGAAAGTATGATAGGTAGTTGGTACGGGTACGGGTAAACATTTTTGTCAAGACTCATTTAATTGTTTTTTTGCTTTACTGACGTCTACTGCTGTTTTCTTCTAGGTGAGTCGGAGCAAACGTCTACTAACTAAGAACTAGTATGAATATGTTCTTCTAGATGCTCCAAGCATCTACAGAATACTGCGGACTTTTGGATGATAGATTGACTGACACATATACCAACGTGTCAAGATTATGTTTAATTTATACGTACACTTTTGTTTTTTTTATAATTTTATTTAGATGGCGCAGTATTTTTAGAAATTATTTTATATTTATTTACTTACTTATCTACTGTACTAATGATAGGATTTCACGGTTGCAACCAGGGTTGACAGAATGATAAATTGCGTAATACTTCGAATGTAGTGTGAAGCAAATGAACTGTTTTTATTAACTGATGAAATATTCCTCAAATAAGATTTTTATATTTGTATGAAATATTTCAAACATGTATAAGATGAAGGTATTTATTTTAGCAGAACTATGTATGCTGCTGAACTTTCTCATGTTATATTTGGGTCCAAAAAAATTCGTCGCAGGTTTTTTGGAAGTTTCGATGAATAGCCTTATTAAAACAAAACTGAAATTGTACTTGAATTGTACTTTGTGTCTGAACGAACCCTCAACGAACACATTCTGACAACCCTGACAGCCGTTGTTGTGTCGAATTTATGCGTAAATCGGAACGGTTAAACTCGTTAGTCTATGGTTTTCGTTGAATTTACTCGGAAATTACCTCGGGATGCGGCTCTATCGGGCAGGGAAATGGGAAAATATTACCAATGTAAATTATAAAGACGTGTCTATCGTTCCGTGAGAATGCAGTCGAGTTATTGTAGTCATGTAGCGCATTCACACCGGAGCATCCGTTAGTTATTGTTCCAACTTAGTGTTGTTGGGTTCCAATTCAAAGGAAATATACTGGCTCATATGTCTGTGTATAACATAGTCTAGCTAGAAATATCCGCTTCTTATTTTGCGGGACTGTATAATCTGTTGTATTTTTATCATATCATACTCGCTCGATTGAATGGATAGGATGTGTATCTTTTGAATATATCTAAGGTACCTATTTATTTACAAGTAAGGATTTGTATTTCTGAAAAAGTAATACGTTTATTTAGAAATTAGACTGAATACCTATATCTTGCTAATCAATTAAGGCCAAAGTACAAATTCCGTATCATCTAGGTTCTAGGTAGTCGGTAATAGCATAATAAAGAATTTGAATTATTGTAGGTAGAGCTACTCGTAACTAGATATTTTCTTTATCTAGAAACACCGTCGTTGAAAGTGTCGTAGGTTCTTTCGTGAGATTAATTTTTAAGGGCAGACAAACAGGAGCCACAATAGATGGTAAGCGGTCACCGTCGATCTAGCTACCTCTAGACTCTAGACCTCTTTAATTTTTTATTATCGCGTACTCGCATTCGATTTTATATTAGCATACAGCATTCGTGTGTAGTCTGCTTAGGCTCTAGAGTTTGGGTTCGAATCCCAGTTGTTTAATTTAATTGTCTAATTGATTGATTAACATTAACATCTAGCTAGGTCTAATTTTATGTCAAGCTATTTAATATCTGCTGTGGCTGTCTGATACTGTGAACTAGTCTTTGCAATCTGTGGCCAAAACTATTTTTATTCAGAATGCAAATAATATAGTTTTGGTACAAATTCTTTTAATAAGTGAGTAAGGTGGCAAACATGTACACTCGACAGCATATCAATATTTGTGTCATTAAGATTACAATTATTATGACGCAGAGAATAAGAATGGTGTAAATTCCAAATAGTCTTGAGGTGCTGTCGTTTGTAACAACATCGTTTACTAACAATCATTCGTGTAGAAAAATATAACCCAGTTTTATCAATGAATGTAGAGTTACGCAAACTTCCAATTCTACATAAAATACATAATATACATAGTATTGAAGATACGGCCGTATCGCGTAAAACGAATTCATTCATGCCTACCTATAAGTAGGTAGATAATAATCTCTGAATACTGAGTAGGTAATGTGAAACCGCCTGGTGCGCCAGGAAGTTGGACAGGCAGCGCCCTCAGGCGTAATGACGTCGTAAGTTATGTTCCTTTGGATTGTAGAACTTTTTCCGCGGCAAAGATGCCGAGTATCTTTCACATTTCACAAAAGGTGGCGCTACTAGTCTCGGAATAATTATAAATAAGTATACGAAACGAAAACAAACTGTGACAATAGACTTTGCTTTCAATCTATCGTATATAAGTATTGTTACATGTAATAAAATAATACGTTTGTAAAATAGTGTAATTATAGTACGTACGCGTTAAGAAAATAGTAAAAAAAAGAGCACGTCTATCCCCGGTTGACAAATTAGATGACTTAGACAACTGTGCCATAAGAAGGAAAGTTCAATAAAAAAAATTTCAACTTTCCTTCTTATGGCACATTTGTCTAAGTCATCTAATTTGTCAACCGTGGATAGACGTGCTCTTTTTTCACTATTTTATTAACGCGTACGTACTATAGTACAAAACGGATAGTATAATATCCTTCAATTAGGTATATAAACCCTGGAGAAATATAGAGTAGGTAGACTCTTCTACGTAACTACTAGAGGCAACAACTTGACTAATTTAATTATCTTCTCTAAGTATCAACAATTGCCCTAACATATTTATTTTCTCATATATAGTAACTTATATGACGGATCCCGGAAAATACTTAAGTATTTTATATCGTCAAGTCGCATAATTATTTATTCAGTACGTAGAAAAATATACTTACTTATAAGTTTATTCCGTAATCCAGAACTTCCAATGCGGAAATCACATGCGTATTATTTTGATTATTTCAGTGCAGTAACATTGGAGGTACAGTCGACAGCAGATCGATGGTAACACTTTTTACTTTTGACAGTTCTTATTATTTGCGTCGTAAGACTTGAAATCGTACTGCAAGTGTTACCATTGATCTGCTGTCGACTGTACCTACACCTACCTTCTCATAAATTGAATCCTATCGGTATCGTAAAAGATCTATAATTTCTGGCTAGCCCCCAAGGAATATTTGCCGGGAAATATAAATAATTATAGGTAGTTTACATCTTTTATTATCATTCATTAGTACAATATCTGGCAGGTATTGGCAGCCGCTATGAGGACATCGAAGACGTCCCAAGGGCACAATTTGATGACGCAGTCGCCAAGATCTATGAAGGGAATCCATTAAAACTACAGTGGACAAGGAGTAGGGTACAAACCGTAATCTCGTTGGTAGAAGAAAGCAAAGCTGCAGTCGCCAGCGGAACATCGAGAAGCAGCAGTTATTACTACTGTGGTAACCATTACGATACAGTGGATGTGGCCAATGAAAAGATATTACTAGTGCTACCCAAAAAGGACACCGATCCTGTTAAAATAGTTGATCCACTCGAGAATTACTATGATATTCTTACTCAGTACCACAGCTCCGCAAATCACCCTGGTCGTTATAAGACGATTAAGGCTTTCAGGCACAAACATTCAATACCTCACCAAGTTGTCGGAATCTTTATTAACTTGTGCAAGGTATGCCGAAATAAAAAGAGAAAAGTCAATTAATTAATTTCACGAGACCTTGACGTTTAAATACCTACTTAATTAGTTCTATGATCTATTTTACTTGTATTAGATGTTAATGATTTGATCGTTCAATAAACGATATTTAAAAGTTACTTTGTTCAAGTATGTTATTTAAATCAAGTTTGACATTTTATTTCCGTATTTATTTGTATCGTGTATTTATCTATGTTTCTAGATCCATATAACAGTACAGTACACACCTATAAGAAATCCTAGTTAGAGACTAGAATACCATGAGTCATAAACTCGCATTTCGCTATCGAATTCAGGTACTTCTCAAATTAAAGTAGTAAACTAATGAATGAACTACGGACAAACTTAGGACAATAACTGAAAGCGTACCAAGTAGGTATTTCGGAATAAAATTAATTGACAGTGAAAGCTAATATGCACTTTTTATTTAGTCAGGTAATAGAAACTCGTATTAATTTGGAAGGGGGATGGAGTAAACGTATCCAATAGCGGAAACCCCAACCCTCTCCATGCATATATTCAATAGATATATTTATTAGAATAACCAAAATACCATGTTGTTATATATTTCTATATAGTGAATAAATAAATAAATTAAAAAATAAATATGCACTCGACATCACATCATGATAGGGGTGCGATCGCTTGATGGGCTTTCGGTTGTATGTGTAGCTGCAATAGGATGCAGTACGGTCTAAATTTTAGACCCTAAAACAAAGAAAAATATGCAGAAAAATGAGTATGTGAAACTCTCGACCGATTTTTATAATTCTTATGCCTTAACAATCTAATTTTTAAGCCATCTACTAGAATTTTTTTTTACAATTCTTAGGTCAAGTAATTCTTAATAATTTCTCAACCCGTTGTATACTTATCTCGGTTTTCTGTATTTGGTGGAGATGATTCACTATAGCTAAATGATCTTTCTGCGTCATCTGACAATATATTCCAGATTTTCAATACATAACCTCGCGCCGCGGAAACCCGATGATATTCTTCGAGAACACTACCTTCACTCGGGAGCGCGGCAACGAATCTAAGGTGCGCTGGGTCTGCAGCAAGAAACGTGCCCTGTATTGTACGCGGGCGCTGGTCACCATTGGCGGATTCATGGCTAAACAAATGGGCTTCCACAATCATGATTAAAAATATATTCGTACCTACACGTGATTTGGACCCAACCAAATGGAGCCAAGGGCGTCGCCGGCCCATGGCTCAAGGGTAGACATAGATGGACGACGGAGAAAATATTAATTGTGGCAAAGTCAAAAGTACATGACGCTTCACACCAACGGAACATCTTCTTGAATGATGTGTCAAGCAAGTCAAGTGAACAATACTAATAACTTTGGTTGCTTTATATTTTGCTACAAGGGGGGAGCTGCCCCTTTTGCCACCCCCTTGGCGACACTCTTGAGGACAGAAGATACAAGCTGATAAAGAGAACGACATGAAATGAGAATGACGAAGAGAATGAAAAAATTCTTGCCGTGGACAGGACTTGAACCTGCGACCTAATCTAATTTATTCACCGAGCATGGATAATGCTTAATTCAAATTCTGGACAATATTAGAATTGGAAAATGAAACAGAAAACGGCAATAGACCAGATTTTATCACTCTAGTCGCTAGAATGATAGCCATGGAGAGAATAATGAAGAATCGGCATGACAGAAAAATAAGAACGAGGAACGATGTCTTCTACAAGGGACATGACTAGGACTGAATGTAATGATGATGATTTATGTCGATGTTTGAAAAACAATTAGTAAATGACGTTTTTCGCGTCTTTAACGAGTGCACAATGTGTATAAGTCTAAATTATTTAAGTCTGTAAAAAAATAATCAAAATAATAACCATTTTAAAAACTTGTCTGCCTTATCGAAATTTCAATGTTTATTTTAATCATTCATATTAATATCTACTCAAATAATAATTATAGATAGTTATGACTTACCTAAGAAAATATACAGATTGTTATCCATGCATTTTTTTATTATAATAATTATTTATTCAGTACCAGAATTTGCAGTTATATCTTAATTACTAAATACATTTAAGGTGTTATGGCATGTGTGTTAGACAAAACTCTAACAAACACTCAAATCCCCACATTAGGATTCCCTTTGTCGTGGGGACTAGTGTATTTCCAACAAGTGCATATGACATGTACACTCGACAGCACATCAATAGTGGCATTTCTGATTTTCTGTTATGGTGCAGCCAAAGAGGTTCAAATTAAACGTCTATCTGTACATACACAATGTATCGGAAAGTGTATACTCCGAAGGTATTGATAATTGTACAACTTTTGATCTACGACTTGTAGGTTTTCTATTTATTAGTCTCCTACAAATATATCGTTATAAAATGTATGAAAATATCATAAAAAATCGATAAGTCGTTAAACAAAAGTTGTTCAGCTAGCTGTACTGAACACTGTTACATCCTGTGCAATCAAGTAAAATAAAGAGCATGAAACTGAATATTTCAGATCCTCAGTTCGTAAACTCAAGACGCGGAAACCCCATGATAATCTTCGAAGGTGTGAACTTCATTCGTGAGAAAGGCAACGGTGCCAAGTTGCGCTGGGTTTGCGGCAAGAAGCGATCTATGCAATGCACGCGTTCGCTAACCACCATAGACGGAGTCATCGCTAAGGTTGTTGGCTTCCACAATCATTTTTAGGCATTTCTTCCTCTCGTTGGCGATGGGGACGTATAAGATATTCGTGGGCTTTACGCCTGACACACACACACGCGCGATCTGCACCTCTGTGGGAAAGACTTATAACTTTAAAAAGAGAAGATGACGGTTCACTAGAATTGAGCGTAGACTCATTACCTAACATAAGCAGCTCAGTAGTGGACAATGAACAAAGTCAAAATTGTATAAACGTCCAACCAGAAATAAATTTCGGGAGCATATATCTCGATAAAATATGAAAAGAGCTCTTCTTCTCTGCCATGCACCTCGCCGACCCAAATCCTGGTATATTTAAAGTGGTAGTCAACGAGAGACTCTGTGTTTTGACAGTAATTCCATATAAATGAGTTGAGGGTTTTAGTCCTCGACGTCTTACCTCAATAATTTTTACGTCGTGTAGAGAACGAAGGTCAAAAACAGAGAAAAGTGTACTTAGATTTTATTAAGAAATACTTGGCAAATTGATTGATACTAGTAGACAGTTTCGAGTATACAATTGTAAAGAATTTTATTAGTCAGTCAAGTACTTTTTGAAACAATCTAAACCATTACAGACGGTAACAAAACTCTCGTCAAAGGGAATATTGTAAAAAGGGATTTTTTATTGTTAAAAATATTGTCGTAATTTTTGTTAGGTTACATTACTATCCTGTAAACATATTAATTAGGTAAAACGAGAATTACCGTGCTAAACATTTATTTTATTGATGTCTCGATATTTCTCGTAATTCCAGTTTTATCTAATTAATAATAATTATTAATAAAAACCGTGTAAGTTTAAAAAGCGCTATCCTGTAAAGTTGATAGTCAAACTGAAGATTTTACAGTAAGTTGCATATCAGTGCTAAATTACTGTTTTGTTTATTTTCAAATTATATACATGTTTACATCCCCTTAAATTATATACATCCCTCTGATCAGTGTTTTGTTAGCTTATATTCTTTAAGCAAATTAATAGAAAATTATAAAAATTATTCATTGCGTTTGTTATTTGTAAAATACGAAATGGACCGTGGTGCCTGAAACACAGTTTGTCAACTAAATCACGCGAGGGCTTCATGCTAATTAGTGTAAATTGTTACAAATAAAGATTTTTATTGCAATTTTCATCGTAGTTGTGAATTGAAATTCCCAAGAAAACTATGTATATATGTTGTTATGCTATCATTTTCTAACATACGTACGTTCTAGCAAGTGGCATGGACTTTCTTTAACGCTAGTAGAATAGTAAGAAAAATTTCTTTCTAATCTACTACTACTGACTTGGCTAGGAGGGTTAGATTACGGACAATAAATTGAAAAATACTCACAAGAAAGATATGATAATATCCGTGACGTAATTCTTCATAGATATCACCATGCGAATCATTCCCTTATATTAAAATGACCTGTGTTCCAATAAGTTTATATGTACATACTTACTTTGATATTTTTCATTTTTTGCAAGATCCTAATGATTTACACCTGTGAGAATCCGGTCGTAATTAAATTCTGGTTTTATTTAGATTAAGTGAGTGATCCAAGTTGTTCTTTTCAGAGTGGTCAGAGTGCAAACTCTTCCGAGGAAGGTTATTCTCATTTCACGACCTGGAAATAGCTCTACATCACTGTTCTAATGACTAATCAGAAATTAGTTCGCTCTACAAGGCCTCTGTGAAGATAACTAAAGTTATATGTTGTGAAGAACCGACGCTGAGCAAAAAGAAAATTAACATGTTAGATTCTTCAGGACTGATATACCTACATAGATAGAATACATTTTATGCCCAAAAACCAGTCGGGATATTGTCTTGGTAACAAATTCATTTACTTTTGTCTTAAAAAAACATTTAGTGATGATCGAAATCATCTAATACGTTATTTAAAACTATATCGCGGTGATAAACGTGGCTTAAAAGTTATTCCATGCCTTAAGCAACGGTCCATTCCTAACTTAACGTTTTTATGAAGTTTGAAATTGAAAAAAAAAACACTGTTTAAGGGAAGTGTTAAGCTATGTTTATGGCTAATTAATGTATATAACAGTAAAATTAAAGAAAATCTGTTCATCGGTTATGAGTTGCTACGGACGGCGGCGTAGCGCGCTCGCGTAGCACATATCGTAGCTTTTGAAAAATATGCATAGTGCTCGCTGACAACACAGTGGAACAGTCAATTCCGAAGTGGAAATTCTATTCCAAAAAAAAACGACTCAATATGCAAGACATTTTATATATTTAAAACATTTTTTTTTTCGAAACAAATCGATATACTAGTAGGAGAGGCTTTACTCGACTTTTTACCCGACTACGCATGAAGGAGGGTTAAGTTTTTCGAGTTTATGTATGTCTAATTCTTTGGCACGCGCTGCAGCCTAACAACTTGATGGGTTATAACATATGAGGTGACGTTAGATTCGTCTTGATTGTAGGAGAGACATAGGCCATAATTTTTTATCAAAGGGGGTAAAAGTTTTGGCACTCGTTTTTTTATAATAAATAAGGTTTTTACTCCAAGTAATTAGGCCGCTGTTAGAGAATTTATTGAATAATAATTAGGTAAGTACATATTTGTAACAATAATTTATGTGTCTTAAATAATCTAGTGCTTCCAAGTTTACACTAGTCATTTAATAAGGTAGGCCCTATTAAATTGTCTAATAATAACTAGCCATCAATGAACGATTTTCCATTCGATTCTATTAGAATCTTTTAAGATTTTAGGGATTATAAGAATTATGGGAAGATAATTTACTTGGGCCTTTATACATTATATACATATATTTATATAGGTTAGATGTGTTTGGGTTGTGATTTGTTGTAAAAAATATTTAACCAAAGCTATATTTGATAGATAATGAGTTCCTTTTGCCAATGTTTAGCAAACGTAAACATAAGTATAGAAATAATAATATTTATGTAGGTACAGTCAATACCACATTAACATACTCGTATACAAAGCCAATTCAATCTCTGCTATATTGCGACTGTGTATAGCTTCCATATGTTATGATGTGCTATCGATTGTACATAGGGTTTTTGGCTGTGTGAAACGCGATTATATAAATATAATATACGTGCTTAAATTACTTTGAGTTTTTGTTTCATGATTTACAATATAAGGGGTGCTGTTGGAGTAGTAGTTACAAATAAATTATTTTTCTGTTATCAATATCACTGATGTGAATTGAAATATCGAAAAACCAAGTGTATGATAATGATAGCAATAGGCCATGAAGCAAGGAACGGCCTATGGAGTAGGCTATATTTACATCGCAGACTCTGCTTTTGCATGACAAATCTAGCGTCTCTGCCATTTATTAACATTCTCACTCTTTATTTAATATTTAGATTTTCATTTCGCATAGCGGATATGCAAGAAAAATTCAAAAGAATTTATACTCTTTTTTTTACTTTAATGTCATAAAATTGCCGAGGCATTATTCCAAAGTTCTCATTATTGGCCTAGATATCATCTTATCTTATCCTAATTGGGTGCCAATGTGGCGGCACTTCAACCCATTGGGATCTTTTGTGCTCTCCCCTTTCCTTTATGCTCCTTCCTCCTCCCTAAAGATATAACTCAATAGGTCCGCTATGCAGCTCATGGGAAGGAGCCTGTAGTCTACTGGTTCCGGATAGATCTAGATATTAACTACCTTGGTATTAAGTAATTTAATTGTAATTATTTTCATAAAGATGTGCAGCTGAAAGTTTTGTGCCACTTTTTCTCCTCAGCGCACCTTTGCCTTGCAAAGTGGTGTAAATGTAAAATAAAATAAAATTAACTGCAAAAATGTACACAACGTACCTACTTACTAGCAATAATTAGATATGAAACCGATTCTGAAAAAAAATTGTATGTGGGTGTTGCTGGTGGGTTCCAGGAGCAGTAATGATACCAACCAGGAATGGCAAGAGTTTTCTGATAATGCTCGACGGCTACACGTATTCCCGAACCAACTCACAGCATACCTGGATCTGTTCCTCGTACAAAGCGCGTAATTGCAACGCGCGTTTGCGGAAAACCGAACAAGGAATTGTACACGTCAACACTCATTCGCACCCACCACCACATTATGTGGTACGAAATGGGAAGTATATTAAAATGTAACTCTTGTATCGGATAATTGATAAATATCAATAGTTTATTACGTAAGGGGCTAGTTGCGAGTACACGTTGAACGATCGTACAAGTTAAGCAACGTTGGGCGAGGTCAGGACTTGAATAGGTGACCGCTAGTGACACTTTCCTCCTTGCCTCGGAAAGCACGTTAAGCAGTTGGGCCCGGTTGTTGTCGCTTGATAGCTGTCGTTGGGCCACGTCAAAGGCCTACGGGCGGCCTCAATAACTTTGACAAATTGGTTTGGCCACTAAACCACACGAGAAAAGAAAGAAAAATAGTTTATTACTTTTCGTTAACAAAATTGATGGGCAAGTGAAATTTTTTAATTTATTACAAAAAAATATGTACTAAGAAAGAATTGTATTAAGATAGAGTATGAATTACTCACTGTGACATTCATATTGTTGGAAAGTAATGAATAAAGATAATAATTGTGACTTTTGACTTCGAAATATTGTATTGCAAATTTAGAATACAACAGAGAAAAAAATACGTCAAGAAAATGTACGGTTAATACATACTTGCTTACGCTATATACTTACTCTTTTACTTTTGACTTGTCAAGTGACATAAAATTGTCGGGTCCTTATTTAAAAAATCTGTATATGGGTGTTGCTTCCAGGAGCAGTAATGATTCCAACAAGGAATGGCAGGAACTTTTTGATATTGCTCAATGGCTACACGTATTCTCGGACTAGCTCGCCTTATCTCTGGGTCTGTTCGTCGTACAAATCACGCGTCTGCAAGGCACGGTTGCGTAAAACCGACGCAGGGATTGAACTCATCCACATGCCTCATTGTCACCCACCGCCCACAGACGATGGAAGACAAAGAAAAGTTTTACAGTGACTCCAACCCGCATTAGGCCCTCTCGAGCGCTATCTTCAAAAAAATCATTATTCATTATTTCAGTAATATGTCTATTGCTATGTAAAATGTACCGAATATGGAAGCAAATAAATAACATTTGAATTTTTGACATTTGAATATACAGGTTGTAACGGAAAGGGTATATGAAGCCGAAGGGAGGGTGTTTGGTATCGGTAACTGAACTTTGGTTCTACGACTTTTATAGACTAAGTTGGGCGATGAAATATATTTTAATATAATGACGGTCATAAATATAATTACAAACACCGAAGCAATAATGACTCCCACGCATTTGAACGTCAATGAGACGTAGATAGTATTTATTTTAATTTAATATTAAATTAAAATTTTAATCTTCTCAAATATTACAATAGATGAAAAACAATGGTCACACATATTTACAGACAGCGAAGCAATAATGATCCCTACGCGGAGCGGTAAGAAGTACCTACTGATGTTGGACGGGTACACGTACTCGCAGATTAACTACAGCGTGCTTTGGCTGTGCTCGTCCAAGAGCTCCGGATGCCCAGCGCGCATCCGTCGGCTCAATAGCGGCGAGATAATCCGCGTGAACACCGAGCACACGCACGACCCGCCCAAATATGTCCGCGCTAAAGGCATATTAATTAAAGTGTAATCGTACACGAAGCATAACGGCACCCAGGGCCTAGCCATTTGAGTTTTGTTAACGCAAGTAAAATAGAACGAAAATTTATTTTATTTTTTATTTAAAATTTATTGGAAAACCAACGGCAATTATCAAAGGGTAAGTTACACAATATAAAACTGATAGCCAATTACAGGTTTTCGCTGTTAGAATTGGATTGACATTAATAACTAACGAGAAAATAATGTCAATTCCATACAGTTTTCATTCTATTCTAGTAGCGGTAATACAACAATAAAAACAAAGTTATCAGAAACAATTTTGCAACCGTCACGTTTTCACCATTTTCAAAAGTTCGCTCCATAAATACAGACTGCGATGCTATAACGATTCCCACGTTTCTCTTATGTTTTAGTGCAATTCTAGTAACCTTTCATGTACAGTGATTTTAATCTTAATTATAAGAGATTAATACAATAGATGAAAAACAATGGTCACACATATTTACAGACAGCGAAGCAATAATGATCCCTACGCGGAGCGGTAAGAAGTACCTACTGATGTTGGACGGGTACACGTACTCACAGATCAACTCCAGTGTGCTTTGGGTGTGCTCGTCGAAGAGCACCGGATGCCCGGCGCGTCTCCACCGGAACAAAACCGTCGGCGCGATAGTCCACGTGAACACCGAGCACACGCACGAACCGCCCAAATATATCTACTCTAATGGCAGCTATATTAAATTGTAATTTTCAAAATTTGGAAGTAACGTGACGGTAGCTATTTTGTGATATTGATTTTATTGTATAGTTTGTACTAGCTGTACCCGTAACTTCGTTTGCGTAGAACTCGCTAAAATTGGTATTTGGCATCAGTATCGATATTTAAAAAAAACATTACAATTATTCTTTGCAAAAAATATCCTATGTACAGACTCAACTTTTTTTATAGTCTAACTAACGTTAATAATAAATTAATTAGATAATGTTCGCGAATATGTTGGAGTTATTTAGATAGAGTTACACTAACAGAGCTCTGGAGTGAAGTGAAGTGAATTGTTTGTTTGTATACACTTAAGTAAAACATTGACAAGGCCTCTTTACAGCCGCTATTTGCATACCGCATTTTGTTATATCTCGTGGGTCGGTTCTTTGCCCTGTTTCTCTGTTCGTGCAGCCGCCCGTAACCTTGTTTGTATTCTGTACATTATATTATTGTAAATTATTACATTATGTATGACATAGCCAAGTGTTCTCTAGAGCTCCTAAGGTTGAATAAATGAAGTATTGAAGTATAACACTTAGATAAAGCAAAAACGGTTTTGTAAGTATTCCTAATTGTAATTTATTTGGTACCTACAAATTAATTCAAATTACTAAAGCATTCTGTGTACGATCAATATAGTCTCTAATAAACTTAGATATCATTTAGGTTTATAATATCATAATAAAGATAAAAATATTTACTTTAAATGTCATATAATTTAACCACTGTTAAAATTAAGCAACCACTTACAAAACCAGTGACACGATACTGGAATATTAGTACTAAAATAATTGAATTTACAGATGTACAGTTCATACCTACGGAGAAAGGGAAATACATACTAGTTTTACGCGGATTCACGTACTCTCAAGTAGGCGGTAGATTTTTCTACTGTTCTTCAAAGCATATGGGTTGCAGAGCTCGCGTCAGACTGTCTTCGGGGAAGTTGGTCGCTTCAGGGGACGCGCACAACCACGCGCCCCCTTCCCACGCGCGCTGCGGGAACGGCGCGTTCGTCCAGCTGCGCCCGCGCAACCCCCTAACCCCCACAGCCATCCTCCCCTCTCCTATAACTTCCCCCCGGGCAGCCTCCCTAGCCCTCCACGCGCTCAATTTCCCTAGAATCCTTCCTAAAACAGACCTATGGCTGCGGCCGCCCAATCCTGAAGAGAAGAAGGATTAGTTATAATCTCCAATGCAATATTAAGTTAGGGTGCCACCAATCATTAAAAAATTGTATCTTGTAAAACAATAAGTTTTAGAGTACAGTCGAAGACAGAGATAAGTATACAGCGGGGCCTCAATAAGGTTGAGATTTTCTCAAAAACTACTGGACCGAATTTATTAATTCTTTTACATAGTTTTAACTTTTATCTATCAAACAGTGTAAGAATTTTTGCAATAGGTGAAGTAGTTTTTGAGTAAATCTCAACCTCAAAAACTCTCATGTACACCTTTCTCTGTGTTCCACCGTACCATTGTCATATGCTAAATATTATTTTACAAAATACTCTTTTATAACCTGATTCAATTTCAGTAAGCAATAGATAGCATAGCTGCGAAATACGAGTATAATTGTATTTTCCGCAGTTATGCTATGGAGGGGTATATTCCCATATTAAAAAGTCATATTTATCTTGATAGCCGTTTTCTGCAATGGCTATGTAATATGATGTAGACATTTTCATTAGAAGTTACGATTTTCTAAAGATTGGTGGCACCATGTGAAGAAAACCCCTTAACATGTGACACAGGAACATTTTAAAGCAATAATTTATATGGCACGTGTACAATAATGTTTCCAGGATCTATGAAATTTGAAAATATTGTGATATAACTGAATATTTTGTTGTGTTTTGGCGTCCTTGCCGCAGCTATTTTATGCTCTACCTGAAGTCAACGAATAAGATTATATGATTAATTGTATTGTACACAGTAATTAGTAGTAAATAGATCCTGGACAATATGTAAATGAATCGTTACAATGTAGATTTAGGGAAAATAGAATTTATTGTTGATAGATGAAGGATGAATGGGTTAAAAGAGTGATATTGTTAGGTAGGTAGCCTATTTTGTTGATCTCCAAAATCTATGTATTTGTATATTTCGAAAATTTACGCTAGATAAGATACTTAAGCTTCGCTTTCAGTGATATCTCAACACGATACGTAATTTGGTGATATTTTGTAATAGATAATTATTATAAGCCTTATATTTATAGGGTTGACTCTACTTAGGTATTTAATATTACTGTTATTTAATATTTTGTTTGTAAAAAATATTATTTCTTATAGACTGCTCCTTTTATGAATTATATTATGCTTATACAATTATCAAACCTTTTATTACTGTCTACTAGTGCTTTATTACTTAACTTTTTTTTGAATAAAAGTTAAATAATTAGGTTCATACTACTGTATCAGTGGCAGGTGAGCCGCAACGATTTACTAGAGCTCTAAGTCCTGTCAATTTCAGATTTTTGGCGAAAAATATTACAAAATTTCGTTCGAGCAGACTTTCACAGGACTTGAGCGCCTAAAAAAAGCCTTGTAGCGAATCAGAATCAGAAAAAAGTGCAATAATCAGCAAGAAACGAGTGTAATAATCAGATAACCCAATGAACCATTGAAAAAATAATTTCCAGTATTCCTTGGTCGCCGGCAACTTTAGAAGATTTCCCCCCGTAACAACAAAAAACGTATACTAGTTAAAATGTACTTACTAATTTCAATAAATTAATAATGAAATATCTTTACCCGACGCGTAGTAGGTACATTTATTTTACTCGTATATGTTAGGGAAGTGATTCTTTTAAAATTTGGAATGCAAAAATGAAGCTTGTTACGTGTTCTATTTTCAAAAAGAAAGCAAACATTTCCGAGCTTTTTTGACCAAAAAACTTTACCGCCGACGAGCGTTGTTGCAATAGCGATAGTTTCGCTATCGATATCAGTCATACTATCGATAGTCCAATCGACATGCTGCAAGTATCGATAGTATTGATAGGTAGTGAAAATTAGGCGATACTATCAAAATTGGTCGATCCTATCGAAGTACGTAAGTATCATACTTCCAGGGTATGGCCTAATTTTCACTATCGGTACTATCGATAGTATCATCAAGAGCGATAGTTTGGATAGGACTATCGATAGTATGATTGATTTTCAAGGCCACGATAGTATCACGATACTATCGATAGACTATCACTATCGCAACAACGCTACCGCAGACTCCATTCCTTGGAGTTCCAAGCAAAAACATGGAGGTAATGTTTTATTGTCACCGTACATGATAAATAATCATTTAAAAATATTTTAGGTACTGCCGAATTTTTCACAACTAAAAGAGACAAGTTAGCTGTCGAGTATCTGGGGCACATCTTTTACCAGAACTATTGTGGAATGGATAATGTGATATCTTGGATATGTAAAAATCGGAGTTGCAAGAGCAGGCTTAGAACACAAGGAAAGTCCGTGATAGCAGTCACGCCACATAAACATAATTGTGGGGAAGTTTGCTTCGATAAGAAGAAAGATAAAAGTTTATTTATTGTGTAAACCATGTGAAGAATACAATTCAATCTCTGACGGGAACGGGAACAAAATACAGGTTCGAGCTGTGTTAATATTTATGAGTGTATTAATGTCATATCCCAATGAGATAGTTCAAAAAAATAATATTTATTTTACTACTTACTATGTAGATAAATGTTTTTTTTTGTAATGCAAAAATAAGGCTTTTAACTTCTTTTCAAATGGAAAACGAGCATTTCCGAGCTTGAAAAAAACACGGTTTAACGTGGACAGAAAATGTAATACGAGTATGTTAGGTATTGTCACTATACTTATATGTATATGGTGTTTTTTGTTAGCCTACATTGTCGTACTGATGGGCAAAAGCCTTCCCCCATCTCCACACCACTCGGTCTTGCACTTCATTCGGCCAATGTGATAAAATATAATCATTTGAAAATATTTTTGGTGTGGCCAAATTTTTCACAACGAATAAAGGCAATGTAGCTGTCAAGTATCTGCGGCACATCTATTATAAGAATTACTGTGGATTAGAAAATGTGATATCTTGGATATGTAAAAATCGCAATTGCAAGAGTAGGCTTAAAACACAAGGAAACATGGTGATAGGAATCACGCCACATAAATATAATTGTAAGAGAATGTTACTCAGATAAGAAGAAACGAGGCAGCTGATTGATTTTGTAAATGTTGTGAATAATGTACGGACAACAGCAGATCAATGATAACCTTGCAGTACGCAATTCAACTCTTATCGCAGATAATAAGAACGGTCCAAAGTGTTACACTTGATCTGCTGTTAGTTGTACATACGAGTATTATGCCTGACAAGATAAATAAAGGTTCGAGCTGTATTAATATGTGCGTGAGTGTATCAATCATGGAGGTATGAAAGTCAGCCATTACATAGAGCCATACAATAGAGTTAGAGTGCAAGATTTTTAGATGAGCAATATTAGGCAAGTATTCGGCCGATATTTCTCGAGTCTGGCGAACTTTAAGCTAAATGTCGATTTCGGGTTTCTGAGTCGACAAAACATATACCTATAGTATATATAGTCGACAAAATATATATATACAACTTGTAAATAATATTATATGTATACGAGTCGAGCCCGATGACGAAATTGCGCCCTCGAAATTGTTGTTGCTACTAAAGTTACTGCGACATGTAGGTAAATAAACTATGTAGGTATTCATAAGGTTTACTATCGATTAAACAGTTTTCCATGAACCGTAATACAGGAGTTTTAAATGAACCAATGGCTGTGGACCCATTAGATATAGATAGGTAAGCAAATAGTTTGTGGGCTATTTGGTCCCCATATATTTTAGATGAAGCGGCCATACAATACGTACTGCTGGCGTTTTTAACAGTACAATCAGTCGCAAACGGTTTGCTTGATGTGTCCATATATTAAAAGTATAAATAATCGGTTGGTTATGCAGGAGGGATGGCTGCAAGGCCTTTTTTAGGCGCTCAAGTCCTGTCAAAGTCTGCGGGAACGAAATTTTCGTACTAGTTTTCGGCAAAAATCTGACATTGACGGGACTTAGCGCTAGTAAAAATAGTAGCGGCTCACCACGCGGGTGTCCAGATAGAGAGAGACGCTGTAGCTAATTCTGTAGCGGCCACTTAGTTGACTCCTAATCCTATGTGGCGTTTTGTCACTTAACCAGGGGTATGTTGTTAGTACGATTGGGTCTAAGAATTGAAAACAAATGCCCAAATAAAAAATAAAATAAAAGATCATTTATTTGGTACATAATCTAGACATAAATTTAAACAATAAATACTTATTAACTTAAATTATAAACTCAGACTGTAGCAAAAAGGCTGAGAGTGGCTCAGTGCTAAATGTAGCATGTAATGCAAACATGATTATTAATTTAATATTTTGGATGGAAATAAAGAATTCGTAAATCTAAACAACTTGTAACATACCCCCCCGTGAAAAATCGCCTTTCAAACTTTAACTTTAAAAACTCTCCCGCACCGCGACGCATCTACAACACCGTTAGCCACCGAGTGTCGTATTTAGCCATGTGATCGTCAAGTTTCGTTTAAAACCCTCCATCGTGCCCATTAGCAACCGATTCTTTTAGAAGTAATAAGCTTGCAAATAAATGTGGAAAAGACTAACAAATGTCAACGCAATAAAATCACTATAATAAATTCAAATCAAGATCTCTCCCTAATAACAATACAAGACCATCAAAAGACGTTCATGTATTGACGAATCCTCCTGCTTTAACTCCAGTCGAGACCAGAGCTAAAACAGGATGTTTCCGCCTTTCACTAATGTGAAAATCTGGGCGTATCGTCCCCATTTTAAAGTCATTTAGAAAATGACTCCAAAAAGGAGAGAATGTGGCTCCGACCAAACGAAAACATCGCCACAAACGGTGTACGCCAACTCCTTATCTGCGCACCCCCCGAAGGGAGAGATCCTGGTGAATCGTTGGACCGTCCGAAGACAGCCTGATGGTGGACCGAGGTCCTTGTGTTAATCATTGGCTGAGCCGAAACTCACTTGGAACAGACCGAAGTCCATTAAATGTAGGCTGACGCCCATGTCGTTGAACAGTCCGGAGACCGTTAAGTGCAGGCCGGAGCCCAGTATCGATGATCAGACCGAGGTCCGATAAATGTAGGCTAACGCCCATGTCGTTGAACAGTCCTGAGACCGTTAAGTGCAGGCCGGAGCCCAATGTTGATGAACAGACCGAGGTCCGTTAAATGTAGGCTATCGCCCATGTCGTTGAACAGTCCTGAGACCGTTAAGTGCAGGCCGGAGCCCAGTATCGATGAACAGACCGGGGTCCGTTAAATGTAGGCTAACGCCAGTGTCGTTGAACAGCCCTGAGACCGTTAGATGCAGGTAACCCAATATCGATGAACATACCGAGATCCGATGTCGTCGAGTGGCCCACAGACCAATAGATTAACAGAAGGATTCTTGGCCTCCCACCAAGGCTGGTTTTAAATCGAAGTAATAAAATATTAATGTCTCAAATCCCATCTAGGGACGCAAATAGCCAGCACTGTTTAGTGATACATCAGTCTTACGACCACGAGCAGAGTTATCGATGCGCCAACGCCCGTATCATGAAGGACCCCTCCTAAACGCGAACGGCTGCCGCCTCGCGCCGGAGCGCTCACGAGTTCGACACCCTTACCAAAAGGGACCACTCCGACCGCGAACAGCTATCGCCTCGCGTCGGAGCGCTCGACGTAACCTGGCATTCAGCCTGAAGGGACCGTGGCACGAACGCTACAGCTATCGCCAAACAAGTAGAATGCTCTTTAAATCAGATCAATCATAACCTCCGGGATCACTCCAGACACGCGAACGGCTGCCGCCTCGCGCCGGAGTGTTCAATGTGATCGAACTCTACCTCACGAGAGAACTACGGCTCTAATCCGTATCACTAACAAAATTCAGCAGAGTTAAGAGAACTACCAGCTTATCGCCAATCAGGCTTACGCCAATAGCCGTAGTGCGTTCGAGATGGTGCCAACCCCGTCGCTTCAATCTAAAAGATATCTTGCGACTACGTTAGCACCATACCGAGAAAGACTCGCACCGCGCAGCTCATTACCCAGGCATCAAATATATTGGCGCCGAAATAAAAGGCACTGTACGTATCAGACTCATTGATAAATTGTGGTATATCAGGAAGTGTGTGAGACTCGAAGAGCCGTTTGAATGAGAAAGACCCATACGCGCAGGTCAGAACTAAGGCAACTAGCTATAGCGCCAAAGTAACTGACGCCGAATACGAATCAGTCTCGGTAGCAGAATACATTCAGCACAACACCAAAATACGATGTGAATTTCAATACACGAACACAATTCGTCTTCCACCATCATTGTAAGTCTCCAAGCGATCAGACCTTGCCATACATACTTCGCCCAACTACAATACGACCTTATTCAATGCAATTTCCACCGTTTAGCACTCCTTGGTTCTTTTCTCTATTCGGGACACATGCTCTTCACAACTTTTCATTTAAGCGATATTCACATTTCCTTTGGATCATATCTATCTGTCAGAAACCAAGCTGCTCTTTATATAATATTTATCAATCAAACTAACTGTGTTGTGTATTACCCACATACTGCATTTAGTATCGTCACCAAAATGCATCTGCCACCCTCGTGCACGGAAACCCAAGCGACAAGTCTCCAGAGCACGACCTCTTTACAGGAAATCCATACGCGCCGTTCAGAACCAAAGCACTATGCCATAGCGCCAGAGTAACTGATGCACATGCGGATCAACCAACTGAAGGCGACAGTTAAATTAATTAAAAGATACGCCTTATCATGCTTCTAAAGCACGATGTTAGAGAGCAGAGACCAAACACGATATGTGTATTTTAATATACGCACTCTGATTGCGAGCCTTACTCTTCCACATTTACTTCTACTCCTCGGAGAAGAGCTCTTTGCGAGAGATCCGGCTCTGTCAGTAGTATTTTCAACTAAAGTCCAATACGTGACCGTACGGACCAAAGTTACGCAGAGACAAGTCACTGCGTGCGAATTCGTTGGGTATACTAGGCGCATATCATGCAAAAACAGCCGCACTTATGTGGTCTACAATCCGTAGAATGCAACCACAAAGACGACTGAAGCACAATACACCACCAAACAATATCAAACATATTTAGTAATCTAAATATGCTTAATAAACGAGACGTGCGCAAGCGCACCGTCCCTCACACTGTTTACGGCAGAGCTACGCGATCCAGAGGCGCCCGCCAAGCGTGCGTCTCCAGCCGCGCTCGCCTCACCCCACCTCACAGGTATACTAGCGCGCCGCGCGTTTCTCCATTCGCCCGCGCGCATAAAAATGAAACTTTAATCTTTTAATGCCAATTTGTAGTGTCTCTTAATGTGAGTAAAATATTATATGGAGACATTTTGATCCGGCTCTTAGTTTCGGAATTAATGAGCAAAATATATTTAAAATTTTGGCTTTTATATTTAAAATATAATAATCATTAAACTAACTTTATATCGATTCCTACATGCCATACGAACAAAGTTTTTATTAACTTATTATTTTCCAGACTTTTATTAATGTTATTATAATATTTGAATTGATATTGCAATTTGCCTCAATCAATTATTTCATAAAAATAGAATTTTATTTATTTAATTTTAAAATGCGGCTTTGGACGCCACAAACTGTTACTGTTGCCCGTATGCTATGTCTCGTAAGAGCGAGCGAGACGCCTCGCGTATGCGGGGCGA
The DNA here is from genome assembly GCA_963506565.1 of Tachystola acroxantha. Taxonomy (NCBI): domain Eukaryota; kingdom Metazoa; phylum Arthropoda; class Insecta; order Lepidoptera; family Oecophoridae; genus Tachystola; species Tachystola acroxantha. The sequence goes on from OY735879.1 coordinate 10,507,801, forward strand.
CTAATATTAGTGTGTGCATTCTAGAATTTTCACTACTGACTTTACAAGCGATTTACATTACCAGTTTGAGTGCTGATCCCGCTGTGAATGTAATAAATCCTACCCATGTGACCCCGTGGTCATTTTCACATTGGTTTTCACATGAGCAGTCGAACTGTAGAAATTGGCAAAAAATATATCTTTAATAATATTCCACCTGTTGGCACAATCACTGCTTACTGATTGATATACGATAGATGCTATTGTGGTGGAATTTCCTTTGTTGTGAGGGTACATGTTTTTTGATGACAGATACTCCAACTTTCGTTGAAACTACCAAAGGCACGAGAAAGTTATTATACGGTGGAATTATGTACTCCAGAAACTACCAGAATGGGATGAAAATATCGTGGAAATGCAATAAACCGTTATGCAAAGCGCGCATTAAGACCTTGAGAGACCTGATTATTGGTCATCGAAACATGCATAACCACGTTTAGATAGCAATTTAAATTTAAATGCAATTTAAATGTCAAGAAATTGTAAGCATTTTGGGATAAATAAAATGTCCCTTTTGTAACATAAAATCAACCCTTAGATTTTTATTTGAAAATCCGTTTATAATGCGGTTTAGGGTTTGCGTCGAATTTTTCAAAAACAAATGAGATAAATTACGATACTAATCATTTTATGTCATTAACTCATTAGTATACAATTACATAATATTCTACAGAATAGGTATATGAATTTCAACAGAGTAAGCTTATAGCTATCTAATGTCATTCTCTAACTAACCAAAGTAGCGAAATAAATATGCAGTAGCTCTATCGAACTTTCCCGTAATCAATAGCCCAAATACAAATTACAAGATATGTAAAATACGTTTTTAAAGTAAAACAGTTATACTATGTGTATACCGAGCTAATTCTTATTTTAAATTTCATTTATTTTGATTACATTACTAATTTTCTCCATCACTCCAATAGGTTAGTTGACCCAAATTTTTATTTACATGAGTCAACTAGCCTATTAAGTTAAAAGCTTGGTGCTAATAGTCCAGGGATGGGGATTGAACCTGGGTCGCTTGTGCCACAGCACTAGCCACTGGACTACTGTGACTTCTGTGTTGTAGGTACCTACTTTGACTTTGAATCTATTGTTTTTAATATAATTACAAAGGAATTCTGAATATGTTTGTTCTGTTTAGATATACCTGTGTTCTGCACGTCCATGCGTGGTAATCCTAGACTGTGCATTGGGCAGTACAATTACTGCTTGAGGTATAGGTGCAATTATGAGGACGTCAACTCCGAGGCTTCCTGGCGATGCATCAGGCAGGGAAGAGGCTGTCGGGCCATGGTCGCCACTTTCGACAACAGAATCATCAAAGTAAAAAATTTCCATAATCATTGAAGCATTAGGACTTTTAGTAAGATTGACTAGAATGTGGAACCAGATTTGAATATTGTTTGTGAACTTATGTTATAAGTTTAGGCATTTATTCCATGATTATTACGTACCTTTACATTATTATGTACCATTATACAGAATTGAATTGCTTATTTAAATTTATACATTATTTTTATTATCATTCAAATTATTAACATGACGAGTAAATTATTTCAATATTTTGACAATAAAATGTAGAAGAATTGATGAGACTTTGACTATGTACCTATGCATATACATTATACTAACTTCTTTCGGGTGAAGCTGGTATTTAGACCGACAGATTCAACCGATTTCGACGGTGTTTATCAGGCTAAACGCAAAACGCCCGCGTCTTCGGTGGCGTTACATCTCGCACTACGCTGTAAAGCGCGATGACTATGTCGGAGAGGTCTGGCACCGTATGCGTTACGTGTGACCACGAGTGCAAGTGTTATCCGTGTGCTGTAATAATTTGAAGCATTTTAAAAGTATAGAGAGCCATAACTTCAAAGTGTGTTATAAGTTATAATAAGATACCCGGATTAAACCCACGTGTTTGGTAAAAGCCGGTGTTTAGACGGACAGTTTCGAACGATTTCGACGGTCTTTCAAGGTGAGCGCGCCACGCCCGTGTCGCCGGCGGCGTTTCGTCTCGTTTCAGTTGCATTTTTATAGTTTTAATTTTTTAATCGTTATTTCCGCTTATGTTGCAGGCCATACCGAATACGAGTATCACTTCACCCGTAGCAGGTTTGGGAATAGGGTCCTCGTGATCAACGGTAACCGGTACAAGTATAATTCGCGCCATGGCGACAGGCACAGGTGGAGTTGCATCAAGACAGAAATGCGTTGCAACTCATTCGCTATCACCGTCAATGACGTTATTGTGAGGCTGAAAGATGAACATTCGCATGAATTTAAATGAAAAACCCGCCATAAAATATATCTCTATTCACCGATCGCACGTGACAGTCATTATGCTCTTTTTCGTGAAATAAAGTACTATCGCTTTAATTAAATTATCGCTCAATTTTAATATTACAAAATTTTTGGCCCAAATTTCACCCAAATCAAGTTTAAAGTCCTTTAAAATATACAAATTCGTTCGCTTACATAAAAGTGTTCGTGAATTTTTAACAGTCCTCGATACTGTATTAATTAAGCGCTTACCTACTATAATTTTATTTAATACGTTTTTACTGATTTTCAATCTAATTTACCTTATCATTGACATTTGTATGTAGTTTACATCTTTAGTTTGTAAAAGTTTTTATTGTGATGAATATAAAAGTTTGACTTATGAAATCTTTGAAAAATTGTTCTACCAAGTATTTTTTATTCATGTACGGTGGAACACAGAGAAAGGTGTACAGGAGAGTTTTTAAGGTAGAGATTTTCTCAAAAACTACTTGACCTATTGCAAAAATTCTTTTACTGTTTGCTAGATAAAAGTAAAAACTATGTAACTGTAAAATAATTATTAAATTCAGTCCAGTAGTTTTTGAGAAAATCTCAACCTTATTGAGGCCCCCTACATACTTATCTCTGTCTTCGACTGTACCTGTATGTCGATGACACATCGAGCCCGAATCAAGTAGTAATTTACGTATTGTATAATTCTCATTGTTTACGCTATACCTAAGTGTTAAAATTGTACTTTGAGTATAACTTGTTGTACGTACTTAAGTAATTGAAAATACATCTCAATGTTTAATGTGTCGGGTTTTTGTTATATAATACTCTACACTACACGACTCTACAACTACATTGTGACAACGTCAGTTCCTCTCCACGAAATTGTGCAATGGAGTATTTTACTAAATTTTTTATTTCATCAACTCACATAAACATTATATTTTGGTGGGCACGATTACAAATAATAATACATAATACACAGATATGTGTATTATGTATTATTATTTGTAATTATGTAGTATGTAGGTAAGTGAAGGTAGGTATTATTTTGTAAGTATTCGGTTTGTTGACTCTAATGTCATTTCATTTATTAGTAGGTACTTATATTAAAAAAAACCTTGTATTGTCTGCGCAACCGAAAGTTGGCTGGTAGATAATGATGCATGGTATTATATTTGCCTTTGCCATAACGCCTCTACATAATTTGTGTATGAGAAATAAATTAAATTAATATACTGAAGACAAATCTAAAACTAAACGAGGCGATGAGGCGGCAATAAATAAAAGTACCTACCTACACACTGTTACCTATAATAATAATGTTTAAAAAATTCTTGTTTCCTAGGTCCTAGCTTAGAGTACTTTTTCACTAAGAGTAAGTACGGCAACAAAATGCTGGTTCTCCAAAACCACAGGTACAAGCTGATGAAGAGGAAGGGTTCTGTGGAGCGGTGGGTCTGCATCAAGACCAATAGTCGCTGCAACGCCTTCGCTGTGACTGACGCCGGGACTTTGATCAGGATGAGCGAGGGTCATACGCATTGACATGGCTTTATTTTAATTTATTAATTTCCATTTATGGCTTAAGGGTCAAGCCAGAAAGAAGCAGGCTTTTTAAAACATAATATAGAAAACACTGGCACAGATGGCGTCGCGGGAGCTGGCGGCATTGTGGTTTTCGCCATTACGTGCGCGACGTCGCCGTCCATGCCCCGTCCTTTCTATATGTTTTGCAATATGATGCAGACGAGTAAGTATCGTGTCCGCACTGGGTCTTTTCTATAATGTTTTGCGTTGTGTGGACACCAAAATACTATAAAACACATTACACAATTTTATCATTGAAAAACACACGAAAAGCAACACATCCCGAGTATCCCGACACTATCTTCAGTCACACTACTCGCTCTCATCATATCATTCGCTTTCTATCATCTTCTTGCACTCAGCTACCCTTATCCTATTGCCAAGACACGGCCAATAATAAATAGAGAATACCAATAATAATAATTTCTGAAATGTCTAAGTAATTTATAAAACTTTTAAGTGTATTTCTAATTTTTCCATATCTATATATCGTTAAAATTGACACAGGGATAATAATTTATTGTTATAATTAAATCTGTGACTTTTAACACTGTATAGTTATTTTTTACATGATTTTTCATATACAATAATGTAACTTATACACATTTATATTTTTGGTAAACATTTGAACCATATTTAGTTTTTAAGAAGGGATCGAAAAAACAAATCAGAAAATCCAATTATTTTTGTATGTGGCACCAATAAAAATATTTTATTAATGGGTTTCCTTTTTTTGTTTCAATTTACACAACTCGATTAATAATATAAATGATGTTCCAATTTAGACTAAATGACTGCGAGTATTAAACAAAACATTTTGCTTTCAGTGTCACCCACAGTATCAACGTCAATATCTGCACGGGCGCTGGGAGCCTCACAGCCGATAAAGTTTGAGATGACGAGGTTTGGCAACCCCATCATCTCGTGGGGGAAGTACCGCTTCATAAAGAAGCTGAGCCGCCGCGTGAAGACCTGGTGGGAGTGCACTGCACGCAAGTCCAGCGGCTGCCGCTGCGTGGCGGTGACAGTCGAGGATCGACTCATGCAGCTTAATGGCTGGCATAATCATTGAGCAGCTTCGTGGATGTCCAAGTCTTTCTAGATCCCCATAAATATTCACGAGTTATTTATTAAAATCTCTATTTTTATAGAAGTCTTTATTGTCTGACTTTAGAATTTAACCTATGTTCAAAAGCAAAAGCTTATTTAGAAGTTCTTCCATGTATTCAGAAGTATTTATTCTCCTATCTCCATTCACATCAGCAACCTTTAGTCTTTATCCAGCAAATCATTCTACTATTTTCAATACTCATTCTCCTTTATTTAAAATCTCTTCTTCTTGATCTTATATAAGTCTATTTCTTTCTATATAGAGTGTGCGATGGGTTAAATTTAAGGCAGATGGCTGTCAAGTCTTGTCACTCCCTTCGGAGAAAGAATAGTAAGGTAGAGATGTATGAGTAGGTAATTTCCAAGGCTGTGCACTTGGTTTATGCTCTTAAGAGCTCACAGAAGAGATAACAGCTGCTGTGTAAGGCAAATAGTCACGTATGTATTATTAAGTTCCTCTTTCAGGATTGTACCTATACTAGATTAGTTAGGTTTAGGTTGTGTTCATCCATAATGATATGATAAGGAATAATAACTGTATAATCTGTGATGTGAAAGATGTTATGGATCTTTAGAAATGTGTCATATATAGATGTAGAGAAATGCCTGTATTGATCGTTTGCTGGGTGATAGATATCGCATTCAAAATGAATACTGATTTTATAATTTGTAAGCAACTAAACATTTTCTTCGTAGCATGAAAAACAAATGTTTCATTAGTGTTTCTCCGAAATGTTTAAAAATGTCTTTTATACAATTAATACCAAAGGACCAATAAGTTTATATTGTAAGTAAAATCACATATTTCAGTTTTATTTCTAGTTGCATTTTCTAATATAATAGAAGTAATTAAAAATGTATCCTTTAGACAAATAACTTCCTTAATCTTGTTCAGATCTGTCCTTAAACGACTGACCAGATATTTATTAAGTAAGTTCTTCTCATCCCACCTAGAATATTATGTTAGTCGTAGGTACGTATTTTCTCTTTGATCTAAGTCCAATAGGTAAGTTTTTATAAGTAATAGGAAAATACGTAAATATGTCAAATATAGTGAATTTTTATATATAAAGTCATGGCATATGATCTAATTACGTATGGCTCTATATCCATTGTATTATGTGATTTAAGATAGTTAACATTAATTAATTGCACAAAATTAACATGACCTTTATATTTGTGTCGTTAAATAATTCAATTCGTATTTTATATTCCTATATATTTTGTAAACAGTAGCATTTCTATATTTTATTGTATGCGAACAGGTTTGAACTACATCTTTATTCAATAAAAGTTTTAATATCATACGTTTATGTTTTACTTCTTTTATTTATAAGTTTGTCTGTGTTTCGATATGTACTCGTATGTGATCCAGTTTGTTACCTTGTATTGGGAATGTTATCAAGAAAATCATATTTAATTGAAGTACCTTACTTGATTATTTTTTAAAATAACTTAGGCGGTTTCTTATCGAAACCTGCAGTACCAGTATTTGATAGAAAGGTATATCAGCGATGTAACACAAAGCTAAGCGAAATCACAGTAGCCCAATTTGATGGCCAATGCCCAAATGGCTAAGCTCGAAACTGCGGCGAAAGCAGGTTCGATCCCCACCTCTAGACAACTATGGATTCCGCTGGCCGCTTCTAGCACAAGCTTCTATAAGTATAGTTGGAGCAGTTGAGCAGAAAATTAGTAGAGACATTGCTTTAATATTATTATTGACAATAAAAATGTATAACAGATTTTCACCAAAATTACTGTAAAGTTTCAGCACCGACATTCGGATTGTCCCAACGCGGGAACCTGGTGGTGCAGATAGGCGAGTGGCGCTTCAACAAGCACGCTTGCTGGGGATCCAAGATACGCTGGACGTGCATCAAGAAGAAGACAGGCTGTACCGCGGCCATCACCACAGTAGACAATATCATTGTCAAAACTCTAGGGAAACATAATCATTAATTAATAAATAATTACAAATCTTAGAATTAACTATAGTGAGCCATATTTAAAATATACAACTGACCTTGAAGCGCAGTGCACGGCGGGACGCCACCGGCGACGCGGGCGTGTCGCATTCACCTTGATAAAGACCGTCGAAATCGGTAGAAACTGTCGGTCTAATTGCCGGCTTCATTATATAATATTTTTTCACGTAAGTATATAATAATTTTAATTACAAATCTTTTTATGTTAAAAATTATTTCATATTACGAGCTAAGTAAATTCTTTCTCAAGGCTTAAATATACACACACAGGCGACATGCGGCAGTTGCGCAGCATGCCCCGCCCCATTTTATCCCGTCGTTAACGTCCAGTAACGGCCTAGGCCACAGATCACTACCGAAAACTGGCAAAAATGGGGACGGGACATGTGATTCAACTGGCCGTAGGCGGCGTGCAGGCCGCCTGTGTATGTGTTAGGCTTAAAAATTTAGCGGATGATAATCGTACCTATAATCTTGAAACCTATTAATTAGTCGTACTAAGTATTTTATACTTTAAGTTTTAATTATTCTTGTTACATAAGGAAAAATAAATATACTAATTGACTTATTAAATTACTTTTAAAAATTACTATTTTACAAGATAGTCTTCGGAGTCTCCTATGTAGACTGTAGAGATAATCAATAAACATATTTTACCCTAGTAGTTTATTTTAATCTTTGTACAGATCTACCCTATTACAAGCAGACTGCGTAAAATCAAACGTATTTGTTACTAACAGGCATTTATATTTCAGATCTAAACCCTGTGTTCGCGCAGTCACAACGCGGAAACCCTGTGATCATGATTGGCCAGTACCGTTTCAACAGGGTCAACAAGTACGGCAGCAGGACAAGATGGGTCTGCGTGAAGGCCAAGGCTGGATGCAGGGCGTCCCTTCATACCATGGACAATGCCATTGTCAGAGTATGGGGATTTCACGATCCCATGGCACATACTAGCGCTAACCGGTTTTAATGTACCCTGAGAGACAAACATTTAACAAAACTGCCATGTGCACCTTATTACAATATAATACAGATTACTATTGATTAAACGTGTGAAGAATGTACGAGTACCATGTAACCAATGAGCGACAGTCTGTCAATTACTCAAACGTTCTCATTGGTTACTTGTCGTGTGATGTGTGTAGATAGACCCAATGTGCTTTCTTTAATTACGAATCCTGGATGTAGTCTAATGGTTCGCAAAAATAAATTATCACGAAAAGAATACTTTCAAATCACAGAAGAAATATTGAAAATAGTTACTTCTGAATCTCCTAATCATGACAAAAAGGTGCTTTTACAGTTGACGTTGCTTTTTTGCAATTTTATTGCTGTTTCGAGGCTGGAATTTATCGGAGAATGAACTTGTAATAAATTAAATTATTCTTAATTAGTATTAGCATAGGCAGTATTTTATTAAAAGATAGGATGATGGGTAGTATTAAGTGTTACATTATAGTTTTAAAGTGAAGTAATCATATTATTATAACTTCGATCATTACCTACTACATACATAGCGGTCATGCACTAATAAAGTTATTAACTTAAATATTACTTAGGTTTTGGTGGTGGATAAATGGTTACATGCTTTTATTCAGTATTTAATCATAAGTAATGTTTATCTTGACTCAATATTTTTACTACTTACAGTATAGATTACATAACTGTAACTTTAATTTTTATTCGGTCTTTTTATTTCGTAACAAGGATCCTAATTCTTTAATTCATGCTGCTGTTTGACTAAATTGACTTAAATTTTTCTGGAGTCTAGTCCTTAAGTCCCTTATTCTAAGATTTACCAAAATAATGATGGTAAACGTTCGAAAATAACGATGATCACAGAACTGTACGGACTTTTACCATATGAGGTGGTAATTTTATTCGTTTTACTGGAAAATTCCTGACGATATCAGAGTGTGCACTCTGAAGATAGTCGCTTAGCTATTCGTCTAGCTTACTCTCGCGAGGTAAGAATATGAGTAACAGTTTAGTGTAGCACTAGATTTAGCCATAATAGAGTCACACCTATCATTTCTTAAATTTACCAATATGTAATGATTTCAGTAAAGGAATTTAGCACTACTCGAGGCACATTGATGCTGTTCTCTGGAGAGTATCGCTACAGCCTGGGAAAGAGGTTGGGTCAGAGCCGCGTGCGATGGCATTGCACGGCGAAGTCCCGCTCCAAGTGTAAGGCCTCCATTACCTCCGTGGATGACGTCATCATGCTGTGTAACTTCACGCACAACCATGGTCCCGCCGCAGTACCGAAGGCTAAGGGTCGGTTTTTGAGGACATACAGGTACTCGTCACAGTGCCTGAGGGTAGGTAATAGAGTGATTTCCTTATCCTGATGACGTTACGTGATTAAAGTGTAATCCAGGCAATGGCTCCTGCAATTCTTTTGAGGTTGTAAAGTGTCTATGCTGAACACTTATTATACAAAATACATTTAATGATAAAAAAAATCCTTGCCGGACAACAGAGATCTAGTTTTAAGTTAGATTTAGTTTAGTTTATATTTTTTAGGTTAATATTATAATATAAAATACATTTTATTTCAATTTAAAAAAATCCTTAGATAATATCTCACAAGGGATAATTGAACTGGCGCTGGACCAGTTGTACCATTGGCCAGTACAACTCGGACAAATCTGTTCCATTTGTACCTATCGTTAATGGTACAACTGGGACTGATTGGTCCTACTTTTATGGTACCATTGATGGGTTGTTCGTTTGTTTGCCGTGAGTCCATAATATAACATTTAATTTAATAATTATTTTCTATTACATTTATTAAATAAAAGAACATTGGCCACTGCGTTATTTTTGTATGGCAAATACACATTTGTATTATAAGATAGTTTTAAATAAAATGAAAATGTTTATGTGGTGTTTTTTGCTATGGTGGTAATCGGTAAACTGGTTTGCTGCAAATACTTATAAGTGGATGGTTGCGAAATACTATGAGTGTGGAGGCTGTGCATCAGAATCGTGGCAGATGGAATGATGACGTGGATGGAGTTTTACCATCATCATCATCATCAGCCCCTTTGAGCCCTATACTGTACATAAGCCTCCGCCAAATTTCGCCATTTGCTCCTGCTATCTGTCATTCAATTCCACTTCCCAGCGACTATATTGTCAAACTAAAAAGCCTTTGTGGTCTTCGAGCTCCCCAATTCTGCTAAAATATTTCGATCGAACGATTACCTATGTAACCAGTATAAAGTGGCCAGTAAACTTTGCCATGCTACGTAATCGTTCGACTTTGTTCGATTCAAATGTCTTAGCAGAATAGGCAGACTTCCTGTTTTACCATGTTGTCAGACATTGTTGATTGTTTCAGTTGAATATATTGAGACGTCTAAAGGTACTACAGTGCTGCTGGTTGGCGACTTCCGCTTCTCCAAAGACAAGATAGTCGGGCCCAGGATAAGGTGGCAGTGCACAACAAGATGGCGGACGAAGTGCAGGGCGTGTGTACACACCATTAATAATGAGATTATCAGCTATAAATTGAACCATAACCACGAGTAGATATTTCTTTTACTTGGATAATGTGATTTTGATTTAGGCAATCGAATCAAATCAAAAAACGTTTATACGGACAATATGGACTCACTAGTCTGTATAAACCTTGTTTGATTTAATTAGATTAACTACATCAAATTCACGTTACCCAAGTAATAGGCAAGAAAAACATACTTATTTAAAACTATATTAGTATTACGGTGTACATATAAAACTATTTTGATATTTGGTGGTGGTATTAGTGGTTCATTGGTTTAGTTTATTACTTAGGTAAGTACTAGATAGATACTACAACTAAAATTAAGTTTTCTTTATTTTGGTAAAAGTAAAAACTCGCTCATCGCCGGCGGTGGGACAAGTGTCGAATAATCAATTCGTCATAGGTAGGTACTTATAGTAAAGCAAATTGTGACATGGATATTATATTAGAATATGTATTTCGAGAAAACAACCTTTGTTAAAGACTCTTAATGATGTCATTCATTATGAAAATGAAAATATATATTTTACCAAGTTACTAGATATTTTTGCTACAGTTCTATTTTATTTTAACAGTCTATTAATTTCTATACTAACAGGTATTTTTTTATTCAGCTAAAAGTGTAGGGGCGACGACATTTTAATTTATAAAAAAGGGATGTTTAATGAATTACTTGTTTCTTTTCAGTTGTTAAAATCCAGACTGAAAGAGGGGAGGCGCTCTTGGTCGACGGGGTTAGATTTACCAGGAACAAGATCATAGGAGATAGGACGAGATGGCAGTGCTGGACTCGACATAGAACAAAATGCCAAGCCTACGTCTCAACGCGAAATGAACAAATATATAAAATGAGGTTAAACCACAACCATGACTCAGATTCAGAGAAGTATGTAATAGATTAGATGAAAAACAGAGTGAATTTTTTTACGCATTACATAAGGACTAAAAAATTTTAAAATTTGTTATCCAAAAATAAATCAAATAATTAATATATTTTACAATAATTAGTATTGCAGATACAACACTCAAATACAGAATTGTAATAAAGACTTTAGAGAGTTTAAAAGACTCAACACAAACATAAATCCTCAAATCTGAAAACATCACAAAACACTCGTCGTCGGCTGGTCGTCTGAGAACGCAATTTTTTTTTAAAGTTTATGTTCGGGGTCATCCCCTCAGTTTATTTTAAAAAATAGGGGACCATAATTAGATACAGTTACTGAAATTTCACCCTAAAATATGTATAAAATTTAATTTGATATAAATAAAAGTAAAATGAACAGCTTTTGTTTTTGTTTTCGGGTTTTTCTTTATAATGTGGTTACATTCTGTAACATATATCTGGTTCCTGATTTGGACTAGGACGAATTGTCCCTTACCTAACCCGTACCAATTGACTCTACTCGATCCCTCATTATTGTGGTGTACTCCTAGCACAACATTTTGAATAAATCCGGGTTATCTTGTTGGTGCAACACGGCACTTTAAGTGATACATTTTGCTTTTATAATTATCACTTGATCACCATTATGTAGAATGATTAATTTTCAGTGATAGCAATATTTACCAAAAGTGGTGCGAAGCATCTCCTGACCAATGGGCATCGTTTCATCAAGCACTGGGTGCGGGCAGACAGAACCAGGTGGTCTTGCTGCACCAAACGCCGAACCAAGTGCAAAGCCAGCATTCACACATTGTCCAGTGGAGAAGTTTGTCAAACGTATCTCTACCACAATCATTAACTTATATTGCAATAGATATAATGTCAGAGGCATACGAGCGGGCGATTTGAATCTGAAGAACTCTGACAATAGACCACACGAAAATATTTATAAATTAGTTTCTGAACTGACAGGGTTTGTGAACGTATCGGTAATTACTGTTTATATTCAATGTTAACAATGATAAATATAGGTATTTAGTTCCTAAATCAAGCGTAGGCCTTATTAAAGATTGTCAAAGCTAGTTCTGCATGAGAATTGGTATAAAGTAGATTCTTTCTAGCGCTATCAAAATAACCTAGAATGATTTTTCAGTACATGAAATATTTACGAAAACTGGTACCAAGAATCTTCTGGTCAACGGGTACCGTTTCATTAAGGACTGGGAGAGGGGAACGAAGACCAGGTGGAGGTGTTGCATCAAGCACCGTACACGGTGCAAGGCCAGCATGCACACATTACAGGACGGTCAAATTATACAAACATTCCTTTACCATAATCATTCAGGCACGTTTCGATAGGATACGGTAAATTGGATTGGGACAGATCATACCTATAGCACCCGCTATAGGTATGATATGTCCCAATCCCCAGATCATGCCTATAGCACCCGCTGCAGGTATGATCAGCCTTAATCCAATTCTCATACCTGTAGCACCCGATGCAGGTATGATGTGTCCCAATCCACAGATCATACCTATATCACTCTCTATAGGTATGATCTGTCCCAATCCAATTTTTCGTGAATATAAATAAACATGTTGTTTGAAAGTTTACCAAAAATAATATTAGATTAATTAGTGATTGGAAATTTCGATCGTTTCACTCTGACTGATTTTCATTGAGTCGTACTGGCTAAAGCAATGTATGTATGGTGATCGTGGTAGTTGCTCCACGGAAAATTGGGTTGGGGTAAACCATGCAGATGAATGACAGACAGCACATCAAATTATAACACACCTGCACACTACACAATGGTAGCACGGGCGAACTTGTAATGATTATGTGTTGATGTTCGGTCGACTCTACATACTTTGCCCATTACCTTGAAGGTGGATGAACTGAGTATTGAGTTTTTGCTATAATACACACAATATTAATCTCTGAAATGTTACGATCTATTTATGTTATTTTCCAGTCATCTGTAATTATAAAGCGATATCAAGTGTTTTAAGGATTAAGGTCATATGCTATCTGAGCATCCTTTCACAGATTTACTTAAATCGCTGTAGTTGCCTATTATTATTTTTGAAATAGATTGAATTTATGTATTTAAACATTTTAGTCATAATCTAGTCACTTTTTTATTGTTACGGGTTCTAGTGATAATTAAGTATTTGTAATTAAAATTATATTTGATGTCGTAAACATATGAGTTTGAATTGTACATAATCATTTCAAGGTTTGGCATTGATGCCAAATTGATTATTTGATGGTTTGTTGGTATTGTATTGACAAAATAACTAGATGCAGTCGAAAACTAGTACATGATCAATTGAAAAATTTTTTTGTTACAAAAACTTTGTATCATCCAAATAGATTCAATTTCAGTAAACCAAAAAAAATTCCATTGCAGTGATTACAATGGCAACTCCAAGAGGTTCCAAGGTGCTGGTAAACAAAGGATTTCGCTTCATTAGGGACTACGAGCGGTTTGGGAAGATAAGGTGGAAATGCTCTATTTCTTACCGCACTAAATGCAAAGCTCATGTCCACACACTACCTGATGGAGATATCGTGAAAGCTTCTCTTGAACACAATCATCTACCTCCTGATCCAAAAATAACACGCCATGGAAATAAATATATCATTGACCGTTGATATAGAACAGAAACGCAATGCAACCAGAATGACCTGTGCTCCTATTACCGTTCTCAAAACTATGAAATGGCGTGCGTGACAGGGACAGTGCGATCATCTCAGGTATAGTGGCGTCCCTGTTCTCACGATATCATTTCATCGTTTTGACTACTGTAATAGAAGGGCGGGCAGGTCATGACATTTTTACATGGTGTAAGTGCCCTTCTCGCATCTGAAATATTGTGGTAGATCGCTGTTAGGACCGGCTTTTGGCTTATTTGGAGTGTTTGAATATTATGAGCATTGATAACGTCTGCTCTGGGATATCATTTAAATATAAACAGTTGGTATTAATATTGTCTGAAATTTGTTTTATAATTTAGTCATAAGTGTAAGTAATAAGTAACATGTAAGATCTATTTCATCCAGCAATAAAAATACGTTGATTAAAAGATGCCGTTGACGAATTTAACTCTCAGGGGGCGATTCAGGGAATCTAGTAATTACTAGAACTGGTCCAAGCAATGTGGTTGCCAATGGTGTCCGTTTCTCCAGGGATTGGGCGCGAGGGTTGAAGACCAGGTGGCAGTGCACGTCCCCACCGGGTCCCAAAAGCTCACATATTCACACTGTCCGACGGAACAGTCGTTAAGACGTATCTAGAACACAATCATCCGGTTGTCCTGGATGTCACTTACTCGTATAACCTCGTTGAGGGGCTCGTAGTTAAGTTGCGAGTACACGTTGAAAACGATCGTAAAAGTAAGCAACGCTGGGAGATGTCAGTACCTGGATGGATGACCGCTAGTGACACCTTAATCTGAGCCCCTCCGTGACTCGGAAAGCACGTCAAGCAGTTGGTCACGGTTGCTGTCGCTTGGCAGCCACGTCAGAGGCCTACGGGCGGCCTGAATAACTCTGACAAATAGGTTTGGTCACTAAACCACACGAGAAAAGAAAAAGAAAACGCACAAAACGGACTTACCTATAAGTCCGAGTCCGAAAGGCAGAGTTCCGTCTGAGTAAGTAGGTATCATCCTGAACTAATGAGGGTAGAGTACCGTGTGTAACGGGCACATGAGGTTTTAGGTTTTACCACAGATTTTAGCGTGAGGTAAGATTAATATCAAATTCTATAGACGTTTTCCTGGAAGAAATAGCTTAAAGCGATAATGCTATAAAGTCTTGTAAACCAGCTAATTTTGTTTATTATATAATTTTGTATTCGACAAAACATCTTCAACTTCACACACACATTACACCATTTATATATCGAGCTTGGAAATATAAATTAGTTACATTACTAAGTAATTGTATTTGTCATTTCCCCAGGAAATGTGAGTCAAGCTCGGACCTGCTGGACCCAAAAAGATCTGACCCAGGCAGTGCATAAGGTTGTGTCGTACGATATGAGCGTCACAGAGGCCGCCAAAGAATACCGTATCTCTATTACCACTCTACGTAGATATGTAAAGAAATACAAAGCAAATAATCCCACTCCAGATTTAAAAAAATAAGTAGGTCATTCTTCTTCAATCAGCTATTCATATTTGCGCCTATCTCTCTTAAAGTAGGTGTATCTTAGTAGATATTATTAGCCATAAAAATCAATACTTTATTGTGGTTGTACCCCTTTTTTTAATATTTTTTATATTGACTGTATGTATAACAATTCAGCCTAATTAATATATTCTTATGGTGTAGAAAATAGCTAGGAACAGATAAGCAAACGTTTTCGACAAAATTGCATCAGTAGCCAAGCAGTCCTCATGTTACGAAGAAATAGACGGACAGGTGTTGCATTTTATATGATATATAGAAGTAGATTATTATGTACCCCTTTAGAAAAGTGTATTGTGTAATGGAAACCATTTCAATTAATCCTGTATTATATTAATCGGTAGTGTTACTATACTTGGACCCACAAATAATTATATAAAATACTCAATAAGCATGATTATATTACCTTCATTGTGATTTTACTCAAATAATAAACATATACAAGTACATACACAGTATAATAATTATGGGGTGTTGATTAAAGAAACCCAACAACATTATATTCAGGTGTACCTCTCTCACAAATAAATACTGCCAAAAAAAATTCTTGCAAAATATGGACAATAAACTGCAAAGGAAATAAAATAAGAAAACTTTTTTTCTCTCTGGATTTCGAACCAAACGATTTACAATGTAAACAGAAAACCAGAGCTTCAACAACTAAGCTACGAATACTTACATACACCGCAGCCCAAAACGACTGTCTTATTTTGTAAACAAAAATGATCGTCTAATTACCTGTTATGATGTAACACTGAAGGAACTTGGTTGGTTGAACCTGTTCATCATTGTGAAAATAATGAGATCCGATCTAATAATGTGAAAATAACTATGCAATAATAACAGAAAACCTTAAAATGTTAGTAGTTTTTGTTTGCAAAATAAGACACTTGATTTGGGCTTCGGTATAGATGACTACATTTTTCTGTTTATAAATTATAATACATCTGAGAAACGGTCGATCTTATTGCAAATGACTATAATTTAAGGCTATGTTATTTAATTATTCTGATTGTTAATGTGTCTGTATTTGATAAATAACTTATTTCGTGTCATAAGCTTCAAAGACGCAATATATTAACTGCGTTGTCATTTTCAGCGGCCGCATCAGCAGTGTTCGGTTTATCTCGAACGGGAAAGCCTGTGATCCAAGTGGGTCCCTACAGGTTCAACCGAAACAAGGGCAAGGGGCCACAAGTAAGGTGGGCGTGTGTCAAGTACGGGACCGGGTGTCGAGCAGCCATTATAACTCTGGATGACGTCATTGTTAAGACACACAATGAACATAATCATTGATTAGGATTATAAGTTATAAGGTAAAAAGGGCTTTTTAGATTAAGACTTTAAAGTGATATGAGAAACAGGGATTGTTTTGTGTAACAATAATCAAATCAATACACTTTATACCTAGTAAGTATATAAAAAAACTTTTTGAATAGGTTTAAACATTATTATATTTACTTACAACGCTAATAAATATAAAAAAATAAGTATTTGAAAGTGTGTTGTTGCGTATGTACGAGTATAAAGCCAAATCTCCTGCGACGTATTACCATGTTACGAAATACGGTAACATCCGATTTAGGAGCGTGGCGTAACAATTTTCCTTTGTTAAATCGGTTACCGAAACATGTTACCGTGTTTCGTAATACGGTAATACGTCGCAGGAGACTTGGCTTAAGACGTACCTACGTTTAAGATTAAATGACATTGCCACATTTTAATGGAGCTTTGCCCCACCTACAAAACTACGTGACCATTTAAGCTGTACTGTCATTTTGGGGGGGGGGGGGGGACTTATTACGGGTTTTATATAGCATAATCACAATCAGTAGGAGTTGCGAGAGTAGTAGAAAATGATAACAAAAACAATGAATAATTCGCTTCGATTTCATACTATTTTCTGAATTCTTAACTAAGCTGTTTTTTCGACTCGCAATTTTCTTTTAAACCAATAATTTTATTAAAAATCGGTGATATTTTTACATTTATTCGTCATCATGCGGTTGATGGTGGGGCAAAATCTGGCATTGTCATTTAGTGGCCAAGTGGCCATGACAGAATCAATTATATTTTCCTAAAGTCTAGAACCAAAGATTCTAGTGATTTGTCAATATTTTGTACAACAGAGATAATTATTTTGTTCTAGTTTTTTCTTTACTAAAAGTGAGTTTTCTTTACGTAGATATAGTGCCATTAGAAATTAAGCATGCATGATAATAAATACTTATGCATGAACAGGTAATAACTTTTTACGTTCCATTCTATTATTATGGCAAGCCTCATCCTCATATGTCACTGGCTTCTGTAATACAACCAGTGACATATGACGACATATTATAAATATATGCACCCTATTTTGTACGTTTATTCTCACTAGTTTAGTTGTCCAGTTCAGTTGACTGAATTAGTGAAATATTTTTCCCCATTTGTTCAGAAAAAAAAATTCCCACTGGTTCACTTAGAACGTGTATTTTTTTTTCGCACTAGTTGAGTTCAAAAATCAAATAGAGTGATAGACTGTGTTGGTAGTGAACTTGATGTTTGATAACCATTGCTGGGTTGCTGCGAAAAATTATAATGTTGATAATGTAACCCGTGCAATGGTTGTTAGAAAATAAACTTGGTTCTAATACCATCAATACAATCTGTCACTTAAATAATACGCATGCTGTGGTTGTAACTACATTGCGCCCTTTCTGAAGGAAATTAGACTTGCCTTTTGAATTTCTAAAAATTATTAACAAAAGTTCGAAATAAATGAAATGTTTTATTATCACAGCCAATGTTTCTGTACTTAGAATTAGTTATATTTCTTTTATTATATGCTTAGTTTAGTATTAATAATGATAATTCTATTCTCATTTACTTACCAGCACTTAGTTTTTAGTCAAGGTATGCTATACTGATACTTATTGCTTTTCCGAAGGTAAATAAACCCATGTAGTATAAAATTAAATAGTGTTCCTTTAAATATTATAGTTTTGTACTTATAATATTTTTGAGTTTTATTATTTACATTACATATTACACTTTACACAAAAGCTAATTTTTTATATTGAAAAAAATATGTTATAAATAATGTTGATAATAATTAATATTGTTAGTATGTCTACTAAACTCCTCAATAACTCCAACTAAGCTAAAAGCTTGTAGGAGCGGTCCTACATATTAATTAGTTCATATCTTCGTATATATTTCGGTTAATTAAAGGTAGAGTCACATCTACAAATCGACTTTTTGCTGCGTCCGAGGCTTTGTTATGTAACTACGACGAATTCATCGTTGGTTTGAATCCGGTGCATAGGGACTTGAGTCAAACAGGTAGATACCTCCCTAAGATATGTGATGCATCGTTTCCACATGTTGGGATTTATCCGCCGTCTAGAAGGACCCGTCTCTGAGCGCATTATGAACACTTAATTTAATTAAAATTTTAATTGTTAATTTAAATATTTGTTTATGTCAAACTTCAGAGGTTTGTATATTGTTAGCATTACTATTCATGTCTAAAATAACCAAGTTTTCTTTTAATGTTAATTTACAGTTTTTGACATTATTTCAGGTAAGCCTGCCTTCAGTGTGTCTCGGTTGGGTAATCGGGTGCTTCTGTTAGGTAATTACCGATACAACTACGACAACCGGTACCAAGGGCCCAAGGTACGATGGACGTGCTCGAGGAAAGCCAATGGCTGCCGAAGCACACTCTTCACATACATTGACAATATTATTAAAATTATGAATTTTCATAATCATTAGGATAAACAAAATTATTTGGTGCATAACTTTTAATATTGAACTTCTATTTGAACAATTGTACTACCAAATGAAAGTATGTGTGTACATATCAAAGCATATCAAGTGTAACACTTTGGACCATTCTTATTATTTGGGTCCTAAGAATTGAAATCGTACTGCATGTGACCATTGATTTGTTGTCGTTGTCGATCGTACATGTTATCCAGTATTGAGATTTTTTTATATCTCTGTCCGCGGAAAATACATAATTTTCGTAGTTTTAAAGTATATACCTTAAATTTTTTAATGTTTTTCTAGATCCTTAATAAAAACATACAATTATTTGCATGCTATACCCATGCGCATAATCTACACGTGTTCGATATTAAAAGTTATGCCCTTTTATTTTGTATAGAATTGTTTAGATTGGAGTTTAGTGTTTCTTAAAATTGTTCAATAAAATTATATTAAGAGAATTATCATAAGAGTCTGATCGGTGGCCTTTTGTTATATGTATAGAGATTAACAATAATAATGTTAAAGTTTTAGATATTATATTAGTATTATTACATATTTTGGAACTTTTTAAAACGACATAATTATATTTTTAAATAAAATACATAAGAAATCATACATCTTTTCAATACATTCAATTCGGATATTTGATGTTTAACCATCGATCTCCTATAAACAACTAGATACACAAAGGTCTTACTAAAACAATTTAAAAAACGTCCCAAATAAAGGTCCATTGTTAACGTCCAATAAAGCAAATGATGCCTCCTTTCATCCGTTTGGACCTTCTTTGCGCTCGGACATTTTTAGAAGGCAGACTGTGTTGTTTATAGGAGATCAATGTGTTTAACCTCATTTTTGAAATTTTGGTCATGAATGAAATATGTCATGAAAGGATTAAATTCATTTAGTTTTTTGATATGTTTACTTTCTATTTTATATATTATATAGTTTAGTGTACAGTAGAGGCGTGTTAGCAGCCACGAGTAGTAGAAGCTTGGTCCTCACCGCACGTACAAGTACCTACATACGTATGCAATGCTTTGCTTGTTTTAGATTCATCCTGCATGTTTTGTTGCATAATATAATAATTCAGTGTGTTATTTGTGGCTATCCCAGAGTGTGCACGCCAAATTTCATCGTCGCTAAACTAAAAAAATCATTATGTTTGTAATTGCAGTACCTAAACACATTGAATTATTTTAATTTATTATTATTAAGGGGATTCATTAATTTATTCAGTTACTGTTTCATGTCATGCTTTTTATTATGGAACACATAATTTAAACACCGTTTTGTATTTATACCTATAAATATAAACAAATGCGGTTACCGTAATCTCAGATATACGCGATATTATACATTATTACTATATGGATTTTGGAGAATGTATACCTTTATGTTTCGATTTGATAGTCGAATTGTGAGCATAGGAGTATCATTTTAAAACAAATCCTTATAACTACTTAGATAAATTTTGTAATTTTTAATGAAAGAGAATATCAATAGATGAGTCTTCTTAATATTGATAATAGCCAATAACACTCCTAAACACTCTGCTTTCTTCGTGTTATAATTTCAATATGTTTGTTTGCTTTCTTTCGCTTGAATTCGTTTTGTTTGTCGATGTATTTCAGTGCCCGTATTCGGCGAGACAGCTCGTGGCAATCCAATGGTACTGATAGGGAAGTACAAATTTTATCGCATCAACTGTAATATACGAATCAATCGTTGGACCTGCAGCACTAGAAAATGTCGTGCAAGCTTTTTTGTACACTGGATGACGTCATCATAAAAGTGTTTGATGACCACAATCATGACTGAGTAGAGATGTCTATCAAAGTCACTCTTTTTACTGTTTCAGAAATGTTAATCGATATTTATTTATTTTCCATACTTACAAAATTCTTTCGCGCGTAAATTTTAATAGGTACCTACTGATCTATTATTGTATTCTTCTCTACTTCCTCAGCATACCTCCTGGGCATATGCCTCTCCATGAATCATCCATGTGGCCCGATCTCAAGGTTGTCTGGTCCACACCGAGCCAGCAACTCTCTTGATGTCGTCGGCCCATCTGGCCGGTGGTCTGCCCACGTTTCTTCTACCCGTCCGTGGTATCCACATTAGAACGCACTTACCTCATCGACCATCGTTTCGGCGACAGAGGTGCCCCGCTCAGGCCCATTTCAGTTTGGCCACTCATTTGCCGATGTCGGTGATACTAATGATGATAGTCTCATTTCTCACTCTGTCGCGTAGGGATATACCGAGCTTCGTGCGTTCCATGCTTCTTTCTTCCATGATTATTAGGATTATATTGAGCATATCCAATCAAAATCTGTGTAAGCACAGCATTTGGATTTGTGTAACCAGTCTCTGTGAAAACCATTATTTTTTATATATATTTTCTGGATACACATATCCTTGAGTCTACATCTGAGAATATAGTTTTGCACTAAACGTTTATTAGCTTAGATAACTAAACTAAATATGCATTCGTTCGAGAATAGTAAGTATTTCGTTTTAGGCGTGTTACCTATTTTTTCTAATTATTTTAACTTTTTTTGTCACTTTTATTGCCTATTTCTTTCTAAATATTATACGAACATAGAATTAAGATTCCATACATACAATATTAGGTTGTTTTAGTAGATATTTTTAAGGCTTGTGTTACATACATTTGTTTTCATATAAATAGCTACTGAGTTATTTCTTAAATTATTATAAGTATTTATACTTATAAGTATGAATATTCGTTGATTTAGTTCGCAATGGTTTGATTAGTTTTAGGTGTTCATCCTAACATATTTTTATTAGTAGTACCTAGTATTATTGAAGTTACTTGTTAGGTAAGTAGGTACTTGCTGATTTAGATTTTTTATCTTGTTATTTTTGACGTACTGAGTTTTGCATTTGTTTTGAAGAATAATTGTGATTTTAGTGTAACCATTAAGAATTATATCAAATATTGATTTAATTATTTATGTGCTTACTTTTGCGTTTATGTTTGCTTTAGATTTTTAGTGTAAAACACTAGTATAGGGAATTATAGTTGACCAAAGTAAGTTGTGACTAATCGGATCTCTTTTTGCCATAAAACGTAACATATGTTCCTATAGGTAGATATTGAAAACTAATAATTATTTTTTTGTACATGTACTAGTTCATGTAATATTGTAAGTTTAAGTGTTATATTTATTACCTATTAGATGATATACTAAAACACTGTGCCTTGAGTATTCTATAAGACAAGTATATTATAGTGGCAAATACGGGTTGTGACCAAGTACTGATTCTTCTTGTCATGAAAAAGATAAGCTGTTAGGACTAAGTTAAGATGTGAATTAGATTCTGACTTATTCGTCAACTGGCGAGTGTAAAACTCGCGAGTGCGCGCGGGTAGAACTTGTCTCACAGTCTAATAAATACAGTGCTTATAGATAGGTATTTTCATTAGTAAAATGTCATTTATTTGCCCTTAATTTAGTTATTTATTATACTTTAAAATACTCGCGGTACGATTAATTACCAAGCTTTAGTAATATAAAGCAATTTTTTTAAATTCTTTTATTTCTAAAAAATATTATCCGTCGTATTTGATTTTTAACAAAACCAGATAATTTCATATATAACGATAATAGCGATTTATTTAAAAAGTTAGTCAAAGATGTCTTATTGTAAGAAATCTTTTCAGGCAGTGGATCACAAGCAGGTCCGTCTAGTAATGAAACTGGACATGTAATAATTACATCTCAACGAGGAAACTCGGTACTACTTCGTGGAGGGTATAAATATAACAAAGACCGAAGAAATAAAGACGGTTCATGTATTTGGAGGTGTGCGAAGAGAAATAAATGCCAAGCGAGACTTATTATTGGTAGCAATAACGGCATCAAGCGAGATGACGGGCATAACTGTGCGCTTGATTTTGTGTCCAATGAGTTGGAGATTAACTTTGACAAGTGCATTGAAAAAGTGAAAAGTGACTGTACTATCCCGATACCAAATGTGTACGACAGACTGTTTCAACACTAAAGGATAAAGGACTAGCCCTCATAAAAAAATACCTAAATTTAAAAATATTAAAAACAAGTTATACCGAAAACGAAATAAGTCACTGGGAGTAAAAAAGGTGTGTTTTAATTTATTAAAAGAAGTTACTGTGCCCGACAAATTTAGAAACTTGTTATTAGTTGATTACCTTACAAATAACAGAATATTAGTATTCGCTAATGAACAATGTAAAACAATCTTAGCAAATCCAAATTTGACCGTTCTATGCGATGGTACCTTTAAATTTTGTTTAAAACCTTTCCAGCAATTGTAGTGTATAGATACGTATATTAAATTTATTAAAAATTTTGTAGCTGACTGTACATAAATACGTTATTATTTACGATCAAGCGAGTTGACGACAAAAAAAAAGTAGGTAAAATCGGAAGGTGCCAAACCGCGTGCACTCGCGAGTTCTTCACTCGCCAGTTGACGAATAAGTCTTTTATAAGAACTTGCATTAGCTGGTTTAACATCAGATATTTTAAAGAGAGGTCATTTGTTGTTGTGTTAAACATGTTTATTTTAAAAATAAATAAAAAGTGATACTTACTATTGGCTTTCCTAGCATAGTCAATTATATAATAACCAATCAAAGTAGCTAGGAAAACAAATAGCTGTCTGTCCCTATAGTTGTAACGGTTTTAGCTGCAGTTGCGAATTTTCAGTGTAGTGGAATCTGGTGGCTGGAGTGGTTGCAGGAAACAATTCAATAAAAATAATGATTAATTGAAGAGCTTGGTGGCGCAGTGATTGGGTCACTGGACTTGCGATACGGAGGTCCCAGGCACGATCCCCAGTTCAGCCATGTAACCAATGAGTTATCCTCGGTTCTTTCGACGGAAAAACTTACGTAGGTATATGTACCGAATACTCTCAAAACGGTGAAAGAAAACATCGTGATAGAACCTGCATGCCATAGAAAAAATCTAAGGCATGCGTAATCCGCCAATCCGCACTGGGCCCGCTTGGTGGATCATGGCCCAAGCTCCCGATGTAAGGGAAGGTCTGTGCCCGAACAGCGGGAACATAAAAATAGATT
Source organism: Tachystola acroxantha (assembly GCA_963506565.1). Lineage (NCBI taxonomy): Eukaryota > Metazoa > Arthropoda > Insecta > Lepidoptera > Oecophoridae > Tachystola > Tachystola acroxantha. The sequence goes on from OY735879.1 coordinate 10,532,266, forward strand.
GATGGATCCCATCCTCGTCGTCACTGATGGATATGTACTGCCAGTACATAGGGAACAATTGCAAAGGACAAGTGAAACCGCCGGTAGTCCTTATCGCACTGATTTTTATTGGCATAAACCTACCCGCAATCGGTATGCGCATATACCTTCTTATTCTATACATAACAATGATGATGATGAATGATTAATACCTACAAGTTAATTTATGTTTTGTTCAGCTCAGTTCATGCTGTCTCGCCTGGGCTCCAAGATCCTCGTCTACGGTGGGAACCGGTTCCACTTCCAGCGCGCCTTTGGCCCCAAACTCCTCTGGAGGTGCTCCCAAAAGAACTTAGGCTGTCGTGTCAACATCTACACCCTTGATAATTCAATTATTCGAATTACGAATTATCATACACACTAAATATCTAATTGACGCTCTACACCCGCGCCGCGAAAGCCGCGAAACGAGGGTGGATATTGCTGCCCCTGTTTCGGCTTTCGCGGCGCGAGTGTAGACCGTCCATAATACTATGTTCACCCATTCGCGTGAGTAGCGAGGCGAGTGGCGAGCCTGGAATGTGTGAACAGAGAATTCGATCTCCATATAAAATTATGTCTGTGTCTACTATACTAACTAATAGGTATTCAGCACAATTGTATAATTTTTCCACCGAATCAAAATATGAAGTAAATATTTTCCAGGATCGAAGGTTTGTTTATTTGTGTTTTTGGAGGACCTAAATAAATAATAAAATGAAAGTGACAATATTACGACCCTGAACTATCATATTTTTGTTTGTATTTCAACCTTCAAATTAATCTTATCCCAATTCCTCGGGGCTAGCACGCGTAAGCGTTCGTCACGGAACTGTCAAACCAAACCAATCTGAAACTCCTAATGTAACATCAGTTTGACTACGCGGTCAATACGCCGATCGCTACCGCTTTCGCGTGCTAGAGGGGCAGTTACAATTACAAATACATATGTATTGCAAATACATATATAATATAGTGGAACGTATTTACTTGCAGTGCTACGATCTATATATAAAAATGACATTACTGGATCTATAATGTTCCTAAGTATTTACGTGTTGTGTATATTGCTTTTCTGTCTTACCTGCAATTTTTATTTTATTTAAGTTTGTATGATAAGTGGTTCTATTTTCATAACATTTTTCTGTTGTTTCATGTAAAGAAGAAATAATGTATAAAGACCAGAACTCAGACCTGAAATTATGGACTTCCAGGTTTATATTTTCTTTTAGTAGTTCACGAAGAAACCGTCTAGTTCTGTTAAGAGATAGGTTTAAATACCATTGCAAAAGAGAAAATAGAGATGGTTCTTCAATGTGGCGTTGCGCTGAAAAGACCTGTGCATCCGTAGTCAAATTAAATAAAAACAAGACGGAGATATTGTATGGAAGTGATCATAACCACGCACCTAGTGATTTTTATTAAATTTTTCCTTTTTTTACCTTTGTGATTAAATATAATAAATAAGTAGGTACCTAAGTAATGTTCCCGGCACCTAAGTTTACCTAAAATTTAAACAAAATTTACAATTGTATACCTGCGCCAGCAGGACTTACCTTTTTGGGTCAACTTTACTGCCGATGCCATGAACTATTAGGCTATCTATAAGTAAAGAAAAAAATAAAAAGCTCTCAACCTCAAACGACTCAAATACTAGTATTTGTCGCGAGGACTGTGTACTTGCATCGTTTGAAGTTTTCAGCAGATACGGCTCCATAGACCTTACACTAAGCCCAATATTTCATTAGAAGACCATTAGTGGCGCAACCAGTCGCGCCACCAAAACAACAGCTGTATGGATGGTATATCACCTGGTGTCGATTTAGTTGCGCAGCCAATTTGGTGGCAATTATCGATTACAACCGAATTATCCGCTGGTGGCGCAACCATGGTGTCCTAGTGAAACAGTGCCCTATTAGTCCCTGGTGTATGGGACGGCGCATGGATATTAAGTAAATTATCATGTATTTATTAAATGTCAATTATTATTCAAGCTCTAATGCCAAATAATACAAAACTTACGACAAAAATATCCGTTTAAAACTTCGTCACTCGCATAACCCGCCCCTTTACTTGTCATACCCGGCACCTCTGTCGCCGAAACGATGGTCGATGTAGTAAGTGCGTTCTAATGTAGAGACCCCCGATCGGGTAGAAGAAGCGGGGGCAGACCGCCGGCCGGTCAGGTGGTCCGACGACATCAAGAGAGTTACTGGCTCGGTGTGGACCAGACAACCTTGGGATCGGGCCACATGGAGGATTCATGGAGAGGCATATGCCCAGGAGTGGGCTGCGGTATGCTGAGGAAGTAATAGTAGTGTCATACCCGGTGTGAAGGTGCCAGTATGACCAGTCTTTACAACCATTAGGTACCATGAGTTGCCAACGTATATAAATGTGATATAAATACGCTCGATGGCGACTAAGGTACGTAAATATCGTCACTGAGATGCACGGAGTTGGTGGGATTGGTGGGATGGGTGGGCTTTAGTTCCGCTACGGCTGCTAGAGTTGCAACACAAATTCTTCCAATCCCGTACGCCGCAGCAGTGGTTTACGTAGTCGTAGTAATAAACAACAACAGAATGGTACCTTTAGAGAGGATAAGAGTAAAAAAGGACGACTGAGGACAAGGTGGGGAGATGAAATAAAGAAGGAAATTGGGGGCACCTAGACCAGGGAGACTAAAGATAGAAAGAAATGGCAATACTTGGGGGAGGCCTTTGCCCGCGTAAGCGTTGCTGAAACAACAAATATTTTTTTAAATAAATTTATAAAGAATTACATAAACAATCAATAAATGCATGGTAATAATAAGTAAAAAAAGAGAATAACATAATAATAATAATCATGGTGTAAAATGAAATCTGTAATTAATTTATATTTAACAACGAAATCTGTAATGTATGTAATTGGCATGAATAAATGCCATTTTTATTTTATTTATTTTAGTAATAAAACTTCTCGTTGTATTCTAGATCCATACTTCGTGAAATTATCGAAAGGTACTCGTGCTTTATGTATCGGCAAATACCGCTTCAACGGGCACACCTCGAGCAGTGGGCTGAAGATCAGATGGACCTGCAACCAGGCCCCGTACGTCTGCAAGGTCACCATCACAACGGTGGATGACATTATAGCCAAGGTCATCCAAACTCATAACCATTAATTTGTGTTCTAATTGTATTATTAATGGTGCCTACTTTAAGTACTGTCAAAATTAAAAACTATAATATGTCATAACCGGTGCAATGGTTCCCATAGCGCTCGCGCATTGTCGCGCCTTCTATATGGCCAGTCTTTGCACCAGGTAAGGACCCGGAGGAAGAGTCAAAACCTCTATCCCAGGCGACGGATTTCGGTGACAAACTACGACTACGCCCCGAACAACCCATCTACACCGCAAACGGCACGAACAACTAGTTAAGATAAGATAAATACACTTTATTGCACCATAATACAGTATTAATTACATTATTGAGAAGCATGTACAATTTTGGCGGTCTTATCACTAAAAGTTATCTAGTTATGCTGGATAGGGTAATATTTTTCACTTTTCATGACACATGACGACCTAAAGTACCTCATACATATGTATAAGCATTAAAATTCAACAATGCATCCATTATAATTTAAATTATTAGAGTCCTAAAGTCGTCGTCGAATTTTTCGTGGTATGTGTAAATGCGGCATATCAATTGTAATTCCAGTTCCGCGCCTAGTAACATTGATCAATGGCAATCAGGCGTTGTGTATCGGCCGGTACCGATTCAACAAGCACAGCTCTAGCAGAGGCACGAGAGTTAGGTGGCACTGCAACCGGCTGAGGTACGGCTGCCGGGCAGTCGTGGTCATGCTAGAGAACACCATAGTGAAGAAATTGCACGATCATAATCATTGACTGACGTAAGAAGGATGCTTTTCGGATGTGTGTATCGGATCTTGTACATTGATGATAAATAAGTATAATATTAACGTGAAGTAGTCCAGTAATGGTGTCAATATACATTTTTATACATCTTTCATGTTTTTATTAAAGTACTTTCTCGAAGGTTCTTAATACTTAATCGTGATTTTAAGTCTAACGTTTAAGCCTTCGGTCCCTTTCTAACTTAACGTTTTTCATAAATTTGAACTGCATACCTTACAATAAGCATATAATATGTTCCAGTGGAGCCTGTAATGTTGGAAGAGACTCGCTATGGCAACCCTTTGTTGAGGATCGGCAAGCACCGATATCACCGCCGCAACGACAGCCATGGCCCCCGAGGCAGCTGGATCTGCTACAAGAAGGCCACCAGCCACCGCTGTCCAGCCAGGGTCATCACTATCGATGACAATATCGTACAAATATTGGGCGTACATACACATGATTGAATGGAATGTTAGCTCTGTAAGCCCATTCCCATCGTTTTTATAATCCATTGCTTGGTTGCTGTGACAGGAGTTATAATATTACCAATGAAACCCAACAATGAATATAGAAATGGGAATTGGTTTGTTGCCACTGTCAGATCCTCAATTAGAGTTGCTTTCTTGATGAATTTTGATGATAATTTGCTGGATATTCATGACTAATAGGATAAATGAAAACGCCGTAAAAGTAAACTCACGCCTTTACTTGGCGAAAAGCTTCAAATGTATTCAAATAGTAAATCAGCCGGTATGGTGCCTAAACATGTTGTCTTCATTTCTGTGATGCAAACTGTCCCTATCAGAACACATTTAGCTGGTGCTAAGGATTTCTCCAAGACCGTCCAGTTGTGACTAAATCATTAGTCAGTTTTATATGCAGCAAGTGGTTTTTATTATTTTTGTAACTTAGTTATGTAAGTATTTTTTAAGAAAGTTAAGCGTTTTAATCATTTTGAAATTGTAACGAATTTACATTATAGGAGCAGTATTTAGTTTTTCAACGACCCGTTACGGCAACCCTGTGATCATCGCGGGCCACTACCGGTACAATCGGTGGAGCGGCAGCAAGGGACCTCAGATCAGGTGGACCTGCAATAGGTACCAGCAGGGGTGCAGGGCATACCTCACTACCATCGACAATGAGGTAGTCAAGTCCGGGAACACACACACACATTGATTTCTGTTTTATATGGAAAATTGACACTTGACAGGGCCAGTTAACAAAAGACCAGAAGAAAAATGTTTTCGCATTGATGTTACTGGATGCCAAACTGTATTTGTTATTTTGACACCTAAGGTCGAGATTCATAGGTAACTTTGAACGCGATATTATTGCCGATATTAAGGCCGATAGTCATATATAGACAGTTTTGACCACGAACTCGTAATCTCGAACTTATTTATGATTATAATTTTTTTATTAAAATTAATACATAGTTATAAAATCGAACCCAAACTCCACTCTTACATATACAGTTTTATTTAAGTGCAAGATGAACTCGAGCTCGATTTTACGAATGTCCGATTTCATACAATGTCTTCTAGTAAATAGTAGTAGTAATAGCAGCTATAAAATAGTATCGATAGATTTATCATAACACAACATACTCATGTAATCTGATTATGTTAAATGTTAATAAGTGTTCATACAAATAGAGGTAGGTACCTACCTATTTAATCCGGTAGCTAAATGAGATTTTTTAAATGAATGATTTTAGCTACTTTTATTTTTTAGCTTAAATTTACAAATTGTTATAAGTCATATATTATTTACAAATTATACGACGAAATGAAGTTTATTTCTCGCCTAATATTATTTAGCATTGTAAGTATTACTAGAATATGTATTAAATATATTTACTATCACTAGACACACATTTGTATTTTTATAACGTTCTGTGATTTTATTTGGGTGGATTTTTTCTATGCGTTTAGTTTGTGACGTATTTGAAGCAGTATATCGGATCTGATTTGACAAATGAATTTGAAATTGCATCAATATAATTAATCCTCAGTTACCGTGGATTTCGAGAATGCGGAGCCAGTGTTTACTACGTCACGGTATGGTAAGCCGGCCATTCAGATGGGGCCGTACCGTTACAACAAGTGGTCGGGGTGTAAAGGCCCCCGCGCGCGCTGGGTCTGCGTCAAAGCCGGCTACGGCTGCCGGGCCACCATCATCACGTTGGATGATCACATTGTAAAATATTGTAACAGTCATAACCATTGAGACCCTATAATTATTATGATGATAACTCAGATTCATAGATATACTCAATTTTTTTCACGTAATTTTTTTTTTCATTTCATTTCATTTTCATTTTTCAAGGAGAGGTGCCAGTGAAAACCTTTGGATCAGTAGTATTTCTTCTAAATAAATTATGTATTTTTGTATTATTAATTATAAGTATAGAATTTAACAAAAGATACTTTATTGGTATTTTATTTCACAACTTTTACAATAAAAATGATATTTACGTGTAAGCATTTGTAAACAAAACGTACAACTCTAATATTTCTCTATTTGCCCGTCTGCAAGTATATACTTTCATAATAATTGTAGCTTCTTGAGCTACAATTATCGCTTGAAAAGAAGTTCAGGAAAATTTCAGTACCTGCTTAAGTATTTACTCGTCAAACTAATTACTCAACTGTATAAGAGATTTTTGCTAATACACAATACAAATGGTTGCTATATACAAACATCCATAATAGTTGTTTAATCTCCAGATGAGCAGGATTACGAGAATGCGGAGCCCGTGTTTACTACGTCACGGTATGGTAAGCCGGCCATTCAGATGGGACCGTACCGTTACAACAAGTGGACGGGAAGTAGAGGGCCCCGCGCGCGCTGGGTCTGCGTCAAGGCCCACTACCAGTGCCGAGCCACCATCATCACTTTGAATGACCAGATTATGAGGTTTTGCAATAGCCATAATCATTGAGCCAATAGTGTCGTTGTTGTGATCTCTACGTAAATATTGCAATTTTCTCGCAATTATAACTAACCTTCGAGTCAATAGTATTGCTTCGACATCTTAAAGAAATTACATGTAATTTTGTGATATAAGATAGTTTTAATTATAAAATTTAATTTGATAATTCTTACGATAACTTGTTCAAACAATTTAAATTAAAAATGTGTATAACTGTATTTATAAAACTCAACGTTTGCCTGTGCCCTTATCTGGATATTTGTTCGCTTATAATTATAACTCAAGAACGGCCCGAATTGAAATGTTAAAGCCCCAAAAAGGTAAGTACATTGACCCGTTAAACTATACCTTTAAACGAGAGTTTTAAGTGTTGCTATATTATATTACAATTGGCTATATTAATACGACGATGCATGAAATTGTTCAATCTCCAGATGAGCAGGATTACGAGAATGCGGAGCCCGTGTTTACTACGTCACGGTATGGTAAGCCGGCCATTCAGATGGGACCGTACCGTTACAACAAGTGGGCGGGAAGCAGAGGGCCCCGCGCGCGCTGGGTCTGCGTCAAGGACCACAGCGGCTGCCGAGCCACCATCATCACTTTGGATGACGAGATATTGAGGTTTTGTCAGAGCCATAACCATTGAGTTTGACTTCCGAAGAAATTACGAATATTTTTCGTTGAAAAGATGGAGAAACGAATACAGACCACTATAAGTTCGAGATTTTTTCAATAACTACTGGAACGAATTTAATAATTCTGTTACAGTTACGTAGTTAAACTTTCAGTGAAAAAATTCTTTCACTACTAGGTAGGTAGGTACCTAATTTCACCACTTTTACGACAATTGTGTATTAAATTTTGTATGTCACAAAGACTTTGTTTTCTTCGAATTTGTAGTTGTTTGTGACCTTCTTGTTTAGACTTAATCTGTCCCAAAAGACCAAAATTCGAGTCAGCAACTGTTCATTAATAAACGGTATTTTAGTTTGAAAGTTGATTTGTAAATTTAATCTACGTTCGTAGTGTGCTTGTTGAATATTTACTCGAAACTAACAAGCGCGAAAAAGGTTTACTTTTGTGATTTGAGCTTGCAGTCGACAACACAGAACCATTACAATCTAAGAGGCGCCCTGTATAATATTTTCTAGATTGCACTAGTATCGTATAGGGCGATACGCTGTCGACTGTACTTAAATTATTGAAAAAATTTCAGGTTTATTAATGCCGATGCCCGAGGTCGCCACCTCTCGTTTCGGGAATCCCGTCCTCGTCGTTGGAAAGTACAAATATAACAAGTATTACAAGAGCTGGGGCCCTAGCGCAAGATGGATCTGCACCAGAAAATCGTTAGGATGTAAAGCAACAGTAAATACATTTGGTGCTAAGATAGTTAAAACGAATTTCGGACATAATCATCTTTAAGTATTATTTATTTATAATAAGAATTATGTACCTGGTTATAATTATTTTGTGCCAAATGAATGTTTTATTATTATTATGTAAACATAAGGGGCTGTGCTGTAATTACTGTTTCTAATTATTTATTTAAACTTTATTACGTACATAGTAACCAGGTAATAATAATACTTAGATAATTCAAAGTTTAACATTAATAAAACTCAATGTCTACATAAGTACATAGTTAATATTCACCGGTGAATGTCCGACATTCACCAATTTATATGGTGAAATTAAACATTAATAATAAATAATTTTCTCAATTCAGTCATTTACCGGTGAATGTTACATATACTATACATCAATATAGCCGTTTCCGTGAATCTTACATACAGTGATTTATCAGACAACAAACTCTTGGTTTGATTTAACAATAATGATAATTAATACTTTACTAATAAAAATATTTTGGTAGAGATAGACTGAATGAAGAGGACATACGGCGACCAAATGGGAGATTAACTAGGGGACATCCAAATTGAGGAGTGTGCATAATGAGATCGATGAATATGAAGAAAGTGAAAGTTGTGTGCCAGGATCTCAGCAGATGGAAGTCCATCGTTTATACCTAGTCCGGGGAACAGGCGTGAGTATATATGTGTGTATGTATGCGTGTATGTATGTATATGTGTGTGTATGTGTGTAATAAAATGGATTCCATGCAATTACAAAGGTGAAAGTGAACACAAGAAAAGGTCCCACTAGATCTATCGTGGATCTGATGAATGGATATATATATATATATAGAGATAGTGATAACCCTTTTGTACGTCCTTGTGTGATAAGTTCACGAGAATAGTTTTTTTTACTTATTATATTATTTATTATATATATTAGAGAATAATTATTTAGTGAATTCTTAATTGAAATTGATAAAATATTTAAAACGTACATTTTTGTTACAATTTTCCCTTATTTCAGGAACTGAAGCTTTATTATCAACATCACGTTTCGGAAAGCCTGTAATAATAATAGGCAAGTATAGATACAACAAATACTGTACTTATAAAGGAGCAAGAGCGAAATGGTACTGCACAAGGATAGCTAAAGGCTGTAAAGCGAATATATTGACACTAAATAATGAAATTATGCAGCTCAATAACTGTCATAATCATGCATGAGTGCATGGCCCTTTTAGTATCTACTTTAAAAATAAATCAAACACTTCACACAGTTATTCGAACACAATCGTGCTAACGATGACTAGTTTTACCAATTAAAACTATTACCGTCAGAATGGCGCGGACGAGCTCCCAGGTCCTCGGGGCCTATCCTGGACTGATGTCCCTACCGCTTAAGCTGGAATTAGTCCAGGATAGGCCTCGAGGACCTGGGAGCTCCTCCGCGCCATTCTGACGGTAATTAAAACTATAATAAAGTTGATACTAATTACAATTAAAATGCAAACTATAGGTTTCAAAGTGCAAATTATTTATACGGGTATTTAAGCTTGAAGTGCTAAAGCTACAATTAATCGTTATAAATAGAAATTATCAACATTGAAGTTGTTATGTTAAAGTTAAAAACATATTTTTATATTTAGTAACTTTTTATCTAATAATTAATGTGGGTATGAAATGACATTGCCACATTTGAATGGAGCTTTGCCCCACCTACAAAACTACGTGACCATTTTAAGCTGTACCTGTCATTTTGTTAGGGACTTATTACAGGTTTCATATTGCATAATCATAATCAGTATCATTTTCTACTACTCTCGCAACTCCTATAGAAGAATAACAAAAACAATGATAATTCGCTTCGATTTCTTACTATTTTCTGAATTCTTAATTAGGCTGTTTTTTTCGACTCGCTAGACTTTGTTTTAAACCAATAATTTTAATAAAGAACGGAGATATTTTTACATTTATTCGTTATCTTGTACATCTTGCGGTTGATGGTGGGGCAGAATATGGCTTTGTCATTTACCTGAAATAAAGATTTTTGTTACTATTTATTGTGTATACTGTATACCCTCCTATTTCCTCATTTTTCCACCATTTATCGTAATTTTATAGTTAGAACAGTTTTTTAGTTTCTCGATTTTTTCTTAATGTGCAAGTCGGTGGTGGTTTAAAATACAATTATCTAGTTTCACTTATATTTAGAAGAAAAAAATATTATATGTAAGTATCGTGGTTAAGGCAAATGAAACGACCCTTAATACATTAAAATATATGAGAAGTCTCACTTCGAATTGTTTCAGTGCTCGATGCCTTTTTTACGACGTCGCGATACGGAAATCCAGTCATGGAATTGAGCAAATTTCGGTACTACAGATATTGTAAGACCAAAGGGCCTAGGGAGAGATGGGTCTGCACTAAGTCCAGTTGGGGCTGCAAGGCTACCGTGATGAGCCTGAACCGTAGAGTCATCAAGGTCAATCGGGAACATAATCATGATTAAGGTCTCCCCCCCATTACCGTTCTCAAAACGATGAAATCATACCATGTCATGGCGAAATGAGACGCCGCTATACCAGCACAATAGCACTGTCCCTGTCACGCTCACTATGACATGGTATGATGTGAGAACCATCAATGGTCAGCTCTGCATATAAATATGTTTTTAATCAAACTTTTTTAAATCCGGAGTATGTCTTTGTATTTAAAAAATATCGTGAAATTATACTTGCGCTCACTAAATATCGTCGCATTTATCATTCAAATTCTGCAATGCATGCATGCATGCGGATGCTACGGAGTTTACTACTTGCAAGTTGCGGTCGAACATACGGGCATTAGTCGCAGAAGCTTTCTTGCATGTGGAAACGCGGTCTAAAAATCACTCATTTGATTTTGTATTAATTCCCTTATTTTATATTTTCAGTCGAAGTCATGTTCTCCACATCACGTTACGGAAAACCTGTACTACTAATGGGCAACTATAGATACAACAAAAACAGCCGATATAAGGGGCATAGGGCAAAGTGGTACTGCTCAAAAAAAGACTCCCGTCTTTGTAAAGCCACTGTGGTCACTATAGGTGATATGCTAGTAACTATTGCTAATGAACATAATCATATGTAGACAGACAGAATATACTTATTTACAATTTACTTCAGTATTCGATACCTATCTGTAACTCATAAACAAAAAATATACAGAATAAGCGACTTTAAAATTAACAGCGGTACCTACTATGGTACCAAAATAAAATACGTAAGTATATCAATAACGTTAATGATATGTTACACTCTGCCTTTGGATTTTTAGATAATGTAGACTATCAACTTGTTAGAAAACTATCAACTTGTTAGAAAACTATGTTGAAAAAGGTAATGATTTACAAGAGTAGGTGTGCGATGGCTGAAATAATATTATAGATTTTTTTAAATATTGTTAATAAGGTACTAATTTTGTTGACTTTTAAGTGCATAAAATATTTTTTTGGTTATAAACTTTATTGTTTTACTTACCAAAACTAACCATGCTATGATATTCATTTCTAACTACCAACATGATAATCATCCCAAAAAATTAAGAGATTGGATTCAGCCCATTGCTAGTCCACAAGTCCCGTAAGATAATATTTTACATATCCCGGCAATCTTGAGTTCGTTATGTCAGTGTATTTAGCGACATCGAAAACTTGTAAATTTTTGGTTTCACTTTCATTGTTGAAATAAGGTTGTACAAACTATATAACATATAGTAGTAAATTATGCGTAAATAAGATATACTAGCTTTCACAAATATAGGTAATCCTTGTCTGTGGTACTAGAGCTCATATCATCTGAAATTATATTCTCTAGCCTAATTAATTTAAATATCATTACGTAATTCATATTATGAGCTGTAACAAAATTGTTACTGCTACCCGAATACATTTCAATATTTTATACAAATATAGGATATCTTATTTACGCATAAAAATTAACAATATATTATATTGTGCTCATATTTTGCGAGAATTTCGAAAAATATTTTGGTATTTTTAATATGCATTCATTACTTTCAGATATCATTCCAGTATTCACCACCTCACGGTTTGGCAACTCTGTTCTCGTTGTTGGAAGCTACCGGTTCAACAAGAACAGCCGGTATAAAAGCAATACCAGAGCCAAATGGTATTGCACCAAGAAAATATCTGGTTGCACAGCCAATGTTCTCACTGTCAATGATCGAATTGTTAACGTTACCAATTTTCATAATCATCCCTAACTTTAGACATACTTTTAGGTATAAGAAATTTAGGACTCACGTTTTACTCTTCTATAAAGATCTTTCACAAAACTTGTATTGAATCAACAAAAAGTTTTAAGAATATTGGAATTAAAAGAAGATGGGTCAAAACGTACCCACGTTGTAGCAACTTGAGACCTATATCATTCGAAAGGTCTTTAAAAATACAATTTTTTTTTGTATGGCAGCAACCTTGTAGCTTATGGGAGAACGCCGTTATAATGTCGAGAATGATTCGAAAATTCACCCTTCGAACCATTGACGCACGCATTTTCTCACGGCCCGTGTCATCGCCCGAGTTTCGTTCGGGTAAATAAAAGTGGCGTACGTCACTGTCCGACCTTTCTAGGTATCTCTGTACAAAAAAAATCCACTCAATACGGTGACCCCGGACGGGTAGAAGAAGCGTGGGCAGACCACCGGCCAGATAGTCCGACGACATCAAAAGGGTTGCTGACTCGGTGTGAACCAGCCAACCTAGGGATCGGGCCACATGGAGAATTCATGGAGAGGCATATGCCCAGGATTGCTGTATGCTGAGGAAGAAGAAGAAGAAGAAGACGTCTACTTAGAACAAACTCTGCAGCTGGAAAGGAGCATTTTCGAGAAGAGAGTGGCAGGAGAATTCAGCTAGGCTTTGCAGCATTTGGGAAGCTACATCGAATCTTCTCGTTATCATACTAGAAAACCCTGAAAACAAAGGTCTTCAACCAGTGCGTCTTGCCAAATGGTGAGCTATGAAGCCGAAATGTGGACACTGACAGTGGGTCTGTCCCACAAGTTCAAGGTCGCTCAGCGAATCAGCAAACTGAAGTGGCAGTGGGCTGTACACATCTGTCGTAGAACCGATAACCGATAGGGTAGATGAGTTCCGCGAATACAGTCCACGATCGGATAAATGTAGCGTAGCACGCCCTCCATCAAATGGATGGATAACATTCTCGAGGTGGCTGATAAGACCAAGATGTTCGATGATCTAGTCATCCCGGAACCAGTGGTAGTCCATAACACGGTCCTTGAAGTTGTTCAGCAATATGACTGTCTACTTAGGACCAACTTCGAGAAAGAGAGTGACAGGAGAATTCAGCTGGGCTGTGCAGCATTTGGGAAGCTACGTCATATCTTCTCGTCTTCAATATCACAATGCCTGAAAACAAAGGCAACCAGTGGGTCCTGCCTGTGATGACCTACTGAGCCGAAACGTGGACATTGACGGTGAAACTGGCCCACAAGTTCAAAGTCGCTCAGCAAGCTATGACAGAGCTATCCTTGCAATTCTCTGGTAGATAGAATATACGAGTATATTCGCCAGATAACAAAAGTGGTTGACAGTGCTTATAGAATCAACAAACTGAAGTGGCAGTGCATTGATCACATCTGTCGTAGAAGTGATAACCGATGGAGTAGAAGAGTTATCGAATAGAGGCCACGAACGGGTAAACATAGTATGGGACGCCCCTTCACCAGGATGTAATGATGACCTTCGCAAGGTGTCTGGCAGTGAGTAGTGACTGGATGCAGAAGGCCGAGAATCGGGTTGAGTGAGCGTACTTTGGGAGAGGTCTACATCCGCAGCAGTGGATTGATACGGGCTGATGATGACGACGATACCATTGGCAGCTGTCTTTAGGCTCCATCATTATTATTTTTTTTAATATAAAAGGTATATTGCTGTTACACATTGCATAAACTACTATACCCAACTAATGTTATAAATACGAAAGTGTGTTTGTTTTCTGTCCTCCTTTCACGGCAATGTGTAACGTATTGACTGGATTTTTTTTGTACAGAGATACCTAGAAAGGTCGGACAGTGACGTACGCCACTTTTATTTACCCGAACGAAACTCGGGCGATGACACGGGCCGTGAGAAAATGCGTGCGTCAATGGTTCGAAGGGTGAATTTTCGAATCATTCTCGACATTATAACGGCGGTCTCCCATAAGCTACAAGGTTGCTGCCATACAAAATTTTTTTGTATTTTTAAAGACCTTTCGAATGATATAGGTCTCAAGTTGCTACAACGTGGGTACGGGGTCCATACAAAATTACCCATTGTTCTTTGTAACACGGACCATACACACTTTTTGGAACAAGTACATAGTTGAGTCAGTAGTATTATTAGTATTTTTACCAAGGTAGCTATAGTTTTTAAGTTCCTTGGGTACCTTACTAAAGTTTTAATTTTAATGTATAGATTGTTGCAGTGTAATATTTAATCTGTTTTCACAAATCGTTTGGTAAGGTAATCCAACCTGTAATCTATAAAATTATGCTTAAATTAAAATTAAATGAAGATCCCGAAATAATAATCTTAACTTTTGAAAATAATTATAGGTAGCTAACAGCAGATCAAGTGTCTTTGGACTTTGGGCAGTTCTTATTATTTGCGTGGTAATATTTAAAATCGTACTGCAAGTGTTACCATTGCAATTATGTTTTCAATTTGCAGTTATGTTTTGATACCCGTGTATGATGTATTATTAAAATAAAAATGCCTATATTTGCTGTTATTTGAATTATTTTATTTAGTAAATGGATACCCCTATGTATAAGAATATGAAAAATAGTAGTACCTTAAAGAATATTATTATTAATTTCTAAATGAATATACCTACCTACATACTTTACGTATTGTAAAAAAGTGATTGTTTTCCAGATATTGAACCAATTTTCACCTCTCGTTTTGGCAAACCGATTTTGCTGTTAGGCCAATATATATTCAACAAAAACGGTTTCTACAAAGGAGCACGTGCGAAATGGTACTGCGCAAAAAAGGATTATGGATGCAAAGCTAATGTGCTCACATTAGATACTAATTGTGTTATTTTTGTTAACACCGTGCATAACCATTAAAACCAATTATTTGTTTAAAACAAATGTCTAAAAACAAAAAAAAATTAAAGAGTTTTTTTTTCACATCTGAAAAATAAGGTTACGTTTATTAACTTCGTTCGAAATAGAAAATAAATATATAACAATAAAAATATATCAAGTAATTGAGAGAGGGCCTAATATTTCTAAAATATTACAGTATTTTCGTCAGTAATTTATCGAAGAATAAGAAGCTTCGTATTTAAATGTGTATTGTACTAGTAGTGTAGTATGAAAAAGTCTTTCTAATAAAATCTTTTATGCCAGCAGCGCGATTTGGCAGTCCGTTTTGTCACTGCGCGCGCACCCCTTGTATGTACAAGTAATGTTATAGTACTATACTATATACAGGACAAAGCATCGTAGCTTCTTACCATGAAAAATAATATTATAGATATTATTTCTGAGCACAAATAGCTGAGAATAAAAATGAAAATTCTAAGACATGTGTAATCCAGCAACCCACAGTTCCGCACTGAGTTGGATTAATCAGAGCTCTATTTGTGGTCTTAATATATATGCTGCTGATTCATGTAAAATGTTTACGTTTCAGATTTTACACCAATGTTGGCGACATCGCGGTTTGGCAAACCAGTTTTAGTGTCCGGCAGATATAGATTCAACAAGTCAAATTGTTCCAGAGGCTCCAAGGGTCGCTGGTACTGCACTAGAGTGTCTAACGGCTGCAAGGCATCTATTGTTACTATTAATGACGAAGTCTTAACTTTTAACGCTGAACATAATCATTAATACGGTATTTTTGAAAAAATAAATCAGTTCACATAATATATGTATGTTTTATTATTAGTTTACAACGTTTCAAATTTTAAACTAATGTTGGGGACATCATGGTTTGGCAAACCAGTTTTAGTGTGTGGCAGATATTGATTCAACAAATCAAATAATTCCAGAGGCTCCAAGGGTCGTTGGTACTGCACTAGAGTGTCTAACGGCTGCAAGGCGTCTATTGTTACTATTAATGACCAAATATTATCTTTTAACAGTGAAAATAATTATTAATATGGTAAGTATTTGACAAAATAAATCAGCTCGCATAAATGTATCTTTTTTAATATTATTAGTTTACGACGTTTCAGATTTTAAACTAGTGTTGGGGACATCGCGGTTTGGCAAACCAGTTTTAGTGTGCGGCAAATATAGATTCAACAAGTCAAATAATTCCAGAGGCTCCAAGGGTCGTTGGTACTGCACTAGAGTGTCTAACGGCTGCAAGGCGTCTATTGTTACTATTAATGACCAAGTCTTATCTTTTAACGCTGAACATAATCATTAATAGATAATTGACAAAATAAATCAACTCGCACCATGAATCTCCTATAAACAACTAGATACACAAAAGTCTTACTAAAACAATTTAAAAATCGTCCAAATAAGGGTCCATTGTTAACGTCCAAATAATGTCCAATAAAGCAAATGAGGGTCCATTCATCCGTTTGCTTCTTTGCGCTCGGACATTTTTAGAAAGCAGACTGGTATCTAGTTGTTTACAACGTTTCAGATTTACTTAACTATTAATGGCAAAGTTAAGCACTTGAACACTGTACATACCTACTCATTAATTCGATTGTTTTTTAATACATCAAAAAATTCCAAAGAAATCCTTTCTTATTTTAAGAGTCTTGATAATTTATCTTTCTTTGTCTATCTTTGGTACAAAGTAAATATTTTAGTAATTTCATATTTTTTTTTCAGGTATTCAGCCGAAATGGTCGACATCACGTTACGGAAATCCCGTTTTGCTGTATGGAACTAATAGATATATTAATTGTAACACGAGCCAGGGGCCTAAAGTAAACTGGTACTGTGCAAGAAGGAACTATATAGGATGCAAAGCGTCAGTTGTTTCCCTAGACGGCGTAATAATTAAAGTAAATAATATTCACAATCATAAGTAGGCAACAGGTAATTCTATTGTAGAAGCCAAATCTAGTAACAACCCTCTGTCACTCGCTGCATCGCGTAAGAGTGAGTGGGACGTCTGTGAAATTGACAAGGTCTAATAATTATTAACATCCTAAAAGAAAAATAGCATTTCAAGATTTTGTCTCTCTAAATACGTAGAATTTTAGAAGAAAAAAAATGTTTTGTGTAAAATTAGGCATTCTGGAAGTACTGTGACTCTGACGTAGTAGGCAAAGGGAATCTATCCCATACAACCAAGTAATACATTGTATTTTTTGTTTGTAACACTTTTTCAATGCTTTCTAGGTAGTCAGAATCATATTATTTGGCGGGTCCACAAGAAAAATAGCAATAAACACACTCTTACAAATACCGAAAACGTACGAAACATGGGTATTTACGGATTTTGGAACGACAATATTTCAGTAATGTGACGTCATCGTCACTTACGCCCTTTTAATTTTCACAATCTTAACTTTTAAATATTGAAAACGACGTTATTTTACTAAAAGAAAAAATATGGGTCTCTTATTTTCATAAAAAATATAATAAAGGGGGATAAACAAATTTAGACATTGTCAATTTAGCGTTATCGAACGCTAAATATAACTGTGGAATCAATTGATATCCAAAATCAGAAGTATGTGTTATGTATTATTAAGAAAGAAAGTAGAAAGAAGTTCTGAAAGTATTTTGATGATCGGTGTATTTTGTGAAGAACACTATGTGAATGTCAAGATAAAATGATAATAGGTTAGGTATACGTAATGTCAACCCGATAATTAAATATAATTCATTATAAGGCACATTGTGTAATTCTTTGTTATCCTGAATAAAATAAAATTATCCAATAAGAGGTTTTTCAGCCGGTAAACAATTACTGTTTGAAATGTCTTAGTTCTATTTTAAATCGCTTATTTTATTCTACAATTTGTCCTTCTAAAGTTTCTTTCGGTTATATTACTTCATTATTTTAACTCGCTAACAAGTAGGTACGTAAATATCTTAGCTGCGACACTTGGGATTGGTGGAATCCTATGTCAGTCCCGGGATTAAAACGAATCTAAGCAGGTACATACTCCTCTTAAGTACATAAGAATCCGAGCCGTTTAGGCCAAAGGAGCCACAAAAGAACCTAAATATAGGTAAGTACATAGAAACCGTAAGTACGAATGGTAATAGATGTTAGGGAAAATAATTTTTAATTTCTTAATTCCACGACCTTTCTAATATAAAATAAATTGATGTCCATAGCTGATCGGTACAAAATATATGAAAAGTCAATTTTTTTTTAGCGAAAATCGAAAAGTCGTAGAACAAAAATTCAGTTATCGATACAGAACACCCCTCTTTCGGCTTCCTACACTCCTTCCGTTACACCCTGTACATACACACGAAAAACATTACCATTATTTTTGGCATTTGTATTAAAATGTTGGTTCAGAGCCATTGTAAACGACATACCGTAGCAAGTAAATTGTATTTGTTTCAGGCCTTACCTGCTTTAAACCTTTGATATTGCCAACGCGTTTCGGCAGGCGGGTCATGATATTGGATGGCCACCGGTTTAACCATACATATCAATACGAATGCAAGGCTAAGATCAGATGGAGATGCACCAAGGTTAACAAAGGCTGCAAGGCAGGCGTCATCACTTTACATGATAACATACTTCGGCTCATAAGTGAACACAATCATGTCTAATACGTTCTGATATTTTCTTGCATCTTCACGATCGGCTTTCGAACCAGGGACCTCGCCGTGACACGCTCTATTCCAACAGTACCCAGGTCGCCGATTTTTTTCTCCATATTCTTCTTAGCGACTGTTCCGTACTTTAGCTTGTCACGAATTCACAATGTTAGCACAAACGAGTCTTTAAACGTAACGTTAATTTTATCTCTAAAGAAAGTATCTGTCACTTTGCTGATTGTGCTGCCCTCTGCCGCAGCCTATGAGAACAACTCTCTAACCGTCGCTAGACTACTGCGCGCACTGTGCGAACCGCTCGCCAATAAATAAATTCCTTAAAAATCGAAACCTAATCAAATTCGGTCCAAATCCAAGCAAAATATCTACATAAAGCCTAAGCCAGCCGTTGCGATCGCCTGTGGACTGCTGCATACCAGGGTACCCTGAGGAAGACCAAAAACGGGAGTACGGAGGTAAGTGGCAGAATACTTTCTTAATTTCTACTCAATTTCCCCAACATACTTCTTCGAGCCGGATATTTCCACGGCTCTTTGGTTTGTGCTAGCATAGTTTGCAATTTTAACTATTTTTCGATAGTTTTATTTTCTAAAATATTAACCTACCGCCAGACAAGTAACTTTCTTATTCAATTTATACTACTCATGCGTATTGTTTTTCGACAATATCACTACCTACGGTCTTTACCAGACCTAATCAGTGCATTTTACATTATTGTGCAACTAAATACATCGATTTTACGAAAAATCACTTAATTTTTTTCTATCGCGATCTGCGGTAGGGTATATTTTATTTCGCGAGCCGTTAGCATTCGTCAGTCGCCAGTGCAACATAAAGCCAGTGACACACCGTACACTTACTTACTTACTTTTACTTTCATACACATCTTCCTACTGTCTATGCATTACGTGCTAGACACAATAGTACATAACATTACGTGTTATTATTATTAATTTTTACTTCGTAAAAAATTAGTGCTTACGTATTTCGTACCTAAGCACTTAATTAATATTCCGGCATTTCGTGCTGAATATTAGCTTTCCTGCATACGCTTTTCGTACACTGTTTATGTACTACGTACTAAACATATTTACGCATTTCGTGCTAAATATTTCGCTACGACTTAGTGTATCGCCAATCTTACTTCGCGTACTACGTACCGAATAAGTAATTTTCACATACTTTAGTAAGTAAGTAAGTAAGTAAGTAAGTAAGTAAGTAAGTAAGTCACAAACCTTTACACAGAATCCTTATTTTGTTTTTACAAATACATAAGCAGATACTTAATTTTCTAAATTTCTAATTTTTCATCTACCTACAAAATGGAACTCGAACAATTAATTTTCGAGAGAGATCTTTGCATCAATAACGTACAACGAATGGTTGATTGTGCAGACAAAGAGGCAGAGTTTCGTGTACGTTCCAAAGAACTTAACAATGTTAAAAAACTATTTACCAAAGTTCAAGAGAAAATAGAAAAGGTTTTAGCAAAAAATAATGAATTTAAAAGGGACGAACAGCTCGCCATACGTGTTAACTTTGACGACCTGTATTACCAAGTTCAAGTTACACTTGACAATTTCAAAGTTACTCAGCGTAAGCAAAGTGCTGCTAGTGTAGCACTGTCCTTAGCTCCGCAACAGATTCATTCAAGAATTCAATTACCTACGCTTCCTTTGCCTACATTCCACGGTAACCTCACTGAATGGAATGCATTTTACGATTTATTCAAATCATTAGTACATGATAACATACAGTTATCAGATGTTGAACGTTTTCGTTACTTGTTATTGTCTTTACAAGACGAACCTTATAACCTCATTAAATCGATTCCGATTACCGCTTCTAATTACGAAAACGCTTTAGAAGTTTTAACAAATCGTTACGAAAACAAGCGAATTTTGGCTACTAAACACTTAGACAAAATTATTGATGTCGAACCTATCAATGACAAAAATAGTCAACAAAGTTTACGTAACCTTTTAAACGTTTATTACGAGAATCTTACAGCTTTGAGATCGTTAGAACTCCCAGTTGAACACTGGAGTTTTATTCTTTTAAATATTTTGCTACGCAAAATTCCTCCAAATATTCGTCGTCGTTTCGAGTTATCGTTGCCGTCATCACGTGACATCCCACTCGTGAGTGAACTACTCGAATTCCTCGAAAAGGAGCTATCTGCGTCAGAAGTGATGTCGGCCGCCATGGCCCCTCGCCCGCACGCCGCCGCTAGCTGTGCACCGCCATCGTCGCGCCCGCTGGCCGCCGCCGCCGGGCCGGCCGCCGCGCCAGTGTACTCCGCGCGCCATATCGCCGTCTCACGCAACGCACTCGCCCGCTCGCACTCAGACTTGCAGCGCACCTCATCTCGTGACTCATCGCAAGCACACACCACGCGTACCATGAGTGTCCACGCAGCGACGTCTAATTATTTTACGACTTTAAAATGTTTGTATTGCAAAACTAATGCACATCACTTAAATAAATGTGAATTGTTTAACAAACTGTCTTTATCAGAACGTAAGTTATTTATTAAGGATAAAAACATCTGTACTAATTGTTTATGTATAGGTCATGATATGAATGACTGCAAATCTCGACACACCTGTTTTGTGTGCTCTAAACGCCACCACTCCTCGTTACACGAAGATGGGCCGGCTCCCAATGTAACGCTCACAAGTGAGTGTAACAAATACTCATCCCCCGAATTACACTCGGTAGCGGAAACCTACTCGCCCGCACCATTTCGTGGTGTCCTCGGGCAACATATCCCATCCATATCATTACATGGTGTTCCTGGACAACCCGACAAGAACTGCACAGTTCTACTATCCACTGCGCTTGTGAACTTGCATCCCACAGACTCTGGGCCTTACGAACCCAAGTCTGTGCGAGCCTTAGTTGATCCCGGCTCCCAAGTCACTCTCATCACCGAGTCCTGCGTCCAACGCCTCGGCCTGCCACGCCTCCATACTAGTCCTAGTATGACCGTCAGTGGTATCGGGGATAAGAGCGAGCAACCGCGGGGGTACATAGTGTGTGAGGTTACGCCTCACAACAAGTCGGAACCAAAATTATTTATTGAAGCTTTGATCATACCAATGATTACAAGCTACATTCCAAAAGTACCGAACTCATTCGAGCAGATTCCTCACCTGCAAAACCTTCCTCTCGCGGACCCTGAACTACGTTCGGTGCGCCCGGTGGAACTACTGCTAGGTTCGGATTGTAGTGACAGCATACTGCTTCACGACATCGTTAAAGGCTCACATGGCCCTGTTGCCATTAATAGCATTTTCGGTTACCTACTCAATGGTAAAATTTATAATTCGACACCTACTCAAGTTTATTCGAATTTGAGTACGTATCGACTTGTAGATGACTCTGCGTCCAGTGGTGTCGTCTTACCGTCACATCTGAACCAACAACAATGGTTCACAGGTCCTTCTCGGCTCAACCAGGCCCAGCCTGAGCGACCTACTTCGAACATTGATGTTCACACAAACGAAGAACGACGTACGAACGTTCTCACATCTAATAAAACAACACGATATCCGTCGTTACACAAAATGCTTCGCATTATTTCTCCCTTTGTTAAAATTTATTATACACGTCGTAAGACAAGGTCCTACACAAAAAATACAGTCCACAAAACCAAGTTTGCTCTCAACCGAGTTATCAATATAGCCCCGAAAAGTTCGAAACTGGGCCCATTCGAAAACTCGAAATTATTTAAGCCTTACGTTAAGCCACGTTTATGGCTAACACCTTTAGAAATCAAAAACGATTTATCAACGACATCTTTTCTTAATCCTTTACGCCGTTTTACATCTCTACTCGGATTATGTACGGATATCTATTCCGATTGTGGTCGCAACATCATTGGTTGTGACATGTATCTGAAAGATCTTTTCACGTTTCTCAAAACTGAAGTGAATCAGTTTCAAATGACTGATAAACTTACCGACCTAGGAATAACATGGCATTTCAATCCTCCTTACGCTAGCCATTTCGGTGGAATATTTGAAGCCGCGGTAAAAAGCATGAAAACTCATCTTTATCGTGTGATAGGTCAACTCACTTTGACCATGGACGAATTCAACACGCTTCTATGCCAGATAGAAGCTGTCCTCAATTCGAGACCGCTCTGCAGCCAGAGTAACGATCCTACAGATCCCTTACCTCTCACACCTGCACACTTTCTCATCGGCGAACCATTCACTTCTTTATCAGAGTTCCATTTCTCAAACGATCAACCTAACCGCCTCGTTCGATGGCAATTAATTCAACAAGCTGTACAGCATTTTTGTAAACGCTGGAGTGTTGAATACCTCAACCAGCTTCAGCAAAGAATTAAATGGTTCCGCGACAGTACACATACACCCCTCGCCGAGGGCACGGTAGTGGTGTTGATCGACAACACGCTGCCGCCACTGCAATGGCGCCTGGCCCGTGTGCACGCGCTACACCCGGGCTCGGATGGTGTTATTCGTGTCGTAACAGTACGCATGGGTAACACTCTTACAAAAAGACCTGTAGTAAAGGTCTGCCCTTTGCCTATTGACTAGGCGTTTTGTGTCCTGTCTTAGATTTAAGTTAGGATAGTATTTTTTCTGTTATTCTTTTTAAAATATGATATATTTTAAGGTCGGCGGCATGTTCCGTACTTTAGCTTGTCACGAATTCACAATGTTAGCACAAACGAGTCTTTAAACGTAACGTTAATTTTATCTCTAAAGAAAGTATCTGTCACTTTGCTGATTGTGCTGCCCTCTGCCGCAGCCTATGAGAACAACTCTCTAACCGTCGCTAGACTACTGCGCGCACTGTGCGAACCGCTCGCCAATAAATAAATTCCTTAAAAATCGAAACCTAATCAAATTCGGTCCAAATCCAAGCAAAATATCTACATAAAGCCTAAGCCAGCCGTTGCGATCGCCTGTGGACTGCTGCATACCAGGGTACCCTGAGGAAGACCAAAAACGGGAGTACGGAGGTAAGTGGCAGAATACTTTCTTAATTTCTACTCAATTTCCCCAACAGCGACCATTGATCTCCTATAAACAACTAGATACACAAAGGTCTTACTAAAACAATTTAAAAACGTCCAAATAAGGGTCCATTGTTAACATCCAAATAATGTCCAATAAAGCAAATGAGGGTTCATTCATTCGTTTGGACCTTCTTTGCGCTCGGACATTTTTAGAAGGCAGACTGTGTATCTAGTTGTTTATAGGAGATCAATGTTAGCGACCTATTTCGAATCCTGGAATGTACTACTTACAAATTACGCTTCAAATGAATCCTAAACCTTTTTGCAATAAGTTATACTTTTTTTTGATTTGTGATTTGTCTTTATGTATGTAGTTTATTATTTATTATGAATGTTATTGTTTTCTTATATGTATATAAGCAAGCAAGCGTAAACCACTTTAAAATATATGGGAGGCAAATATTCAGCCGCAAACTGTTTGCCTAATGGGTCCACAGACATTATACAGTTTTGATAAAGTTAGTGTTTTTTAAAGTTTGTTTTTAACATATTGTTCCTGAGGCACTTTAACAAACTAGCTGCTATTTAACTATTGCCAAAAGCAGTACCTAGTCCCTAAATATAGGTTTATAAATAAGAATCACTATTATAATTAAAGTAACAATTTAATAAAAGTTATTAGTTTCGTAGAATTAAATTGTAAATACGAAGTCAAATATAAGTATATATCTACGTTATTCTATTTTTATTCGAGACATGTTCAATTAGGTAAGAATGAAAATTATTATTGAGTTACGGATTAAACTCACTTTTTTGGTTGAAGTTGGTGTTTAGTACGAAGTAATTTCAATGTACATAGGTACAGCTTTTCCTCTCTGATTACTTAGTTCCACATCACATACATCATCGGTGTATAATATAACCTATAAGTAAGCTTCCCATTGAAAGTCTCATCAAAATCCTTCCCAGTAGTTTTGGCATGATTCTTGAACATCGACAAGAATTCTAAAAATTAGTGTTTTGGCATCAGTATTGATCTCTGAAAAAATATCCAATGTACAGACTCGACTTTTTTACATTCTTGATATATGTATCTATATATACCGCATCCCAAATCAAGTGTCTTATTTTGTAAACAAATATTATCGTCTTACCTGTTGTGATGTAACACTGAAGGAACTGATTGATCGAACCTGTTAATTGTATTTTGACAATGAAAAATAAAGTGATCCGATCTAATAATGTGAAAATAGCTATGCAATAATCACAGAACAGCTTAAAATGTTAGTAGGGTAGGTTTTTGTTTACAAAATAAGACACTTGATTTGGGCTTCGGTTTAGATCGCAATAAAATTAAAATAATATTTGATATATTTTCAGATTTAGGTGTCAAACCTGTATTCACGACGTCAGCTTACGGAAGGCCCGTAATGATATTGGGAGGATACAGACACAATAAACACTCGTTTTACAATGGAGAGAGACTGAGGTGGGTCTGCACAAGGAAAAATAACGGCTGCAAAGTATTCGTAGTCACGTATAACTATGATGTTGTTATGCAAGGGCATAGTCATAATCACTGAAATAACTTGATATTTATTTATTATTTATTTATTCAATACATAACTGACTGGTTTACAGATATAAGATTGTGATTGCAGATATATATTATAAGATATTGATTATATTTATGTTTGCCTAGTAAAATAATTTTGTTATAAATTATTGTGTTTCATTTACCCATTGACGTGAGGATATCTCTGATAGTATAGGTAATAATAGCATGTAATTTTCGACTAATACAGTCGATAACTACATCGATACATTCGATGTGTTGTCAACCGTACTTTTCGAACGGGTAGGTACTTTATGCAAAGGTAATATGGAATATATTGCATTTTGTCTAGATTGATGTGCTGTCGACCGTACAACTTGTCAGATTCCCTATTGTTATACCCTTTCCTATCATTTATTTTCTCGATGACAGCTCCCTTAGAACGTCATGTTACGCAAATGTTAACTTTTAAATGCGAGGTATATAAAGTATAACAACTGCTGAACAACTGAGAAAGAACCTATGATCCCATATAATATTCATCTAAGACAAATTAAGTCCATATATGCAGTAGCTTTTTAAAAAGTACGATAAATAACAAACGTTATAATAAAGTTACATTCTATGTCAATCAAAATAGTCATGTTATGATTGATATATCGATATTGTATCGGTGTTTATATTGAACTATAGGTGTTCCCGCGACTTTGTACGCGTTGTAATTTTTTTCTCTAGATAAAAAGTACTGATACTCATAGATAAATGGTGGATTTTTTTTTTAAATTTGTCCATGTCCAGTAGTTTTTTAGTTATAACGATATCGTACCTACTGATCACTTATTTGGTCACAACATACAACAACAACGACTATAACTTTCAAACTAGATCTGTCATCGAGAAAATAAATGATTGGAAAGAGTATATAAGTACTTACAGTAATTATTTTATCTAATATTTTTTCACAGATCTTCAACCGATATTCACATTGTCGCGTTTTGGCAATCCTGTTTTGCAATTGGGAAGATATAGATTTACGAAACACCCTCGTTACAGGGGGCCTAAGATAAGGTGGATCTGCAATCAAGTGTACAAGAAATGCCGAGCTGTGGTCGTCACCATTAATGACCGCCTTATACATCACAAAAGTATACATAATCATTAAATTGTAAATAAAATGTATATGTAGTTTTTTAAAGCATAATTCTATAATAATTAGTGTTATTTGTTGTTTTCGCAGTCAATCAAATAGCTTTTTTTAAACTTATATAAGTATTCAAAAATCTTTAATTACGTAATATTATTAACATAAAAAGTCATTTTTCTTAGTGCCCTTTGTTTATGATCGAGTGTTGTATTTTTATTCATTTACGTAATTATTAAGACATGGCCTAAACTAGGAGTCCTTGTACACTTCAAAGCACATCAAGTGAATGGACCGTTTCTATTATCTGCGTCGTAAGAGTTGAAATCGTACTGCAAGTGTTATGATCCGATGCTGTTGTCCGTACAATCGGCAGCATATCAAGACCTGAATAATATAGGGCGCTCTACGAATATGACGTATAATGTGTAACTTGATGTGCTATCGAAACAATGACTTAAAGCTATCGCAGAGCGTTGCTATAGGTACTTATAATAAACATAATAATCAAAGCAATAAGTGTTTAACTTCTTTGGATATAAGATTTGGGTCCCCTTTTCCTTGCACAGTAATGCAAGCAAAAATGTACCTACACAACGTACTTACTTGCTATAAAGAGATTTGATTTGAATGACTCTTCTATACACTTTTCTCTATGAGACCTACGGTACCGTACGTAGTGTCCCAATAAGATCTGAAGATCTAAAAAGGCGTTATAGCGCAATTCCTCTTTTGATTCTGATGACAATTCATTTTCCGAAATATCACGACTTAAAATAAATCTTTATTCATCTCACATCGAAGAAATTACTTAACTTACAATAACAATGTTTTCAGGGTTAGTGGCTAACAGGTTCTAAGATGCGAGAGTCTGGTGTCTGAGCTAGGTGTAAAACTGTGTTACAGATCACCAAGCCCTCCCCATATTAGGAAAACAAGTATTAGGTACAAGTAGGTATTAGGTACTAATTTGCTGTATGTGAGTGGTGATGGTCGTGGTTCGAGCGCGTGTGCGTGTGTGTGTGAATGTGAGGGAGGGTGTATGTGTGTGATTCAGATATGAATTGAATTGAGTATGATTCGTCTAAAATTCGTTACCATTTTATGAAAATAAAGAGGAATTGCTAATGATCTGCTATTATTCGAGAAATGAATTGTCACCAGAATCAGAATAGGAATTGCGCAATAACGCCTTTTTAGACACCCTGAACAATTGAGTTGTGAATTGTTAACTAAAATTAGAATTAAAAATGCAATAGTTTCTAAATCAACACCGTTAACTTTCAGATGAGGAGCATGTCTTCACAATATCACGTTATGGTAATCCAGTATTGATATACGGTGGCCATAGGTTTAACAGATATCACAAGAGTCAAGGACCTAAGGTACGATGGGTGTGTACTAAAACAGGAAAGGGATGCAATGCATACATAACAACGATAGATGAAAAGATTATTAAAGCTAATGTTGAGCATAAATATCATTGATATAAATTAATTCGAGTAGGTCCTTAGATATCGCTGGAAAGACAATTCTTGTCGTGAGCCATTACTACAAATTATTATATATAAACGGGATCACTCACTTATATTGTTGAAGTCGGCAATTAGACCGACAGTTTCGACCGATTTTGGTCTTTCTCAAGTGAGCGCGCCTCACCCGCCTCGCAGGTGACGTTACTTCGCGCACTTCAACAATATAAGTGAGTGATATCCGTTTATATATAACAGTTCTTCTTTTCTTGGAAAGAAAAACGCACTTCACGAAATAAAATAGTATGTGTTTGCTGTGGTAAATAATAAGTATGAACAAGAATTCATTATATGTGCGTGCATATTTACATTGTACACACGAAGACAGAGAAAAGTACTCAGGGGGCCTCAATAAGGTTGAGAGTTTCTCAAAAACTACTGGACCGAATTTAATAATTCTTTTACAGTTTATATCTAACAGTGAAATAATTATTGCAATAGGTCAAGTAGCTCTTGAGATCCTAACCTTAAAAACTCTCCTGTACACTTTTCTCTGTGTTAGACCGTATCTACTTACTTATTGTAAGTATATAAATATTTGTATGTGTAAATATAATCAAATTTTGTATAGATTTTAAAATTAAAACTATAGTGAGCCATTATTACAAATTATTATATATAAACGGATATCACTCACTTATATTGTTGAAGTCGGCAATTAGACCGACAGTTTCGATCGATTTCGACGGTCTTTCTCAAGGTGAGCGTGCCACGCTCCCGTCGCCGGTGATGTTTCTTCGCGCACCGAAAAAACCGTTGAGAAAGACCGTCGAAATCGGTCGAAACTGTCGGTCTAATTGCCGACTTCAACAATATAAGTGAGTGATATCCGTTTATATATAAAAAAAATTCTATTATACTACTGATATCTCATTAAATGTTATTTTAAACTACGATTAAATCTAAAAATGGTAGTGAAATAAATGAGAACTGAATTTTTTATTTATTTGTTGATTGTGTACGACGTATGAACATGAGTTGCTCTGCCCCCTTACCATGAAGTCTTATAGCAGGATTACTTCAATAATACTTTATCATTTCGTACTATGACGTCCTTAATTAGCTTACTTTATGGTCGTCAAGGTACGAAATAACAAAGTGTTATTGAAGTAATCCTGCTATAAGACTTCATTGTAAGGCCCCTGTACTTTATATCGTTCTTATTGTCTACGCCGTAAGTGTTGAAATTGTACTACAAGTGTTACCATCGATGTGCTGTCTAATGTACATGTACATTGCGCATTGGTCAGTAGTTCGTTTGTGACATACTATAATTTCAATTGTTCATTATTTATAACTTAAATTCTTTACTACTTAACAGAAAAGCCAATATTCGTATCATCAAGACAAGGAAACAGAATGCTTCATTGGGGTAAATATCGCTTTAGTCTTCACAAAGCGACAAGCCAAGGTTTTAAGAAACGATGGGTGTGCAGTTGGGGTCGTAAGTGTCGGGCAATAGTCACAACTCTTGACGATGAGGTCATTAAGTGCATCAATCATCATAATCATTGATTGTAATCATGAAGTATTCCATCAAGCACCGCGGTCAGCCATAAACATGATTTAAATTTATTCGATTATTTCTACACTGAAAAAAAACAGGGTTGCCGCAGCAGTTTTTACTTAGCTGTTAATTTCTAGCTAAAACAGCTGCCTTGTTAGTCAGAGTAAATTTAAATTGTAAACAATAACCAATCAAACTAGCTAGGTAAAACCTATAGTTTGTAACAGTTATTTCGGTGAAATGTAAAAATGACATACCTAAACAAAGTTTAAGTGTAGTGAGGTTAAACTAGGTTAATCTATGGCTAACAAACATCACATGTTAACATCATGTACCTTTCAAGCTTAATACTTAGTGCTCTACCTCACCGGGACGTCTGTGCGACATCGCCAGCTACGTATCCAAACAAGAGTTAGCTGCCATACATTTCAATATGCATTGTTTGGATACGTCATAAAATACGTAATTAAACTAAGTCGTATGGCGATACAACGAAATAAATAAACACCAATAAAATCAGATTTTTGCTAGAGATTGTTGTATTAATATTCTACATTTTGATATTTATTCTGCATCAATTTAGACACAGTTTATTTATTTATTATTATTATTATTAACGACATGGAATATGTCTATATGTGAGTATGTCTTTTCATATCGAGTGGTGCAATCGAGTATAGGTAAAATGCACTACATTAATATACACTCCAAGATTACTATATATTTTTTTCAGAGTGTAATTTCAGTAGTGGTATAATTGATTTGTATAAAAAAACTGAAAATCCCAAATGCCCGTTTTATCTCTGATCCGTCCTTAACCTCAGTTTCAAAAATAAGCTGTATAAATAGTTTTAAAAGTGGCTTGTGTTTAATGTATTTTTATTATTATTTAACTATTTAACAGATGTACCAACATTTATATTATCAAGTCGAGGCAAAAAGATGATTCGTTTGGGACGATATCACTTCAGTCTTCGCAGATCAAGCAAAGGTCCTAGAAAACGGTGGTTCTGCAGCTGGACGCGTGATGGATGTACGGCAAAAATAATCACTAATGACGACATAATACTTATTTGTGACAATGATCATAATCATGTCTTATGATCGCAAAAAATAATTGTTGATCATGTGAACAATTATTTTTGCGCCTCAATAGGCGAATCCCCAATCTAGTGTAAGGATAATAAAATTGTATTTTGTCTAACAAATTGTTTTATTGCAAATTAAAAATTGAGATCTAGCTACTAGTTATTTAAATGCTTAAATGTAAATTAATGTATATAAACGGATATCACTCACTTACATTGTTGAAGTCGACAATCATTAGACCGACAGTTTCGACCGATTTCGACGGGTTTTCGCCCGCATCGCCGCGCCGGCGCGGCGGTGCCGTTCCATCGCGCACTACAGATCAACGCTCTATGGGTAAGTTCCGAAACAACTTGTGCTGCCGACAAAATGTGCAAAGAAAGAAATCGATACTGCGACACTGACGAATACATACACGAACTAAAACTTGGTTACTATTCTGCTATATTATTTTTACCAACTAATCTTTTTTTCTATTTAATTTAGACGAGCCATTATTCATAACATCAAGACAAGGCAATATGATGATTCGCTTGGGTCTATATCAGTATAGCCTTCACAAAACTGCTAGCAAAGGTTTAAAAAAACGATGGGTGTGCACCAGTTGGGCGCGTGGTTGCAGGGCCACCATTATAACTCTAGAAAATAATATCATTAAAATGTGCAATTATCATATTCACTAAGTTACTACTTTAATTAAATAACGATAAATGTTAAAAATAACTATTTTAATATTAACCTAAAAATATAAACTTAACTAGGTAAATACTATATGCACAAAAGGTCGGTTGAACTATCTGAATGGCTTGCATTACATTACAGATAGTTCAACCGATCCCCGTTGTCCGGCAACGTGCCCAAAGTGCTGGCGGCATTTCCCCTCTGGATTTAAACTGATCCTTTGGACGATATGCCGGCCAGTATTTTGGTCGTGAAGTAAGTTTCCTCTTTCGTAATATCGTATCAAGTGTAAATATTTTTCATGATACCTAAATAAAATTATTTATTAACAATTTACAAATCGTGTTTGATTAGGTCCGTGATAGCTTTCTTGTGAGAATATAATGATCTGCTAAAAACATGCAATGCTTTATTATTTTTATTATATTTATTTATAAAATATTCTAAATAAAATCACATAAGTACTTAAATCTTAAAAATATAAATCAAACAAGTCTCATATAATTAGTAGACAGAATTGTCGCCAAAATTGTTTAAGTGTCTAATATTTGTATCGTTATTTTATTTAGGTAAGCCTATATTTGTAACATCGAAGAAAGGCAATATGATGATACGTATGGGTGAATATCAGTTTAGCCTTTACAAAAGATCAAGCCAAGGTGTCAAGAAGAGATGGGTGTGCAGCAGTTGGGGTCGTGGTTGTAGAGCAGCAATCACAACTATAGAGGATACTATCATTAAAAGTTCCCTTCATCATATTCATTAACTGCAACGAACGCTTCTTTTTTATTTCATTTTGTTTAAAACATTACTTTTCTAATAATACATTATTTTTATTGGCCACCAGTATCAAGTTTTTCTAAAACCTTTCAAAATATTTTCTGAGATAAGTGAATAAAAAGGAAAAATATCGTGGTAGAATCTTTATCCTTTTTATTGGCACCTTTTCCTTGCAAAGTAGTAAATGTTTTTTTAAAAATATTTTTTTAATAGCTTGGTCGCTAAAATGAGACGTGCAAATACGCTATATTTATTTGCAATAAACATAAATGATTCTGAGTATGTGCTAATCTTTATTACGTATGTCAATATAGTCACTTGCACGCGCGCTATAACTTAGTTCACCATATATTGATACATATTTGTAGTTATACTCGTACATATGTATACCATACTCACGAGCCGCATCGCAGAGGTATCAATGACATACAAATACATCATGACTTTACTTTTTGAATTTCAGAGAAGCCAATGTTCATAACATCAATCCATGGCAATAGAATGATTTGGTTTGATTCATACAAATTTAGCCTTCACAAATCCACAAGCAAAGGCGTCAAGAAACGATGGGTGTGTAGTACGGGGCGTAAGTGTAAAGCTTCCATTACAACTTTAGAAGATCAAGTCGTCAAATATATCAATAACCATGTCCACTAATGGACGATAGATTGGTGACCGCACTGAAACTATTACCGAATTAATAACAAATAATCTAGTCTTCAAATAAATTTTTCTTTAACACATTTTAATGTTATTTTCTTTGGTTCTTTTATTCAATAAAATAAAACTAACTTAACATTTCTTTAGTGTAATTTAAGTATGGTAAGGTTAGTGTAAATGTCAGTCAGTAGGTATCCAAATACTCGTCTGGTATTCTCAATATACCAAAATGTCACAAAAACAGTAGATATTTTATATTTTTTTTGGTGCCTAATGATGATAATTGATATGATTTTGCTACTAGTACCTGCTAATGCAGCTATAAATAATCTATGGTTTTTACGAGAATTAAACTCTCTGAAAATGACCGAACACTGACACCTTCTTCTTGCAAAGTGGTGTAAATGTAAATTCCAAAAAATGACGACTTATATACGAAACAGGTATTTACTTACATATATTTTTGGTTAACCTATAAATCGTCCCACTGCTGGGCAAAGGTCTCCCCTTCCTCTTCCATCCATCCATCTATAAATATATCCACTTATAAATACAAAATGTTTTTAATTTACCAGATATTTTACGTTTTTATTTTATTTACATTTAGTACTTGTAGTTTTAGTATTTTATTTAATTGTACAATTTATTTTTGAACGAATTAATTGAGATGGTAGAGACAACGTCGTTCGTCGTATTTAAAGAACTTCTTTTTCAATTTTCAGATACTCCAGTGTTTATAACATCGCACTATGGCAATAGAATGATTCGTTTTGGTCCCTACAAATTTAGCCTTCACAAACCCACAAGCAAAGGCGTCAAAAAACGATGGGTGTGTAGTATGGGGCGTAAGTGTAAGGCTTGCATTACAACTTTGGATGATGAGATTGTTAAATTTTGCCATAAACATAACCATTGAGACGAGGTTCGAGTAACAATGCTTTGATTGCGGAAAATATTTTGATACTTTTGTGATTTGGAAAAGTTTTGTGTGTGAATTTTTTAATGGCATTGTACATTGATCTTTTAAATAAATATTACTTTTTGACGCTAATGATTTTTATTATGATTAAATATCATTAAGTAATACTAATTTTGCTCACGAGGCTTAAATAACTCTGACAATAGGTTTGGTCACCAGACCACAAGAGAAAAGAAAAAGACTAATAAGTCATTAATATGCATCTTCAGGGTTTTGACATTACATAAGTAAATAATTTATACACTAGTAATTTGATGTTAGTTTAGTTATTTAAGTTTAAGTTGTAGTTATATTGTTGAGTGGTACAACAAAGAGAAGTCTAAGTTAAAATAAGTTTATTAAAAGTTATAAAAGGTAGTTGTTGTTGTCCTCTCTCTGCCGCTTCTTATTGCACTGAAGTTTGTCAGGGTTCCGTGAAGCGCGGCCAACAATGTCGGTTGCGCGCGCGAGCTGCGGCCAAGCGAAATGCTCGGTGTAAACCGTACACAATTTAATATTGATGTCTGCATTTTGGTCAAAAATAATTAGAATTGTATGACGGATATTATAATATGACAGTAATACCAATATTAATTAAGGGCCTTCATAGACCCAACTAGCGCCGCCAATCTTAAAAAAATAATATCTTCCAATATAATCAATTTTATTAAAAAAGCTATTTACGAAATTTTTATTACGATAAATACTATTTTTTAAATGCTTATTTATAACGTGATTCAATGTCGGTAAGTTGTAGTTCGCATAATTGCGAAAAACGGCCGTTTTTGGCACATTTGTGAACTACAACTTAGCTTGTCGCAATTATGCCATGTATTGTATATTGAAAAATAGTATTTATCGTAATAAACATTTTGTAAATAGCTTTTTTAATAAAATTGATTATATTGGAAGATATTATTTTTTTAGGATTGGCGGCGCTAGTTGGCTCTATGAAGGCTCTTAAGGCGAGGCCATGGGGTCATTTGAGCCTAGTGAGGGGGTGAGGTGCGGGGCGAGGGAGGGGCGAGAGAGGGATGACGCGCATTGATCGGGGTCATTACTCGCGCAGGTACACAGAGTAAGCGTAACCAGTGTCCTCACTGTGACGTCACAGCTCGCTACCCATAATAATACCTATACAGAATGTCCCACGGATAGACGATATACCGAAGTCCACTTGTCGGTGCCAACATTATCGACCCATTTAATGCCAAATAGGGATATCCCAAGTCTGACAGCTTCGGAGTTACTTATTTCAATTTTCGCGATTGTCGGAAAATATTTCTTTCAAATCTTGAACTTTTGTCTATACTAAATGTTGTCGCACATTATGTCAACTCGGAACCGTATCATCATCACCCCTCCTGTTCACCTCTCGCCGCCAACCAGGCTTCAACTTCTACACTGGCCCTAACACGGGCTGTGCTCGTGACAATCCCATACCACTCCCACTAATATTATAAATGCGCAAGTTTGGATGGATGGATGGATGTTGCTGAATGAAACTTTACAATAATATAGCTCATATTATACATCAAAATAACACATAGGCTATAATTTATAATCCTGCGCAGACGAAGTGGTGGGCAGAAGCTAGTTGACAATAAAGTAAAGCAATTTGTACTTTTAAACGTATTTATTTATACGGAAGGTCATAAGCAGACATACGTTAAACCGACCGTCCGGAGTGGGTTCAGTGCAGTCAAATTCGCGTCTACAGGTTATATATTTTAATTATTTTTTAAGTTATTTATATTGACGTAACGTAGCGTAGTAATGTAGTATGACGTAGTAGAATAAAATACTATGTTAATACTAATCTGACGGAAAAAAAGACCTGGAATAATAGGAATGTCAATTAGGTAATATTGTTGTAATAAAAGTGAAAAATAGGAATAATCAAATTATTTGCTAGGGGAATATATTTTGAAAGTACTTTCACGCGATTTAATAAAAAATTGAGCATAAATTCTTATAAAATACAAAATTTATTAAAATTTTAATAACCATAGAGGTTACATTACAACAAATCTGTTTTTGACTTTAAGTGACAAACTGTCAAGTGTATCAATAAAACTAAATAAATGACGAATTTTGTAACGTGATGTTAGGTAAGTATTATTATTGGTGTCAGGTGTGACGTCAGTGATGGTGAAATCTGGCCCGTGTTATCACTGCGTAGGGTAAAACATGACACACATTATGTGCTGTTGACTGTACTTTTAAAAGTAGGCACAGTGTATATTGCATCAGTCTATAACTACGTAGCTATTGAAATTTCTGTGCTTAGAGTAAAATGTGGCAAACTTTATGTGATGTTCACTGTACATAGTTTTACAAGTAGCAACTACGTACAAACTATTTTAAGTTCGATTGCTGTTTGTTTGTTTGCTCTGTGGGACAAATCACCGTCAATAGTCATTTGTTTTGGCCTGTTCCACTTTGGTCTATTTGGAAGTTACTGATCAGCCCCCCTATTACCGTTCTCAAAACGATGAAATTATACCATGTCATGGCGCGCCAAACAGAGACGCCGCTATACCAATGCAATAGCACTGTCCCTTTCACGGCCGCTATGACATGGTATGATTTGATCGTTTTGAGAACCGTAATGTTATAGCCCCACTGTAATGTTAGCCGACTTGTCTTCATCTGCAATTATCAGACCACTGCTCGCTCCCAATATACGACACTCGACACTGGTGTTCGTGTCGCGTGTAATATGATGACTTCAAAAACATGGTTCGCGAAAAATCTATTGTGTTAAGGAATATCTGTTTTAGGTTATGAGTCCTTTTTATATTCAAAACGATGCACAATCATTCCGTGATTAGTAAACTAATAATCTTAAAGTATAGGTGTGACCAAATTCGACTCGTATTATTTTAAATTTTATTACGTTATGACGATCGTGGGAGCATTCCAGGTAAAGATCAAAGTGGAACATTTGGCAAAAATCGATACAGGTCCGACCTCGACAGCGCCCAGCGGCGCACTGAAGCTCGTAGCGCCGTGCGTTTGTATTTATACAAATTGTGTTTTTTCTTAAATTTTGCCTGGTATAATAAAAACGTTACAAACAACAGATTTTCATCTCATCAAGCTCTTCTATTTATAATAACCTACATTTTGATATATAGTTTGTATGAATAACTGTTTTAGTTTAGACACACTACTAAAATGAAAAGACAGGAAAGGGGTATGTTTGTGATTTTTTTCTATCGAGCGAAGTTTGTCCAATCGTGTTTCGGGAGCCAACAGTCCCTAAATAGATACCCCAAGATTGATATATATTTTTTTCAGGCCTTTAATTTCAGTAGTTAGTGCCGTAGCCTTCATCGAAAAACTTAAAAACGTCCCAACACCTCGCCTTAACTAGGCGTCGCATGTTGCGCGGGCCGCGAGAGTGCTTTGTTTTCGTATTGCAGGCGCCGCAACTAATGAACATGCATTTTTGGAATTTTGGATTGTCCTTTAATTCGTGTGTAAGCCCATCCGCTTTTTAAATCAAGCAACTCCCCATAGTGACAACTTCAAAACGGTATAAAGGAGAGTTGTTTCGAGAAGAGTTTCGTCATATGAAGTAGGTAGGTACTTTACTGTTTTTAACGCATTGCTTGCGTTGTTGACTCGAAATGTCCAGTTGCCAAAAACTTTTTAAAAGTTTTTTAAAGCCATGCTGGAGAAAGACCGTCTAAGGCCCAGCCTGTATTAGCTGTAATGTTATTGATACATTATTTATCACATAAATTCCTACCTCGGGTAGATAGAAATTGCACTGGGGGATTTATTCAATTCATACTTACAAATAAATTAGTCGTATATCGACTTTTATTTCATTTGTGAGTGAGTAAATAGTAATCGAGCTATATATATATATATATATATATATATATATATATATATATATATATATATATATATATATTTATTAGTAATTTGTAATTATCCATGAATTGTCCATGAATAACGGTTGATTATTTTATTATTTTGTAGTAAAACCAACATACATAACATCTAATCGGGGCAATAAGATGATTCAATTAAACGGATATCAATACAGTCTCAGCAAGACTGGAAGCAAAGAATTCAAGAAGAGATGGGTGTGCAGCAAAACCACCAGCCACCGTTGCAGAGCTTTTGTAACAACTATTGATGACGAAATCGTAAAGTGTGATATTGACCATAACCATTAAGAGACATATCCGAGCCAACGATTTCAATAGACAGATGGGCCCGTGTCACATCGCCCGAGCGCAGTGGTAGAGCCTGATTTCCAGGTTGACGGAGGACGGGCCCTCTAAAATGACATATGCTCACGATTACATGATTATTTTCCTAAGTAGACGTATGCCAGCATGTAAACATCTGGCGCGCGTTTTTTCATGAAGTTGAAAGCGCGCGTGGCAGTTGTCCCACCGCCGGCGAGTAAATCCCGACTATTTTCTCGCCCAAGAAACGTATAAAAGATAGTATATTACTATCTATCTATTTTACGTTTCTTACGCGAAGAAATAACCCATGGTTAGGTACTTGCTTACTCGCCGGCGGTCTATAGCCGAGCTACAAAACGAGTGGGCGAGCAGCGAGTGGCGAGTATACCACTCGCTGCTCGCCCACTCGTTTTACAGTTGATAGCTCTACTCGCTCTTCGCCGGCGGTGGGACAACTGCATTATAAAAATGTGTTATAAAAACTACATGAAAATATGCTAAGGCTGAAGCATACATTATATACTGCGCGCGGACGATGTATGGCACGGGCCTATCTGACGATTTAAATCGTTGATCCGAGCCACAGAAGAAATAATAGTACAAGGTACGAGCTAAGTGGCGCCCAACCTCAAAAAATCATACCTTCTAAAATAATTTTATTAGAAAAACTGTGTACCAAAGTTGACCTTGAATTTGGATAATCAGTATAATTAATATACTATTACATATATATAGTTCAACCGACATACATATAAATTTTAAGTTTAGTTTATATTTTTTAGTGTTTAGTTAATATTATAATAGTTATTTTTAAATTTTATTATTGTTATATGAATAAACTACTTCACTTTTTTAAATGATAAATATAATAATGTCGATATGTATGTATCCTAATTAAAAAATATATATATACCTAAGTAATCTAAAAACGCTGCGAAAATGTCATTAAAAATAACTAATGTCTCATTCAAAACAATCAACTAATCCGTAAAAATGTATAAAAAACTAACTTATTTTATTTTTCAATAGGTATCAGAAAAGGAGTGTCAGATAATTATAATATGATATGTTATTATATAGTACTTACCTTTTATTTTTTCTTCGGAGATACTATTCCAGAAGTTCATCAGCCCCCCGTATTCCCAACATACATATTCCCATTTCTAAACTCCATTGCTGGCTTTCAATAGTAACATAAAATTTATTGTCACAGCAACCGAGCAATGGATTATAGAAATGGGGATGGGCTTGCTGTCACTGGCAGTTACACATTAGGGCCGCTGAGATGTGTTGACTATAAAAGTGATAAATTATCCCTATTTTAAAGTTTCGTAATATTCAATTTATTCAATAATACTTTACAATGGAAAACATACAGCTTATAACGATACATATAAATACTATACCGTTCCTGGTAGCGGTAACAAAACATACACAGGTTTTTTGGGCCTCGTGCCACGTATGCAATATATTATCCCTGTTTTTGTACTTCGCAGATTACCCAGTCTTAGTAAAATCGCGGCAAGGTGGTACAATGCTTATGTTAAATAGATATCGCTATAGTCTCGACAAGAGCATGAGTAAAGATGCCAAGAGAAGATGGGTGTGCAGCAAAAAGGCACAGCACCGTTGCAAAGCTGCCATCACAACTATTGATAATAAAATCATTAGGTCGAATCTCGACCATAATCAATGAGTTGAGACTGAAGAATGATACATCAAAGGTGTTGCCAGGCATTGACTGTCGTTGACATGACACAGTAGAATAAAAATGTAGAGGTTGACGCCAACGAAAAAGCCAATATCCATATCCTGGCGTTAACGATCAATGCCATTTAGCTAGGGGGCAGAATACCCCCCCACACACACACACTTATGCTGGGATCTTTTCATAGGCCAGGTCGAGCCGGGCCAGGCCTGTGAAACAGTGCATCCGATGTGGCCTGTTGGCGCCTGTCCGATCCGTCGGAAGTCTTTAAGTTCAAAATCGCGGCGCGACGGCACCTGGTCTGGCCTGTGAAGTTGGGCCGTGGGATCCCAGCTTTACATGGATGATTAATGAAAATCGAAAAGACCAGCAATAAATCAATAAACAATAAATTCAGACATCTATGTATTAATTTCCAGTCATTTGTGCTATACCGGGCCTTTACCTATATTCAGTCATAAATTAGTCTATATTACATACCCTAGATATTTTATGAATGTTGTATTTATTTCACGGAGTAAAACAAGATAGATTTTATCGTCTAAATGAGTCGTGTGTTATTAAGTGAGTCATGACGTCAGAGAATTAGGCTAAACTTAGATAAGAGTGGTGCTGTTATTTAAATTGACCCTGTACCACCAAGTAAGTCATGCATGACGTCAGAGAAACTCGGTTTTGCATCCAGTTCTAGTTATTCACCTTGCGTGAGGTAATTTTTCTTATGCTGGCTTCCCACGGTGCCCGAAATTGCGGATCCTTATGCACGGCGGACCAGCGAGGACAGCCACGCACCGCGCACCGAGGCTCTTCCCACGTGTCGGGCCGTGACTATAGGCGCACCGCCGCAGATGTGTCTGCGCTACTACAGACGCATCTCTTCCCACGGTGCGTGGTGTGGGCTGGTCCGCGTCCGCAATCAATATCGCGCATATTTCACCGAATGGTCTCAAAAACGGCGAATGAAAACATTGTGGGAAAATCTGCATATCTTACAGCATTAAAAACTCGACGGAATTTACTGAGCTCGCGTGGATCATGACCCGAACTGCCTTGTAGTTATGACTGACTCGATGATCTTTACTCCAACAGTGGGTACATAAAAATAGACTGATGATATATTTATTGTTTCATTTCGCAGGAAATCTAACTTTCGTACTATCGAAACGAGGTACTAAGATGATTAGGCTGGGTGGATATCACTTTAGTCTTCACAAGCCCAGAAGCAATAGTCTCAAGAAGCGCTGGGAATGTCACGGCAAATCATTTCATAAGTGCAGGGCTGCCATTACAACCATAGAGGACCAAGTGATTAAATATAGCAATATCCATACACATTAAAATCTATCAGGGCCACAATATGTGGTTCTGTCATTATTAGGTTATCAAAAATAAACTTTTTTCATTTTTGATTTCATTTTATTAGCATTTCCGCACACGTACCCACTCGGCACTGCCTCGCCTCGCCCTTCGCTGTCAACCAGTTGGCAAAATAATACGAAGCGATGCCGTTACATAGGCGATTAGTGTGTGTTGCAGTATGAAGTTTCATACAAAGAATGAGCGACTAGAGTTGTGGCGGCGCTTATCCCGTTACGTCTGCGGCAACATTTTATCTACTCATACGAAAACTATTAACATGTATTTGATTCTTAAACGTATGACCTTTTTCATTTTCGTAATCGTACTATACCTTTCGGGACGAAATATAGTAAGTATACGATTAAAGGGCATCGTCCACTCACATTTCAATACGATGTATCACGAGTTTTATTTCAACAATCTTTCATTGCTTTACGAGTACAATCTCCGAATATATGAGTTAAAACCATTTTTTTTAATTTGCAGAGAAGCCAACGTTCGTTCTCACGAGGCAAGGAGGTAGATGCATTCAGTATCATGGCTATCGCTTCGGTATCCACAAGAGTACGAGCAGGGGTGACAGAAGACGCTGGCTGTGCACCGCCAGGGCGTCTCATAAATGTAAAGCTTGCATTAGAACTGTAGGCGACGAGATCGTCAAGTGTAACCTTGACCATAACCATTGAATTCGCATTCAACTTTATTTGAAACTAGCTCCTTCGCAACTTCGCATGAGAAGTCGCTGGTTACCATAGACCTCCGCGAAGTACTGTCAATGTACTGGGAGGCAGCGCTTCCTCTCTGATTACGTGGTTCCACATCACATACTACAATGGCTTATAGCCCATTTGCTGCCCAGATATTGGCATTTCCTACTGAAAATCACATCAAAATGCTTCCAGTAGTTTTGGCGTGATGCCTGAGCATCGACACAAATTTGTGCATATTTGCCAAGTTTTGGGCACATTTCTAACACATTAGGCGCGAGTCACTAGCAGGCGTTCGGATACGCAGTCATGTATAGAGGTAGATATATAAAAAATATAATTATTCGTATTTTATATATGTATAGTTGGTGTTAATAAATATTTATTAATATTTTAGTAAAATAATACATAGATATTATCTATTTCATACCATGGCATTTACCCTTGTTTAATTATTTCCCTTTATTGCATCTGTAGATATGTAAATATGAAAATTTATAATTGGCTTATGGATATTATTTAATTATTTATTTTGTCATTGTACTGTTTGTTTTTTGAATAAAATAAATAATTTTAGTATAGTAGAATATTTTATGGTTAATCTAGCTAAAATCTAAAATTAACATTCGTTCTGAACGTAACGTTAATTTTAGCTATGGTGTTTACGTACTCGCTGGCGGGAGAACTTCAGCAATGCATGTACAACTACAAATGTTACAACTTGCTGGAAAATCATTCATGAGAAAATAAATAAATAAACCTATTGTTTTTTGGCGTACAAATTATATCACATATCTATGTTAGTTTGAGTTCAGTATTACAACTGTCAGTATTCATACAATTTTGACAGTCGTAAGTGCGAGCTCATGCTGAGTCCGTGTTCAAAAGTGTCTATGACTATCAGTGTAAGGGCAACGTCCGCCGCCGGTACGACGCTGTCCGCCTGTGACCGGCGCCGTCCGCCATCGGGCACCGTTAGACGGTGCCGCTGGACGCCGTAACACGCCGCGACGTGCGACGGCAAGGCGCTGAGTTAGTTTGGCACGGCACGGAGCTAGTTTGTCCTGAAATCGGGTTTGGCCGGTAACATGCACATCGATAAAATATTGCCTTTTGTTAATCTAGACCATCCTGTATTCACGACATCGAAGCATGGGAACCCGATTCTTCGCTTCCATGGCTACAACTACAGTCTGAACAAGAGAAGTCTCAAAAGCATCAAGAAGCGCTGGGTGTGCCCTTCCAGCGGCCGAAGCGGCTGCAAAGCACACCATTGATAATGAAATAGTTAAATGCAACAGCCAACATAGCCATTAACAAATCTTAATGCCTGAGCTATTTAGAGCGCCTCTTTTTCTTGCTATTCTTTGATAAACTATGCAGATGTTCTCAAATACACATCAGTTTATCTTTTTTTGACTACCTACTTGGCTATAATTTAGCCCTTAAATAAATACCTGTACCGATTTCAGTAAAAATTATTAGCAGTGTGTAATTAAATACTTAATTTTGTTTTAGATTTGCCGATATTCGGGACGACAAAGCGTGGCATGAGAGTTATGTATTATAGAAAACTTTACTACCATATCGATAACTGGAACAGTAGAGGATGTAAAACGCGATGGGTCTGTAAGAATAAATATTATACTGGTTGTAAAGCCAATATTTTTACCGTCGATGACTACATAGTTAAATATAATAATACACATAATCATTAAGGTGCTGTAATGCACCTATATGTAAAAAACAACTGAATTTTGTTAGTCCCTTTTTGTTTTATTCGAAGTTCTGTCATGAGATTATTGTTATTAGGCCTATTGGAATTATTGTAATTTTTAAATTATGTGTACTTGTACATGTTCGTATATTATATTTAATTAATCTGATATTAGAGAGATTTATTTAAGGTAAAAAGAACACAAATTATATTATTTGGGGTTCGAACTGTGGTTCAAATTATTTACATAGTTATGTTTTATACCATAATAATACCATAATAAATTATTTATCGACAGATAGGCCTATATTCATCACGTCGAGGTACGGAAACCAAATGATTCAACTGGGTGATTACCGCTTCAGTTTCGACAAACGTTGTAGTACAGACTTTAAGAAACGATGGGTATGTGCAAGGTGCTCTAAAGGCTGTAAAGCTTCTATAACTACAATTGAAGACACTATAATTAAATGCAATAATGAACATAATCACTTGAAGTGGCATAAATCGGATATCTAGTAGATACCTACCCTATGCTCGATATTAACTTCACTAAGGGTAAGGCGCTATATGGTTGTCAAAAGCAAGAGTGAGCCACAAGATGCCCCGCAGCGGCGGAGTGAAGAGCACGGCGCAGTACCTCAATATTCGTATTTTTAAGATTTTTT
This sequence comes from Tachystola acroxantha, assembly GCA_963506565.1. Lineage (NCBI taxonomy): Eukaryota > Metazoa > Arthropoda > Insecta > Lepidoptera > Oecophoridae > Tachystola > Tachystola acroxantha. The sequence goes on from OY735879.1 coordinate 10,576,559, forward strand.
GGTGAATTTTGGCAGGGAAATAAAAATACGCCAACAAAAATCAAATTTTTTGTTTAATCAGTATTTAAGTAACCTACATTTTGATATATATTTTGTATGAATAACTATTTTGGTTTAGATATAATTTTCATTTTAAAAGACATGGAAGGGGTATGTTTGCGATTTTTTTCGTAGAAAAACTCAAAATACGCGCATACGAAGCCTTAAGGGCCTGCGCTTTTTTGAGTCTGTCTAAATTCTAACCAATAGCAAATTATTTCACAATACTTTCTTAAGACTAACCTAAACAATGTATTTTTCAATAAAAATATTATATCAAAAAAGTACTTTTTTCTATTTTTCTCATACTTAACCCACTGTTTTTGTAAATGTTCATCATTTGTGCCAATATTCATATAATATTTGAAACGTATTTTTTATTATTAAGGGCAGCAAAACCATTATTAACTGGTTATTAATTACGATAATTATCTTTGTTCTAGATGTGATTTCATACAAGACATCAATCCGAGGTAACCCAATGCTTCAGCTCGGATCAAATTATTTCAGTCTGGCGCGGCGTGAGAGTCGAGGCATTAAAAAGCGATGGGTGTGCGTCCAATGTTTCAAGGGTTGTAGAGCTACCATGACAATCGTCGATAATATTGTTGTGAAGGGTAATTATGTTCACAATCATTAATTTAGAATTAAAACTATAGTGAGACATTACTACAAATTATTATATGTATATAAACGGATATCACTCACTTATATTGTTGAAGTCGGCAATTAGACCGACAGGTTTGACCGATTCCGACGGTCGGTATTTCTCAAGATGAGCGCGCCACGCCCGCGTCGCCAGTGACGTTTCTTCGCGCACTATGGATCAGCGCCCTCTGTGCACTTTCCGAAATGACTTGTCGGTTGTCGGCGGGCCGACGAACGGTGCCACTTCAGCAATAGAAGTGAATGATATCCGTTTATATATAATAACAATCATTAATGTATGTAAGTAACAATATTTTTCTCTCAAACTAAGTAATATAAATTATAATAATTTAACTCGCAATAAAAATATCAAATATTTTTAATGTAATGTTGTATCGAAGATTTATAATTATAATACAAACAAATGTCATTAGTGACACATTTACACTAATTTTCTTTTAAATTATGAGATGATAATCGTTGATATACGGACAACAGCAGATCAATGGTAACACTTGCAGTACGAATTCTACTCTTATGACGCAGATAATAAGAACGGTCCAAAGTGTTACACTCGATCTCCTGTTAGCGTACGATATGTAGGTAATAATATTTTTCTAGCTATAGAAATTAACTATTCACCTTTAATAGCTCTCTGTGTAATAATAATAAATATAAATACGAGAAATTATAAATTTTTGACTTCAAATTGGATAGGTAAGTACATATTTTGTAGGTATAACTAGGTGTTGTGTATAGCTATTCAAATGATCTCAGAATGGTTATCGAGTTGGTTTAATTATCTATGCGTAGTATAAATTAAACTTGAGCGCGATTTTGCTGTTTGTTTTCTATAAGTAAGCGCTATATATTTTGTGATCTAGTCTATGATACCAACTTATTGTATAATAAGCAGCATTGTATTTAGTATTGATTTATTTATTGTCTATAATCTATATAATTAATTCATTCAAAATAATATAGGTAGCAATATTTACATCACAATAAAAATATGAAATATTTTTAATGTAATGTTGTATCGTAAGATTTATAATTCAAACCAATGTCGTTAGTCGCACATTTACATTAATTTTCTGTTAAATTATGGCATGACAATCGTTGATGATATCGTGTGAAGGGTAATTATGTACACAATCATTAATGTAGTAATACTATTTTTCTAGCCATAATAAGTAGGTAACTATCCACCTTTATTTTTGGATAGTTGAATTTATTGTAAATTACATAGGTCATTTATTCCATATAACAATAATAAAAATTCTAAATAACTATTATAATATTAGTCTAAAAAAAATATATATCCACCTTTATTAATATCTCTCTGTGTAATAAAAAATATATATATATTTATGTACCAGGAATTAAGATTTAAAATTAGACACATAGTTATAATTATTAGGTGTTGTGTATAGGTATAATTAGTATTCAAATGATCTCAGAACGGTTATCGAGTTTTTATTATTACTCTACTTTATAAACAACCATTAGGGTTTGTATAAATTAAACTTGAGCGCCATCTGCTCCTTATCGGTTCGTTTTGTATAAGTAAAAGTATCATTTATATTGTGATCTAGTCTATAGTACTAAATTGTTAACCTATTGTATTAATAATCAACATTGTATTTAGTATTGATTTATTGTCTATTCAATTAATTCATTCTAAATAATATAAATAACAATAATTTCCATCACAATAAAAATATCAAATATATATAGATGTTGTAGCGTAAGCATTGATCTCCTATAAACAACTAGATACCTACACAGTCTGCCTTTGAAAAATGTCCGAGCGGAAAGAAGGTCCATACGGATAAATGGACCCTCATTTGCGCCAGTGTCTTTGTAAGTACCGACCGCGAGTGACGTATCACGATTCACGATGCCGTATTGTGCGTTTAAATACTGCAGAAATCACAGCCAAAAACAACAGAAAAAGATGTCATATCGTATTTTAAGTAAGTAAACATTTATAATAAGCGATAAATATGGTCGGTTTTCTATTAGTTTTGCATATTTCAAAATATTTTGTTGTTCAAAATATGTTGTTTATAGGAGATCAATGATCGTAAGATTTATAATTATAATTCAAACAAATGTCGCAATTGTTTGAATTACAATCAATGACACGTTATACAGGGGACTTTGACTTCATTCGACAAAATGATTAGGCTTGTGACATACCTACATTAATTCTGCACAGCGTTTAGGTAAATTAAACAATTTAGGAAAAAATAAAAATAAATGTTTACAATAAATTCAACCATCCAAAAAATTATTAATTTGATGCGAATCGTTACTGTGCTTTGGAGTTTTTTACATTTTAAGGTATTGTTAATTTTTTGCAACGATTTATTTCACTGGAATTTGACCTAATGGTCATTTCTAGGGTGTCTTGTGACTTGTGACGTACTTAGTTCAATATTTTTTGCGGTTTTGATTTACTAAAAATCCTTACCAATTTTAATATTTATCATGAGGGCAAACCCCAGTCTCAATTTGTCGAATGAATTCAAGGATACCCTGTATATGTATTTTTCTTTTAAATTATGGCATAGGTAGTCACAGGATAAGTCGTGAAAATTGTATACAGGTAGTATGTTAATAAAGAATATTTGACTCTGGTTTGTGCATTTTTAGGCGAATGAATGAAAGACAAGTTACGAAATACATAGCGGTGAATTTACAAAATTTAGCCAGATTTATAAAAAAAAATGTCCTAGCTGGATACTTACTTGAGTAGGTATATGTCTTATTAATGTATTACATACTAAACTACACATTTACTATTACATTTACCGAACTGTGTGTAGTAAGTTCGGTGAGCTCGGTGGCTCAGTGGTTGTGTCAATGGACTTGCGATACGGAGGTCCCAGGTTCGATTCCCAGCCAGGGCAGCCATGTACCAATGAAATGAAATGTCATTTATTTGTAAATATGGGTAAACAATACAGACATCATATTTGTGTCGTAGTACCATATTCAGCCCGAAGGCGTACAAATTTTGTGAAAGAGTTATCCTCGGTTTTTTCGATGGAAAATCTTACGTTACATTTACCGAGTGTTAACAAAACGGTGAAGGAAAACATCGCGATGAAACCTGCATGCCGTAGAAGAAGAAGAAAAAAATCTCAGGCATGTGAAATCCGCCAATCCGCGCTGGGCCCGCGTGGTGGATCATGGCCCGAGCTCCCTCGAAGTAGGAAGAAGGGCAGGTCTGTGCCCGAGCAGTGGGGAAATATAAATAGACTGATGATAATGTATTTTATTACTCATTTACAGATATACCACAATTTATAAAATCAAATCAAGGCAACACAATGATTCAATATATCGGATGTCGCTACAGTCTGGACAAGCAAAATAGCAGTGATTTTAAAAGGCGATGGATTTGCACCAGACGTTGCAAAGGGTGCAGAGCTTTTATTATAACAGTTGGTAATGATATAGTGAGGTCTAATAATAAACATAATCATTAAATGAATCATGTATTAATGAATTAGGCTTTACGGTTTTATGTGAATAATAATTTGAGCCTTAAGCACAGTTTGTTTTATGGATTTCTGACAAGTTTAGACTAACTTTTTTGAGTAAGATATAAGTACCTAAATAATTATAATAATAAATTAGAAGAACACGCTTTTTAAGAATGAAGGCGATCATGTACCTACGAGTATATGGACCTGAATTCAAATTCTGATTCATGGGCCACTTTTTTAGCTATTGCGTTAATATTATATTTAAAACAACATTTTTTTAAATAAATAAGTAGGTAGTTATGTACAATAAAATATGCTATGTTACTTATGTAATAAAGTATGCAAAATTACTATTATGCAGGTATACCGAAGCCCAAATCAAGTGTCTTATTATGTAAACAAAAATTACTAACATTTTAAGTTTTTCGTAATAAAGTATGCAAAATTACTATTATGCAGGTATACCGAAGCCCAAATCAAGTGTCTTATTATGTAAACAAAAATTACTAACATTTTAAGTTTTTCGTAATAAAGTATGCAAAATTACTATTATGCAGGTATACCGAAGCCCAAATCAAGTGTCTTATTATGTAAACAAAAATTACTAACATTTTAAGTTTTTCGTAATAAAGTATGCAAAATTACTATTATGCAGGTATACCGAAGCCCAAATCAAGTGTCTTATTATGTAAACAAAAATTACTAACATTTTAAGTTTTTCTGTGATTATTGCGTAGTTATTTTCACATTATTATATTTATTTTCACAGTGATGAACAGGTTCAATCAATCAGTTCATTCATAGCGAACTATAACTTAGCTTATCGCAATTATGATATCTGTAGGTATTGTATATTAGAAAATAGTATTTATCGTAACAGTTCATCGATTCAGTGTGTAACTTTTTAATAAAATTCATTCTATTAGAGGATATGATTTTTTAAAGATTGGGGACGCTAGTTGATAAGATCAACTCATTGATCTCCTATAAACAACTAGATACACAAAGGTCTTACTAAAACAATTTAAAAAACGTCCAAATAAGGGTCCATTGTTAACATCCAAACAATGTCAAGTAAAACAAATGAGGGTCCATTCATCCGTTTGGACCTTCTTTGCGCTCGGACATTTTTAGAAGGCAGACTGTGTATCTAGTTGTTTATAGGATATCAATGGATCAACTCCAATAATCTGTTCTGGATATTAGTTACATTTTGCTTTACTAGTTATTATCACTTTTTAAACTTTCACGGTTTGTATACCTACATATTAATTAGATAAAACGGGAATTACCGTGTTAAACATTTATTATTGATGTCTCGATATTTCGACAGCATTGCAGCCATCATGGTCACGAGTAGACTGAAGTTGGTGAGTGTCGGTAAACGTCAGAAGGGTGATACAAAACGATCTACCCTCTTTCGTGTTCGCTGACTGCGTTGGGAAAAGTTGTTGATATTTGCAGGTACCCCCATATCATCAATAATAAATGTTTAACACGGTAAATCCCGTTTTATCTAATTACTAGTTATTAATTTTTATACATATTTATTTACAGACAAGCCAAAATTCATAGAATCAAGTTTTGGCAACAGAATGATTCGACTACACGGGTGGAACTACAGTTTGCAAAAGCCACGTAATATCAATACCCTCAAAAGGCGATGGGTGTGCACTAAGAGTAGCAAGGGTTGCAGAGCTGCTATTATAACTATCGACGATATCATTGCGAAGTCTTATACTGAACATAATCACTAAAATATATGCCATTCTATTTGATGTCCACTATCTTTTTACTTTGATAATTATTTCAAGACCACGAGTGACCTCACAATATTTGGTTTTAGATATTAGTTATATTTTTTTACTGCTTACTTATTTTTATACCTATTTATTTACAGATAAGCCAATATTCATAGTATCAAAACACGGTAAAAGAATGATTCGACTACAGGGGTATAACTACAGTCTGCTAAAGCGACATAATAACAATAGCGTCAGAAAACGTTGGGTGTGCACCAGGACTAGCGGGGGTTGCAGAGCTGCTATTATAACTATCGACGATTTTATTGCAAAGTGTAATACTGAACATAATCATTAAAATATATGGTGTTCTACTTCATATCCATTATCTTTATACTTTGATAATTATTTCACGAACATAAAGTGACCTCACAATATATTGTTTTAGATATTTAGTTATATTTTTTTAATAGTTACTTATTTTTATACTTAGGTGTTTATTTACAGATAAGCCAAAATTCATAGAATCAAATAAAGGTAACAGAATGATTCAATTACACGGGTGGAACTACAGTTTGCAAAAGCCACGCAACATCAATAACCTCAAAAGGCGATGGGTGTGCACTAGGCACTACAAGGGTTGCAGAGCTGCTATTATAACTATCGACGATATCATTGCGAAGTGTTATACTGAACATAATCATTAAAATATATATTATTCTATTTCATGTCCTATAATTATTACAAGAACACAAAGTAACCTTACGATAGTTTGTTTTACTAGTTACTTATTTTTATACCTATCTATTTGCAGACAAGCCAACATTCATAGAATCAAATTTTGGTAACAGAATGATTCGACTACAGGGGTGGAACTATAGTTTGCAAAATCGACATAATAACAATAGTCTCAAAAAGCGATGGGGGTGCACCAGGAGTTGTAAGGGATGCAAAGCTGCTATTATAACGATCGACGATGTTATTGTGAAGAGCGATACTGTTCATAATCATTAACCTTGCGCTTCTTATCTGTGGAATAAAAAATAAAAGTTTTGTTTATTTGTTTTGTTTTATGCGATGGATGTGTTGGATATTTTTTGCATATCAACGTGAAGTGTTTTTTTATATCTTTTTTACGATATAATTAATTAATTGTGTTAAATAAATAAACAAATATTTACTCGACTGCGCAAGAGGAGGGTTATTTTAGTACGATAATTATTTAAAAACCTAAAGTATGCAAGTATTAATTTGTTCTGAATATTAGTTATATTTTGATTTACTGGTTACTTATTTTTATATCTATTCATTTTAACGTGCCTATACAGATCAGCCCAAGTTTATGGAATCTCGTCATGGTAACAGAATGATTCGACTACATGGGTGGAACTACTGTCTGGACAAGCGTCACAGCAGTACGTTTAAGAAGCGATGGGTATGCACCAGCCGTTCCAAGAGTAGCAAAACTTGCAGTGCTACTATTATAACTATCGACGATACCATTGTGAAGTGTAATACTAAACATAATCATTAAAATACGTAAAATAATTTAATATATTCAGAGTTACTCTCTAATCATTAAAATACAAGAACTTGGCCTGCGCAGTACCGTGCACTTAGATAATATTCTATTTCTCGTCCATTATTTTTTTTTATTATTAATAAAAACTATTCAAACACAAAGTGGCATTCCAATAATTTGTTTTAAATATTAGTTATATTTTGTTTTACTGGTTACTTATTTTTATATGGATACCTATTTATTTTATTGTATCTTTGCAGACCAGCCCAAATTTATGGAATCTAGTCATGGTAACAGAATGATTCGACTACATGGGTGTAACTATAGTCTGGACAAGCATAACAGCAGTACTATTAAAAAGCGATGGGTGTGCACTAAGCATAACAAGGGTTGCAGATCTGCTATTGTAACTATCGACGATATCATTGTGAAGTCTAATACTAAACATAATCATTAAAATACGTAAAATAATATTCAGAGTAACACTCTCTTGACATAAATATTAAAATACAAGAACTTGGCCCTTGCGCACTATCTTGCACTTAGGTAATATTCTATTTGTCGTCCATTATTTTTTTTATTTATAATACTATTCAAACACAAAGCGACATTACAATAATTTGTTTAAATATTAGTTGAATTTTTTATACTATTTGCTTATTTTTATGTTGGTACCTATATTTTGTTGTACCTTTACAGACCAGCCCAAATTTATGGAATCTAGTCATGGTAACAGAATGATTCGACTACATGGGTGGAACTATAGTATGGACAAACATCACAACAATACGTATAAAAAGCGATGGATATGCACCAGGCGATCCAAGGGTTGCAGAGCTACTATTGTAACTATCGACGATACCATTGTGAGGTGTTACAATGAACATAATCATTAAAATACAAGAATTCGGCCTGCGTACTACTGTGCACCTATATAATATTATATTTATCGTCAATTATCCTTTTTTATTTATAAAATTATTCAAACACAAAGCGACATTACAATAATTAGTTTTAAATATTAGTTAAGTACCTATATATTTTTACTGGTTACTTATTTTTATGTACCTATATTTTATTGTACCTTTACAGACCAGCCCAAATTTATGGAATCTCGTCATGGTAACAGAATGATTCGATTACATGGTTGGAACTATGGTCTGGACAAGCATAAGAGCAGTACGTTTAAAAAGCGATGGGTGTGCACTAGGCATAATAAGGGTTGCAGAGCTGCTATTATAACTATCGACGATGCCATTGTGAAGTGTTACACTGAACATAGTCATGAAAATACAAGAACTGGGCCTGCGCGCTACCGTGTACTCAAATAGTAAAACTATTTATATTGTCGTCCGTTATATTATTTATTAATAAAACTATTCAAACACAAGGCGACCTTACAATAATTTGTTTTGAATATTAGTTATATTTTGATTTACTGATTATTTTGATTATTATTTATAAACTCAGACCTGATTCCCGTAGGGGTAGGCAGAGACGATGGACTTCCACAGCGATCACACAATATTATTTTATATATATTTTGTTGTACTTTTACAGATCAGCCCAAATTTATAGAATCTCGTCATGGTAACAGAATGATTCGGCTACATGGGTGGAACTATGGTCTGGACAAGTGTAACAGCAGTACATTTAAAAAGCGATGGTTGTGCTCTAGGCATAACAAGGGTTGCAGAGCTGCTATTGTAACTATCGACGATATCATTGTGAAGTCTAATACTAAACATAATCATTAAATATAATGTAATATGGTATGATGTACTATTTTTAACCGACTGCGCAAGAAGGAAGGTTATGTTTTTAGAGTGTATGTAGCTAAAACGGCTTGATGGATTTTAACATATGAGGTGTCGTCAGATTCGTCTTAATTGTATGAGTGACATAGGCTTTAAAAATGTATTCAAAGTGGTGAACTAATGATGCAGTACTCGAAGTATCCCTACAATAAGAGGTGCTCGACATCTTTGTGAATTATGAAGCAATTACATTTTCATTGATAATGGAGCATATGGTTTTTTTAGCCCAGTCTTTTTATTGCTGTATTCGATTTAGCTTTTCGTCCTGCAAGTAAAACTTTCTAAAGACAATTTGGTTTATTATACATATTACGTATACTGAATTTAAAATTTTTGCATTGAATTTATACTGAATTTCCTTAGTGAATTGGATACTTGGAGATCCGCCATCATTTTGGAATGGCGGATTGATTTTTTGTTCATTTAATTTTCTCTTTGCATAACTTAACTTAAATACTATAGCAATATTTATTTGTACATAGTAAAAGGTGCATCTATTCATCTTTCCTAGTTCCTGACACCTACACTGGCTATTTAGCCGTCTCGTAGAGTGCCAGTTGACATAATATAGTAATTTAGGATATAGATACAGTGTATAATATATGAACGAGAATTGAGTGAAATGAGAGAGAACATGAATATGTAGTACTCTAAATAACTTGACATTGGCGAAATTATCTCAATAACAGTAGAAGCCATTCAAATAAAAATAGAATATAATTGGATACTAAATACGCTTCTCAATGATTTTTTGAATTCCGACGTAATTTGTTCCAGATAAATAGCTGTATGTATTTATTTTATTATACAGATAAACCGATATTTCTGGAATCAAGGCATGGCAATATAATGATTCGATTTCAAGGCTGGAACTATGGTCAGCGGCACAGGCAACCTGCCAAAGGCAATAAAAGGCGATGGGTGTGCACTAGGCACAACAGAGGTTGCAGAGCTACTATTATAACCGTCGAGGATGACATTGTAGAGTCTTATACTGTACATAGTCATTAAAATGTATTGGACGATGTAAATATCTAAAGTGTCTACTAATAAAACACAGCCTAAAGTTAAAACAATATGTATAAAATACACTATAATATTGTAAATACACAAAAATGTTTAGCTCTAATAATTTATTGTCTTAAATATCATCAGCTATAATATTCAATAGTAGTGTAATTGTCACACTGTTTTTGTGTATACCGTCGTATCGTTTATTCTAAACGATGGTGGTAGTGCAGTGATACTTAAATACGATATAATACATTTTTATTATGTAAACTGCACGCCAAATATAAGTAGTATAAATCATGTGTAAATTATTATTATTTTTTATGCATGAAATGATTTTTTTAAATATCAAATTATTTAATATCAAATTTTATTTCTAATCTGTTGTTGAGAAATTAAAGGTTTTTATTTATTATTTATTGATTTAACCCATCAACCCGCATTAGGCCCGCGTGGTGGATCATGACCCGAGCTCCCTCGATGTAAATGAAGATCTGTACCCGAGCAGTGGGGATATAAAAATATACTAATGATGATACATACTTTATATACCTTGCAATTTCATAATTTAAAATAAAATGCAATCGTTAAGGCTTTGCGCCGATTTTCAGTTTTTCTATGAAGGCTACGGCGCTGGTGAATACAACACGATTGGACAAACTTCGCTCGATACAAATAAAATAACAAACCTTTTCCATGTCTAAACTGAACTAGTTATTCTTACAAAATATATATCAAAATAAACACGAGATGTTGTTTTAAAAAATCTGATTTTTGTTGATGTAATTTTTATTTGCCTGCCAAAATTCATCCAAAATTTATAAAAGTACGAATATGGAGACACTCTGTGCCGTGCTCTTCACTCCACGCGCTGCTCTCTTTTGTCTCACTCTTGAGTTTTGACAGCCACATAGCGCTTAATGAAATGTTTAATTAAAGATTTTCTTTTATTACACAGATAAGCCAGTGTTCGTAGTATCAAGGCAGGGCAACAGAAGGATTCAGCTTCATGGTTATTACTATACCTTGGACAAATGTAATAGTAGTGATATTAAAAAGCGATGGAAGTGCTGCAAATATGGCTGCAAAGCTGTTATTATAACCATTGATGATATCATTGTAAGATGTAATACGGTGCATAATCATTAAAATTTTATGTAATAACTATAAGTGAAAAACTCGAACCGACTGGAGCCGACCAAGCCGTTTCACATACATGGTGGCCTTGAATTCATTCGACATAATTAAATGGATGGTTAGGCTTGTGACATACATTAATTCTGCACAGCGTTTAAATAAATTAAACAATTGGGGTGGGGGGGTGGGGGGGGGGGGGGGGGGGGGTTCAACTATCAATTTTGTTTTAATTTGATGTTCATTGTTACTTTTCTTTAGAGTTTTTATATTTTAATGTATTTTTAATGCTAAGGTCATTGTGTGACTGGTGACGTATTTAGTTAATTTTTTTTGTAGTTTTGATTTATTAAAAAAACCTTATTTCAATTTGTCGAATGAATTCAACCAGTTTCAATTTGTCGAATGAATTCAAGGATACCCTGTAGACCGACTGGGAGAGTACTGTTAGCGGTTGCCACGCAAAAGGAGCATGTCGGCTGCGCAAGCGCGGATGAGCAGTCATCAGAGGCAGCCAGTCGGCTACTCTCATTGTTTTACACTAAGACTAAGCGCGCTAGGATCGCTAGCATTATAATGTAACAAAAGAAGTGAAATGGATAAATAAACCTTATTTCAATGATCCAAAACGCTCAGCGACTTATATTTTATAGTTGATCGCTGAGCGAGTAAAGCTGCGTCTCTTTTGTTTACAATGTATTATCTATTGTACGTTTATTTAGCTAGAAAATAGCCGATAGTTGCTCGACGATCGGACAACTGCCTAAAGCTTGACACACGCAGCCGCGACCTAGCCGCGATCTGCGATCAGTTGAAACTCATGCCCCGCCTCATTTTCTGCCGTCGTTATCTACTGGACGTAGATCGCAGGCGTCAGATCGCTACCTACCGGACGTTAAAATGCCCAGAAAATGAGGCGGGGCATGCGTTTTAACTGATCGCAGATCGCGGCTAGGTCGCGGCTGTATGTGGAGGGCATAATGCACGTTCGTACAAAATGAAAGACATATAGAAAAGAGCGCAAAACATATAGAAGTGACGGACGGGGCGCGGACACGACGACAAATGCTTCTATACGTTTTGTATGTAAAATGCTGCGCGTCTCCGCCCCGTCCTCGTCTTACATCTCTTCGGTCTGGCTTGCGCCTTAGTGGCCACGGTAGAATCACATCTAATGTCTTATGTTGTCAATTAATAGAGTTCGTATTAATTTTACCAGATGAGCCGATATTCATAGTATCAAAGCGAGGGAATACAATGATTCGATTTCAAAATAATCACTATAGCAGAAGCAATCCTAACAGTGGGGTCCCTAAACAGCGATGGGTGTGCACCAAGCGTTATAAAGGTTGTACAGCTGCTATAATAACTGTCGACAATGTAATTGTAGGGTGTACTAGCAAAATACACCATCATTAAATTGATTAAATTATATTCATAAAATATGTAAACATTTTCTTGTTGTACCTACTTATTTATTTCTTCCGTACAATAGCAACCAAATCAATAACAATATATTTCTTCATGTGATACATGCTTCATAAGGTGTTATTATCATTGACTCACACATAAACCTGCAACTTATATCGTAGGCTACTGTTACAATTTTCGGGTGACCCCAGAGCTGGCGCCTACTTCAGGCAAAGGTTGAGCCTCGCTGCGGACGGCGTGTTCGAGCTTTGATTGTAGTAGTTAGGTATTTTTATTTATTTTAGTATACTTTTTATTGTATTATTTGTATTTTATATCTCAGTTACTATTTGCAATAAAAGTTATTTTTATAATCAGTAATAATAATAAAAATTACTCAATTAAATTCCAACGTAAATAAAATAAATTGAAAATGAATCCTATTAACAGGGATAGTAGAGCCATTTTAATTGGTAGGTGCTAATAGTAATATTTGGCATCTACGTAGATTTGTCACAATAGAAATATTCGTCGAGAATCTATACTCTGGACTCCCAGAGTATCGTCATATTGTCATGTGTCATATCGGGCCTATTAAAACGGCCATACTATAGTACGAATGCATCATTGCTGTGATTCGGTGCACTAAACTTCCGCTATTGTCATTGTATTTTCTGCTATACTGGCATTGGGAGATTAATTAATAAATTAATCTGTGACTCAATTTATTTTAACATTGGCCGTCTTAGAACTACTACTAACCTGACTAAATACTGACTTATTATAAAATATCCCTTTATTATAATAATTCAGTTGAAATAAAGTTAATTTTATATTCTTATTACACAGAAAAACCGATGTTTGTGGTATCAAAGCATGGCAACAGAATGATTCTGTTTCAAGGTTGCCGCTATAGCCTGGATAAAAGTAAAAGTAAATCCTTTAAAAAGCGATGGGTGTGCTGTAAGTGCTTGAGAGGTGCCAGAGCATTTATTATAACCATCGACGATGCTTTCGTCAAATTCCATAATGTACATAATCATTAGTGAGTCAAAGAGTTAGGTTTAATGTAACTGAGTACAATCGACAGCTCGTCACTATACACATTGGAATCTACCCCATACCGTCGCATGAAGTGCGTTGTGTTACATTTGATGTGTTGTCGACTTTACCTACGAGTATATTATTATGGTTATATTTAATTGCATTTGTTTAATAATTAACGAGAAGCTTGAGTAAAATTTCTATTATTTACATAAAAAATATTTTATTTTTTGTTTGTTTGTTTTTTGTCAGTAATAATAATTTATATGGGTATCAAAATTAATCAAATGAGTAGGTACCGACTTGTCAGTATGTTGTGAGATCTAGTTCCCACACTAGGATTCCATGTGTTGTGGGAGCTAGTCTCTTCCGGTGTGTAGACTAATGTAGATAGTTGATTTTGGTCGGTGGAATATAATACAAAGAATAAAAGAGTAAAACAATGTCTATTATGAAGAAGAAGCCAGCAAATTTGGTGCGAGTGTGATAGAGGGTGTGTGAAGGTGAGGGTATATGTGTGTGAGGGTGGGTAAGGGTGTGTCTGTGTGTGTGAAAGGTGGGCTATGTGGCTATCATCACGTTTCTTTAAGTAAAAAAATGTTGCCATCCAATTTATTTGCAACAAATATTAATTAACCTGAGTTTAATTACGTTGAAGGAAATTAATTGGATTGTGTAGAGCTTCTTTTAGTGACTATGCTGGTAGTATCACAATACAATCGTCGATAGGTAAGTCATACCTATCGACGGTAAGTCATACCTAACGTTAAGGTCCCTCTATAGACCAAGAATGAATGAAAATACATTATTTTTTGGTCAAAGTTTTGGTATAGGCTCGCTCTCCCAGTGCCTTGTAGTGTAATAAAATAACATATGATTTTCTATTTATCCACAGAAGACGTGTTAATGTACGTGAAATCAAATCGGGGCAACCAAATGATTAAGTGTGGCTCGAGGTATTTCAGTCTCCATAAGGGCACCAGCAAAGGTCAAAGGAAACGATGGGTGTGCAACGCGAAGGGCTGCGGTGCCGTCGTTATAACGCTCGAGGACGATATACTTAAATATAACGATTTGCATAACCACTAAATGTGCATAAACATTAGAAACTCCAGTATATCACTTGAGGAATAAAAAGTATGATCTTCTACAACAATTCTTCAAGGAAAGATCAGAAGGGGATCAAGAAAGGGCAGAAGAAGGCCGGGTAGAAGAAGAGTGTCATGGTTCAGGAACGTCCATGGTACGGCAAGAGTACCAGCCCCCTTACCATGAACTCTTATAGCAGGATTACTTCAATGATATCTTTGTTACTCCGTACAATGACCACCTTAATAAGCTTACTTTAAGGTCGTCATTGTACGAAGTAACAAAGTATTATTGAAGTAAGCCTGCTATAAGAGTTCATGGTAAGGGGGCTGGTCTCTGTTCCGTGCGGCGTTGTCGAGTTTGCACATTGCCGTAATGATTGCCAACCTTTGTAAGAAGACAGCAGCATACGTAGAAGTAGATAACCACATTAAAAGATATAAGACGATGAATGGTATCTATAGATCGGAACACGATCCGGTTTCCTACTTACCGTCCGGTTTACTTACTTTAATTCTCTAAAATCTAATATGAATGTCGAAAATTATTAGATAGATAGATAAAGCATTTATTCATTTCTACAACACACAATACATATACACAGAAGAAATACACAATTAGTAGATAACTACAATAAAGAAGATCACAATATACATAGAAAGAATACAATAAAAAAAATATTTTTGAATTATTATTAAAAGTCAAAACGTTTTTGAAACGCCTCATTCAGATTTATTAGGTATATCGATCGTTGACTATTCCTTAATTTTCTTTAGTTTCTTTACACCAGAAGTACCACGGGCAAAAAAAATCCCGTAGTCCACCCAGGTGAACTACGAATGTGGTCTACGGGCAATAATCCAATATAATATGTATGTTATTTAAGGTCATAAACAAATCTTTATTCTATTAAGTACAATACATATGTTTTAATTAAATTTTGTTCACCTTAATTTGTATGTTCTAGAATTTATTTTCACCATGTCAAAACGAGGGAACAGGATGATTCAGTGTGGTTACTATCACTTCAGTCTGCACAAGAGCTCTAGTAAACGGGGCAAAAAGCAACGATGGGAGTGCAACTTTAAAGGTTGTAGATCTGCCGTTGCGACTATAGATGATAAAGTCGTCAGATATAACGATAATCATATTCATTAACGATGTAGGAACAATCGACAGCACGTTAATGGTAACACTTGTATGATTTCAGCTGTTATGGCACAAATAGAATCTTTTTATTGCAAGTAAATTGCATAGGGTATATTTTTGCACATCAACGTTTTTTTAGAATTTAAATTTATACCACTTTTCAAAGAAAAGATGCCGACGCTGAGGAGAAACAATTGCATATTTCTCAGCAGAAACGCGCATAATTTTTTTTTTTTGCTGTTCTGTTTCAAAAACTTTTACCGTGGTGGTTTTGTTGGATTTATTTTTGATATACAAGCTAGTGATCATGTTTTTGTACAATATTTTTTCATCAGCTATTTTCATTAAATTATTTTTTAAGTTTATTTTAAGTTTTATCATTATTCATTAATTACATACTTTTTTGATATTTTACTAAAACTTTTAATAATGAGTTTTACTTGAGTAGCACTCAACCTTCTGCCCCACGACGTTGTCCGCGTTTTTAAAGTTTCTTGCTGGAATACGAAGTTTTCTCGTGGTTAAAGATATCAGCTGTTTTACCCCGCAGTTGGTTAGTGCCGAATTATCGATCAAAAAGCCGTTGTAGCGTAGTTTAGTACTAAACAAACCAACACCTTTGGAAATGGGGTCAGATCAGTTGGATGGGATCCCCCATTAGGTATTAGAAAGCGGGAATTAGATTCAAATTTAGTAACAAAAGCAGTAATTTCTTCTCGTCGGTAGTCAATAACATATTTTATCTTAGGAACGGTGATTCAGATTGGCGAGCATCGATTTGTACTGGAGAAATGTAGAGGTACCAAGAAACGGTGGGTGTGCGATAAGAGGACCGTCGGCTGTAGAGCCGGCATTACGACGCGTGATGACGTCATCGTTCATTGTGATAATGACCATAAACACTGAAGGCAAAGATACAGAAAGAAGTAGACAGAACATCACTACTAAAACATTGCAATCTAGGCTATGTTACCGCCGTGTAAAAATATGTTCCTGTACTTAGTATTTGTTATAAAATTTATTATGTTTACATTTCTCATGTATTGTTTATGGGTATTCACCGGAATATGTGCCATTTATTAGTGTATAGATCTGTTGTAGTTTGTAGATACTGATAATAATCAAAGAGTACAAAAGAATTACCATTTTGTTATAAAATATGTTGTCTAATTAAGATTACCGCATTTGCGAGTTAAAATGAAGAATGATAATAATATATTTTCGTTTCATTATCTTGTTCGTTATTTTCGTGAAGAGTATTTGTTGACGATTCTTTTTTTAATACAGTTAGGAAAGAATTTATTTTAAAGAGTTAAAGTGGGGAGACAGGTATAAAATGTATATTTTAGTCAGCTTGCCTTTACTGCATAATATGAGTATCGTAACCTCGAAAGGTCGTTAGGAGACTCAATATTTTAATTCAGAGATGAATTCTCATTAAAAAGAAAATTTCAGAACCCTCACTCTAAATCATTCCTGTGGTGCAATAGCCATTATGGCTGATATATCTTTGTACCGGGAATGTTAGGAGGTATGTCTGATTCTTTTAACTTTAGCTGTAGTTATTTAATAGACATGCAGGTACCAATTTTATTATAATTTGAAATAATACTCTCAAATATAATTATAGTGACCGAAATTGTTCATTACAGAGGTACCAGTGGCAACGTTCACAACGTCCGCACGAGGACACCCGATGATCCAGATGGGCAAATACCGCTATGGCCTCCACTCCAAGAGCAAGGGGCCCAGGAAACGCTGGGTGTGCGGCAGTTGGGCCAATGGATGCCGAGCAACTGTCATAACATTTGACGGCGTTGTCATTGTACAGAAAAATAAACATACACATTAATTTGAATCCTAGAACATAAGTTCAAAATCACAATCATATATCTTTATTGCAAATGAATATGTGCCAACGCTGAGGATAAAAAGGGACAAAAATCTTTTAGCAGCACATCTTTTTAAATACTAACACTTACATTTTTTTAACTGGGTAACTTAACTACATAATTCTTATTAATCACAATCAAAACTGAATGTGCTGCTCAAAGTTTTATGGCACTTTCTCTCCTCGGCGTTGGCTCCTTTTCCTTGCAAAGACGTAGGTATAAAATAAAAAAAAATGTTGAGCAAAAATATACACGATGCAGAGAGATATGATTCGAATTATGCATTCATGCGGAACTAGCGGTACATACCATGCATTTTCTTCGTTTAAATAATCGTACATACTGTAATAAGTGTTTTTTAAACAAGCGATAGTATTTATGAAAAACTACATTTCGTAATTAATGCTATGTAATCTCATATTAAAGGCCTTCCATGAGCCAACTAGCGCCGCCAATCTTATATAATAAAAATTAATAATTTGTAAGATATTATTTTTTTTAGATTGGCGGCGTTAGTTGGCTCATGGAAGGCCCTTAAGCTTTTCGGATAGTGCTT
The DNA here is from genome assembly GCA_963506565.1 of Tachystola acroxantha. Taxonomy (NCBI): domain Eukaryota; kingdom Metazoa; phylum Arthropoda; class Insecta; order Lepidoptera; family Oecophoridae; genus Tachystola; species Tachystola acroxantha. The sequence continues at coordinate 10,595,109 of OY735879.1, forward strand.
ATCGATATAAGGTATTTAAGTACATAATACGTATTTCATTTGTAGATGCGAATATATTGTTCGCTAGAATTAGATAATATCCCATACTACTAAGGTGTAATATTAAATAATTATATAATTCGCTATCTATGAATATAAGACGTTAATCAATGTAGGTCGTAGCTAAAGTGTTTATTACTATAAAAACATAAAATATATCAATAATTTGTGTTGTATTTGTGTATATTGTGGGACCCTATTTGGTGTTCTTATTTACCTAGATTAATTTTTAAATATCAATGTCATTTAGAATTTAATGTGCTTTGTGATAACACCTTGTATGAGATGACAACTTAAAAATATTATTCACAATATTATAAACACACGGATAACGCTCAAGTATTTGATTGAAGCTGCCACGCGTTTTACAGCGCAGTGCAAGACGAGACGCCGCCGCTGCGCCGGCGCACTCACCTTGCTAAAGACCGTCGAAACCGATCGAAACTGCCGGCTTCAACCAAATAAGTCAGTGTTATATGCATACAATAACCCGATGGCTCACTGTAATTCTAGTTCTAAATTATTAATGTAATAAACTAAGACAGTAATTATTGTGAAATTTTATTTTAGCAGTCACTAAGGGAAACCACCACTTTTATTTCTTATACATCAAACTTTCCTTATTCCTGAACTAACTTTTGTGACTTCTAATATGGAACGCCTCCAAGTATTAAATGAAAATCTAAAGTACTATGGTTCCAAAGTTATAGTTAGGTATGTTAATCCTAGATAGCAGGAATTATCTATTCTGTTTATATTTACATACACATTTTCTATTATATTTTGCTCTGTTCGAGATTAACATTATTTACCTTAAGTGTATTTTGGTGAGAATAATACATAAAGTACAAAGCAATACTAATGCCGCATTCACATTATTTTATACCACGAAACATTCAGCGAAACGTTCGTTGGAACACGTTTGACGTCGAATATGAAGGACCCTGTCAGTCTGTCTGTCTATCAAGACCAAATCTCAGGAACGCGTGGGCGGATCAAGTTGAAATTAATACTAAATGCTCAGGTCTGCAATCTCATGTAGCCGTGAAAGAATTAAACTTCTACGTCAACGCAATGATAAGATATGGCCATTTATGTGGCAATTTCTCGCATATTTCTATAAAAATGCAAGGGATCCAAAACCTATAGGGTACTTCCCGTTGACGTATAATCATGAAATTTCAATTTCAAAGAAATTAGGTCGTATATCACATAAGTTAGTCCTTAAATCGAGTTTATCTTTCCGTTGAGCAAAATTACGTGGATAGGTTGCGTTGCACGGAACCCTCGGTGCACGAGTCCGAAAGCCGACACGCACTTGGCCGGTTTATTTTTGAATCCATATCTTATACCCTAGGAACTCTTTGAAACCTTAATAACATCTAAAATTTTATTACATAACCAATCATATTGGTTTTAGAATCAGAAGATCACGTGCCACGATTCGTGACGTCCTGTCAAGGCAACCAGATGATTGAGTTGGGCCAACACCGTTTTGGTCTGACTAGCAATAGCAAACACCGTGTAGGGCCCAAGAAAACATGGATTTGCACGAGCTGGAGTCGTGGATGTAGAATGTCCTTAATAACGATTGATAACGTCATCGTTTCCCGAAAAAATGAACATTCTCATCACAAATAAAACATTCCCTACCAACACACTTATATTTATTTAGTTTCATTAGTGGCCTAGACAGTTTTGTCATTAGCCAATGTTAAGTTCAGGAGCAAAAATATTCTATTACATTTCTTCCTCCAGAGGAGTTGCCAGAAGCGACTGCATGCAACCATAGACGTAAGAGCTCAGAAGTTCACTTTCACGATGTTAAATGAAGACTAGAAATGGCCGTGACAAAAAAATTCTCCATTTAATTGTTAGATTTTTGTTTCGCATATATGCAAAACATATCAAATCACGTTCATGATGTATGGGAAAAGTATGGGAATATTCAAAATGTATGGGAGTAATATTTCCTTTCTCGTTAGTAAATGCCAATCCCTTAGTCAGATATAAGAGTTTAAAAAGTTTTGTAAGAATGTGTAATAAAAATTTGTCTTTTCTTTTAATTTTTATTTCCATGTATTTTATGCCACTTGGCTTGGCTGAATTCTTAAAGCGCTTTTATACAACTTTAAACTATAATAATAGTCTGCTTATCCCACTGATGTGTTTGCTGGCCAACCTATCTCACCACAAAGAACAAAAACTTCGATGAATATGGACATTTTCCATACAGTTTCATAGAAAAAGCAAGAAAGTCTTCAGGACTTTCTACAACAGCAAGCCGCTGGCTCCAGTCAAATAAAAAATAATAGTTACTGAAAATACAAAAGTGTAATTAGGTCTATAAATATCTTAAAACTTATGTGTCATTCACAGTGCCGGTTTGGACTACCTCGGCACGAGGTAACCCAAACATACAGCTGGGCGGTGAACGGTACTGCTTGAGGGGAGATGTAAGAGGACACAAGAAGGTGTGGCGATGTGTCAAGTGGTCCAGAGGATGCCGTGTCGCTATCAGTACCGTAGACAAGAAGATTATTAGTATTAGGAATCTGCACAGTCATTGATATAATTTCTTACTCCGCTAGCTCAAAGACTAATGTTGAATTTGGACTCGGTTACAGTTCTCAGCAGCTAAGTTATCACGGAATGGCGGCAAGTGATGGTAGACTCTACAGCAGATTAATGGTAACAAGGTACGAAAATATCCCATCACGTTTATGATGTATGGGAATATTTAATGTCAATCCCATGTATGAGTTGAAATAAGGTTAGTAAGAATGTGTAATAAATATTTTTCATTTCATTTCCATGTATTTTTCATTCTATTCTCTAGCGTTAACGAAAGTTATTGCCACTTGGCTAGTGGGGCCGAATTCTTAAAGCCCTTTATACAACTTTAAGCTATAATAACGATCTTTTTGTCCAACTTACTGTGCTGGCTGGTCCAACTCTTACCTCGAATATCACGGCACTCACCATCGACATTGCACCTCACCGCCAGCGAGTTGATGCCTGAAGCCGGGTACTCACCAGCAAGATATAATTGTAACTTTTGCACGTTACTGTATGCAAAAATCATAGTGTGTACGTGGTTCGAGCAGCGAGCCGATGACAAAGAGATATTCTGTCGATTGTTTCACGCGTACACACTAGAACCTCAAATAGTATCTTTTCGGATACAGTTACAGCTCTCTGGTGCGAACCAGACTCAACACACCCAATAAAAACTTTGGTAAAGGCTTTGTCATAGTCTAACTAACGAAGCTAATTATAAATATCTCAAAACTTAAGCGTTATTCACAGTGGCAGTTTGGGCTACCTCGACACGAGGTAACCCAGTCATACAGCTGGGTGGTGAACGGTACTGCTTGAGGCGAGATGTGGGAGGATACAAGAAACTGTGGCGATGTGTCTGGTGGTCCAGGGGATGCCGTGTCTCTATCACTACCATAGACAACAAAATTATTAGTATTAGGAATCAGCACACTCACTGATACAATACTCCGCCGACTCAATGACTGACTGTTGAATTTGAACTCTGATACAGTTTCCGACAGCTAAGTAGACACGGAATGGAAGCAAGTGAAGGTAGACTCGATAGCAGATTAATGGTAACAAAGTACGATTACAACTATACGACGCAGATAATAAAAACGGTCCAAAGTTCAAAATGTCACGCTTGATGTGCTTTCGACTCTATAATTGCAGACTTCCGTCATTCAACTTAGCTGACGGGTTCTGTACGTATCTTTGCCTTCTGTGCTTCCTGTTGCATTTGGTCTCTGGAATCCTAGTTTGTGCCAGAATTAGCTAATAGCAAATTTACATAAAAGTTGTCGCTCTCTAACACTAGATTATCTCAAATCAAGTTCTATCTTCTTCCTTGTCACTTGTTCTTCCTTCTCACTTGTCACATGTTTGCTAATTATGGAATTTTATGTAAATAACCAGCGAAAAATAAATTATATTTTTTTATTTTTTCTACTCTACTCACGCTTGGGACTTTGGCTGGCTGTGTTATATGCGCTATAGATAGAAAATGTTCGCAAAACTCACACTAAGCCCTCGGTTCTCTGGAAAGCTTAATCAAAATCACATGAGCGTTGTTCTTAGCTTACTAACAGTATGGGCATTTTTAACTAATGATTTTACTGAGATGTATTTTAATAGTTTCAGAAGAAATAATTTCGAGACCTACGTTCGAAATTTCGCGTGGTGGTTACCCGATAATGGTGTACGAAGGCGCCCGTTATTGCCTCAACCGTCGTAGTGGTGCGAAGACAATATGGCGCTGTTTGAAATGGAACTTAGGTTGTCGGGTCTCCATCATTACTATAGATGAAGATGTTGTTATAATTACAAACGAACATTCACACGACAGGGGCGAACTTGGGACATAAGTATCCTGAGTCCCATGACCCAAACAACCACTATGCCGCCTCCACTGATCTCTCTAAAATATTAAAAATACATAAAATTGTAATGTAGGTACCTATGCATAATAATAATAATAATAAAACAATGTTTATCCAACGGATTGTGGAGTATAGAATTAGTTGCGCGCCAGCCGTGGGCGCGAGTGGACGTGTTGTGCACTGCGTATACGTGTGTTGGCGAGCCAGTCACTAGGTCTTATTTATCTGAAGCCAATAAATTTGTTATTAGTTTTTAGATATAAATATTCTGTTTGTTGACAGCATACCTTCTTAAGTATTTTGTGTCTGTGATTTCCATGTTGTACCTAATTGTATTGTACAGGTACTTAAGTGTTTGTTAGTATTGATGTGTACCTAAGTGTATAAAATGATTTAAAAAATATTATATCAAGCTAAATAAGGGGAGAGATTTTAACTTTTATTTATTGCTTCACGTTTGCATTATTAAGGCCTAGAGATTTTATTTTGATCGTGATTAAATGAAAAATTTACCCAGTTTTCTTCATTATTTCAGGATTTACATTCACAACGTCACAACGAGGAAATCGCAATGTACTATATCGCGGGTACCGATTCTGCAAAGACAATGAATGTGGTCACAAAACCACTTGGAGATGTGTGAAATGGTCCAGTGGGTGTCGAGTCACCATCGTTACCATAGAAAACATACTAGCGAGGGTAAAGAATGAACATAACCACCACCATTGAGACTGATGGAGCCATGATGACGTCGGCGAAAATACGTAAATACACGCCTGTTCCTTTAGAGGTGGGCAGAGATAATATACGTACTTACGTTTTATTGGTGTACTTGCAATATGCGTATGAATCTGAATTTGCACCTAACTAAATATGTGGGTGGTTCTACTCACGAGGGAATTTTCAACGGCTCAGATTTTTTAGAGTACTTTTTGTCCATGAATTGGAGTAATTTGCAATGATAACTATAAAACGCAACTATGTCTACATGGGCACTCAAAATTACCCCGATATTGAATATATTTTTCGTATAAAAATGCCCTCAAAGTACCAAATTCTCAGGCCCCTGACGTGTCCCTCGGCCAAAATCCAAGTGAATAGTTGGAGCCATACCTTTATCGTAATGGTAAATTCAAAATGTACACCTAAATAGTTATGTTAAAAGTTGTTACTTAGTTAATAGGTTATAATTTTTGCACTAACAATACATTTATTTAAAAAAATACTTGAATGAACTTTGTCCCTCGGATTTTTTATCAGTCCCCTGTAAAATCAAAACACCTTAAAAATATTGAGAAGTACTACGCGGAGCGACGCTGCCACTCTAGCTACTCGAAGTATCGAGTGAAGTTAGCAAAATACCGACCCGCTCCATTCGGTCGGTCGGTCGGCCGCTCTTTCATTCGCTACAGCGAGCAGTGTGAGTGAGGTTGTGTCACGGTCAGTCAACGTTAACAGGCCCCGGGTAAGTATTTTATTCATTAATATTATGTTATTTAATGTTTTGAATGCAATCTTAATTAGAAAATCTGTGGTAATTGAGGTTTTAATAGATATATTCCGTGATAATATGTTGTATTACGACATTTTCCAAAATAACCTATAAAATTCTCAGTCCCCTGGTCTCAGTCTCCTGTAAACAGAGAACAGGGGACTGAGAACTATGCAGGGGCCTGATATAATTCAACTTAAGTGGCGTCAAATTAAAATTTATTTTGTTTTTGCGACAGAGGCGTCAAGAGTTGATTAGCAAATGTGTTTACACAATAATTTTATTAATTTATTCTATTTCATAACGCAGAAAAGAAAATGACGAGACCGAAAAAAAAACTGACAAAAGAAGAAGTATTAGATAAGAAGAGGATAGCTGAAAGGCTCCGATATGAAAAAATAAAAAATAATCCTGAAAGATTAGCAGTGCAGAAAGAAAAAGAGAAGCAGAAATATTTAAAAAAGAAAGAAAAAGGGCAAAAGAAACTGGTATCAGAAATGTCATCACGTGAAAAAAGACAATCTCGAAAAAATTGGAAAATATACTCAGCTAAATATTATGCCAAAAAAAAGGTTATAGTGGGGCAACGCAGCCAGCCTTTTGGGCACGCTGCCAATAGTGGGGGACCTGGGACAAGTTTTTTATATCTCTAGTTTTATTTTTATTTGTACATATAGTTTTAGTTTATTTCATTTAGTTTAGTTTTAATGTTACTTATATATAATTTTTACATTTGAATAAATAAACATGTCTTATACCAAATATGTCATATAGGTTATACCGGATTCAGTAGAGCGGGGTCTTCTACCACAAGTACCTACTCACTCACACACCCACTTAAGAGAAGTGACCCATCTAATTGTAATTTAATATTTTTAGCGATTCTAGAGTGCGAACGCTAATTTTAATAATGTCTAAGCGTAGCATATGAGTGACAGTTTGGTTTAGGTTTAGTATTAGGTTTCTTGACCACGATTGAATCCACACCTAGTAATAAGTTTAGTATAATAAAACAAATATTTTTCACTTTTGTTTCATTTTGTTTTCAAATAAAATTATTTGCGTACTCTTGCTGTTCCAGGACCAGTATACTCCTCATCGGTGTATGGGAAACCAGTGATACTATTCAACGGATTTCGCTTCAACCAGCACAGTAGTAGCAGAGGGAATAAGGGCTATTATGTGTGCGTCAAGACAGGCACAGGATGCAGAGCAGTCATTAGGACATACAATGATGATGTTGTAAAGATTAGGAATGATCACAACCATCCATAGTGTTTTTAACGTAATATTAAACGGAGAATTTCCAACCAAACGAATTTAAACCGTACACAAATAAATAAAAATTAAGTATTGGCTCACTATAATTTTAATTTTAAATTACCTTTATATGTTGTTATTCATAAACCTAGGTAAACCTCACTTCCATTAAATCGTGTTGCTATCCCTTTCACACTTCGTTAAAAAAGGTGTAAGATGGAAAGGGACAGGGGGCCTAAACGGTGACGTAACTTTAAATCGCATTTATGAATTCGCGCCACAGTGTTTATGTGATTGTTTCAGCTGTAAGGATCGTGATCTCAAGAGTTGGAAGGCCAATGCTGCTTTACGGCGACAATAAGTACAATTTTCACCAGACCCATAGACCTGGACCATAGTCCGAAGCTGACATGGAGGTGCTCAAAATGGATATATGAATGTTGCCGGAATGTTTGCACCACCAATTGATAAACTAAATTGTCAAGATTAGAAAACCACACAATTACGATACTTATTAAAATTTGCGTATTTCAATATACCCATACACCCACTTAAAAATTATATCGATGGTGGAAGTCTCAATTGATGCAAGGGTCAAAATACCAAAAATGTTTTTATATACAGTTGTCTAGTCTTTTTTGTACGTCGATTTTTTATGTAATTAGTAAGGTATAAATTGATTTTTTTTTAAAATTTATGTATAATTGTATAATTAAATAAATTTAATTCTAATTGTTTGTACTTCGTTTCTTGCGTCAATTTTCACCATCGATATATATTTTATCGATATCACCTTGCTAATTTATTGTTGTATAGGTAATTGTTAATATTGTTGTTATTTCGTAGATTTCGTGTATACGACGTCAAAGTACGGCAGACCAGTGATTCTATACGGCGATGGCCGATTCAACATCCACAGTGAAAAGGGACCAAAGTGTAGCTGGAGATGCGTTAAATGGAGTGACGGCTGCCGAGCGTGCTTGACCACAATCGACAATGTTCTAGTTAAGATTACAGACTTACATACACATATGGGGAATACTCCCCGGTATGTTGTAGCTCCAGGTATATAAGTGATACACGAACGCAGTGAATTTACAACTTGTTTTATTAAAATAGAATGTAGGGTTACAATGGAAAATTCAAGCAAAGCGAGTAATTAGCAATACCGCAGATATATCTATTCTATTTTAATTGAATGGCTTCTATTCTTATTCAAGAGATAATTTCGCAAATGTCAAGTTATTCATGTAAATAGAAAATAAAACAAACAAAAAATCAATCCGCCATTCCAAAATGATGGAGGAAACTCCCAGCAGATATATCGAGAGCGAAGGCAGACGTGTGACGTTCACCAGCCATAAAGCCTGACGTGTGACAGTTAGGTATATAGTTATATTATAAGTCCCTCTAGGGAAATCAGTGATGTTTTTGTGCATCATAGTGTTGTGTAATAATAGCTACTATACTCTTTCCAATCATTAATTTTCTCGATGACAAATCTAGTTTGAAAGTTATAGCGTTGTGACAAGTGGCTGGTGCCGCTGGAAGCCGTAACAAGCCGCGACGTGCGACGGACCTTATCTAATTTATTAAAAATATACCAAAATTAGTTACGTATACTTAAACTGTTGCAAATATAAAATACTCGCATTGTGAATAGTAATATAATAAACATAATAAAATAAACATTCTGGAAGAAACCTCACGTGCTTTCATTCGATTAGCTAAGGAGCGTAGGTACTAACTCCATTCGGAATGATTGTTGTTATAACCGAAATTATCCGTCTGATCATGTTCAAATGCTCATTAGGAACGAATGATCTCAATAAGTTCCTTTATGAATTCTTCATACCGTTAAAGAAGTAAATGCTGCTCTACATTAAGTATTACCTAACCCAAAAAGCAAAAAATAGCAGCCGAACCTTAAGCTTTTATGTAAGGACTTATGGCATCTTATCTCAATTCCGGAACTCTTGTTGCACTTTTATATGACTATAAGCTATAAGATAGGCTGTTATTTACACTAGTATCGAGAATTATGTAAATAAATATATTAAAAATATATTTTAATTTAATTTTCTCACATTATTCACAGATATAGTAATAACGATGTCACGTAAAGGTAAACCTATACTGATAGTCGGTAACTTCCGTTACTACCAACATAGCAGCAACAAAACTGGTCATCGCAAGTGTTATTGGGTGTGTATTAAATGGAGCAGCGGGTGTCGAGGCTCTGTTACATCATTTGATAATGAAATTTTGAAGATGAATAACGTACATAATCACTCCTAGAATGTACGAGCTTGAAATAAAATGTGATTAGTCCGGTCTGTACCGGGTAATTCGTGCGCCCGAATTACCCCGAGGCACGTACCGAGCATATGGCTCGCGAGGCTGCCGCGTGAGCCCGTGCGCCCGGTAGAGACCGGGCTACCTATCCAAGGTCGGCAGTGAACCAGCAACGCCTCGGGTGTTGCGTGTGTCTCTAGACAACAATGACCGCTTACAAATAGTAGGCTTGCAATAATATTACAGAATTAAATAATTATATCGGAATCTGATTTGTTTTATTTATTTACATTTTCTGCTTTCAATATTACATAATCCTTACTTAAGTATTTTTGAACACTACCTAACATAAATAAAACACTGTAAAATTTATTTCTATGTAATTATGATTGATATTTAGGTAATTATTTCATTTGTTCTTTTGCTTAACAAAGTAATATTCCGCTTTTTATAATTTACAGATATACGTATGAAAATGGAGTAATCTGATCAGATTATACAGACTGTATTTGTTTTCAGATATGAAGAAGGCATGGTATTCGCTATCAATACGCGGTAACCCAGTATTAAACGTGGGTAAATACCGGTACCATCGGCAGCGGTTCAGTCGGTACAACCGGCCGGAGGTGCAGTGGCTGTGCGAACGGTGGACTCGCAGCGGTTGCAGGGCGTCCGTAGTCACCCTTAATGAAATGGTCATAAGGGCGAAGAATGATCATAACCATGATTAATTTTAGTAAACATTGACGCTGTTAGCTATAAACGTGATTTAAGGTACCATTCCGCAGCCGACCGCGGACAGCAACATCAGACGTTAAACTAGGTAGAGCTCGTCTAAGCCGAAATGACGCGCCCCACTATCGTATCCTCCATACAGAGAGAGAAAAAAAGTATGGAGGATACGATAGTGGGGCGCGTCATTTCGGCTTAGACGAGCTCTACCTACCTATCGTTTTTGAAAGTGTACCCGTGGTCCTGTCCATGGTGGCGGAGGTGGAAAACCCCAGGAGTTTTAGATGGTGAAGGTCCAACCTAATCACCTGTTCCTCCGGAAGGGTGGTATACATTATGTATTTCTCCTGGGGAACAACAAAAAAGGTACAGGGTGTCCTTGAATTCATTTTACAAATTGAAACTGCTGTGGTTGTACCTACTCGTGATAAATATTAAATTAGTGAGGTTTTTTTAGTAAATCAAAACTTAAACGTTTAACTCAGTGCCTACATCACAAGAAACCTTAGAAATTAGGTCCATTAGGTCAAATTCCAGTGAAAGAAATCATTGCAAAAAATTAATTGTAAAAAACTCCAAAGCACAGTAACGATGCACATCAAGTTAATAATATTATTTTTATTTTACTTGTCAAGATTCATAAGGCTGACGAGGACGTGATTGAGTGGCTAGACAGCCTCCCACTCACGGTCTGATCTCCTGTCACGTCGCCGTGACCATACGAAAAATGAATAAATCTTTTTAAGAGTTGAATTAATGTTATTTTTTTATAATTATTATTTTTCCCCAAATTGTTTAATTTACTTAAACGTTGTGCGGAATTAATGTATGTCACAAGCCTAACCATCCCTTTAATTTTGTCGAATGAATTCAAGCCCACCCATGTACTATAAATATACCTACTTTAACGTTTGTGGCTAACAATGTATGATCGATCTTACCACAAAAATAAAATACTATCCACTGCGCTGAAATGGGAAATCTGGAATGAAAAAGTAGACCGTCACTGGACTGGATTGCTCACCACCAGTGCTAGCTCTCATCAATCCAGTGACTTTCCAATCGCTGGACTGGAATGCCAGTTGCATGTCAACCGGGCTCGTTCGCTGAGCCAGCGGAGTGAGATACGTGGAGCACACTGAAAGTTTTGCGTAACTCAAAAATAAATAACATTCGAATTTCAAACATTTATCAGTGGCCATTAGTGCAAAACTTTTAGTGTGCACTACGTAGTATGGTAATTTTTGTATCGGTAAGTATTTGACCTTGAAATAAGTTTACTGTTTGTGAGATTAGTTGTAGGTTCTTTTTAATAACGGTTGTAATCTTCTTTATTTGCAATTAATAAATGTAGTTATAATTAAATAAACATTGCTTGTAGATAAAATAAACACCGATGATTTTTATTATTCCGCCTTACAATTGAAGAGACCTACTTGTCATGAGTTGTCTCGAAAGGCGCGAGTTGTTGTGCAACATTGCCGACCTTGTCGAGAGTCATGTGCTGTGCAATTGTTGCCTAGTGGATACCATAGGAGACAGAGACGACGGAATTCCATCTGCCGCATTCATTGCAACCAAACTGCATATCGACGTTCGCTTTTCGCCACTATGTGGACCATGGTGATGATTTTTAGAGCGCTTTAGATTTAGTAGGCACACTAAGAGACTAACTAAATCTAAAGCGATCTATAAATTACCACTTATATTATATGTACCTAATGAAAATATTAGTAAAACATGCCATTTTGAATATATTTTCAAATATATTTATTGTAGATATTATTCCTTGAAATACCTTAAACCAACTTTATCCCATTTAATGGTAAGTAATTAATTGAGATATTAGAATTATTGTAAACCGTTTATCTGTTATCAATGTTTAACTGTAAAAATGAAACTATGAATCTTTTTAGGTTGGATTTTGTCGACATCTAAGCGCGGGAATCCGATCCTTCAAAAGGGTAAATATCGGTACTTGCGAGTTAACGACAAACGCTACGTGGGACCGAGATGCAGATGGATATGTAGTCATTGGACCAGCAACCGCTGCAGAGCTGCTATCACCACCTTGGATGATCAGATCATCAAGACAATGAAGGAACATAATCATTGAAACCTCCAGGAGCCTGCACCTATATCCGCCAACAAACAAAAGTGGTTGACATTGCTCATAGAATCAGTAAACTGAAGTGGCAGTGGGCTGGTCACATCTGTCGTAGAACCGATAACCGATGTGGTAGACGAGTTCTCGAATGGAGGCCACGAACGGGTGTAGTGTGGGACGCCCCCAGATGGAGGGATGACCTTCGCATGATGTCTGGCAGGGACTGGATGCAGAGGGCCGAGAGTAGGGTTGAGTGGCGCGCTTTGGGAGGGGCCAACGTCCAGCAGTCGGACTGATAATGATGATGAATCATTGAAACGACAATGTAGCTGTGGACCAATTAGACAATAATTTGTGGCCGACTGTTTGCCTCCCATAGACTGTGGACCCATCAAGAAAATCGTTTGCGGCTGATTGTTTAAAAGTACAGTAGGTACGCATTGTGTGACTACTCCATCTAAAACATATGGGAGGCAAACTATTTGCTTAATGGGTCCACAGCCTTACATGGAGCTTTCATACATTCATACGAGTACGTTATGCTCCCACTTCACTTGGCTATTCGTATTCGCTATTGGATGTTTGTAGTATTTATCAACATATTGTGTGTCGAATATTTTGTCACACATACCAACCACACATGACAAGTATAACAAATACGCAAATACGAATAGCCATGTGAAGTGGAAACATTATACCACGAAATGACAATGCCAGATTCAGCCCCACCATCAACCGCAACTTGTACAAGGTAACGCATAAATGTAAAAATATCTCCGTTTTTTTTATTAAAATTATTGGTTTAAAATAAAGTTTTGTACAAGTTGCGATTCGAAAAAAAAACAGCTTACTTAACAATTCAGAAAATAGTAAGAAATCGAAGCGATTTATTCATTGTTTTTGTTATTCTTCTACAGGAGTTGCGAGAGTAGTAGAAAATGATACTGATTATGATTATGCAATATGAAACCTCTAATAAGTCCCCAACAAAATAAAAGATACAGCTTAAATGGTCACGTAATTTTGTAGGTGGGGCAAAGCTCCATTGAAATGTGGCAATGTCTTTTATTGCATTATGTTATTAATAATTATATTTAAGAGAATTTATTAAAATCTAGTTACAATAAATATTCACTTCACTTTATCGAAAATATAAGCTGCTGAAATGTTTGGCACCAAGTAGGTAAAACAAAACAACGCCATAGCGACGGGAGTGGTGGTCACTTTAGCTCCCATGTTTCTAAGGTCCTAAGACGACTTGGTTATAATATGCTCTGTAGGTTATAATATCTCCATATCTACGAAGATATGGAGATATTATAACCTACAGAGCTATATGACCTGCATACCACTGCATATTACGCCTGTTCATATTGAACCACATTAACACTACTTATTGCAACTACTTATATTAACTCGCTTGACACTGAAAGGATAAAAAGAAGATCTATGTTATACATATTTATATTTAATTTCCACCAACAAATATACCTATTTGATTGCAATCATTGTATTGTAATATTTGGATTCACATGTACAGCTAACAGCAGATCAAGTGTAACACTTTGAACTTTGGACCGTTCTTATTATCTACGTCATAAGAGTTGAATTCGTACTGCAATAACTGGCCGATCACATATCGATCGCGCGGTTGAAGTTGACGGCAAAATGTGGTCTGTGTGAAAACTACTCTATTAGAAATAAGCGCACATCCACGTATTGTAGTTGTCGCGTGGTTGAGGTTGTAGCGTGGTTGTACATACGTACATCAGTATTAAGCTTTAATGAAACAAATCTCGTGGTTTCTACTGCTCAACACGAAACATGGTAACTATTTTAAGCTTTGTTTTCAGGTTTAAATGATTCTGTAATAATAATAGAGACACTTCCCCAATTTGACCTGGGGGATGCTGATGGCTGGTCCGAGGGTGTCCATCTGCCTGTTATGACTGAAAAACAAAACAGATGCCGTTTATTTGGCTGCGACAAGAAAAGTAGGACGAAATGTGGCAAATGTAACATTTACTTTTGTCTAACGATTAACAGGAACTGCTACTACCAATTTCATACCAAGGTATAAATAAAGAGTTATTTGAATATTCATTATTGTTACCTCCCTGTGTATTTTAGACGCTTCTTGGTGATACTTTTAATTATGATATTAATATTAACTTTACTTCAAAGAAGATGACCAAGTGGCATAAAGTGATCGTTTTACAATATACCAGTGAGATTAGGTATCCATAGGGTTGGCGTGTAAAAATGATTATAAATATATATGGAATATAACAAAAATAATTGTTGTATGGTAAATTGTTATTGAATGTTATATAATTCTTAGTAAACGAAGGTTTAACCAAGTTCCTAAGACAGTGTATCTATACCTACTAGGTAAATAAGGGTTCCCTATTTTTGTGCATAAATTTTTATGTCATAATATAACATGGCATACTTTAAATTGTCCTAGTAATAACTATGCATAATAGTCATTAGGCATAACTTTATAGGCATAATATTATTAAGCATAACTACAAACAGCATAAAGATTGTTAAGAATAATATTATAAAGCCCAACCAACTAACCAACTATTACACTATAGTGTAATAGTTGGTTACACTATACACTATAGTGTAATAGTTGGTGTAACTATTACACTATAGTGTAATAGTTGGTTACGGTGCGGCGGGGGTGGCCCTTGGTTTAATTTTTGTTTTTAAAACTTCAGGAGTATATTTTTCGGCGAGTAATTAATATGATTATTACAATTATGTTTCAATATCATTATGACAAAGTTTATTTAGTAGTTTATGTAGGTATTAACCTACTTTTTGATTGTAGGTATATAAAATAAACATGTTGGCGGCTTACGGGTGGCCCAAGGGCCACCCCCGCCGCACCGTAACCTACTATTACACTATGGTACCTAAGTTATATCTGATATACCTACCTAATACCTACTTTTTGATTGTATATAAAATAATCATGTTGGCGGCTTACGGGTGGCCCAAGGGCCACCCCCGCCGCACCGTAACCTACTATTACCTAATACACCATACATACAACACCAATACCAACAAAAAAGAAGAAATACACAAACAAACATTATTTATGTATAATATCTATTAGACGAATAAACAATATGCCATAAAACAATATGGAAATCAAAATTAGGGCAAAAACGATTAGCCCAAACTAGAATTATGCTTAGTTAGATTGTATGCCCAAAAACAATTATGACAAAATATGATTATGACAAAAAACATTATGCCTAACTCATTATGCTAAATTAAATTAGGACAAAAAAATTATGCGAAAAAAAGGGATCCCGTAAATAAGTGATATATTAGACTGTTCAATTATTATAAAAGTGACACAATTGTGAGATTCTAATAATTGCTAAGATGCTTAAATAAAAGGCAAGAATGTTACCCTATTTATTACATTTATACTTATCTATATCTTTAGTGAAAAATGTCGTATAAAAATCTTTGAAATTAATTACTATTATTATCAGTTGTTATTATAATAATATATATAAGCTGTGAGATTTTTTTTATAAACCGTCACTGTGAAAAAAGTTTTAAATCCCGCTTTACCAAAAAAAACTGACGACCCTCGGTTTTGTGAACTTTAGGTCTTATGAACATTCGGTCATTTAATTTTCGGCCTTATGAACTTTCAGTCATTTAATTTTCGATGTTTCAATTTCTGGTATCGGCATTTTGAACTTTCGGTGTTATGATTTTCGATGTTTTATACGTCGGTCTTATGAAATTCGGTCTTATGAACTTTCGGCCTTATGATGCGTAACCATGTAAGCGTGTGTTTAATAATACATTTTTGTTGTTTATTTTCAAGGTTATGTTTTTACGATGTCAAGCCACGGAAACCCTATATTGGAATGTGATCAATATCGGTATTACCGTAAGTGTTGCCGTGGAATGAAAACATTCTGGAGGTGCCACAAGTGGAATTTAGAGAATTGTAGAGTCACTGTTATGACGATTGGATCAGATTTAATTAAGATTAATAATGAGCATAATCATTAGTTGCATAATCAATAGTATCAATAAACATGTGTTTTTACCTGACTGTTGAAATGAGAGTAATGGTTTTTAGTGCATGCAATATAATAAGATTCGGGGTAATTTCAATTAAATATAAGTATTTTAAAATTCACACTATTTTGCCGCATTTTATATCAGCTAACCTTAAGCCTGCGGATGAAGTAAAGGCAGATCCAGGTGTAATAAAATAAAATAAAAAACAATTAACGTTGTATTTAATAAATGTATTCTTTTAGGTTTTACTTTCTCGACGTCAATACGAGGGCGGCCTCTAATCTTACACGGAAGGTATCGATATAACTACAAGTATGTCAGAGGAGTGAAAACATACTGGAGGTGCAATAAGTGGAGTTTGAAGAATTGTAGAGTGGCTGTTATAACTATTGGTACCAGAGGCGGTTCGTCCTAAGGAGCGCTGGTGCAGTGAACTCCCACCCAAAAAATTAAAATATCAATTAAACTTTCGTATCATATTAGAGTAGTAGCAATAGTATTTATTTAATATTTTGATTAGAAGACATACAACTACTTTGTACGCATGTTGAATTCTTCTGGAATTAAACATCATTTCATTTATTTAATTAATTCATACTTAACATCAAGTAAATTTCTATAGAAAACTGCATTTGATAGCGAGTGCCGCCCCAACGATCCGCACCGACGAAACGAAGTTGTTTACAAAGTTAAATAGTGAATTCAATGAGTGCGAAAGAGACAACTGCGCTCATTCTGAAACAGCGCGGTTCGTGATCTTAAAAATACGTATGAGAAAATCAGAAGAAAATAAGCTAAATTCGTGCAGGGCACCGCGAGCGAGCGAGATGCCACCATGCAGGTCGTGGGACGTAGAGAGAGAACGCGTGAAGTGGTACGACGGCGCGCGCATGCGCACGAGTTCGTTACGCTGTTCAGATCAGTTTGAATCAAATATGAATAAACAAACCTGTTGTTTTTCCGCCAACGTTTGGTTTTGTTGAATTTTCTTGTTTACACATTGAGTAATTAATAGAGACTATTCGATTATTGTGTAAGTAGTGTTTGTGTTGTGAAATATAAAAATGGAACAATAGAAAGTGCTTGGACAGAAACAGGTACTTACTTACTTATTGAACATTTAGCGCATTTTTCTTTAAATGTTAAAACATTCACGATCTCGGTTTCACGTGTTAAATGAAGTGCAATTGGCGACAATTTGCCGCCAAGATATTCGTAAAGCGCTCGATTTTAAGCTTATAGTAAATCGCGTAGAGAGTTCAATGACCGCGTTGATGAAAATGGTTATGTTTTGTTTTGTTGAAGTTTGTAAGCACGACAACTTTGGCAGACTAAAGCAAGGTCTCCTGCGACGTGTTACCGTGTTACGAAACACGGAAAGATCCGATTTAGGGGCGTGGCGTAACAATTTTCCTTTGTAAAATCGGTTACCGAAACATGTTACGCGCGGTAACACGTCGCAGGAAACCCGCAGGAAGTGAACTCCCAATAAAATCTTTCACGAGCCGCCACTGATTGGTACACAAATAATTAAATTTAGTAATGAACATAATCACTAGTGCGTAGTGCGGTGGCGGTGGCGCATCAGTCACTTGTACGAGTGCCGCGGACGCGAGTGGACGTGTTGTCACTGAATTTACGTATGTTGGCGAGCCAGTGCTGATTAGGACTTATACGATCCTTACGTTTTTGACTCCTAGCGTGGTCAGTAGTATGTCTGTCTTCTGTGCAAGGCTAAACAGGTTCGATTACCAGTCGGAACAGTTGTACCTAAGGTATAACCGTATTGTATATGGGTATATTCTATGTAGGTACGTATATCTATACAATTTTACACAGGTATGTAGATAAATAATAAATAAATAAACTAACATGCAACTCTTACAATGTTTTAATAATTCCAAATATATGCAATACGTTCAAAGTTCCATACCAGAACGTATTTTAAGACAAAAATAAATAGGTAAAATACCTTACCGGCTCCAACCATAAAAAGTGAGTGCCGTGTGTATAAAATATTTTAAGTTAATAGAAATATATTAAAATTAAATATATATATTGTTTTAGGTCTCACTTTCTCGAAATCAAGACAAGGGCGGCCTGTGATCGTACACGGAAAGTATCGATATAACCACAAGTATGCCAGAGGAGTGAAAACATTTTGGAGGTGCAATAAGTGGAGTTTAAGGAACTGTAGAGTGGCTGTTGTAACTATTGGCACAGAATATATAATAGTACAAGTACAGAAGAGTCTCTCCTAAAAACCGTTAAAATAAATCGCGAGTCTCGCAGCGACGCAATAAAGTACAATTCAGCTCGCGCAGCGCGAAGTGCCTACAATTATATTCACCTACAACGTGCGTCTCTTTCTATCGGGTAGCTCTTTACTCTTCTGACACGATTAGGGCTGCCGGCTTGTGAAAGATAAATAATCTGAATATTTAATGAACATATATTATTATACCACTCTATTATTCTACTTTTGTAAACAAACTGATATTTCAAATATACCTACGGTATTAGATCACAAAAGACCATAGGCATGCTATCTTCTTACACTTTAATGGGTGTCTACAATACTAAACATAACTCTTTTAGGTTTTAGCTAGGTACAATCTAGTCCGGGAGCCGAAACCCATATTTACATATTTAAGATGCAAGAACTAGCCTTGCGATTTATTATATAAATCTAATCTAATTATTCGTTCATTATTCATTCAATTTCATTCAATTATCTGCAACTATTCTCTAGATTGCATGGTAAAACTACTCGTAAGTTAATGGAGAATAAAATCGGGGAATAAAAATAACCCTGGGATAGTTACTCCAGTATAAATTGAAGTTTGGTCGAATCCACCCTAAATAAAATAAATTATTATGGTAGGTACTAAATTGTATGAAAGAATATTTTAATAATTTAGACCAAATTCTTGTCACGATTTTTTTCTTCCGATACAATGAAAGACGGCTAAATACGTCGCAGCGCGGGCGCAAAATAGCGGGCTACGTGCAATCAATCTGGCGCGCAGCAGCCCACTGAATAGCCGCGCCGGCGCGGCCCAAGGCCGCCCGCCCGATGTACCTGTAGATTTATACCTAAAGCGCGGAGTGCACCAGGCCTGCTATTGGTACAGAAATAATTAAATTTAGGAATGAACATAATCACTAGTGGGTAGTGCGGTGGCGGTGGCGCATCAGTCACTTGCACGAGAGCCGCGGACGCGAGTGCACGCGTTATTACTGAATTCACGTGTGTTGGCGAGCCAGTGTTGACTAAGACTTATACAATCTTTACATCTTTGACTTCTAGCGTAGTCAGTAGTATGCCTGCCTGCTGTGGAAGAAGTTTTAGGATCGATTCCCGGTCGGGAAGGTTGTACCAAACCTATAACTACTTTATCCGAGACTGTGTGTAAATTATGATCGTTTTTGAAGGTGGTGTATTATAAACTCTATCTAGTCCAGATCGTATACAAGTATGTTCCATGTAGGGACGTACATCTATACAACTTTACTTATATAATCAATCAATAAAATAATATGCAAATCTTAGAGGTTTTAATAATTCCAAATATGCAATACCTTCCACAATCTACACCAAATACCTACCTTACCGGCTTCAACCAAAAATGAAAGTCCCGTGTGTATAAAACATATATTTTTTTTTAATAATGACGCCTCATAGTTTTAATTCACCTACTCTGAGTTCCATATTTGGAATGATCTAGAAGAAAAATATTTTTTCTAGGTTTGATCGAAATGGTCAGATTCTCAACTCGTCCAATTCATAATTCATCAAAAATTTATTTTGTCACCAATCAACCTATTTTTTTAGAGTTATATGATACTATTGCTAAAGTAATTTTATTCTTAAAACAATAAAATTAACTTTGTAGGTATAATTTTTTCGACGTCAATTCGAGGAAGACCTTTGATCGAGGTCGGTCCGTATCGATACAATCTGAAACATTCCAGGAGAATAAGAAGCTTTTGGGCATGCAATAAGTGGTGTCTAGGTTGCAGATCTTCCATCACTACAATTGAGAAAATGGTAGTAAATTATAATAGTGTACACAGTAAACATTAACGTGAACGGAGAGCTGGCTGGCTTAGGCCCGAGATCCAGAGACAAAGAGCTTAGCGTGACCTTCTTTTATAACTGTCTATAGAGTATGAAATTTGACAGTAGTAAGAACAAGATCAGGCTAGGGTGCCGCTCAAATTTTTCCTCTGAATTTCGGTCCAAGTGTGAGTTTTTGTGGGCACATTTACTTTACTATACTATCTTACACGCCATGACCAGTTTATGTGGAAAGCTGAAGGGCACATCTGTCGGGCGATAAGAGAAGCAAACTTTAAAATCTTTCACAGTTCACGTTCTCGTGACCGAGTATCGAATAGCCGCTCGCAATAACTCACAACTTATTTCCATTACCGTCTGACGATAGCTTGTTTGCAGATCTTTAATAAACATGTACAAAAAATAAAGAATTTAATTAGAATTTGAAAAATATATATTTTTATATAATAAGTTGTGTATTTTTTAAATACTAATTAAAATAGAGTGTATTATTATTATAAACAGAAATATCTACAAAGTCAGAATGAAATATTTAAGATGTAAATGTAATTCGGATTAATTTAGTCGATTAAAATATTTGAATTGTTAACACTTTGTCCTTCTGGTATTTCCTTATCTATTTATTTGTAATAATAGTAGTATGACACTAATACCTTGCTTTTTATGATTTTAGGTGACCAACGAGAAGTATAAGCTTGTTTGTGGCTATCAAAATAGGTGACTTACGCGAGTTTATATCTAAATTATTTTTATTTTTAGTTAGCTTGCGTTTTAAATATCTTTTATTGGTTGAGATAGAAGATTGCATTTTTTTACAACACTAATAAACATGGATCGGTACCATTACTCTTTCCTGGTGTTGTTCGATTCTAAACATATGTTATGTGCTATCTTTAGATATATCCTTCAGCGTGACGAAACGAGGGAATCCAGTGATCCATATAGGAGACTACCGTTACTGCAAGAACAAAGCCCAAGGTTCAAAAGTCTATTGGGTTTGTACCAACAAGTCAAGTCACGGGTGCCGATCCGTTGTCACCACAATAGAAAATCAAATAACTTCAATGAAAAATGAACATAATCATTAAAAACTAATTTATGAAATCTCTATTAATTTAATCAAATAATTTTTTTTAAAAGGCAAAAGTATTCACAGCTCTGCGCGCACTATGAATTTGCCGCGCTGGCTGTGGAAACTCTAGGCCCGTGGTCGTCGGACACAAAAGCGTTTTTAAAAGTATCTCCAAACGACTGGTCCTCACTACAGAGGATCTCAGGGCTGGCGCTTACTTCGCTCAACGGCTGAGTTTACCCGTTCAGCGAGGTAATGCCGCCAGCATCCTGGGAACCCTGCCGCATGGGGGCGAAGTAGACGATATGCTTATTTAATGTAAATATTTTGTATATTTTAGTTATTTAATTTTAAAATTAAGTAAGTATAGTTTACTAGTAATTTATTTGTAATTCCTGATAATAAATTAATAACAGTATTATTTTTAAAAAAATCAAATCAAATATTGTTTATTGCATAAAAGCGACATAAATAAAAGTATGAATAAAAAAGATTAAACACACACTAAAATATTCTAAGGAATCTAAATTTGGTGGCGGAAATGTAGTAGTACCTACCGAAATTATCAAATTTTTAATGTTTTACGCAATTCTAACTGACGTGCCAATTTTATGACATATCTGAATATATTGTCTCGGTCCTCCCGCTACCTCTACTCCTCCCGCTGTACACATTGGACCGTTCTTATTATCTGCGTCGTATGAGTTGAAATCGCACTGCAAGTGTTACTATTGATCTGCTGTTGTCCGTACCTATCCAAGACCGTGTACTGCGACGCGACTTGTGACTATGTTCAGATGGCAGGTAAAGTTCTACTTGTAATGTTAAAAGTTTTTTTGTCCCACAGCTATGTCATTCTGTACATCGAGGAGAGGGAATCCTATGATCCAAATAGGCAATTACCGGTACAATCGGAGCAGAGTCAACGGACTGAAAATCCTCTGGGTGTGCAACAAGTGGTCGACCGTCAGTTGCAGAGCGTTTATCACGACATTTGATAATATCATTGTGAAAGCAAAGAATGCACATAATCATTAGGAAATTTTTAAAGCATTGACTAGCTTCTCGATAGATGTAATGTGAATAAAACTCTTTCGGGTTTGGGCTGATTTAGATTTCGTTTGCTCCATTTAAGACGACGCATGCGCGGATTTTTGGTTCTTTTATTCACCATGTAAATAACCACTGCAAAATCTTTTGAAAATTAAGTTAATACGTTTATGTAAGAATCTAGGAGCATCTATTAACTATCTCATTGTACCTCTCCACTAGGAAAAAAACACAAAATATGATTATGTGCAAACACGATTCAGATGCGAGTACTTTACTGGGTTGAATAAGGTGTACGTGTAATCGTCAATTTGGTACAGTGATGACGTGTTTTGGATATTCGTCAGGTATGCTAAAACAGCCAAAACAATAGTTTATTGTAGCTGCATAAGTTAAGCTTTAGATATAATACCTTACTCAATATTACGAACAACAATACCTAGGTAGCTCTCGCAGACAGTATAATTAGCTATGCACTAAGCACTTATGGGAAAACATATGTCATGAAGAACACCATCTCAGGAACTTACGCCAATGTAATCTACGGCAGGAGTACCAGGCCTTTATTCCGTACGGTGTTGTCGAGATTGAAGAATGCCGTAATAATCGCTATCCTTTGTAAAACTGGGATCCCATGGCCTGCTTTCTCACAGACCAGGCCAGGTGACAGGCCGCATCAGGCACCGACGCGCGACTTTGAACTTATCGACGTCCGACGGATCGGACAGCCGCCAACAGGCCACATCGGATGCACTGGCCTGGCGCGGTCTGGCCTGTGAGAAAGCGGGCCGTGGGATCCCAGCTTAAGAAGACGGCTCCATAAGAATAAGGTAAATATAATGATTTTTACTAGTACAAGTTACAACTAAGATAATTAAAAATAATGTACCTACTAAAAATAAATTAATGTAATAAAGATTGCTTACGTAAACGGTAGATTTAGATTAGTAAAGATACCCCATCCTTCTCCCCTCTATCTACGTCAACAAAAAGATTTTGGTCATGCTTTAAAACTTTTTATTAGCGTGACCTTACGCTTCCATGACTTTTATTCACTGTGACGTCATAATGTACTTTGCTTGTATCTTTCTAACTCTTCTCTAGAGACAGAACGCGGCAAAGAAAATGCTCACTGAAAAATATACACTTTGCTAGAACCTAACTTATTGCTACATTTTATAGGTCCAAGATTCTGCACATCCATTCACGGCAGACCTATGATCCAAGATGGAAAGTACCGCTTCAATAGAAACAGAATTCACGGAAAAAAGACTCTGTGGTTATGCAACAAATGGACGTCGCTTACAAAATGTCGGACACAAATTACAACAATTGAAAATGAAATTGTTAAAATAAAAAATGAACATAACCATTAAGATATGACGGGGTGCTCGTTGTGTCCACAGTGACCAAAATGATGGCCTGTATTTCGCCCAAAGGATCAGCCTCGCTATCCAGCCAAATTGGAAATGCCGCCAGCATTTAGGACACGTTTGCCGGATAATAACGATGATCGGTTGAACTATATGCAACCGTGTGCCCGACCTTTTGTACATTAGTTTTTAGTCTAGTTATATTTTATTTTATATTTTAGGTTACTTAATATTATTAGCAATTCTAGATTGCCAACAGCTTCTAAGCGAGGCGTCGCGCTCTCACTATGGTAGCATATGAACGATAGTGACAGCTGCGTTTGGGTCAGTGTACAACACAACGGCACCGGCGGAGGACAGCGCCGGCCAACGGCGGACGGCACGGCACGGTGGCGTTGTGCGTCGGCCCTTTAGGATTAGGATTCGACTTAGTTTCCGCTATAGAATTAGCTACATTATGATAGTTATTTTGAATACCCTTGTTTATTATTTAAATAAGGTTAATTCACTAACCTAACATAATACCTATATTAACTACAACCATTAAACAAGTTCCTTATGCATGAGTGAGAGATAGGATTTTGATGAATCTCGTAGTTATAATTAACACTTTATATTAATAGAAACACAATATCCGCAGTAGTACTTACTAAAAGCAAATTAAAACCTAGTTATAATTTTTTATTTTTATTTTTTGAATTATATGCTGATGGAAGTATTTTTTGTATTTGATTTTATGTTACTACAGAATAGGCCCGCTGATCTGCATACATACTCATACTCGCAGAACAACTAACTTTTATGATATTTGACAGTTGTAAGAACTCAAACTCAGTTCGCACTCAATACGTGGACTATCGGCCTTAGTGTATCCAGTGTCTCAGAATGGGACTGTCCATGGCAGTGCCTTTCATGATAATGCATAAACTTCACATCCAAAACTATTAGCATACATATTCTTTAATATTTTATTTTTTAGGTGACGAAAACTCTTGCCCGCAGCTCATAACATCTAAATACAACACACCGTTGATCCAGATCGGTCGTTACAAATACAACGAGCACCCTTCTTCCAAGGACCCAAGGGTGATGTTGCCGTGCACGAGCTGGAGTCAGGGCGGCCAGGCTTCGGTGGCCACACTCGAGGACATATGCAGTAAGACTAAGAATCAGCATAACCAAACCATTAGTACTATAGGGACTCGTAACCCAATGGCGTATAGATGGAGTTAATCGGTGTTAATTATTATTTATTTATTTTATTAATGGACTCGACATTTGCCAATGTCATGTTACAGAAAATTCAATATACAATAGTCTTCTATCTTCCGCCAGAGGAGTCGCAGTAGCGTCTTCACCCTGGGTCGCCGCGTCTTCCTGTCTTCATCCAAAGGAGATGCCGTAGCGTCATCCATCACTCTAGACGAAGCAGCTCGACAGTCACGTTCATTCCCGAGCTTGTAGCGGGAACTCTTGATAAAAGCTTGAAACATCAGATCTTGCTCAAATTATGCAATAAAATCACCATACTGTGATTCGCGAACATTTTCTGATTAACTTAACGTTATATTAAAAACAAAATAACCACAGTAGACATTATAATAAAAATTATCAAATATTTTTGCAACCGTCGTTTCCCGCCATTTCCAAGAGAAAGGTTTTAGTTGGCAAACCCGGAGGAAAAGTCATTGATTTTTTAAATTTATTATGGCATGGCCCAATGTCATCGGCTAAAATGTCTTTGAATTACATTACAAATAAGTTTAGTACTTTTATAACTTATTGACTTTTTTTCTACATACTTGTTCTGCCATCTAGTTTTAAAGATGGATTTTTAAAAGAAAACGGCTTATTGCGAGTATAAAACGATCGTACTGACTACAGCAGATTAATGGTAATACTTGCAGTACGATTTCAACTCTTATGACGTAGATAATAAGAAGTCCAAAGTGTTACACTTGATGTTCTATATGTGATACGATACAAGTCAGCAACGTTGGGGTGGTCTGACCCGGAAAGGCACCCGCCGACACGACAGGGCGATGACAAGACGAAATACCCCGTTTTATTAAATCAAAGATTGTTTAGATATAAGTACAATATTAATTATTCTTCACTCAAATAAATATAATTTTCCTTACATTTGAAATTAAATACTTATTTCAAATGTAAGTAAAATTATATTTATTTGAATTATATTTAAAAGTGTATTGAGGAAGTCCTTTTTAACCATACCTATGTGAGAATTTGTTCATTGTTAATGGAAATATAAATAGATGTAAATTGGATTTGTAACAAGTATGTTTTATCACATTTATAAACATACACGGTTTGTATAAAATGGCTGCACTGTTGTCAAAATAGCGAGACCTTACTCCTCAATGTTTAACATGGTAATTCCCGTATCATCTTATTAACATTTTTTTTTTGGTTTTCAGCTTTAGGCCCAAGCCCAATATTCATAACGTCGAAGAAGGGTAACCAGATGATACAGATTGGAAAATGCCGTTACTCCAAGAAAAGAGTAAATCCGGTCCAAAACAAAGTGCTGTGGTACTGCACCAAGAAATCATGCAGGGCGGCCATAACTACCCTTGGAGATATAATAGAAAGCACAAGGAATGAACATAATCATCCGATATCATGAATTACTATTGACATTGTATAGTGTAAGAATTATTATTATTATTTTAAAGGAGGCCACCAGAATGGCTAATAAGAAGAAGAAGAGTGTAAGAATTAGGAGTTGTTACGACATAGGACATCAAAGCCAACTTACGATGTAAGCCTGACACATACACGCGCGGCCTTCGGCCAGTTGACCGGCATATCCCGCCCCTTTTCTGCTAGTTTTCGGCAGTGATTTGCGGCCAAGGCCGTAGATCGCTACATACTGGACGTTACCGACGAGAGAAAAGGGGGCGGGGCATGCGGTGCAACTGGCCGTCATGTGTCCGGCTTTACTCGCCAAGGCAGGGGTTTCTTTCGCGCGAATTTCGAGCGAAAAGCTCCCGGGCAAACAATTGAAGTAATGAAGTCCAACCCTGGCCTGGCCTAGCACGCGTCAGCGTTTATAGCGATCGACGCAACGCCGCGGAGCTGTCAAACACACAGCATTTGACATTAGTTTGACAGCTCCGCGGCGACGTTGTGTCGATCGCCGCGGCCGGACTTTCAGCCTCATGGTTCTGCAACTGTTCGGTGCTTCTCTTTAGCGCAACTCACGTACCTAATGCGCGCGCGTTGATTGCGTGCATGCAGTTCGTTACGCTCCTTTTGATCTAGAATGTAGACAAAAATTAAATTATTTCGATTATGTACTAACTTCTACTAGTAATTGAGGAATTTAGTCCTCAATTGTTGTGCTCAAATTATTATGAGTTGTGCCATCGATAGCACGCTTGAGTAGGTTCGCCAGCCTGCCTCCCTATTGGGAATCTGACAGCAAACTTATTCCTCATACTCATACTCATTTATTCGGCCTTAGGTACACTATGGAACACTTGGTTACGTCACGTTTCTTACATATTATATGTTTGTACATATTGATTAATTATATATCAAATCACATGGCTGGGTGATGTGAGCGCAAAGAGCAGCACAGTAACACTGTTCTTAAACCTAGTTCATAACATTCAATTATCCATTGCTCGGTTATAATGTTACCAATGAAACCCAGCAATGGATTATAGAAATGGGAATGGGCTTGCTGTCACTGTCAGATTCACAAATAGACCGCGTAACGGTGAGGCATAGGCGGTGCTAAGAATGCACGGTTTGTGGATTCACTTGACGGAGCAGATATAGATGATCTGCGCAAGGTTGTTAATAGGGACTAGTTGCAATCAACTGATAGACTATTAAATTAAAAGAGACCTGTGTCCAGCATTGGACTGACACAGCCTGATGATTATGTTGCCCCCTAATCCGCTGACGAATTGCCTAGAATTCGTATTAAAATGAACTAAACAATGATTTCGCTTGATAGTTGTTGAACCACCATTTTTTTATTATTAAATGGGCTCCTTTCGTCAGTATGTTATATATACTCATTCAAACATCACCAAAGATAACCCCGTATGAAATTCGGGTAAACCATTGTCAAACCAAATGTTAATTAAATTTCAACCGAGTGAAAAGTATACCAGAACTTTAACGCAAGTGGTCCTAAATCGCGGATTTCCTAAAATATAGAATAAAATGCATCGTAACTTTTAAGTCGGGTTTGTTAATACGTGCAAACCAAAGAGTTGTCTATTTGTAGAATATAGAGGTAACTTTACTTACTCTATACTGGGTCTAAAAAGGGCCTTGTCCGTGTTCGTAACTAAATTTTACTACTGGCTACGATTGATGAATTATTTATTGTTTTGTAATCAGGTTACGAAGGAAGAATGATTTCATTTTTCTGCTCCACTCTAGTCTAATTTAGTCTTATATATAATATAAATGTTTTATCAGTTTCCAATAAAATTATGCACCGAGATACTTTTTTTTAAATCTATAAGCCGCCCCACTGCTTTCCTCCACCTATCTCTGTCCTGGGCCTCCTCCAACCATCCATCCATACCTGCGTCTACCCCGACGTCAGGGACCGTTCACTTTATGCCGTATATTGCTTACGGGGAGGAGAAATGTCTTAAGATTTTTTTACTCTCTAAAAAAATTACTGTGTCTTCAGCAACATACTTCAGAATGTTCATGTGAGTAGACACCTACAATAAAAAGATTTAATTCAATTATTGTGAATTATTTAAACGAATAATATTTTATTTACTTTTAGGTTGGAGATTTGTGACATCGCGAATCGGTACACCGTTGATACAGTACGGCAATTATCGTTTCGGTCTGCGCATGGCCTCTAAGAGCAATAGCGGAAAGTTGCAATGGGCGTGTACTAAGAAGACTTGCAAAGCCGTGCTGTTCACATGCGATGACCAAGTCGTCGATTTTAGAAATGAACACAATCATTGATCAATCAATCAATGCATTCCATAATCTGTCACAAGCTACCTATTTATATATTCATCCACTGAATTCTCTACCTAAAGGTTGTCTGAAAGATATCGCATTAAGCGATAAGATCGCCAATTGTGATACTAACTATATATTTCTTCATTTTTCTGCATATTTCTTTTGTGTATTTTTTTTTTGCAATAAATAATATTTATCTTATCTGTGTTTGAAAAACACATCTTCTCGAATTCGCGACGCCGTTACGAGTAAAACAAGTTGCCCAATTATTTTTTATAACCTTTAATTTAAAAAAAATTGCCTGCAATGTCCCACTGCTGGGCAAAGGCCTCCCCCCAACCTTTAATTATTATTATTAAATTAAGAATGGTCGTCAAGAGCCGCATTTGAATTCCCTCGCACAAAAATTGTATTCTAATTTATTTATTGATTAATAAATTGTTATTTTGTGATTTTTAGATAATACTTATACATATACGACATCTAAATTCGGTAGAAAAATGCTTCAGGCTGGTATACATAGATATTACCGACGTTTTGATGAAAACTGCAGCGCTAAGAAAGTGTATTGGAGGTGTTCTAAAAGACTGTGTCGATCAACATTGCTTGTGGTCGAGGATGTAGTTATGCAAGCTAAGAATCATCATAATCATTAGTTAAATACAATACATTGAAAGTATTAAGTCTTTCCCACACAGGCGCGATCTGCACGCTGCTTGCGGCCTGCGGCCAGTTGAAACGCATGCCCCGCCTCATTTCCTCCCGTCGTTAACGACCAGTAGGCAGCGATCTGAGGTTTAGGCCGCAATCCGCTACCTACTGGACATTAACCACGCGAGAAAATGGGGTGGGTAATGGGCATGCGTTTCAACTGGCCGCAAACCGCGTGCAGATCGCCTGTGTGCAGTGTGTGTGCGTCAGGCTTTAAGATTTACCACTGTTCAGTTCTTACCATTAGATGCCAACATAAGTTCGCTCGCTAGGGACTACGTAAACCACAACCGTGACGCACGGGATTGGTCGGATTTGTGTTGCACTGCACCTATACAGGCTGGAAACGATAAGTTATCGAGAAATAGAGCGAGAAAATGCATAGGTAGCAAGTGAAAGACTCCTCTTCGAACAATATTAAAAAAAACACCTGTTAAAAATGTAATTAAATAAATTAAAAAATCATGAATTGCATTCATATTTAAAATTATTTATGGAGAACATTTAACTCGCTGTCGCCATACTAAATGTATGGAAGCTGTAAACATCGAATTTTCAGATATATCCAGTTTATTTTAGAAACTATTATCAAATGGAGGAATTCAGGAGCTCTATCAAATGGACCACATTGGATAGAGCTCCTGAAGCACTTTCAGGATCAGTGATCAGTTTTCCGATATCTTACATAGTTTAGAAATAATCGAGTGCGATCACTTATCGTTTAACTAAAGTTCCACCAATCTCGTGCCTCTCAGCGAAGGTATATTTACGCAGTCGCTATAGCGAGTGTATATTCTGGCAACTCGTGGTAATGGTAGGTATTGTATACTTTACGTCAGTTGATGAATGTTAAGCTGGGATCCCACGGTCCGCCTTTTCACAGGCCAGGGGCCTTACCATGAAGTCTTACAGCAGGATTACTTCAATAATAGTTTGTTATTTCGTACCATTACGATCTTAAAGTAAGCTTATTAAGGACGTCATGGAACGAAATAACAAAGTATTAGTGAAGTAATCCTGATATAAGAGTTCATGGTAAGGAGGCTGGCTAGGCGATAGGCACCGTCGTGATGCGCCGCGCCGCGACTTTGAACTTAAAGACTTCCGACGGATCGGACGGGCGCCAACAGGCCACATCGGATGCACTGTTCCCACGGTCACGGGCTGGCCTGGCGCGGTCTGGCCTGTGAAAAAGCAGGCCGTGGGACTTTACTACTTTTTCCGACCTAGTCCTTTACAATTGATTAGTTAAACGAAAATTTGTAAATGTATCCTTATTAAATATTATAGTAGATATATGTTTTCATATCTTACATGCAAATGAATGACTTAATTTTTCATAGAGTATACCTATCATATGAATAACACATTGTAGAAGTTTATAGTTATTACGGGTATTTTTGTTGTTGTTATTATTTTTGGGTTTACTCTATTCATCATTTCCTTTTTTCAAAATTAATAATAACATTCTCCGCATCACCAAAGGTTAACTGGTAGAAAATGCCGCAAGGCATTAAGTTCGCCTTTATACAGTTTAATGTGTAAAAAGTTTAATAATAAAAAAATATGTCTCATCTTTGGCCTTTGTTTTTTAATTGAAACCATTTTGCAATCTTAAGGGCCTTACATGAGCCAACTAGCGCCGCCAAACTTTACAAAAAAATAATATCTTCCAATTTAGTCAGCATTATTAAAAATGCTATTACATCTTTATTAGGATAAACACTATTTTTCAATATACAATACATGGCATAATTGCGACAAGCTAAGTTGTAGTTCTCAAATGTGCTAAAAACAGCCGTTTTTCGCAATTATGCGAACTACAACTTACCGAAATTGAATCACGTTATAAATAAGCATTTAAAAATAGTATTTATCGTGAATATTTTGTACATAGCTTTTTTTTAATAAAATTGATTAAATTGGAAGATATTATTTTTTTAAAGATTGGCGGCGCTAGTTGCCTCATGAAAGATAATGTAGGCAGGTCTTGAACCTGCGCTGCGATTTTGTCACGGGTCCTGCCCATGGCTAGAAATTTTTCATCATTTTAAAGTTCGCCGAGAATGGTTTTTTGCATAAAACAAATTCTGAAATTATCTTTTATTAATTGAAGTCGGCCGTTCACCATAATTTTATACTTTGAATAAACAGCAACAAGGTAATAGTTGCATTTAGTTAGCGGTTGATTTGTAGCTAAAACTACGTCATTGTCAGTCAGACCAATCAACCAATTAAACTAAGCAGGAAAACAAATAATAATTAGAAAAACCAGCAAAACACTTCGCTGTCGCTATAGTTTCACACTGAGTTCGTTCTCTTAACCTCTCTATGACTATCGGGTCTCAGATTAACGAGGGAGATTGGTACAGATAGAGTATTTATTTTATTTTAGGTCCAATTTACACGACGTCCAGGCAAGGGAGACCGGTGATTGAAATGGGTGGATATCGGTATAATCGTCACAGTAGGTGCAAAGGCCCAAAAGCGCAATGGTTGTGCTCTAAGTCGACGGTAACGCGCTGCCGAGCGACAATTACTACGATTGAGGATGAAATCATTCGTGTCAATAATCTGCACAATCATTAAATTGGTTTTACATATTTTTTATTATTATTTAATTTATTCAGTCTTGTCATCTTCAACAATGCCATCATCAGACTTACCAAGGGTCATAATGATTAATGTAGCCAACTGGCGCTATCAGTTTTTTTTTAAAGTTTACGTTTATAGGTACATACATACGTACAAAAATTACACGTTCATCATAATTTCATACACTGAATAAACAGAGTTACCTTGTAGCAGCTGTATTTAGTTAGCTGTTGATTTCTAGCTAAAACAACTACTGCATTGCCAGTCAGAGCCATCAACCAATCAAATTACCTAGGAAGACAAATAAGAGTTAGCAAAAACAGCAAAACGCTGTCGCCATAGTTTTACACTGAGTTCGTGCTCACAACAGTCTATGACTATCAGACCTTAGGTTAACGAGAGATATTGGTAAATACAGTGTAAATATTTTTATTTTATTTTAGGTCCAATTTTCACGACCTCCAGGCAAGGGAGACCGGTGATTAAAATGGGTGGATATCGGTATAATCGTCGCAGTAGGTGCAAAGGCCCAAAAGCGCAATGGTTATGCTCTAGGTGGACGGTAACGGGCTGCCGAGCGACACTTACTACGATTGAGGACGAAATCATTCGTATCAACAATCTGCATAATCATTAAATTGGTTTTAAATAATTTAGTTTTTTATTTAATTTATTCATCATCATCCTATGCTCACTATTTGGGGTCATGCCTTTCCTTACATCGAGGAAGCTTCTTTAATCAGATAATAATAATCACAATCAGTGTCTTTCGGTATATGTCGCCAGTATTATTATTTAATTATGAACAGGCAGCTCATCGTTGATAAGTCAATTTCATAATTTTTATAAAGTCTATCTACTTATTGCTATTACTGGTATTACTGTTCATAATTAAAAAAATAATAATAGTGCCGACAGGTACACCGAAAGATACTGATTGTGATTATTATGATAGAATAAATTATTCTTGTTAATGGTTTTAAAATAATTGTCTAAATTGTTTTTGAATGAAGTCACTGAGACAATTAACATATCGCACAGGAGTTAGTTCCTGGATAACTCTGTTGCTCAGAAAGTGACGTCTGACGATGACGAGGTACGCCAAATGTTCCAGCGCCGGATGTAGAGTTAGTCTTGTCACCTTCAACAACATCATCATCAAATTTACCAGGCGTCATACTCAGTAATGTAGCCAAATGGCGCTATCAAGTTCATTTATTTATATTTATTTAAACTCTACATTTAATATTATAATTATCTTCTATACAATAAATTGAATGTTCGCGATAATTTCATATATTGATTAAACATCAGTGTTGCCTTGTAGCAGCTATATTTAGTTAGCGGTTGATTTGCAGCTAAAACTACTGCATGGCAGTCAGAGCAATCCATACATAATCATCAGCCCATAATAGTTAGAAAAAACAGCAAAACACTTCGCTGTCGCTATAGTTTCACTCTGAGTCTATGACTATCGGGCCTTAGGTTAACGAGAGATATTGGTAAAGACGGTGTAAATATTTATATTTTCTTTTAGGTCCAATTTACACGACTTCTAGGCGAGGGAGACCGGTGATTGAGTTGGAGGGATACCGGTACAATCGTCGCAGTATTTGCAAAGGCCCAAAAGCGCAATGGGTGTGCTGTAAGTGGACGGTAACGGGCTGCCGAGCGTCAATTACAACGATTGAGAACGCAATCATTCGTGTCAATAATCTGCATAATCATTAAATTGGTTTTAAATATTTTTTTATTTATATAATTTATTCATCATCGTCATCCTATGTCCAGTTTTGGGGGGCATGCCTTCCCTTATAGGAAGGAAGCTTAGGTAATCATGTAATCATAATAGTCACAAACATCCAGACAGTGTCGCCGGACTTAATCTTTTTTATTTTTATTATTTAATTATGAACAGACAGCTCATGCCTGATATTATGTCCATTGCACAGTATTTGTAAAGTCTATCACTTAGTGGTATTGTTCTTGATAATGGTTTTAAAATAATTGACCGATTTGTTTTCGAATAAATTAACTGAGATGGCAGAGAAGTGAGTTCCAGGCTTGAATAACTCTGTTGTGACGTGCGACATTGGTGTTGGCGATAGTGCTGTTTAAATTCACACGGTGTCATTGTACGGTCTAACACAAAGAAAAGTGTTCAGAATAATTTTTTAGGTGAGATTTTCTCAAAAAGTTCTTGACTGGTTTTTGGAAATTCTTTAAAATAATTTTTACAATCTGTCAAGTAGTTCTAAAATCTCAAGCATATATTATATTAGTATATAATAGATATAATTTACATGTTTAAGTATCGTAAATTGTGTTACCTATCTAACGTAGATATTACTATTTATTATATTTACTTACTATGCACTTCTACCTCTTTCTGATATATATTTTATAATATCCTCTGCAGTTGGTTGTCTGGAAGAAATCGCTTTTAGCAATAAGACCGCCAAAATTGTACATGCTTCTCAATAATGGAATTAATACTGTATTATGGTGCAATAAAGTGCATTTATCTTTATCTTATCTTATCGAGACTCTTATTGAATATAATTATCTCTGTCTTCGTGTGTGCATAATTGCATTTAATATTGCAAATGTCCACAGATGTTGTGTTTACTACATCAAGATACGGTATGCCTGTCATAGAGTTCCATAACTACCGTTACAATCGCTACCACAGCAGCAGCCGAGGACCGAAGGGTGTGTGGAGGTGCGCCAAATGGGCCAGCGCCGGATGTAGAGCTAGTCTTGTCACCTTCAATAATGTCATCATCAAACTTACCAAGGGTCATAATCATTAAACTGGCCAACTGGTGCTATCAAGTTTATTTATTTATTTAAAGTTTGCAATTACACACCTAACTTATATTGTAAACAGAAAATAGAAAAAAAAACACCTAATATATTTTAACATTGTATAATATTATATTATTGTATGCTT
The DNA here is from genome assembly GCA_963506565.1 of Tachystola acroxantha. Classification (NCBI taxonomy): domain Eukaryota; kingdom Metazoa; phylum Arthropoda; class Insecta; order Lepidoptera; family Oecophoridae; genus Tachystola; species Tachystola acroxantha. The sequence continues at coordinate 10,630,326 of OY735879.1, forward strand.
TTCTGTATTAGATTAGATCATATGTAAATAAAAGTAACATTTTATATAATAATTCAATACATAGATATCACATAAAACACATACGTATTTTTTAGGTTATCATCATAAGTGACGCTACAATTTAGAAATAAATCGTAATGTATGTATTTATTATTAGTTAAAAAAAAATAAACAAGTCTTTGCTTGTATTTGCATCAATCAAGACCACTACGGAGTACCGAATGAAATAATCGCAGGAATAACATAAACCAGAGGTTAGGGATTCCGTGGGGCTGCCAGTGTAACCCCTCTTACTTGCATTGTACAATATTCAAGTATGAGCAGCTATATTATGGTGCCAAAGTTAGTACAGCTAACAGCAGATGCTGTTAGCTGTACATGTAGCGATTCCTAGAGTATGACACCCTAATTTTAATCGTGTCCCACCTTACCGCTGGCGTTGCTGGTACTGAGAGAGCGTGCCTGCAGGGCGATAGAACGCAGTGCAGGGTGGGATGCAAACGTCGGACTTGAACCTGCGACCTGGTCATTCCGTGACAAGTGCAGGTTCAAGTCCTGTCCACTGCTAGAAAATTTTCATCATTTAATTAATTTCAACTTCTATGTTGCTATGCAAAATAACAATTTGCTTTCCAGGTAATGATCCAAACATAGTACAGTTCGAGAGGTCACGGTACGGGTTTCCTGTGATAGTGTACCAAGGCTGCAGATTCAACCTGCACGCTAGGTCCAAGAGTCCAACGAAAGTGATGAAGACATGGGTGTGCTCCAGAGCGTCTAAAGGTTGCAGGGTCAAATTGTGCACTATTGAAGAAACGATTGTTAATATTAAGGGTGAACATTGTCATCAAGTGCCACGTATTTAAAATTAATTTATTTTCATTGTCATTAGTAAATTCTAAACTAATGTTACTTTTATTCAATAATTTCACCATATTCGCGAACATTTTCTGATTAATTTAACGTGATATTAAACACAAAATAACCACTGTAGACATTAAAATGAAAATATCAAATAATTTCGCAACCGTCATTTCAAAAGCCGTAGGTACTTTTCACCATTAGAATCTCATATTTTAATTATACCTATATACATAATATAACGTTGGCTATATATATCATCACCCGCGCGAAGCCGGGACGGTCCGCTCTAGTAAGTTATAAAAATAATGGTTCTATGGAATAAATAAGTTTAGAAAAAATGTAATAACCCTCTTTACGTTTTTGTTTCAGGGCCGATCTTTACATTTACATCTGGAGGATGGCCCATATTGAAATATGGTTCATATAAATATCGAAAAAACAACCGTAGCAAAGGCGCTAAAGCTACTTGGTTCTGTACTAGCAATGGTAATCCGCGATGTCGTGCATCCGTTCTAACGGTTTACAATGATGTTATTTCGTTCAATAAAGAGCATAATCATTGAAAGATGTATTAATATGTAGTCAAAGCTTAATGTAATGCATGTAATTAACAAATGGTTTTATTTATTTATTTTGTAGCGATATCCTTCGCACAGGCCTACGTGTTTTGAAGCGTAAAAGTCCGCTCGATAAATAGTTGTGCGCGCAGTACGTTGTAGGTTTCATTTTAGCTTTTGTATTGCCTTAATTTCATATAAATCATTTATCTAAAATATGTACAATAACCTCACAATAACAGAACTTATAAAATAATAGATATAAAAACTAATTAAATATAATATGAACTCTAATAACAATAAAAACCCTAATTAAAATCACACAGACATATACCAGCTCCATCTTCACATTCTATCCCTTGCACTCTTCGTCTTATTCTAGTTGAAACATAATTATTGTTTGAGTCTTGACTCTGAGCCAGCCAAGCACTTGTGAATATTTTCTTGATCATTTTATACACAGGCGTGATGCGGTTCTTTTCAGGAATGTTTCATATTCTGTCCCAATTCCTCCATTACAGGAAATTATTATTATTGCCTTTATTTGTCTACAGCGTGTGACCGTGGTTGGGCTGCTCTCGCACCAACATTGTCTGATTCAGACAAAAAAATCGATTGTTTAGGGCTAGTCTCAGAAGTCCGATGATTTAGTCCGAGAATCGGACTGATGAGACTTTTCAGTCTCAGTAGTCCGATGATGCGGATCAATACAAATCATCGGACTACTGAGCCTTTTAGTCCGATACTTAGCTAAAGAGCTAAGTTCAGTGCAATGGTTGACAAAGGTCAGCGCAGACGGGGCACCTCTGCTGTTGACTCTATTGACAAATCATCGGACTACTGAGCCTTTTTGTCCGATATTTACACAATTCAACAGAGCCTTCCTAAAAAAAGGAAATGCTTTACTTTTTCCGACATATTTATTTTTTACTAGGTGCTAAATACAAAGCAATTTTATACAGAAAAATAGGTACTCCTATTTTCCCACCAATCAACTGCATTTCCGACATATTTATTTTTTACTAGATGCTAAATACAAAGCAATTTTTAGTTATATGATGATCCTGTATACGATGTCGTTTCAGATCCGATCTTTACATATACAGCTGGAGGATGGCCGATATTGCAATATGGTTCCTATAGATATCGAAAAAACAACCGAAGTAAAGGAATTAAAGCTACTTGGTTCTGTAATTATTCTAGAGGATACCCGCGATGTCGCGCATCCGTCCTAGTGATTGATGAAATGGTCGTTGCGTTCAATAATAAGCATAATCATTGAACGATATGTTTTTTTAATTATTTATAAATACCTTTATACTACTAATTATTATTTATATTAAAAGATTTATTAAATAATTAGGGTTATCGTAGCACTATTCCTCGCTAGACGGGACTGGAAAAATCTGCTCAACCAAGACACCATTGGATATTTTCTTTTCTTTTAACCTAGAAATCGTCCCACTGCTGTTCACTCACTGGTTTCCCACCTAGAAATACTTTCTAAAATTGTATAAATGTTTTAATAATTGCAGATACCGCAAAGTATTCGACTACTCGCCGAGGCAAGCCTGCCATTGTAATTGGTCGATATCGGTTCACAAAGAATAGTCGTAGTGGAAGTGACAAATCTCTTTGGGTTTGTTCTCGCGTCAGTAACGGGTGTAAAGCCAGCTTAACCACAATAGAGGACGTGATTATTAGAGAAAAATCGGAACACAATCATTAGTGGAATGCAATTGACTTAACTGACCAGCTTCCTAAAAGAGGCGATGCTCACTTCTTCGATTTTTTTTAGCTGTTTGATTCATGGGTCCACAAAAATAATAATTAATAAGTGTTAAAATATAAGTACGTCATAATAATTATAATTGAATATAAGTAACGTGAGTACCTACATTGTTGATATTGTATTCAAAACATTAAAATAATATTTTACAGTCTGACTCCGAGTGAAATTGCACCCTGATTTTAACAAATTTGAATACAACTTTCATTCGAATAAGGCTCTCTTTATACGAACTACCAGGCTGCGCCAAAAGTGTCGCCGACCTAAAAAATCGAGTCGCTCACTTGCGACGATTCATGTGAATCGACCTTACGTATTTCTGCGCCAAGTACATAATATTCCAGTAATTGTTTTGCTGACAATTTGCTAATATTTCAGAGGCAATACTAACGACGTCACGTTTCGGTAAGCCAGTGATTATTATCGGTCCGTATCGTTACAACAAGAACAACAGGAGCCGCGGGGCGAAAGGGCACTGGTTTTGCAGCAAGAGTTCTGCCGGCTGTCGCGCGTGTATTACCACTATTGATAACGTCATCATAAGGGTCAACGCTACGCATAATCACCAAATACGACAAGTACCTATAAGTTCAAATTGAATAAGTCACAGTAGTAAAGAAACATAAAACACGGGTGCGGTCTAATGCTGGTTTCCCACGGTGCGCGATATTGGATGGACGCGGACCAGCCTGCACCACGCACCGTGGGAAGAGACACGTATGTGGCGGTGCGCCTATAGTCACGGACCGACACGTGGGAGGAGCCTCGGTGCGCGGTGCGTGGCTGTCCACGCTGGTCCGCCGTACGTGGGAATCTGCAATTTCGCGCACCGTGGGAAGCCAGCACAGCTTTACAGAGTGAAAAGTATACAGGAGAGTAATTAAGGTTGAGAGTTTCTCAAAAATTATGGACCGATTTTTTAAATTCTCTACAATTACATAGTCTGCTAGTGATTTTGTTTTACAATTCAATAAGTAGTTGTTGAAAAAATCTCAACCGTAATACCCTGTATACTTTTCTCTGTTTTCAACTGTACACAATATGAACTGTGTTAAAAATATAATGCTATTTTTCTATTTACATATTTACTCGTATGTAATGAGTGCCTGGTTATGGTATAAATAGTCTTTTCCCAATGTATTCTAATTGATCTACAGAGAATGTAAGTTTTCAGTAGATCCATAGATTTACAATTGGTTCCATTGAGAAAAAAATCTACAGAGTCTATCTAAATATACGGCACCGACATTTAATTTAAAATGCGCTTGTTTCGGAAAATGTTGATCCTACGATATATGTATGTATAACATAATATCCTATTTACATAAAAATTACATAGAATGTCTATGTAATAGCAGTTGTTCGACGCAAACGTTGACAATTGTTTAACATCCTATGATGACGAATAAATTATTATGAGTTCTTGTAATTTTTGAGGAAAATCCGCCATCATTTTGGAATGGCGGATTGATTTTTTATTCGTTTAATTTTCTATTTACATGAATACTCTAAATAACTTAACATGGGCGAAATTATCTCTTGAATAAGAGTAGAAGCTATTATAGTCAAGGATTATACAATTATTGTAAATATTGGAACACATGTATGAACACACCAATATTTCCCGAGGGGATAGGTAAATGTCGAAACGGAAACATGAACCGGGATTTGAACTATTTACTATAACGTTCATTTAATATGGAGTTAAAAATTAGTCATTGTCCATTATAAACTAAAGCAATAAACTATACCTTTAGCAGTATAAAATAGGTATAGGTTTTCTTGGTTATCTGTTTTATGCAACCTTTAGTATTAGGTAAATTTTATTTTTATACTAGCTTGTTAAATAAAATCAAAATTAACTAGGTCACTTTTATTGTAAAATTAGGCTAACAAATATAATAAAATATTTATATCTTAACCAATATTTACCTACAATAATTTATTTACTACTTAATCTATATATATTTATATATATCTAACTGGCATCGGCAGAGAAAGTGGAACGCCAAATATCCTGATCCTTACAGATCCCTCTCGCTTCATCCCTTGCATGTTCGCTTTTGGTGTGCTCTGGATATTGTTTTCATAGTACACTAGTTTTTACTTGACCGCCAAAAGGAGGAGGGTAATGTTTTTGTAGCTTTCCGGGGACTCCTTTATATTAAAAGTGCATGTCAATTAGTCACCGAGAATTGAGCTAAGTGTCCATGAATTCGGCTGTGTCCCGGGTAATCGTCAGGTACTCCTAAAACTACCAAAATTTCACAATTACAGAGAGTTCACGGGGAATCTCTAGGTTCTAAGGGATACTGGAAGAACTCATAAAAATAGTTTTTTTTTGCTTTGCCATAAGACGATACATATATGAGTAACTTATATCACACGTTATTGCTGCTAATTAACTTACGCGGCTGCAAATAAATCGGCTCCAAATTCCGTAAGCTACTGTTCTTGTGAGATTTCGGCAGTTTTAAGGATGCTTGACGAGTTGGTATGAGGTAATGAATACTGTCGACTTTATGGACTGCTTTGTGTCAATATTATGCTTATTGATTATTGATAATATTATAGGTACTTATAATAATTTAAACATGCAAATACATTTTTCTTTCGACAGCTCCAATATTCTCTGTATCTCGTTTCGGCAATCCCGTGATAATACTTGGAAATCATCGGTACAACCGGCGTTGCAAGTACACTGGCTCAAGAGGTCTCTGGGTCTGCAGTAAGACGGGGCGTGGATGCCGTGCTACTATCACAACCATTGATAACATGATTATAAACCACAAATATGTGCATAATCACTGAAAGTTATGGATTCTACAACTGATTTTACCAAGGAAAGATTTAGGGCACAAGAAAGACAGGAGGAAGAGGAAGAAAGACGTGAATTAATGTGCCAGTGCAGTAATACAGTTCTTCTATTGTTCTTTCTCAGCATAAGGCAGTTGTTCCACCGCCGGCGAGTAAGCAAGTAACTCTCGGCTATTTTCTCGTAAGAAACTTACAAAAGATAGCATATTCTGTGTAAACAAAAGAGACGCATATATTAATAGTTCATCGCCGACTGTTCACACCGCCCCGGCGAGTAGTCGCTCGGCTATTTTGTCGCCGAGCGATGGGATGTACTCGCTCAGCGACACCCGCCTGGCGATGAACTATTAATATATGCGTCTCTTTTGTTTACACGGAATGTATGTACTATCTATTGTACCTTTCTTGCGTGAAAAAATAGCCCATGGTTACTCGCTTACTCGCCGGCGGCCTATAGCCGAGCTACAAAACTATACTCGCGACTCGCTGCTCGCCCTCTCGTTTTATAATTGATAGCGTTACTCGCTACTCGCTAATCGCCGGCGGTGGGACAACTGCCTGAAGGCGGATGGATATTCATTAGGCAACATTTGTTTCACGGTGTCAACTTTTTAAACAGTTGCGCAACTGTCAACCAAATATGATGAAATGTTGTTGCAGATACATGTTGCCATGCTTCTCTGAGTGGGAGAAACAATCAGTTTCGCAACAAAAGTTGAAGTGTGTAGCGTGTGTTGAGAACCATGGAAGTAGTGTGGGGCAACGAAGACATGGAGCTTTATGGCGTGCATTCGTTGTTTCGTGATTCGTGGTCGCAAACTTTCGCTGTAGAGTTATTCGTGGTTTTGATATTTCGTTGTTACACTTTCGGTGCTGTAAAATTTCGGCGTCATATTGTTCGATATTTCGAATTTTGGTATCACGTAGCGCACTCCAGCGTACAATCTAGCTCTGACATGTGTAGACGGTTTATAGTCAGAAACTTGTTTAGAAAGAAAAAGTGATGATAATTTTTCTAAATAATTTGCGTAAATATTGCCTAATGAACACCCGGCTTTACGCAGATCTCTGCTGGGCATTGCCTCTCTATCTAGCCCGATCTCAGGGCCTTTTGTTAACTGAAGAATGGTATCTATGAAACTTATTTCCAACATTTGTAATGCTGTTTTCTTGACACAGAATATATGCTCCCACTTCACTTGGATATTCGTATTTGCGTATTTGTCATAATTGCCACGTGTGGTAGGTAAGCTTGACAAAATATTCGTCGTATTTGTATATAAGTACGTCAAGTATTTCACAAATACGACAAACATCCAATAGCGAAAACGAATAACCAAGTGAAGTGCCAACATTAAAGGGTTATTGTTTTGATCAATAAGCATGCTGATTAGATAAACATTTAGGGCGGAAACACATTTAAAAAGTGGTTGTTGGAAACTTTATGAGAGATGACTGACTGAACGTCGCGCGGTTGACGCTCCCATGCTTAGCCGTCGCTTCGTTGCTACGTTCAATCTGTCATCTGTCGTAGAGTCACATTACAACCACTGCCGCTGCCGTTGCCTTTCCGCTGATTTTTAAATGTGTTTCAGTCTTTACACAGATATGACCAAAAAGCTAAACAGCGCACCTTCGAGTCTTTTCATGTCACTTGTTTGTTTCATCATTTAAAATGAGATAAATTATCATCAACGGACTATCATCAGGGCGGCGGCTGGCTCCGCGGAAAGCCTCAAGCGGCCTTATGCGGCTACATACGAGTTTTTGCGCCATTTAGTGTAGAGACCATGTGACCTTGGGGACTACAGGCGCGACGACTGTTTAAGAAAGTGTCGTCGCGCCTAATTGACTCATCTGGTGACCAAGGGGCTAGAGCTTGCTTCAAGCTTACCTCCGCCAGCGTATATCACTTGCTACACAACGAGTTAACGTCGCCAGCCTTTTGGCCACTCTCCCACAGGGCAGCGATTTGGCCTCAATTTTTTATTTATAAATATTTCATTATTAATATCACTGACTATTAACTTTATATATTTTTCTTCAGATTCTTCAGACGCTGTAACATCACAACCTGTGTTCACCATGTCTCGCTTGAATAGGCCGGTGCTGATTCTTGACGGGTTCCGCTACAACAGGCAAACGTTCTGCACGGGATCCAAAGAGATTTGGTATTGCAGCAGAAGGTCGCCCAATTGTCGCGCGTCCATTGTTACTATTAACAGAGTCATCGCCAATACTAGAAACTCACACACCCATAAAGAGAGTAAAGATAAAAATTGAAGCTAAGACATAACAAGCTATCGTTTGATCAACGATGCGCGGCTCAGGGGTGATAATATACACGATACTGAAGCAAAAAAGATCTTAACTTATCATGCAATCCACAAATAATAAAATTCATTATCACATACTACGTGTCGGTCTGCCCTTGTAGAACGAGTCAGCGTTAGCGATCGACGCAACGCCGCCGCGGAGCTGTCCAAGTGACATTATTACAAGGCGTTTGACAGCTCCGCGGCTTTGCGTCGATCGCTAACGCAACTCGTGGTAGCCCCTCAGGTCATTGACAGCGTGATCGGGGTACTTTGTACTTGATTTTTTGAAATAGTAATTATGTTTTATTGTAAATAAAAATACATGGTGTTAAATAATTATAAAACTAACTTTTACAAAATTAACCTAAAAAAATAAAAATAAAAGAATGTAAAACTAAACTATAATACAAAATGGATCCCCGTTGTCCGGCAACGTGCCCAAAATGCTGGCAGCATTTAATTATGTTAATAATAATAAAAACACAACTTTAGGAACTAAGATTATTTAGACTACCACCCTTGAGTTTGGCATCGCTGATCAAAAACACTCCTTTCTTGCACTCCTGTTAAATATTTCTTGATTAGTACATTGCTGTAAATTTTTAATCAATACTTTCGCTTTGACTTTCTACATATTTGAAAGTGTAAAATGTACCTACTTAGCTGTATTTAAAAAAAAAAATTAATATTTATATTATAATAGGTTGAAGTAGACTCAGCTATTTTAACATCTGCATTAGTCGACGTTGGCAGGGCTAAGAGATAAGAGCGTCTATCGTTTCAGCTCAACAGCGCTCTCAAGGTGCCCCACAATTTTTACCTGGTTTTGTACTCTCTGTAAAGAGAATAACATTTTTTTCCATTTATTATCAGTATTTTAGAATTAATTATCATACTATTAATGGTATGGTGTATTTATGAATAAAGTATTAAGTACGATAAAGTTTTATTCGACTAACCAGTGCCAACTTAAGTTGAACACTGAATTTTTGATATCAATTTTTGAGCAATGTCAGAATTTCCAATTAAATTCTTATTCTTGGTTTTAAGAAAAATAGTTCAAGAAAAAGCTGCAAACTGGTATGAAATGTTAAAATTCCTGTCTAAGAGCCTATCACACCACACCAGCGAATTGCGAGCGAGTTGAAAGCCAAGCGAAATCGCAGCGAGTTCGCTTCGCTTTCAACTCGCAATTCGCTAAGAATCTAAAGTGCTTTTAGTTTTAGTACCTATGTCCTATACTGATAACTAAAAATCTTTAGATAAAAATTCGTGGTGTTAATCTTTTGTTTTGTACTTATATCCACAGCCGCATTTCTAACTACGACTCGACATGGCAACCCTATATTGCATCTCGGCAACTATCGTTTCAACAAGAACAACAGATATCACGGCTCGAAGCAACTTTGGTTCTGCAACCGCTACCCTAGAGGATGTCGGGTTTCTGTCACTACAGTGGAGAATGTGGTCACCAAAATCAAGGGCATGCACACTCATTGATTGTACCTACTCGTAAATGTACAGGTGGAGTTTAAGTCATTGGCAATAACACTTTTTAATATATATTATTGGCAATAATTGAACCTATACCTCATCTCACAGCAAATTAATTAAACTGTGTGATAATGAATGACACAAAAATAAAAGTTAAAAATAAAAACCAGTTTAGATTTTTTCTGATAATTGTAAAATACTTATGCTAAGTTTCTCGTAATTATACTTATTTACGGACAATTAATTTTAGAAATTTTTATATAATGAATAAAATATTCGAGTTTGAGATTTAGACAATTTTGGCAGTTGTAATAGCTCACGCTCAAAATTGTCTCTCAATCTTAACCTTAACTTAAATCTTAAATATTGCCAGTGATTTCAATTTCACCTATAGTTTTAAAATGTTATAATAATAAGGGTTAACATCACATAAGCTCACCATTATTAACATGTTTTCAAAACTCTGTAATAATGTTTAAGGTTTTATGTAGAGTAACTTGACACTCAGGTTTGCTGGTCCTTTTTTACGAAATCGATTTTAATTCATTCAGAGATCCATAGTATTCGATTATGGTTTATAGGCAGCAGATATCGTATCAACAAGAACAACATAGATTGAGATTCATTAGTTTTCTGCAAGAAAACTAATTATTATTGTGTTATATTTTTTTTGTGTGTTATGTTATTTTAGAATTTTAATTAACATCGCTTTTAATTTATATTGATTGTCGTGGAGTAGAAAAGGCGAATGTTTTGCAATATTAATTTTAGGACTTTTTATCATTAATTAATTAGTAAGCTTAGAATAATATTATAATATTATTTTTGTGAAATTACTACTTAATTAATGATAAATTTGTAGATAACTTTTAAGTCACTATACTGCAATATGTTCACCAAAATTGTAGCAGCATATATTATTTTAATTTTAAAGTTTATGCGATAAAAAGCATGTTAGATATAATAATGTAATATTTTGCGTGTTGTTTGTTTGTTTTATTTTGATTTCTTTATGTAAGTTTAAATTACCCAGGCATTTACGTCTAAATGTTTTTTGTTCAAGCCTAGATAAAGCTGTGTTACTATGCAATTGTGTTTTTTAAGAAAATAAATAAATATATCAAATTTCTTTATTTTTTTTGCTAATACATACCTACTAGTACCTTTTTGTGTAGTACAATGTGTTTTATTTGTAGGTACTCGTATATTATATTCAGGGTTAAACTGGAATTTGGGACCGTTGACTTTGTTCGATACTCCATCCGTTACTTTTGATTCCTGACATGAAATTAATATAGCCTTTTTTCAGGTTCGACAATAATTGTTATTGCGGACCATCAGAAAGTGTGGAGACTCAGCGATCCTGATAGACCAACAGGTGAGTGGATTGTACAACATTACTATGAGGACAATGATAATAAGATGCAAAATGAGCATGTTATTTATACTAAAATATATAGGTACATAATTTTGTACGATACGAACCTATACCAAGTGGGGTTCCGGAAGTTGGTAATAGAGGTAAGTGTGGAAGCGTGACAACCGGTTCCCCTCAATCCGTATAGGTCGTATCGCACAATGTGTATATTTTACTACATGCTAATCATAATAATGATTAATCATAATTTTGCTGGAGGGACGAAGTAAAGAGAGTTTATATAATAATAACACTCCTATACCGACTGCAGGCTAAAACACGACGAGAGTTTATTTGGTTCAAGTTTAGTACGTATGAAATTTTTTGTATGAAAGGCGAATTTAAATGACCATTCTATCCTTTTCAAACTTTTCTCAGCTATTTTCACGCCAGATTTTATAATACGGATACCTTTATTACTTAAGTGCATTTGTTCCAGGCATGCCGGTTTTCACGACAACTCAGCGTGGAAAAGTTGCATTACAAATAGGCAAACATAGGTTCAATAGGTACTTTAGAAGCAAAGCACCCAGGATTCGGTGGAACTGTGTGAAAGTAGCTCGTGGTTGTGAAGCTCGCGTCTATACTCTAGGTAATTTTATCGATGAGATGGAAAATGACCATAATCATAATTAACGCCAATATGTAGTGGTGTAATATGTAAAAAAGAGGTTTATGTTGAAAAATACTGCGGCACGCTTTGGTGTCAACATTAGTTAAAAAACGTGCACCTCTATTTTGAAGGTACAAAATTAAGTTTATGCTACGAGTATGACAATTTAGTTAGATGTGTAATATTAATTTTGGGCGTTTTACGCTTTGGACATTTTAGCGAGCGATGGTCATTTTGCGCTATGGACATTATGCGCCGAAACCCTTTTGCCACACCAATTGATTTTATTATAGTCCATTGTATAATAATCACACTTGACAGTGATAACGTGCACCTTTTGCCATACGAATTGATTTTATTTTAGTCCATTGTATAATAATTAAATGTGACAGTGATAACATTCATCTTTTGCCATACCAAATAATTTTATTCTAGTCTATTGTATAATAATCACACGTGACAGTGATAACGTTAATCTTTTGCCATACGATTTTATTATATTATAGTCCATTGTATAATAATCACAAATGATAGTCATAATGTCCACCTTTTGCCATACGAATTGATGTTATTATAGTCCATTGTATAATAATCACACGTGACATTGAAATTGTACACCTTTTGCCATACCAATTGATTTTATTATAGTCCATAGTGTACATTAATCACATATGATATTGATAATGTCCGCCTTTTGCCATTGATTTGCTTTTGATTTTATTCTAGTCCATTGTATAATAATCACACGTGACGGTGATAACGTGCACCTTTTGGCATACGAATTGTTTTTATTATAGTCTATTGTAGAATAATTAAATGTGACTGTGGTTAAATAAATTTAAATGTTATAGAAATGTTTTTCAAACTTTAATGTCTCATTTTCTTTTGGCGACCGATTAGCTTATCTTCGCTTCACAACGTGGGAAATGTATAAATACGCCAGGTTCAAATTGAAAGTCTGAAAGTAAGGGTTCGAAGGTTCTGTGGATTTGTGTGAAAGCATCTATTGGCCGTAAGGCCCGCGTTACCACTGTGGATTGTGTTATCGTTAATATAGAAAATAATCATATCCACGATTAACGCTCAGCCCTACTAATTTCAAATGTAACAACAGTGGGCCAGATTTATTTTTATGCATGCCATGATCAGCGAACAATTTTAATGATGAAAAAATGTAGAAAATGGGCCAGAAATTTTTCATCATTTAAAATTGTAATCATTGGTAAACGTCGAGAAAATGACCATCATACTGATATTAAATTCAAGAGTGATACTAAAATTATTTTTAACCTTTAATTTATTCTTTTCTTTTTGTAAACTGCGAATGGTTTGCATGTCATTATTATTATTAATATCAAACCTGGTTTTAATATATTTCAATTTGTTCCAGATACCCCTATTTTCACGATCTCTAGGCGCGGAAAACCTATAATGCAAGTGGGCAAGCATAGGTATAATAAGTACTACAAAAATACAGGACCGACTGTTCGATGGCGCTGTGTGTGTACACATACGGGTTGTAGAGTGTCTATCACCACCATAGATTATATTATCGTTAAGACAAACAATGAACATAATCATTAATGACAGGTATACATTAATCGAAGAGTGATATTAAATATTTTAAATGAAAGAATAGACAAAGCAAAGTGGTGTAATTTTAAATTCAAAGAAGTTTAGGTACAGTGTACACGGTATTCATAATCTTTAAGACTTTTATTATCTTTATGGGTTAATCCTCTTTGTATTACTAAAAGTTGTAGTAGAACAAACGAGACTCGAAAAGTCTCGTCTGTACTACTTCCTCTGTTAGTAGTACAAAGAGGACTCAAAAAATCCTTCCTACTACCCCGTTCATTAGTAGTACAAAAAGGACTCAATGGGTCCCTTCTGTACTACAAAACATTGAGGACCACCCATTTGTTAAAAATTAAACGTTGAAAATGTTGAATTCCCAAAATGAAGGATTGTTGTTACCAGTTCTAAACTGTTTTAAATATTACATAATTTTGTAACAATAGCGTCTATTATCTTACTTCCATGTGTAGTTGTGTACCTGCAAGGTATAATCAGCACTATAAAAATCCAGTTCCAAAAGGTCGGTGGATCGGCTCTAAAATATATGGGTTGTAGGTAGATTGCCTATCACTACTTTGGATTCTGTTATCATAACCCTTTTGAACGCCAAAGACGGCCATAGCCGATAACGGGAAATCGTGACATGAACACCATGTCAGGATATCACGACAAATTAGTCTAAAATATCATGTGTCGTGGCGTTGAGGGTGCATCACTTTCTAACATGACGTGGCGTTCAATTGTTTAAGATACAGAATGAGCATAATTACGATTGATGCGAGACACAAATTGATGGAATTGTGATATTAAATATATTTTTGTTAAATATTTCATTCGTTTTCTTTTTGCAACCGATGTTTAGATTTGTACATCAGTTTCCATTTTATCTATTTATTACGTGTACTTATTCCAGATTCACTAATATTCACATTATCTCATCATGGAACAGCTGTAATTGAATCAGGTAAGCATGTATCATCACTTAAAATTAAATAAAATATCATAAATGTAATAAATACAAATAATATTCAAGTTTTTAAGTAATTCAATTCCTTTAATAGATTGCAATTTTGGCTCTACATAATATCAATAGGATGACTATTTTTACTCAGATTTAATTTTGAAGCATTAACAATTAAGGTACTTACCTACAAAGTCCTTTTCACGGCAAGAAGTTCTTCATAATTTAATTAATGACTATTTTTTATGAAAATTATTTCTCAAATTTAGAGGAAAAAGGATTCAATAATATAATAATTAATTAAATCCATATTAGTTATTTAATCTATATTTTGAAACACTGTTGCTATTACAGTCATATTATATTGTATTTGTTCCAGATACGCCAATTTTCACGACCTCTCAGCGCGGAAAACCTGTAATACAAATGGGCAAATTTAGGTTCAATCGGTACTGTAAAAGTAAAGGGCCGAGAGCTCGGTGGGTCTGCGTGAAACACAGCACGTGTTGTAAGGCCTACATTACTACTGTAAACAATGTTATAGTTAATTTACAAAATGAGCATTCTCACGATTGAAACTAACTAATTACAGCTGTACGACACAATCAAAAAAGTGCATTGATCATTATCATCACATGTGGTCGTAGTGACCAAACCTATATTGTCTATTTAATTAAAGACCTGACATGAGCTAACCAACGCAGCCAATATTACCGGTCGGTCGTGTTTGTATGGACAACAGCAGATCAATGGTGACACTTGCAGTACGATTTTAAATCTTACAACGCAGATAATAAGAACGGTCCAATGTGTTGATCTGCTGTCTGCGTACTATGGAAAATAATAAATGAATATAATAAGAGTCATTTATTATTTCTTCTTTAACCACTGATTAGCTATTTGCATTTAAGTTATCTGACGGGCGGGAGGGGAATAATTTTCGGGTTATTATTGGAAAGTATAGGTGGTTCCACAATAGTTGGTCATGTAGGCTATAGAAATCTAAATTATTATTATACCTTGATTTATTTTATGTACATTTGTTCCAGATACGCTAAGCTTCACGACATCTCGATGCGGGAAACCTGTTTTAGAATTAGGCAACCATAGGTACAATAAATACCACAGAACTTGCGGTTCGAAGATTCGGTGGGTCTGTGTGAAACAAAATACTCGTTCATGTAGGGCCTTCATTGCTACTGTGAACAATGTTATTGTTAAGAAAAAAGACCAGCATACACACGATTGATACTTACCCACCTGTAATAATATTTTCAGGTTTGACATTAAAATTGTTTTCAATCCATAGTTTATTATTTTCTGTACGTGCAGCGGCGAGCCCTGTCTTCATACAAAACTATGTCGGTATAAACTCACGCAGACCATGTTGAACTTTTTCTAAACCAGATGCATTAATTGTGAAGTATTACTGCCGTGACTTCAATATCAGCACATTTTATCGTTAAATTTCAACCTTAAATTCATCATTACTTCGATATGTAGTGTGGGGACTAGTGCCCACCGCATTGTATTAACATTATTACTGTTAACTATTTTATTTTAAGTCATATTATTGTTAGAATTCTTCAGAGAAATAAACATTACTATTATTATTATAATAATACTATAGTGCTGGAATGATTTAAATTCTTTTTAAAGACGAAATACTGTATTTGAACAATTTCCAGATAACGGCACTAGAACTTCACGATTAAAGCATCTGGTTTAAAAAAGTTAACAACTAAGGTGTTGAATACTGGCATGCCAGTTTATACCCGCCGTTCATTTTATGTACTCACATTTGTTACAGATACGCCAATCTTCACGACCTCTCAACGCGGGAAACCTGTAATACAAATGGGCAAACATAGGTACAATCGATACCACAAAAGTTACGGTGCAAAAGTTCGGTGGGTCTGTGCGAAACAAAATATATGCAGGGCCTTCATTACTACTATAGACAATGTTATCATTGAGATACAAGATGACCATACTCACGATTGACACTCGTTACATCTTCAGCCAAAAAGCTTCCGCTTTACCAAAAAATCTGTAACAAAACTTCAAGTGGCTCAAAGGGCAATAGAAAGGAAACTGGTGGGAGTAACCCTGCGCAAGCGCAACACTAACACATGGCTAAGACAACGAAGCAAAGTCAGCGATCTTAAAAGAGTAGCAAAGCTTAAATGGGAATGGGCTGGTCACGTGGAACGCAAGCAAGACTCCTGGTATAAGGCAGTGGTTGAGGGGAGGTCACTTATTATCATCACATCTTCTGCGCGTTGATGGGACTACCGCGCTGCTGCAGTGCATCAGGGATGTTCGCGCAAGGCTTTCACGCCTTAGGCGGACACTACACTTAAATATTCATCGCGTTCCGGTGATTTGACAAATATTGACGACAAGGCTACAACGTCAATATTTATCGCGATCCATATCAAGGTTACGGATTTCGAAAATTGAATGGGCTTGCTGTCACTGTCATTTCTACAATTATTAGACAGGGGCTCGTAGGCCAGTTGCGAGTTCACGTTGAAAACGATCGTACAAGTTGCTTACGTTGGGCGAGGTCAGGACATGGATGGGTGATCGCTAGTGACACTTTCATCTGAACCCCTTCGTGCCTCGGAAAGCACGTTAAGCAGTTGGTCCTGATTGTTGTCGCTTGACAGCAGTCGTTAGGCCACGTCAAAGGCCTACGGGCGGCCTAAATAACCTTGACAAATAGGTATGGTCACTAAACCACACGAGAAAAAAGAAGAACAATTATTAGACCACAGCTCTAATTTTGGAATTGATAGTGACAGCAAGCCCATTCCCATTTCTATACATCCATTGTTGACTTTCAATAGTAACATAAAAATTCTTATCACAGCAACCGAGCAATGGATTATAGAAATGGGAATGGGCTTGCTGTCACTGGCAGTTTCACAATAAGGCCGGAGTTTTGCAATCCGTATCACGATCCATCAATATCGCATACTGCAGCATCAATAAGTATTATCGCGATCCGTATGCGCGAAAGCCCCAACAGCCGGCTGCCCCTTCATGAGGCACTGGACCAGTGGACACATACATAGTGGACACTCGTACGCCAAGTAGCCTCTAAAAATGCATACCTACATGTATTCAAAATCATGTTCAGTGTGTAAAAGTCTAACATAGTTGTTGTAAATTTTCATTGTAACACATATGGGTAAATATGTCTGAAATATACTAAAATATAATAATTTTTCAAGTATGACATTAAAAATATTTTCAATTATTTTCTGTTTAATTGCCAATTGAATATTGCATGCTAGTTTTTAAACGCAGTACCTTGTTTTATATTACGCACCGACATTTGTTACAGATACGCCAATTTTCACGACCTCTCAACGCGGGAAACCTGTGATACAAATGGGCAAGAATAGGTACAATCGATACCATAAAAATTACGGTGCAAAAGTTCGGTGGGTCTGTGTGAAACGAAATATATGTCGAGCCTTCATTACTACTATAGACAATGTAATCATTAAGATACAAAATGACCATACTCACGATTGACACTCGTTACATCTTCAGCCAAAAAGCTTCCGCTTTACCAAAAAGTCTGTAACAAAACTTCAAGTGGCCCAAAGGGCAACAGAATGGAAACTGGTTTGAGTCCCTGCGCGACCGCAAAACTAACATTTGGCTAAGACAACGAAGCAAAATCAGCGATGTTAAAAGAGTAGCAAAGCTTAAATGGGAAAGGGCTGGTCACGTGGCACGCAAGCATGACTCCTGGTGTAAGGCAGTAGTTGAGTGGAGAGAAAAACGCCCACAGGGAGGCCACAGAAGTGATGGCGTGATGACATCCGGAGAGCAGCCGGTTCGAAGTGGATCCAAGTGGCGCAAAATAGACAAAAGTTGAGAAATTTAAAAGAAGCCTACACCAAACTGGTAGAGAATGGCTAAGAAGAAGAAGAGAAGACATATTCCGCACGCTGATGGGACTGACGCGCAACTGAAACGCATCATAGATGCTCGCGTAAGGCTTTCACGCTATACACGGACACTACACATAAGTGATATGATAATTGACGACAATGCTACAACGCCAATATTTATCTCGATTCATATCAAGGTGACGAATGTCGAAAGTAAAGCAATTTTGCGATCCATTACTTGAGGAACTTGAGGTAACTTTGGTATTGGTGCTATATTGGTCAACAGTGTTCTGGCAACGTCGCGTGTTGTTGTGCAACGTTGACGACCTTGTTGAGCTTCACGTGTTGCGCGTTAAGCTTGACACACACAGCCGCGACCTGCGATCAGTTGAAACGCATGCCCCGCCTCATTTTCTGCCGTCGTTACCTACTGGACGTAGATCGAAGGCCTCAGATCGCTACCTACTGTACGTTAAAATGCGGCTAGGTCGCAGCTGTGTGTAGGAGGCCATTAATTGTTGACTAGTGTATACGAGGATTGACATAGTCGTAAAGTTTTCCTTGTAACCAACCCACGTGGACAAATAATAATGTCAGAAATAAGACTTGAAATTGAATTAGGTACCTATAATAATATTTTCAAGTATGACATTAAAATGATTTTAATGATTTTCTGTTTAATCGCCGATTGAATACTTGCATGTCCGTTTTCAAAGCAATCCCTTACTTTATTTTACATGCCTACATTTGTTACAGATACGCCAATCTTCACGACCTCTCAACGCGGGAAACCTGTAATACAAATGGGCAAGCATAGGTACAATCGGTACCACAAAAATAACGGTCCGAAGACTCGGTGGGTCTGTGTCAAACAAAATATATGCAGGGCCTTCATTACTACTATAGACAATGTTATCATTAAGATACAAAATGAGCATACTCACGATTGATATTTATTAAGTTGTTATCTGTAATAATGTTTTCAAGTAATGGCAAGAGGCCCGACGGGATGACGCTCATACCGTGGAAGCATGGGAGGACGCTAGTGTGGAACGCTACCTGCGTCGACACACTGGCTCCCTCCCTTGTGCTGTTCACGAGCAGGGCGGCGGGGGCGGCGGCCGGCGCCGCGGAAAGCCTCAAGCGGCGCAAATATGCGGCTCTCAGCGAGAGCTACATATTTGCGGCGTTTGGTGTAGAGACCATGGGGCCATGGGGACCAGAGGCGCGGCGACAGTTCCTTAACTGTCGTCGCGCCTCATTGACTCGTCGGGTGTCGAAAGGGCTGGCGCTTACCTCGGCCAGCGCATATCTCTGGTTATACAACGAGGTAACGTCGCCAGCCTTTTGGGCACTCTCCCACAGGGTAGCGAATTGGCGTCCATTTTTTTTATTTTTAAGTATTTATTATTATTATTGTTCATATATTTTTAAATAGTTGATTAATATTTACAATAAAAAAGATAACAGATTCATATAGACATTAAAAATATTTTTAATCAATATTTATGATTTTGTGTTTAATTGACAATTGAGTACTTTCATGTCAGTTTTTAAACGCAGTACCTTGTTTTATTTTACGCATCCACATTTGTTACAGATACGCCAATTTTCACGACCTCTCAACGCGGGAAACCTGTGATACAAATAGGCAAGCATAGGTACAATCGATACCATAAAAATTACGGTCCAAAAGTTCGGTGGGTCTGTGTGAAAGTGTCTTTAGGTTGTAATGCCTTTATCATTACTATAGATGATGTTATCATTAAGATACAGAATAATCATTCTCATGATTAATATATTATGACATGTACAATTGTACACACGAAGACAGATAAATATACAGGTTAACCCAATAAGGTTGAAATTTTCCCAAAAACTACTGGACCGATTTTGATGATTCTTTTACAGTTAGGTACCTATATAGTTTTAACTTTTACCTATCTAATAGTGAAATAATTTTTGCATAAGGTCAAATAGCTTTTGAGAAAATCTCAACCCTGATAACTCTCCTGTACACTTTTCTGTGTTAGACCGTACTAATAATTTTAATATAGTTTCTAATAAATAAATACTTCCTTGATAAATAATAAACCCTCTATAATAATTATTGTAATTCCCGGTTGACGGAAACCAGAACTCATGAGGGTAAATAATATGAAATAATAAGTGTTTAATAATCATTAAAATAATTTTGTTAGCAATATTATGGTATTATTTCACAAATTGAAATACTCATCACATACAATTGTGTGCAAATTAAGGGCCTTTTTGTGAAAAAGCCTGTGTACCAAATACGATAAATACTTACTATTTATCAAATACAATTCATATTATAATTAAGCTGAGTTGTAGTTCTCAAATATTATGCCCAAAACGGCCGTTATTTGCAATTATGCGAACTACACTTACCAAAATTAAATCATGTTGATGATAAACATATTTAAAAAATTGTATTTATCGTAATAAACATGGTACATTGCTTTTTTTAATAAAATTCGTTATACAACATGATGATATTATATATATATATATATATACGATATGTATTAGAAGATATTATGATTTTTTAAGAATGTGGTGCTGGTTTTCTTGGACACATAACTAGCTTTTTATATGTATTATTTTTTAAGATCGGGGATGTTATCTCAATATAAGTCCTTAAACACCGTGACATGTAATTGTTTTATTTATTTATTCAATACATCAGTCAGTTATGTATTGAATAAATAAACAGTTTACAAATATCACCAAAGCACCAAGTCAGTGGATACAATAATAATAATGCTTACAATAATCAATAATAAAATTAGTGTAAATTAGTATTACTGTTAAGATAGCAATATATATTTTTATACAGAGAACCGTGGATCGGCAAAAACATCAGTATCTTTTACTGAGCTTAAGAAACAGTATAATAAATGAGTCTCTCTATTGTTTCAGTTACTTTCACGGTATCTCAGCGTGGGAAGCCAGTGATGCAGATAGGAAAATACAGATTCAATCGTTACTGCAGGAGTGAAGGCCCTAAGGTTCGCTGGGTGTGCAGTAAGGCAACCTCGCAGTGCTGTAAAGCCTTCATGGTTACCTATGAAGACATTATTATTACTAATAACAATTGTCACTCTCACAACTAATTGTATCAAATAATAATTAACAATCCATAGTAATTTATAAAATCCGAACTAATGTTTTAGCATCATGTTTTACTATAATAATTATTACATTGCATTTCATTAGTACTATGTATTTATAAAATATAGTAGGTATTTTATAAATAACTTTATATTTTGAATAAAGTAATTTAAGTATTTGTAGAATTAATGTACGTCATCGTAACGTCTTGGTGTTGTCTAGTAAAAAAATTAAAATGAGTATGTCACATAAATCCTAGGATTTTAATCAAACACTAGTTTCATAAAAATAGCAACATAATTATTATTATTTTAATTATGAAACTCAATAGGTTAATATTTGTTTCAGAAAAACCAGTATTTACGACTTCTAGACACGGCAGACCAGTGATACAAATCGGAAGGCACAGGTTTAACCGATACTGTAGGAGTAGTGGGCCTAAGGCTCGCTGGGTATGTGTAAAAGGGTCCTCCCAGTGTAAGGCCTTCCTAACTACCCTTGAGGATGTCATCGTTAAACAAAACAATTGTCATTCTCACCTTTAACGAGGATTCTCCGAATTCGACAATTATTTTGTGCATAAATATTAGTATTGAACTAGGTACTACACATATTTAATTCTACCACCAAATGAAAATATAACGTAAACATTTTCCGGTATCGATATTATTTTTAATATGTGTATGATAATATTAATATTAAATGTTTTCTGAGATCCTGGATTTCTTTTTTAGCCATGGTTTTACCACATGCACATGCGACCAAAGTGGTGGCCTGTATTTAGCCCAAAGGATCATTAGCCTCACTACCAGAGGGAAATGCCGCCACCATTTCGGACACGTTACCGGACAACCAGGATCGGTTGAACTATCTGTGAGGCAAGCCTTTCGGATAGTTCAACCGACCTTTTGTACATATCTCTTTTATTTTAGTTATTTTTTAGTTTTTTTAAATAGATATATTTCAACAGAGCCAATATTCACGACATCCCGGTACGGGAAGCCTGTAATACAGTTTGGACGGTTCAGGTACAACCGGTACCATCGTAGCCAGTATCCGAAGGTTAAGTGGGTTTGCGTGAAGAAAAGCAACGGCTGCCGTGCCACCATTCACACTTTAGAAGACGTCATTATCAAATCGCAAAATACTCATAATCATTACTAATGGATTTCAACCCGGCTGTCGAGGAGGGTAATGTTTCTCGAATATAAGTATGTTATGTCAGTTCCTATGTCGCCCCTGTAGCTTAAGCTGCTTCGTGGATGATAATAGAGGTGTCGGTATTTCTCACGATTCGTATAACTCACTGACATTTTAAGCCTAAATGCCATGTGGACTTGCAATGCAATACGAAGAGTTATGATTGCCGCTCGATAATTACCACTATGGATAATGACATTGTAAAATACAACATTCATATAATTATCACAGTATTATAATAGTGTGTTGTATCATAGAATTTCATTACTTATTAAAAAAAACATTTTATATCTCTAAAGTTGAATGCTCCATTGATGATGGATATAATACATGTATTAATAAAACACATGTATTAAGACATTATCACAAGTATGATTTGAACAAACGAGATCATTTGTTCGCATAACGTAAATGAATAAATATTTTATTTGTTATATTTGTGGTTACTAATATGAATTTTAAATAAAAGAGTAACAAAACTCTGTCATTTATGATTTATAAATCCAACATATGATTTAATTTCTGTGTAAGTATCTACTCCCGTCTAAACAGCATACATCATGTATAAATACATGTACATAAATTTTGTAAATTGTAATACAAACATATTTTCAACAGATCCAATATATACTACGTCACGGTGTGGGAAGCCTGTGTTACAAGTTGGCGAATTCAGGTTCAATCGTTACTATACTACGCGGGGTCAGGTAAAGGGGGTGTGGGTTTGCGTGAAGACGAGAAGTGGTTGTCGCGCGAGAATTACCACTTTGGAGGGTATCATTGTTAAATGCCAGAACACTCACAATCATACATGATTATTACGTATTCTTTTAAGATTAGATAATTACACTTGATTGCACCATAAATACAGTATTAATTACCGTAATGAGATGCATGTACAATTTTCTATCTTGTATAATAGATTTGATTTCCTTATTCATTTTGTTATATTCCTAAAGTTATATTTATCAACGGATTGTATTGATAATATTATTACCCATTGATGATGGAAACAATACTTGTATTATTAAAGACATGTATTGAGAAAGCATCACGGGTAGGATTTCAATCCACGACATCCCATTCCGTGACACATGTAGAGCGGTAAATGAATGAATATTTTATTTGTTAGAATTTTAGTTACAAATTGGACGTTTTTAAATAAAAGAATCACAAAGTTCTACTATTTCTGGCATACATTTATAAAAAATAATATATATTATTTATACTAAGTCTCTACTTCTATGTAAAACAAAACAACATACTTACATGTTCCATTAATAATACAGTAATAATACATAAACATAATTTCAACAGAGTTAAAGCCAATATTTACTACGTCACAGCGAGGGAACCCTCTGATACAAATTGGCGAGTTCAGGTTCAATCTTTACTATAGCACCAATGGAGGTGCAAAGAGGGTGTGGGTTTGTATAAGGAAGAACTATGGTTGCCGCGCGAGAATTATCACATTAGATAGTGACATTATCGAATGCAATAACACACACATTCATATATGATTAAACATACTGTGTTGAGTGTTGTATTATAGATATTTCTGGCTTATAAATAAACAAGAGTAATTTAATTTCTATCTCAGTGTCTACTCAATACTCTACTTCTATCTAAACTACATAATATTATAATACCTACAGACCTATTTTTGATTAGGCGTTTTTAAATAAAAGAATCACAAAATTCTACAATTTCTTGAGTACAAATAAAGTAAAGTATGTTGGTATTGAATTTTGTATTGAACAGCAGATTTTTTAAGAGTTGACCCCATGGTGAATGTTGGTCATAGTTATTTTATTTATTATACATACTTATACACATACCTTGGGTTGAGTTCTCTCTCACTTATAATTTATAAATATAATAAATAAATATTACAAGCAGTGTAACAGCAACTATGATATATTTAATGAAATCAGTTCTTTTTCAGGCATTGAATTCGTGAGATCTAAACACGGCACGATAATTATTACTTTAGGTGGCTTTCGTTTCAGTAGAAATAAAGTGAGGGATAAGCGAATATACTGGGTTTGTCAATTTAAAGGGGACGGCTGTAACTTCAGGGTCGTAACTGAAGATAACCAAGTAATCAAGACTAGCGGCAACCATAATCATGATTAAGGCCCGTATTAATAAATCACTCTCAGCTCAAAAGTCAATCTTGAGAACGACCTCAAGATGGCGTTCTTATTAATAAACGTAACTGAGGTGCGCGTTTAGGAATCGGGTATCACGTGAGTAACGCTGTATTAATCAACACAACTCAGTTCTCAAGAGAACTGTCAAACTCACACTTGAGAACGTATTTGCTGATTGCAGACGAACCGCGACTTGAGAAAGACATCACGTGATGCGCCCTCAAGATTGGTTTATTAATAAATGCCATACTTGAGATGGTGATCTCGTCTTGAGAGTGTATCAGCTGAATTCGCTCTTGATTCGGGTTTGAGCTCAGACTATTAATACGGACCTAAGTATACTTCCCGCCAGCTAAGTTGACTCAGAATGGCGTCCGTTTGAGGTATAACCAGATTTATCGAGCCTGGGTATAATTTTGGTCGTTTCTGTGGTCTCTGGGATCCTAGTTTGGGCCGTAAGTGAGATGTCTTATTTATTTAATCACCAATATACACAACCAAGAAGTATTATGACTACACTATAATATTATATCGAGATTTTAGGTATTTTAATAATTGTTATTATCTAAAATCTTTACTGTCAACAGAAAATATTTTTACGAGGAAATAAAGAAAGCATTTTTTTTAAATATCGCAATTTCTTTCCGACTGACTAACCTTCACACTGTCCTGTTAAACTGTTGTGTGAAGGATAGGATTCCCCTTACCTTCACACTAGTTTGAGATTTATTCTTGTTTGATATCAGCCTCACTCACATCATTGGACCAACATTCAAACTGTAATAATTATCAATATCAGAAAACTGAAACAGGTCCCTGATCTTCATACTATCGTGAATGCCAAGAATTTTATTTCCTTCCGTTAACAACAATTCTACTGTAATCTCAACTCAATCGCAAAGTCAGTTTGTATTGATAGCTTCGCGGCGTTAAGTCTTTCTCACACAGGCGCGATCTGCACACGGCTGTGGGCATGCGGCAAGTTGTAACGCATGCTCAAGCCCATTTTCTCCGGTCGTTAACGTCCAGTAGGTAGCTCGTAGGTAGATCGCGCCTGTGTGGGCAATACTTTATGCCGCCGATCACTATCGTCGCGGTCTTCTGTCGTTAAGTCATACCTATGCATAAAGCTGTGTTTACTACCTCATCATATATGACAGTAAATTCATTTTTATTGTGTGATTAACAGTAATATAATGTATTTTTTTACGCCCAGTGGCGTCGTTTCTTCGTATTTATCGTAAATATTGGTTATATCGAATTTATGTGGTTAATTATTAAATATTTTCAGGTGCCCGTTTCATCGTCTCCCGATATGGTAAAGAAGTCCTGATCTTGTTTGGACATCGTTTCCACATGAATAAAAGGAGAGATTCTAGACGCTATTGGGTGTGTCAACGGAAAAAGAGATTGAATTGTCCTGTTAAAGTCGTAACCAGTAATAATACCATCATTCGGATGAAAGACAATCATAACCATGACAGCTAGATATGAATTTCATAAACATTGTCATCTGACTATAGTAGTATAGAGTCTGTGAGATATTTGTACCTCTGAATGGAATATAAACAGTAATTGAAATTATGGAAATTACACAGCAGAGGGCGAAATTATTTACTTTGTATTGACATTAAATAGTTTATTTAAATAATAAGATATGTATACTTATGGCAAATTGGTATTATTATGTATACCTAGGCCCAGGACTTCTGTCCTATTTTATATACAAATATGGCGTCTTGACATTTTTAGTGTTGTGACACTAATGAACTAATGGTTGAATTGAATATTTTATAATTTAAAAAAAATAATGATTCGGTTTTTTAACGTAAAGATAATGTTGTGATAATTGTGAGGAAAGCGAGGCGCGTCCAATTCGTGTGGGTAGGCGTCAATTCTAGGGTTGTTTGCAATAATCAGCACTATCAACTTTTCATTTTTAAACTAATAATATTCGTAACATAATTTCCAATTAATTTAGATACGTAATGTTCTCATTTCAGTTACAATTACCTATTTATATTTTATTTTATTATATCCAAATTGTGAAATCCAATTTCGAACTGATTGATTCAATAGCCATACATGTTCCCATCACTAGTTTTTTTTAATGAGTTGTCAATTTCTAATTACATGTTAGGTTTGGTTTAGGAATTTTGTAAAAAAACAAGTGTTTCACTATAGTATTTCTACTTATTTTGTTTGAAAATAACATACAGTGTGGTTTTGTGAACATGCCAATCAGTTATAGATAGATTTATGTTGCGTGATTTTTGCGGAAACTCAAGTCGGGTTGTACCGGTGAGTTGTTTGTTTACTAAATAGGACAGAAGTCCTTTTCGTTGCGGGTCCAGGTTATAATTGCGAAAAAAAATTGTTCGACTAACGTTAAATCGACAACTTTTTCTTTCGAAGAGATTTATTTCGAATAGGTACATTTTATGTCGACCAACGTTAGTTCGAATGGTTTTTTTGGCGAACGAGCATTGGTGCGCAAGTTATTTCCTTCAAAACATGCTTTATTATTAGGCTTTTATGGTATAATTATTTTCCTATATTACTGAGAAGAAATATGCTGTGTTAAAATAAAATTAAAAACGATTCATTGTTATTTTGACAACAAAAACACGGACAAGTTGGTTTATTAAACACACGATACAACAAATGATTTGTATTATTTTTACATACAACATGTAAGGTACGGACTACAGCAGATCAATGGTAACGCTTGCAGTACGATTTTAACTCTTACGATGCAGATAATAAGAACCGTCCAAAGTCCACTTGATCTGCTGTTAGCAGCTGTACACAAGGTTCTTGGTCACAACGTTAGAAATTATCACATTGGTTCTTTTTACAGGACATGATCAATCGAAGGTGTTTTATCTCCAAACGAAAAAAGGGAAACCTTTACTTCAGATACAAAATTTTAGGTTCAACTGTAAACGCTCCATGGGTTCTAGGACTTACTGGGTTTGCAACAGGGCACCTAAAGGATGTATCAATCAATCAATCAATCAATCAATACATTTATTTGTTAGAATACACAGAATACGAGATGTTATACAATTTAATAATAAAGTCATGGTATTCAGCCTGTTAAGAGGCGTACAAATGTTATACACACTGATGACGGTCACTGAACTCCTTGACACTGTAAAACATATTTTGTAAGAGCCACCTAGACAACTCCGTTTTAAATGGCCTGCCTTCTAACAACCTCATCGTCTGAGGAAGTTTGTTATATAAAAAAATTGACATGTTATACACATTTTTCTTATAAATATAAGTACGACATAGGGGCCGCCATAGCATATTCATACATTTTCCTCTTGTTTGTCTGGCGATAACTTCATTATCTTGCACATAATGGTCCATGTTATTTTTGACAAATACACATATATCCCTAATGAACATGGACGGCAAGGGTAGGATGTTTAGTCTTTGAAACAGAGGCACGGGTTGTAGGGTGACGATCGTCAGTTACGATAAATTAATCGTTAAAGTCAATAACGAACATAATCATTCATAAAAGTAACTTCTTGGTTTACAATAACCTAATAGATAGTTTATATTAGATTTAGTTTTCATTTATTTTTCTTTTCATATGTTTATAACATATAGAGTTACGGTTACTTAAACGTTAAAGTTAATAATAAACATAAGCATTCGTTGAACTTCTTACTGGGTTTACAATAGGGCAACTAAAGAGGGTTACGATTGTCAGTTTTGAACTTATGACATGGTTATGAATCATTCATAAAAATCTCAAATTCTGACTGGATTTTCGATATATCATCTAACTAAAGGATAATATAAAGTTTTCATTGCCAGTTACGATAAACATAGGCTCGTATTCATAAACGTGATTTAAAGTTACGCCATCGTTTAGGCTTTCTCCCTTTCTATCTTAACCTTTTTTAACGAAGTGTGAAAGGGATAGCAACACGATTTAAGGGACGTGAGGTTTAACTAGATTTATGAATAACATCATTAATCGTTAAAGTTAATAATGCATAATCATTTGTAAAAGCCTCAAGTAATTATTGGGTTCTTGTTAAACAGAATCTAAGTAATATAGAATAAAGATTCCATTGTCAATTCCTTACCATAATATATAAAATTAATAATTATACCGTAGTGTCAATAAGTTTTGTCATTTTGTGTCACTAACTTATCATAATCATAGTGACTACATACTCATTTGCCATATTTTTAATGTAATAATGTTGTATTTCAACTAATATTCATTCTTATTTCACAGGACACACCTATGCCCCAAAACCGATTATTCTGCAGACAAGGAAAGGGAAACCTCTGCTTCAGATTCAAGATTTCAGATTCAACTGTAAACGCATCTTAGGTCTCAAAACTTATTGGATGTGCAACAGGGCTCCCAGAGGATGTAAGGTTTCGATCATAACTTACGACGATGTTATCATCAGAGTTAATAATGAACATAATCATACGTGAAAGGCCGATTCGGAAGATCTTTAAAAAAAATACACATACACAGAAGTTAGCCGTTATTTCATAAATATGGCTATCATCTTAAATATAATAGTTAGCCCTTGTTAGGGTTCCGTACCTCAAGAGGAAAAAAGGAACCCTTATTGGATCACTTTGTTGTCCGTCTGTCTGTCAAGACCTGTCTCAGAAACGCGTAGACGGATCAAGTTGAAATGAATATCCAATACTCATGTCTGCAACTTCATGCAGTCATTAAAAAAATCAAGTTCTACGTCAACCCGATCAAAAGACATGGCCGCTTATGTCGCCTTTTCCGAAATATTTGTATGAAAACGCAAGAAAACCAAAACCTATAGGGTGCTTCCCGTTGACCTAGAATTATGAAATTTGACAATAAGCTAGGTCTTATATACAAAAGGAAAAAATCCGAAAACTATCAATTTGAAATTACGTCCCTCCAAAAATAATTTTATGTTATTACAAACTTATATATGCAGATGACCAACTAATCAGGAGTATGGCGATGAATGGACACAAACAATATTTTGATAAGGGCAAAGATAAGTTGGTCTGTAAATCTAGTTTATCTTTTCGTAAGGGGATATTATAAATTGCATATCAAATAAATAATCGCCTATCAATACATACTCATCAATTATATTCTTTTTTACATCAAATAACTTACTTCAATACAAATAAACTAAATGTTTAACAAAACTCAAACTGCAGATTATGCATTAAAATTATTAGCTATGCATTGATGAAAAAGCTTTTGCTTTAGGAAAAATCGCTGTACGCTGCGAAAATAAATTGTAGTGTGTTTAGTGATATTTTGAGTTGAATATTTTGCTGTGCAATCAGTAATTTTGATGGGAATTCGGAATCTTATTGCATAGAAAAAGGATATTTTTTGATTTGCGTTTAAATACTACCCTTTCGTAAGTTGCGTTGCACGGAAGCCTCGGTGCGTGAGTTGGCCGTTTTTTTTTCATAAATATGTCATAACTCATCCCAAACTCCATTCCGATTCCTTACTTCGTAATGGCATGTGCTAATCTTGCTAGATCAAAGTTTCTAATGTGTGCCAGCTGTAAATAACTTTCAAACACAATATGGTATCAAAATCGGTTCCGGCTTATATATATTTTTAGCTTATTTTATTTCTAAACTTTTATTTTATAGTACACAGTTAATTGTATTAATTTATTATAATTATTATTTAATCTAAGAGTAAAAATATAAGTAATTCTATTTTATTTAATAAAATGTTTATGAAATGTATTACTTAAATAGTAAGTGGTATTAATTAATGATGATGTAATCCCAAAACCTTTGGCTAGTTAGTCAGGTTAGGTTTAATGGGACTAACTTATTTATTGCAATTATGTAATTACCCATTGCGTTATTCTGTAAGATATAAATCTGTAAGTCGTAGATTATTATATTATAATTCAAAGGTTGTACGAATGTTTGCGCTTACAGAATAGCACCACAGATTTGAACTTATGTATATAGGTACGGTCGAAGACAAAGAGAGGATAACCTTAAAGGTTCAGATTGTCTGAAAAACTACTTGACCGATTGTAAAAATTCTTTCAGTGTTAGATAGATAAAAGTTAAAACTATGTAACTGTAAAAGAATTATTAAAATCGTTCCAGTAGTTCTTGAGAAAATATCAACCTTGTTGAGGCCCTCTGTATACTTATCTCTGTTTTCGACTGTACCCATTTAGATTTAGTCGTTGCACCTAGTCCTAGTTGTAATTGTGAAGTACAATTAAATAATAAAGTTGGTTAATGATGAATTAGGAATGATTTTTCTGATGATCACATATTCACTTGTTTTAAAATTCCACAACTATTATATGGAGTAAGGAACGGCCCATAAAGAAAGCCATAATTACATCGCAGACTCTGCTCTTGCATGACAATTTTCGCGCTTCTGCCACTCATTTGTTTTTCCTTTGTTTGGAAATCCAAACAAAGGAAAAACAAATGAGTGGTCAATAAAAACAGATGTCTCTTTCTGACATAATATCAGTTAAGGTGGAGGTCTCCGGTGTTTCTAATCACTGATGAAAGTTGAATAGACCATTCAAAATGTACTTTAGGCTCACTGTATATAATTTTTTGTTTCTTGAAAATAATGATCAAAATTTATTTTTTTATTTAGGTATCAATATATCCACGCTACGATTAATTTGATTATATCTTCAAATGCCAGGTGATTTCGTTTACGGCACATCACAACGTGGACATCCCATCATCATTTCTGGCCAAAATCGTTTTACGAAGGAAAAACAGAACGGTTTGAGGATACGATGGTGCTGCATGAAGAAACAGAGTTACCGCTGTACGGCCTCCATGATAACTTACGAAGGAAGTATCGTCAGGGCATATCTAAGTCATAATCATGATTGATTTTTGTACACGGATTGTAAAGTATCGACTTTTCGGCGATGAAATTTAGTAAAACTTTTAGCACTCTTTTACTTCACGAGACGTATTTTCCTGAAATTTCTATTTAGATAATATTCAATGATTTTGACAGTGTCCAGATTTAAAGTCTGTTTAGCTAGGATCGTTAAAACTCATTTTTTATATGAAATTATAAAGCCGGGTCCGATGCGACGTGTTACGGTGTTACAAAATACCGAACGAGCTTTACACTTACACCCAACAAATTACAAAGTAAACAACCTACTTACATACACATAGAAAATATTCATATGTTACTGCCCACTATGAGTTTGTTGCTTTGACGTGGAAACTATGGATCCGTGGTCGTCCGACACTAAGAGAATGGTTAGGGAGTTGTCTATTCGACTGGTCCTCGCCTCGGGGGACTTTAGAGCTGAGCTGAAAATACTCCCCATTTTGCCCAGCGCCTGAGCCTCGCTATACAGCGGGGCAATGCGGCCAGTGCGCTGGACACCACCGCGCGGGACTGGCCATGGCGACGACGTGCCTAGAATTAGGTGGATAATTCTTAAGTACTTTTATTTATTTTTATACATTAATAATACCTACTTACTAATGAATAATTAAAACTATAAACTGACAAAAATGTTAACTTACGTATAAAAACTTGCGCAGTAGCTATCGGATAAAAACTGCGCCATTCACACCCCTAAAACTATCCATGAATATCGTCCACTGGGTTAAAACCTACTTTTAAACTCGAGGGACAATCTTCGAGACGCCTAGAAATATTCTTACGGTCCTACACAAAAAAGTATACAGGTGAGTTTTTAAGATTATGATTATCTCAAAAACTACTTGACCCATCACAAGAATTCTTTCACTCTTACATAGACAAAAGTTAAAACTATGTAACTGTAAAAGAATTATTAAAACCGGTCAAGTACCTAGTTATCCAGAAAATTTCAAACCTAAAAACTCTCCTGTACTCTTTTCTCAATCTTCGTGTATACGAGTTTTGCCCTCCAGAGACTGAAACCATAACCTCTTGTTATATTTTCAGTGTACCAGCATCACATTGACTCATGTTCCGTGGACATTGAGACACAGAGTTTTCCCGAACCATTATTCGCGACTACCCGCTTTGGAAACCCGCTGCTCATCATTGGTGCCAAACGTTTCAATAGAAGAAGCGATTCTAGAGGACCCCACCAGAAGTGGGTTTGCGTGAAAAAGGACTCGAGATGTCGTGCCACTGTTGTGACTCTAGGTAGTAAGATACTTAAGCTTAGGAATGATCATAACCATGACTAAGAAGTCAAATGTAGAACTCTGGGAGAGGCCAAGCCTTAAGGGCCTGACATGAGCCAACTAGCGCGGCCAGGCAAAAAAATCTATCAATATAATCAATTTTAATAAAAAAGCTATGTACAGAATCTTTATTACGATAAATACTATTTTTAAATGCTTATTTATGACGTCATTCCATTTCGTTAAGCTGTAGTTCGCATAATTGCGAAAAACGGCCGCTTTTGGCATATTTGTGAACTACTACTTAGCTTGTCGCAATTATGCTATGTATTGTATATTGAAAAATAGTATTTATCCTAATAAAGATTTTCTAAGTAGCTTTTTTAATAAAATTTATTCTTATGGAAGATTTTTTTTATAGTTAGCTCATGTCAGGCCCATAATGCAAAAAATCTCTTTGACGTTGGAGTTAGCTTGGTCGCACACTACGAAGGCAAGACGGAAATACGGCTGGGGTAACTTTTGAGTGGCTTAGAATCAAATTGCTCGCAAATTTTTTCTGCAAATCGGCCGCTGACTGAATGAGCTGCCAAACGAAACGCCGCAAATTGCGCACAGTACACATTGTATGAGTGCTCCATCTAGAATATATGGGAGGCAAACAGTCAGCCGCAAACTATTTGCCTAATTCAATGGGTCCACATCCTAAACCTATACGCGACTGCCATTGTCGCTCATATGCTGCATCAGGTATAGGAGTGAGCGGGACGCCTCGCTTAGCGGTGATTATATTTAGCGTACCACACTCTTGAATCACCACAATTGTCTACCAAAAGCAACGATAATGTATTAAGTGATTGGTGAATGTGAAGTTTAATTTTATGATGTGATTATTCCCAGGTTAGTTTATTTATTCCTTAGCTTCTTTTATTATTTTTAGGTAAATGTGGGTTTTGTATGGGTTTAAAATAGAATATCAAAAGTATAAAGTAAAAAGCGTAAATAGGAATACTTAGCCCAATGTTGATGAAATGAAATGTCATTTATTTGTAAATATGGGTAAACAATACAGATATCATATTTGTGTCTTAGTACCACCATATTCAGCCCGAAAGCGTACAAATTTTGTTAAAGTCTTTTGACTTGGAATTAAGTACAGATACTTTATGTCAATTATCGAAAAAATAAAATTAATTACAATACATTAAATGTCACAACATAAAACATTCAAGATTATTAAACTTTGCAAAAATTCACACTGTTGATAGTAAATTGTTGTAGGTGTAGGTAAATTAATAATAATTATCTAATCTTTTTTTTTTTGTTTTTCTAATCTAATCTAATAATAATAAGTCACTTTCACTGTGATATTATAGTATCCAATGGAAAATATATGAATATAAATATTGAATCATGTACAATACACATAATATAAAATACATTTTACTAGTTTTAATTCTCACTCCGCTACCTCGAGGTGGACCTTGGTGGACTCCTCAGATTCCCTGATATGAGGTGGACTCTGAAACGAGAACGCGCCACTCGTGACGTTCATCGAATTCGTTCTTTTGATGAGCGCTCTGGCTCGAATGCCATTAGCTCGAATATTTGTTAAGTCGACTGACGTAGAGTCGATTATTCGTTCAGTTGAAATTCGGATGCTCGAATTTTGGTTGGTAGATTTTGGCTGAAAGTTATTATATAGAGCTGCTCTATTTATATTTTATTTTTACTTGAATATATATATATTTATTTATTTATTTTATATAAATGTCAATCTTAAAACTATCCGTACCTATCCGTTAAAACTTCTTTAGTCGAATAACCCGCCCCTTGCCATACCCGGTGCAAAGGGCGGCGTTGCCACGCTGTATTGCTATGGCCAGTCTTTGCACCAGGTAGGACCCGGAGTAAGGATCACATCCCCTATCCCCAAGGCATTTACATTATGTCCATATTCTTAAATTAAATAATAGGTAGGTACTTACATATTTTTCTGCTACTTACATCTTTATTACCTATTGAAATATTGACTATGAGGATATTTTCAGGAGAACAGGACGCTATAATTATCCCAACTAAACGCGGAGGCATGAAGCTGCTGATGGATGATCACGTTTTCGTGAAGAACAAGGCCTGGGCGAATGGGAGCAGCGTACACTGGAAATGTAGCAGGAAAGGCTGTAAAGTAACCGTTCTCACTTACGAAAACAACGTACTCAAGATTACGGGCAATCATACTCATGAGGCTTAAATTAAAATTGATCATTATTCTTAAAACTATAGTGAGTTATTACTTCATTATATTATGAGTATGTAAGTACTTATATTCCGTCCCAATCAACTTTTACATGGATGTAAACAAACATGGCGTTTGAAAGTTCACCGAAAACAATTATTAGACTAATTATTGGCTTAGGTGGCAACTCACCCTTAAAAAAATCTCACCTATGGGTGAGATGCCACCTTCTAAAATTGTTAGTGGAATAGTGATTGGAAATTTCGATCGTTTCACTCTGAACAGACTCATTTGAGTCGTACTGACCAAAGCTGGCTAAATGGATCGTGATCATCAGTAAATAAGTAAGTGCGGTTAGTGGTTTGTTTACCTTTACGGAAAATTGGATTGGGACAGACCATATACGGCTCTCATTTTTTTTATTAATGTCATATAATTTATTAAAAATCTAGTCCAAATTATTAAGACAATGTCAACCTTAAAAACCAAACTAAATTGGCCATGGACGGCCTTTGCATATGAAACGACCCTGTTGAAACTTGTAGGTCTCAAACACTGGCTTCAATTTTAAAAATTCATTTTAATCCGATGTTTATAATAATTAGTTCATAAGCTGTTAGCGACAAACCTAGGTAACACTCACTTCTCTTAAACCGCGTTTTAATTCACACGTAGAAATTAGATTTACAGTTAGAAATGCACCGTGGCATAACTTTGAAGTCACGTTTATGGCTAACAGGGGGAAGGTTAGATTTTGTCTTAAGCGCAAAACTAATCTTACGTAAAAGTGAGCTAGACGACGCTAGATTAGCGACGATTAAATTCAGTAGGTATGCGACTAATTTAAAAACAAGCAGAAATTATTTCAAAAAAACAAAAAAACGCGACTGCAAAAAAACTATCTCCTTTTGTTTAATTTTCATACCCTATGACACTCCCGTAATCAAGACGAATCTAACGATACCTCTTACACCTAAACCTCATACACCATCTGGACATGGAATGGACATACATACACCCGAAAAACATTACCCTCCTTCTGGGGCAGTCGGGTAAAAATAGAAAACAAATGCATTTTTCGGGTTTTCTCCTAATTATAAAAAAGTTAATGTGTGTTTATAAGTACTTATTAAGATGTAGAGTTGTCTAGAAAAAGAATTTATTAAAAAGTACATATTTTATTATTTTATTTATGTATAAGCTGACCTGTATTCAGACTAGGGCTGCAGTTGTCAATAAAAAAGCTTAACTGATAAATTTTTGACGTGGTTTTGGTGTGTAGTCCAATAAAATTTGACAAAACATCATAACCTATGCCATCATGTACCTATCTATCTAGTTATAATATGTACATACATACATAATGTTACCTAAAATTAATATATTTACTTAAATAAATAAATAGTATATTGTGACATTCACTTTCCTAATTTATATTAATATTGTTTAATTTTGGAACATCGAAAACCTATTATTTTATTTATTTATTTAAAGTGAGATTTAAACACGATGAAAAATTTTCTTGCCGTGGGCAGGACTTTACCCTGCGACCTTGTCATTCCTCGACACGCTCTTACCAACTGAGGTTCAAGTCCAGCCCACGGCAAGAAATTTTTCATCATGTTTTTTGTTCACCGAGCATGGATAATGCGTAATACAAATTTAAAATAAGATTTATTTTAATATTCCAGCATTCTTTACAACCACAAAAAGCGGTTACCGATGTCTAGACATTGGTAAAAATCGATTTACTCTCCATCAACACGAAGGCTTCAAGATTAGGTGGCGATGTGTGAAGAGGTACGAGGGTTGTTCATCGTTCGTCACCACCATCGATAACGTCATCATTAAACAACGTGATGAACACAACCACGGATGATGTGCTGACTTTTGGCTCATGCTAGCGCAGAGTCGAAGCGCATCGAAGCGTTAAATTCTTCACAATAAAATTAAACGTCTGAAAAAATATATACAATCTTGGGGTGTGTATTTAGAGACTGATGAACACCGATACCCGATTGAACAAACTTCGTTCGATAGAAAAATATCGCAATCATTTTCATGTATTTTAAAATGAAAATTCCTATGTCTAAACTGAAATAGTTATTCATACTAAACATATATTAAAATGTAGGGAATTATAAATACGAGAGAAAGAAATCTGATTTTTGTTGGCGTATTTTTATCTCCCTGTTAAAAGTCATCCAAAATTAATAAAAATGCAAATATGGATACACTGTGCCGTGTGTGACTCTTCACTCCGCCGCTGCGGGACATCTTCTTTCTCATTCTTGAGTTTGACAGATGGTATCGCCTTAAGACGAAATTGTATCAGCGCTGGTCGCTCGTAGACGTGCGTATTCCAGCGAGTGCGCGCTTCTTTCTGTTTATTTCAGAAGAAATATGTGCATTACGTTGTGCTTCAATGAGCTTCGACTGTGCGCTAGCATGAGTTGAACATTCTACATTCATGGCATACTAGTTCGCACTGCGTAACCAAGGCTTTAAAACTACAGTATGCAACAGTGTATCTTAGAAGTCATTTTTATGGATTGTTATTTTAATAAATAATAAATATCAATGGAATATAGGAAAAGATTTATGCGGTATTTAATTTACCTTTCGTATGTATAATTAGAATTACAATGGCCCAAAAAATATTTATGATATTCTAAGACAAATTCTTGCAATGCCTCTCCGTTCCCTGGAGAGCCTCAGCTTTGTGGCCAATATATGTATATATTTTATCTTTCGCAAACCAGAAAAGTTGTTGTATATAATCTAATATCTAATTATGCTTTTAGGTTTCTTCTTCCAGCTATCATTTTGTGGTCAACCAATTCTGGTGATGGGCGAGCATAAGTTTCATAAGGCCAAGGAATTTTCCTCCTCCACCAAGATCCGCTGGCGATGCTACAAAAGAAACGGATGCAAATCCACCGTTATCACTAATAATGGCTAT
Organism: Tachystola acroxantha; assembly: GCA_963506565.1. Taxonomy (NCBI): domain Eukaryota; kingdom Metazoa; phylum Arthropoda; class Insecta; order Lepidoptera; family Oecophoridae; genus Tachystola; species Tachystola acroxantha. Next base: position 10,668,476 of record OY735879.1, read on the forward strand.
ATTGTGCGTAATGATAATAACCATAATCACGACTGACTGTTCATGAGCAATCTGCTACATCATCTCGAGCAGTCAGCTATACTTTCAGGACAGTTTGCTACGTCATCTTGAGCAGTCTGATACACTTCTCAGTCAGTCTGAAACATCTTCTCGAGTAGTCAGCTCCATATCTCGAGTAGTCTGCTACATTATCTCGAGCAGTATGCTACATATCTCGAGCAGTCGACTGCATCATCTCGAGCAGTATGCTACATATCTCGAGCAGTCTGCTACATCATTTCGAGTAGTCAGCTACACATCTAGAGAAGTCTGCAGAAGACTCGAAGTGTGCCTTGATTAGTTAAAGTATCTACCTTATGTAACAGCGTCGCTCTGAAGCCTCTAGAAAAGGTACTCTACTTTAGAATGGTTTCTTTCGACTCTAGAATAGTACCTACCTATATTAAAATAATATACTCGTAGTTTGTTAATGATTTTAAAATATACCTTTCATTTCTCATTTGTAAATTATGTAATTTTTTTGCGTGTGTGCGGATTCCACTGAGCTGAGAAGCAGTATATGAATTGACCAATCACACAGCGGAGCGGAGATTTCAAGCATTGTGATTGATGAATTCATGCATCGCTAGGGTCCACTTCGCTTCATACACAGCCTAAAGTGGTAGTAAATGTTATTTCCTAACCCTGTTCATTCTAGGTCATTCTGTATAAATTTTAAATATCTACTATTGCTTTTAGAAATCTCGTTTCTGTCATCAAGGCGTGGTCAACCTATATTAGTGGTGGACGGGTATAAGTTTCACAAGGCGAAGGATTTCGTCTCATCCACCATGGTCCGTTGGCGATGCTGTAGGAGAAACGGATGCAAAGCAATCGTTATCACTGTCAATGGCAACATTACGCGTATGGTCAATGAACATAATCATTATTAATTTATTAATCAGCTGCATCTGCTACAACCACATCATCTTGCTTGTGTTCAACTATAGAATATTTATACTGTATAATGAAATAAAATTGTTTATTAATCATTGATTGAAAAATATGTTTTTTCTTTTCCCATGCTTGTACACTACGTTATCGCCTCGCGTATATTCCAGCCAGGCTTAAGGGGCTGCCAGCTGACAAACTTAAGCGCGAGAAACAAGATGTCCCGCAGCAGCGGAGTGAAGAGCATGGCACCGTGACTCCATATTTGAATTTTTATTATTTTTGGACGAATTTTGGCAGAAAATAAAAATACGCCAATAAAAATTAGATATTTTTAAAACAAGTTCTCGTGTTTATAATACCCTACATTTTGATATACATCTTGTATGAATAACTATTTCGGTTTAGACATAATTTTCATTTTAAAAGAATGGAAATGTTTGCGATTTTTTTCTATCGAGCGAAGTTTGTCCAATCGTGTGTATTAATCAGTCTTTAAATAGATACCCCAAGATTGCTATACATTTTTTTCAGTTTTATTTTAGTAGTTAGTGTCGTATAGCCTTCATAGAAAAACTGAAAATCCACGCACACCCAGCCTTAAGTGGTATTTTGTAGAGCAGAATAGTTGATATATTTTGTCATCGTCATATCATTATTCTTGTCAAAATTCAAATAATGATTTTCGATCGCTCAATTGTTGGAAAACCGCGACATTTATCTAAAAATTAAATCAGTGAGATGACGCTCAAATTGATGGTATACGGAGGAATAAAAGACATGAACTTTGGATATAAGGACCTTGAAGTATTTAGTTTCAAAATTGTATATTTTAGTGTATGCTTTTATATCATTGTCAAGCGATCTACTAATTTTATTTTCATTACGACTAGTAGGCATTATGTTAGTATTATGTCTATTGTTTTTGCGTGCGACTTTAATCAATAATTTATAAGTAGCTTGCTGCATTTAAGGCAGTGCGCAGACCAGAACAAACATTATGAAGCGCGCACACTTCAAACGAGACGCCTCATAGACAAAGCTGTCTAATACCTACGAGAACTGCTCAGCGACAAGTCTGTCTTAAAACCGTCGTGACTCTGGTCTGCGCACTGCCTAAGCTCGTGCTTTCTGTCTATGAATTTCGGCGTCAGCACTATTTGGTCTCTTGAGTTTTCTCAACCTTACCTTATCTGTATAAATGCATTAAACTTTTTTTTACATTTAGGCAAGTTTGCACTCTTTGTGCCGTCTCGGCGAGGCCACTGTATCCTCAAGCTCGGCCGACACAGATTCCACAAGGCCGAGGATGGCCGCGGCCGAACTAGGTGGCGCTGTTGGAAACGGAAGCGGGGATGCAAAGCCATCGTGTTCACTATAGATAACCAAATCATAAATATGAATTTCGAACATAATCATGATGAATGATTAGACAATTATTAGAATATCAAATTTTGTTTATTAATTGTGGTTTACGTGTCATCTCATCGAACTAAAGGTACCATTCCATAGACGACAGTAACAGCAGTCAACGACGTGTCGCCGAGACAGGTGATCGAGCTACGTGTCGTGTCGTCTGCCGCAGCGGCAGGCGACGTATTGTCGCCGCGACATTATATGTATTTCTATGAACTACCTGCCGAAGCTAGCGATACGCCCCGTCTTTGTCGCTACGAGCCGGTCTACGTTCGTTTGGTGTTGCTATCTGCGGTCGGCTACGGAATGGCAACCTTTACTGTGCAGGCAAGAGTTTTACAATGGATGGACATCGAAGATGCTGTCAGTTTTATCTATAAAAATTTTAAATTCTGCCAACTATTGTAACAATTGACAATTTTGGTTGAATTGCGTTGTGCACATATTTACAGTAATTAAAATCAGTGTACGTCGGGACGCCAACGGGGACGCGAATGTTTTGCGATCACCTTGAAAAAGACCGTCGTAATCGGTCAAAACGTATGTTACGTAATTGCCAACTGAAACAATGTAAGTGAATGATATCCGTTTTAATAACAATTAATAATTAAAACTTAATTATGTTTCATGTATAACCAAAATCCCTGTCGAACTAAAGTAACTTCAGTTCGACAGTGAAATCGGATGTGATGGTACCTAGATGAGACGTAAATCACAATTTATTGTTTTATTGTAATTTATTTTTCGTAAATATTGTTTTGAGTGACGGATTGTTCATATGAATTTAAATTGTGTGTTTTTATTCTAATTCTTATGTTTCTTTCTAATATAAAATGTTTTGTTTTTGTTAGTTTGTATTTATTTTTTGTATCCTGTCGATAGTAATTTTTTCTTAGTTAATTAGTACCTTATAAATAATTTTCTTATAGCTTGCAATTTTAATCGACTTTCGAAAATGTGAAAATCTTAATTGGCCAGTTTCAATTACTTCAAGCTTCTAGTTATTAAACAATATGAGAGAGGTCAGAATTTTTTAAAATCATTCAATATAATTATGTGGTTTATTGAAATTATTATTCAAATGTCCGCTTCCTTTAATGTCCAGTTCCCACTGTCCACTTCCCCAAATGGCCACTACCCCAAATGTACACTTTCATACAGTGCTAGTAATTATTACAACTTTCTAATTAGCCTTTTTAAATTACTTTTAAACAAAATCTTTCTCTCAATTTAATGTCACTTTCTGGCAACTTGATTTAAAGTAGATAGAAGCAAATAGGTACTATGCCTAGTCTAAATTATGACAATGCAAGGTTTACATTCCTATATATTTTTTTGGTTTTAGTTGCGTGCTACGCGATGTCAAAACGAGGGAAGCAGATTTTAATGATCAACATTCACAAATTCCACAAGCAAAAAAGTAATAATTATGGCCTAACTCACTGGAGATGCAGCAGAAGAAACGGTTGTCATTCTACTGCTGTGACTTTACAAGACAAGATAATAAGTTACCAGGGTGATCATAATCACCGCTAGGATCCTATAGGTGGACTGCATAAGCAAGCATAGAATAATAAGAAGAGTAAGCTATCTTCAAGGAAAGGTACAATTTTGAATTCGCGAGTGTCGTATACAGACGCACACAGCGACACGATCTCAGACTCAGAGACCGTCAGTCAGTCAGTCAGTCAGTCAGTCAGTCAGTCAGTCAGTCAGTCAGTCAGTCGGGGCCGTGCAGGCATAAACTATACACGCTCGTACAGGGCGCTCGTGTCCGATTTATCTACCTGCTTTGGACCCTTACGCGACCGCGTTGTCATTTTAAATTATAATGTAATAATGCCCTGGTTGACTTATTTGTGATATGTACGTAGCCTACTATTCTTATTATACTATGGCATAAGTCAGTTCTCGCATGCGCCTGCGCTGACAGGGATCGGGAGGGGTTGATATTGCAGTAAGATCTACATTCTACACCTGTCCACCCCCTGCTCGTCGCACTATGCCCCGCGCCCCTGTAATTCTGGCTTCCCACGGTGCGCGAAATTGTGTATCCCCACGCACAGCGGACCAGCGCGAATAGCCACGCACCGCGCACCAAGGTTCTTCCCACTTCCCACATGCGTCGGTCCGTGACTATAGGCGCACCGCCACAGACGTGTCCGCGCTGCTACAGACGCGTCTGTTCCCACGGTGCGTGGTGCGGGCTGGTCCCTGGGAAACCAGCATGAGTCACTGGCAAGGACTGACTTCATGTGGTTTGTCACCTATAGTCGTGATTATGTTTTTTAACTATATTACATATTAACTATAACATAATGTCTTCTTAAATATACGCCATGCCGAAAAACTCCATTAATTTAATATGTATGATAGATAATGTACATAATATTACATGTAAGTAATAATATTTATTAAGTAATAAACTTCAATTTGTTCATTAGATTTATGTTTTCTTGGGAATTAGGTAATATCTACAGTATACCGTCTCATAAGTGTCTAAACAAAAATTATGATTTATAAAATTTATAACTTTTTTTACACAATTATGAATAGATTCATTCTTCAATTAAAACCTTCAAATGTTTATACCACCACACCATTGTAATTAGACAACCATATTTGTTTAAACAAACATATACTTATAAATAAATGCCCAATAAGACCAGCACCCATACTAGGATATACTATGTATGATGTAGGTAAGTGGTATCCAGGTTTTATACTTGACGCTATGCATAGGTACGTACGTGACCAATACGTACTCGATATCGCAGCCATTGTACTTATTGTGTATGTATGAAGGCTATTTTCAAATAATATTGTTTTTGGTGTTTTAGATATACAATTCACGATATCGAAGCGTGGGCATCGTGTGCTTTTGGTTGGCGAGTATAAGTTCCATAAGTACCGCGAATACGAGGCTAAGGTCCACTGGCGGTGTTCCAGACGGAGGGGCTGTAAAGCCATGGGCATTACTATTCACGACGAGCTCGTGAGGTTCTACAATTATCATAATCATGAATAAGACGTCGGAAAAGAGTAATCGCACGCTGTAACGCCGCGTAAAGGGATAAACGCCGCCTCAACTCGAGTCGTTCTTCTTTGCAAGAAACTTCATACTGCAACGCGCACTAATCGCCTCCGTAACGGCATCATACATATTTTGACTACTGTTTGACAGCGCGGGGTGAGGCGGGGCGGTGCCGGCTGGATCCCGTGTGCTTCTAGCTTTATCGGCCACGACCTCGACCTCGACGCAGTAGGCCGTCGTTGCGGCCAAGTGCCTCATATGGTTTCTTAGTTAACCCCTATTATGTAATGGCCCTATTACACGCACAGGTTTCACCACAGTTTTGTATTGGCGCGTATACCGTTTGACCAACTACATGTACGTTGTTCCGTGTACCAACTGGCTTGCGCAAACAACACTGTGGTGAAGCCTGTACGTGTAATAGGGGCATAACAGTGACAAGCTCATTCGCATTTCTATAATCCATTGCTCGGTTGATATGACATGAGTTAATGTTACCATTGAAACCCAGCAATGGAATAAGTATAGAAATGGGAACGGGTTTACTGTCAGTTCCACAATTAGACCGCTCACTGGTCGCTGCGGCCACTGGCCGGGGTCTTGGTCATCTAGTGCTAAAAGGGAACTTTAAAATAATCGTATCTTTTTAGAATTAATATTTGAAACTATAGTGAGCCATTACTACAAATTAATTCAGTAAGTATGTAACGGAAGCCGAAATTTATTATGGATCAATAACTAAACAAGTTTTGTTCTATGACTTGTATGAGAGGAGACGATATCAATTTGTATGAGACAATAATTCATTTTTTTTCTTATTCGAAAAGTCGTTGATCAATAGTTGTTTAGTTACCGATACTGAACATCCTCCCTTCGGCTTACTATAGCCATTTCGGTTACATCCTGTATATGTATAAACGGATACCACTCACTTATATTGCTGAATCCGGCAATTATACCAACAGTTTCGACCGATTTCGACGGTCTTTATCAAGGTGAATGCGACACGTCCGCGTCGCCTTTGGCTTCGTGATGTGCAATAGATTGCCGACTTCACATCCGTTGACATGTTTAAAATAATTTATAATCGCATCTTGTTCTTCCGTTGACATGTTTAAAATAATTTATAATCGTATCTTGTTCTTTCTTTGGTAGTCGAAATCTGCGCCTGAGCTCGATTTTGCCTTATAATGAAATACTTTTGTCTTATTAGAAAATAAATACTTTGTCATCGCCTCACTTCAAAGTTCAAAGTTTACATATTGTTATAATTTATATTTTTAATAAAATTTATGTGCAATTTATTGATTGTATTTTGATTAAATAATACTTGTATTGTGTGTCAGAGAGTATATTGATTATGCTCTAACTAATACAACAATATTTTTCTTGTTGTTTTTTTCAGCATATTTCATAAAGAATCGATATGGAAATACAGTTCTGGTATTCAACGGCAATCGATTTAATAAGAGCGCCGAGTATCTCAACAAATTTATATGGCGATTCGTCAAAAGAAACAAGGGTTGCCGCTCAGCTGTCCATACTTGCAATAAATAATACTGCACTACACTGAACATAATCATGAATGACGTACGTCAATCTTTATGACGTATCTGAACATAACGCCGTATTAAGGCGAGGTGTTGGGACGTTTTTAAGTTTTTCGATGAAGGCTACGGCACTAACTACTGAAATTAAAGGCCTGAAAAAAATATATATCAATCTTGGGGTATCTATTTAGGGACTGTTGGCTACCGATACACGATTGGACAAACTTCGCTCGATAGAAAAAAATCACAAACATACCCCTTTCCTGTCTTTTCACTCGAGTAGTGTGTCTAAACTAAAACAGTTATTCATACAAAATATATATCAAAATGTAGGTTATTATAAATAGAAGAGCTTGATGAGATGAAAATCTGTTGTTTGTAACGTTTTTTTATACCAGGCAAAATTTAAGAAAAAACACAATTTGTATAAATACAAATGCACGGCGCTACGAGCTTCAGTCAGTGCGCCGCTGGGCGCTGTCGAGGTCGGACCTGTATCGATTTTTGCCAAATGTTCCACTTTGGTCTTTACCTGGAATGCTCCCACGATCGTCATAACGTAATAAAATTTAAAATAATACGAGTCGAATTTGGTCACACCTATACTTTAAGATTATTAGTTTACTAATCACGGAATGATTGTGCATCGTTTTGAATATAAAAAGGACTCATAACCTAAAACAGATATTCCTTACCACAATAGATTTTTCGCGAACCATGTTTTTGAAGTCATCATACTACACGCGACACGAACACCAACAATTTTGTTACGATTCTCTGGTAAACATCGCACCGCCTTAACCTTATCTGCAAGCCAAAGGTTGACTGGTCGAGAATGCCGCATGGCATTAAGTCCGCCTGTACAAGTACATTATATTGTGTATAAAGAATAAATGAATGAAATGAAATGAACACCAGTGTCGAGTGTCGTATATTGGGAGCGAGCAGTGGTCTGATAATTGCAGATGAAGACAAGTCGGCTAACATTACAGTGGGGCTATAACATTACGGTTCTCAAAACGATCAAATCAAACCATGTCATAGCGGCCGTGAAAGGGACAGTGCTATTGCATTGGTATAGCGGCGTCTCTGGTTGGCGCGCCATGACATGGTATAATTTCATCGTTTTGAGAACGGTAATAGGGGGGCTGATCAGTAACTTCCAAATTGACCAAAGTGGAACAGGCCAAAACAAATGACTATTGACGGTGATTTGTCCCACAGAGCAAACAAACAAACAGCAATCGAACTTAAAATAGTTTATACGTAGTTGCTACTTGTAAAACTATGTACAGTGAACATCACATAAAGTTTGCCACATTTTACTCTACGCACACTCGCACAGTGATAATAAATACGGGCCAGATTTCAGTAGCTATGCAAGTGTAGCTGTGGTGTGTAATGTGGTGTGCGATATATACCTGTTTTACTCTAAGCACAGTGATAATACGGGCCAAATTTCAATAGCTGGGTATGGCCGTCAAAAACTGTACATTTGAGAAATAGTCAGTGTCCCTCACATTTATTAATAAAAAAAATCATTTTTCTTTGTTTTATCTTAACTTGTAAAGGTGGTTCTGATTCGCGGAGTTTATGTTATAATTCATATTATATTTGATATGTTCACTTCTGTTTCCTTTTAAGCAGGTGATTAATTTTTTTAAAGAGGTTCATGTTTGTTTCCATACAAAAAGCGTGTGTCCCACTACGACATCTCGAACATTGAAGACATAAAAATACTACAAACTTTTCGAAACCTCATAACTTTTGGAGTGGTTAACGTTCTTTATAAAATTTTATATATCCTATTGAATTCTTTTTTTTAAATATCGCAATAAAACTATTTCAAAGTGAATTTTAAAAATGTGTCTCAACTTTTCATCACGATTGTTACTTCACGTATGTTATCATAATGCAAGACAAATAAACAAGATTCCAGGGCCATAATATTCTTTTTCGCTTCTGGCAACACCACACTACAGGTTAGCCAACTCCTAGATAAAACCGTAAATTACTTTTTGACAAAATGAACATTGAGTCGGTCAGCATTTTTTGTCTCGAGAATATTTTTGATTTTTAAAAGCGAATTGCAAGGTAAGAACATAACTTTATTCATATTTTAAATTTTATGTGTAGATATAGTCTATTCATTTAACAAATACGTACATCGGTGGGCCTTTCTGACTTCAAAACCCGCATGATTAACAGGTTTTAGGCTATGTCCACAGCAAATTTTCTTCACGAATGATACCATGTGTTACTATATGTGTTACGTAACATTCGTGATCTATTGTTAAGCTAAGTGTACACGCCACGTGGCGCCACCAATCTTTAAAAAAATCAATTCTTCTATATTAAACCATTTATTTAAAATGTGGCACATAAAGATTGTTCCTCTAAATGAATATTATTTTTTAGTTAACTATAAAGTGATCTAGAAAGTAAACAGTAAGAAACGGGTTCTTCTGTTTCTTACTGTTCTAAAGTGAGATCACTTTATAAAGTGTAAATAGTTATTAAAAAATAATATTCATAAAGGGGAACAATCTTCATGTGCCACATTTTCAATAAATGGCTTTATTTAGGAGAATTGACGTTTTTAAGATTGGCGGCGCCACTTGATAAACCGAATACTAAACAATTAAAATTGGTTAAAAAGTGGATATAAAATAAAACTATTGCAAAGCTTGAACCTCTCCTTTTATTTTGACAATTGCAAATCATAAATAAATAATTTCATATCATGTATTCCATGCTTTACAGAGTTCACGAGTGTTACCTTCATTCACGTATGTTACCATGTGTTACCAATTCACGAACGTTATTGTACAATTTTTGACGGCCATACCCAGCTACGTAGTTATAGACTGATTCAATATACACTGTGCCTACTTTTAAAAGTACAGTCAACAGCACAATAATGTGTGTCATGTTTTACCCTACGCAGTGATAACACGGGCCAGATTTCACCATCACTGACGTCACACCTGACACCAATAATAATACTTACCTAACATCACGTTAAAAAATTCGTCATTTATTTAGTTTTATTGATACACTTGACAGTTTGTCACTTAAATTTGTCAAAGACAGATTTGTTGTAATGTAATCTCTATGGTTATTACCATTTTAATAAATTTTGTATTTTATAAGAATTTATGCTCAATTTTTTATTAAATCGCGCGAAAGTACTTTCAAAATATATTCCCCTAGCAAATAATTTGATTATTAAAAATTTTCACTTTTATTGATTTTATTACAACAATATTACCTAATTGACATTCCTATTATAACAGGTCTTTTTTTCCGTCAGATTAGTATTAACATAGTATTTTATTCTACTACGTCATACTATCATACGTCAATATAAATAACTTAAAAAATAATTAAAAAATATAACCTGATACCTGATAGACAAAAGTTCAAGATTGAAAGAAATATTTTCCGACAATCGCGAAAATTGAAATAAGTAACTCCGAAGCTGTCAGACTTGGGATATCCCTCATCATCAGTCTATTTATATTGCCCCACTGCTCGGGCAAAGACCTTCCCTTACATCGAGGGAGCTCGGGCCATAATCCACCACGCGGGCCCAGAGCGGGTTGGCGGATTTCACATGCCTTAGATTTTTTTTTCTTCTTCTACGACATGCAGGTTTCATCACGATGTTTTTCTTCACCGTTTTGAGAGCACTCGGTAAATGTACGTAAGTTTTTCCGTCGAAAAAAACGAGGATAACTCATTGATACATGGCTGCCCTGGCTGGGAATCGAACCTGGGACCTCCATATTGCAAATCCATTGACCCAACCACTGCGCCACCGAGCTCTGCTGGGATATCCCTATTTGGCATTAAATGGGTCGATAATGTTGTCACCGACAAGTGGACTTCGGTATATCGTCTATCCGTGGGACATTCTGTATAGGTAGGTATTATTATGGGTAGCGAGCTGTGACGTCACAGTGAGGACACTGGTTACGCTTACTCTGTGTACCTGCGCGAGTAATGACCCCGATCAATGCGCGTCATCCCTCTCTCGCCCCTCCCTCGCCCCGCACCTCACCCCCTCACTAGGCTCAAATGACCCAATGGCCTCGCCTTAATAAACAAAACTCAGTTCTCAAGAGACCGTCAAGCTCACACTTGATAACGTATTTGCTGATTGCAGGCGAACCGCGACTTGAGAAATATTCATAAACGTGATTTAAAGTTACGCCACCGTAGGTGGCTCCCTGTCCCTTTCTGTATAAACCTTTTTCAACGAAGTGTGAAAGGGATAGCAACACGATTTTCGGAAAGTGAGGTTTAACTAGGTTTATGAATAACAGCATTTGTGTGCAAATCATTGATTTGATATATTAATGCCATTTTTATTTCAGTGATCATGATACCCAGCCGTTATAAGAGGAAAAACTTAATGATGATAAATAAATACACGTTCTCTCAATATTCTCCGACATTTTGGTATTGCACTAAGAGGAAGGCGGGGTGCTCGGGGAAAGCGCGCACAGATCATGCAGGGAGACTTAGGATTATAGAAGAGAATCATAATCATGACCCACCGTTATATCATTTAACTCAAAGTGGTGAATATATTCTTATCAAATAGACTTCAACATCATCATCAGCGCGTATCACTGCTGGACGTAGGCCTCTCCTAAAGCCCGTCTCTCAACCCTACTCTCGACCCTCTGCATCCAGTCCCTGCCAGCCATCTTGCGAAGGTCATCCCTCCATCTAGTCGGGAGGCGTCCCACATCACGTTTACCCGTTCGTGGCCTCCATTCGAGAACTCGTCTACCCCATCGGTTCTACGACAGATGTGACCAGCAGACTGCCACTTCAGTTTACTGATTCTATGAGCAATATCAACCACTTTTGTCTTCTGGTGGATATACTCGTTTCTTATTCTGTCTAGAGAAATGCCAAGAGTAGCTCTTTCCATAGCTCGCTGAGCGACTTTGAACTTGTGGGCCAGTCTCGCCGTCAATGTTCACGTTTCGGCCCCGTAGGTGATCACTGGCAGGACGCACTGGTTGAAGACCTTAAGTTTTCAGGCATTGTGGTAGTGAATACAAATAGACTTACATTTTGATAAAGTGGACGCGGATAAATAATATTCTTGGGGGCAAAGACATTCACTGATTTATGGACCAAAGTTTTGGTGTTCCAACTGGCATACACGAAGAGATAAGTATACAGTCTCAAGAAGGTTGGGATTTTCACAAGAAGTACTTGACCGATTGTAAAATCAATTTTACTAGTAGATAGTTTATAGAACAAACTATGTAATTGTAAAGATTTTCAAAAACAATCAAATACTTTTTGAAAAAAAAAATCTACGTTCATAACGCTCCTGTACAATTTTCTCTGTGATAGACCTTATGGTTGCACTTCACTTGGCTATTCGTATTCGCTATTGGATGTTTGTGATATTTATCAGATACTTACAAATACATACAAATAAGACGAATATTTTGTCAAGCATACCAAGCACACATGGCAATTAGGACAAATACGCAAATATGAATAGCCAAGTGAAGTGCCACCATTACGCAAAAACAAGAGAATTCTAAGGTACATATAAGTATTATTGTTTATCATTAAATATATTTTTCTATATAATGATCGCGATGGTTAATTTGGAAATAAGTTTGTGAATAAGTTTTTGTTTTAAATAGTCATGTGGTTATTCCTAAAACAATTTACATTTATAGTGAATTATTTATTGTTGTCTGTTAATACAAATTCGTTAGTGGTTATAATATTATTGTACCTACGCATTGTGTGTTCTATTAATTATGAATAAATTTGAATATATCTATGAAAATACTGATTCAACTATTATAATCAGAAGGGTTTATTGGAAACTGGGATATAAACCTTGTTTCTGACAAGAAAACACTACATTGAAAATCAATATAAAATAATTGGTAGATCAAGATTATCCCTGGTTCGTATCTATATTTACTTGGTTGGAGAAAAATACCTAATAGTTTATTGAACAACTCATTCTGGATTTAATTCAATATTTCTTATCTACTTAAACAATACATTTTGAAGCCATAAATTGCTTACATTCTAGATTTAAAACATATTTTTTCCTAGGTAACATGAATAATATTGCTACCGTTACATTATTGCAGATATGTTAAACGCTCTTTTGCTGGCTCGATTCGCGACTAAGTCGTCTACACACATTTACGTTGGAGGTCACAAGTTCTTCAGGCATTCGCGCGGTCTTATCGGGAACAGAATGCGGTGGACATGCTCGAAGAAACACAAGCACAAGTGTAAAGCCTCCGCTGTCACCATCGACGATGTTATTGTATCAACATCAGGTGTGCATTCACACAGCTGAATTTACTTTTACTGTTTGTACAATTAAGAGACCCTCCACACTAGCGTCATTCGAGCGTCTTGTCCGCACGCGCGGCGTCGACGAAACGCATGCTCGGCGCCGCCGCCGTCGCGCTAAACGGCGTCTTTCGAACGTTGTCGTCCTTCACATTTTCATTTTGTTTTCCTTGGACTACAACGCTCGAAAGACGCTGCTGGCGTGACGTCGCCGCCGAGCAAGCGCTCGAACGATGCTAGTGGTCTCATAAGTTCGTGTTTGGGTGCTTTAAGCCACGGTTTGAAAAAAATAGTATTAATGAAAGCCTTTTAACATTAAGTGATGGTTTAAAACGATATTTTTCCCTTTTGAATAGAATACCTAAAACATTAGTATTAGACCATTTAGGTCCTACATAAGGCACAATTTAGGCAGTTATTTATTAACTGTCACAGTCTTATGCATTTTTCTATAATCCGGTTTTGTAGTTGTTTGATATTCACATTCCAATATTTGTTTGACATTAATTTATATTTTATTTTATTTTGATGTTTTAAAATTGTTACAAAATGTTCGTCACAAAATTATTATCGTCGTTCGATTGTTACAAATTAATGTTATGATTATGAAATATGATTATTAATTTATATAAAAAATTGACGGTTTAAGTGTCGTACTTGTCGGTAGCATTCGTTTCACAAACGGACGAGTGTAGCGCACGTCTTTGCTCGCGTAACAAAGAACACTATTCGCGAACCAAATATTTGGTGAGTAGATACATTGAAACGAATATAATTGAGCTACAAGCTCAACCAACACTCGCCAACCAATTTTTCAATGCGAAAGCACTCGATGAGTACATAACAGCCCTTAATAGCACGTTTGGATATTTGTTAGGTAGTTTGACAATATTTGTATTCTGATTTTAATTTATAATTATTACTTATTAAATTATTGCGAATCAAATTTAGTTAAATATTTTTAGTATTTATGTAATAATTTTAGTTTTATTTCCAATATTCGTTTTATGGTGGCACTTCACTTGGCTATTCGAATTTGCGTATTTGTCATATTCGCCATGTGTGGTTGGTATTCTTGACAAAATATTCGTCTTATTTGTATGTACGTCAAGTATTTGACAAATACGACAAACATCCAATAGCGAATACGAATAGCCAAGTGAAGTGCCAGCATTAGAACAATGGGAGAATAATAAAATAATCATATTTATGATTTTAGGTGAGGTCATCACTATGGTCAGGGGTGGCAAAATGTTGAAATATGACAACTATTTATTTAATAGAAAACAGGCAGCGAGGCACGGGCGCTGGATATGGTATTGTACCTATCGCAAAGGGTGCAAAGTCCGTATAACAATGTCCGATGACCACAAAGAAGCACGATTTTCCGGAGATCAGACACATCAACACCCACCACCTAAATTATATCGCATTAAAAAGGAAAATATGAAAAATTTGGTTAAAGTAGCATGTGTTGAGTAGGTTTGAGCAAATACAATATTTTATTTACCTACTTATTTAATATTCAGCTATGTCCCACTGCTGGGTAAAGGCCTCCCCCAACCCTTCCATTCATCTTTATTCTGCGCAGACTCAGACAAATAAAAATAAGTAGAAATAAAATAAAATTCCAATTCGTTTTAGTTATTTCCTATTTTAGAATTAAAACTATAGTGAGCCATTACTAAAATTATTATATATAAACGGATATCACTCACTTATATTGTTGAAGTCGGCAACTGTCGGTCTAATTGCCGACTTATACAATAAAAAAAAATTACTAGAAATTTACATTTACAGTATATTTTTACTAATGAACTCCGCACTAGGTTATACCTGTGTCGCGGTAGTTCTAATTTGTATTACCTATCAATACATAAACAAAAAGAACTCGGTCGACAATTTTGGCTCACTAGGTGATAATTTGTGTGCGTGTGTGTTTGTGAGTGATATCCGTTTATATATAATAGTTATTTCCTAAATTAAATAAGATGCAATTTTTTTAAATCTAATAGTGTCGGGCTGATGTCGTTGCACTAACTCCTATATTATGTTCACACATTCGCGCGAATGGCGAGCCATTCATACATGAGAGAGAAAGACGCAGTTTCGTTGAATGTTTAGTGGTAATGTCAACGTGAAATGAAAGATTAGAATAAAGTTGCTTATACATATTAGTAGACTTCAAAATGTACAAAATGGTGCTTTCTTTAATTAGAATAAACGTAAACCATTGTTTAATTTCAGGTGAAATAATAACGATGTCCAGAGGAGGAAAACTGTTATTATGGTCGAATCACACTTACAACCGGATGAATAAAACGAAAGACAGCAACCGACGACGGTGGTACTGTTCCAAATATCACAAGGGATGCAAAGTAACTATTATAACGACGCTAGATTTCGTAGTAACCCAAGCATATGGTTACCACATTCATGACCCACCAAGATTGTTCAAAATGGCGAATGATAGTTATACCGCAATTTAATTTGAAATATTCAAATTCATGCTACAGAGTCGATGCGCATCGAAGCGTCAACCAATCAATCAATCATAAATGACATTGCCAGATTCTACCCCACCATCAACCGCATGATATACAAGATAACGAATAAATGTAAAAATATCTCCGTTCTTTATTAAAATTATTGGTTTAAAATAAAGTTTTGTATAACATGCGAGTTGAAAAAACAGCTTAATTAAGAATTCAGAATATAGTATGAAATCGAAGCGAATTATTCATTTTCTACTACTCTCGCAACTCCTACTGATTGTGATTATGCTATATAAAACCTGTAATAAGTCCCCAACAAAATGATAGGTATAGCTTCAATGGTTTCGTAGTTTTGTAGGTGGGGCAAAGCTCCATTGAAATGTGGCAATGTCATTTGTACCGATTTCATGTCTATAATCTAGGTAAGTGGTCGGTGGTCATACTAAATAACATGTAATACAAAATCTTAGACATATATTTTGTCGGTTTTACGACTATCAAAATTGTATGAAAATCGACCCAACTCAGATTCCGCTCATATTCAAAACTGTCTATGACTTACCTATGTCTATTTGTTATTTAATGCATATTAATTACATAATCTACTTCTAAGTTTATTACATTTAAGTAAGTACCTATGTATGATAACTAGGATAAAGTTGATTTGAAGTGTTTTCACAATTTAAGCACTCTTTCAGTTCTGTTTTTAAATTAATGTTT
The DNA here is from genome assembly GCA_963506565.1 of Tachystola acroxantha. NCBI lineage: Eukaryota > Metazoa > Arthropoda > Insecta > Lepidoptera > Oecophoridae > Tachystola > Tachystola acroxantha. The sequence continues at coordinate 10,684,978 of OY735879.1, forward strand.
TTAGCGAAGTGTGAAAGGGACTACAACGCGTTTAAAGAAAATAAGGGTTCAACCAGGTATATGGCTAACAGCATAGGTGTGTGGGTGCAGCTCAGAGAAATAATTTATTCCTTATTTCTCTGAGGGGTGCAGTAACTAGATAATTAGTGTATTTTTATTTATTAAAATACTTAAACTTTTTGTGCATTTATTTATTCTTATATGCCTTTTTATTTCATCCGATAGAGCTATCAAGTAAATTGTGACGCAAGCAGAAACTAATTAAAGCCCGACACATACAGCGCGATCTGCACGCGGCTTGCGGCCTTTTTTTTACCCAGCTAAAACATACAAAATCATGTGTCACCACGCCCGGGGGAGCGTGTTGGTTATGTCGGAAAATAGTAAGAAATCGAAGCGAATTATTCAATATTTTTGTTATTCTTCTATAGGAGTTGCGAGAGTAGTAGAAAATGATACTGATTATGATTATGCAATATGAAACCTGTAGTAAGTCCCCAACAAAATGATAGGTACAGCTTAAATGGTCACGTAGTTTTGTAGGTGGGGCAAAGCTCCATTGAAATGTGGCAATGTCTTTTTATTGTAATTTAGCATCAAGTCAAGTCAAATTTCTTTATTGCAAGTAAGCACGTTGTGTACATTTTTGCACGTCAACATATTTTTGAATTTACATTTACACCACTTTGCAATGAAAAGGAGGTGCCAACGCTGAGAAGAAAAATGGTTGCCTGTAAATTCGGTATACGGGCGAAAGTTTTACGTGACAACGACGAAGGGAAAGTGGAAGGGACGCGTGCCTCTCACTCGCTCTCATTGTGAGCGCATAACGTGAGCGGAGCGTAACGCAGTTTCTTGAAGTGTCACCCGGCAAACCAATTTATAAGACGTTGTCACGTCAAAAGTGGCAATTAACTCTCAGCAGCACATCTTTTATAATAATAATAACACAATTACTAGGTATTACACAACTATTACTATTATTAGTAATCTAGACTTTATCCCTCATGCGGAACCGGTGACACATACCATGCATGTTCATCGTTTAAATAGTCATCTATTCTGTAATACGCCTTCTTCCGTGGTGACACTTTCTGGCAACTTCTTATAAAAGCGAATACAGTGCCCCATCTAAACACTGATAAAACATTACTTGCTTACAGCACCGGTATTCCAGTATGCTACATCTAGTCGTGGCCAGACAGTTATTAAGATGGATAAGTACAGGTTTTTGAAAGCGTACACGAGGAGTAGTAAAACTAGATGGCGCTGTATTAAGAAGAACAGCGGCTGTAGGGTCAGCCTTACGACTATTGACGATAACATTGTGAAGACTACTGGCGCTCATAATCATGATTAACTTGTTAAATATTCTCGTAATGTAGCTACATGGAGCTGTTAAGTACTTATAAGACATGAATATATCAGACTTATGGCCTAAACTAAGATTCTATATGCTATGGGTCCAGGAGACATACACACACTTAAATATAAATGTGAAGCAAGCGATGGCTAAATTGGACGCATGACGTCAGATCCGCTGGCTAAATGGATAACGCGCCAGGTTGCATATAATCCGGAAGTATAGAGTTCGATTTTCATCCGCGGATTTTCTCTGCTTAAAAATGTAATCGTTAAAAGTGTATTAATTATTAAATAGATACAAATTCTCGTTATGGCCATGTCCAGCTCTAAGACGTTATTACGACTTGCAGTTTCAAGGAAATTTCGCCGATTACGTCCTAGAATATTATGTCCTAGTCTCGGGTTTGAGTCCTGGCCGTGATGATAATTTTAACCCGACTATGGGAAGGAGGATGGTTATGTTTTCGGGTGAATGTGTGTATTTTGATTTATATAAGGAAGTCTATATCGTTATACCTATACAAAATATGCTTGGTTCTTGTTTTTGTAATAATTAACCTATAGTAAAATATTAACACTTTTAATATAATTACTTATATACAACTCATTTGTTAAACTCATTATGTGCACGAAGACTAAATATATTATATAGTCGAGGTGGAAGAAGTACCTAATTGACTTATTTTATTCGTGGTTTATTAATGTTTCAGTAAATATTTAAAAAAACGTTTCGTTTAGTGAGGAATGACAAACAAACAAACCGATGAAACCGAAATGGTAATTGGTTCTCATGATGCCTACAACTCCAGAAGAGTTTGAACAAATAATCGGTCGTCGAATTTGTACTCATGCCCCGAATTGCATCCCTTCTAGCGGTTCTTGAGCTTTAAAAGTCGAGCTTCAGAGACAGTTTTGACCAGAAACTCAGTGAGAGATCACACGTGATAGTATCTTATCTTATCCTAAGGGGCTCGTAGCCCAGTTGCGAGTACACGAGCGACAGAGTCAGTACCTGGATGTGTGACCGCTATTGATACTTTCATCGGAGCCCCTCTGTGCCTCGGAAAGCACGTTAAGCAGTTGGTCCCGGTTGCTGTCGCTTGACAGCAGTCATTAGGCCACGTCAGAGGCCTACGGGCTGCCTGATTAACTCTGACAAACGGTCACTAAACACACACGAAAAAAAAATCTTATCCTGATAGTATGCCAGTGTGGCGACACTTCGACCCGTTGGGATCTTTTGGCCCTTTTCCTTTATACTCCTTCCTCTTTCAAAAACTTATGACTCAATAGGACACGCAATATTAAGTGCAGACTGAGATTGAGTTTATAGAAGATGTAATTTATATTCCTTTATTCTCATCAGCATATTATAACCTATTGTCGAGTAAGCATCTTCATGGCAACTATATTATTCCCGGGAACTGTATTCAGTCCCCATTCAAACTCATAGTCGCCTTAATGATGTCATGAGTCGATCAGGATAACCAATCCAGGCATTAGAGAGACATACATTTGTATATTTACGTTTATTTCTTCCAGTAACATTTGTACACAATAGACTGGGCAAAGTACGGGCTCTTATAGCTGGTTACACTTTCTATTTGTGCAACAGACGTCCTAACCATTTGCCGAGTGATACCGGGATGTGGAGGTGTACTTCTGGCTACCCTTGCAAAGCGAGGTTCAAAGCTACAGCATCAGGACATATTCTCCAAGTGACCACCTTAGAACATACACACGATCCACCAAGTCAGATCAAACGCGGGATCTTGTTACAAACAAATATATATTGAAGAGTTTCAATAAAACATGTGCCATATAACAGAGTACCTATTTATTTCATAAGTCTGTCATACTCACAGACCACTTTCCCCATAGACCTGTAACAGGAGGTGTCTGCCCGCACATCGCTTGTATCCTAGAGATATTATCGACATGGACGCACATCTTTAATACGGCACCCATGTCCCCGGCTTCGTCTCTATGCGCTCATCGTTGACAGAATTTTACGCGTGCAAATTTGTACCGATTTCATGTCTATTGGGTAAGTGGTCTGTGGTCATACTAAATAACAGGTAATAAAAAATCTTTAACAAATATTTTCGCCCTTGTATCATATTTATACTCAGATTTAATTTTTAAGCATTAAAAGCTTGGTGAACAAATTACATGATAATTATTTTTAGCTGAACCTGCTACCTCGTCATTCCGTGACACGCAAGTTCGCAGGTTCTTCGGCTAATAAAAATCATCATTCAATTTACATATTTATATTTTGCAAGTTCCTCTTCATATGTTAGTTTGTATGTACTAAAATTTACTGTCTTCTATTCAGTGTCATACGTCCGCAACAGATCCGGGAAGCCGCTGGCCATTGTTGCCGGCCACACGTACTACCGTGGGGTGCAGAGCGCCAAGACCATCATATGGAGGTGCACCCGATGGGGACACTGCAAGGCCAGGTTCATCATAACCAGACAGGGAGAGGTCCTCACCGCACACCTGGAACATACACATGTGGCCCCAAAGTTTATTATACGCGGCGGTAATTATATTAAGATTTAGAGATCGCAGAGTCCGAGGGCTGTCATTATGAATGTGCACCCTATGGAGACAGGGCAAGGCTAGGTTTATCATAACCAGACAGGGAGAGGTTCTCACCGCAGAACTGCAACATACAAAATGCATGTACGCGGCGATAATTATATTGTGAGATCTGTATAACAAAGAGTGAAAGCACTGTTACACAGAAATACAGAAAAAATGTTACATTCATGGGAAGTATTCGATTGGGACCTGCGTTAACAATAGTATTTTAATTAGAAATTATGTTAGATATGCCTGTGATTTGGATAATTATTGTACTAGAAGAGCTTTGCCTGAATAATTCAGAAACAGGGATCGAATCTATGTCGTTTGTGCCGCTGTCTTTTACCCTAGAGCCATTGGATACATGAACGCGGAAGAAATTAGAATGTATTATTGTCATAGACTTAATATGAAAGAGGATTGTTAGTTAATATACCTACCTAATTATTATTACGTCAAGTGTAAATTAAATCTGTAAATAGGATGAAAATATAAATATTTTTAAGTATAATAAGTAAATGTATCTACAAATAATAACTAGTCTTTATGTTTGTTGTTGTTTATTAAAACACCTATTATTAATAAGTGATTTTAATTTTAATTAAAATAAATATGTAGGTATGTTATAAATAAATGGGTGTTATTTAGCCGGTCAGCATAATATTCGTGAGCAAATAAATGTAATCTACCAGCAGACATTACTAATTGACCAGCAACTTGTGTCCAACAAACATAATATCTAAATCAATCAACAATTTATGTCATTCTGTACGGCCGTAAAAATGCTTGTACAGCTTATTAATTATATAACTTGCAATGAATGACTCATGTACACTGCTTCTAGACTGTTTTCTCTGCTGAACAAATTCTGCTGGTCAACTAATTATTTTGTGGACGGACTGTTTATTATTTGTGGAACAAGGATTGCTGCTTGATTTTTTTTATTGTAAACATAATCTTTGTATGCTGACAAAATGATTTAAATGCTGTTTTTGTGGCTAACCAAATTTAATAACGGATAAACATTTAATTACTTCCCTAAATAAATCATGTTTAATTTACAGTGACATGGTTGCGCAACAAGAATGGAAACAGAATGGCTGTGGTGGACGGATACACATTCTTCTGTAATACTCGTAACAAATCCACTGACAATTGGGCGTGCAGTATGAAACACACATGCAAAGCCAAATTTACAACCACTAAGAATCTGGAGGTTGTTCGATATTCTTTGGACCACAATCACCTACCTAAGATGTATCATGTGTCTGATGGAGTTATTATCAGGTTGTAGTTAAGGACTATGTAACCTTAATACAAATAATAATATATAGTACAAAGATAAGTTAAATATACTTTATTGCAAAACTATTACACTAAGAAATATGCATATACAGTTATCACAATTAACTTTTGTGTACATTAATTAGCGGATGTGTAGGTAGCTTGATGTGCAATAATGAATAAAATGCTTTATAATAAATATGTTTTGAAAACGTATTATTTTGCACGTAATGAAGAATTACGATTCATTGGTGGTCAGTTATGTAGTACCTGCTTACCTATCTTTTGTTTCTAACTGACCAATAAGGTGGACTAGTTGGGTGGTTAGGAATATTTATTTCTAACTTACCAAATAGGTGGACAACTCAGGTTCGCAGTTCGAAAAGTGAGGGTTTTCAAAGTCGTGTATTTTGAAAGGAGTGAGTAATGAATGAGCCATGCAATTAATAAATATCAGTAAAAGGTAAAATAAATATGTTGATTATAAATAAATTATGTTTAATTTGCAGTGACATGGCTGCGTAACCAAAAGGGAGGCATAGTGGCTGTGGTAAATGGATACACATACTACTGTAATAGTCGTAACAAAACCACAGACAATTGGTTGTGCAGTATGAGACACACATGCAGCGCTAAATTTACAACCACTAAGAAATTGGAGGTTATTCGATATTCTTTGGACCACAATCACCTACCCAAGAAGTATAATGTATTTGATGGAGTTCTCATTAGGTTGTAGTTAAGGACTATGTAAGTTATATTAACATAAAATATGGTAAATATTCTTTTTGCAAAACTATTACACAAACAAATACTAATATATAGTTATCACAATTGGCGGTCTTGTCGCTGAATGCTATCTCTTCCATACAACCTTTGGGTAGATAAATTAGCGGATGTGTAAGTAGATTGGTGTGTAATAATAAATAAAATGCTTTATAATAAATATGTTTTTTAAACGTATTATTTTGTATGTAATGAAGAATTACGATTCATACATATGAATCGTAATTCTACTACTACATAATACTACTACATAATGGTACTACATAATAGACCACATGGTCAGTTATGTAGTACCTATCTTTTGTTTCTAATTGACCAATAAGGTGGACTAGTTGGGTGGTTAGGAATATTTATTCCTAACTTACCAAATATGTGGAGAACTCAGGTGGTCGGTTCGAAAAGTGGGTGTTTTCAAAGTCATGTATTTTGAAAGGAGTGAATAATGAGCCAGCAGTAAATATATATTAGTAAAAAGTAAAAGAAATAATATGTATGTTATAAATAAATCATGTTTAATTTACAGTGACATGGCTGCGCAACAAGAATGGAAGCAGAGTGGCTGTGGTGAACGGATACACATTCTACTGTAATAGTCGTAACAAAACCACAGACAATTGGTCGTGCAGTATGAAACACGTATGCAAAGCTAAATTTACAACCACTAAGAACTTGAGGGTTATTCATAATTCTTGGGACCACAATCACTCAGCCCAGAAGTATCGTGTGTTTAATGGAATTCTTATTAGGTTGAGTTAAGGACTATGTAACAATAAATAACATATATATAAGGTAAATATTATTTATTGCAAAACTATTACACATAGAAATATTAATATATACAGTTATCACAATTGGCGGTCGTAGGCCCGTATTAATAGTCTGAGCTCAAACGCGCCCCCAAAAGCGAATTCAGCTGACACACTCTCAATACTATAATAATTGAGATGATGATCACGTCTTGACGTGATCATCATCTCAATTATGTCATTTATTAATAAACCAATCTTGAGTGCGTATCACGTGATGGATTTCACAAGTCGCGGTTCGCCTGCAATCAGCAAATACGTTTCTCAAGTGCGAGTTTGACAGTTCCCTTGAGAACTGAGTTTTATTTATTAATACGGCGTTACTCACGTGATACCCGATTCCTAAACGCGCACCTAAGTTACGTTTATTAATAGGAACGCCATCTTGAGGTCGTGTCGAGATTGACTTTTGATCACGATTACTCTTAGCTTTATTATTATGGGCCTTAGAAAGCTATCTCTTAAATTCGATTCAACCCACAGGTTGATAAATTAGCGGATGTGTAGTAGATTGATGTGTAATAATAAATAATATGCTTTATAATAAATATGTTTTGAAAACGTATTATTCTGTATGTAATGAAGAATTACGATTCATATGTGGTCAGTTATGTAGTACCTATCTTTTGTTTCTAATTGACCAATAAGGTGGACTAGTTGGGTGGTTAGGAATATTTAGTCCTAACTTACCAAATAGGTGGAGAACTCAGGTGGTCGGTTCGAAAAGTGGGTGTTTTCAAAGTCGTGTATTTCGAAAGGAGTGAATAATGAGCTAGCAGTAAATAGATATTAGTAAAAAGTAAAAGAAATAATATGTATATTATATATAAATAATGTTTAATTTACAGTGACATGGCTGCGCAACAAAAATGGAAGCAGAGTGGCTGTGGTGAACGGATACACATTCTACTGTAATACCCGTAATATGAGCACATACAATTGGTCGTGCAGTACGAAATACAAATGCCGTGCTAAATTTACAACCACTAAGGAGTTGGATGTTGTTCAATATTCTTTGGACCACACTCACCCACCCCAGAAGTATCGTGTGCGTGATGGAGTTCTTATTAGGTTCTAATTAATATCGTCATCATCATCAGTCTATTTATAGTGCCCTACTGCTCGGGCACAGACCTTCCCTTACACGAGGGAACTCGGCCACACGGGCCCAGTTTTTCTTCTTATACGGCATGCGGGTTTTATCACAATATTTTTTTTCTTCCCGTTTTGAGAGCACTCGGTAAATGTACGTAAGTTTTTCCGTCGAAAAACCCGAGGATAACTCATTGGTAATGGCTGCCTTGGCTGGGAATCGCCCTGGGACCTCCATATCGCAAGTCCATTGACCCAACCACTGTGCCACCGAGCTCTCTCTAGTTAAAAACTACAAATAGAATGTTGATGTAATCTAAAGATTAGAGAAATATTATTTATTGCAAAACTATTACCCGAAAAACAGGTACAGTGTATTAAATGTTTTTATTACATGAATAGTAAATTTCTTCATATATCGATTGAAATGAGTACGGACAACAGCAGATCAATGGTAACATTGCAGTATGATTTCAACTCTTACGACGCAGATAATAAGAACGGTCCAAAGTGTTACACTTGTGAACAAGTTTCACTTGTTGATGATGTGATTGTGACGACTAACCCATTAAAACATCGACACGCTTTATTGTGGAAATATTTTATTTTTATGTAAATCTGCTTTTTATCACATAATGGTATAATTAGTAGAACACTCGTCAAATGTGATTATCTTTATGTTTAATTGTAATATTTTTATATAGATTATTTTGTAAGGTTGTAAGGTAAGTACCGCTAATAATTATGTATAGATATTTAGGTTCTATAATAAAATTGCATTTCTCAGTAGTTTACTAATAAGTCAAAATATACTTGTGTGTACTAAGTAGTATTTATAGTATGTAGAGTCCGCTACCAAATTGTGAAATACTGTATTGCAAAAGCACGCAAGTGCACAAACAAATAAAACAAATTACCAAAGAAAGTATGTATTTTTTTAAAGATAGGTTATGTAGGTAAGTTATTGGGTTCCCTACATAATATCGAAAGTAATCTGAGTCGACTATCGTGACATGGAATCGGAATATCAATTCCCCCTAGCACGTCACGTCGTCGATGGTACGTTACATCAAAAATCGTGATATCGAACGTTTGTGGCATCGAATAGTCATTGCATCAAATGGTTAACTGAATTTAATGGTCCTCAAAATTCGACTTTCTGCTATTTACGACTGAATTCAATTTTTTTTCAAATACAACAGTTGCCTTTATTATATTTTTAAACTTCTACAATAACTATAATATATTCTTAATTTGGTTTTATCATTAATTGTCTTCGTTTTGGTTTGACATTTAAATTTTTTTTTCTAAATTCACTTTATATTTTACGTTCAAATTTTCAGTTAAATATTATCAACGTAGAAGTGGCAATCCTGTAGCAGTTGTTGGTGGCTACTCGTTTTACTGTGACTCGCGTAAGAAGACCACAAACCATTGGCACTGCACCAATACAAAAATATGCCGCGCACGCTTCACGACCACCAAGTCCAAGGAAGTTATCCGTCAACACATAAATCATACTCACCCACCGCCACAGTTTACGATATGTGACGGAACCTTCATTAAATACTAATATCATGTATACATACCCCACAGCAAGTGTCTTATTTTATATAAAAAAATATATATGTTAAATACGTGATCGAGTACTGCCCCTGTAGCAAATGTTCGTTAACGCGCCTCGCCTACGCCGCGCTCACGCCACGCCAACTAGGAGGGTAGCTCGTATTGGGTTACCCTTCTGACGTTCAGTTCAACACTCACCGACTTCAGTCTACTCGACCATGATGGCTGCAATGCTGGCAAAATATTGAGACATCAATGATAAACTTTTAACACGGTAATTCCCGTTTTATCTTATTAATATGTATCCAAACCGTGTAAGTTTAAAAAGTGATATTCGGTGAGAAAAGAATACAAAGCTTTATTTAATTTCCTCATTTTTTATTCACCGAGTATGGATAATGTATAAAACAAATTCTGAATACAAAGCTTGTTTTATTTTAAAACATATAGTAACGAAATACATTAAAATATCATCGTCAACCCTCCATCTGGTCGGGGGGCATCTCGCACTCTACCCGTGGCCTTCATTCTAGAACTAATCTACCCCATCGCTTCTACCATCGATGTGACTAGTCAACTGCCACTTCAAATAAGGTGTAATGTTTCAGTTTCTTGGGTGCGCAACAGATTAAACAAGGAATTAGCCCTAGTTAATGGATATTCGTTTTATTGTAACGGTCGACAAACTACTACAGATCGATGGATATGCACCAGTCAAACTTCAAGGAAGTGCAAAGCATCCTTCACTATGACTAAAACTAAATATTTAATCCGTAAAAAATTGGAACACAATCATCCTCCACCAAATTATACATTGCATAAAGGCATTTACACTAAATTATAACTTGTACTTTCACTACCTATCTTAATTTTGCCTGTATACAACTAAACCAATATAACTTTTGTGTGTCCATGATACATACGTATTTAAATTCATTTCATATATTTTATTATTATTGTGTGATTATTACTTTTGTAATTAGACGTAGGTATGTTCCATAGACCACTTACCCCACACCACTTACTTGGGGTAAGTGGTCTGTGGTATGTTCAGAGGATTCTCCTATGAGTCGTCTGTCCGGCGGCTACTAGGTGGATACGGGTACGCGACCCCGGACTCCTCGAGCTACTGTTACTACATTCACATATCCTTCCGTGGAAACAGTATCCACTATTACCCTGAACTCCATCTAATAACTCCCACTAATCCTTTGCCTCCATCCATACTTGTGAGACCACAAAGAGACGTTATAAAAAAATGTGCTCGTGTTGACCATTTATCCACTAATCAGGAGTATGTCGATGCATGGACAAAATATTTTGATATTGGCAAGATAAATTGGTCTCAAATGTTACGGGGTAAGTTGCGTTGCACGGAAGTACGGTGCGCGAGTCCGACTCGCACTTGGCCGGTTTTATTTTCAAGGAAAAACTTACGTAAATTCGAATCCTCTCAAACGGTGAAGGACAATTGTGAGGAAACCTGTATACCTGAAAATAAAACTTTTAGGCGTGTTGGGCGTAGCAAGAAGAAAAAATAGGGCGAAACGATAATAAAATGTTTGTAATAATAATAATAAAAAATCTGGGCGAACCGAGAATAAAGTGTCGGGCGAAACAAGAATTTTCGAAAGTTGGTCCAAACTATTTGGTCGAAACGAGAACAAATCGATCCACCACTCCACCCGGAACCTGCGTAGTGGATCACTCCCGATGTCTAAGTCAAATATTATCTTTATTGCAAGTAAGTACATTGTGTACATTTTTTCACATCAACATATTTTTGTGTGGAAAGGTTTATCTCATGCTTCCACTTCACTTGGCTATTCGTATTCGCTATTTGATGTTTGTCATATTTGTCAAATACTTGACATACGTACAAATAAGACGAATATTTTGTCAAGCATACCAATCACACATGACAATTATGACAAATACGCAAATACGAAGCCAAGTGAAGTCATCAGAACATTGGTGTCGTTTAAACAGACTAACGAAGATGTAATATTTTGTATTTGTAACCAATTATTTAATATCAATTACTTTGCTAATTAAATGTGTATCTGTTTTAGTGACATATTTGCGCAACACAAGAAACAGGGAACTAGCGTTAGTTAATGGATATACATTTTATTGTAAAGGTTTACAAATTTCTACAGATCGATGGATATGCACCAGTCAAACTTCAAGGAAGTGTAAAGCATCCTTCACTGTGAATAAAGATAAATGTTTAACCCGGTACAAATTTAAACACAATCATCCTTCATCACCATATACAATATATAATGGAGTTTATATGAAAATATAAATTGTACCTTTTAATATAAGTACTTAGTTGCTATGTGCTTGTATCTACCTAAATTTATTTTCCATATATATAACGACAACCAAACCAGTATAACTTTTGTGTGTCCAAAGAAGATTCTTCTTAATTTTATGTGATACGTGTGTTTTGTTTCTATTACGTTATTAATATAACTTACCTGCTTACGTAACTGTGATGTTATAACTGTGAATTTCAATGCCACGTTTTTTTTAATACTGAATATAAATTGTTTAGGTACTGTCGTTATTGTAGGTACTAAACCCTAACGTTACACTTTTCGGACGACCATGTGAAGCTCAGCGGGGCTACAAAGCGTCATTGTGCAATTCCCCTCCCGAATTCTTAGCAGTTGCAGTTGCTAAGAATTCCATCAGAGGAATTGCGTAATGACGCCTTTTTAGACCCGTTGAAGTCTTGGCAAACCATATTTGGACCATCAAATCATCGTCTAATTCTAACCCATCGATTCTACTATTGATGTGACCAGTAACTCTCACTTCAGTTGGCTAGTCACATCTTATCGGCAGTGTCAATTACTTTTGTACTCTATCATATATCTCGATACTTGCCAAATAGCCTGTTAAATAAAGTACGAGTATAATGTTTCAGTTACTTGGGTGCGGAACAAATTAAACAAAGAATTAGCGCTAGTTAATGGATATACATTTTATTGCGACCGACGAATTTGTATAGATCGATGGATATGCACCAGTCGAACTTCAAGAAAGTGTAAATCATGGATCACTACGACTAAAACTAAATATGTAATCAGTAAAAAATTGGTACACAATCATCCTCCACCACAATATACAATCTATAAAGGTATTTATACGAAACTGTAACTTGCACCTTTTAATACATGTTGTAATGCTTGCCTGTAAATTACCTAATCTATGACAATACCAATATAACTGTTGTCTGTCCAAATAAAATTTATTTTATTTCTTTTGATGTATATTTTTCTATTGTGCGATTATAACTTATTATTATGTGATTATTACTTACGTAATTGTGATAAACTAGTCTGTAAAATTTCAATTCAGCAATTCAACTTTGTTGCACATCGTCTAAGTAAACAAACTATTATACTATCATTATTTCAATTCTGAAATGCAGATCGGGTCACCTTTTTTTGTTGCTGAGTGTATTTTATTTTTATACGGGAGGTAATGTATGGCTGCTATTTATGGGGCTTTTTTATAATAACAAACGCACTTAAATATTATATGTAATGAAAGCTCCAGCCTCGATTGTAATTATTTTAATTAGATATACAGGCTGTCCTTGAATTTATTCGACAAATTGAAACTGGAGGTTGTACTCATGATAAACATTAAATTGGTAAGGTTTTTTAGTAAATCAAAAGTGCAAAAAAATGAACTAAGTACGTCACAAGTCAATGACCTTAGATATGACCAGTAGGTTACTACTAGTCAACCCTTATAGGATCACTTTATTGTCCGTCTCTCTGTCAATACCTATATCTCAGAAACGTGGACGGGTCAAGTTGAAATTGATACCAAATACTCGAGGTGAAAAAATCAAACTTCTACGTCAACGCAATCAAAAGATATGGCAATTTATGTCGCAATTTCTCACGTAGCAGATTATTCTCTGCCTACAGAATATAAGCATCTGAAGCAAAGGGTTCTGGGTTCAAATACCAACTGGGAAAGTGCTTGTACTCAAGGTAAACGACTTTTTGTGATAGTTTCTGACCCATACCATTATGTTTTAGGACCCATGCGGAATCCATGTTTGGGCCATCAAATCATCATCTAACCCATCGATTCTACGTTTGTTGTCAACTGCCACTTCAATTGGCTGATCCCATCGGTAGTGTCAATTACTTTTGTTCTCTATCGTATATCTTATACTTTCCAAATAGCCTGTTAAATAAAGTATGATGTTTCAGTTACTTGGGTGCGGAACAGTTTAAACAAGGAATTAGCACTAATTGATGGATATACATTTTATTGCGATGGGCGACCAATTACTACAGATCGATGGATATGCACCAGTGTAACTTCAAGAAAGTGTAAAGCATGCATTACGACGACTAAAACTAAATGCGTAATCCGTAGAAATTTGGAACACAATCATCCTCCACCAAAATATACAATGTATAAAGGGATTTATATGAAAATATAAATTGTACCTTTTATTGTGCATGCTATATATACATCCACACCAATATAACTTTTGTATGTCCAAAGAAGATTATATTCATTTTATTTGATAAAAAGACGCCACAACCCTCTACAGGACCTACGTGAAATACGAAAGTTTGCCTTGGTGGCTGCTTTGGAGGAAATCCCACAGAGGATCACCATAACCACTTGGGTCCCTTGTGTCTGAAATAAACAATATATTTATTATTATTATTTAAAACATCATTCACAGCGGGCCAGAACGCATGCAGGCAGTCATACAAGGAAGAAGCAACACACAACAATTTGTAATGATGTTTTTAAAGCCATTTAAACTTTCGGTATAATTTGAATAGAATAGAATAGAAAATATGTTTATTGCCATACACCAATTACATAAGCTTACAAAAAAATCAATCAGTAGTAAGTTATCAATATAGTTATGCTAAGTGGTGTGGCAAAAGGTGCATGTTTCAGCTGAGCTGACACCGAGGTGTGCAGCGCTGTTTTTCGACATGCACCTCTTCCCTGCCATGTATACCTGATATTCGGTATGATAACGAGCTTGAACTAAGATAGCCTAGTGCTATCTTCCCTTAGAACTATACTAGGGTGGGTGACTGGGTGTGTACGTGTGTAAGGTGGGTGAGTATTTGTGTGAAAGTGTTTGTGTAAAATGGATATAGTAAACAAGTGTATTTGTATATAGATAGTATGCTAAGTAATGTTTTTGTTATGTATTTGGATTGTACACAATTGTTTGTACACTAAAGTCTTTGACAACAATTGCCTTTGATATGATCACTCAACCCAAAACAAATGAAAAGAATGCAGAATAAAACTAGATGATAAATAGAGAAAAAATTTCATCACGACTGGGATTCGAACCAGGGACCTCGCCATTCCGTGGCACGCTCTATTCCAACAGAGCCACCGTGATATCATATATTTGGATATCTATCCAGTAATAATTGATTTTGTTCCAGTAATTGTGCAATTACTCAAATTCATGTCTTACATTGCAGTTAGAAATCATGTTTTTAATTGATGACGCGTCCCTTTTTCATATGTTTTTTGATATGTTATAACTGTGAATCGCTATGCGATTTTTCTCCATGTAAGTATCATTTAGATTTTCGTTTCGCATAGCGCATATGCAAGAAAATATCAATATAATAAAACTAGGTTTACCTAATATAGGTAAGTATTTAATTTTTACAAATTTTGTATAAAATGAAGACCGCAGAGTGATTAATTTGCTAATGAAATCTTTAACTGTTTTAGTGAGGTGGGTGCTCAACGCAAGGAACAAGGAACTAGCGCTAGTTAATGGATATACATTTTATTGTAACGGGCGACAAGTTACTACAGATCGATATGTATGCACCAGTCAAACTTCAAGAAAGTGCGTAGCATCCTTCAGTGTGACTAAAGATAAATGTTTAATCCGTAGCAAATTAGAACACAATCATCCTTCGCCACCATATACAATCTCTAATGGAGTTTATATGAAAATATAACTTGTAGGTACAGACGAAGACAGAGATAAGTATACAGGGGGTCTCAATAAGGTTGATATTTCTCAAGAACTACTGGACCGAATTTAATAATTATTTTACAGTTACATGTAGATACACTAGTTGTATGTAGATACACTACCTAATTAATTTTTTTACCAAACGAGTATAATTATTTGTCTAGCCAAACAAGATATAGCCTAGTTAACGACTAGGCTAGAAGGTCGCCAAACATATGTACTACCTACTTTCTGTGCAAGGGGTCCTGGGTTCAATTCCTAGTTGGGAAAATGCCTGCACTCACTCACCCACTTTCTCCTAGTCTGCATGGGCACATTATATTTAGTATTCTATATAATTGTATAAGCATATTATGTAATTATTTAGGGTTAGTACTTACATTGTATAATGTACGTTTATTTTAGTAAGTTTATATGATGCATTAGCGTTTAATGTATTTAGTGTGTCCTATAACAAATATATCATTCTCAGAGTACCGTATGGGTTCTCTGCGCTGTACTACTGTTTTGTATTGAAACTCCTTTAGCCAGGGGCTGCCTGGAAGAGCTTGCTCTCAGCGAAAAGGCCCCCTTTGTACAACAATACATTTTTTAACAATTTGTGAAATGTAATTCTTATGTACAATAAAGAATCTATCTAATTACTGCGTGCAAGGTGTAATTTTTGAAAGAAATTAGATTTTTTTTCTCTCTCTCTCGTTATATCGATATTATATATTGCGGGTTAAATTTATTCTTCATTTTGAAGCAAAATCCAAAACAAGCATAGTATTTCTATAAAATTAGTAAGACGTTGTTATAGGTCACGTCAATTTTCTAATTTTCAACTGATTTTTCAACGACTGACTTTTGAAATTGTCATATCTATTTTAGTGAGGTGGGTGCGCAACCAATCCAACAAGGAATTGGCGCTCATTAATGGATATACCTTTTATTGTAACGGTCGACGAGCTACAACAGATCGATGGGTTTGCACCAGTATGGGGTCATTGAGGAGATGTAGAGCAAGTTTTACAACGACCAACACTAAAGAGAGAGATATTATTCGTATGAATTTAGAACACAATCATTCTCCGTCAAATTATACTATGCATAATGGAAAGTATATTAGAATTTGAAAAGCACTATGTTCCACTCGATAATATTTCAGAATTAGCACACTTTCGTGTTATGAATTCAATATATTTGTTCTATTTTATAGCTTTTTTCTTTCAATACGTGTCATAAGTCACATAACTAAGCAAGGAGTATTATTTTAGAAGTTTTTTTTCTTCTTCCAAAAAAACCGTAATAAGTCGTATGTTATAGTTTGTATGTTTATGTGTGTTTTGAATGTTTTGTGGTTTAGCTCCGTAAACGCAAAAACAGTTACAATTAATATTGTTACAATTAACGTTATCAATATCATCATTTTCCGATTCTAACACCGATAGTGGCACGGGATATAAAATTCCTCTTGACACCTGGTGTCCAAGTTGTCGTCCAACCTGGTGTCACAGTAGAAAAAATCTCCCATGGCACCACTGGTTATACGGACAACAGCAGATCAATGGTAACACTTACAGTACGATTTTAAATCTTTCGTCGCAGATAATAAGAACGGTCCTTAGTCCAAAGTGTTACTTGATCTGCTGTTAGCTGTACAAGCCTGTCGTGTTACGAGCAAATCACTGTGTTAAGTAGGTTGTTGTGTAAAATATTTATTAAATTATTCTTAACATTAAGCTCTCATTTTCAAATTTTAATTTTAATTAATAAATTAATTAATTCTGTATTATAAAAATGTACTTATAATGTTTTAGTGACTTGGGTGCGCAATAGAATGAACAAAGAATTGGCTCTAATCAATGGATATACATATTATTGTAACGGTCGACATAAAACTACAGATCGGTGGGTATGTACCAATAAAACATTGACATGCAGGGCGTGCTTTACTGCAACTAAACAGAAAGAAATAATCCGTGATAACTTCAAACATACTCATGCCCCACCGAAATATACAATATATAATGGGGTTTATACGAGATTGTGAATTGTATTTACAATAAGAAGAAAGAAGAACGTCGTCGCGCCTAATTGACTCGTCGGGTGACCAAGGGGCTGGCGCTTACCTCGGCCAGCGTATATCGTTGCTATAAGAGGTAACGTCGCTAGCCTTTTGGGCACTCTCCCGCAGAGCAGCAATTCGGCCCCAATTTTTTATTTATAAGTATATATTTGTATTTTTTATTCTTAATATTTTATTATTGTTTTAGTACTGTATAATTATTTCGAATAAATATATTACTAACACAAAAAAATGTACAATTGAAAACAAAGATAAGTACCTATAAGTACAGGGGACCTCATTGAAGTTGAAATTTTCACGAAATATAACTTGAACGATTGTAAAAAATCTATTTACTAGTAGATAGTTTAGATTACCTACACAATGTAATTGTAAATAATTTTAAAAATCAGTCAAGTAGGTACTTTTTGAGGAAATCTCAACCTTAATAGGTCCTATTTCCGTGTGAACTGTTTTATCTATCGGTGATATTAAAAATTCGCAAATTTTAGGTTGGTGTTTGCGAAACGTCTAGTTGCCAAATTTTGCTACTTCATTTTCTACTTTTATGTAATAAAAGTGATATATTTAGGATCCTAATGTGAAATACTATATGAAATAAATATTGAATTTCGATATGAGTCAACTAGCCTATTTTCTTTCAATATCATAACTAAGTAACACATTTCACTTTCATTTCATTTCAAGTAAGGCGCATATTAATTTTAAAAAACCTGTCGTCTTTGTATTAAACTTTAATTATAATTAATAATTTAATTAATCATGTATAATTTGTAGTGAGTTGGGTGCGCAATATAATGGACAAGGAGTTGGCTCTAATTAATGGATATACATTTTACTGTCACCGTCGTCAAACTGCTACAGATCGGTGGGTGTGCACTAATGGAAATTGCAAGGCGTTCTTCACTGCAACTAAACAGAGAAAAATAATCCGTGATAACTTCAAACATACTCATGCTCAACTGAAACATACAGTTAAAAATGGGGTTTATATGAAATTGACCAATTGTAAATAGGGTATTTGACAAATTTTTTATTGCATCAATCAACTCTCATATTCCTGCTGAAGTGCTGAAGAGAACTGTGAAATCACTTTTTCGATGATCAGGATCACCGAAACATACAGTTAAAAATGGGCTTTATATTATGAAATTGTAAATAGGGTTGCCTAAATTTCTCTCTAGGGGATTCTGATGAATCGTTCAATATGATTCAATTCATCAAGTTTCAAGGAGAATCCTAGTCGACCGGATACAATAAGTAACACCTTAGAACTTTATGAAGGATATGGATTAAAAGGCATTTTAATGTATGGAGTAATGTACAGTTGAAAGTATATCTACAGGAAGCCCACCGGCCGGCAGTTTTTCTCTGTTTGTTTCATCGTTTAATATATGGTAAAATATCTGTGTACGATTTAAACATCAAATATAAAAATTACATTAAAATACTACAAAAATGTGATTCGTTGTCTTTATTACTATGTTTATTTCTTTACCTGTGTCGTCTTATTTACTGTCATATTGTTTAGGGCGTTTTCAGATTCCTGCAGATTATGACATGCACGCGGGTTTGCCTGACAATTCACGCTGCGTGATATACAATGTTGTATGAATAATGTTATGCGGGGAACAAATGCGGCGCAAACCCGCGTCCTTGTCGAAATCGGCATGACTCTGAAAACGCCCTTAGGTACCTATATAAGTATTTGACGTAGATTTACTTAGTGAATAAGGATTTGTCTTTAATGCTAGTAAATCAAATGAATAAATAAATTAATGCCAAGTAATCGTATTTTGTTAGTTTCAGTAACGTGGCTCCGCAACAAATTTGGCAAGGGTGTGGCGATGATTAATGGGTACAGCTTCTACTGTGACATCAGGCGGAGAAGCGCCACAGAGAGATGGGCGTGCACATCTAAGACATCCCGAAAATGCAAGGCAAGATTCATTTGCACCAAATCGAAAGAAATTGTCCAAATGAACATCGAACACAGTGACCATCCTAAACCGAAACACGTGATTCGTGGCGAACTTTATATAAGAACTTAAAATATCACGAGAATGAGAGTACTGCAGGGTTACTCTCACCTCTTATAGCGATCCAGTTTAGGTTCCTAAACTGAACCGAATCGCTATTTGCTACAATGACGTTAGGGTATTTGACAAGTATCGAAAATTAAATGTTTTTCATTATTATTACAAAATAGACACAAATTCATGATCAACTGCGAAATCAAAATTGAAATTAGTTGAAAAATGAAGTAACTACAGGCATATAGAAAAATTGTGTTGGAAAGAGACAAAAACAGTATACGCTATATTGTGGTTCTGGCGTCATACTGAGGTAGCGACAAACAAACTTCATACTAAAGACCGTTTCGCTAAAAATAGATGGAGCATCCCCCCACCACTTGATTTATCTTCGGTATTAGTTGAGATATCGAAAATCTGATTTCACAGTTCTCTTCAGCAGGAGTAAAAAAAAAGAGTCAAATACCCTATTGTGTGAAAGGATAAGAATAGAAGTGATCGGAGAACAGGGTTTCAGGATGTAGTAAGCATGATTGAAAAGACATTAGTTTGGGAATTTAGAATCAATGATTGAAAGAAGAGTCTCAAAGTACATGTTTATTCACTAGAATATGGTGGCAGCGTTATCGCTAAGATCGATTTCTTCAAGGCAACCAATAATCCATCATCAAAGGAATAAGCTAATAATAATGCTTGTTCCAACTAGTCATACTATAGTCTAGTCATACATTTAGTTCTACGTATAAGAGGAGGTGTGGAAACAGTCGTATGGAATAGTATTTAATTAATATTTTTCCTCCATGTCATACCTATTTAGATTTTAGTTTCGCTTAGCGGATATACATGAAAAATTGAACTCTTATAAGAACATTTAAAAAAAATTAGCGATTCCAGATTGCGCACGCTAATTGTAATCGTCGCTAAGCGAGGCGTCCCGCTCACTCTTACGCGATGTAGCATTGGGTGACAGTGACAGTTTAGGTTTAGGATTAGACTTAGTGACTTCTACAGAATCTCATCTTAATCTACGTATGATATAGGTATTAAGATAACAGTAGAATTACATAATAAACACAGTAACCGCATATACTAGGTACTTGCTTATAATCTCAGCTTATAATACATACTCTACATATTCTACCAATAAATATATTCTAGTCTAACCGCAAGCGCTGTACTGCGCCTTGGGTGGCGACAGACGTACGGGGGGAGGGACTATTCAAATAATTATGAATTTTTAGGTTTTTGGCAGGGAAATAAAAGTACACCAACAGCAATCAAGATTTTTTTTAAACAAGCTGTCGTATTTATAATACCTTACGTTTTGATACGTATTTTGTATGAATAACTATTTCGGTTTAGACATAATTTTCATTTTAAAAGACATGGAAAGGGTATTTTAGCGATTTTATGTCGAGCGAAGTTTGTCCAATCGTGTATATTCATCAGTCACTATATAGGCAGGCACCCCAAGATTGCTATATATTTCTTTCAGACGTTTAATTTTAGTAGTTAGTGCCGTAGCCTTCATAGAAAAACTGAAAATCCATGTAAACACTAGCGTCGCGGCCTGCTCGGTGAAAAAATTGTGCCTAAGACGTGGTACAGCGTTTGTACTTAAGTACCTAGTAAGTAAATTTTTGAAATTTTCGATAAAGTACTTACCTATTATTAAATTTTGATCGCAAGCAAAGACTAACAGTTTTTAATAGGGATGCATAATGTGTGGACATTATGCATTCCTATTAAAAACTTTTAGTCTTTGCTTAAGGCAGCATCAGCGAAGACTAAGTCATATTTGAAATATTTAAATATTGATATTATTAATAAGTTCAGTCAGTTAGTAAGATATGTAACATTATGTCTTAGTGAGAAAGAAAAGGGCCATAGCCCTTTTAGTTGTAAGTTAACTCTAGTTATCAAATATTTTTTGTGTCTATATTTGTCTGTATTTTCTCCAAATAAATAAGTAAGTATACGATATCTCGTTGTGCAGCATATAAGTAGCAGTTATGCTTATAACATTCCCTTAATTTCTAAACGTTCCTTTTTATATTAATAAATCTTAGTGTTAGTGTATACATGGTGGCCTTGAAATCATTCGACAAAGTTAAGTGGATGGTTAGGCTTGTGACATACATTAATTCTGCACAGCGTTTAAGTAAATTAAGCAATTTGTGGAAAGACAAAAAATATTTACAATATATTCAACTATCACAAAAAATATTAATTTGATGTGCATCGTTACTGTGCTTTGGAGTTTTTATATTTTAAGGTAGTTTTAATTATAATGTAATGATTTCTTTCACTGGAATTTAACTTAATGGTAATTATTATAGTTTCTAAGGTCATTGTGTGACTGGTGACGTACTTAGTTAATTTTTTTTGACGTTTTGATTTACGTAAAAACCTTGCTATTATTAAATATTTATCATAAGTACAATTTCCAATTTCAATTTGTCGAATGAATTCAAGGACACCCTGAATAATCGCATATATTTCGTACGTAGTGTCTCAAAAATAGGTTACAATATACGATGATGAATAAAATTACAACTTGAATCTTATTTTAATTTTATTTATGTATTGATTTCGAGTTTCGACTAAGTTCATGGCTCAAGAACTTACGCCAATGGTACGGCAAGAGTACCAGCCCCCTTACCTTGAAGTCTTATAGCAATATTACTTCCATAATACTTTGTTACTTCGTATAATGACGACCTTAAAGTAAGCTCATTAAGGTCGTCATTGTACGAAGTAACAAAGTATTATGAAAGTAATACTGCTATAAGACTTCAAGGTAAGGGGGCTGGTCTCTGTTCTGTGCGGCGTTGTCGAGAGTGCAGATTGCCATAACGATCGCCAACCTTTGTAAGAAGACGGCACCATAAGAAGAAGACCTATACTTTACTGTGATTAATTATTTTTGTAATTTTCAGTAATATTTGTCCGGAATAGATTAGGTAAGGAAATAGCCATTCGTGATGGATATTCCTTTTACCGCGATGTACAAATGAAGAACCACGACCGTTGGAGGTGTACCAGGACCACGTCTCAAAAGTGTACCGCTCGCTTTTTTTTATCGAAGGACAAAAAAATTATAATCCGTGAGTACGTTGTCCACAATCATCTGCCGGTACAATATGTTATTAAAAACGGAGAGTATGTTAAAGTATGACACTAGAAAAAAAAGATAATATAAAACATAAGAAATATAAGATGTGCAATAGTTAGTAACTCTATCAATTTGTCAACTGCTGACAATTTAAGGTGTATTAATTAGTAAATTATTTTCGTTAATTTTAGAAAATAGTCTTAAGACGGGTTTTCGTGTTTGCAAGCACCATAACATTGTTTGCTAACCAACTGTTGCAAAATAACACAATGTCACTCTAGTCTAACGTATACCGAAGTCCAAATCAAGTGTCTTATTTTGTAAACAAATATTATCGTCTAATTACCTGTTATGATGTAATACTGAAGGAACTGATTGATCGAACCTGTTCATCATTGTGAAAATGAAGTAATTCGATCTAATAATGTCAAAACACCTATGCAATAACCACAGGACAGCTTAATATGTTAGTAAGGTAAGGTAGTTTTTGTTTACAAAATAAGACACTTGATTTGGGTTTCGATATATATGGTGGAAACAGAAATATTAAATGTGGAAGTGATTTTAACGGTTGTAAATAAATTGAAGATGCTACCTCATACTTTTATTGAACCCCTTCATTACCTTGGTGTGCTCGAGTAGGCCCAAAGGCTATATATAAAGGAATCTACATAAATACGTGCACTAAAAACATTACCCTCCTTTCAGGCAGTCGGTTACGCTAATATTAGTTCAGTTTATTCAGGAAACCTACAGTGTACATTAGGTTCCTATCTAATGACGAAATAACTGCCGCTTCCCATTTGGTTAACCTCATAATATACCTACTAAAAAGTTGCGTTTGTTTTGATTTTTAATGTTATTTTTGTACAGCACAGTCAGTGTGGATTTTATAACAAAAGACTGCATATCTTAATATATATCGCTCTTACCGACATCAATGCACTCCTAGAATCAGCACATAAGTGTGACTTGTTTGCTGATAGTTGGTTGAGTGTAGTGAGAGAGTGTGCTAGATATTGTGACAAGAACTATAAATTGCATTCGTCTATTGTATAATTAATATTCTAAGCCCTTATGTACTTACGTTTTTATATATAATGTAAGAAAGTATGACTGTCCTACGCCTTGGGGCAACCCGTTAAGGCGCTCCCGGGAGCATTCGCGTGTAATGTAACGTTACAGATTCGAGCATTACATCAGTGAGGGAGAAAAACAGCGTCAGTGTGGGAGGTAGTATTGTAATGTAATGCTCGAAGTCGAATCTGTAACGTTACATTAGACGCATTCGCGTGTAATGGAGCATTCGCTCCCGGTGAGGGAACGCCTTTATGTGGGACCAAATTTGAAATAAATAAATTTTATTTTTGTTTCAGTGACAATGGTTCACACCAAAAATGGCAAGATACTAGCCCTAATCGACGGCTATACCTATCACCGTCACCACAGATACAAATACACGGAGCGTTGGCGATGTACCAGTACCATTTCTAGGAATTGTCATTGTTATTTCGTCATGACTAGAGACCAGGAAATCTTACGTGGCATGATTGACCACAATCACCAACCTCTAAGATAGGAAGGTTTCATCATCATCAGCTCGTGTCAGTCCACAGTCAACCAGCCATCTTGCGAAGGTCACTCTCTATATGACCTCCATTCGAGAACTCGTCTACCCCATCGGTTATCGGTTCTACGACAGATGTGACCAGCCCATTGCCACTTCAGGAATCAAACGAATTTTCATAAATACAAATACTTGACCTATTGCAATAATTCTTTCACCGTTAGATAGATAAAAGTTAAAACTATGTACTTTAAAAGAATTATTGAAATCGGTCCAGTAGTTCTTGAGAAAATCTCAACCTTATTGAGGCCCCCTGTATACTTATCTCTGTCTTCCTGTGTACCTACCATTTCTAGGAATTGTCATTATTATTTGGTAATTTCTTGGAAATCTTACGTGGTAAGACTGACCACAATCGTCACCCTCTAAGATAAGAGTGTTTATTAATATTGCTTACATTATATAATGAAATAAAATGAAATTGTTTAATTCCCTTGAATGTGGTTACAACGGTCTCTTACATTGTTAATTTCGTCGATACTCATTAGGATCTGAACATGCAAATATTATATTATTAGCTTATTGCTGTAAGTACTAGATACTTATATTTCAGTGTAATATTCATGTTTTTTAATAATAATTCAACTATTTCAATCCAATAATGTCATACTAATAAGACTCTACATTGAAGTAGAGGAATTACTTAAGCTTTAATAAATAACATTGGTCTGTAATTAATTAATTATGCTTAAGGGGGAACGTCACGACCCTTTCTGTCTCCTCCATTTCATCACTCCGTTACTACTGGAATGATTTTAATTTAAAGACAAATTAGAGATTGAATTCGAACAATATTTGAATATTGGCAGTAGAACATCGCGATTAACATCTTATTTAAAAAAATAACTAAACTTGTTATTCGTGAGTTTATGACGACATAGTTTTGTAGACAGAGTATCGAAGCCTATATAATAAAGTTGTCTATTAAATATGTTTATTTTAAGCCAGAGAGCTGTACCTGTAAGGCCGAACGCACAACGCCACGGCGCGGAATCTGCCGGCGCACGGCAGCGCCATGTACGGACGGCGTCGCCCGCAGTTCACCGGTGACTGGCGCCCGTCCGACAGCGTGCACCGGTGGCCGGTGCCGCTGGACGCCGTAACACGCCGCGACGTGCGACGGCACGACGCCGCGCCGTGGCGTTGTGCGTCGGCCCTAACTGTTGCACGTTACTGTATCCAAAAATCATAGTGTGTATGTACGTGGTTCGCGAGCGGAACGCGCCGTGCTCGCAGCGAGCCGATGACAAGCAGGTAATATGTCATTCTGTAATATGTCGATTGTATCGCATACACACTTGAGCCTCGAACTGTATCTGTTCGGATACAGTTACGGCTCTCTGGTGAGTAACCGGCTTTATGTTTTGTTTTGTGGTAATTATTATTTCGTTGATATATTTTATTTTTATTTCAGTGACAATAGTTTACAACAAAAGAGGCAAGGAACTGGTTCTAATGGACGAGTACACTTTCCATCGCCACAACATTTACAAAACCACAGAGCGCTGGAGATGCACTAGCACAGTTTCTAGAAATTGCCCATGTTATTTCGTAATGACTAAGGCCAGGGAAATCGTACGTGCTATGACTGCACATAATCACGAAGCTCCAGATAGGAATGCTTATTGTTATAAACTCATATATGAACATAAATATTAAGTCGCGATTTTTTTATGCTACTGGAATTTGAACAAGCTACCCAATTATGGGTAGCTTGTTCAAATTCCATCACAGTGACATTTAAAAATAGAAAAACAAGCTTTCTGAAGTTGAAAATAGATGGTCTTCCACCCAAGTCAAGTGTCTTTGTAAAATAACACAGTACTATGAACAAAATAATATTGTCAATGTCAGTATTTTTTGGGTTGCGTAATTTTAAGCATTTAATAATTTTAACAAGTAGATGCCACACAAAATGAAAATAAGAAAACCCGGTCCTTTGAAAGGCTTGCACGGAGACATAGGTCCAACGCGTAGAGGCCCCTAGATAACTTTAATTTGAAGGGATATAGTAGCGGGACCCGACTCTGAGCGCATCAGAATGCCCTCAATGACAGGCCGATTATTATTATTATTTATTTTAAACACTACGGAACATTACAAAGCACTTGGATATGCCTACAAATATTCTTTGATGTGTATCTGTTATTTTTTTTAAATAGGATTTCTTTTTTAGTAACATCTGTGCAGAAATCTGACGGTAAAACGCTGATTCTATACGAAGGGTACTCCTTCTTTTGTTCAGACTATGGCAAGTATAGAGACAGATGGGCTTGCACCAGACGCAGTCTTAAGAAGTGTAAGGCTTCCTTAACATTGGATAAGAGTAAAGAACTTATTCGGATTAATGCACATCATACCCATGATCCACCGAAGTACGTAGTACGTAATGGGATCTACTTTAAATTTTAATACATCATACCATGCATATAAACATGTTTTATTATTTTATATTGATTAATATCAAATCAAATATTTTTTATTGCATATAAAAGTAATACATAATAAAGAATAAAAAAATAAACTATTTCATGCACTAGGCAGCAGGCTCAGCATAGTGCTGGTAGGACACGCAGCGCTGATTTTCAGCCTGTCCTTACACAATATACTTAAGTAACAGTCTTTTGTGATAGTATTGTTGTGCTTGATAAGGTACAATTAAAAATAACGAGAAAATAACTAATGCATTATATAGAATATAAAAATTATGTATGTTATAAAAAATATGTAGGGACAACCGCGGATCAATGGTAACGCTTGCAGTACGATTTCAAGTCTTACGACGCAGATAATAAGAACAGTCCAAAGTGTTACACTTGATGTGATTTGATGTGTACTCTGTTATTTTTTAAATAGGATTTTATTTTTTAGTGACATATGTGCAGAAATCTGACGGTAAAACGCTGATTCTATACGAAGGGTACCCCTTCTATTGTTCACACTATGGCCAGTACAAAGACAGAATGGGCTTGCACCAGACGCAGTCTTAAGAAGTGTAAGGCGTCATTAACATTCGATAAGAATAAAGAACTGATTCGGATTAATGTACATCATACCCATGATCCACCGAAGTACGTAGTACACAATGGGATGTACTTTAAACTTTAATACATCATACCGTATATATAAACATGTTTTATTATTGTATATTGATGAATATGTAGGGACAACCGCGGATCAATGGTAACGCTTGCAGTACGATTTCAAGTCTTACGACGCAGATAATAAGAACAGTCCAAAGTGTTACGCATGATGTGCTTAGATGTGTACTCTGTTATTTTTTAAATAGGATTTCTTTTTTAGTGACATATGTGCAGAAATCTGACGGTAAAAAGCTGATTCTATACGAAGGGTACCCCTTCTATTGTTCACACTATGGCCAGTACAAAGACAGATGGGTATGCACCAGTCGCAGTTTTAAGAAGTGTAAGGCGTCCTTAACATTGGATAAGAGTAAAGAAATGCTTCGGATGAATGTACATCATACCCATGATCCAGCGAAGTATGTAGTACGTAATGGGATGTTTTTTAAACTTTAATACATCATTAAATAATTAGTTATTTATCTGCAGTTATGTAATTATGTACCTATATTTTAGTATAATGCATTGTGCAAGTATATGTATTGTATTCTTGTATTTATTTTACGCCAGTGTGCCTGCTCACAATCTCCGTCTAATAGTACATATAAGGTTAGCTGTAATATAACTCTATAGAGTTAAGCGCGCCGTTGTTTATTATTTATTATGTTTTCCAAAATAAAAATAATGGAATCCTGAATTTTTTTATTGCCCTGTGGTCCGCATCGCCCCATTCGAAGAGAACATTGGACCAAACGCACCACTCCAAACACCGAGTTTGCGAAGACCCATTCAAAGAACTCTCTGGGGCGATACACTCCGCGGTCCGTATTGATCAAGTCTGTTCTACTGCGCTGGCTCGACCACGTCGAGAGAATGATTGAAGATCGTGCGGCGAAGAGAGCGGATCTGGGGCGACCGAGCGGCCGACGGCTGGTGGGGCGCCCCAGATACCGCTGGAGGGTCGAGGAGGACCTGCACCGACTGCAGACACACACGTGGCAGGAGACGGTGCAGGACCGGCACGAATGGCGCGTTCTCGTTTCGGAGGCCAAGACTCACTTCGGGTCACTGAGCCAGCGTAGTAAGTAAGTAAGCGAAAATACTGAAACCATGGTGTGGGGTTGCTACCGTGTTCCCGTGGTTTCGAGGGTGGTGTGGATGGTGTACTAATAAAAAGTCTTATTGTTAATTCACTGTCCGTTTATTACTTTAATCTTTTACAAATGCAGAAATGTCAGTCTATCAAAATGTGTAACACGCCCAAAGGGATGGCTAGCTGGGGAACGACTGGCGGGCAGGAGCTCACTCGTTATTCGGCGCATACGCGCGACCAGTCCAAATTAACTTGAGCTCCGTGCCTCCACTCGCTACACATGGCTTAAACTACCGCCTAACTGATTATTGCTACGACACAAAATGTATTTATACAAACACACATAATACGTATTAGGTACCAATTCAAATCAGTTTTCGTCTCTGTAGTCACGGGCAAAGAATAGTGCTACGGTAACCCCTGCCTGGCGTAAAAGGCGACTAAAAGGGGAGCGTTAATCTTCATTATAAAATATCTTGTTTTCAGTTTCGTTTCTACGAAAACAGGTAGCCTTGTGGCGTTACTAAACAGATATACCTTCTACCGTCACAGGAGAATGACCCTTACCGACCGTTGGACATGTACTAGCGCCACCGCGAAACGATGTAAAACTTTCCTCTGTAGTACTGTTTAAATTACACAAAAAAGCCAATAAAAAAATTAATTATTCAGCTGACTTTTTTTTTATGATTATATCGCACTTCGGTGCAACGCCATCTATTATCAACTTAAAAACCTTTTTTTTTCTTACAACTGTCACTTTGAAAATCCCTCATTCTCTAGCTGCCACTAAGTCGAATCCTAATCCTAAACGCAACTGTCACTGTTGTACATATGATACGTCACGTAAGACCTTTAGAAGCAACTAATATTAGGATGCGCACTTTAACACTACTATACACTATATAGCACTTATATCTTTATCTGTTTACCTAGTCTTCATTATAAAAAAATATTTTGTTTTCAGTTACGTTTCTGCGAAAAAAGAACGGTAACCTGGTGGCGTTACTAAACGGATATACCTTCTACCGTCACGGGAGAATGACCCTTACCGACCGTTGGACATGTACTAGCGCCACTCCGAAACGATGCAAAGCATTCCTCATTATCACGAAGGATATGCAAGTAGTTCGTGCGTGCCCTGTACACACACATGGACCACCTACTTATACAATACAGAACGGGATGTACTATAAGCTTTAATAAGATAAGATAAATATTCAGATCAAATTTTTATGCATTATGCCATGCTCGGCAAAAAAATTATACCTATGATGAAAAATTTCTATAGCCGTCGGCACTGGGCAGGACTTGATAGTATGACCGTCTAAATCAGTCTTCACAGAAACTTAACACTAACACTTAACAGAAATGCGCCTGCCGCCCGCACCTCTCTCGGTCCCCGTTGTCGCCATCCCCCGCATCCCTGTACCGCGCAGGCGAAGACTGATTTAGACGGTCATACTTATAGCGACCTTTGTCATTAAGATAAAACATTCTTTATTACAAAAGTATTATTATAGAGAAGTAGGCATAAACAATTAGTATCATAATGGGCGGTCTTATCGCTGAAAGCGATCTCTTCCAGACAACCTTTGTTTAATAATAACTTTTCCCTTAACCTATAAATCATTCCACTGCTGGGCATAGGTCTTCCCCCTCTCCTTCCACTCATCCGTGCCCCGTCCATTCATTAAACATCTTTAGTGTTATTATTCATAAACCTAGTTAAACCTCACTTCCCTTAAATCGTGTTACTATCCCTTTCACACTTCGTTAAAAAATGTTAAGATAGAAAGGGACAGGGGGCCTAAACGGTGGCGTAACTTTAAATCACGTTTATGAATACGCGCCTAGATGTTTACGTTAGTAAAAGTTATTCCACGGTTTAATTCGTTGTCACTTTCTAAACGTTTATAACGAAGCGTGAAAGTGGCAAAACATTGTTTAACTAAGGGAAGTGACGTTAAACTAATTAACATTTAGTTACATGAGAACTATGGCCTAATTTTCTTCTTTGTTCTTAAGTTATTATAAATAAGTAAGTAATAATAATAAAATAATAAGTAGGTAATAATAATAAAGCCTTTTTATTCGGAGGCAACTATTTAAATCGAATATTATTTGTCGTTTTTTGAGCTTTTGCAATTCCGTTTGCTGTAGACGAAGGCCTCCTTCAACCTTGTTTATTCTTGCCTATCCTTATGATAAGTATTTAATTTAAACCTTTCATTGTGGCTAATCTTGTAGCGGCCACTACACGCAATCCACCTCTCACTGTCGCTCATATTATGGAAAGGATTTTTTTTCTATCGAGCGAAGTTTGTCCAATCCTGTTTTGGTATAAATCAGTCTCTAAATAGATACCCCAAGATTGCTATATATATTTTATTTAATTTTAGTAGTTAGTGCCTTAGCCTTCACAGAAAAACTGAAAATCCATGTTTTTTACAAATAATATAATTTGTTTCTTTGCAGTGAAATGGGTTACTAAACTGAACGGTAAAAGACTCGCTGTGTTAGAGGGATATACATATTATTTACACAAACAGAGGGTCATTACTGATTGTTGGTCTTGTACCAGAGGCTCCCCATGCAGGGCGTACTTTACCGCCACCAAGGATAGAAGATTAATTGTCAAGAATAAGATGCACACTCATTTACCACCAAGACATATTGTTCATAACGGAATTTACATTAAATTGTAAACCTGTTTCCTGAAAACTTGTCGAAGAAGTATTGGTTGTCAAAGAATGTATTCTTTATAAATCAAGAATAAATGTGCTTCGCCGTCACGAAACATGGATAAATAGTCATCGTGTGCATGGTAGTCGACAGCAGATCAATGGTAACACTTTTTACTGTTGACAGTTCTTATTATTTGTGTCGTAAGACTTGAAATCGTACTGCAAGTGTTACCATTGCTCTGCTGTCGACTGTAAATAATCATCCACCGCCAAAATATGCTAGTCATAACCAAAATCAAAATCTTGATACATTTTTACTATACAAGGAAAATCTTATTTATGTTATCATGAATAAATATTAGGTGTTAAAGCGTCTATTCCATAAAGTTGAACTTGAAATTCAACTAGTTGATCTAATTGGACAAAAATGTTCCAATTAATTCAACTTTGTAATTTATTCTGAAAGTTGAACTTTGTGGTCAAAATTGATCCCATTAGTTCAACTTTCTAATTTTAATCATGGCAAGCAAGCATTCAAAAGCAAACATGCAGAATGTTAAAACTTGAAAATCTGTCATAAAATGTCAAAAATCAAGTTTTGACAGTTCTTGTCAGATTTTGAGATTTTTTGACGGAAGTAAAATATATATAATAAAATCCAATCTGCTCCGGTATTCTATTTATTTATCCAAGACATTTATAAACAACATTCACAATTAAAACCCCGTCACAATAATCCACCATCCTCCATGACACCTCTTTTTTTCCCCCATCTCCCTCGGAGAGGCAAAGGTTCGAGGACAATCAGCCTAACATTATTAGTGGCCAGTGTCAAATACAATATTAGAGGTATTTATTTAAATGGAAATCATCACATTCGGCCATCAGACAACATGCTGCCTCCTGGCGCATGTACCTATTACAATATGAACTCTATTAAAATTATTGAAATTTAAATAATAACATGAATGTTTTTTTTTTTACAAAACTGTTTACAAACTTGTTGTTTTTTTAAATTACAATTTTAAATTGAAAAATAAACGATTCTGATTCTGAAATAATATGTGTGCTGCGGCTCACGTTAATAAACAAACTTAATATACAATACATTTTGTTATAGCCTTAATTATTAAAATTAATATATAAAATTATTTAATAAATATTAAAAATAAATCTATTTTCATTTCATTTAAAACTGACTGGTTTACAGTTTGCATCAAAGCACGTAGGCTGTTATTCATAAACGTGATTTAAAGTTACGCCACCGTTTCGGCCCCAAAGGAACAGCTTTCTTAACCTTTTTTTTACGAAGTGTAAAAGGGATAGCCACACGATTTGACTTGACTTTGATTTAATGGAAGTGAGGTTTAACCAGAGTTATGAATAACAGCACAAGTCGTGGATACTTCTAATACAATGCCGTAATCATAATATTATAGGTACAAATATCAATTTGTGAATGAGAAGTACATAATTAAAATCATAGCCGTTTGGTTAATCACATAAACAGCATTTGAATCATTTAGTCACGATACAAAGATTTGATTTGGCACCTTACACTATAATGTGAGTTTACGCAATAAACAGTCAGTCCGCAAAACTACCATCAACTAGATATTTCTCCTGACAGCTTACATTTCTTGTGCACAAAAATACGAATACTATACTAACTTTAAAGAACACCGTTTATAAATATTTATATGAACATAATTTCTACTCTAAAACGTTTAATCATCACATTGCATTCAGTAGGTATCTTCTTAAATATTTACCTATACGAAACTAAGGCGTACAACGCACCAGACGAAGTCAAATTCAACCCGTTCGTTTTGAATTGATTGTTCAAGTTATTATTGGAGTCTCCTCTGCAGTCCTTTAGTAGCTTCAACACATCTTCAATAGAAAGTTTGCTTGCTGTCTTATGAGTCTTACGTACATCCTCACTGGAGGTTGTCGATGTAAATGAACTCCTCCGTTTAACTTTCATTGGCCGCCGCCGTAGTCGGCGTGGAGGAACCAGGCGGAATACCGCAGCTCCGTCTTCGGAAGCCATCTCACGATCATACTGAAACATCATACTCGACCGACAGAGTCCGTCAAATCTAAATTACAACATCACGCAGAAAGATCTGTCAAATAATGTCTTCATTATTATTTTTTCATTATTAATAATTAAGTAGGGTAGGGCGGTAAGTATTCAAAATATGTTGAAATACATACAACAGTTCGATTATTAGTTGTATTGTACGTAGGAATTCGAAATATCGAATAATATGACTCCGAAATATATTTTAAAATAATTGTAAGTATTTTCCTATTTATAAATAATTTGGACACGCCCAGGGGACCTTCATCCAGACATTGAAGACCCGTCCCCGCGGGATGTCGCCTGATCCGATTGAACCAACGGCGTTGGCCAAGGAAATCAAAAGCATCCCCACGTTTTTGAGCGTTGTGACCAACTCAGTAAAACGATAGTCACTGCCGTATCAGAGGATAAAAGTGTCCTCATCTAACAAGATATTCATCAAGTACTGTGCTGAACCAGTACCAAATGAGACATTATTGGCTGCATTCATGAAGAAATACACAAATTAAAGACGAGTGAATCACCAAGAACCAATACTTCCAAATCCTACTCAGCGGCAACAGCCACAACTCCAAAGAAAACAACAAATAAGAATTGTGCAATTATTATTAAACCATCTGATACCGAGACCAAACCACAGGAAGCTCTGGAATTATTCCGTAAGAATGTTTCATTTAAAAAGTCATACTTATACGCACCAGCAATAATTCAAAATATATCTAATAAATTGATCCGAATTAAATTTGATAACAAAAACAATGCACTGAAACTATCCAGCTTGTATCCGCCGTTTCAGGCCTAGAAACGGAAGATGCTAAACTGAGACTACCACTAGTCTGAAGGGAATAAACAAGGAAATAGAGAAAGAGGAACTAGTAAAACTTTGTCTCAGAACCGGACATCCGTATATGCATTCTCTTCAGAAACAAAAACGACAAACTCTACAACACCGTTCTAGAAGTGTCGCCCGACCTGAGGATGCAGTTTTAGAGCACCGTATGTAGAACAATACTCTTTTGGTATAATTTAAGGTTATAATTAAGGTTTGTATAATTTAAAGCATTACTTGAAGTGTTCAAATCATGGACACACCAAGAACAAGTGCAATGCAATGTTCATCGATGCCCACCATCAGATCAAAACGCTATCGACTTCGAAATATCTATGAAAAACCATTTCCCATCAGATAAAACCAACACTACATTCAAATATATGCCTAGTGCAGCGGCTGGTATTGACAAGTGTCACACTAGGTACTTACAAAATGTCAAAATTGCGACTCAAAACCTAGTATGCTAATTGTATTCATTATTGTGAATTGTAATCTGTGTACAACAATATACTATAATTAAATATGTTATGTTAATATAGAAATGCAATAATAATACTTATATGAATGAAGTGAAATGTAAATTAAATTATACTCAATAAAAATATAAATATACTAAATATAATATATACTAAATATGAAATGTAAATAATGTCCGACCGAAACATGTTTGTCAGCCGAAAGTCGAAACCGAACCCGAAACTAACCTACTTATATAAGGGGTAAGGGTAAGTACAGAATTTAATCCAGCAACGTTTACCTACAAAATACAAACACGCAAATCCATGTAATAACTGAATCTGAAAATGATATTATAAATAAATAAATAAATAAATAATCGAATATACTTCATTATATATCAATTTTATTTGTCGCTTAAAATATAACTAAACAGATGTAAGTTCTATATGTAATAACTGCCATTGAAATTAAATAATATTACCTAATCATTTAAATAATATATAAAACATATCCTTGACTCATCAACCATGTTAACTGTGAGCCTATATGACGTGTCGTGACCCGTTAAGAGTTTTGTGCGGCCAAAAATTCGGCCTATTTCATTGAAATCTCGGTCGATCCTAAACGAAAAATACAACTTGAGGACGTTGCTACTCGGTACCTACAAGAAGCTTACGAACTTCATCAAGTTAAACAGTTATGTGTGCGAACCATAGTTAACAAATAAATACGTGCAAGTTGAGAACCACAATCCCTCTATCTATCCACCTTGTGAGTCGACACATATGCTGTTGAAGTACAGTACACCCCACAACCGACTAAGTATTACAGCCGGTCTTTCACAATCAATGCTGTCAAACTGTGGAACGATCACCCGTCAGCTATCAGACAGGACAAGTCACTGGTAATTTTTTTTTAAATCTTTTGCGCCAACACTATAAATTTCAATGTGGATATCTACCTACATGAGAAGAAGTAATTTTACTCTTCTCTTTTTATCCTCCCTACATTTATGTGTTAATTATTTAAGTGTAAATATGTATATTTTTAGTTAATTAGGTATATATTTATTATTAAATAAAATAAAAGGTATGTAATTTAGTTTAGTTTTTATATTATATTGTAGGTATTAGGTTTATTTAACATTATTCTTAGTACGATAGGTATTTTATTGCGTTTATATTGTTTTATGACATTTTGCACCCGCTACGCTGTTTTGATACAATATCTCCATCACCCGAAGGTTGCATGGAAGAAATCGCTTAAAGCGATAATACCTGTCTGTACACTAGCTAATTTTGGTTCTATATGTAACTGATGTATTTTCATTTGTGTGCAAATAAAGTATATTTGAATTGAATTGAACCACATTTTTGAGAGAACAAAATACTAACGATGACAGTGTTAGTATTTTATATTTTAGACACTTTCTATATTAGAAATGTGTAAATTCGTGCGAAAATTTCCAAATTCCTACACAAAAATAAAAGATGTAATTACATTACAATCGCCAATATCCAACAAGACACGGTCGAAACTTAATACCAACAAAATCCGAATTAAAATTACACAGTGAGAGCCCATGCGCCTTATCAATAAAAGTATATAGGTATTAACTATACCCGAAAATTTTAAAAAAAAACGAAACTAATAACAAACTATTCCTAAATATTTTGTAGCAAATGTTAATAATAGTGTTACTATAATTTGCAGAAATTTTTAGAAGATTATTTCAAATAGTACAATGTCGAGCTGCCTTCCCATATTGCCCGACATGTATTGCGAACTTTAACTTGTGGTATGTAGGTACCTAATATGTGTGTGTTATGCAATAAATGAATTATGAAACATTCCGAAACATTATATGCTCTGCCCGACGACATCACACTCCGTAGACCAGTGCGCGTGTATGAATAGCTTCACCCCGCGAACAGACCAACTTCAGTATCAACTTCAGTGTTAATCGCAGAACTACAAGCAATAAAGTTAGCTCTTTCATGGACATTTCAAAACAATAACGCATAACAGACCGCGATTATTTCCGACAGTCTATCTTCACTGAAAGCCATACAAGACAGTAGTTTAATTATACAATACATGAATTACCGTTTTCATTTATGGTAAGAATCAGATTAATTGTAACCATATGAATTTATAGCAAGAAGAGTACATCAACAGTAATACAAGGCGCTTAAACCAAGTCCCGGAACTATAATTTATTTTATATATTGAACCATTTATATTTGAGCTGCACTAAGAATTAGCGCCAACATTTCCAAGTCAAAATGCTAATCGGACACCAGGTCAGTTTTTCTTCTAAACAGTGAAAATTTTAATTTTCTTTTCTTTTTCTTTCATTCACTTTTTATTTTTCCAGCCCCCATTTTCTTGTGTACCCAAGGGCCCCGGAATGGCCTACGACGGCCCTGACTCCAGTCCACAAAATACAACTTCATAATACTTACAATAGTCTACATCTTAGATCATATCAATTAGGTAATAATTGTTAGCCACAAATACCTAGTAAACTATGTGTATTTTACTAATTATTAAATTTAATTTTATATGCCAGTATATGTAAGTGGATATTAATAAACTCTCACTCCAGAGGGAAATAATCCGGCGAAGACAATATAAGTATTCAAGGTTCATTCACACATTATATTCATCATGCATCACATAAAGTTAACTTGTTTGAGTATAAAATAATAAAATTTCATATTGCTCCACAACCAACACTGTCATCAGTGTTCAACTTAATCCAGTGAGGAAAATATTCTCCGGTCAATAATCCCATGGGCATCCTTGCCCATGCAAGTATCCAGCATACATAGCTTGATCAATCCAATATAAACCTCACTCAAAACCAGCGGCTAAGTGACTCACTCAAAATCCAGTAGAAATCATATCTACTCAGCAGAAAACATCCGCTAAGTGAGCACTTAGTACGCATAAAGCCTTTTTTAATATAATCAAGACATGTTCATTGCTCATGTACTTATTTTATACTCAACCAATACTTTTAGCAGATAATTTTATTAAATAATTATAGGTATCACTTCTATTCTATTTGAGTGGCTTCTACTCTTATTCTAGACATAATTTCGCCAATGTCAAGATATTAAGAGTATTCATGTAAATAGAAAATCAAACAAATAATAAAAAAAATCAATCTGCCTAAATGTAGGCGGATATTCCTACGAATCATTTCATCATCCGAATTAATTGACAGTATCATATTAGAGTATCAATGTCATCATATTAACTTAACTGATCATACAAGCATCACCCTTCATAGTCTAAATAGGACATCATAGTTACTCAACTCATTCTGTTTTGCATTTGAAAAATGAAACATTCATGTAGGTACACGTACCATCTTTGTTGTCCTTAGCGTAGAAGTAATCCCACTTCTGAAATATAATAAAATCCAATCTGCTCCGGTATTCTATTTATTTATCCAAGACATTTATAAACAACATTCACAATTAAAACCCCGTCACAATAATCCACCATCCTCCATGACACCTCTTTTTTTCCCCCATCTCCCTCGGAGAGGCAAAGGTTCGAGGACAATCAGCCTAACATTATTAGTGGCCAGTGTCAAATACAATATTAGAGGTATTTATTTAAATGGAAATCATCACATATAGTGCAAGTTGAACTCAGTGGAATAGATGATGGTGCAGAGATTAGTCATCGTGTGCAGGGTACATACATAATTCGCCACCAAAATATACTAGTCATGACCTACTGTAAATATGAATACCTGGTTTCTTATACAAGTAAACCTTTTTAATAATTGCTGTACATTAGTAGTGGCTATTTTAACAGTATATTCTTGATTATATAATAATCTAATTATATAATAATAATAATCTTAAAGCGTACTTTACCGTCAAGATATAAATAGTGGTCGTAGGATTTGCAATCATTTGCCACCAAAATATACTAGTCATAACGGAATTTATCTACATTAATCAAATAGTAATTATCAATACATGTTTCCTATATTAGGAAACATTTTATTGGTAGAAGAATAGTAGTGATTATTTAAGTTATTTAATGCAGGGACGCTGCCGAGCAGTAAGAAATATACATAATACAGGCATATGTAAAATATACAATCGATGCCACCAAAATATACTAGTCATAACCAAAATTACATTAAGCTAATAATGTGCTACCTATATTTTGTGTTGTTTTTATAAACTTATAAATTATTGATAAGGTTTTGTCTTTTATTCACACATAATAAGCGGCGAGAACAAGGTGGGATTTCGGGATTTATATTTCGACCAAACGTAATTCGCAATGGTGTAGGTAGGCAGATTAACCGACAAGGTTAACAGATAAGGCATACCTTGTACCCTGTTGAGTACCTCCAGCTTATAGGTATGAGCACTTTATCCTGGAACGTGCGCCCAGGTTACACTATCAATATCTGACGCGCTCGAGTATTTCCAGGTGACTATTTTTTTTTTACATTTTTGAAAACCTGTAGACGCTTCCCCCGCCACTTAAAAGGTTACATCATAGGTATAACGTTTTTTTTCTACCATCTAATCTTCAAAATCTAATAGGTCCCCACGACGCTAGAGTACTTAAATCCCCATTTAGCCCCGTGGGTTCCCCTACTATACTTACATATAATAACTTTTTAGATCTTCATGAGGGTAGAGCCGATTTTTACCAGCGCTCAAGTCCCGCCAATGTCAGATTTTTGGTGAAAAATAGCGCCGTTTTCTCGTGGACCCACCAAGTTGACCCACTAGGGGGACCACGAGGGAGACTTATTTCTCGTAGACCCACTGCTTCATCGGTCTGAATTGGATTACTGTTGATAAAGGACAAAGCATAAGATGTGACTACGGATCGGTCAAGGTATAAGGGAACTGCCGTACGAAAATTTCGTTCGCGCAGATTTATACCGGACTTGAGTGCCTAAAAAGGCGTTGAGGCTAGCCCTTCAGAATCATAACCATATCTGTTTATTGCAAGTAAAAACTTTGTGTATATTTTTGCACATAATTTTTTTTTAAATTACATTTATATTTTCAAGGAAAAGGTGCCAACGCTGTGGAGGTTTTAATCATATATGCATTTTATCTTATACATCGTCGTACAAATATTATATATCTTTTTGTTTGCAGTAACCTGGGTTAATAAGCTGAACGGTAAAGAGGTCGCATTGATAGATGGATACACATTTTATTGTCACAAGCGGAGGGTCATTACTGATTGTTGGTCTTGTACCTATGGCAAGGGATGCAAGGCGTATTTCACCGTCACCAAGCAGAAAGAAGTAATCATCATGTGTAGGATACACAATCATCCGCCGCCCAAACATACTATTCATAAGGGGATTTACTTGAAACTGTAAAGCGCCAGACATATGAGCGTCTTTGCTAAGTTTTACCTATACTGAAGCCCAGATCAAATGTCTTATATTGGAAACAAAAACTACCCAACCCTTCTAACATTTTAAGCTGTTCTGTGATTATTGCATAGTTATTTTCACATTATTAGATCGGATCACTTTATTTTCACAATGATGAACAGGTTCAACCGATCAGTTCCTTCAGTGTTACATCACAACAGGTAATTCATATTTGTTTACAAAATAAGACACTAGATTTGGGCTGCTGACCGAAGCACAAGTCAAGTGTATTATTTTATAAACCAAAACGGGTAGTTATCATAGTATCATTTTAAGCTGCTATGTGATTATTGCATAGTCATTTTCACATTATTAGATCTGATTACTTTATTTTCACAATGATGAACAGGTTCGGTCAATCAGTTCTATCAGTGTTACATCACAAAGACGATCACATTTGTTTACAAAATAAGATACCTACTTGATTTGGGTTGCGGTATACCATTGAAAGTACAAAGCTTACCTATTGTAACTACGACGTTATAAAAAGCCGTCAATGAACATTTAATTTGTGCGACTTTGTCAATCCTGGGTAATACGAGTATGATTCAGGGTTCGTAACCTCAAATAGGTATAACTAAACGGAACCCTTATAGGATTACATTGTTGTGTGTGTTTATCTCCGAATGTGTAACAATCCTTCAACAAAATTTAATCTCGATTCAAGTAATTATATTTATTTAGAAATTAATTATATTTTTCTAATAATTCGAACTTAAGGGCCTTCATAGAGCCAACTAGCGCCGCCAATCTTAAAAAAATAATATCTTCTAATATAATCAATTTTATTATAAAAGCTATTTACGAAATGTTTATTACGATAAATACTATTTTTAAATGCTTATTTATAACGTGATTCAATGTCGGTAAGTTGTAGTTCGCATAATTGCGAAAAACGGCCAT
The DNA here is from genome assembly GCA_963506565.1 of Tachystola acroxantha. Taxonomy (NCBI): domain Eukaryota; kingdom Metazoa; phylum Arthropoda; class Insecta; order Lepidoptera; family Oecophoridae; genus Tachystola; species Tachystola acroxantha. The sequence continues at coordinate 10,725,914 of OY735879.1, forward strand.
TTTTGGCACATTTGTGAACTACAACTTAGCTTGTCGCAATTATGCCATGTATTGTATATTGAAAAATAGTATTTATCGTAATAAACATTTTGTAAATAGCTTTTTTAATAAAATTGATTATATTGGAAGATAACATTTTTTTAAGATTGGCGGCGCTAGTTGGCTCATGGAAGGCCCTTAATGTCTTGCGGTATTTTCTTTCACTTACTGCATGCGGATATGTATTGTTTCGGCTGTAATTGTGATTACTTACGTATTAATTAAATTTACGAATAAAATAAATAATCATTACTAGTAGTATTATTAGACAAAATATCCTCAGTTTCTATTATTTATTTATTTATTTATTTATTTACAGGCCAATTACATAACATATAATGCCAATTACCTAACAACGCAAAATGAATTTCATTTAACATGTACCAAATATTATATAGTAGTAAGTATATGTGTACAAAGCCTACAAATTTAATATATGTAAACTTACCATGATTACATATTAAGTTAGTGCTAAATTTAAATTTAATTAAGTAAATATTAAGTTTAAAATGGCGCCACTGGCGACCTCTTCCGGCTCATATAATCTCTCACAAATGAGATTGAGAGCCCGGAAAGTGCTATAATTTTTTTGTAACCCTTTTTCACTGAAATAAACAGTTTAAATTTTAATTTTTTATATATATAAAAAAGTGAATATAAAATAGATAACAAAGGTTAATTAAAATTTCGAAGTCTATGCTGTCTATCTGGGCGCTCGCTGACAGATGCAATATCTCTGTTCAACATATGTAACAATAATTACAATTGTCCGGATCTTATTGCTAAAATACTTTTCCGAGCACCGTTTCGTAGAACACGAATGAGTACCCTCTTCGCCACAAAATCATTTAAAACAAAGGCTGGTAAACGTGCTCCATTACATAGAATGTGTACCAACTACAACTCAGATCTGTCCACAATCGACTTATTCAATACCTCCTTGGCTATATTTAGACGCAAAATTAATAAATTACTGGCCGAAAGTGTCAATGAGTGTAATGATGATGACAATTTAGTTTTGTGATGTAAGCATTTGTAAAAATGTGATTTGAGTTTAGGTATCCATGTTCTTTGTATTAGTTATAATACAAAGTTAATTAATTAAAATTATACAATACATAATAAAAGTACATTAAACTATAGTACTCTTATATTGAAATTATTAAATTTGAAAGTTTTTATTTTATTTTAATCATTAATCTTTGGAATTTAAGAAATACACAGAAACCTTTTTGAAATTTACGATAATTCTTAAATAACCTAAACCAGGGATTCTATTATTTTTCTTCAGAAATTGTATTATACATTTTGTTGACAGTTACCTGGGTACGTAAGCGGGACGGTAAAATGCTGGCGATGCTAAATGGATACACGTTCTATCTTCACGAACGTACATTTACCACCGACCGCTGGACTTGCACAGGCAGTGGTAAAGCTACGAAATGCAGAGCGGTCATTATGACCACTAAGGAGAAAGAAATAATTCGCGCGGTAACTGTACACAGTCATCCACCTCCGAAGTACGCAATACATGATGGAAAATACATTAAACTGTAATATATATGTGTACCATGTTAGCGTTTCACAAACTATGTTTGAAATTAGAACATGATGAAAAAATTCTTGCCGTGGGCAGGACTTGAACCTGCGACCTTGTAATTTTTTCATCATGTTCTAATTTATTCACCGAGCATGGATAATGCGTAATTCAAATTCTATGTTATGATTATTAAATTGATACTTTATTAATAATAATATTTGTCATAATATACGTTTTTCGTCATTTAGACAATATTTTTTATTAGATAAATCGCGCGGTTTCAGTACACAGTCATCCACCACTGATGTATATGATCCGTAATGGAAAGTACATTAAACTGTACTATAATTAAAATAAAAAGTTTCAATTATTAATTTAAATATACTATAGTTTATTGAAATTTTCTACTTGTAATTTTTATTATTATATTATAATAATTACCTACAGCTGTATTCTATTATGTTTGAGTTATTGAAATAAATAGAATTTATATTTTTATATACACATATACCTTTTTGTAATATATACACAGCAGATAATTCTTAAGTGAGTTTTTGTGGTTTAGGAACCAAGGATTATATTATTTTTCTTCAGAAATTGTATAAAACCTTTTGTTGCAGTTACCTGGATAGATAAACAAGACGGTAAAAAGCTGGCGCTACTAAATGGATACACGTTCTATCCTCACGACCGTACATTTACTACCGAACGCTGGTCCTGCACAAGAACTGGTAAATCTGCGAAATGCAAAGCGGTCATCATCACCAATAGGGGTACAAAGGAGAAAAAAATAATTCGCGCGTTTACTGTACATACTCATCTACCCCCAAGTTATAAAATAGTTAATGGAAAGTACATTAAACTATAGTACTCTTATAATTTAGATTGTTAAATTGAAACTTTATTTTATTTTAAACTTTATAATAATATACGAAAAACATAGAAACCTTTTTGTAATTTACTCACAACAGATAATTTATAAGTAACCCAAACCAGGGTTTATATTATGTTTCTTTACAAATTGTGTAAAAATTGTGTTGGCAGTTTCCTGGATATATAAACATGACGGTAAATTGCTGGCTTTGCTGAATGGATACACTTTCTATTGTCGTGACCGGGGGATTACCATCGACCGCTGGACTTGCACGAGCAATAATAAAGTAGCGAAATGCAGGGCATACCTTTCTACCACGAAGGATAAAGAAATAATTCGCGCAGTGACTGTACACAGTCATCAACCCCCGAAGTACGTAATACGTGATGGAAAATACATTAAACTGTAATATATATGTACTATGTTACCGTTTCACAAACTATGTTGGAAATTATTAAATTGAAACTGTATTATTAATAATATTTGTCATAATATACGTTTTTCGTCATTTAGACAATATTATTATATAGAAAATCGCGCGATTATAGTCCACGTCTTCCACCACCGATGTATGTGATCCGTAATGGAAAGTGCATTAAACTGTAGTATATTTAAAATTATTAAATTAAAACTTTTTCTTTTAATTATTAATCTTTGTAATGCTGGGCAAAAGCCTTTGTCCAGCAGTAAAACGTCACATGCTGATACTAAAATGTGTAATAATATACTATAGTTTAATGAAATTTTCTACTTGTAATTTTTATTATTATTTAGATTATTATATTATAATAATTACCTACAGCAGTTCTATTATTTATAAGTTATTGAAATAAATAGATGTATATACTATATACATACATATATACCTTCTTTGATACACAACAGATAATTCTTAAGTGAGGTTTTCTTGGTCTAAGAACCAAGGATTATATTATTTTTCTTCAGATTTTTATTATTATTGACAGTAACCTGGGTACATAAACAGAACGGTAAAATGCTGGCCTTACTCAATGGATATACTTATTATTGTCATGAACGGAAGATTACTACCGAGCGCTGGTCTTGCACAGGCAGTGGTAAATCTACGAAATGCAAAGCGGTCATCACCACTACAAAGGAGAAGAAAATAATTCGCGCGTACACTGTACATACTCATCCACCCCCAAATTATACAATATTTAATGGAAAGTACATTAAACTATAGTATCTACTCTTATCATATAAATTATATTAAATTAAAACATTTATTATTATTATTTTAATCATTAATCTTTGTAACAATATACGATAATCTAAATCTAAATCAATATAAATAATCTTTATAACAAAATACATAGAATACTTTTTGTAATTAACACACAGCCGATATTATTAAAATAACCTAAACCAGAGGATTGCTTTCTTTTTCTTAAAAAATTGTATAAAACCTTTTGTTGACAGTTACCTGGATATATAAACAAGACGGTAAAATGCTGGCGCTACTAAATGGATACACGTTCTATCCTCACGGCCGTACATATACTACCGCACGCTGGTCCTGCACGAACAGTAATAGGGTAACGAAATGCAAGGCATACCTCACGACTAAGGAGAACGAAATAATTCGCGCGGTAACTGTACACAGTCATCCACCCCCGAAGTACATAATACGTAATGGAAAGTACATTAAACTGTAACATTTAAAATTGTAATATTTTAACTTCTTTAATTATTAATCTTATACATAGAAACCTGTATGTAATTTTTACACTGCAGATAAATCTTAAATAACCTATAAAACCAAGCATTATAGTACATATTTTTCTTCAGAAATTGTATACTTAAAACCTTTTGTTGATAGTTACCTGGGTATATAAAGAAGACGGTAAAATGCTGGCTTTACTAAATGGATATACTTACTATTGTCACAAACGGAGGATTCATCACGACAGATGGTCTTGTACAAGGGGTAATAGAACGACGAATTGCAAGGCGGTGCTCACTACCACTAAGCAGAGATAAATAATTCGCGCCTTTACTGGACACAATCATCCACCCTCAATGTTTACATTACACGATGGAAAGTACATTAAACTGTATTAAGTGTACTTACTAGTGCTATTTTCACAAACTATATTTGTTATTATTGTTTGTTTGTTTATTTATTTTATTTATACAACATTCCTAATTCAGCATTTCAGCGAATTGTATGTAACAATATATTTTTTTTAAAGTGCTGCGGATTTTTTTTTAAATTTTTTCTCCACAGCGTTGGCACCATTTCCTTGCAAAGTGGTGTAAATATAAATTTAAATAAATTATGTGCAAAAATACACATAAATACTTTGCACTAAAGATGTCATATCTTATTTAGTTCGGCGTGGTGCTTGATCATCGAAACAGACATTCTAAAAAATCTAAATTATAAATGGATTTTTTTTTCTCCATTTATCATTTAGATTTTCGTTTCGCATAGCGCATATGCTAGGAAATATCAGAACAGTAGTATTTTTATTATAATTATTGATTACTAGCTTCGTTTGCGTAGAGGAGGAGGATGGAGGAGATCAGGAGGCAGATCTTCCTCTCTGGATCCTTGTTTCCACATCACATACCGCCATGGCTTATAGCCTATGAGTTGTCCGGATATTTCAGCTATCTCCTAGTGAAACGCCCATCAAAATCCCTTCAGTAGTTATGGCGTGATACTTGCACAAAGTCACAGACAAACAGACAAAAATTTAAAATTAGTGTTTTGGCATCAGTATTGATCCTAAAACACATTACAATTATTCTTTTCAAAAAATATCCAATGTACAGACATAACTTTTTTACAGTCTTATATAGATTGTTCTAAACTTTTTTGTTGACAGCTACCTGGGTGTATAAACGGAACGGTAAATTGCTTGCTTTGCTGAATGGGTATACATTCTATTGTCACAACAAGAAGATATCTACGGATCGTTGGTCTTGCACCAGCTATGGCAATGTGACGAACTGCAAGGCGCATTTTAACGCCACAAAGCAAAGAGAAATAGTAAAAGCGTTTACTGAACATAGTCATCCGCCGCCTAATTATACAATACATAACGGAATGTATTATAAACTTTAATAATTAAGACATTGGCAATATTCGCATTTCCTCTTTTTGTTTAATTTAGTTATTACCTACCATAAGAATGTGGAATAAGACAGATAGATAGGTACGATGAACAAGTTTTTGCTTAACTTAATTTTTTTCATTTTGAACATCGGAAAAAAATCTTTCCTCAATATACTTTAATTTATAACAATAACTTACAAAGTATTTTAGTTAACTTAGTAGTTACTGACGGTATTCCAGCTTTAATATATTTTAATTGACTCGATATAGATATTGTAAAAGGACCTTTACAATTTTTTTAATTTTCAGTAACATATGTGAAGAACCTTATGGGATCTACGTTGGCACTACTCGATGGTCACACATTTAATTGCGATGAACGAATGAAAACCACAAATTATCTCCAGTGCGTTAAAAGAAACAATTGTAAAGCACGCTTCAGTACAACTAAAGACGGGATAATAATAAAATTTAATTTGGCCCATTATCATCCGCCCCCAAGTTATACTATTCATGATGGAATGTATATTAAACTTTAAACTTAGAGCTTGAGATGATTGTGAGAGTGAGCTTAGTATGAGCTCGCTCTTACAACTGTCATAATCTATGCATAGTTCTAAGAGCGAGCTCAGACTAAAGTCGTACTCAAAATTGTGTCTGAATCCGAGCTAAGGCCGATATTCGTAGACAGTTTGAGTGTAAGCTGAGTTTGACTTCGGTCTTATATACAATGTGAGATTTCATACAATATTGACTTTTTTGGGAGTTCGTGCTCGAAATGGTCTATAGTCCGGCATTATAGTCAGGACAAAAACGTAGATATCTTGCTTGGCATTTGAGCAGTTTTTTTATTTCAATTAGTTCTTATTTCTGCTGTAAACCCGTCGTTTGGCAATTATGTTACTCATTAATGTGCCTACTACACGTACAGTACATGCTTCACCACAGTTTTGTTTGCGCAAGCTTCTCGCATGGAAAGACGTGGCTACTACACGGATTGGGGCGTAATACCGTTTTACCAACTATACGCACGGTGTTCCGTGTACATACCGGCCTGCGCAGGCAAAACTGTGGTGAAGCCTGTGCGTGTGATAGGCCCATTAGTCCCCAAGTTTACTAGGCTACCGCGATACAAACCACCTAGGGTGGAGTCCAACGGTAAACTAAAAGAGCTTGAATTTGAATTACGCATTATATCCATGATCGGTGAATAAATTAGAACATGATGAAAAAATTCTCACAGATTAGAATTATTCAGATTAGATTTATTCAGAGCGTGTCACGGAATGACAAGGTCGCAGGTTCAAGTCCTGCCCACGGCAAGAATTTTTTCATCATGTTCTAGCTGTAATATTTTTAGTAATTAAATTTTTTTTTACACTAATTTGTATCTATTTGTATTATCGGCTGCAAATTGCGTGCAGCAAACTTATTGCAGGCATAAACCCCCATAAAAATACAAAATAAATAAAATAAAGCTTACATTTAGACCCTTACGTTAGTCTTAACCTTCTTTCGGTTCTTGCTCCGGTGCACAGAGCGGCTAAATATTGGGCTGGAGAGGTCGTCACTCACCATCATCAGTATGCTATTGTCAGAGCTACGCATTCTGCTCCAGAAGGAAGCAATACGAGCTCTAACAATAGCAAAGAAGTCGGGCACCCGCGCGTCAGCGAACATGCTCGAGGCGCTGCAGAAACGCGGCAGTCGCATGAGGGTGCGAAATGCATCATTGTATTGCACCCTCATAACGCTATGCGATTTCCGCAGGTACATGACCCAGAGTACTTTATACTTTCATACTGGTGTTTTCAGTAACATTTGTGCCGAAGTCTTCAGGGTCTACATTAGCATTACTCAATGGATATACATTCAGCTGCGATAGTCGATCGAAAACTAGAGACCGCTGGTGCTGTATTAAACGGAACACTTGCAAGGCACGCTTTGCTACTAAAGACAATGATATAATGATTTTTAATGCAGCTCATAATCATCCACCCGCAAAATATAGAATTGTTGAAGGAGTATACGTTAAACTTTAAGCCGCGTATCCACTAGGAAACAATTGACGCGCAACACGTGACGCTCATCAAGATCGGCAACGTTGCTCAACAACGCGCAACATGACCTATGGTACCAATCCGCAAGTTCATCGTTGACGTTCAACATGATGAGGGACATGTTGTGCAACACATCGTGCGTCTAATGTTGCCTAGTGGATACGAGGATTTAAACTTCATAGACAGTTGTGAGCAAGAGCTTGAGCTCGCACTTACAATTAAAACTAAATAAATGGTATTTTATTTATAGAGATAAAATACATCATAAATCTCTTGACTAAGATAATTTACAAAAATGAATAGAAATAGCAAACAACGATTTCTAAAATATATTTAGACCTATTACATAATTTGATTTTCACTGTCATTGGGACTGTATTTTGACGGTAAGTAAGTCCGGGGGAGATGGCCATAGTTTTTTTGGAGAGCCGTCAAAATAAAAGTATAGACTTTATTGTATGTATCTTTATTTTAAAATAAACTTTGGACTTCTATATTTTGGATACATATCACAATTAGTAACAAATTGTAGCGAGATGAACCTTAAAACTAATTTTTTAAAAAACCACAGTGGGCCATCTCTCCCGTAGCGTCCGGGTGAGTTGGCCATATGAGTAGGGAGAGATGACCAGTACTTAATTGTATACTTAGTCATCTTCTTTATTGCCGTCTTCGTCTGATACATCACACAAAACCAATTCGATATCTTCTTCACTACTGTCAGATATTCTCCTAATTGACTTTCGCTTCCTCGCCGTACTCGGTTTTTTTTTCGGACTGACTAGGTTCAATCTTACTTTATTTTTTATTTTTTGGTCTTTCTATCTTTTTTTGTCTTCTACACACCTCCTTGTTTCAATATGTACATCAGATGTCAATAGTTCATACATAATAGAACAACACAATAAAAAATAAAGTGTATCAGGGTTAGATGGACATATGGCCATCATACACATACTATACATGGCCATCTCTCCTAATTGCCCGGGACAGATGGCCATATCTATAATGTAAACAAGTAGAAACAATTCATATGAAATTTTGAGGTTATAACACGACACCGTTCATGAACTATGCATAAAATACATAAAAACCCTTTATTTTCACAAAATCATATCACCACGACATAAAACATAAACCATCTAAAAATGTTTAGTAGTATACGGAACAAATTAGAAGGATTTTACTCACTTTTCGTATTTTTTTCGCCAAAAAATTCCTGTAACGTTGCACTTAGGCACTATGTGAAGCGAACTGAGCGCTAACAGGCGACATCTGGTAATAGATTTCCGAAATATTTCGGTGGGCCATCTATCCCGTATGGCCATCTCCCCCGGACTTACCCTAAATGTTTAGTAAACTGATTTCATTTTTATTTATCATTCCGTATTCCGTATGTATCAAATTCCTGTAATAATTGATAAGTTTTTTTTAAATTGTACGCAGTAAAAACTAAATGGCAATCATTGTATATGTCGCAGTCATTTTGCACTTTTCTTTCAGATAAATATTGTCATCATCAACAGAGCCGGACCTGACCTCTCCCATAGATTCTCGGCTTTTTCATAACTATTGTAATATTTTAAAATTTAATTTCAGTGATGTGGACACGCAATACATCCGGAAAGATTTTAGCGATAATTAATGGTTATACTTTTTACTGTGACAACCGTAATAAGACCACGGACCGTTGGCAGTGTACCAGGAACTCTGCGAACAAATGTAAAGCTACCTTTACTACAACCAAGGATAGACAAGTAATTCGTCAGAATATTGAACACAGTCACCTGGCACTACCCTATGCAATACATAACGGAGTATACATAAAATTGTAATTATGTGTACCTATATAAAACAGTAAACTGCATAGGGTAGTGTCCTATGCAATACATAACGGAATGTACATAAGATTGTAATTATATACAGGTAGTGTTTTTGATCAGCTCCCAACTACCACTTGTTTTTGTGCTACTTAGTGTAATGATTTTTTTGGTTTACGTTAATTAATATATTATTTTACAGTCTTAGTTGAAATGTAATTAAATAGCATATCTTTGCACGTGGTTTATTTATATTACTGTAGGGTTTAAATAAATAAAATTAAGTTTACTTGATACATTCTTATTTTGTATACTTGTTTAAGAATATATATTTTTTTTCTTTACTATGGCTTTTTAATTTAATACTTCTTGGTATTATATCAAAAAGAGAGCAGAGGGCGCGCTGCGACGATTTACTAGCGCCAAAGTCCCGTCAATGTCAGATTTTTGGCGAAAAATACAAAAATTTCGTTTGCGCAGGCTTTGACAGGACTTGCTTCACTTGCGCGCCTAAAAAGGCCTGGCGGCTAGGTTCCCAGCTCGTTTCACTCTACCATTTCGTCGTCCGCTCTCTCTCTCGCACGTCGCCACCACAGACCACTTACCCCATAGACCTGTAACAGGACGGCGCCCGTGTCTGCCCGCACATGGGCGCAAAATTACTTCGCGACACGTGTAACCTAGAGATATTATCGACATGGACGCATCTCTTTAATACGGCACCCCTATCCCCCGCTTTGTCTCTATACGAGTTAGGTAGATCATTATATAACGTATTTAAATATTTTCTTTACAGTAATGTGGGTGACAAGTCGATCTGGAAAGACATTGGCGTTGGTTGACGGATATACCTTCTACTGGAATAGCCGAAGGAAGAATAGCAATGTTCACCGGTGGTCGTGTACCTGCAGAACATCGAAGGTTTGCGGGGCGTACTTAACTACGACTACGGAAAGATCAATAATACGCGGATATTTACTACATAGCCATTTGCCGCAGCCATATGAAATACGTGGTGGTATGTTTGTAAAACTTAAAAACAGACCAGAGGCCAAGGATTGACTTTCCTTACCACACAACTCCGCCTCAATGGAAAAACAAACACCATAATATAAACTCATCATCAGTCCGTATCAGTCCACTGCTGGACGTAGGCCTCTCCTAAAGCACGCCACTCAACCCGATTCTCAGCCTTTTGCATCCAGTCTCTGCCAACCATCTTGCGAAAGTCATCTCTCCATCTGGTTGGCAGGCGTCCCACGCTACATTTACCCCTTCTTGGCCTCCATTCGAGAACTCGTCTACCCCATTGGTTATCGTTTCTGCCACTTCAGTTTGCTGATTCTATGAGCAATGTCAAATTCTATGACCACTTTTGTTTTCTGTCGGATATACTCATAAATTTATCTATGATTTCAAAAATATTAATGTGATAAAAGGCATTTTATTGCTTATACAATCTATCATCAGTTTATAATATATCTATATTCAGGTGTTATAAACGAAAGGTCCCCCGTTAATTGACTTAGATAGATAATTGAATTGGATCGACATTTGATTTCTCGTTACCAAATATTCATCTCATAGCCACTTCCACTTGGCTAACGGGGACCTGACTGCGAAATTTTATCATTTCGTCTTCATTTTGACATGTAAACGAGATACATTGCAGCAATATTTTCTCAAGTTTTAATTGACTTTACAGAAACGCTGCAAATTGCAATTTATAAAAAAAATCCCTCAATACAGGCATAAATAAACTCAATACAAACACGGCGTTATAATAACTGAAACGTAGGCACCTGTTACGATCAGGAAGCTTTGGTTTCCTGATATTTATTCTACAGTTTGAATGTTGGTCCAATGACTGAATGTGAGGTGTATCTTAGTTATGGTGAATAAGTTATAGGTACTAAATTAGATTTAATGTATAAAATAAAATAAAAAAGGTTTTAGCCACTGTATTTGGATCGTTCCCAACAGGTCCACGAACCTATTGTTCACAAAAAAATTGAAGTTCATACATGGATTCCCAAGAGGTCCACGACATTTTATAATAATAATAAAAATGTTTCCCAAATAGGTCCATGCATTATTTAGTACAGACAGCAATGAAGAATAGATATTTCTTTAAATCAGTACATCGTCCCTAGCGGTAAGCCAAACAGAAAAGACATAAGACAAGGATGCGCCTCTTTTATACAAAATCTATAATAGCGTCGTTGCGATGTAAAACATACAGGTGGGCTAGCCGGGTGGGCTTTTTTAGGCGCTTAAGTCCTGTCAAAGTCTGCGCGAAGCTTTAAATTAAAAGTTATAATAATTATTTTATTTGATTACTTATATTTAAAAAAAAATCGAAATTTTTGTACTATTTTTCGCCAAAAATCTGACATTGACGGCACTGGAGCGTTAATGTCAGATTTTTGTCTAGTAAAAATCGTCGCGCGGCTCACCCTCCAGAAATGACCGGTCACGAATCCTACTTATATGCATCATATTGCAAAAGATACAGTAACGATGTAGTTAGAACTTATTATTTTATTACCTAATAGTTAAATTTTTGATTAGAGTTTATGTTAAGTTTTAAGTTACACTATACCATGTAATTTATACATATAGAAAATATATAGACTTAAATTGGATTTTATCAATAAAATTAAATACAAAAAGCCTTATACATTTAATATAATTACCGACGAGCGTGTATGAAGAGATTGATGGATGTGGAGGAAGCGATGGTTGTGTGCCAGGATCGCAGCAGATGGACGTCCATCGTCTCTGCCTACCCCTATGGGAATCAGGCGTTAGTTTATAAATAAATTAAAATAATTACCCCACTTGCTACACATTGACTCACTCAACATCAGGACTGGTTTTAGTTTCTTTCTCTATTATATCTTTCTACATTATGCTCCCACTTCACTTGGCTATTCGTATTCGCTATTGGATGTTTGTCGTATTTGTCAAATACTTGACGTATATACAAATAAGACGAATATTTTGTCAAGAATACCAACCACACATGGCAATTATGACAAATACGCAAATATGAATAGCCAAGTGAAGTGCCACCATTATAACTTAACGAAATTTTTGTATGTCACATTTATTTTTCGAGCTATGTAATACTAATAATTTAAACCTATTATTATAGTATTTGAATATATAATTTAGAATTAAAATAAAACAGTATACCTATATTCAGTTTTACTGTGACTTAACTATTTTATAATACCTACTTAAAACTGGTGACGTTACATCTTGCCGACTAATATAAAATGTAAATTTTCTTTCGTTTTTTTTTACAAAATCAGTTGTTACAAGGTAGCTGTTAAAGTAATTACTTTATTTACAGAATTCAATATGCGAAAGAAAAGGTTCCAGAGTAGAGAAGAAATATTAGAGAAAAAACGAGAAGATGAAAGAAAACGTTATGCTAGAATTAAAAACGATCCGGAAAAATTGGCCGCTTATAAAGAAACGCATAAAATAAAATATTCAAAGGAAAGAGTTACAGGGGCGAGAAAATCAACTGAAATGACTGATCGCGAAAAACGGCAGTGCAGAAAGGCATGGAGGGCTAGGTCTTCCAAGTATTATAAGAAAATATGCGCTCTCAGGGAAGCCACTGCAGATATAGGAAGCTCAAGTTCAAATTCAGGTTCATTTATTGGGTAACAAATTACTTTGTATTCGACGTTACAATTTATGTTTACCTAAACTAATCACATCAAATCAATAGTTATTTATAAGAATTATATCTAATACATGGTGTAGTTTTGATGGCTCGTTCCCAGCGGGTCCACGACTCGTAGTTCTCAAAAAAATTGAAGTTCATACATTGATTCCCAAGAGGTCCACGACATTTTATAATAATAATATATAATAATAAGACACCTTAAGAGACTCTCGCTAGACAGTTGGGTCAAGAGCCGGATACAGAAGGCAGTGCTGCTGGACACGACACGCATTGTGAGGAGGTTCCTCACTCTTGGATGTGGGTGGCTATTTTTTATATTTATATATTTTGCTATTTATTTTTTATATTGAAATGTATAAATAAATATATTAAATAAGATGAAAGAAAAATAAAGGAATAATAATAAAAATATGTCCCAATAGGTCCATGGATTAATTAGTACAGTCAGCAAAGAAGAATAGAGATTTCTTTAAATCAGTACCTAGTTTAAAGAGGATTTACCTATTTCATGAAATAAACCATGATGTGACTATGTTTGTTTATTTCTTTCAGTTTTTATCACCTGCTGTCTAGCATTTAAGCCCTGCTTATTAAAGGCGAATTAAAGTCTACTACCAAGGCAGACTTTAATTCACGTCTGTTTACCCAGCATTTCAACATCAGCGTCGCCTAACTCAGGGGTGGTGGTAGTCTAAATAATTTTAGTTCCTAAAATTGTGTTTTTGGGAACCCTATCCCTTGCTTCATAAGGAAAAAAGGAACTCTTCCAAAGTGATCCTATCACTTTGTTGTCCGTCTGTCTGTCTGTCAAGACCTATATCTCAGAAACGCGTGGACGTATCAAGTTGAAATTTATACCAAATACTCAAGTCTGCAACCTCATGCAGCCGTGGAAAAATCAACCTTCTACGTTAACGCAATCAAACGATATGGCCGTATATGTCGAATTTTGGCACATATTTGTATGAAAACGCAAAAAACTCAAAACCTATAGGGTACTTCCCGTTGACGTAGAATCATCATGTAAATTTATAATTACATCTCCTTTAAAAAAAATTACAAACCTATATTTACACATGAATAAGGAGTATATCGATGTATGGACATAAAATATTGATAATGGAAAAGATAAGTTGGTTTCTAAACCTACTTATCTATCTAGGCGATCTGAGGCCTGCTATCTACGTCCAGTAGGTAACGACGGCAGAAAATGAGGCGGAGCATGCGTTTCAACTGATCGCAGGACGCAAGCCGCGGCTAGGCCGCGGCTGTGTGTGAAGGGCATTAAGGTATAATAAGTAATGTCACTTTTTAAACTTACGCGGTTTGTAACCATTATTAATGAGATAAAACAGGAATTACTGCGTTAAACATTGTCGAAATATCGAGACATCAATTCCAAATGTTTCCAAGTCCCGTTCTATCTCATTAATAATAAGTATACCTAAAGACTGAACAGACTAACTAATAGTAGACACTAATGTATGACTATTTTTGCAGTACAATGGGTGCAAAATAAATCAGGCAAGACTGTGGCAGTAGTTAATGGATACACGTTTTATTGCAATAGCCGAAAAACAAGTGCATCAAACCACTGGCGCTGCACTACTAGAACATCCAAAGCATGTAAAGCAGCATTCACCGCTACGAAGGACAACGAAGTGGTTTCTGGTAAAATCGTACATAATCATTCACCAACAAGCTATATTATTTACAATGGAATATTGTTAAGATAAAATTAAAAGTGGTATTTTTTACAATTTGTTATTTATTTATATAAGCAGGAGTGGAAACTCACACACACCCTCTCACACACATTCACAAACACACATACCTACACACCCTCGCATACCTACACATTCTCCCCCTCACACTCTTATATGACATTGCCACATTTCAATGGAGGTTTGCCCCACCTACAAAACTACGTGTCCATTTAATCGGTACCTATCATTTTGTTGGGGACTTATTACATGTTTCATATTGCATAACAATAATCAGTATCGTTTTCTACTACTCTCGCTACTCCTATAGAATAATAACAAAAACAATGAATAATTCGCTTCGATTTCTTACTATTTTTTGAATTCTTAATTAAGCTGTTTTTTTCGACTCGCAACTTGTACAAAAACTTTATTGTAAAACAAAAATTTTAATAAAAAACGGTGATATTTTTACATTTATTCGTTATCTTGTACAACTTGCGGGTGATGGTGGGGCAGAATCTGGCATGGTCTTTTTATCATTGAAAACTCTTTGTTAATTTTATATAAATGCTAAATTTAGTTTAGCCGAATATATATTTTCTGTATACCGGATTTGGAGGAGCGGGGGGGGGGGGCCTCCTATCACGAGTATCCACATACTATAAAGGAGACACTCCAACCAGCTATAATGTTAACATTAAGAATTAACGAAAATAAACATTTTTCATTTTCATATTTAATGAAGTCCAAGTTGATAGAGACATACGCGAAGACTTGGAATTTTTTTTTCCAACAGTCATACATGTAGAACTAGTGTATGACTATGAAATATTTTAGAATTAAAACTATAGTGAGCCATTACTACAAATTATTATATATAAACGGATTTCATTAAATGATAAATGGATAAAAAAATTCATCACGACCGTCGTGTCACATCCGGTCGTGTTGAAATTTTTTCTCCATTTATCATTTAGATTTTCGTTTCGCATAGCGCATATGCAAGAAAATATCAAAACAATATAAGTGAGTGATATCCGTTTATATATAATAATGTTCTATTATTATTTAATTTTCCATTATTATTGCCTGTACAAGTCTGTATGCTTCCTGAATAAAATAAAATAATGCATAATTTATTACAGTGCTATGGGTGAAGAATAAATCGAGGAGGACGTTAGCACTTGTTGATGGGTACACTTTTTATTGTAATAATCCAAAGAGGATCACAGGCCGTTGGATATGCACCACGAGGTCCTCGAGATGTTGTAAAGCTTTCTTAACTGTCAATAAGGACAAAGTAATAATTCGTGCTAATATTGTACATAACCATTCACCGTCATTATATATTATACGCAATGGTATTTACATTAAACTTTAATCAATAACTAGTTGCATATTAAATTAACACCTTTTTGATATGCATTCTTTGTCTTTGGTGGAGGATCTCAATTTATCGTATGTTGAAATTGTTACTAAATTAGTCAATTCGCCGCCACTTAGTCGGTCTGCGTTGATCCTAAGTTGACTTTGATGATAATAACATCGGTCTAAAATACATTTGTTCCATTTTAATAATGCATTATATGCTGAAAGATGTCACAAAGTGTCCCGGAGACGTAAAATTTTTATGTGCAAAGTTTTCTAATCCCTATACATAATGTATACCTTATTTTAATTCAATTAAAGATAATTAAAATTGATGATAAAGTGAATATAATTTCTATTTAATTTATCAAAAATTGTATTATTTCTAGCTTAGAGTATTCTATCATTTGTCTGTTGAGTCATAGGAATTAAGAATAAGGTTGTATTTTCCGATAATACCAATAATAATACGATGATGACTTTCGGTGGGCGTCGCGTGGCCTGTGGTGGCTCGGTTGGTAAGAGCGTGTCACGGAATGGTGATGTCAGGTTCAAGTCCTGCCAACGGCTAGAACTTTTTCATCGTGTTTTTTTGTACGCCGAGCGTGGCATGATGCATGAAACAAATTCTGATTTAAATTCTGTTAAAATTAACCATACATTTTATGTCTATTTTGTAAAATTAACGAAATTAAGTTAATATTCAATACTAAGGGCTAGCGTACAACGGCACGGCGCGGCGCCGTGCCGTCGCATGGCTTGGCGTGTCACGGCGTCTGCCGGCACCGTCTACCGGTGCACAATGTCGGACGGCGCAATTAAGTTACCGGCGGACGGCGTCGTGCCCGCGGGCGGCGCCGTCCACAGACGCGATACACGGCGCCCGCCGTGTGCCGGCGGTCGCCGCGCCGTGACGTTGTACGCTAGCCCTTACCTGTCAACTATTCATTATATTATAGTAACTTTAACCATTTTAACGTGTTATACTTCTAGATAATAACTTGTATGAATACTTATTTTTTCAGTGATTTTCGTCGATAACGTACAAGGCAAAAAAACAGCTGTACTTAATGGATATCCCTTTTGGCTTGACAGTAAAGCAAAGAGCACAGACCGATGGAGATGCACTTACAACTCTAAATCATTAAAATGTAGAGCGAGCTTTACTACTGATAAGGCGGGGACAATAATCCGTGCAAATATATCTCACACCCACATGCCAGTTAATTTTATCATACAAAATGGCATTTTTATTAAACTTTAGGTTTAAAGAGATTTGTTTCTCAAAAGAATTACAATTCACTGTATTAATAATAGATTTATTCAAATAACTTAAAATACAAACTAACTTACTAAACGTACAATATTAAACTAAAAATAAAAGTACTTACTAAAATATATCTGAACTAAAATAAAACTATATGTACAAAATAGGTCGGCCAATTCACTTATATGAGAAATACTTAGTTTTAGTTATATAATGCAAGTCCAGTTAGTCTTTGAGGGTAGGTTAGTAACTTATAAAATTATATATTGGGTTAGTTGTAGTTAGTTCTAAGTTACTTTTTTATTACATGTTCTTTGAGTTTACTTTTAAATAAGTATAGTTTTGTCTTTTATTTCTTTATGTAAGTTATTGTATAGCTGAGCTCCTTCATATCATATACATATACTCCTTCTATTCATTCGACAAAATTAAATAGATGGTTAGGCTTGTGACACACAGGAATTCTGCACAGCGTTGAAGTAAATTAACCAATTTATGGAAAAATAAAAAAAATATTTACAATAAATTCAACTGTCATTTTTTAAAAATTTGTTGTGTATCGTTACTGTGCTTTGGAGTTTTTACATTTTAAGATATTTTTAATTTTTGTAACGATTTCTTTCACTGGGATTTGACCTAATAATTAACTAATAATTGTGTGGCTTATGACGTAATTAGTTAATTTTTTTGGCAGTTTTGATTTACTAAAAAACCTTACTAATTTCATATATTTTATCATGTGTACAACCCCCAGTTTCAATTTGTCGAGTGAATTCAAGGACACAATTATGGCATAATGTTATTTTATTAACCAACAACTTTGCTCCATAAGTGCATCTTTGAGAAGAAGAAAAAAACATTTTTCATGTGAAGGACTCGTTTTATTGAAAAACTGTATACCACATTTATATATTTAGGTACTTTTTTAAATGATGAATAATATCTAGTCGTGGGCAGGACTTGAATCTGCGACCTTGTCATTCCGTGACACGCTTTTAACAGCTGAGCCACCACAGGTCCACCACAATTTGTTTCGCCGAGCATGGCGTAAGGCATAAAACAAATTTTGTTTACTTTTATTTCTTCTACACAATGTATTTTTTTCAGATCGAAATAACGACCCATGTACTCCTATCTCAGAGATTAAGTGGAAGTATGCAGAATAATAAAATGATCAGCTTCAAAAATTCGTGCGCGCCCGATAGCGGGCTATGGCGCAAGTTTCATCATTTTGGGGTGGCGGATTGATGTTTTATATTTACAAGAATACTCTAATAACATTGGCAAAAATTCACTTTAATAAGAGGAAAAGCCATTAAATAAAAATAGAATATAATAAGTATTTTTTTTTAGAATTAAAACTATAGTGAGCCATTACTACAAATTATTATGTATAAACGGATATCACTCACTTATATTGTTAAAGTCGGCAATTAGACCGACAGTTTCGACCGACATATTAAAGAGAAAGTACGTCGGGTGCACTCTATAATTTATTTCTTTTTTTATTAATTTTCAGTTATGTTCGTTAATACTGTTCAAGGTAGAAGAATAGCTTTACTCGGTGGATATTCTTTTAATCTAGATATTAGGAGAAAAACTACAGATCGATGGGTGTGTACCAATAACAGAAAATGTAAAGCGAATTTTACTGCGAATAAGGAAGGGGACATACTACGTACGAATGTTAAACACAATCACTATTCGACTAAGTATTTTATTCATGAAGGAATTTATTTTAAAATACACTAAGTATATTTGCATCGTTGCCATATTCACGGAGGTAATAGTAATCGATGTTAACAATAATTTAACATGTATTATAAATTCGCGTAATTAAATTACAGCCGAATTTTTAATTAACTTTGATTTGAAGTGTAAATAGAAATAAACCTGTTTTATTTCGCGCGCAATGGGAATACTACCAATAGTAAGTCACGTAGCCGAGTGAAAGAGACAGCAAGCAAACATAGATAAACAGCCCCTAAATGACACTCCGACCGATTTCAGACTTTCCTGCCTACTTTTACGGGCATGACTGACAAAAATGGTTCACTAATGTTTGACAAAAAACGTATGACAAATGATCATTTTACAAATTATTTTTGAAAAAGTAATCATTTGACAAACTTATCATTTACAAAAGTGATCGTTTTAAAAGTGATCATTTGACAAAAATCCATTTTATAAATATTTAACATAGCAAATGTTGTGAATGCTAAACCGTCATTTTGCAATTGATTAAATGACCAAAGTATTCCTTTTGCAAGGTCGCCATTAGACAAAATATTGGGTAAATAAGTGGGTATTTTATATGTATAATTGTTAATAAATGAACTTGCTTTTTGAATACAAAAAAAAAACCTAACATCGAAGTCTCTGGCTTGGAGCGAAGCTGCGCTTCGCTCCAAGCCAGAGCCTTCTGAACCTAAACATCCGTGTCGGATCTGGTTAGAGAGTTGGTCGGGGTGTCCCTTCATTTGATAAAAAACAAATTACAAATTTATGTATAATTGTTAATAAATAAACTTGCTTTTTGAATACAAAAAAAAACAACTAACATGAACCTAAACATCCGTGTCGGATCTGGTTAGAGAGTTGGTCTGGGTGCCCCTTCATTTGATAAAAAACAAATTACAAATTTATGTATAGTTGTTAATAAATAAACTTGCATTTTGAATACAAAAAAAAACCTAACATCGAAGTCTCTGGCTTGGAGCGAAGCTGCGCTTCGCGCCAAGCCAGAGCCTTCTGAACCTAAACATCCGTGTCGGATCTGGTTAGAGAGTTGGTCGGGGTGTCCCTTCATTTGATAAAAAACAAATTACAAATTTATGTATAATTGTTAATAAATGAACTTGCTTTTTGAATAAAAAAAAAAAAACCTAACATCGAAGTATCTGGCTTGGAGCGAAGCTGCGCTTCGCTCCAAGCCAGAGCCTTCTGAACCTAAACATCCGTGTCGCATCTGGTTAGAGAGTTGTCGGGGTGTCCCTTCATTTGATAAAAAAACAAATTACAATTACCAAACAATGCATTTTGTCAAAGGTTTTTATGCCTTGCGTTGTTTTATCTATTAACGTATATAATAAGTGAATAGTTTGTTAAGTGATGTTTTGAAGAAAGAAACTTTGTCTCGTAATTGTTTTGTCAAATGAATTATTTATAGAACCATTACTTTGTACAAAGATGAACTTATGAATCATAATTTTGCCAAACGTTGTTTGTGAAATGAAATGTTTGTAATTTGTTTTTTATCAAATGAAGGGACACCGACAAAAATACCTAATTTATTGGTACTTAGCACCAAGTTTAGTTCGTTTTTTATTTACATTTACTCACAGGATTGTTTGTGTCGGAGTAGTAGGTGTTCAGAATGCCTTCCATTTTCGTCCAGCCATCACAATTTTTTTTTCAATTGTAATACGATTTAATTCAAATTATTTTATACATAATTATAAGTACACATGGATGACATCCCTTTTTGGTGGAAGTTGGTATTTGAGACTAACAGTGTCGACTGATTTTGGCAGTCTTTATGAGGAGTCGTTGCCAGCAATCGATTTAAATACCGTCTTCAACCAAATAAGTGAGTGTTACCCGCGTGTACACAACGTGAAATTTTAGTGATTGATTTCCCTTGTCGACATGATTTGGCATCGGTAGTACTTTCGATTTATTAAAATTTATAAAACCTGAACTCGATAGCGATCGCGAATCAATAGTAACACCGCGATATTGCAGCAGCGTGGCAACAGCGCGGAGCGGTCTGCTAACTAGATGCACTACAAGGCACTATTACTGATGACAAATCATTCTGCCACGGGAAATCAACCACTATAATATATTTTAAATAATGTCTTATTATTAGTTCTAATTATATGATTTAATTGGTATGTTATCCAAATAAATTCTGCTGACCAAATCCACTACTTGATTAAATTGGAGGATATTCTAAATAATAGCTACTTTACTTAAATTATAAAAGCATAATGGTAAAATCTAAATTAGGTTCATCTACACTTATTTGTATTTTGATTTAAAAAAATGTCTTTAGACAAAATAGAATAAAAACTATAGTGAGCCATTACTACAAATTATTATATATGAACGGATAATTGCAGACTTCAACAATATAAGTATGTGATATCCGTTTATATTGTATAATAATTTAGGCTTAGTGCTGAAATTATTAAAACGATTCTCAGCTCTTAATATTATATCAAAATCCGTCAAGACGTTTAAGTTACAGGATAAAAATACTCCTATATTCCACGAGAAAGTGTTTCCATTGAGAAAGCTCTACAATTCATTTAATTTATTTATTTCAGTTGTCTTCGTTATCACTCCTAAGGGTAAAAGAATTGCTATTTTGGAAGGATATCCTTTTTATGTAGATGGTCGGAAAATGCGTACAGACCGATGGGTGTGCACAAGCATTTCCTCCAAAAAATGTAAAGCCACCTTCACTACAACTAAGGAGGGAGATGTAATACTACGTGCAAATCTTACACATACTCACATCCCGACTGAGTATGTCATACGTAAGGGGATTTATATTAAAATATAAGGTAATATTTCTGGTATTGAATAACGAAATATTATTATGATAAGACAAGATAATAATTCATTATTGCAAAAAGAAAAACAAAGAAATAGTTTACACAGTTTATATCACATTTGACGGTCTTATGGCTAGATCCGTCATCTTCACCGCTTGTTGTGATAAATAAATCTATAAATAACACATGAAATTATGATGTAATTATGTACCTATTGTGTTCAAATCCCATTATGTGCATTTAGTGCAAAAAATGTGATATTATGATCAAGTAGCTATATTACAGAAAATGTCGTCAATGTTTTATGTAGGTATTTCTATATTTCAATAAATTGGTTTTACTTAGTTTGCATTTCGAGTACACCTAACTCTAACTGATATAAATGATAACGTCAGATAAACAATTTACTGTGATTAATTCAGTAGATTTAGGGCGCATTCAAAAGACATTGCCACATTTCAATGGCGCTTTGCCCCACCTACAAAACTACGTGACCATTTAAGCTGTACCGTACCTATCATTTTGTTGGGGACTTATCACAGGTTTCATATTGCATAATCATAATCAGTATCATTTTCTACCACTCTCGCAACTCCTATAGAAGAATAACAAAAACAATGAATAATTCGCTTCGATTTCTTACTATTTTCTGAAATCTTAAAAAACCTGTTTTTTTCGACTCGCAACTTGTACATAACTTTAATTTAAACCAATAATTTTAATAAAAAAAACGGAGATACTTTTACATTTATTCGTTATCTTGTACAACTTGCGGTTGATGGTGGGGCAGAATCTGGCATTGTCATTTGCCGCAAAGTGCCTCGCGGAGGCAACGCGGCTGCAGCCGTGCTGCTGTGTAAATTCATATAAACAGAAAAAGCGAATGCTTCAAATTTAAATGTGCCCTAAATCTACTAAATTAATCTACAAAATGTAACAAAACAAGCGCTGGCGCCTGACGTGGCGTTTTGTCATGCAATGGAGCACAGTGTAATGGGAAAGAAATACTGACGACGACGACGCGACGCCAGCGGCGCCGCGGGCGTGTCGCATTCACCTTGATAAAAGTCAACGAAATCGGTCAAAACTGACAGTATAAATACCGACCTGCCAGAGAACTGAGTGTCCGTATATTTTGTGTTTCCGTATATTAAGTACCTCACTATACATTTATATCTAGTAGGCAAATAAACACATGTTTCTGTCATTATTTTATTTGTTCTCAGCTCTTTTCCAAATTTTAATCTAACTTTGATTGGTTTTAGTACATTGGGTAAGAAATCAAGCAAACAGGCAGATAGCCTTGGTCAACGGTTATACATTCTGCTGCCAAAGTGTTAGTAATTCTACTGAACGTTGGGTCTGCACAACATCGTCAAAATGTGGAGCAACATTTATTACTACTAAGAACAAAGAATTTTTACGTTTTAAGCTTGAACACACTCATCCGGCGCGAAGATATATCATACATGACGGAATATATGTTAAAATATAGCTAACTAGCTGTACCCCGCAACTTCGTTTGCGTAGAGGAGGAGGTTGGAGAGGATGGAGGAGATCAGGAGGCAGATCTTCATCTCTGGATCCTTGTTTCCACATCACATACCGCCATGGTTTATAGCCTATGAGCTGTCCGGATATTTCAGCTATCTCCTAGTGAAACTCCCATCAAAATTCCTTCAGTAGTTATGGCGTGATACTTGCACAAAGTCACAGACGAACAGACAAAATTTCTAAAAATTAGTGTTTTGGCATCAGTAGGTATCGATCCTAAAACACATTACAATTATTTTTTTCAAAAAATATCCAATGTACAGACACAACTTTTTTACAGTCTTATTATATGTATAGATTTAGGTATAATATACGAGTAACAACGCAACGTCTTGCTCTCAATTAGGAAGCC
Organism: Tachystola acroxantha; assembly: GCA_963506565.1. Classification (NCBI taxonomy): domain Eukaryota; kingdom Metazoa; phylum Arthropoda; class Insecta; order Lepidoptera; family Oecophoridae; genus Tachystola; species Tachystola acroxantha. Next base: position 10,749,841 of record OY735879.1, read on the forward strand.
AATATCCACTTTTAGCCGCAGAGGTTATCTGAGGTTTATTAAATAAAAATGTTAATTTTTCTTGCTGATCTATTTATCTTTCCTACTTATTAGCTCGCTTCAGTCATATATTAGTAATATACTGCACTTAATATAAATATTTGTAGTTTTTTACTAATTTGTAAGTTTATTGAATAAAAATATAAATATATGTATATATTATGTCGGTATCTATGTGGCCTCCTGTAGCCTAAATGACTTGATTAATTTTGAAGTATTTGGTTCACTATTAGATTCGTCTTGATCATAGAGGGATGGAAAGGATACATTTATGCATTTTTCCAAAACGTTATATGTTATTAAATTTTTTAATAATTTTCGTCTTGTATTATAGTAATCTGGGTGAAAAATCGATCAAATAAGGAAATAGCGGTGTGCAACGGCTACACTTTCTATTGCCATCATACGAGTATCTTCACTTTGCGTTGGCAGTGCACCATGGCCGGTCAATCGCGGAAATGTAAAGCATGTTTTACCACGACAAGGTCAGTGACACCAGAGACGAGGCAAATGCAACGTTCGAATTTAACACACAATCACCCACCGCAAAATTATGTGATTCATAACGGAGTGTATGTTAAGACGTAACTATCGTCATGTTATATTTCTAAATTAAACCATCAGGCCCCGGACCATCCCTGACTTTAAATACAGTTTAAATTAGAGATGAAACGGACACTGGTTTCGCAGAATAGTTTCATCTCTAGTTAAAATGGGTAACAAAATAGCTCAATTACAATTACATTGTGTGTTCCTAATTCAATATCGAAAGTAGGAATTGACTTCCTGTGTATTGAATAAACTTTGTGAAAATGTGAATGATTTTATTTAATTCTTAAAAATGCCATTTACGTCTTTAGGCAGAAACAACCGATTTCCATGCGAACCTAGAACACCACTTGCGGTTTCTCCACATTCATCAATATTTTTACATACTCGTTAATTTGATATATAAATCATAATTAGATGTAACTGATATTTCTATTTTTATCAAAGTAAGTGTGCTACGCAAGGCCGCGTAGACGCCGCCGGCGGCGCGGGCGCGCGCTGCGCACTCACCTTGATAAAAGACTCTCGACATCGATCGAAACTTCAACCAAAAGGCAAGTGTTATCTATGTGTATAATAATTCTGACGTAATGACGTACGGTGGAACACAGAGAAAGGTGTACAGGAGAGTTTTTAAGGTTGAGATTTTCTCAAAAACTACATGATGTATTGTAAAAATTCTTTCACTGTTTGATAGATAAAAGTGAAAACTATGTAACCGTGAAAGAATTGTTAAATTCGGTCCAGTAGTTTTTGAGAAAATCTCAACCTTATTGAGGCCCCCTGTATACTTATCTCTGTCGTCGACTGTACTACAGTTTTATTCTAAAAAGTCAGCTGTAAGTTATCAATGGAATATCATTCTGATAGTTTGTGGAGTATGTGAATGCTTAATGTGAATATACTTTGTTAGAAAAAAATCAAAATAAATTGAAGTTTAACTAAGTTCTCATCGTAGCTAATTCTGTAGCGGCCACAAAGTCTAATCCAAAACCTTAACTTGCACTGTCGTTCATATGCTACAATCGTGTAAGAGCGAGCGGGACGAGCAGCGACTAATAGCATCTAATCTGAAATCACTTCTAATGTCGCCGATTTGTTTAATTGCAGTATACTGGGTGAGAAATCTATTAGGCAAAGAGTTGGCCATGATCAACGGGTATACGTTCTATCACCAGCAATCCAGTAACTCTACCCTGCGTTGGCAGTGCACTATGGCTGGTCCATCACGGAAGTGTAGAGCAAGCTTCACTACAACCAAGCCACCAGTGGGAAGACAAGTGTTACGAGCTAAAATAATACACAATCATTTGCCGCAAAGACATACGATTAGCAACGGAATATATGTGAAACTGCAAGGCCCGCACATTTACTAAACGCTATTTAAAAGTTATTAAGTAGTTAGTTCTATCGTTTATGGAAACGTGTATTAATAAACGCTTTTAGATGTGTAGAGTTGATTTAAATAGGTGGTTAAACAACTGTTAAATGTGCTGTAAAATTAACATATAGTTTATTCGTATCATGTAACTTGTTTACTGCTTTTACTGTATAGATGGGATCAAGGCCCAAGAGGACGATAATGTATCACGTAACTTGACAGTACCGCGCTACAGGTTCCACCTAGTGCTAAGTCCAACGGTAAACTCCCTATATCTGTTAACTCATTTGGTATATAGAAATTTGTATTGTACATTTGTGTTAGGCTATCATTTAGGCAGTTTTTAAGTAACAAGCGTGAAAGGTAACAAAATATGTGAATATTCAATTTAGTATACAATTCAGTGGAAATTAGGTGAAAATAGAGATCATTTTCTTAGTAAGTAATTCTTAAAAATAAACTGTAAATCCACTACTACCACATAATTTGAGCAATTTGTAATTATTCAAAAATATTTTACGTTCCTGTGATAATAATATATTGAAAGATGAATTGTGCATTAGGTGATTTGTATCAGGGTGACTCTTCAAGTCTACGGATTACTATGAAGGAGCTCGCACCAACGTGCATGGCATTGATATCTCATACATGGTGTCACAACACAGTCACCATGATAAAAGTCACCAGTCAAAGAGTTACATAATTAAATGCTATTGATCTCAGGAAGAACTAGTTTAAATGTGTACCTATAAAACAATTATTTATTCCCTGATTTGAGATATAAACAGTCGAGAAGATAGGAGTTAGCTCTGATCAACGATTGCCAGCAAGTTAGTAATGTTACCCTGCGCTGGAAGTGCATGGTGCATTTCTCGTTGGCATAATGAACATAAAACTATTTTTCATCATGTTCTAATTTATTCACCGAGCATGGATAATGCGTATATCAAATTCTGAACATAAAACTAAATAAATAAGCGAATATATAAGGTCGACGAACATCCAACTACAGTCCCCCCACCCCAAACGCGCCACCGCCAACGACGACGACGCCTGAGCGCTTGGTTACGCGATTGAGCGTCGCCGCCGCCGCCGTGTGTCAGGTCAGTGCAAGGCGAAACGAAACGCCACTGGCGCCGCCGCCGGTGACGCAGGCGCGTCCCACTCACCTTGATACGTCGAAACTATGGATACCTATAATTACCGGTCTCCCCAAAATATGTTGTTCAATGTTTTTCGTGAACAATTACAAGAGTATTTAAATTTTATAAAATCTGTGTATACGTGACTTAACTAGAAAAGGTTTAAAGAGTTAATCCATTGTTTACCGACCTAATTCATTATTAAACAACCGGATGAAACAGTGCGATTTGTAGTAATAAGGATTTCCTTAAATCATGTCTTAAACCAGTGTAAACCAAAACAAATATGTTTCATACAGGTATTTATCTAATATATTTTTTTCAGTAACGTGGGTAAAAAATCTGGCAAATAAAGAGTTAGTGGTGATCGAAGGTTATACGTTCTATTGCAAACAGGTGACCAATACGACAGAACGATGGATTTGCACGGCGAGGGGAAAATCACGAAAATGTGGTGCCTTTGTGATTTTCACTAAGGACAGAAAATTAAAAAGAATACATTTAGAGCATATTCATCCATCGCCAAGATATATTATAAATAAAGGAGTGTATATAAAAATATAAAGTAGGTATTTAATACATATAATACCTATAGGTTAGTGTGTTGTAATTGTAACCTATTTGTTCGGTAATTTCTAACACATAATACTTATTTTACATCAAGTGTAGCTTGGGATTAATTAATAATTAATTGCTCTGCCTGCGCTATATAATATAATTACCTATAAAAAATATATAATTCAAGTGTTAGTCAGTTAATTAATATCCTGTCCAACTACCTACAATAATAGTTATTTTGTATATCTAGGTTATAATAAATATATTTTTTCCAGTGACTTGGGTAAGAAATGAAGCAAAAAACAATATAGCACTGGTCAACGGGTATCCATTCCATCGCCATCAAATGAGCAAAACGACGGAACGATGGATATGCACGTCGGCAAAATCGCGTAAATGTAAGGCAAACTTGGTTGTAACTAAAGCCAAAAAAACAAAGAGCCTTAATTCGAAACACACTCATCCAGCAACAAGTTATATAATAAGGGAAGGAGTTTATATAAAAATTTAAAAACTTATAAGCATAGTGAACCAAATGGTTGTACCTAAACCGCAGCCCAAATCGAGTGTCTTATTTTGTAAACAAATATGATCGTCTAATTACCTGGTGTGATACTTGTAATGTAACACTGAAGGAACTGATCGATTAAACCTGTTCATCATTGTGAAAATAAAGTGATCCGATCTAATAATGTGAAAATAACCATGCAATAATCACAGAACAGCTTAAAATGTTAGTATGATGGCGTAGTTTTTGTTTACAAAATAAGACACTTGATTTGGGCTTCGGTATAGTGCTATGTACACAAGAGTAGCCATTTTCGGTTTCTTCCTATTAGACAGCTGTCAATGTCGTTCAAATCGTTACCGTTATGTTAAGGTAATATTTTACTGACTTTAATCTAATATCGACGGCTCCTTCAGCCTAATGTAAGTAATTCTTAATCTGTGTGTTATGAAATAAATACTTTTAAAGTAATGAAAAATAACATTCCATTATATACAAACCCACAAGGTTTAAGGATGTGTATGTGTAAACCCAAGGTATAGTTATTAGTATATCCGATAAATAAAAATATCACATACCAATTTAGCTCAGTGTGATAATTATAACCACAATATAATATCAATTAGTTAGGTTAGCTCACAATGGTAACATTAATTATTAATAAACTAAAAACAAATGAGAAGAAAACCTATTAAGAAACTGTACATTTCATGTGCCTATACCTAAGTACCTATTTAACGCAGTTATAAAGGAAAATTCAGCAAATATAAAAATAAATTAAAACGAATTTTTTTTCAATACTTCAAAAGGATGACAAAGGTTTGATTGCTTATCGTACTTTATTTTTTATGTAATAGCCTGTAATCAAATGCCTCCCCCTAACTCTTCCATTCATCTATATTTGGCGCAGACTCAGACTTTATCCTACTTTACATAAAAATATATTGGACAATATTACAAAATCAAATTCGATATTTTGCACTTTAAAATGATGGGCCTAGTATTAACGTAGATAACCTAGTTTTAAATTGTTTTTGTGAGGTTAGGTTAGTTGTGATTAGGTAATGTGTAGTCGATTAGAGCTATCAAGTACCTACTCATAAAACAATTTTGTAAAGCAAGTAGCGACTAAATTGGACGCATCACGCTTTTTTTTGTTGCCCAGGAAAAATATATTATGTAAGTATACCATCCGTCCGGGAACGGGTGATTATGTTGGACTCGCACCAACTAAAACTCCTGGGGTGTTCAGCCTCCGCCACCATGGACAGGACCACGGGTACTCTTTCGAAAACTACCACGGCCCTGTCGGCGGATGCCCTTTCGGGCCCGACTCCGAGGGGCCTAACTCCCCTTCTCCGTTAAAGGCGCTCCGGAACACGTGGAGCGCCTTCCAGCTCGGGACCACTTCATTCGGACGGTGGATCCCCCGAACCCCCACCCGAAGGTCCCGGTTAGGGCGGCATGGACGCATCATCCTACCGGCTACCCTAACCCCGCTATGGCGATGGATAACGCGCCAGGGTGCGCAGAAGCCGTAGTGTATGGTTCTAATCCCACATACAGGCAGTTTTTTCTCTGATTGTTTCACCATTTAAAGTGTGATAGAAACTATTCATTGTATCATAAAAATAAGAACTTTAATTTTGAAGTGCCTTTAAATTACAATCACAATTTATGTTATTTTTTTGTTCACAGTGAAATGGGTGCGTAACTCGGTCGGCAAAGAGTTGCTTCTAATTGACGGATACAGCTTCTATTGTCATTATCGCACCAAGTATACTTCTAATTGGTATTGCACTAGCAGACCTAAATGTAAGGCACGTGTCACAATCACTACAGAGAGAGAAATTATTCGCGCCCAGATTGTACACAGTCATACACCGCCTGCGTATACGATGCATAACGGGGTGTTTGTCAGACTCTCGCATTCACACGTACCACATCCTAACCACATAGCAGCGGCAAAAAGTGACTAATCGGTGGTTATGTGTTATTCGTCATGTCAACGTTTGTTGTGGTTTTGTTGTGGCCGTGACGTGATGTAGGTAGCTGTGCTGGTCGGTATCCAACATGCGGTTGAAGATGACAGCAAAAGATTATTTATGTAATAAGCTCACAATGATAACATTAATTGTTAATAAATGATTTAAATATATATTTTTTTTAAATTACAACGTCTTCTTCACCCTAATTTAAGCCATTCTATTAATAAGTAATTTAAATCAATGAAAAATAACATTCTAGTATGTACAAACCCAATTTTTTTAAAGATATTTATGTGTAAACCCATAGTATAGTTAATGTATCGAATAAAAATTTAAAAAAATATGTGCGTTTTAATTTAGCTCAGTATGATATAACCACAATTTCAATGGTTAGATTGACTTAGTTATGTATATGAAATAATCTCACAATGATATCATTATGTGGTAACAATTGTTTTATAATGTGAATAAAACGATTTTAAAATAAATTATTAAATATAATGGCAAAGTTCAGGGCTTGCATAGGTACTGGTACAGTATCAGTAAAAAAAAAATATGTGTACATAACACCATCAATTGATTATGTTTGATTAGTTTTTGACCAAAATATTTTGTTAATGCAATATATAATATTTTATGGATGCAATTTCGCATTGGAATTTATTCTGTAATGAAATTGTAATAGCTGAATAAATGAATTGAATTGAATCAAATCAAAAAGCAAGTAGGGCGTAAATTGTTGGACGCACCACCCAAACCTCGCTGTGGCGAAATGGATAGCACGCCAAGCTGCGTAGTGCGTAGAAGTCGTAGTGTAGGTATAGTTCTATTCCCACTTTTTATATTTATTCCCACCGCTTATGTTCATCATTTAGAGTGTGATAATAATCTATTAATTTTATCATAAGAACGTTATATTTTAAACTACCTTTAGTTATAACCCCGTTGTGTGTGATTATTTTGTTTACAGTAAAATTGGTGCGTAATGCGGTCGGCAAAAAGACGCTTCTGATTGACGGATTCAGCTTTTATTGTCATAATTGCACTAAGAGTACTACTAATTGGTATTGCACTGCCAGAGCTAAGTGTAAAGCACGGGTCACAATGAGCATGAATAGTGAAATCATTCGCTCACAAATAGTACACAGTCATCCACCGCCTGCGTATGCTATTCATAACGGAGTGTTTATCAGACTTTGAGGCTTGATATACACGAACCTGACTTCAATGGTTGTCGGGCGATAATTCGTATGATATGAATAGTTTCATTCACATGCTCCTGTGGACCTATTATGGGTTCTGCCTGAAAATCCGCGCCGCAGCCATGTAACGCGTGGCTGTGGCATTATGCGGAGGCAGTTGATCCCTTTACGGCCGCTGCACATCAATATTATATTACCTGAGTTTTTAATATTTGTATTTGTGTATGTGCCAGAATAAATGTATTTTCTTTCTGTCACATTTCACACGGACTGCATTTTGCCGTCAGCTTCGTCGTTTCTATGTTTTCTTGTACAATAAACTATGCTATTCTTCTAATTGATTAATCATTTTAAGCATATTTTAAAATATGCTTAAAATTATGTTTATGTGCATATATTATATGCACAGAATATCTTATATGCACAGAAACCTAATTTTTTAAGTGATAAAATCACGCTAATGTCGATTACTGCGTTTTTCGTCAGCAGGACAGAAATAGCTGTGTGTTCACTAGGTGAATTCCCGTAGCCGTTTTATTTTTTTAATAAATTAAAAAAAAAAAAATAAGTATGTTCATATATTTTAGTTAAGAATTTTCTTAAATGCATAATGAATATGAACAATTTATATTGCATTAATATAATTAAAGCAGCTTATTTTGAGGTCGTATACAGAAAGTATACGTTGTAGTTTTCGACAATATATAAATAACCAAGAACATAATATACATTTTCATAAAATAGAAACGCCTGTATATAAGTTCTCATATAATAATCACAATTTATATTCACAGTGCTGTGGGTGCACAGTATGAGTGGCAAAGAGTTGGCTTTGATTAATGGATATACGTACTACTGCAATTCTCATAATAAAAGTACGTCGAACTGGAGATGCACTAATAATAGAAAGTGCAGAGCTAAAATTACCACAACCGGAGATAAAGAAATAATTCGTGCGAACATCCATCATACTCATTTACCGCCCAAATATGTATTACGCAAAGGGATATTATGTTAAAGAAAGAAAGAAATTGATTGGTGTTGGCATAGCAATGAACATATTTTCTTTCTTTCTTAAAGTTTAATAATTTATAAATATATATATTAAAGTAAATAAATACAGTTTTATTGCATCATAAATACAATGTACAATTTTTACACAGAGCAAATTATATAAGAGACTCGAAGGTTTTCTCAAAACGTACTATAGCAAAATAATTTTTACAATTGGCTAAGTAGTTTTTGAGAAAATCTCAATCTGGATAAGTCCCCTCGCATACTTTTCTCTGTTTACGAATAGATATATAAACAGAGTACTCATTTTCGTAAATTATTGTATTATGAGGTGTTCATAATATATTAATTACTATTTATATTCACAGTGCTGTGGGTGCACAGTATGACTGGCAAAGAGTTGGCTTTGATTAATGGATATACGTACTACTGCAATTCTCATAATAAAAGTACGTCGAACTGGAGATGCACTAATAACAGAATATGCAAGGCTATAATTACTACAACTGGAGATAAAGAAATAATTCGTGCGAACATCCATCATACTCATTTACCGCCCAGTTATGTATTACGCGAAGGGATATATGTTAAGATAAGATAAATATTCTTTATTTCACAAAACAATAAGTATGTACAACAATTATATATAATAGGCGGTATTATTGCTCAGAGCGATATCTGCCAGACAACCTTCGTGTAGAGAATTAGCGCTTTTGGAAGAGGTAGTTTTTAGTTTAATAAATTTAATGGTATGAAATAAAATAAAATATTGTTAAAACGACTAAGATTATAATATATATATTATACATAATACATGAATACCTATGTAATATACAACATTACAAATGTAATTACATACCAGTCCTACATAAAGATAATATAAAATAATAAAAATACAAATTGACTATGGTTGTTAGGATATAAATGTGTTATAATAATTATACCTACAATAAATAAAAATGAAAGAAGCAAGATTTATGAGATTAGAGAGTTAAAAGATAAGCCTTGACCTGCCTCTTGAAAATGACCAAGGACTTGATTTTCCTGATTGGATTTGGAAATCCTTCCAAAGGCGTATTGCATGGGAAGTAAAAGACTTCTTTCTTTCTTTTTTCTTTCTTCATTTCTTTCTTTCTTAAAGTTTAATAATATATAAATTACATTAATGATAAACATGTACAATTTTCACACAGAACAAAATATAAGAGACTCATTATGAAGGTTTTCTCAAAACGTACTGTAGTAAAATAATTTTTACAATTGGCTAAGTAAATAAATAATAAATAAGTTTTTGAGAAAATCTCGATCTTAACAAAGCCCCTCGTAAACTTTTCTCTGTTTTCGAATAGATATACAAATACATTTTCGTACGTTATTGTATTATGATGAGGTGTTCATATATTAATTACTATTTATATTCACAGTGCTGTGGGTGCACAGTATGACTGGCAAAGAGTTGGCTTTGATTAATGGATATACGTACTACTGCAATTCTCATAATAAAAGTACGTCGAACTGGAGATGCACTAATCATACAAAGTGCAGGGCTGTAATTACCACAAGCAGAAATAAGAAAATACTTCATGCGAACATCGATCATACTCATTTACCGAACAAATATGTATTACGCAAAGGAATATATATTAAAGTTTAATCATTTATAAATTAAGCAGTAATAAAAAAAAATAATAATAACGGTTTCCAATATAAGTAAACAATTATTTTAAAATAAGAAAAGTATGTATATATACATTTCGAAAAATATATTTTACTATTAAGAAGTACAATTCCAGCCTTAGTACCTAATATTTTTTTTTAACTACCTTTCCTCACAGTTTGTAAACCGATTAACATATTAGAAATTGACACACTCGTTTTTTAAAGATTTGTAACGGGCGAGACTCATCTAGTTAAGAGAAAAAAATACTCTTTGTAAAAATATATTTTACTTACTAAGAAGTAACAGAGTTTCAATATTTGCCCGTATAATTATATCCTTAATTATAATTATATGCTTTTTTGCAGAAACTAAATTATTGTTCTGAATCTACGTCTACCTTTTAACACATTTTGTAAATTCTCCGAATTGGATATTAGAAATGTATGTACTGGGAGAGTCATTATGAGCTTCTCAAAAAGTATTTGACTGATTTTTAAAATACTTTTCAACTACAAAGTGTGTAGGTACTCGAAACTATCTATTAGTATAAGATTTTTTTACATTCGGTCAAGTATTTTTTGTGAAAACCTTCAAGTAGGTATACATTTTCGTAGATAGAGACGCACGAATTATAAGTTTTCATATATTAATCACTATTTATATTCACAGTATCATGGGTGTGCAATAAGTCTGGCAAAGAGTTGGCTTTGATTAATGGATATACGTACTACTGCTATACTCGAAATAAAAGTACGCTGAATTGGAGATGTACTAATCATACCAAGTGCAGGGCTGCAATCACCACAAGCAAAAATAAGGAAATAATTCGAGCGAACCTCGATCATACTCATTTACCGCCCGAATATGTATTACGAAAAGGGATATATATTAAAATTTAATAATTAAATACAAATTGATCTGTATTAGATAATATTAATAAATACTGTTGGAAATGTAAGTGACTTTATAGAAAGTAGCATATCACATGTTGGAACCTAATGAGAATAACAAAAAAGATACGCCTGTAGTAAGTTTTCATATAGGAATCACTATTTATCTTCACAGTATCATGGGTGTACAATAAGTCTGGCAAAGAGTTGGCTTTGATGAATGGATATACATACTACTGCAACACTCGAAGTAAAAGTACGTTGAATTGGAGATGTACTAATAATGCCAAGTGCAGGGCTGCAATCACCACAAGCAAAAATAAGGAAATAATTCGAGCGAACCTCGATCATACTCATTTACCGCCCGATTATGTATTACGAAAAGGGATATATATTAAAATTTAATAATTAAATACAAATTGATCTGTATTAGATAATATTAATAAATACTGTTGAAGATGTAAGTGACTTTACAGAAAGTAGCATATTACATATTGGAACCTAATGAGAATAAAAAATAGAAACGCCTGTATATAAGTTTTCATATAATAATAACAATTTATGTTCACAGTGTGCACACCTCAGATCAGTTAATAAGATAGATCTTATTCCCTGATCTGAGGTGCACAGTATGACAGGCAAAGAGTTGGCTTTGAGTAATGGATATTCATACTACTGCAATTCTAAAAATAAAAGTACGTCGAACTGGAGATGCAATAATAATAGAACATGCAGGGCTGTAACAACTGGAGATAAAGATATAATTCGTGCGAACATCGCTCATACTCATTTACCGCCCAATTATGTATAAAGGGATGTTAAAATTCAACAATATAAAATGTAACTACTTCTACTCACCTAATAATAACTAATTAAAACTATAAACATAAATGTTGTAATCTAAACGACATTGGTATTTAAAAAATTAAAATTATTTGACACAATAAATGTGCTTACTTTTTTAAGTTGCAAAATTTCCAAAATTTCTCATGCAATAAGTACAAGTTTTTCTTAAAACAATTTTTTCTCGGAATCTATACTTTTTATTACAATTTGTAAATTCTCCAAATATGATATAGGAAATTGACACAATGTTTTGAGTCCTTCCTTCCTTAAGTTATAAATTTAATAAAAAGTATCTGTATACACAATTGTCTTCTAAAACAAGCAAGCACTATTAGAATTTTCGTTATGTTTAACTTTTTTCTATTTACAGTGAAATGGGTACTCAGTCCGACTGGAAAAGAGATTGCTTTGATCAATGGCTATACATTCTACTGTGATGGCTATAACCAAATTACAGCCCATTGGAGGTGTACCAATACTGTGAAATGCAAAGCCCGTGTTACTATGACAACATATAACAAAGAAATAGTCCGAGCGAACCTGATGCACACACATCCGCCGCGACGTCGTCGGCGGCCACCCAAGGAGCGGCACAGCGATTGTAGTCAGAATATAGTTTAATTTAGTTATATATATATATTTGCTATTATTTATATATAATTACATAAACTCACGACATTCTCCCTTAAACGCAGAATTACGCTTTCATTATCCTGCGATCCTAGCAACTTGCCGGGATTGATATAATTGAGCAAAACTTTCTCCAATATATCAATCCGTGTACCTATCAACCCGTTAACCATTTAATTTTTTAGTTTTTAGTTTTGTGGCACACTCTATTCCAACAGAGCCACCGTGGTATCGTACCCAGGCCGTGAATTTCTGTCTCCATATTCGTCTTAGCGACATCTATCCGTAATTGTGCAATTACTATGCTACTAGCGCATATGCAAGAAAATATCAAAAAATAATAATGGTTTAGTTACATACTTACTCACTAACTAATCACATTATTATGCATCACGTACCATTTTGGTGTAGATATTTCTTCGAAGTAGGTACCTATATGTAATTGTTATGTCGAGCTGGACTGGAAAATAAATGATTAAAGAATTTTCCCCAGGTTATTTTACTTAAATGATCCTTAATATGAGTACAATTGATATTGGTTTAATTTTATACCAATGACTTTAATTATAATCAATTAAGTTTTAGGTATAGTGGGTTTTATAGTCCCGAGCGATTTGCTATGTTGTTATACCGATATGTTTTGCATTGTGTTTTCATAATAATAAATACTTACCTAATAATTATTATATATCATTCTAAAAAATCATGGCCACGGAAAGAGATAAATTAAGTCTCAGTAATAGTGAATTTAAATCCAATAGTTATGTCGTCTTTTATTTCATAAAATAAATCCTCTCAAACTAGGTTAGTCCTGTTTTAGAGAAATAACTATTCTTCATTCCTGACTGTACTAAATAATGCATGGACCTATTGGGAAGTATTTTTATTATTATTATAAAATGTCGTGGACCTCTTGGGAGTCAATGTGTGAACTTCAATTTTTTGAGAACAATAGGATCGTGGACCTGCTGGGAACGACCGAATCGAATAAACTTTATTTGCACACAAAAGAAATACATTGGTTACATATAAAACCAAAATTAGCTAGTGTACAGACAGGCGGCCTTTTCGCTTAAGGCGAAGTTTAAGTTATAAGAAGGTTTATTATAGTCAACTCAACCAGGTACTGGGTGAAACGACCACTAACAATTTTGAAAGGTGGCATCTCACCCATAGGTGAAATTTTTGGAGGGTGAGTTGCCACCTAAGCCTATTTTATTTTTATGTGTTCGCAGTGACCTGGATATATGGTAGGTCAGGCAAGGAAATTGCTCTGATCAATGGATATACATACTACTGTGAGCGTCAAAATAAAAGAACCGAGAGTTGGAGATGTACTAATAATTTAAAATGCAAAGCCCGTTTTACTATGACAAAGGATAAAGAATTTATACGCGGCCAAATGGAACATCTGCATCCTCCATCCAACTATGAATTACGAAATGGAGTATATATTAAACTTTAAATTGTAATATACCCATCATATGCACTATTTTACTAGAATTCTTAAGTAATTATCACGAGCTAGGTTCGAAATTAATGGCTACCTAGCCGAAATTGATAGTAAAATAAATAAAATTGTGATATAACGTCATATTTTAAACATTTTAAAAAAAATCTGTGTTTGACTTCAACATCAGATTTTTTTTCCAAAGTTTATACTCGTAAATATTTACAGCGTAAGTCGAGTTATTTCATCAGAATCATCAAGTTTCACTACCATTTACACACTACGTAATTGTAGAAATGTTTTTATCATTAATTTAATAGCTTGTACACCAATGTCAACCGCCCCGCACTTATATTTATATAGGCTTATAATAAAATCAGTCTTTTGATCAAGAATCGGAATAAGACAAAATTAAGACTTAATGGTTATCATAAACTTTAGAAAATCCAGTTTTTGATCAAGTTATAATGTTTTCTTCTTCTGGTTCATAATAAAAATCTAGGGCGCATATAAACGTGATTTAAAGTTACGCCACCGTTTAGGCCCTTTCTATCTTAACATTTTTTAACGAAGTGTGAAAGGGATAGCAACACGATTTAAAGGAGGTGAGGTTTAACTAGGTTTATTAATAACAGCATAGGTTTTTGATTTAAAATCTGACTTTGTCAGAACCCTCAGTCAAGTATTCTGTAAGTAAAATATGTTTTACCTATATATTTACATATACTTTTAATATAAAATGATATCTAATGTTGTTGTAGGTTGTTATAGTATGGTTTAATGTGCAATAAGATGTACATTGGAATTGTTATATATCTTTAAATATCTAAATTAAAACAAAAATATAAAACTTGAAGTATGATTTCAAAATCAATTTTATTAAAAAAGCTATGTACCAAATCTTTATTGCAATAAATGCTATTTTCTAAGACACAATAGATAGGAATTATAATAATTGTTGTGACAATCTAAAGTTGTAGTTCGTAAAAATTGCGAAAAACTGTCGATTAAACGAACTAGATAAAACATACCGAAATTGAATCACCTCCAATCACCATTATAGTCTTGATTTATCGTAATTTTCTATTATAATAAGCTATGATTTCGGCAGATATGATTTTTTATAGTTAGGGATATTCTGATATGGATTTATTATGATTTATATTAAATTAAGATTTTCTTATTTTTTTTTAATGTTTTCAGTTAATTGGGTTCTCAGTAGAACTGGCAAGGAGATGGCCCTAGTAGATGGATATAGTTACTATTGCGTGCAACGGTACAGCCTGACAGAATGTTGGCGGTGTACTAACAATAACAATATGAAATGTAAAGCACGCATGACTGTCACTAAAACTAAGAAAGTAATTCGTGCTAATTTCGAACACACACATCCTCCCCGCAAATATATAATTAAAAACGGCAGATATATTAAAATGTAACATTAGATTATAGAGTTTACAACTTTGATTTATAACCCTTAGTTCTTATGTATTCGAATAGTATACTATTTCAAATGATTACATGACAAATTAGAACATGATGAAAAAATTCTTGCCGTAGGCAGGACTTTCGGTGGCGTGGCCTGTGGTGGCTCAGTGGGTAAGAACGTGTCACGGAATGACAAGGTCGCAGGTTCAAGTCCTGTCCACGGCAAGAATTTTTTCATCATGTTCTAATTTGTTCACCGAACATGGATAATACGTAATACAAATTCTGATTACATGACACTTTTTGGCTGACGGGGCCGATGCCGTTGCTCTTCTAACGGGCCCGTCGCGCTTTACGGAGTAGTACGCAACCGGCGGCGGTCATCCATTTGACATCAGCCTCCCAAAGCCAAGTGGCATTGAAGATAGTTGTTGACTGTTGTATATTGAAGTAGTTTTGTTTATTTTGTTATACATTGGTTAATTGTGTACATTCCTAACTTTTTTTTATTGTAATTGATTAAATTTTAATTACACTAATCATTTTTTAATTCCGTCTTTTTTTTACATGACCTGAAGAAGTATTACATAATATAGGTAGAATATACGTATAATTATAAGAAAAATTTAATATTATTTTGTATATTTACGTATAGTGTAGGTTTATGTTTCGGTATTAACATTTTATTGGACATATTTCAGCGACATTTGTCAAGACAACGATTGGCTATAATCTCCTATTATTCAAGGGATATACGTTCTACTGCGATCGGAAAAACCAATCCACAACCTACTGGAGGTGTTCGAAACGTGCGAAATGCAAGTGTCGCATCACTATAGTGAATAACCAACTAAAATATCGCGCTAACATGGAACATACTCATCTACCACCCAATTATGTGGTGCGAAACGGAATATATATTAAAATTTAATCATGTCGACATCAAATAAAATATAATGTTGTTTATAAAAAGTACTTACATTATAAGAATTTAATAACCTGTGACTTTTTTTTCAATATAGTAGGGGAGCAAGGGGCTAGATGTAACAGGGGTAAGTAGTAACAGGGCTTTTTCACTAGGAATTTAAACTTTATTAACGTATTTCTTTGACTCAATCTTATCGTTATAACGCGCCACGCCACGTCATCACAGTCAGAGTTCCTCCAGGTGGCGTATTGAGTGGGTGTGTGCAAGCCCTCCGTTGTCGCCAGCTAATGTATTATTTTGCTTTCGTAAACTTTCGATTGGCTTTATTATAATCGACTAATTGGAGCTTTCTGTGTTTTATTTGATGATAAATTTATCTATGTACGATGTGGTGTAACAATTTTCGAGATTACTAAGTTGATTTAATAGTTATCGTTATAAATATTAAAAATTATGCCTTGGGGCTAGTTGTAACAAAATCTTGGGGTATGTTGTAACATGTTACAACTTGCCCCCATATTGCTGTATGTATGTGATTGAAAATGCAATATATCTTATTTTTTTGTTGTTGAATGAGACTGTATAAAAGAAAGACAAAGTTGGGAAAGACAAAGCCAGGAGGTATACGAGTTAGCTGCAGCTGAAGTTTTAGAAAACAAGTGTTGATTACTCATAGAAAAAGTATGTTTCAGTTGATTATTTGATAAATGATTCATTTTATAGAAGTACCTCAATATTTTTGTTAAATACCTAATGATATGTTGAAAACAAAGCTAAATGTGAAGAGAATAAATGATTGAAGGTGTCACATTCTCGTTTTTTATTGTTGTTACTACATGCCCCAATAGATGTTACAACAAGCCCCGAGCACGGGGTAAGATGTAACACTTCCCTCTTTTTATAAAAAAATTAATTCTGAAGAAATTAGACATAGATTTGATATTTTTTCAATTAGAATTAATTAAAGAATGGTTAGAGTACCGATCAAAGTTTAGTTAGTGGTAATTTAGCCAATATATCTCAAGATATATGATTGTTTTAAAAAAATGTTACAACAAGCCCCTCGCTCCCCTACTTGCGTTCATTTTGTTTTTATTTGCGGAAACTTCTCCTATTAAACTCCTCCTATTGAACTAGTTTTTTTTTAAACAGACGGCCACCTCGTTCGTCATCGTCGCCTAGAGACACTTGGAACACCGGACTGTCTCCTCTATTTCACTTGAAATATTCCATATCATAGCTCTGTGGGAAGATGTTGCATTGAAGGCGGACTGGATTGGTGGGACTTTAGCTCCGCTACTCACCGCTATAGGAGCGCTATAGGAGGAACTAGCGCGTTTACGTAGGCAACTCATGATAACGGTAGGAATTGTATGACAGTGGTAATTTACCCCATAAAGGTTAACGTATCGCCCCGGCACGAGATAAGCGCCACCTCAACTCGAGTCTTTCAGTACTCTTTGTTTGAAACTCCATACTGCAACGCACACTAATCGCCTACGTAACGGCATAGCCTCGCATTGTTTTGACAACTGGTTGGCAACGAGGGGCGAGGCGAGACAGTGTCGGGTGGGTACGTGTGCGGCAACGCTAATATTTTACAATTTAATTGCAGATGGTAGAATAACATGGACATACAACGGTTCTGGCATACAGCTGGCTGTAGTGAACGGTTATACTTTCTACTGCCACGGACGTCGTATAACAACTAATTTGTGGCGCTGCAATAGTATACTGAGCAAATGTGAAGGTAATTTCAAGGCCACTAAGCAAGGAGAGTTTATAGAAGGGGAACTGACGCATAATCATCCCCCGCCGAATTATGTGATACGACATGGAGTTTATATAAGTATTTAAACAGACATAATAAATGTATTTTAGTCCGTGAAGTAGGTACTAATTTATGACATTTTATGATTTGTACAACGTGACTTTGAACATTGGACAATCTTTAATTCAATTTGTCATCAAAAACTAAAGAATTTTAAAAATCTCCGGATAATCTCGGCCTGAGTTTCGGCCAAGTCATTTTAGTTATTGTGATTTGTGTGATACTCGACAAATTGGTACCTACAGTATGTCTAAATGGTATTACAGTTTCTTGAATTTACATAATTATGTATATTAAACAACTAAATATAAATATAATAATTAAATGTGAAAAATATTATTATAAAAGGTACACGTCGTCGTCCAGCTCCCCTCTACAGGACATCGTGCCGAGGACGCTGGTTTCATTACCTCTCTGTATGGCCAGGCTAGCCAGGTTGCCGGAGGTGTGGATCAGCCTGAGAGAATTCATGCACTATTTTTTTTTGTGTAGAGGACCACGGGCCAATTAGGCTGATATGTGAAAACAATTGTAGAATAAAATGCCATTATAAATTATGAAACAAGAGAAAGCTTCTCGTCGGTGCCATCGAAGCCGAATCAAAGCGTTATCCAATTGGCTTTCTTGAATTTCAGTAGTTAGTAATTATTTCACAAATCGATTACTGTAATGATTAGAGTCCAATCAAATTGAATACGAATATTATATAAATAAACGTTTTTTTATTATTAAAATGATTACAGTTCACTGGATACGCAATACGTCTGGAAAAATGCTGGCAATACTCAATGGGTATAGCTTCTACTGTAATCTGCGGAGTTTGACCACAGACAACTGGCATTGTACATCGTCCACCAAATGCAAGGCACGTATCATCACAACGAAGGACATGACCGTGATCCGAGCGAGCACTGTACATAATCATAGACCACCAAACTTTATAATTCGAAATGGAGTCCTTATTAAAGTTTAAATTGTGATCAGCCTGGCATGGCTTTAAGGCCCGTATTAATAGTCTGAGCTCAAACCCGCCCTCAAGAGGGAATTCAGCTATGCGTATGCTATAACTATGTGTATGGTGTAGGGATTACGTACTGCGTGATTTATATGTGAATGTCGTGGGTACCTATAATTGTCAGGTCACAGGACAATAGTTTAAGAATTTTTATATGTAAGTTTTGTGACTGTGATGTTGGTACTCGTTTAAAATAAATAAATAAAATTTATTTATTTTAAAATAAGCGTTAACGTTTATAAATAAGCGTTAACGAAAGTCAAAGCCACTAGGCTATAGAGAGGCAGCTGTTTTAGTAGTAGGGTAATAAAAATGACAAGTAATGTTTACACGGAATCTATTGTATGTTTCTTTAGTTAGAAAATATCCGATAGTTACTCGCTTGCTCGCCGGCGGTGGGACAACTGCCTAACAATAATAACGTGTGTACAGTGACCTGGGTTCGCGATGCTGCTGTGAAAGAGCGAGCATTATACGAAGGATATACTTTCTACTGCAACGGGCGGACTAAAGGAACAGAATACTGGCTGTGCACGTCATCGGGCAGAGGTCGTAACTGCAGATCTCGTATTGTCATGACAAAGGACAAAGTAGTTATGCGCGCGAACACTGTACACAATCATCCACCGCCGAATTATATTATTCGTAAGGGAATCTTTATTCGAATTTAAGGGGCTGCCAGCGAGACAGAAGATGTCCCGCAGCGGCCGAGTGAAGAGCACGGCACAGTGACTCCATATTTGTATTTTTATTAATTTTGGACGAATTTTGGCAGGGAAATAAAATTACGCCAATAAAAATCTTTTTATATATAATTTGTATGAATAACTATTTCGGTTTAGACATAATTGTCATTTTTAAAGACATGGAAGGGCGATGCGATTTTTATATATCGAGCGAAGTTTGTCCAATCGTGTATCGATATTCATTAGTCCCTAGACACCCCAAGATGGCTTTGGCTATATATTGTTTTCAGACATTTAATTTTAGTAGTTAGTGCCGTAGCCTCCGTACAAAAACTGTAAATCCGCGCATACGAAGCCTTAAGGGATCGTATAATTTTATTCGACTGATGATTTTCGAGGACGATATTAGGCGACAATAAAGAGACCTAGGAGAGAGACCTATTTAATAAATTTTATCTGGCTGTATAAAAATTCTTTTTTTTGTGCGCTGATACTTATCTATAGATTTTTGTAACTAGCTTCACACTGAACTTGTAAGAACAAGACGCATTTACATAAAGTTTCATATGTTCAAAAGAGAAAAAATACATAACCATATCATCACCATTGAATTCGTAATATACCTGTCGACCCGAGTTTTTATATATAATAAGACTTCTACGTAAAAAAAATAGACTATTAGTAGACAGAGCTAAGAGTCGTATTTTTAGTTGATTTCATTCTTTATTTATAACAAATCAATAACATATTTACATAAACAAACAAAAAAATGTTTTAGTTATGATTAATTTATCTCTTATAAATGACAATGCCAGGTTCTGCCCCACCATCAACCGCAAGTTGTACAAGATAACGAATAATTTGATATTCACTTTGCGTATGACATGTTTGTCCACCTGGTACGACACTACAAATTGTTTGTATTGTTTAACTACAATATTATCTATCTATGGCTTGTAATACATTTCTTTATAATATAAAAAGTCGTTTTAATCTACTATAAAACTCCTTGTTTATACTTATTGAGATCTTTACCTAAAACACTGTTTCCCGAAGGAAAGGAATTGCACGACTAATGTCCAATGCAGTAACAACTTCTAATCATAAAAATGCCCAAACATCCGTCCAACGGGTGTGCAGTAGGCGGGCACTTCTCTGAAATGCGAAGCACGCATCATCACCACCAAGACCAAAGAAGTGATATAGGCCAATGTTCAACATAACCATGATCGACCACGTTTCGTTATTCGTAATGAGATTTTGTACAGATTTAAAATAGGGACAAGCCATTAAATAATAAATCTTATATCCCAAACAGTAGCATCATCATGACGACGAACAATTCATGATGACAAATAATTAATACATAAACGTCTTGCATGAATCTAAATGTATTTTATTTATTTTATTACAGTGCATAAACTAATAAGTTATTTTATTTTATAGTTTCTTGGACACACAACATATATAATAAGGAAATAGCGGTTGTCAAAGGCTACACGTTCTGCCGGGGCATGCGCAGTAAAACGACTGACCAATGGGTGTGCAGTGCGGCTGGCAGGTTGCAAAAATGCAAAGCACGCATCATCATGACCAAGGATAAGGAAGTGATGCAGGCCAATACTCAACATAATCACAAGCCGCCACGTTTCATTATTCGTAATGGGAATTTATACCGAATTTAAATTTAGGGACTGCTTCTAATTAATAAATATTATATCTCAAACTCTAGGATCATTATTACGACGAACAAGTAACGAAGACAAATATTCCACACATATTGTCTTGCATGAATCTAAATGTAATTTCTTTATTTTATATAAACACACGTGCATAAGACTTATTCCATAAGTTATTTTATATTATCTTGGACACGCTACAAATATAATAAGGAATTAGTGGTTAATATAAATTTATTTAGTTATTTTATTACATCCATCCATCAACGCTTGAGTTGATTTATGCTGTGTAATTTAATTTTACAGTTACTTGGACACGCAACCAACATAATAAGGAAATAGCGGTGATCAACGGCTATACTTTCTTCCGGGGAATGCGCAGTAAAAGCACCGACCAATGGGTGTGCAGTGCGGGTAGTGGGTTGCATAAATGCAAAGCACGCATCATCATGACCAAGAACAAGGAAGTGGTGAAAGCCAATACTCAACATAATCACAATCCGCCTCGTATCATTATTCGTAATGGGATTTTATACCGATTTAAAATAGGGACAGCCATTAATTAATAAATCTTGTATCTCAAACTGTAGCATCATCATGACAACGAACAATTGATGACAAATAATTAACACAAAATCGTCATGCATGAATCTAAATATATTTTCCTTATTTTATTACATACATGCACTCAAGCCTTATTCTATAAGTGATTTTATTTTGTAGTTATTTGGACACGTAACAAATATAATAAGGAATTAGTGGTGTTCAATGGCTACACTTTCTTCCGGGGCGTACGCAGTAAAAGCACCGACCAATGGGTATGCAGTACGGCTGGCGGGTTGAAGAACTGCAAAGCTCGCATCATCATGACCAAGGACAAGAAAGTGAGGAAGGCCAATACTCAACATAATCACAAGCCGCCACGTTTCATTATTCGTAATGGGATTTTATATCGAATTTAAATTTAGGGACTGCTTCTAATTAATCAATATTATATCACAAACTGTAGGATCATTATGACGACGAATAAGTGATGAAGGCAAATATTATCTTATCTTGCATGAATCTAAATGTGTTTTCTTTATTTTATTACATATGTGCATAAACAAAAGACTTAGTATAAGTTATTTTATTTTATATTGTCTGGGACACACTACAAATATAAAGAAATTAGTGGTTAATATAAATGTATTTTCGTTATTTTATTACATACATGCATAAACTCAAGCCTTATTCTATAAGTGATTTTATTTTGTAGTTATTTGGACACGTAACAAATATAATAAGGAATTAATGGTGGTCAATGGCTACACTTTCTTCCGGGGCGTACGCAGTAAAAGCACCGATCAATGGATATGCAGTACGGCTGGCGGGTCGCAGAAATGCAAAGCACGCATCATCATGACCAAGGAAAAGGAAGTTATGCAGGCCAATACTGAACATAATCACAAGCCGCCACGTTTCATTATTCGTAATGGGATTTTATTGAGATTTCATTAGTGTACAAAGGAATGCTTTAAGTTAACAAATCTTATATCCCATACGTACCATCGTCATGACGAAGAATAAATAAGTGACCTTTGCGAAAACTAACCACAAACATCGCGTAGTCTAAAAATCAGATGTCCCTATTTTCCTATACTTAGATTTATTTCAATGGTCACTCAATCATATATCTTGAAAGAGGATAATGTTTTTCGAAAGCACATAATTATTATGTCGGTTCTTTTGTGGCTCCTCTAACCAAGTGGCTCTGACTTTCATTAACGCTAGTAGAATAGAAAGGAATATGTATACGATTGACATTTGTTAACGAAAAAGCAAATGTCAGTCGCATACATTTTTCTTCCTATTCTACTATAGTTAACGAAATTCTGAGCCACTTGGCTAGCGGGGACGTAGCATAAACGCCATGGTTTGTGATGTCTTTAGATTCGTGATCATATTGATTTATTTTTAATTTTGTATTAATTTATTGGCAAATATTTGAGTTGATGAATACAAAAGTCGGTGTGACTTTCCTGTAAGGGGTATTTCAAACTGAAGTGGGAATTTTAAATTGCGCGATGGTGTGACGTTACCATGGGGCGGTTAGAGAAGTCAATAGGAAATTAAGGATCAAAGTCAAAATGTTTAATTTTTCTTCAAATATCGGTACATCCATTAACAGTTGTTTATCAAACTCAGGCAAGTCCATATCGACTAATCAGATGTTGTATGGTTTCTAAGATGGCTGCCATTTGCCTAGGTTTGGTGAAGCAGGGTGAAGCGAACGTATGACTACCTTTAATTTTATTTAAAAATATGCAAGTTCACATATTAGTTTTTATATTCTTCTGCTCATAATATTGCTTAAACTTATTTATGTTTTCAGTTCGAGTGGTACACAATTCGTCAGGAAAAAAGCTGGCATTGTTAAATGGCTACACCTTTTACTGCAAAGTAGTAAATAAATCTACAAATATTTGGCAATGTTCGCGTTTTCAGTGTAAAGCGCGCCTTATTATGACGAAAGAGAATACAGTGATCCAGGCGAACGTAGAACACACACATCCACCACCGGCATACACGTTCCGTAATGGAATTTTGTTTAGAATTTAAATTGAATACATGTTTCTCATACTTAATTAAAATTAAAACAAACTTTTTTTTTAATTATCGAACAAAAATTATAATTACTACCTACGCTGTATTTTTTTGTAATCTTGTAAATATTAAAGAAACCTTGCTAGGATTAAGCCGCTAAAATGTCTTTATTTTAAATTATATTATTATATGAACACGAATGTTTTTGAACCAATATTATCAGTTTTCCAGTGGGATTCATATTGAAACTTCATGAAAACACACTCAAAAAAAGTTGTAAAAAAAAAAGTGCGATCCCGCTATTGTTCCGCCCCTGGACCGGATCGCACCGCGACGCGTCCGCGTGACGCCCTGCATACACTTCCATAGACTACAGCGCCCGCGGCCGCTTCCCATCCCAGACCGCGCTGCGCCCGCGCCGCTTCCCGCCGCCTGTTAGAACTAGCGTACAACAGGCGCCGTCCGCCGGCACGAATGTTGACCGCATGTGATCAGCGGCGACCGACATCATGCACCGGTAGACGGTGCCGGCAGACGCCGTGACACGCCGTGCCATGCGACGGCACTGCGCCGCGCCGCGCCGTGACGTTGTACGCCGGCTCTTAGTCGTAGCGGCCGGCCCGCTCCCGCCCCTGGACCGGAACGCTCCCGCCACGCTTTCTGTGTAGCACCCTCCATACGATCTCATACATTACAACAAATCCTGGACCGGAACGCTCCCGTCCCGCTTTGTGTGTGACGTGAGCTTCATTGTTAATATTTTTTCAGTAACCTGGGTGCGGAATAAAGATGGAAAAGATCTAGCCTTGGTAGATGGCTATACGTTCTACTGCAGGGTGGTACATAAGTTTTCAAAGCGCTGGCAATGTTCAAACAATAGGCGGTGTAAAGCTAACATTATCATGACAAATGATAAGAAAGTGTTACGCACGAATATTGTTCACAATCATTCGCCACCAAAATATGTTATTCATGATGGACTTCTAATTAGATATTAAATAAAGAATGTAAACGAATTAAAATGATAAAAAAACGATATCAATGGTAACACTTGCAGTACCATCAACTCTTACAACGCTGATAATAAGAACGGTCCAAAGTGTTACACTTGATGTGTACATATGTGTGGTCTTTTATATGTAGTTTTCATGGCGCTGTGACGTCATAGTCACAAATACATCGTGTACTGTTGTCTATTTCTAACTCAGCTTTTCTAAATACCTGTTATTGTTTTATTTTTCAACTAATTTCAATTTGGTTATTATAATTGATTAACAATTTATGTTTGTTTTGCAATATCAACGATTTTTTTGGTGTTCAGAGGATTCTCCTAGAGCCGTCTGTCCGGCGGCTACTAGGTGAATACGGGTACGCGACCCCGGACTCCTCGAGCTACTGTTACTACATTCACATATCCTTCCGTGGAAACAGTGTCCACTATTACCCTGGACTCCATTCAATAACTCCCACTAATCCTTTCCTGTCATTTAAACTAGGGACAAAAACGCAATGTAACCTATTTGTAGTAAGAGAATAAAGATGTTTATTTTTATCACTATCATTGATTGCTAATAATTTTTTTCAGTGACCTGGGTGCGGAATAAACATGGAAAAGAGTTAGCCTTGGTAGATGGCTACACGTTCTACTGCAGGGTGATACATAAGTTTTCAATGCGCTGGCAATGTTCAAGGAGGCGGTGCAAAGCGAACATGATAACGACATATAATAAGGAAATGTTACGCACGAATATTGAACACTGTCATTCGCCACCGAAATATGTTATTCATGGTGGACTTTTATTTAGAATTTAAACTTAAACGATTGCTTGTTGTGCGGACAACAGCAGATCAATGGTAAAACCATAAATAAAAAAAAGCATAAAAAAAACAACACGTGCAGTACGAATTCAAGTCTTATGACGCAGTTAATAACGCGTGTTACACTTGATCTGCTGTTAGCTGTACAAATTTTTTTCTATGCACATCGTTGTACCTTAGGGTGTACACAGCAGTTATAGTGCGTCCTAGGCCGCAGATCGCTACCTAATAGACGTTGGGAAAAAAGGGGTCGGGGCTTGCGGTTCAACTGGTCGCAGGCCGCAGGCAGGCCGCCTGTGTACGTGTCGGGCTTAATGTACAGAATAAATCGATAGTAGAACCAAAATCATCTAGCTGCGGGAAAACAACCATTCAAATGACAATGCCAGATTCTGCCCCAACATCAACCGCAAGATGAACAAGATAACGAATAAATGTAAAAATATCTCCGTTTTTTATTAAAATTATTGGTTTAAAATAAAGTTTTGTACAAGTTGCGAGTCGAAATAACAGCTTAATTAAGAATTCAGAAAATAGTATGAAATCGTAGCGAAATATTCATTGTTTTTGTTATCATTTTTACTACTCTCGCAACTCCTACTGATTGTGATTATGCTATATAAAACCTGCAATAAGTCCCCAACAAACTGATAGGTACGGCTTAAATGGTCTCGTAGTTTTGTAGGTGGGGCAAAACTCCATTGAGATGTGGCAATGTCATTTAACGTTATAAAACATTGTGTAACAACGATAACACAATAGTTCTATAAGACTGTTATCGTGTTACACAATGCTTTATATTTAATGTTACCTATATAACTGCTGTGCACCCTTATATTACACATTTTATCACATATTTGTTTTTTTATGTAGGTACATGGTAGGTACATTATCTATGGTAATTTGTATGTAGTTTGTATGTCGCTAACTTACCTGTGACGACACAGTCACAAATATATCGTGTACTGTTGTCTGTTTCTAAGTCAGCTTTTATAAACCTATCTGTGTGTTTTCAACTACTTTCAGTATTAATAATAATTAACATATTACCTAGATCTAGTCACGTGATTATATTGAGGATACGTCAGGTACCATCCTATAATACCTAGTTATAAATATTTATATTTAATTATAAACGAGTGGCAGAACTGAAATGGGTCTGGGCCGAAACGATGGCCGATGGAGTAAGTGCGTTCTAATGTGGAGACCCCGGACGGATAGAAGAAGCGTGGGTAGACCACCGGCCAGATGGTCCGACGACATAAAGAGAGTTGCTGGCTCGGTGCGGACCAGACAACCTTGGGATCTAGTCATATGGAGGATTCATGGAGAGGCATATGCCCAGGAGTGGGATGCGGTATGCTGAGGAAGAAGAAGAAGAAGATATTTAATTCAACATTCCATTGATGTATTTATTAGACTTGCATGTATGCTTAGCTGATAGATGTATGAACATATTTAATAAAGTTATTAGTAGCTGAATTCTGATTTTTAAGTATCTGTAACCAAATTGTTGCACACATCTACCCATTTATTTAACCTATGGGTAGCCATAGCCTAGCTAAACCGCAGCCCAAATCAAGTGCCTTATTTTGGAAACAAATATGATCGTCTAATTACCTGTTGTGATGCAACAATTCCCTCCCTCCCTGTCCTGAGCCTCTTCCAGCCACCAATCTCTTTATCTAACGACATTATCTCTCCACCTACGCCGATGTCTGCCTGCGACCGACCGTCCTGGCGACCGACGCTGGCGACCGACCGTCCAATGGCACCCATGATGTGACAGTCCGGGCCTATCGGTCTGTAGCTGCTTTGCGGGCCACGTCTGCTACGCCAGTAATCGACCAGGTTGGGCAGGGTTGTGTTTCTGACACGGTCCGTGCTCCTCACGCCCAATATGCTGCGTTCCATTGCGCGTTGGCAGACGTTGAGTTTGGACGTCTGATCTTTAGTCAAAAGGATACTGTAAATGCAAATTTCTGGTAAATAAAATATTTTGTATCTATTAAGTAGGTAGGTACTATCTATGATAAATGTACAGACGAACAAGCAGAAATTATTTTAAAAAAAATGAAAAAATTTAAGCCACTTTTATAAATTTTTTATATTCTATGTCACTTCTACAATCAAGACGAATCTAACGACAGCGCGTGCCAAAGAATTAGACATACATACATACTTACATACACACGAAAAACATAACCCTCCTTCTTGCGCAGTCGGGTAAAAAGTATGTCTCATTAAAGGTTGAGATTTCGTGGAAAGCTACTACTTAGGTACGCGATTGTAAAAATTATTTCACTAATTTTTAGATAGCTTCAAGCGAAAAGACTGCAATTTTTTTTGTAATACTTGTATTAGCCTAATTGTGTATTTTTTTGTAATACATAAATAATAGAAACATAATATTTAAATTGTACTTAGTATCTCGGTAAATTTTACAACAAAATAAATATATAGGTACAATTTTTCTCGTGACTGTATTTTATTAATGTTCTAGATTAGATACTTATGCATTCCAATTGGCTTATTTTCAGTGACTTTCCTGCGAAGTATTTTTGGAAATGAATTGGGTTATCATAAAGGACACATTTTCTACTGCCGTAGTCGGAACAGAACTAGAGATATTTGGACGTGCAGCGTAAAAAGTTGTAAAGCACAATTCGTTATGACAAAAGACAGACTACATGTGATCCTGGCGAACACTGAACATAACCATTCCACATTGAATCACGTTGTTCATAAAGGAGTCTATTTGAAGGTTAAAGATAATACTTCGGATAAAAACTAAATGCTATTATTATGAAACAAAACAGGAATTGCCGAGTTAAACATTATTGATGTCTCGATATGACAATATATGTATGGACCTGCAAATATCAACAACTTTTCTCATCGCAGTCAACGGACACGAAAGAGGGTAGATCGTTTTGTTTCACCCATCTGACGTTCAACACTCCGACTTCAGTCTACTCGTGCCCATGATGACTGCAATAATAATAATAATAATTCTTTATTAACATATAACAGGTATAAACCCATTAAAATTCCAAAATAATT
Source organism: Tachystola acroxantha (assembly GCA_963506565.1). Taxonomy (NCBI): domain Eukaryota; kingdom Metazoa; phylum Arthropoda; class Insecta; order Lepidoptera; family Oecophoridae; genus Tachystola; species Tachystola acroxantha. The sequence continues at coordinate 10,778,732 of OY735879.1, forward strand.
ACAATAAAATGACAATATAAATAAAATAATAATAAAAATTTACATAATAGGCAAAAAATAAATCAAAATTTTAAAACTTACGTGCTAAGGAAATAGCTTGAAAACAAGCTATTTCTTATTCCAGTCGCGATGCACGGTAGTCCAGTGTTTGAGAATGGGCCTGTCCATGTACCCACACAGCATACGGAGAATCTCGTTGCTGTCGAAATATCGAGACCTCAATTCTAAGGCTGTTATTCATAATCGCATCTTAAAAGTTAGGCGGTGGCCTAAGCCACAGTGTAAGGATTTTTGTATTCAAAACCCGATTTAGCGTTAAACGGTCGCTTAAATGTAGCATTGAGCGGTCGCTTAGGTAAACCACCTGGCCCCTAGTCGCCGTAAAACGGCATATAAATTAACGGGAAATGTTTAACACGGTAATGCCCCTTTTTATCTCATTAATTTATGTATACCAACTAATGAGATTAAAAAGTGATAAAACTGTTAGCCATACACCTAGTTTAACCTCGCTTTGGTTAAACTGTGCTTTGTAAATAATAAATGTTGCCAATTTAAGTGAATATTTATACTTGTAATTATTGATTTAATGATATTTGTGAACCTATATAAATAGTTCACATAGATAACATTATAAATTGGAATTTACAACACAAAGTGCTACCAAATAAATGAACATGATCTAGTCATTTTACCATTTCGTTAAAAACGTTAAGTTAGCAAGCGTGGCACGGACCCACCGACACCCCAAACCAATAGCCTAAATTATAAGGTTTACTTTCCACTTATTGTAGTAGTTTAAGCACCTGACAGCGTCTGCCTTTGAGTGCATTCAGATGCGATCAGAGACGAGTCCCGCTAGGGGCATCACATGACGTCACATTATATAAGTATTAAAACTCTCTAAGGGGTCTCTACGCGTTGTACCCATGGCCCCGTGCAAGCCTTTCAAAGGACCAGGTTCTTTTTAAACCCGTAAAACCTTAAGATTACACTTTATATTTTAATATGGTAGTTAAATTGTATGCGGTCGATTTAAGTAGTATGTATAATAGACGTAAGTGTAGTATAACCTCATAACGAGATAAAACGAAAATTACAGTGTTTAACACTGAGGATTTTTATTTTTATCTCTTCTACAAACCGTGTTTGCTTAAATCTCAACATGTGTAAACAATATACCTAGTCATTGTGTAAGGACAATTAAAAATAAAAATACGTTTACCTATATTTACTTGTCATTCATGTCGATTCCTGATTGTCGCCCGCTAAAATCATGGCTAGACGAAACGTCCCACTCACTCTTATACAATGAGTGGCTGAGATAAGTACATTGTTTAGATTTAGTGGCAGACAGAATCGTGCCTTCTCCATTGCATTTTCAATACAAAAGTAGAATATGTACTTTAATTTATTTAAATTTAATAGCCTGTAATGTCCCACTTCTGTGCAAAAGCCTTCCCGAACCTCTCAATTCATCCTATTCAGACTCAGACCACTCTCTCTTATAAGAGTCCCATTCGTCTCGCCATCATTTGCTATAGACTATGTATTCTTATTAAATAACTACCTGTATGTTAATAGTGTATGTATAAACAGAAACTCAATTACTTTCCTTTTTTCAGTGTCATTCGTAAAAGATACGTCAGGAAAAGAATTAGCTTTCATAAATGGATACACTTTCTTTTGCCACGCCCGAAATACAGCATCTGATTATTGGGCGTGCACCATGGTAGCAAATCGTGGGAGAAAGTGCAAAGCTCGTATCATTTTGACGAAAAACAAAGAAGTGATTCGTGCGAATACTGACCATAATCATTTCCCGGTCAAACACGTAATTCGTAATGGAATATTTATTAGAGTTTAAAACAAAGCACAATCATATCGAAAATAATAAAGAAATTTCTAACTCTATGTTACTTTACTATACTCCGTCAACGTCGTGCTTGCCGCGCGCTAGGGATACAGGCATGGCGGGTGCGAAGGAATACGGTCTTGGCGGGGCTGCGGGCGGTGTGGCGGGAGGGCACTCGAGCTCGAAGTGCACGGTTGCGTATAGAGTTACCTCGTCCCCGCCAACCCATGTTACGCCGTTGGTGCGGCAAGCACGACGTTGACGGACTATAGTCATGTTCAAGGAGTTTAAACAAAGAAATACGTTCTTTACTGGACACAATCATATCGAAAATAAAATAAATATTTTCAACTCTATGTTCTAGTCATGTTTAAGTAGATCCTGTAAATTTGACGTACATAAATGTTATATATGTTAGAATTTATTGAATTTTTCGTATATTAGCTTAAACGTCATATATGAGCTAAGTGGGCACTTTAAAAAAATCATGTTATTTTATAGAAAAGCTATGCACCAAATCTCTATTATCATTTGAAGCCAAATAAACTTGAACTTAAAAAGCAAGGTCGGGAAAGAATTAGCTTTAGGTATTAAGTGAGGTATGTATTAGGTAGAGTTTACCGACGATAGGTGTCTATAAATCTTTATATGTACGGCTATAATATAAAGTATTACAGGGATGTGTAAAGAATATTCCACTATGATACATTAAGTCAGGCCACAAAGAAGGTGGACCGAGAGCGGAATTTTTGTTCATCATGCCACAATTAAAGGCACTGTGTTATAAAAGTAGAGTGGGTATAAATAAATAAACATGATTTCTAATCTAACTGCAACCAAACCAGCCGAAATGTCAGCTAAAAATGCTTTCATGTCTGGGTGAAAATATTTTCGTTTGCCGAACTCGAAATAAAAGTACTGATTATCCACGATGTCAGCGGTATCAGGATTTGTTCGTTAGAATTAAATATTAAAAAAAATTATATATGCCTATACCATAATGTTTTTATATTATTTGTGTATACTCTGCAACTCAAAAGTGTTAGGTATTAGTATTATGTAAAATGTATACACATTGCAAATTTCTTTTGTTTTCCAGTGTCGTTCGTGTTCAGCAAATCCGGAAAAGAAATGGCTTACAAAAATGGTTACACGTTCTTTTGTCAAACTCGGAATAAAACTACTTCTTATTGGGCATGCACCCGGTTTTCAGGGTGTGGAAGGAATTGCAGAGCGAGGATCATTATGACGAAGGATAAAGAGGTCATTCGTGAAGACAGTGAACATAATCATCCTCCACTCGAGCATATTATTCATAATGGTGTCTTTAGATTAGAATTTAAAGAAGTCAAACCGGTGCCGAGTAAAAATATACATAATTAAAGAATGGTAGCGAAACTGTCGTGCGTTTTGTTATTTTAAAGCGTTTAGCTTCTTTTTTTAATCCACCACCTTTTTCATAGCAAGACTTAACAGGACATTAGTGTAGGAAAGTAAGGCAACAATTTTGGACCTGGGGGTGACCGCGACTTTAATGGTTTTCGTTATCATTTTCATTTTGACACTTGGACGATATACATTCCTGCGTTTCGTTGTCGTTTGTTAAAACTTGCAAAATCATTGCAGTAATGTATAGCGTCCATGTGTTAAATTGAAAGCGATAACGATAGAAGTGTGTGTCAGGTTTAGTTTTAACACGTTCACAGTCCTAAATGTTTCGATTTCCTTGTAAGTCCCGCCTATTATTTCAATCTTTATACAAGTCGAAATACATCAAATTTGGTGGAGCTCTCTGAGCACTTTTCTGAAGACAATAGGACGTGAATGGACAGCAGCATCCACCAAGGACATCGTATTTACTTACCTTCACAAAAAAATTACCCTTAGTGCGGATCTGGTAGGCACATACTTTTTTCATCGTGCCACATATGAGGGGCATGGGTTTGTGAAGCTAGTTAGTCGTGCTCCATATATGGGGCACTGGACTATGAATGTGTTAAAAAGCGCATTCCAGAATCACTTCCTATAGTTGTATTTTGGTGAATAACGTGTGCGAATAAAAATATAAATGTAATAATAAATTAAATGGGTGAAAATTTTTGTGAGTAACTAAACCTGCAGCTAAATATTTAGGTCATTTGTCATGAGTTAATTATGTACAAAAAAAAATTCTTTTCAGTTTCTTTCGTGCACAACAGATCCGGAAAAGTATTAGCTTTAATGAATGGTTACACTTTCTTTTGCCATAAACAACGCAAAACTACAAACTACTGGGCATGCACCATGTCAGGATCCAGAACAAAATGCAAAGCTCGTCTCATATTGTCGAAAAACAGAGATATGATCCGTGCGGAAACAGAACATTGTCATCATCCGTTCCAGCATATTATTAGGAATGGAATGTTTATTAAAATTTGAATCATTCAAATTAAATCGATTTATTGAGTCACAAAGATCATTAGTGACCCCCCCCCCCCCCCCTCTCCCCCCACTAGCGTATTGCCGGGCGCGCCAACGGCGTCTTTCGGGCGTTGTCGTCCAAGGATAGTGAAAATGTGAAGGACGATAAAGCTCGAAAGACACGGTTCGTTGGCGTGACGGCGTCGACGCTCGAAAGACGCTAGTTTGAGGGGTCGCTTAATGTTAGTGTGTACTTAAAACTACACCTAATAGTTAAGTTGTCATTTAACTTCCTCATGTTACAAAAATAACACTTATATATATATTATTTTTTCAGTGACCTTCGTACTCAATAGATCCGGAAAAGCATTAGCTTTGATGAATGGTTACACTTTCTTTTGCCATAAACAACACAAAACTACAGACTACTGGATATGCACCATGTCAGGATCTAAAACAAAATGCAAAGCTCGTCTCATATTGTCGAAAAACAGAGATATGATCCGTGCTGACACAGAACATTGTCATCTACCGCTCCAGCATATTATTAGGAATGGAACGTTTATTAAAATTTAAATCATTCACTTAAAACGATTTATTGCAGTCACAAAGACCATAAGAGCCACACTAGTGTCTTTCGAGCGTCGACGTCTTGTCAGCGCCCGCTCAGCGTCGAAGCAACGACGCTTTCCCGACGGCGCCGTCACGCCAACGAACGCCGTCCTTCGATCGTTGTCGTCCTTCTGCGCGGGCTCTGACAAGACGTCGACGCTCGTAAGACGCTAGTGTGGGGATCTCTTAATGTTAGTTAGTACTTAAAACTACACCTAAAGTTAAGTTGTCACTTAACTTACTCATGTTACATAAATAACACATACATATAAATATTTTTCAGTGACCTTCGTGCTCAACGGTTCCGGAAGAGAATTAGCTTTGTTAAATGGTTACACTTTCTATTGCCAAGAAAAATATAGAGCTACGGATTACTGGGTATGCACCAGGTCTGGATCTAAAACAAAATGCAGAGCTCGTCTCACATTGACGAAGACCAGGAGTATTATCCGTACGTTCACAGAACATTGTCATCCTCCGGTCAATCATATTATTAAAAATAGAGTTTTTATTAAAATATAATTCATTCAAATTAAAACTACTATAATACATCATGAATTTTTAGTGGTTGCTTTCCTGCAGAAGGACTCAGTAGTATTAGTAGAATATAGTCAGTAGTATTAGTAGAATACAGTTAAACGTTACAAGTAAAGGCAAAAATGGATATATTTGAGTCTAACACACAGTTGGCCTGGTTACGATGTGAGTGAGACTGTGGCACTCTGGACTATTGTGGTGAATCGCCCCTAGTGCAGTCGTTCGACCGTTGTCGTCCAAGGAAAGGACGCTCGAAAGACGCCGCAGGCGGAACTACGCCGCCGTCGCGCCGACAAGACCTCGATGCTCGAAAGACCCTAGTGTGGGTGGTCTTTTACTCAAACTGCATTTTAATATTTGTCCACAGTGTCCTGGATACGGAACGAATCAGGCAAACTACTGGCATTGTTGGATGGCTATACGTACTGGCTGACACGAGTGAACAAAACCAATTCGGACCAATGCTGGCGTTGTACGGCGGACGGATCCACACGGAGGTGTAAAGCGCGTATTGTAATCAATAAAGATAGTCAAATCATACATCTTGATACAGCTCACACCCATCTGCCTCGAAAATATATTATTCGTAATGGGGTCATTATTAGAATATAGTGCTGTTAGCCATAGTTTAACTCCATTTCCCTTAAACTGTGTGTGTGTTTTTGTCACTTTCACACTTCGTTAAAAACGTTAACTTAAAAAGGGACTTTTGCCGCGTTTTAACCGCCAGTACGCACATTTGACGTATGAATATGTAGTTCTAACTTTAACAATATACGTATCTATATATAATAATAACGTAGTGCAATTCATAGCATAGTTCTCGAATGGAGGCCACGAACGGGTAAACGTAGTGTGGGACGCCCACCGACCAGATGGAGGGATGACCTTCGCAAAATGGCTGGCAGGGACTGGATGCAGAGGGCCGAGAGTAGGGTTGATTGGCGCGCTTTGGGAGAGGCCTACGTCCAGCAGTGTACTGATACGGGCTGATGATGAGTGCAATATATTCTTTCATATCTGCTTGATATTATAATCTTCAAGTATCTTGGACATTAATATTGTAGATGTAAGTACTATAACACCTTCTGTAACCACATTTGGAGCAAATAAAAATTTCTTATCTATAATTGTTTGTTGTTAAAGTATTTCGAAATGGACAAATAATTAAAAAAATATATCCTTTGATTTCTGATACCGGCATCGCCGAAATATTCGATAATAAACCCACAATATCCCAATGGCTGGGTAATGAGACTGCGATGCAAAAGTTACAGGTTCGATACTTCGATATTCGCCTCTTAACTATTTTTTTGGTAGAGTTGAAGCACTTTTTTTTTAATTTATTGTTTGTTAACATTTTTAAAAATACATGTGAAATATACTTTCCTATCTTAGGTGAAACCACGTATGGTTTGTATGCCGATGGGGATGTACTTAGTTGGAATGATAGAGTAGAAGATATACTATAAGTAAGATCCTCGTAATTGTCTTTTTAAATAAAGTAAAAGTGCACACAAATTAGTGGCCCGTGCAAAGGAACATACACAAAAATGCTAACATTTTATTTTTATTTATAATAATAATTTGCCTTGACATTCGACTAAATATTTTTTTATTATTTAAATAAAATTCATTCCTGCGGAAAAGGCAAAGCTAACTAGAGCATACAGCCTGGTCTTCTGTAACTACGATTAAAAATTAATGACATAAGCGCGCCATTTCCAAACAAAAGGTTTCGTGGTAAGTACCTCGTGTTGATTTAGTTAGTTTCGGTTTGACCGCTGAGGAGTACGGACATTTTTTAGCGAACGTCATGCGCTTTTTGTGTAATTATTTGTGTTAATGTTGCCAATTGTTTCTGATAGATTAAAATATTTATATTTCAATAGATGTGTGTGTTTGTGCGTGAATGTGTGTTACTGTAGTGAATTCCATTGTTTGTACTGAATAACACGCCGATTCTGTCAAAATGTCTGCGCGTTCGTGAGTTTTTAGCATGCCACTTTTACTTTGTATTTAAAAACTAAACACTTTACTTTATTTTTACCCGACTGTGAAAAGGAAGACATATTTTTTTTAGGTGTGTATGTACCTATGTATAATAATAATCCTCGCATCCTGTATTATTAAAAATTAAATTTTTAACTATATTTATTATGTAAATCTTACTTTTCCTCACAACTTTTTTATGATTAGCAAGAATACCTCGACGATAATTAGATGGATATTAATATAAGCGGTATCGTTAGATTTGTCTTATTTTCAAAGACTTATCTAAGAAATGTTAAAAAAAAAATGTCTGCCTTTATTTTTCTCGATTTAGAACATCGGATTTAGGTTTTGTGTTTTATTTATTTATTTTATATTATTTGGAAACAAACAGTTTTTCAAATACTTAATTCTAAATACATTTTTACTTATAAACCTAAAGACTCCCAAATTAACAAATGAATAAGGTTATTTAGTACATTTTAATAACTTTAAATTATAAATATTTGCAATCACGATTGCAAGCTATGATAGGTTTGTTTTAATGTGGTTTAAAACGAATCTCCAAGAGTAGCACTCAGTGTGGTGTGTTTATTGTGTAGGCACCCCTTGAATCATGGCGTCTTTTGTTAGGGCCCCAGCAGGTAAAAAAACGGGTCGCAAGCGCATGGGAAACGAGACAAGGGGCGCTAAGAAACTTACCAGAGAAGAGAACCATTTTAGACATTCGCTTACCTGGTTTTATAACTTTTTGTTGTGTTTAAGATATATATTATTATTACGAAGTTTTATTTTATTTTAAAACTTATTAGGAAGGTACAGCTAACAGCAGATCAAGTGGAGCGTTCTTATTATCTGCGTCTTAAGATTTAAAATCGTACTGCAAGTGTTACCATTGATCTGCTGTTGTCCGTACCTACGTTTGACGAAAGAAGAAATTGACTTATTTTCAGTTTAACTATCTCAGCCCAGGTCGGATAAGATCCGTGGGATGAATTGGCGACTAATTTATTACATATATTTCGTAATAAAACCTATTATTTTGTTTGTTTGTATACACTTTATTGAACATATTATTCCTTAAAAAACTCAATACGTACAAAGGCGGACTTTTCCCACGCAGGGGATCTCTTCCAGTCACCTTTGAATAAGTTATAGAACAGCGTGTATGCGGATTTTAAATGCTATATTTGTATATAAAAAATCACCTTCTAATTGTATGGTTTATTTTTATAAAACATGATTAGGTAAGTATATTAATAAATTTAATTTCATTGGTTATTTTTGCAGATGTATTGAAGATAATGAAAGATAAACTAGGCGTGCCACGGGCCGTATACAAGGGGCACTCTTATTACATTGGTTATAAGAACAAGAGAGGTATTCGGTGGCGTTGCCCAAAGATACGTCTGGGATGCAAGGCATCCTTTGTCATCAGTCATCGTAGCAAGAAGATGATTGAACGATATCTTGATCATAATCACGAACCAGTTCCTTTTGTTATTAGAGATAAGATTTATTATGCTGGAAATACTCTGAAGTTATTGTAAACTTTTTGGGGGCAGATCAGAGTCAAATGCCCCCCCCCCCCCTACCCCTCCCCTCGTAAAAATAATATCTAGAAAAGCTATTATGAACGCCAATTTTCTTTGGTGTGATTATTTTTTTCGCAATAAAGAATATTTATCTTACATGATAAATACAATTTTTTAAATGCTCATTAACTACGTGATTCCATTTTGGTAAGCTTAATTGCAAAAAATTGTCGCAATTATGCTATCTATTGCATATTAGAAAATAAGATTTTACGTTTATGAAGATATGCTTTTTAAGACGACGCCACTTAGTTGAGAATCAAAATCATTTATTTGCGTAGCCTAGGAAATATTTTAAAAAATCAAAAAAAAATCATTGTTTACTTACCTTTGCTAAGTACTTTTGGTGAACGAAAAATAAAGGGTATGTATGTTGAAATGATTGATTTATTTCTCAAAAAATCGCGGAAATATTTGCAGTGTATTAAGGCTGTACAGAATAGATGTAATAAATGTAGAGCTTAGTAATCTATGTTTATTTTACTTATTTTTAGTGCAACTGATACTAAATAGATTCGGGAAACCACTGGCTATCCTGGACGGCTTAACATTCTACTGTTCTAAAACCTCTGGTAGTCTATTAAGACTGAATAATGTACAGCTAGTAATCTATGGTTATTTTACTTATATTTCTAGTGTAACTGGAACTGGTAGTAAATCAATTAGGGAAATCACTGGCTATACTGATTGGTTCATATTCTTCTGTTCTAAAAACGTCTATATTAGGAGTGAATAATGTAGAGTTAGGGTAGCTACACACATAGTCGGGCCGGCCTTAATCGGCACAGCCGGGCGGTAAAAATCCGATACAAAATGGCTAATATTGCCGAACCGACTATGCCGGCCCGACTATGTGTGTAGCTACCCTTAGTAATCTATGGTTATTTTACTAATATTTCTAGTGCAACTGGTACTAAATCAATTAGGGAAACCGCAGGCTAGTATACTGATTGCTTCAAATTCTACTGTCCTACAAAGCTCTGATAGTGTACTGTGGCTGAATATCGTAGAGCTATTTTATAAATATTTCTTATTTATTTATTCGGGTAACTTACAGCTATATTCTATATAATTTTAATTTAACAACTAAAGGCTAATTACAAGCTTCCACAAATGTAAGTTAATAATCTATATTAAACTAAGTTTGAAGAGCTCGGTGGCTCAATGGTTGGGTCAAAGGACTTGCGATACGGAGGTCCCAGGTTCAATTCCCAGCCAGGGCAGCCATGTACCAATGAGTTATCCTCGTTTTTTTCGACGGAAAAACTTACGTACATTTTACCGAGTGCTCTCAAAACCTGCATGCCGTAGAAGAAGTAAAAAAACAACTAAGGCATGTGTAATCCGCCAATCCGCACTGGGCCCGCGTGGTGGATCATGGCCCCAGCTCCCTCGATGTAAGGGAAGGTCTGTGCCCTAGCAGTGGGGCAATATAAATAGACTGATGATGATGGTGTTGAATCTAAGTTTATTTTTCTTGGGTTTCTAGTGCTACTTGTACAAAATCGAGTTGGGAAACCACTAGCTATCGTGGACGGCTTCACCTTCTACTGTGCCAAGAAATACAGTACTACAGATCTCTGGCAGTGCTCTAGGGCTGGACATTGTAAGGCCCGGTTCACTGCTACCAAGGATCTCTCTATAACCAAGTATTTCTTAAACCATAATCATAACAAAAATCAATTTGTTATCAAAAACGGAATATATGTAAAATTTTGAATTTTTGTGTCTGATTTTGAGTATTTTTATGACTGACTTACCTACATTGACCTCCTATAAACAACTAGACACACAAAGGTCTTACTAAAACAATTTAAAAACGTCCAAATAAGGGTCCATTGTTAACGTCCAATAAAGCAAATGACCTTCATCCGTTTGGACCTTCTTTGCGCTCGGACATTTTTAGAAGGCAGACTGTGTATCTAGTTCTTTATAGGAGATCAATGCTGACTTGCTCATTATTCTGAATATAATAATATTAAATAAATGATATTACCAAAAAAACGAAGTAACAATGTTTTTACATTACTCAATTATTTTTCTCTTCAACTAGATCTCCAACCATGCCAAAATCGTGTATTATGCCCTCCACACACAGCTGCGACCTAGCCGCGGCTTGCGTCCTGCGATCACTTGAAACGCCTCATTTTCTGGGCATTTTAATGTCCAGTAGGTAGCGATCTGAGGCCTGCGATCTACGTCCATTAGGTAACGACGGCAGATAACGGCTGTGTGTGTAAAGCTTTATACGTTGGCAAGTCAAGCTAAAGCTCTTTATGGCAAGTAAGCATTGTGTACATTATGCACGTCAACATTTTTATATATATTTACATTTACACTACTTTGAAAGGAAGAGTGCCATTTAAGGAGAAAAAGTGGCACAAAACTTTCAGCAGCACAACTTTTAAGTATGGTTCATTATTTATGGTTTATTAAATTATATTGTACATTTTAATTTATTTTAGTTTGGCATTATCACATTAATCTTCTTTACTTTGGTACTTATTGTAAATGATCTCTACCTATTTGCAACATAAGTATTATTTATTTATCTATATTTAATATATTTTGTGGTGTCCCTTCATTTGATAAAAAACAAATTACAAACATTTCATTTCACAAACAACGTTTGGCAAAATTATGATTCATAAGTTCATCTTTGTACAAAGTAATGGTTCTATAAATAATTCATTTGACAAAACAATTACTAGACAAAGTTTATTTCTTCAAAACATCACTTAACAAACTATTCACTTATTATATACGTTAATAGATAAAACAACGCAAGGCATAAAAACCTTTGACAAAATGCATTGTTTGGTAATTGTAATTTGTTTTTTATCATATGAAGGGACACCCCGACAACTCTCTAACCAGATCCGACACGGATGTTTAGGTTCAGAAGGCTCTGGCTTTCTCTGCCAGAGACTTCGATGTTAGGTTTTTTTTTTTGTATTCAAAAAGCAAGTTTATTTATTAACAATTATACATATAAAATACCCACTTATTTACCCAATATTTTGTATAATGGCGACCTTGCAAAAGGAATACTTTTGTCATTTAATCAATTGCAAAATCACGGTTTAGCATTCACAACATTTGCTATGTTAGATATTTATAAAATGGATTTTTGTCAAATGATCACTTTTAAAACGATCACTTTAGTAAATGATAAGTTTGTCAAATGATTACTTTTTCAAAAATAATTTGTAAAATGATCATTTGTCATACGTTTTTTGTCAAACATTAGTGAACCATATTTTGTATGTCAAATTAGTGAACTATTTATTTATTATAATTTAAGTTGTTACATTACATTTTTCAATCAATCATTCATATTTTGATTTGATATGAGTCTAAATCTGATTTTATTGTTACAGTAAGATGGGTGATCAACAAGACCGGGAAAAAATTAGCACTACTGTACAATTATACGTATTATTGCGATAAAAGTAATAACTATAATGGCAGCGTGTGGCGATGTACCAGAGGGGCGAGATGCAAAGCCCGTTTTACCATAGACCAATCCTTACAATTTAGACGTTATTATCTCGAGCACAGCCATCCCACATCTCGTTTTGTGATTCGAGGCGGTATATATTATAAACTTTAAGACAAATTATTTAAATAAAGGACTATCACTCATTTATTTGACCGCCGACGGGTGCCGGTACTGAGCGAGCGAGCCCGCAGGACGATAGAGTGCAGTGCACGACGACAACGTCGACGCAGGCGTGACGCATTCATCTAGATAAAGACCGTCGATATCGGTCAAAACTGTCGGTTTCAACAATAGAATAATTTGAAATAATAACTCACTATTATTTAATTCTGAAATTTAGCCTTTGTTACTCCTCTATTTCATATTTATTTACTGTTTTTTAAGCCTACGAAAATGAACTATCGTTGCGCCTAATTGGCTCGTCGGGTGACCAAAGGGCTGGCGCTTACCTTCGCCAGCCTTTTGGGTACTCTCTCAGAGACGGCGATTTGGCGTAATTTTTTTATTTATAAGTATTTTATTATTGTTTTTGTTATAAAATAAGATAATTAAAAAAAAATAGAGAATATAGATATACGAATATTTTACGTATTTAATTACTACTACATTTAATTTTAAGTTATGGCTCACTATAGTTTAAATTCTAAAACAATGGTTTAAACATGGTGTGTATTTGTTTTGTTGCAATAATAAATATTTATCTTCTAGTCTACAGTTTGGTTAGTTAATTTTAACAAAATGTCAATTACAGAACACGGCTAACATCGCATGTTTAACATTTTATTTATTTTACAGTTTTGTGGGCAATGAATAAAACTGGAACCAAACTCGCTATTGTCGACGGCTACACTTTCTATCCAAGGAACAATAAGAAAGACATCGGTTTCTACCGATGTACCAATTGCAAGTATTGTAAGGCTGGATTCACCATTAGCCGTGGATATGAGATGATTCGACCGCGGTTGGAACATACCCATAAAGCACCTGACTTCATTATTCGTGACGGCGTTTACCATAAAATATAATTAGAAGCGTTGCCGCACCCGTACCCACCCGACACCGTTTCGCCTCTCCCCTCGCTGTCAACCAGTTGTCAAAATAATGCGAGGCGATGCCGTTACGTTAGGCGATTAGTGTCCGTTGCATTATGGAGTTTCATACAAAGAATACTGAACGACTCGTGGCGCTTATCTCGTGCCGGTGCGATACGTCTGCGACAACATTTAAGGTCATTCACGAAAATAGGAAGATAAAATAATTTTTAAATCACCAATTAACGCCGCCCGTTAATCACCATTAGGTAACGTTCTTAAATATTGTTTAGCAGCAGTCTAAACGCGTTTAAATCCTAAACATATTTAACATCTTCGTTTCAAGTTCAAGTTTTTAAACACGTTTTATAGAACTGTTAAAGTACAATGTTATAATAAGTTAAACATGTTTAGCGACATAACCTAACCTAACTAAAATTAAAAATAATTTAAATATAATATCATATAAGCCGCTCTAAGTCTAGTTTAGTTTTAATTATTTTTACTGATTTTATTATTGTTAGACAGTGATTGAGTTATTATTATTATTTTTACATTACAATCAATTTTATTTTGACAGTATTCTGGTAACAGATAAAATAATTTAAATGTTTGATAAACACTTAAATTAATTATGATTATTGATTTATTTTTTGATAAATGGCAGAAAGTACTGTAATAATAACAATTATTGAAATCGTGATTTTAATGTTTTACTGTACCTACTAGAGGTTAAGAGAAAGGGGAAAAGTTATCCAAATTTGTATGGTAGTGATTCTGGTTGATGTTTCTTAATTTAAACTAAATTTTATGTGAAAGGTCGATCATTATTTTCTTTTAAGTAATATAGCAAAAGAGAAAAGTACCTGTTATTTTTGATGCATGGCAAATTTTGATAAAATGCTAATAAGAATCGCTACCTAATTATTTTTTTAATCTTGATATCTTTTCCTTTATGAACATTGTATAATTACAATTGTATTGTAATCTAACGTTCCATTTATTTAATCCGTAATAAATAATTGTATTGAATTATAATAAAAATAATTATTTTAAATTATATAGAAATGCTTACGAAATCAAATTGGTTTTTAATTTAAAAAAAAAGCATCCACCGCTTTAGAATTATTAATATACCAAATTTTTGGGTATATTTTCCTCGCTTTGTATTGTTACATACCTACAAAACTCATGCCTAATTCCCATAGAGAGACAGGCAGAGATGATGGACTTCCGTCTGTCCCAATCCTGAAATACGGTTAGGATTCCATTAACTTTTTATAATTTATCGTATAATTTGTTGACCAATTTTTAGTTAATGGTTTAATGTTAATTCGTTTTTCGATATTTCAAGACTAGTGCTTTTAATACGTTAATACCTAGTTAAACCTCACTTCCCAAAACTTAGAAAATGACCGAAGGCCTATATCGTTTTTTACATTTTAAGTGACGTTTATGGGTAATCGAAAAGATTATTTATTTATCATTGGCATCATAGTCTCCTCTCTTCCTATAGAGGAGTCGTCATAGCGTCATCACCCTGGATGTCAGCGTCTTCTGTTTTTCCTCCAGAGGAGTCTCCGTAGCGTCGTCACCCTGGGGGGAGCAGCTCAACAGTCACGCTCACTCCCGATCTCGTAGTAGGACTCTTGACTCTAGCTCGAAACTGCAGATCTTGCATAAATCCGAAAAGTTCAACATGATGTCCTTTTTAAATTGGGATCTGGACGACGTGTTCCATTGATTGTAAATAGTATTATATTTCAAAGTCAAAGTCAAATTTCTTTATTGCAAGTAAGCACGTTGTGTACATTTTTGCACGTCAAAATATTTTTGAATTTACATTTACACCACTTTGCAAGGAAAAGGTGCCAACGCTGAGAAGAAAAAGTGGCAAAAAACTCAAACTCAAATTTTTTTTAGATTAGGTTTAGTTTTTACCTAGGTACTTATATTTTATAGGATAATTTATTTAAAGTCGACATTTTTCACGCCAACATATTTTTGAATTTACATTTACACAACTTTGCAAGGAAAAGGTGCCAACGCTGAGAAGAAAAAGTTGCATAAAACTCTCAGCAGCACAGCAAAATAATGGTAACACAATTACTTAATGACTAGGTATTACACACCTATTACTATTATTAGTAATCTAAACTCTATCCTTCATGCGGAACCGGCGAATAATTAATACTTAGGTACCTACTTGTATTTTAATAAATAATTTTACATGATGTCATTTGCGAAAATATCTGATTAATTTACTTTTGTTGCAGTGAAATGGGTACATAATCGCAACGGTAAACAGTTGGCGATTCACGATGGTTTCACATATTACCTCGGACAACACAAGAGATGGCGTTGCACTAAAGGGGGCTCGTGTAGAGCGTTCTTCGTAGTCGATATGAATTTGCAAATATATCGGTCTAACTTGCAACACGATCACATCGCGCCTAATTACATTATTAGGGATGGTATATACATTAAAATTTAAGGAAATAGATAAATATTTTATTGCAAAGAACTGTGTATAGATAATTTCTTGCATATGCGCTATGCGAATCGAATGTCTAAATAAAAACCAAGTGCGCGCACCGAGGCTTCCGTGCAACGCAACTTAACCCCGTAACTTTGCTCTATAGAAAAGATAAACTAAAAGACATTGCCACATTTCAATGGAGCTTTGCCCCACCTACAAAACTACGTGACCATTTAAGCTGTACCTATCATTTTGTTCGGGACTTATTACAGGTTTCATATTGCATAATCATAATCAATATCATTTTCTACTACTCTCGCAACTCCTATAGAAGAATAACAAAAAAAATAATAAATCGCTTCGATTTCTTACTATTTTCTGAATTCTTAATTAAGCTGTTTTTTTTCGAATCGCAACTTGTACAAAACTTTATTTTAAACCAATAATTTTAATTAAAAACCGGAGATATTTTTACATTGTATCGTTATCTTGTACAAGTTGCGGTTGATGGTGGGGCAGAATCTGGCATTGTCACTTAGATACCAACTTATCTTTGCCAAACTCGTGATTAGTTTATCATGTGCAAATATAAGTTTGTAAAAAAATATATTTTTGGAGGGACGTCGTGACGAAAAGTTTTCACCATTTATTATTTACAGTGAGGTTACCTGTAATAATATTTATTACCGCTTAAGTCCTGACAAAGTCTGCACCAACTAATTTTTGGTTCTATTTTTCGCCAAAAGTCAGACAATGACAGGACTTGGCAGTTGCAAATACTTACCAAACGTAGCTTATCGTCTCGGCGGGGCCTTATTAGTCGAAGCGATCTCTTCCAGGTAATCTCATGTGCTAGGAAATTGTAATAAGTATTTTAATGTTGTAATTAGATGATAAATGATAATGACGAATACTAGTATATGGCGTACATACAATAAATACCTACATGTACTATTCCGCAAATAATCTTGATAATGATCAGTAATTATATCATTTTTGGCGAAATAAACAGTCCGTCCGCGAAATAAATAGTTGTGCAGGCAACATAATAACCGAGTTATTTGTAACTTCCGAATAATTAAGTATCGTAGAAATAGGATATCTTAATTTTTATTAAAAATACTATATATAAATAATAAAATTAAGTAGTTTCTGTAGATATTTGTTTATTACACTGTTATCTTGTCATACGCCTTTCTTTTTTGAATTTTCATCATACCCAAGGTGTGACCAATCCTGGTCGTGACTCTACATTTTCAATATTTGCTTTTTACGAACTAAAACCTATTCTTTTTTTATTTTCGCAACCTCCTCCCACTCATTTTTTATATCCAAAATAGTACGTAAAGTCAAATTTAATGAAACGGTAAAATAGTTGGTACAATCATTTAAAAAGTGTCACATCTTGTTTTATAAAGCTAAATGTTTTTTTTTATTTATTTAATTTTTTTTAGGTATATTACACTCATGAACGAAACGGGGATTCCCTGTTCGGTTCAGAGACATGGTAATTTACGAATGCGACCACAAATAATACACATACTCTGTTGTTCTTGTTCCAGTAATTTGGACCAAAAATACATCCGGAAGGAAGTTGGCTCTAATCGGAAACTTCACGTACTATCTCGATAAGGCTAAGGGCAAAAGATGGCGTTGCACTAAGGGAGGAAATTGCAGGGCTTTCTACATCCTCAAAAAAAGTGGAGAACTAATTCGATCAAGCTATGACCATAATCATGATCCGCCTGGTTTTATAATTCGTAATGGAAATATATATATTTAAATTGTAAAAAAGGGCTAATCATCTTCCGGAAAATAACCGGCCACAAAAATTTCCCGGACTTAGGGTGTCCTAGAATTCATTCTCATGATAAATATTAAACTGGTAAGGTTTAAAAAAAAATTACACAATTACTTTAGAAATGATAAGAAATCATTGCCAAAAATTAAAACTACCTTAAAATATTAAAACTCCAAAGCACTGTAACGATGCACATCAAATTAGTAATTTCTTTGATACTCGTAGTTCAATTTATTGTAAATATTTTATTTTAATTTACTTAAACGCTGTGCAGAATTAATGTATGTCAGAAGGCTAACCATCCACTTAATTTTGTCGAATGAATTCAAGGCCACCCTGTATATTGACGATTGTAGTGTAACTTGCTTACTGTGGAGTTCAGGTTTAGTGATAATGAACCGCCATATATAGATTTTATCTTCTAGACTAGTCATAGTGTATAATTGTATATAGTCGACAGCTACCTACACAAAATCATTGCAATCTAGTCCATATTACATCCGAATAAGATGTACCTAGTGTGACACTTGAAACGCTGACGACACCTGCTATATATTCAAGGGAGTTCGATATCTTGGTAGTATGATTTTTGGATATCCAGACCAGCCTCCTTACCATGAACTTTTATAGCAGGATTACTTCAATAATACTTTATTATTTCCTACCATGACGTCATTAATAAGCTTACTTTAAGATCGTCATGGTACGAAATAACAAAGTATTATTGAAGTAATCCTACTATAAGATTTCATGGTAAGGGGGTGATATAGAAATCGAACTCCCTTGTGCAGAAGTATAACACTGCCAAACATTATATTTAGTATTTATTCATATGTATCATTATAAGTTGTATAATAAATAAATAATATTATATATAAACTTGTGCAATAACAAACGCCAACTAATACTTACGAATCGTATTTTATTCACTTACCATTTTTTTTTAATTCAAAACTGCCGTCGTTATGACTTAGGTGACCCAAACATGGTGGGCAAAAACATTCATCCTCAGGTGAAACGTCCCCCTTTCGAAATTGTTAGGAGTCGAATCATCCGCAAGTGTTGTTGCTATCGGATGAGTCGACACCTATTTGGGTAAATTAGGTAGGTACACATACCTACTATCTCTAATAATTTAATATATTTTTATATTACAGTGAAATATGTACATAATCATGCCGGGAAACGTTTGGCATTGATCGATGGCTTCACATACTACCGAGACTCAAAGTCCAGCTGGAGATGCACCCGAGGAGGCAGTTGCAAGGCTCGCTTTTACATAAATAAGCATGGCTCAGTGGTAAGGTCGGCCATGGATCATGACCACGAAGCTTCCAACTTCATAATTAGTAATGGCACTTATATTAGGTTATAAATCAATGCGGTGTTATTGATAAGATAAGATAAATATTCTTTATTGCAAAAAAAGGAATTACACAAGAGAAATTTGCTGAATGATAATGAATAGGTAGCTTGTTGAGCAATAATTAAATACCAATGGCAATGATTTCTTTCACTGAAATTTAACCTAATGGTAATTATTATCATTTCTATGGTCATTACTTGACTTGTGACGTACTTAGTTCAAATGACAATGACAGATTCTGCCCCACCATCAACCGCAAGTTGTACAAGATAACAAATAAATGTAAAAGTAAATTAGTATTTAATTTTTTTTAAAGAATCATGTAACCTATATTCTTGCGAATAAATGAATTTTACTTTAATTTTACTTTTTTACCCCTTACCTTGAACTCCAGTTACCTATACTGAACACCCTCCCTTCGGCTTCATATACCCTTTACGATACACCCTGTATAAACTTGTGCAATAACAAACGCCAACTAATACTTATACGAATCGTATTTTATTCCCTTATATTTTTTTAAAATTCAAAACTGCCGGCGTCGTTTTGACTTAGTTGACGATTGCCCTGCAAAAACATTCATCCTCGGGTGAAATGTCCCCCTTTCGAAATTGTTAGGAGTCGAATCATTCGCAAGTGGTGTTAATATCGGATGAGTCGACACCTATTTGGGTCAATTTAGTCGTGAACTGTGTACCTACTATGTCTAATAATTTTATATATTTTTATATTACAGTGAAATATGAAAATAATGATGCGAAGTTTATAAAATAATAAATTAAAAAAATATATATATTTCATCGTGTTCTAATTTATTCACCGAGCATGGATAATGCGTAATTCAAAATTCTGAATATATATATTACTATTTATATATTTCTTTTAAATGTTTGAACCACCATTTTTTCAATTCTAGCGTCGTTGGCCATAAACGTGATTGAAAAGTTATTCAACGGTTTAAGCCACGATACCTTGTCTATCTTATCGTTTTGTAACGAAGTGTGAATGTAACAAAACACGGGTTTAAGGTAAGTGAGGTTGAACTGAGTTTATATAGTTGTTAGCTATACCTATAAAACTAATATAAACTATCATGTGTGCGTTTTAGAGAAAATTTGTGCACTCTATAGAAAATAGAAATATAATTGTAGAATTTTTTTACCTTACAGTGGCAATTCTGAAAAAACAAGACGGCAGACACGTAATAATAGTCAACGGTTATACGTTTTTTCTTAAAGCAGGACGTCACTGGCGATGCACTAAAGGAAGATCGTGCAAGGCAAGCTTGTTAGTCAACGAAAATATGGTCATTATAAGATCTCATTTGATACATGACCACTTCGCCCCTAAGTTTGTGGTTCGTGATGGTATTTATATTAAAATTTAAATGCCTTCATAGAGCGGCCACATACGTTCTGAATTCCGTTCAGGAATTCCGTTTCGAAATATCCACTTATTTTTATATTATAGTTTATATTTGTAAGAAAAAAAAGACAACAAACGTCAGACCAGGCTGTAACTCTAGTCATTGAAAAGCAACCCTCTAGGAATAATTTAATTGAAAGTAAAAGGAACATACCTGTTGTGAAGTTCAATTATAATTATACATGCTTCGTCACGATATGAATATTTGCATGTAAAAAATAATAATATTCATTGGGGACGAAGCATGTACAATAATAATTATATTGTATCCTCTCTATTTTGTCTATCATCTATCATGTAGTGACCTTCTTCTATGTATTAATTGTAGGAGTTCTAACTAATAAATGTATTCTCTATCTAACGACACCTGTTTTATATGAAATACAATTTTTAGTTGGAGTATGTTCCATGCATGGACAACTCTGTTACTCGGAAATGATGAGTTGGTTTTGTATTGGCGATAGTGTGGTGGATTTTTATATTATGTCCTAGCTATGGATCGATCTTATTTTTTCCTAGTTTGATGCCCGGTTTCGAGGAGACGAGAGGAAATGTATTTCACATAACCAATCAGATTTCGTTCCTTCTCCTCAACGGAGAGGAGATGTGGATCGAAATCTGATTGGTTAATCAAAACACATCTCCTGTCATCTCCTCTCCGCTTTGGTGGATAATGGGACATACTACTAGCTGTACATCCTCAGGCAGGAGGCAGCTCATCCTCTCTGGTTACGTGGTTCCACATCACGTACCGCAATAGATTATAGCCTATGTGCTGCCCAGATATTTGAGGTATCTGCTAGTGAAAGTCAATCAAAATCCTTCGAGCAGTATATCTGTCTACACAGACAAGAATTGAAATTGGTGTTTTAGCGTCAGCATCGATCCTAAATTATTATTTAAAAAAAATCCAATATAGACGCAACTTTTTTAGTCTTATTATATGTATAGCTTTATTTATGTTGCAGTGGCATTTGCAATTAATCGGAGCGGGAAACAAGTGGCCATGATAAAAGGATTTACATTTTTTCAAAACACTAAGAATTGCTGGCGATGTACTACGGGAGGCATGTGCAAGGCTCGCTTTTTAATGAAAAATGGTCACCTGCTTAGCGCGAATCTAAAACACACGCATACTGCTCCTAATTTTGTGATTCGTAATGGCATGGTTATTAAAATTTAAATGCTACAAATAGTTCGGACATGAAGCAAAGAACGCCCTACCGAGTAAGCCATATTTACACCACAGACAAGGGTTGACAGATCCGTTTTTAAAAAATCCGTAGGTCGAGGGTTAAAAATCCGCAGATTTCCGTAGATTGACTCTAGAAAAGTCCGTAGTTCTACGAACTTTTTTTTAATAAGCTGTCTGACTGACTAAAATCATAAAATGTTGTTGATAAAAAGGGAAAATTTTTTAATTTCTTTACCGGCGTAAAGAAATTATAAATTTTTTCCTTAATGTTTTCATAATGTGAATAACACATAGTAAGTATAGACCACTTACCCAATAGACATGAAATCGGTACAAATTTGCAAGCGAAAAATTCTGTCAACGATGAGCGCATAGAGACGAAGCGGGGGACAGGGGTGCTGTATTAAATAGATGCGTCCATGACGATAATATCTCTAGGTTACACGTGTCGCGAAGTAATGTTACAATTTTGGGCAGACACGGGCCGCTCTCGTTACAGGTCTATCGGGTAAGTGATCTGTGGTGAATAAGTACTTAAATAAAGTAATAAATTACGAAGATACTCGTATTTACGATAAAGCCATTTTCACTCACTCCAAGGTATTTTCTGTATTCAACGAAAGTTAACACAGAAGTTATAATGGGGTGACGACAATAAAAATATTGCATAAATCACCTCACATTATATTTGATTGCTTTTGGAGTAAGTATACAGAATATAACGGAACGGGTATAAGAAGCCAAAGTGAGGTTATAAGTAACTTGAACAACTTTTAATCTCGTGTCCTCCTACATTTGTTCGAAAAGTTAAAAAGTACTCTCCTTCGACATACACCCTTTCCGTTACATCCTATTTAAAAAGTATTTTAAATCATTTGTTATTTATTTATACAGCTTTTATATATAGGTAACATATGGGCAAAAATCTTTAATTAAAAACTAATCCATTTACAAGTATTCGCATATAAATAAGTAATTCATTTTTATTATAAACAGATATCACTCACTTGTTGAAGCCGGCAATTTGACCGACAGTTTCGACCTCAGATCAGTTTAGTATTCCCTGATCTGAGGTTTCGACCGATTTCGACGGTATTTTCCAAGGTTAGCGCGCCACGCCCACGTCGCAATTGGTCGAGACTGTCGGTCTAAGTAGTGATATCCGTTTATATACATATATATAATTTGTAGTATACACTATAGTTTCTAATTCCTTTTATTTCTATTACAGTAACATACGTCCAAAGCAAGTCCGGGAAGCAGTGGGCGATATTCCAGGGCTTTTCATTTCTACGAGATTCGAAATACAGCTGGCGATGTACCAACACGAGCACCTGCAAGGCTCGATTTAATTTCCACAAGTCTAAAATAATTGTAACCAACAAACACTGTCACAATCCTCCTAAGTTCGTAGTTCTTAATGGCATATTTGTTAAACTGTAAGCAAATGTCAGAGATTTACACAACCTAAGATCCTAGGCAAGTGACATCGACTTTTGTTAACGATCGTAGAAAGGAAAGAATAATGTATGAGATTGACATTAAATCATATCGAAAATCAACTCAAATAAATGTTAAAAGAGGGTTGGAAGGTGGAGAAGTAAAACTACGAAAATTAACTGGTGGTTGAAGATAAGCAGGGTTACTCTCACCTCTTATAGCGATCCAGTTTAGGTTCCTAAACTGAACCGAATCGCTATTTGCTACAATGACGTCAAACGTCATTGTAGCAAATTGTCAGGTTAGGAACCTAAACTGGATCGCTATAAGAGGTGAGAGTAACCCCGCAGCTCCCCTAGTACGCGCAGTATTAGCGATCGACGCAACGCCGCGGAGCTGTCAAACTGACGTTATTATAAGGCATTTGACATTAGTTTGACAGCACCGCGGCGTTGCGACGATCGCTTACACTGCGCGTGCTAGCACTTCAGAACACAGTTATTAGTGAGTGTGACATTCGTTTTTCTTTAGCAAGTGTCAATTCCATATAATTCCATTCTACTAGCGTTAACGAAAGTCAAAGACACTTCTGGAGTAGAAAAGCTTGAGAGATTAAACATTCCAAACTTTTTATTAACAAAACTGACACAGGATTGTGCAGGAAAATCTGGAAACACAATAGAAACCAGATATGTCTCATAGTCACGCAAGGAACGATTTAGTACAGGCCTGTGGTGATAAACATTAAACACTTGTTATACTATAACTCATTGGCTAGAAAGAGGATGAGTCTTCTGGTATTAGCCTATCTGGAATCAGAAGACTACAGACTCCTTCCTATGTTAAATAGTTAGAGAGGAGTATGGTTTATATAGGAAAGGGGAGTGTACCAAAGATCCTAATGGGCCGAAGTACCGCCATACTAGCGATAAAAGACAATATAAAATTGTAGTCATTTAATATGTAAATTAAATCTGTGTACTTTTAAAATTATTATTCATTCATATTTATAACTAAAAGTATAATAATTTTCAAAATACTTATTGTAGAACATTGATCTCATATAAACAACTAGATACACAGTCTGCCTTCTAAAAATGTCCGAGCGCTAAGAAGGTCCAAACGGATTAATGGACCCTCATTTGCTTTATTGGACATTATTTTGACGTTAACAATGGACCCTTATTTGGACGTTTTTTAAATTGTTTTAGTAAGACCTTTGTGTATCTAGTTGTTTATAGGAGATCAATGTTGTAGAAATAAGAGCATCACCGCGAAGAGCACCTATAGAAGAGAGTACCTAAGTAGTATTTAATAAATGTGTAGTAGCTTCAAGTTTTAATTCCAATAGATTATTATCTAGTACATTTTTTGATCAACACTTTGACAGTCTTTGATGCCCTGTCTAACCCACATGCGGTACCCGGTAGACAGGCCGCACATGTCCTGGTACCACACATGGGTCCCACACCTTACTCACTTTGTTGGAAAAAATAATGTATTACAACGGACACTTTTGTGAATTAAAAAAAATCCTATGAACAATTCCACTAAACACTTGTAGCCTTTGTATGGGGACTGTCAAAGTGTTAATATATCGTATGTGTGTAAATATTCATCGTTTAAAAATAGAGAGTTTGATTGGCAATTGTTTAAAATATTCCAAAATAAGTGGCAGTAAATTGTAAATACGTTCTTGGGTTCTTTAGTTACCAAACATGACATTTAGTCATGCGTTTTTAGACATTTAGCTTTTACTGATGATAATTTTTTTATACATTAGCGGTGCATAAGTAATATCTACTTAATAAATATTTGTACATATAGAAAAGTGAAACTATTGAAACTTTTTTCCCACCTTTAGATTTAAAATCGCTATACAAATGTAAACCAAAGCCAATCGTCTTATTTTGTAAACAAAAACTACCATACCCTGCTAACATTTTAAGCTGTTCTTTGTTTAATTGCAGTTATTTTCACATTATTAGATCGGATAACTTTATTTTTACAATGATGAACAGGTTTGATACATCAGTTCCTTCAGTGTTACATCACAACAGTTAATTAGTCGATCATATTTGTTTACAAATAAGACACTTGATTTGGGCTGCGGTATATTCTTATTAACTTGTAAATGCATACATACTTAGAAAATTGATTTTACTAACAGTAATTTTCCCTTTACAGATAATACAGTGAGATGGGCGAAAAGTCGGTCTGGGAAACAGATAGCCATCATTAACGGGTACCCTTACTACTGTGGTATCACCACTACAACTACTTACGCATGGCGTTGTACTAAGTGGTCGAGATGTAAAGCCCGTTTCATTCTTTCGAACGACATGAAAATGCTACGAGCGAATATTGTACATAACCACGATCCTCCAGCGTTTACTATCAGGGATGGTGTATATGTTAAACTATGAACAGTACTTAATTATAATAAAAAAAGAAGCATTTAGTTTTATAAAAATGCGTATAATGTAAAGCATGTTTTAAATGCAGGCGTAAAAACGTGCAATGACACGAAGAATTGTTGACGTTGAATTAAAACGATACGTATCGCTTTCCATAGGCAGTTGTTCCACCGCCGGCGATTAAGCGAGTAACTATCAGCTATTTTATCGCTCAAGAACAATTGCAGTACGATTTCAATTCTTACGGCGCAAATAATAAGAACTGTCAAAAGTAAAAAGTGTTACCATTGATCTGCTGTCGACTGTACAATATAATAAGATAAGGTAAGATAAATATTCTTAATTGCAAAAAAATAAAAAAAGTATTACACAAAAGAAATAGGCTAATACAGTTAGTATTACAATTGGCGGTCTTATCGCTCAAAGCGATCTCTTCCAGACAACCTTTGGGTGGAGAATTCGGCGTATGAATAGGTAGCTTAATACATTCCGTGTAAATGAAAGAGACTCAGCGATCAACTATTAATGTATGCGTCTCTTTTGTTTACACGGAATGTATTATCTATTGTACGTTTCTCGAGCGAGAAAATAGCCGATAGTTACTCGCTTACTCGCCGGCGGTGGGACAACTCTGTCATACACTTTGTCATAGCTTACATATCTCATAATACTTCGTGTCATAGTGCGTTTTTCCGCATGCCTTTGAAACAGACTTTAGTAAGGGTCTAGCCAAGTGACAATAAAAATGTATGTGATTGTTTGGTAACGAAAAATTAAATGATAATCCCAAACAATTTTCTTTCTTTTTACCAGATTTGGCAAGAAGGAGGGTTATGTTTTTCAAGGGTATGTATGTATGTGAGTTTGTTTGTCTAATTCTTTGGCGCGCCCTGCAGCCTAAACTGCTTGATAGATTTTAACATATGAGGTGCCGTTAGATTCGTCTTGATTGTAGGAGTGACAAAGACTATAAAAATTTAATCAAAGGGGCTTAAATTTTAAACAGTCGTTTTTTAATAAATAACTTCTTCTTGTTCGTTAACAAAAATCAAAGTCGCTTCGCTAGGCCCTTATAAAATATGTTAAGTATTTAATTATGCATTTAGGAAAGAGGATTGGAAGTTACTTTTTGGTTATCATTATTATTAGTTTAAGTAATTATTTAAAAAATAATGAACATCTACAATTATATTAAAGTGTTATTTGAATATTAGAGAAAGTGAATTTATTTATATACAGGTTTGTGGAGTTTTGTAACCAATATTTCCATCAAGTTACAGTCAGAGAAAAGTAGGGGAGCCAGGGGCTTGTTGTAACATTTTTTAAAAACAATCATATATCTTGAGATATATTGGCTAAATTACCACTAACTAAACTTTGATCGGTACTCTAACCATTCTTTAATTAATTCTAATTGAAAAAATATCAAATCTATGTCTAATTTCCTCAGAATTAATTTTTTTATAAAAAGAGGGAAGTGTTACATCTTACCCCGTGCTTGGGGCTTGTTGTAACATCTATTGGGGCATGTAGTAACAACAATAAAAAACGAGAATGTGACACCTTCAATCATTTATTCTCTTCACATTTAGCTTTGTTTTCAACATATCATTAGGTAGGTATTTAAGAAAAATATTGCGGTACTTCTATAAAATGAATCATCTATCAAATAATCAACTGAAACATACTTTTTCTATGAATAATCAACACTTGTTTTCTAAAACTTCAGCTGCAGCTAACTCGTATACCTCCTGGCTTTGTGTTCCCCGCTCTGTCTTTCTCTTTTACAGTCTCATTCAAAAAAAATAAAAATAAGGTATATTGCATTTTCAATCACATACATACAGCAATATGGGGGCAAGTTGTAACATGTTACAACATACCCCAAGATTTTGTTACAACTAGCCCCAAGGCATAATTTTTAATATTTATAACGATAACTATTAAATCAACTTAGTAATCTCGAAAACTGTTACACCACATCGTACATAGATAAATTTAACATCAAATAAAACACAGAAAGCTCCAATTAGTCGATTATAATAAAGCCAATCGAAAGTTTACGAAAGCAAAATAATACATTAGCTGGCGACAACGGAGGGCTTGCACCCACCCACTCAATATGCCACCTGGCGGAACTCTGACTGTGATGACGTGGCGTGGCGCGTTATAACGATAAGATTGAGTCAAAGAAATATGTTAATAAAGTTTAAATTCCTAGTGAAAAAGCCCTGTTACTACTTACCCCTGTTACATCTAGCCCCTTGCTCCCCTACTATACTTAAATATTCATTTCCCGTACCTTTTACTTATTATTAATAAATGTAGTACGCAAAATGGAATGGATTTACTAGCGTTTAGCTAGATTATTATTTATTAAAGTTGTGAATACTGTACCTAAAGGTGGTTGTAAATGTTTTTGAAACTAAACGAACATGTAAGTATACAATTAAACTATTCTGACAGTAAAATGGCATTGTGCGTGCATTAATCCCTCTCCATTATAAATACTCATCCTTAAGAATCGTCAACCTCCTTGTAAATAACTAAATAATAAATACATCATGATTTGCTGTTGTATGTTTTTACCCGACTGCCCCAGAAGGAGTATGATGTGTGTGTACGCACAAGGAGTATAATGTGTGTGTGTGTGAGAGAGAGAGAGTGTGTGAGTGTGTGTGTGTCCTTCCTACCATACTGTAGCCTATGCGGCTTGACGGATTTTGGTGTATGAGGTATCGTTAGATTCGTCTTGAGTACGGGAGTGTCATAGGGTATAAAAAAATAATCAAAAGAGGATAGTTTTCTTGCAGTCCGGTTTTTTGTTTTTTTGAAATAATAACTATAAACGAAGGGCAAGTTGCCGTTCTTATTATCTGTGTTGTAAGAGTTAAAATCGTACTGCATCCGTTATATTCATCAGTCTATTTATATTGCCCACTGCTCGGGCACAGACCTTCCCTTACATCGAGGGAGCTCGGGCCATGATCCACCATGCGGGCCCAGAGCGGATTGGCGGATTTCACATGCCTTAGATTTCTTCTTCTACGGCATACAGGTTTCATCACGATGATTTTATTTATTTATTTATTCTTTATACACGATTTTTATGTACAGGCGAACTTTATGCCATGCGGCATTCTCTACCAGTCAACCTTCGGTTATACATATAGGATTAGGCGGTGCATTGTTGATTTTCCATCACCGTTTTGAGAGCATTCGGTAAATGTACGTAAGTTTTTTCGTCGAAAAAACCGAGGATAACGCATTGGTCCATGGTTGCCCTGGCTGGGAATCGAACCTGGGACCTCCGTATCGCAATTCCATTGACCCAACCACTGAACCACCGAGCTCTCTTATTATATCATTATTCATTTAATAGCCTGTAATGTCCCATTGCTGGGAAAGGCCTCCCCCCACCCCTTCCATTCATCTCTATTCTGCGCAGACTCACAGCACTCTCTCATAAAAACGTCAAGTTCGTCTCGCCATCGTTTGCGGGGACGACCACGTGGTCTTTCGCGTTGTTTGGGGTCGGAGGCGATTTATTATTTTTATTATATCATATCCAATGTTATATTACCTATATCAAGTGTATTTTTTTTTGTTAACCTATAAATTGTCCCACTGCTGGGCAAAGGTCTCCCCCCTCCTCTTCCATCCATCCCTGTCCTGAGCCTCTTCCAGCCACCCATCCCTGTATCTAACGATATCGTCTCTCCACCTACGCCGAGGTCTGCCCCGACGCCGGCGACCGATCGATGGCACCCATTCTGTCACAGTCCGGGCCCATCGGTCCGGCTGCATGCGGCACACGTGGCCCGCCCAAATCAAGTGTATAAAACATTAAAATGTATTTGCAGTAACTTATGTGCAGAGTTACTCCGGCAGGATCGTCGGAATACTTAACGGTTTCTCGTTTTACGGCGAGGGCAGGACAATGAAATATTGGCGATGTATTGGAAGAAATAATAACTGTAAAGCTCGTTTTAATAGAGAATATAATAATAAGATTAGCCGAGCACGACTGCTACAT
The DNA here is from genome assembly GCA_963506565.1 of Tachystola acroxantha. Taxonomy (NCBI): domain Eukaryota; kingdom Metazoa; phylum Arthropoda; class Insecta; order Lepidoptera; family Oecophoridae; genus Tachystola; species Tachystola acroxantha. The sequence goes on from OY735879.1 coordinate 10,808,415, forward strand.
AATCACGAACCAAGCAAATTCTTAATAAAAAATGGAATCTATTTTAAAATTGTGTAACAATACAAGAACTGGAAAATAGTTATAATACCTTTAGATAAGTTCGTCGTTATTTTTTAATGTTCTTTTAAGAATATCATGATTCCAATGTAAAGTAATTTTTTAAGGAGTAGACAAAAAGAAATATCACTTTTAATTGTCGTTTCCTATATTTTATCAATAAATTGTTAGCTCAATCGATTATTTTCGTAAATAATATTTTTAACATCAATTTGGTTGGCGAGTACTCGTCGGCGCGGCGGGCGGTGTGAGCAGTCGGCGATGAACTATTAATATATGCGTCTCTTTTGTTTACACGGGATATACTATCTGTTGTATGTTTCTTGGGCGAGAAAATAGCCGAGAGTTACTGCAGAAAACAAAGCATTTTGGACCAAAAATTAAATTCTTTTATTCTTTTACAGTGCGCTTTTTCCCGAATCAAGCCGGCAAGACTGTAGCGATAGTCAACGGTTTTACGTTTTACAGCGACGTTAAGACCTTGAAGTATTGGCGATGTGTTAGGACCTCTATGAGATGCAAAGCTCGCTTCAATAAAGAACATGATAAGATAAGTCGTCTCCAGCTGGACCATAACCACGAACCAAGCAAATTCATCATTCGTAACGGAAAGTACTTTAAAATTTAAAAGTTCTGTAACATGACAAGTTTAACTGGAAGACATCCCCTATTTTTGTTTTTACTTGGGGAAATGCTTTTCGCATCTCGCCGCGCCAATAAGGAGGGGCGCGCGGTGAGTATGTGGGACTCCCGCCATAATACGGTCCTATACCCACTAAAACCCCAAGGTGTTCAACTCACCGCGTTTGGTCGCAGTTGTGGGAACGCAGCGCCAAATACCAAAACCTCGTCGGCGGCCGCCCGCGTGGGCCCGTCTTCGGGTTTATAAAATAAATAAAAATTGTTTATTTCGGACAGGGTCCATAGTAAAATACAATAAAATGACTTACAAACTAATGTTAGTGGGTATAAAACAAACACAAGTAAAATATAGAATATTAAAAATAGGACGACCCCGGACACCAGTCAGGTGTTTCTCGCCCACCCTGCGCCCCTCAGCCCGCCGTATGCAGGTGTGTCCAGTGCGCGAGGATGGGCGAGTCCCACCTGGCCGCCAATGCGCTCAGGATGCCGTTGGTGGAGGCGCGGAGCCTGCGCTGCAGTGAGGCGCAGCGCTTGCACAGTATGGCCGGGAAGCCATCTGTCTGCGCCTCGGCAAACATGCCGAGATTTATACACCTAAACCTCCGCTTAAGGCATCTTGGAACACAGGACGAGAGTCACGAGACGCCTTACAGCTCGGGACAAAAAAGGGGGTGGTCTTCCAGTGAAACTTGTCATGTCATGCCCCTGCGTGGGATAAGTTTTAAGCTTATTTTTTAGCTCTTTCAATTATTTTATGACGTTTTTATTAATCATGATTGTATAGGTACTTACCTGTATAAATTTTTATACGATCGATTCAATTAATGTTAGTTTCTATAATTTTGTTTGTATGTAAATGTGCTATGTGAGTTTATCGCCATTTTTGGGGTTCCGTGCCTCAAAAGGAATAAAAAGGAAACCTTATTAGATCACTTTGTTGCCTGTCTGTCTGTCTCAATCTCAGTCTCTGTCTTGTCTCAGAAACGCGTGGACGGATCCAGTTGAAATTAATACCAAACACCTCAATACCTCATGCAGTAGTGAAACAAAATTCTACGTCAACCCAATCGAAAGATATGGCCGTTTATGTCGCGTTTTCTCGCATATTTGTATGAAAATGCAAGTAGAGTATAGCTAGAAAATACTCTATACTATAGAGTACTTCCCGTTGACCTAGAATCATGAAATTTGGCAAGATGCTAGGACTTATAGAATAAGAAAAGGAAAAAATCCGAAAACTGTTTTGTAGTTACATTCCCCTAAAATATTTTTTTGTTATTACACTTTTATATTTGCCGCTGATCACGGCCTGGAATGTATGGGCATAGAAGTTTACGAATGGCTCAGATAGGTTGGTACCTAAATCGATTTTATCTTTTCGTTAGAGCAATTGGACGGAACCCTCGGTGCGCGAGTCCGACTCGCACTTAGCATGTTTTTTTTTCTTCTTAGCATTGTTACTTTTACCTTGCAAATTGATGTAAAATGTTAATTCTAAAAAAATGTTGACGTACAAAAATATAAATAAGGAATAAAATATGATTCATATTACAATGTCGAAATTCTTAAACTAAGTTAACTATCCAATAAAATACATTAAAATTATTGTTAGTTTTATTTAATTAAGTATATTCATGGAGATGGACATTTTGTATTTTGACGTAATTTTTACAGTGACTTGGGTGCGGAATTCAGCAGGAAAGATTCTTGCTTTAATCAACGGCTATAAATATAGCTATCATAAGTCTATACATTGGCGTTGTACAGCGAAGAAAGATTGCAGAGCCCGTTTTGCACTGGAAGATAACATGGTGGCTCCCGGTGCAGTGCTATTACATAACCATCACCCGGCCAAATACGTAATCAGTAACGGAATTTACATAAAACTCTGATGCGAATGCCCATTTATTTATTTAGTTTTGTTAGGGCCATGGCACACGACCAACTTTCAGTTGGTGGCCGATTGTTAGATGTTGCCATTTTTTGCGGATTATATGTCAAATCTAGCGAATATCTGCTAGGTGGAAAAGAGAAATTTCCTCTTCAAACAGCTAACGGATTTTCTAACCTTGTTGTTACAAGAATATTTTTGTACTTACGAAATACTCGTAATGTTGCTAAATAATGAATCTGTATTAATTTCGTACTCTGCCGAAATAATTGAGCAAAATTCCAAAATTATAATTGGCAATACTGCCGAGTTGCTGACAGAAAGTTACGGAGATACGTTTGACAGATGGCGCTAGTTTCTTCATAGAAGCAGTCAGAAAGTTACGGGGATACGGTATGATTTCATTCAAATCAATGTTTTAACAGTATTAAGTACCAATAATCACTAATTCACTATCCAATAAAAGACATTTCAATTATTATTAGTTTTATTTAATTAAGTATAATCATGGAGATGGACAATAATGGACATGTTGTATTTTGACGTAATTTTTACAGTGACTTGGGTGCGGAATCGAGCAGGAAAGAATTTTGCTTTAATCAACGGTTATAAATATAGCTATCATAAGTCTATACATTGGCGTTGTACCAATAAAAATTGCAGAGCCCGTTTTGCACTGGCAGAGAATGTGGTGGCTCCCGGTGCTGCGCTTGAACATAACCATGACCGGCCCAAATACATAATCAGCGACGGAATTTACATAAGACTGTGAATGCTCATTTTTATATAGTTTTATAAATGGACTCGTCAGTTTTGTCATTTGCCAATAGTGCTAATTCTAGGATGCACACACTAATTTCAGTCCCCTTAGGGTCAGTGTAGACTGACGGAGTGAAGTGGCGGCGAAGAGCATTCGCCGACTGACATTCAATGACAGTAATCGGAATAGCAAAGTAAAATGCCACTGAGATCTGCGCGTGACAGCACTCCGAGTCGCACCAAAGATTTCAATTCGCTAGGCGGCCATGGGAGATTTTTCCCGTGGCTCGGCGAGAATGGCACGAGGTGGAACACCCCAGGACGTTTAGTCGGTATGCTGCCCCTTCAGGGTGGTGAGCCCGACATAACCAACACGCTCCCCCGGGCGTGGTGACACATGATTTGCAAGCATGTTTTACCTGGGTAAAAAAAAAAAAAAAAAAAGGCGGCCATGGGAGCCCGCGCGCTGCTCGGCGTGCCTTGCGACCGGCGAAAGGCTCTTCGCGCAACTGCACTCCACTCCGTCGGTCTGCGCTGACCCTAAGGCCGCTCGGTCTTATGCGACGTAGCATATGAACAACAGTGACCGTTGCGTCTAGGATTAAGTTGGTGGCCGCAACAGAATTAGCTACATTGTTAAGTAACAGTATTCCATTGCAGTCGTTTCGGCTGCAACGAGTTTTATTATCTCTCAAGTTTTGTCAAAAAATTTGTACTGTTTTTGACAATAATCTGACTCTTATTTTATTTTACATGTTTGGATTACCAACAGCTGTACAGCATGGTCAAAAATTGTTACAGAACATATTTTCTACGCAGCCAATAATAGGTAATCGCAATTAAGTACATGACATGAAAACTTATCAACTAGAGATGTTAAAGGATTATTGTCCGGTATCGGAAGTTGTCGCACCCGCTGCGGGACCAAAGAATTCATTGGTAAATATACGCATAATGTGCGTGGGCTTAGTGCGGAACAGGTCCAGTTCCTGGTGTTCACTTGCTAACTCATTGAGCAACGTACTGACTCTAAGGAAGAATCGAATTCGATTTTCGCGAATTTATTTTTTGACTTTTCAATATTTTCGTCCCGGTCAGCTGATCGATTTGTATGAGACATTAATTTATTTTTATTTTTTATTCGAAAAGTCGTAGAACAAAAGTTTTTCAGTTACCGTTACTGAACACCCTCCCTTCGGCTTCATATACCCTTTACGTTACACCCTGTAGAAATGGGAATGGGCTTGCTGTCACTGTCACTTACACAATTAGACCCCTGCATAATATATCGATCTCGACAATTAAAAGTGACTAAAATCGAAATCGGCACTAAAGCTGTAACAGCATGTGTAATAATTTTTATAAATTATAAAGTCGATTGCAACAGAAGATTTTTTTTCTTAATTGAAATTAAGTTTCAGGCTACTCCTTATCTATATAAGGCAGTTGACCCACCGCCGCGCCGGCGAGTAAATCCCGGCTATTTTCTCACATAATAAACAAAAGATAGTACGGAATGTAAACAAAAGAGACGCATATATTAATAGTTCATCGCCGACTGTTCACACCGCCGGTGAGTACCTACTCGCTCTGCTATTTTGTCGCCCAGCGAGTACATCCTATCGCTCGGTGACACTTGCCCACTCGCTGAGCTACACTGGCGAGTGAGAGAGTGAAGCGAGTAATCGCCCGTCGCTCAGCAACACTCGCAGATAGCCGAGCTACAAAACTATACTCGCAACTCGCTGCTCGCCCACTCGTTTTATAGTTGATAGCTTTACTCGCTCATAGCCGGCGGTCGGACAACTGCCTTAGGAAAAGTACTATTTCCTTGGCTGTGATGTTTCCTTGTCTTTGTCTAAGAATTATTTTTTACATTTAAATGTAATTCTAATAGTGCCTTATGATACGAGTGTCTTATTACTTCAAATACTTGTAGATTTTTCAATGTCTTGGGTGCGGACCGCGGGAGGAAAGATGGTGCCATTGATTAACGGCTTCACATACTACAACCATCATCGTAAATATTGGCATTGTACTGCTGGCGCAAGGAGGAATTGTAGAGCACGTATTGTTCTAGACGATGACATGGTAGTCACCAATGCTATGCTTCAACATAATCATGATCCTGTAAACAACCTACATAATCCGTAACGGAGTAGGTATACATTAAATTGTAATGCCGGTATATTGATTGACCTACAATTTCGACGTACACCTTACTCGTTTTGATAAAGATTCCGAAATCGGTCCAAACTACAGAACTGTAAATACAGTGTAAAATAGCGTATTTACTTACGTACTTACCATATTTATTTTATATTATTATTAATATTATACTTACTTATTACTATATTTTTTATTTATTTATATAGAAAGCCAACAAGACATCGTAATTAACAGAGTTAAAATTCTTATTTCACTAACATGCATATACAATGCCTTACTTATAGGCTAACTCAACTTTTGTACTATACATAAGTATATATATATATATATACAAACAAATACATTTTTATACTTTTATATATATTTTAGGAATATTTATACTATATTATGTATACAGAATGTAGTCATCATTATTTATCATATAAATATTATTTTCATTACATTGTAGTATTTAAGTACTTTTATTTTCGCCCGTATTAATTAGCAGGGTTATTATACATTAAAAAAAGTGTGAAATAGTGTTCTCGTGAATATATAATATATTTTAAAGTTATGTCTTACTTCAGTTTTAATGATTAATGGTCTTCACTTTTGCATTTATGTAAATCTAGAAAGTTTGCATACTTATAAAAAAATATTCGTTTGAAAAAATCCCGAACTATATTAATGAACAATTGACGTAGATTATGTATGTATCAATATCAACATTGTAATAAAATTGACGTGTAATGAATATTATCAATAAAGATATATATGTCTATATATTCTGTTTATAAAAAAAATACTGTGAACAAATTCGTCTGCCTCAGTTAATAAGTTTAAGAAATTAGTTAGGGTAAATACTTATTTTATGATTTGATTTTCAGTTATTCTTTTGGCAACGTCGCGATACACGGGAAAGCATATAATAATACATAACGATTACACATACTACTGCAAGAAGCAATGTAAAAAAACTAAATACTTCGATTGGTATTGCTCTACTCACAACTACCGAGGCTGTAACGCTAAGCTCAAATTGAAAGAGAACTTTGTTATAGTGGGTGTTGAAAACAAGCATACCCATCCTCCTGCTAAATATTGTATTCAAGGTGGTCAGTATATAAAAATATAGCATACCATGTATCCGTATAAAACATATATGTTTGAAAAATGTCAAATAATTTCTATTTCTATGAATAATTATGTAATAAAACCTTTTATCGTAAACTTATTCGAAATAGTTTTATTATAATGGTGGCACTTCACTTGGCCATTCGTATTTGCGTATTTGTCATAATTGGTATGTGTGGTTGGTATGCTTGACAAAATATTCGTCTTATTTGTATGTACGTCAAGTGTTTGACAAATATGACAAACATCTAATAGCGAATACGAATAGCCAAACGTGCCACCATTATATGACATGTATGTTTGTAATCTAATTTTATTATCGTCAAGAAATGATTAGTATCAGAAATGTAAGCGTCGGATATTTCCTTAAATGACAACTATTCTATTGCAGGAAAAATGCTAATAACAAAATCGAACAAAGGTAAAGAGTTGCTGATAGTGAATGCGCATACTTATTACTGCAAGAAGAAGAATGTTGCTACAGGGAAAACTTACTGGTATTGCTCAACGCATTACAGCAGGGGATGCCACGGTCGAGTCACATTGTCCCGTGAGGATTCAATCGCCACTGCCAACCTACACCACAGTCATCCACCAGTATTTTACTAGAAACTGTTATCGCAACGCACTTTGATTTAATTTATTATATTTTACTTATAATAAAGACCAAAGATCTAGAACTAAAACTATAGTCCGTCAACGTCGTGCTTGCCGCTCCACCGGGGTACAGGGGGTGCAGGGAATACGGTCTCGGCGTGGCTGCGGGCGGATTTGGCGGGATCGCGAGCGCGACGCGCACAGCTGTGTATAGAGTTAAATCGTCCCCGCCAACCCCTTGGGAGCGGCAAGCACGACGTTGACGAACGTTGAGTACGTTTATTTAGAATTATACTTACACAACAACGTTAGCCGAAGTCTCAGCTTTTCGAGCAACTATAAAAATACGGGTTCTTAAATTAGAATGATAGAGTGAAAGACTACGTATAGTTAATTACAAAATGTATTTAAAATTGTATATGAAAGAACAAGTAAATGAATACAAGTGATTGGGACACTTGATTTGGGCTTCGGTATACAACTGAAGAGAAGTCTCTAAGTTATTTTACATAGATAACTATAAAAGAAAATGATAGGTTTGATTTGTTTCCGTTTCAGTCTTTATGCTGGACCAAACTGAAACTCATTTGTCTAATTTACTACTACGATTCTGTACGGCAACGCATCGGCCGAAATTACTTAATTTTAATTAAATTTAATAAAATGGTAAATTCGGCACAACCTAAGATTTTTCTTGCCCGAGTTGCCCTCTTAGCCCCACGAAAATCTTTAGATGTAGCGCCGCATAATGTCAAATATCTGACCATTATTTAATAATGGTTAATTAATTTGTGGTACATCCTTAACATGTTATTATAATAATTACTAATTCGACTCTCCTAGGTGGCAACAGCTCTGAAAATACATCTGATGAAGAAGTAAAAGCACACAAAACGGACGTATACACAAAAATTAACTTAGACGATGTACACGAATACATTGCTCATAAGAAATATCCGATAAATTTAAAAAAAAATCAGAAGGCTAACTTTCGGAGGCAATGTAAGCCTTATTCATTATCCACTGAGGGAACATTACTGTACACCAAAATTTCAAGTGCAGTCTCACAAAAGCAAACTCCTAAGGAAGTCATTAGACACCGAGAAAAGCAAATACAGCTGATTAAACAATGCCACGAAGGAATGGGGCCTAGCACAGAAGCCAAAGCCTTAACGCGCCACCATGGGCGAGATATAACCCTTCAATTTCTATGTGAGAGGTTCTACTGGAGGGGTATGTCAGACGATGTAAAAAAGTACTGTGCTTCATGCATGGTCTGCCAACAAGGTAACCTTAAAGGTAAGCTGTCACTAGTCCGCACCTAATGTATTGTAGTAAAACAAATGGAATCTTTTTTCATGAAGGAGGGTTATTCGACATATAAATGTCTAATTCATATGTAGATGCAGCCTAAACGGCTTGATGGATTTTAACATATGAGGTGGTATCCACAAATGGACCCGGTAGATGACGTTGCAATCGGGTTCCAAACTATAGTCTGATCTAAATCATCTCCTCGTCTTAGTCAATGTTGTAGGCTTGTGTAGTTGGAGTTGGGTTGAAATTTTGTATATTATGAATACTTTATTCAGTCTCGTTGTACTCTTTTATTCGCTTACATGTGTATATGATTTTAAAATCATAAAATGACATTTTTATGTTAAAATAGCAACGGTGCCATGGAAACGGTACGGTAAACCGCTGTCCTTGAAACTGAATAATTGATATCGTTAATATAATCTAAAACCGGTATAAAATGTCATTAAAAGTAAAATTAAATGAAAGTCTCAACATAACGATAGATGAAGAGTGAATTTATTTTTATATAATGATTTTTTTATATCCATTCTAGATTCTATTAATGATACTGATACAGTTTCAAGGTCAACGATGATCATACCTGCAACCCTGATGGCACATCGATACTAATATTTAAAATTTTCTTTGTATACAGGCTTAGTACTCGTCAAATCCCGATTCCGTGGCCGAACGTTGGTGTTGTACAAAAAGTATACGTATTATATGAAAACAGAGAATAAAATCAATAGTACATTTTGGTATTGCTCTACTCATTCAAGTAAAGGATGTAACGCACGACTAGTGCTTACAAAGGATAAGGTGGTGTCCAAGGCTAATGTTATACATAATCATCCACCTGTTGATTACACATTAAAGTAGCTATAATATTTCAACTAATACCAGAGATGATGATTAAAGCCGAACGGCGAATGGCAGTGTTTTCTAGTGTATGTATGTGTTAAGGTTGATGCATATTGATGTAGGTATATGACATTTTTATGCTCACACAACAGTCGTTTTATTTCGTAGAGTACTCTCTCTACGTTTTATTTCAATATTTTACATGTTATCAAAGCAGTGTGTGCTCTTTCTAATTTTTGTTTGTAAATAAAAATAAAAATAGTTTGTAAATACCTATTTCATTTTTCAACCAATTATAATCGTAGATATATCATTGTAGATACTGCCTAATGAAGTGTGAAGATTAATCATTCTTGGAGAGTTCTCTAAGAGAGACATAGAGTAGAGACCCAAGAGACTAAAAATAAGAGACTATATGTCGGTATGTATATATATATTAATGAATCTCTTCTGATTTAATTTCAAAATAGGTATTTAGTATATATGCTATTATTGTATTTATGTATAAACTGTGAATTTTATTTGATCTAAAATTGTGTTTAATTTTCTAATATCTAAACAATTTAACTTTAGATTTCATATTATAATGAACTTTCAAATTAATATACACAACGGCACGGATAATACAGTCGGCATTTAGACCGACAGAGTCGATCGATTTCGATCTTTCTCAAGGTGAGTGCGCCGCGCCTGAGTCGCCGGCGGCGGGCGTCTCGTCTTGACCTAGGCTTTAAAGCACGGCTAGTGAGATCTATACGACATAAATATACAAATTTTATGTTCCATAGAAGACCTTGCCACAACTGTAGCCTTATTTTTTCAGGTGTGATTTTAGTAAAATCGCAAAGTGGTCGAAAATTGATGTTAGTTGCTCGACTTTCACACGACAAGCGAAGAAAGAGGACGTCGAATTCGCTTTTGAAACAGGACCGAGCGAGAAGGCTTTTGAAGCACAATCTAAAGATCGACTGTAAATCGGAACCTGATGAGCATGAAGAAATAGATGAAGATAACAAACAGTTTTTTTGAACATGTTTAAAGGTGTAAGGGCTGACGTACAACGCCACGGCGTCCGCCGGCACCGTCTACCGGTGCATGATGTGTGACGGGCGCACGGTTACAGACGGACAGCGTCGCGTCGTGCCGGCGAACAGCGTTATCCGCATGCGCGGTACACGGCGCTGACGTGCGCCGACGAACGCCGCGCCCCGTGGCGTTGTGCGTCCGCCCTAAGGTGTAAATTTTAGCATCTTACTGATTTTATTACACTAGGTATAAGTATGATTTTATTTTTATATTTTCTTCCATATGCTTAAATCTTAATGATAAATGGAGAAAAATATGACCATACTATTATGAATTTAGTTAAATAATAAAATATTCTATCATTAAATGATATTTTCCGTATTTTACCATTTACAGGTAATAGGAACTCATTTTAGTATAACATCAGCGGGCTACTGGTACAGTCGAAAACAGGGATAAGTACACAGTTGGCCTCGATAAGGTTGCGAACAACTTTTTTACAATCGGTCAAGTAGTTTTTGAGAAAATCTCAACCTTAAAAACTCTCTTGTACACCTGTATTTGTCTTCGACCGTACGTACGAGTACATGAATTGTGTTTAACTCTATGGTAGGGTTCTCTACCAGCAGTCCAGAGAGAGAGACAGAGATGAGATCTAGAGCAGACAGCAAGTGTATACAGAATCATAGAGTAGGTATTAATTAAATCACACCTATCAAACAGTGAAAGAATTTTTGCAATAGGTCAAGTAGTTTTTTGAGAAAATCTCAACCTCAAAAACACTCCTTTATAACTTTCTCTGTGTTCCACCGTACCATGTGTAACAAAAATATGTAAAAAGTTTTTGTCCACAGATTTAATTTTCGTGAAGTCGAATAAGGGTAAACCACTGGCGTTATACAAACACTACACATATTATTGCAGATACAGAGCAAACGCGACAGGTAATACAAACTGGAAATGTTCTACAAACGAAAAAAATGGATGCACTGCCCGATTGTGTCTCATAAAAGATAGTACAAAAATAATATCATCTGATCTTGAACATAATCATCCAGCAGGAAAATATATTTTGAAAAAAGGTTTTTATACTAGAGTGTAATAAAAAATAATACCTAATTTATTTATTAACACTTTATTGTATACACAATGGATATTTACATTGTAACATAGATAAGAAAAGACATATACAAATATATATATTTAGATTTTTGCTCGTCATTTCCTTTTAACATGTCACTTACAGGATAATAAAGCAATCGATTAAATAAAATTAGACGTTTTTATCGTTTAACTAAACAATCATCTACTTTGTAATAAGCTTTCGTTACCAGGTCTGGCTTTTTTACTTTTGCAATTAATAATTACTTCATCATCAGTCCGTATCGAAGCGAAGATCATCCCTCCATCTGGTCGGGGGGCGTCCCACACTACGTTTACCCGTTCGTGGCCTCCATTCGAGAGCTCGTCTACCACATCGGTTATCGGTTCTACGACAGATGTGACCAGCCCACTGCCACTTCAGTTTACTGATTCTATGAGCAATGTCAACCACTTTTGTCTTCTGGCCGTTATATTCGTTTCTTATTCTAACAGAGAAATGCCAAGCATAGCTCTTAATTATAATTATTTATCTTATCGTTATCTTTATTTAATGAACTTTTTAAATGCAATTAACTGTGTTTTATATTCTATTGTAAATCTAAATACGAGGCCTAATTTATTTTAAATTAATTTCTATATTTTTCAACAGAATTAACTTTCGTAAAGTCGAAATTTGGGAGACCATTGCTGTTGTACAAAGACTATACCTACTACTTCAAAAACAAGACAAAATTGAATGACTGTACATGGAAATGTTCAACACACGAGAGACACGGCTGTGCTGCCCGACTATGTCTATCAAAAGATACCGAGAAGATATTGTCATCTAACCTTGAACATAATCATACAGCAGGAAATTATGTTTTGAAAGCAGGAAAATACTTTCGAATCAATAAATAATAATATCAGGGGTAGATATTTATTGTAAACATTTTAAAATAAATATTGTCAGCTATTCTTGAATATAATCTTATAGCAGGAAATTATGTTTTGAAAGCAGGAAAATACTTGAGAATAAAATAAAATAATAATATTAGGTGTATAGATTTTTTCTAGTCAATGTTTTAAAATAAGTAGTATCGAAAATATTGTCAGCTAATCAATCAGTAATCACAAAGCAGGAAATTATGTTTTGAAAGCATGAAAGTACTTTGGAATCAAATAAATAATAATATTATTAGGTACTTACTTATAAAGATTTTTTCTAGTCAACATTATAAAAAAGTAGTAGTTTAAAATTCTGATGTTATTCAAAATATACCAAGAAAATATTGTCAACTATCTATAATCTTGAACATAATCATGCCGCAGGAAATTATGTTTTGAAAGCAGGAAACTTTTTTAGAATCTAATAAATAATAATATTAGGTAGGTATATAGATTTATGCTAGTCACATATTAAAATAAGTAGATATTAGTGCCACTTAGTAAGTCGAAAAGAAGCAAAGAGCTTTCAGATTTCTTTCAAAAATAGTCATTTTAGAATTCTAGTTGTTAAACAGTAGTTACAGTAGTAATACGTAACATGTTATTTATTTGTCAAACACACTGATTTGATGATCTAATTTAATATCCTCTGTAGTTGGAAGAAATCGCTTTTAGCGATAAGACCGCCAAATTGTACATGCTTCTCAATAATGTAATTAATACTGTATTAGTGTATTTATCTTATCATAATGATATCATACGACTTTATGGTTTAAGCATCTAATTTACATTAAACTCTTTTTTAACAAGCCATTATTTAGCGGATTTTATAAATGTGGGTATAATCATGTTTTCTATTATATTATAAATCCAAATATGATAACATAATTTTATAAGTATTTCTACTTCTTCAACAGATCTAATTTTCATGAAATCGAAGACGGGCAAACCATTGGCGTTGTATAAACACTACACTTATTATTTTAAATCTAAGGCAAAGTCAGTGGATTATACGTACTGGAAATGTTCAACTCATGAAAATCAACGGTGTACTGCCAGACTGTGTATTTTAAAAGACACTAAACACATATTGAAATCTAATCTTGTACAATTTGCGTTTGACGGTGGGGCAGAATCTGGCATAGTCATTTATCATATATCTACAATATTAAATAATACGTTTTATCGATTGTAATTATCTACAAATAAACATTGATTGCAAGCCTTTCTTTATTGAACTTTTAAGTTAGTTTTATATTCTATTATACCTAATTCTAAATATTTCTTTTGACACAGTATTTTAAATATTATAATCAGCACATTTTCAACAGATCTAACTTTCGTCAAGGTGAAGTATGGGAAACATCTGGCGTTGTACAAAGACTACACATATTCTTTCATAGCAAAATCTAAAGTTTGTACGTACTGGAAATGCTCTATCGCCGGAAGACTACAGTGCACTGCCCAACTCTTTCTCGCTGCAAATGATATCACAAAAATAGTGAAAGCTGATTTGAAACATAATCATCCACCAGAAGCTGTGAAAAAGAAACAGATTACGAAAAAATCAAATACTACAAATTCGTAAAATGAATATTCGGATGTTTTTATAGTTTCTGACAGATTTGTCAGTTTTATACAGTTCTTCTCAGTTTTTGACAGTTCTTGTCAGTTTTTGATTGTTTTTGTCAATTCTGACAGCTCTTGTCAGTTTTGACAAGAACTGTCAAGAACTGAAAATAATGATTAATTAATAAAAAATAGTTAGGCATCGAACAAAATTACAGAATTTAATATGTACTTTTAAATAAGTAGGTAATTAAAAACGGTTCCCTATTTTTGTGCATAAATTTTTATGTCATAATATAACATGGCATACTTTAAATTGTCCTAGTAATAACTACGCATAGTAGTCATTAGGCATAACTTTATAGGCATAATATTATTAAGCATAACTACAAACAGCATAAAGATTGTTAAGAATAATATTATAAAGCCTAAATAAACTTTGTCATAATGATATTAAAACATAATTGTAATAATCATATTATTTTGTTTGTATATAAAATAATCATGTTGGCGGCTTACGGGTGGCCCAAGGGCCACCCCCGCCGCACCGTAACCTACTATTACACTATGGTACCTAAGTTATATCTGATATACCTAATACCTACTTTTTGTTTGTATATAAAATAATCATGTTGGCGGCTTACGGGTGGCCCAAGGGCCACCCCCGCCGCACCGTAACCTACTATTACCTAATACACCATACATACAACACCAATACCAACAAAAAAGAAGAAATACACAGACAAACATAACCGCCTTGACAAAATTATTAACAATAAAAATGAATACACTTCAAAACTTGCCTATTTACAAGCTATTGCTAAAAATTTACATTTAAAATGAAAGGAATTATATTGCATGAAAATTATAGTAAAAAAAAACATTACATTCATTTCAAACAAACATTATGAATAAATACATTTAAATTATTAAAGTGTAATTATGTATAATATCTATTAGACGAATAAACAATATGCCATAAAACAATATGGAAATCAAAATTAGGGCAAAAACGATTAGCCCAAACTAGAATTATGCTTAGTTAGATTGTATGCCCAAAAACAATTATGACAAAATATGATTATGACAAAAAACATTATGCCTAACTCATTATGCTAAATTAAAATAGGACAAAAAAATTATGCGAAAAAAAGGGATCCCATTAAAAACTTTAAAAACAAGTGGTGGATCACGGGAAGAAAAACTTCCCGTGGTTCACCTGGGTGTAAGTACCACGGGAAGAAATAATTTCCCGTTATTCACCTAGGTGTACCACGGGATCAAAAACTTCCAGTGGTCCACCGAGGTGAACAGCCGAGGTGGACCACGGGCAATAACCCGTAATAAAATCTGATTTGATTGATGGTTTCTTTTAGATTACCTAGTTTAGTTGTTTAGTTATTTTTTTAGGTTAGATAGTTGGTTAGTTACATGCATTGATCTCCTATAAACAACTAGATACACAAAGGTCTTACTAAAACAATTTAAAAAACGTTCAAATACTCCATTATTTGGACGTTAACAATGGACCCTCCATTGTTAACGTCCAAATAATGTCCAATAAAGCAAATGAGGGTCCATTCATCCGTTTGGACCTTCTTTACGCTCGGACATTTTTAGAAGGCAGACTGTGTATCTAGTTGTTTATAGGAGATCAATGGTTACATGGTAATTTAATGAATTAATTTAGATGGGTCTTCTTTTCTCGTGATTTAGTAACCAAACCTATTTGTCAAAGTTATTCAGGCCGCTCGTAGGCCTTTGACATGGCCTGACGACTGCTGTCAAGCGACAACAACCGGGACCAACTGCTTAACGTGCTTTCCGAGGCACGAAGGGCTCAGATGAAAGTGTCACTAGCGGTCACCCATCCAGGTCCTGACCTCGCCCAACGTTGCTTAACTTGTACGATCGTTTTCAACGTGTACTCGCAACTGGCCTACGAGCCCCTTGTATTTAGATAGGTACCTATAATTCTTACTTTGTTTATTTATATTACAATACATTGTATACTTTAATAATAATTAAGCTCGGTGGCTCAGTGATTGGGATAATGGACTTGCAATTTGAAGTCCTACGTTCGATTCCCAGCCAGGGCAGCCATGTACCAATGAGTTATCTTCGGTTTTTTCGACGAAAAAACTTACGTATATTTACCGAGTCAAAACGGTGAAGGAAAACATCGTGATGAAACCTGCATGCCGTTGAAGAAAAAAATCTAAGGCATGTGAAATCAGCCAATCAGCACTGGGCCCGCGAGCGTTGGGACTATATAAAGATGATAGTCATAGACAGTTTGAGCACAAACTCAGTGTGAGCTCGCACTTATAACTATCAAAATTGTATGAAAACTGACACTTGTAAGACCGAACTTAAACTCCAACTTAAACTATGACTATCGGTCTTGAGTGTCATAGCATATTATAACTTATATATTAAATACTACAGCTGTATTGTAACTTAGATGGACTTTTTTTTATCATACAATACTACAATACTTATTAAATAATACCTACGTTTTATCGATTGTAATTAATTAAATATCTATAAATAAACTTTGATAACAAGCCTTTTTAATGAACTTTTAAATAATTACAATAGGGTATAATTACAAACCAATAACTAATGAGAAAATATACAAATAAAACTAATCAAATAAACTTGATATTTTCTTGCATATGCGCTATGCGAAACGAAAATCTAAATGATAAAATGGAGAAAAAAATTTCATCACGACCGGGATTCGAACCCGGGACCTCGGTTACTAATCACGATGGCTCTGTTGGAATAGAGCGTGCCACGGAATGGCGAGGTCCCGGGTTCGAATCCCGGTCGTGATGAAAAAGATATTTTTTTTTCTCCATTTTATCATTTAATCAAATAAGCTTCCTCTGATAGTTCCCGATGCAAAGGTGCCCGTAATACCGGCGGCATTACTGCGCTGTATGGCCATGAACAGCCTTTGCATCAGGAACGATTCAGAGCGAGATCCGAGACCGAGGTCATTCGCCGCCCAATAACTTTTAAGTTAGTTTTCTATTCTATTGTACCTAATAGGCTAGTTGGCTATTTTTTTTATTGCATCAATCAACTCTCATGCTCCTGCTGAAGAGAACTGTGAAATCAGTTTTGCGATATCTCAATTAATGCCGAAGATATTAAGTGAGTAAGTCAAGTGGTGGGGGATGCTCCATCTCTTTTTAGAAAAACGGTATTTAGTATGAAGTTAAAATACAGTGCGCGAGGCGTAAGCTCAGGTTTGCATTTGTGTGAGTGCACAAATAGTGTGATGTGAGGGCCTGAGGCGCGACGCGTCCAATACAAACGCAACAAAATACACCCTGCCGCGCACGCACCGCACTTCACCTCTTGTACCGCTATCACTCACACAAATGTAAACCTGAGCTTACGCCGCGCGCACTGTACGTCGTGTACTGTTACTGTCTCTTTCTAACACAACTTTTCTAAATGCCTGTAGTTACATCATTTTTAAACTAATTTCAATTTCACAGTTGACCATGAATTTGTGTAAGTATATTTTGTAAAAACATTTAATTTTCGATACTTGTCAACTATTCTAAATATATATTTTAACACAGTATTTTAAATATTATAATTATCATTTTTCCAACAGATCTAATTTTCGTACAGTCGAAGTTTGGGAAACCGCTGGTTTTGTACAAAGAGTACACATATTATTTCAAATCTTTAACAAAATCTAAAGATTGCACGTACTGGAAATGTTCTACACACGAAAGACAACGGTGCACTGCCCGACTTTGTCTCGCTGTGGATAGCACGAGATTGCTGAAAGCTAATTTGAAACATAATCATCCACCAGTTAATGCTGTGAAAAAGAAGCATATTATGAAATCAAATAGCAGGGCGATCGAGCGCAGTGTACGTCAAGGCGCCAACGGGGACGCGGGACCGCTTACCCAATAGACATGCCAACGATGAGCGCATAGAGACGAAGCGGGGGGCAGGTCTGCCGTATTAAAGAGATGTGTCCATGTCGATAATATCTCTAGGTTACACGTGTCGCGAAGCAATTTTGCGCTCATGTAGGGGCAGAAACGGGCCCTCGTTACAGGTCTATGGGGTAACTGGTCTGTGGATAAAGACCGTCGAAATCGGTCAAAACTGTCGGTCTAATTGTCGGCTTCAACAATATTGATAACGACATATCGAGTGCGATATCCGTTTAGGTATATACAATATATTGACCTGTAAATATTTATTAATTAATAGATATTTATTTCTGTAAATCAAATTTTAATACTATTTAATGTAATCGTAATTTAAAATGTAGTGACATGAATATATAAAAACCTTACTAAATATTGATGTACCTATCTATTACATAAAAATCCAACAAAAAAACTTCGATCAATGCAATCGCTGTTTTGTAAAGAAAACTTTTAATGTCTCGACGTAAGAAGTCTTTGTTAATTTTTTAAACTAACTTGTTTCATGTGTTTAATAAGCCTCTACTATTTGATAAGTAAAAAGCATTCTTACTCTTTTAAAATAAAATTCTACTCTAAGTATGTAATATTATACAATTCGCAAACACAGTCTGTTTATTTTTACTCAATACGATACAAATACTCACTCACTTATAATCATTCATCGGTTATTAACTTGTTTATACAGGGTGTAACGGAAAGAGTATATTAAGCCGAAGGGAGGGTGTTCAGTATCGGCATCTGAGCAACTTTTATTCTACGGGGAATCCTAGTGTGAATTCACAGAAACATAGAATATTTTCTTAAAAAGTACATTTATCTTATTTCAGAATATGAACTATTTCAACTTCGTACTGGCGGTTACTCACTCAAAATAGGACCCTATAGATACAGTTCAAACGGGAAAACCGGCGATTTGACAAGGAGTAGTACTTGGTATTGTTCCAAAAGAAACAGTAAGTGTTGCCGTGTGAAAATCAAAATGTATAATCGTGTCATACAGGCAGTTATCGGGGAACATACTCACGACGATTAAATGTACTTCGTCCCCCCCCCCCCCCCCCCCCCCCCTTCTTTCTTGTAACTCCTGTTTGATAAGGAGCAACAGTGGTGTGCTATTGGACCGTCATACAGTGACGGGTTTAAGCGACACAATGGGGCTAAAATGCCGTACGTTACATATAGTCACGCCTCGGCTATTTAAAGAAGAGAAAGAAGAATAGAGTATGAAGAAGTTGTTGCTATGAGCCGTAGCAGAAGGCTACCTTATGTAATAGTGCCAATAATAGCTATGGCAGAAGCGCTTAAAAGCTCTGAAGTTGGACCGGGTCGCAACGAACGAATTTTTGGCGCACTGGCCGCTGACTAAATGAGTGAATGCATTGTCTCCTATGGGTACAACGCCCCTGGTAATAAGTTAAGATAAAGTATTATTTATTAATCTAAATTTAGTTATACTTATAGGTAATCTATTATAATAATGTAATTTAATTACATAATTATCAATAAAGTGTCATTAACCTTTAATGTAATAACATAACTTATATTAGTCTGTGTTTCACCATACCTGCTTATCTATAATTAAAGTTACTAGTGAACGTATTAAAACAAAACTATGAAATTAAACCGCATTATTTCCAGTAAAATAATACTCATTTGTAAACATAAATACTAAATAGAATATTACTTGAATTACTTATGAATACTAATTTGTAAAAATTAAACGGTATAATACCCTATATAAGATACCCTAGAAATGCATAATATATATAATTACAATTTAATTTTTGTGTATATTTTCACAATTTTCAGACTTCCAAATGATCCCACTATCATCTGGTCGTCATCTTTTTAAGGGCGGACATGAGCCAACTGGCGCCGCCAATCTTAAAAAAATATATATCTTCCAATATACTGAATTTTATTAAAAAAAGGTACTTAGAAAATATTTATTAAATCAATGTCGATAGAGTGTACAGAAGATCATAAGATAAACTATAAAATGAACATGCAAATACAATATATATATTTTTTCAGATTTGCGAATGATCCCGCTACCATCTGGTCGTTACCTCCTTCAGTTGGGACAAAACACATACAACTCCAATATTTGCGACTTAAAGGGGCAGAACACTTGGTATTGTTCCAAGCGAATGAGCAAGAAATGTCGGGCAAGAGTCAGGATGTATGATAGCGACGTACAGGCGATAATTGGTGAACATACACACACTTAGAAATATCTTATACTTTTCTCTATTTTAACACGTTCACAGTCCCTTTACAAAAAATGTTTTGATTTCCTTGTAAGTCTTATTCCAATCTCTATACAAGTCGAAATACATCAAAGTTATGTGAGCACTTCAACACTGGGTGGAGCACTCTTCTGAAGACAATAGGATGTGAATGGACAGCAGCATCCACCAAGGAGATGTCCTTGGTGGATGCTGCTGTCGAATACGATGGTATTTACTTACCTTCAGGCAGGTAGGCAGATACTTTTTCATCGTGTCACATATGTGGGGCACGGGTTTGTACCTAAGCTAGTTCGTCGTGCTCCATGGACTGGACTGTGAACGTGTTAAACGTCTCAATGTCTGCTTATAATTAAGTTACTGTAGTCAGGGGTCTAATTGTGTAAGTGACAGTGACAGCAAGCCCATTCCCATTTCTATAATCCATGCTCGGTTGCTGTGACAAGAATTTTTATGTTACTATTGAAAGCCAGCAATGGAGAGCAATGGAGTATAGAAATGGGAATGGGAACATTACTTGGTAGATTATGGAGTACCTACTATAAAATATATATAAAAAATATATTTAAATAATCCAAACTGCTTAATAAATCTACTTTTTTTTTGATAACGGGGAGAAATCTTTTAAAAGATACCCGACCTCCTGGGGGCTCCCGACGGGTTATGTGGCATTTGTACCCACTAAAACCACCTCGATGGCCTACCTCGTGCTGTTCGGAGGGTTCCGGGTTCTCCTACGGAACGCACCGGTAATCAATCTACGTACCTAAAGTGTTATACCACAGTACTCAACAGGTCATCGTTGAGTAAATGAATGAATTGAGGTATTATAGGCAAAGGCGATTTCCGCGGTTTTTCACAGGTGGGTTATAATGAGAGATTTGGTTTTACAAAACAAAATATTGCATTAAATTGTGTATTGTATTTTAATTTCCCTGTCAAAATTCATCCAAAATTCATGAAAATACGAATATGGAGGCACTGCACCGTGCTCTTCACTCCGCCGCTGCGGGGCATCTTGTGTCTCACGCTTGCTTTTGACAACTATATAGCGCCTTAATGTGACAGTACAATTTTTGAAATTTTCATCGTTATCAGCTTGTCAAGTAATTCCACACACAGCCGCGACCTAGCCGCGATCCGCGACCAGTTGAAACGCATGACCCGCCTTATTTTCTGGGCATTTTAACATCCGGTAGGTGATCTGACGCCTGCGATCTACGTCCAGTAGGTAATGACGGCAGAAAATGAGGCGTACGTTTCAACTGATCGCAGATCGCGGCTAGGTCGCGGCTATGTGTCAAGCTTTAAGCTTTAATTGTTTCTCCATATTTGTTTCAGGATGGTATTTAATTCCAATGCGGTCTGGTCGGTTTTTACTTAAAATGGGATCAAATACGTATGGTACTAATTCTCCTAGCGCCTACAACTTTAAAGGACAGAGCACATGGTATTGTTCTAAGCGGATGAGCAAAAGATGTCGTGCGAAGATCAGGATGTTCGAAAGATATATAAGCGCGGTAGTCGGAGGCCATACACACGATTAAGGGGATTCAAAAATTATTATATATAAACGGATATCACTCACTTATATCGTTGAAGTTGGCAATTAGACCGACAGTTTCGACCGATTTCGACGTCGGCGGGACAAGTTATTTCGGAAAGCGCCCAGAGGGCGCTGACCCGTAGTGCGCGAAGAAACGTCACCGGCGACGCGGGCGTGGCGCGCTCACCTTGAGAAAGACCGTCGAAATCGGTCGAAACTGTCCGTCTAATTGCAGACTTCAACAATATAAGTGAGTGGTATTCGTTTATATATAATAATTTGTAGTAATGGCTCACTATAGTTTTGATTAAAAATTCTCATTTCATACCTTTTATTTATGTGCTCCTACAATTTTAATGGCATACCAATTGTTTTGTTCCAAGCGAATGGGCAAGAAATGTCGTTCCAAGATCAGAATTTTTAATTAAAGAGATTCAACAATTCCTCTCTTTCTTACTTTTATAAGTCAGAATATGAATCTTCTACTAATTTGACTACCTAATCAAAATATGAAATGTATATATTAATTACCGCATTTAATTAACTGTTAAACATTGATCTCCTATAAACAACTAGATACACAATCTGCTTTCTAAAAATGTCCGAGCGTAAAGGTCCAAACGGATGAATGGACCCTCATTTGCTTTGTTGGACATTATTTGGAGGTTAACACTGGACCCTTATTTGGACGTTTTTTAAATTGTTTTAGTAAGACCTTTGTGTATCTAGTTGTTTAAAAAATTCGCTGCGTTTCATGGAGAGTCATATTTTGTGTGGGGACAGGTTTATCACTTTCACCATCATACGTCAGAAAGCAACATCTTTCAACTATAATTGCAATAACATTGCATTTATAGTTTAATCCTTTAGGTTCAAAATGATATATTTCCAAATCGTTGAGTAGCTAAATATTTAAATCCTATAATCTGTATTTTTTTTTCAGAATATCAGTTCATTCCGTTGCCGACCGGGCGATATTTGCTACGCATTGGACCACACACTTTTTCCACCCGTAGCGAAGGCTTGACAAGCATGTGGTACTGTTCTAAAAGAAAGGCAAAGAAATGCTTAGCTCGTGCAAAGATATTTGATAAATCGGTGATGCTCCTCGATGAGCACACTTGCTAGTGAAACGACACGTTTGCGAAATATTAAAACTACATGCCTTTAAGTATAACAAGTACATATAACTCATGCATGGTTCAATAGAATTTTTTTTTTGTTAACCTATAAATTGTCCCACTGCTGGGAAAGGTCTCCCCCCTCCTCTTCCATCCATCCCTGTCCTGAGCCTCTTCCAGCCACCCATCCCTGTATCTAACAATTATTATTAGATACAATAGAAATAAGACAAAAAAAAAACATTTAGATGTATCGAGTATATACTGAGTATATGCAACTTGCATTGACAAAAATGACTTTGCCAGATTCTGCCCCACCATCAACCGTATGATGAACAAGATAACGAATAAATGTAAAAATTCTCCGTTTTTTTTATTAAAATTATTGGTTTAAAATAAAGTTTTGTACAACATGCGAGTCGAGAAAACAGCTTAATTAAGAATTCAGAAAATAGTAAGAAATCGAAGCGAATTATTCATAAGTGTTAAAACAAATTGTCTTTGTTATCATTTTCTACTACTCTCGCAACTACTATTGATTATGATTATGCAATATGAAACCTTATAATAAGTCCCCAACAAAATGATAGGTACAGGTGGTCACGTAGTTTTGAAGGTGGGGCAAAGCTCCATTGAAATGTGGCAATGTCATTTGGCCAATAATATGCGTGAAATTAGTAAGAAGTAAGAAACATTTGTAAGGATATATAATATGATTATACATATTACTTACAAATAATAATAGAACAAGTAGATAATAAGCAAATTATTTAAAAACTATACATAATTAATAGTAAGTAGCATTATAGTTTATACATAACATAGCGATAGAAACAGAGAGAGAGAGAAAGATAAGAAAAAACTAAAAATAAAATTGAAAAAATAGCATACAATAATAAAAAGAATAGCAAAAAGAAAATTTGGTGATAGGACTAGAAATAAGAACAGTATCTATTATATGTGTAACAGTATATATGACTAAGTTTAAGGTGTATGTAAATATAGGATATCAGGGCCACCAGTGCATGCGATGCGAATGATTTTGTACCTATGCATTGATCCCAATAAATAGGCAGAGCAAGATTTAAAAAAAAAAACGAAAATCACGTCAAGCCGAACAAAGGCTCCGGCCACCTTGTCGGAGGTATATGGGCGAAACATATAAAAAAAACTCATGCATGGTGGAAAACATTCACCGCACTCCATGGAGAGAGCCTAAAGTATTTTTTTTATTGACTAGTTGTCTGTCTGCTGTTGTCACTTTCGCTCCCGTACGTCCGAAAGAAACGTCTGTATTCATATTTTGTACTAGAAGTGTATAGTGTTCGACTTCTATTAAAAATTCAAACAATGGAAAAACAGTTGAATGGCAAAGACGCTAAATTAGGTCGTACAAGAGACGTAAAGAGATGTAAAATGACTTACTGCTTCTATATGATTTTACTAGCTTCATGTCAACCTGTAATATAACAACTATTATAAACAAAAAACACATGTAGTAAATTTTTAGACACATTTTCAAACTCTTTTTTTTTAAATAACACGATCGTTGTCTTGAGTTATAAGAACAAAAAAAGTTAAGCTCTCGCCGGTTTGTCATTTTATTTCAGGACATCAGCTGATTCCATTGCCTACCGGTAGATATCTGCTGCGGATCGGGGATCATACTTTCAGCTCCAACGACAAGAAGATTAAGAAGAAAAGTCTCTGGTACTGCTCTAAGAGGATCAGTAAAAACTGCCGAGCCAGTGTTAGGATGCTTGATAACACTATATTATCTGTAATTGGTTATCATTCGCATTAAGGTTAAAGACTGATGTACGGTGGAACACAGAGAAAGGTGTACACTTGTACAGGAGAGTCTTTAAGGTTGAGATTTTCTCATAAAAGAATTTTCGCAATAGGTTAAGTAGACCTATTGCAAAAATTATTTCACTGTTTGATAGATAAAAATGAAAACTATGTAACTTATTTTTTAAATTCGGTCTAGTAGTTTTTAAGAAAATCTCAACTTTATTGAGGCCCCCTGTATACTTATCTCTGTCTTAGTGTGTACACGCTCTGCATACAAAAATGTTTCCACATAGACTCGCCTATAACACGTTGGTTGTTATTCTTTGGATCCTCACTAGCGTTTCACTTTAAAAATACTTATTCTTCTAACCTTCTTCGGATTCTTAAATAAGGCAATAGCCTTTAAGGATTTCTTTAGGATGCTATCTTACGCCTAATCTCAATAATCCTATTAGGTTAGTCCGATGATCGGACTGGTGATACTCAGTAGACCCATAATACACAAAATAGGACTACGTTTATATTAGTCCGATCACAAGACTCGAAAAGTGGCCGCACTTTTGAGAAAAAATATCTATTGTAAGAAATGCGCTTGTATGAATATATTTCTTTTATTACACTATGGTATTACTGTAATTTATTAGATTACTCTCACTTATTTATTAGAAATATCACAATATTGAGAATTACGTAGACATTAGGTAAATTAAAAAGAAAAGCTGTCAATACTCGTAATCTATATTATATTATTATTTATTTAGCTAAGAAATACTTAAAATTATTATTTTGTAGAGCAATCACAGAAAGATATTATGCTAGTGAAGCAATTGGTATTTTCATTGGAGTTGTCTCCACGGATCCCGGGATCAGATTGAATTGGAAACGAATCACGGCAGCTTGTCTCCACGGGTATCGGGATCCGTTTCCAACTAAAAACGATTCAATGTTTTTTACCCACTGATTACGGTAACGGACCTACAAAAAATAAATTAAAATATTCATTTTGGTCCAGTTTTTAGATTGAATTAATATGATTTAAGTTTTGTAAGTATTATGTTTCGGTAAATTGTGTATAATTAAGTATTACAGTGTATTAAATTATGTATTTATTCTTTAGAATTTTTTATTAAATTTTTAATGTTCTATTAAATTTGGTCGAAACTGTCTTAACTTTTTTTTTTTCAAGTGAATGTGTGTACTTACCTGCCTATATAATATTTTTAAAGTCGGCACTGTTTTATCTGCTTTTAAAATTATGTAGAGCCTTTATAATATATAATAGGTAATCGGACTTGAACGGTTATACTAAAGACTATATTTTTTCAGATGTTCCTTTAGTGTTCGTGCGTAACCTAAAAGGCAGTAAGTTGTTACTGCTTGACGACTACACGTATGGTCTCCGGGCTGGCGGTAACGCATGGAGATGCTCTTCGCACAACGGTAAGGGCTGCAATGCCCGGCTGCTACTAAACCCTGAGCATACTAAGATCATTGATGCCAAAGCTGATCACACGCACACACCACGACATCATTTTATTAAAAACGGCACAATCTTCTTTATTTAGATTGTTTAGTAGTTATGTAAAATATAAACAACAAAAATAGATATAAATTATTATATATAAACGGATATCACTCACTTATATTGTTGAAGTCGGCAATTAGACCGACAGTTTCGACCGCTTTCGACGGTCATTTTCAAGGTGAGCGCGCCACGCATGTGTCGTCGGTGACGTTTCTTTGCGCACTGACGCCGTCACCGGCGACTCGGCGACGCGGGCGTGGCGCGCTCACCTTGAATAAGACCGTCGAAATCGGTCGAAACTGTCGGTCTAATTGCCGTCTTCAACAATACAAGTGAGTGATATTCGTTTACATATAATAATTTGTAATGGCCTTGTGCCTTTCGAGGTAGAGACGCTGGGTTCCTGGGGGCCTGCGGCTAGGCGGCTAGTGAAAGAACTGTCGTCGCGCCTGCGTGAGGCCTCCGGGGACAGGCGGGCTGGCGCGTTCCTCGGCCAGCGCATAAGCCTAGCTATTCAGTCGCCAGCATTCTAGGCACACTCCCACAGGACGGGCAGAGTTTCTTTGAAGTTTTTTAATTATAAATTTTTATTATGTTATGTACTTGATATAGTTATATAGTTACTATTACTAAACTAAAAACAATTTAAAAAATTCGGCCCTCTTGGGAGGGTGCCCATCACACTGGCGGCATTCCCGCGCTGTATGGCCATGCTCAGCCTCTGCGCGAGAAAGCCGCCAGCACGAGGGTCACCCGTCGCCTCCCTCAGGCGCTTGCTGAGCTCCTTGTGGAGCGCGTGTGCACTCGGGCCCCACGGACCAAGTGTCTCGACGCCAAAGGGGACAAAGTCATATTGGGCGCCGAGACACCTGTATTTGCCCCTCTTAATGCGCTCACGAGCCTCGGCCGCCGCGCCCGCGCGACTGGCGGTCGCCGGAAGATAGGTCGCAGCCAGAGTGTCGGAACACGTAGCGTCCCACACCAGGGCGCGACCCATCCTCCAGGGTATCAACGACATCCCGTCGGGCCGCTTGCCGTCGTCCCGCAGGATTAGTGGCTCCAATACTGCGGGTATACCGGTACTGACGAGGGCCCTTCTTAGGATGTCGTTGAGCGCTGCGTGGCGGGAGAGGCGGCCGGCGCTGGAGCGGCAGGCAAGTCCGTGGTGCCCGAGCCGGTCCACACTCACCCCACAAGATTACTATTACTTAAACTTTAATCAAAAATATATACTAGTCATAAAAATAGGTATATTCATGCCATTTGAAATATTACAATGTTCTTATATGATATCGATTTCTTTACATTGTCTAAAGTTAAAGTTAAGACGGAGGTTTCAAAGTTTACGACTCTTTCACTTTCAAATTTAGTATTGTTATATGTACCTAGTTAATAAAGTTTAAGCTTTTCTCTGTATTTCACAAAGTAATGTAATCCGTGGTTATACAATAAGTAATTCTGCTATGTGTTAGTATGTAAGCTATTTAAGCAAACATTGTAGGTATAGTTGTTGTATTCCCAAAATAAATAAAATAAAATTTCGTCCGTTTCGCATGGCATAAGAAAATATTAAACATGGCATATGTTTATAGGAGATCAATGTATTACTATACGATTATCCCGTTCGATCGTGTTCTGGCGATTATTTCGGCAATTATAATGTGAATCGGCCAGTCTCATTGGCACATTTTTTAGTAGCCTCCTAGGCCCTAAAATTGAATTTTTTTACATGTCTTTTAATCGTCCTCCTGCTCACTATTATGCAATGTAGCATATGAGTGACCGCGACAGTTGCGTTTAGGTTGTGGATTAGACTTGACGGTCGAGACAGAATCTGTCATTATTCAATGTAATAAAATAAATTCAAATTTGACATTGTTATATGTACCTAGTTACTAAAGTTTAATATTTTCTCTGTATTTCACAAAGTAATGTAATCCGTGGTTATACAATAAGTACTTCTGCTATGTGTTAGTATATAAGCTATTTAAGCAAACATTGTATACCTAGTTGTTGTTGTTTTCCCAAATTAAATAAAATAAAAAAATTAATAAAAATTTCATCCGTTTTGCATGGCATAAGAAAATATTAAACATGGCATAAAAATCAACGTTCTACGTCAACGCAATCAAACGATATCGCTGTTTATGTCGCATTTTCTGGCATATTTCTATGAAAATGCAAGAAAAACAAAACCTATCATGTTCTACGCACAACAAACTCTTCTTTCAATTTACTCACTAACTATATTTTTCCAGATATTCCTATAGTATTCGTGCGCAACGTGAAAGGCACTAAGTTGATACTACATAATGACTACACGTATAGCTTCCGTATTGGCAGGAATGATTGGCCATGTTCTACGCACAAAAACAGGGGCTGCAAGGCCCGGGTGCTAGTAGATTCTAAGCATACTAAGTTCAGAAATGTCAAAACTGGTCACACACATTCACCACGGCGTTACACTGTTAAAAACGGGACAATCGTATTTACTAAATAAATACGATTGTCCCGTTCGATCGTGTTCTGGCGATTATTTCGGCAATTATAATGTGAATCGGCCAGTCTCATTGGCACATTCGGTCACGCACTTTTTAGTAGCCTCCTAGGCAATAAAATATATATTTTTTACATGTCTTTTAATCGTTCTCCCGCTCACTATTACACGATGTAGCATATGAGTGACCGCGATAGTTGCGTTTAGGTCGGTTTAGGTTAAGGAGGGCTGACGCACAACGTCATGGCACGCGTCTGTGGACGGCGCTGCTCGCCGGCACTACGCCGCCCGCCGGTAACTTGCGCCGTCCGACAACTCGACGGTCAAGACAGAATTTGTACCCTAAATAATTACACGTCGTTTGTAATTAAATTTATGCACTCTTACAGTCGAAGACAGAGATAAGTATACAGGGGGTTCCAATATGGTTGATATTTTCTCAAGAACTACTTGACCGATTTTAATAATTATTTTACGGTTTTAACTTTTATCTATATAACAGTGAAATAATTTTTACAATCGGTCAAGTAGTTTTTGAGAAAATCTCAACCGTAATAACTCTCCTGTACACCTGTATTTGTCTTCGACCGTACGTACGAGTACATGAAGTGTGTTTAACTCTATGGTAGGGTTCTCTACCAGCAGACCAGAGAGAGAGAGAGAGAGAGATGAGATCTAGAGCAGAGAGCAAGTGTATACAGAATTATAGAGTAGGTATTAATTAAATCACACCTATTGACGAACTATTTTTTTTTTTCAGATACTCCTATAGTGTTCGTGCGTAACGTGAAAGGCAGTAAGTTGATACTGCTTGAGGACTACACGTATAGCTTCCGTACTGGCAGGACTGATTGGCCATGTTCTACGCACAAAAGCAGGGGCTGTAATGCCCGGGTGCTAGTAGATTCTAAGCATACTAAGTTCAAAAATGTCAGAACTGGTCACACGCATTCACCACGGAGTTACATTGTTAAAAACGGGACAATCGTATTTACTAAATAAATACGATTGTCCCGTTCGATCGTGTTCTGGCGATTATTTCGGCAATTATAACGTGAATCGGCCAGTCTCATTGGCACATTCGGTCACGCACTTTTTAGTAGCATCCTAGGCAATAAAATAGATATTTTTTACATGTCTTTTAATCGTTCTCCCGCTCACTATTACGTGATGTAGCATATGAGTGACCGCGATAGTTGCGTTTAGGTCGGTTTAGGTTAATGAGGGCTGACGCACAACGTCATGGCACGCGTCTGTGGACGGCGCCGCTCGCCGGCACTACGCCGCCCGCCGGTAACTTGCGCCGTCCGACAACGTGCACCGGTGGCCGGTGCCGCTGGACGCCGTAACACGCAACACCGTGCGACGGCCCTAGACTCGACGATCAGGACAGAATTTGTCATTATTCAATGTACCCTAAATAAATACACGTCATTTGTAATTAAATTTATGCACTCGTACAGTCGAAGACAGAGATAAGTATACAGGGGGTTCCAATATGGTTGATATTTTCTCAAGAACTACTTGACCGATTTTAATAATTATTTTACAGTTTTAACTTTTATCTATCTAACAGTGAAATAATTTTTACAATCGGTCAAGTAGTTTTTGAGAAAATCTCAACCTTAAAAACTCTCCTGTATTTGTCTTCGGCCGTACGTACGAGTACATGAAGTGTGTTTAACTCTATGGTAGGGTTCTCTACCAGCAGACCAGAGAGAGAGAGAGAGAGAGAGAGAGAGATTAGATCTAGAGCAGACAGCAAGTGTATACAGAATCATAGAGTAGGTATTAATTAAATCACACCTATTGACGAACTTTTTTTTTGTTCAGATACTCCTTTAGTGTTCGTGCGTAACGTGAAAGGCAGTAAGTTGATACTGCTTAAGGACTACACGTATAGCTTCCGTACTGGCAGGACTGATTGGCCATGTTCTACGCACAAAAGCAGGGGCTGTACTGCCCGGGTGCTAGTAGATTCTAAGCATAATAAGTTCAAAAAAGTCAAAACTGGTCACACGCATTTACCACGGCGTTACTTTGTTATAAACGGGAAAATCATATTTATTTAGATCGTGTTCTGGCGATTATTTCGGCAATTGTAATATGAAGCATTCAGTCTCGTTGGCACATTCGGTCAGGGGGCATTGTGCGGGGAATTTTTTGAGAAGCTCCTAGGCAATAAAATTGTATCTGAACCTAAATACCTACTACAATTTAAAGTATGAAGTTTCTCCATATTTTAAACGATTACGGAAAATATTCAAAATTTTTGAAAGCACCTACAATAACTTACAAATTCCTTATTTTCCAGATACTCCTGTATTCGTGACTTCGCCGAAAGGCTGTAAATTTATCCTGCTTAATGACTACACGTATTGTCACCGGGCTGGCAGAAATTGTTGGCGATGTTCTTCGCACAACGGTAAGGGCTGCAATGCCCGGCTGCTACTAAACCCTGAGCATACTAAGATCATTGATGCCAAAGCTGATCACACGCACACACCACGACATCATTTTATTAAAAACGGCACAATCATCTTTATTTAGTTTTTTAGTAGTTATGTAAAATATAAACAACAAAAATAGATATAAATTATTATATATAAACGGATATCACTCACTTATATATATATACTTATACGCCGAGTCGCCGGTGACGGTGACGGATACTCAGATCACAGATGCCAAAACTGATCACATACACTCACCACGGCGTTACGTCGTTAAAAACAGGACAATCGTATGTATTTACATTGGGTATTAGAATTTAAAGGCAATCACGTATCAATCAAAATATATTTCCGTTATTTGTAGCAGAATAATTTTAGTAGTGAGTTCAAACCAACAACTTACGGAACTCAAGCCAACCTCACCTGCACGTGATATACCCTGCTGACAAACGAACGAGGCTCTGGCGACACACCCGCCAACCCGCACTGAACCAGCGCGGCGGGCTACGGGCCATTCCCCCCCCCCCCCCCCCCCCCCCCCCCTCCTCCTCAAGGAAGGAAGGAAAGAAAAGAGGAAATAATGATGTCGTTAGATACAGAGATGGGGGGCTGGAAGAGGCTCAGAACAGGGATGGATGAAAGAGGAGGGGGGAGACCTTTGCCGATTTAAAAAAATAGTCAATTAATAATATTTATTTAAAATTTTGAAAGTACAATAACTTACAAATTCAATATTTTATAGATATTCATATAGTGCTCTTGCATACGTTCAAAGGCAGTAAGTTGATCCTGCCTAATATACTTATTGTCACCGGACTGGCAAGAATAGTTGGCGATGTTCTACGCATAACGGCAGGGGCTGCAAATCTGCAATGCCCGGGTGCTATTAGATTCTAATACTACGATCAGAGATGTAAAAGCTGACCACACTCACTAACCACGGCGTTATTCATTAATAACGGGACAATCGTATGTAGGTATTTAGATTGTGTACTGGTATTTAAATCCGATAATTTCGGCATAATATTTTGGTTGACACATGATTGCCGAAATAATCGGATTTAAATACCAAATTCATTTATTTACTTTAATACGTTATATACAGGGTGTCCTTGAATTCATTCGACAAATTGAAACTCAGGGTTGTACTCATGATAAATATTAAATTGGTAGGGTTTTTTAGTATTACAAAACTGCAAAAAATGGACCTAATTACATCACAAGTCTCACAATGACCTTAGAAATGACTATTAGGTCAAATTCCAGTGAAAGAAATCGTTGCAAAAAATTAAAAATACCTTAAAATGTAAAATCTCTAAAGCACAATAACGATGGACAACAAATTAATATTTTTTTACAGTTGAAATTATTGTAAATATTTATTTTTTTATTTTTCCCCAAATTCTTTAATTTACTTAAACGCTGTGCAGAATTAATGTAGGTATGTCACAAGTCTAACCATTCATTTAATCTTGTCGAATGAATTCAAGGCCAGCCTGTATATTCCCGTCAATATTGTAGCAGAATAAATTTTAATACTTATTGACTTGAGTATTAATTTAAAGTATGAAGTTTCTCCATATTTTAAAGGATTGCGGAAAATATTTAATATTTTGAAAGTTCCTACAATAACTTCTAAATTCCATATTTTCCAGATAATCCTATAGTATTCGTGACTTCGCTGCTTTCAGCGAAGTCACGAATACTATAGGATTATCTGGAGTATAGTTATTAAGCAGGATTAATTTACTGCCTTTGCAGTAAATTAATCCTGCTTAATAACTATACTTATTGTCGCCGGGCTGGCAAGAATAGTTGGCGATGTTCTACGTATAGCGGCAAGGGCTGCAATGCCCGGCTGCTACTAAATACTGAGCGCACTATGATTAAAAAGGCAAATATTGATCACACGCACTTGCCACGGCGATATCATATCAGAAACGGAGAAATTGTATATATTTAGATTGTGTACCGGTATTTAAAGGCGATTATTTCGGCTAAATATATTTTCATCATTGCATAATAATTTTTAATACTAAACTTTACGCCTACTTTAAAGTCTGAAGGCTCTCCATATTTAAAGGATTACGGAAATTATTTAAATATAACATTCATTTACAATTTTGCTACTGCAAAACCTATATATTTCATATATTCCAGATCCTATAGTATTCGTGACTTCGCTGAAAGGCGATAAATTAATCCTGCTTAATAACTAAACGTATTGTCACCGAATTGGCACGAACAGTTGGCGATGTTCTTCGCACAACGGCAAGGGCTGCAATGCCCGGCTGCCACTAGATCCTGAACACACTGAGATTATAGATGTAAATCGGGGATCCCACGGCACGCTTTCTCATAGGCCAGACCGCTCCAAATTAGGTAATAGTACCTAACCTAGGATCCCACGGCCCGCTTTCTCATAGGCCAGACAGCGCCAGGTCTGACCGACAGGTCATAGGAACAGTGTATCCGTTGGCGCCCGTCCAATCCGTCGGAAGTCGATAAGTTCAAAGTCGCGGCGCTGCACGGTGAGGAGGCTCCTCGATGTAAGTACATACATAAGTCGTAGACAATAATTTATACAACTTAAGATACAACAGATAATAGACAACAGGGGGTGTTATTAAAGTGAAGATTTTCTAAAGAACTTATTGGCTGATTATAAAAATTATTTAGCACAGAAAGAATTAAAAAAGTCGATCGAATGCTTTTTGAGAAAATACGAGCAAACCTAATGATATTTTCTTGTGTTACATCACAAAAATGCTGACTTATTAAGTGAATAGACTTGAAAATAAATTTATGCTAGGGTAAGTGTTTATAGCTACTAACATTGCTTAATTTATAGCAATGTTATAGTTAGGTATATATCACATCTCTTCTTTCTGACACGGCCATCTCACAATTCTGTCGCAACGTTTTTAATATGAAGTAATATCGTTATCAACTGTGCATTTGATTTTTTATTTACTTCTTGATTTAATAATATCCTTATTTACTTATATTTTTTCTTGTAGATAAATATTATTGCTCTGTTTTAATTTAAAAAAATTTAATTTTTCAGATTTTACTTTGGTGCGCTCTCGGTTAGGCAACCAGGTGGTACTATTAAACAACTTTACTTACAGCTTTTTGAAAGGCGGAAGTACCTGCCGATGCACTTTGCACAGTAGCAGGAACTGTAAGGCTAGACTAATTTTGAATAATAAGAAAACTATCATTAAAAAAGCAAACACCGAACACTCGCACCCGCCACGCGCATATTGTATTAACGACGGGACAATTATATTTTATTAGGTATTACGGTATTAGGCGCCAACTTGGACGAAACCAATGGACACTACACACGACCGTACTGGCTATATCCAATCTGGCCTCAACTTATCATATAGGTATATTAGGGCGTGGCGCATTCACCTTGATGTGAAGACCGTCAAATTTGTAGAAATTGCAATAAAACTTCTTCCCAAAAATATGTGTGTTTATATTCTATATCGTACATAGTTATTTTGCTTACCTGCACTTACATTTCAAATTACCAACTTCTCCCACAAAATATGAGTGTTCATTACCTGTAATTTAAATAGTTATTTTACATAGGTACTTGTACATTTCAGATTTCGTCTTCGTTCGATCGTATAAGGGTAATCGGTTGGTGCTGCTAAATAATTTCACATATTGTCACGCAAAAAATAAGAACTTTTGGCGGTGCTCTTCTCATCACAACAGGGGATGTAAGGCCAGGGTAATACTAAACCGGGAGAAAACTGTAATTACGAACGCAAAAACTGATCACATACATGAAGCACGTCCATATTATATTACAAATGGAACTATACATACTATTAGACACTAAGCAATGTTGTAGAACATCACACTCAAAGGACATTTTGTTACATCAAAATTAACTTTAAAAAATATATATATATATATAATAAAATCTGAAGCATTGTCTAGAGCATAAAGAGCCATACTAACTCTTTTAAGATTGACAATTTTCTAAAAAATACTTTACCGATTGTGAAAATTATTTTGTTATGGTCTTCATTGCAAGTAAATTGCATTGCTTTCCACTGTATATGTCTGTATGCAAAGCATATAAATATATATATATATATATACACATATATATATAGGTATATTGGTTCATTTCGTGTTAAAAAAAAATTAAAAATTAAAAATTTAAACTGTTTATTTCATTGAAAAAGGGTTACAAAAATTATAGCATTTTCCGGGCTCTCAATCTCATTATTAGTTAATTTAGTTTTATATGTAACTGATGTATTTTCATTTGTGTGCAAATAAAGTATATTTGATTGATTGATTAGTAACATATACTTATCCTATGCTAGTATTTTTTTTATTAATATTAACTAATTAATAAAATACCTTATTCCAATTGTGTGAATTTATTTGTTCATAATATAATAATCTGAATTAATTCGTTTATCTCTGGTAATTTTTCGAATCAACAGTATTTATTATTACCATCGCGTGCTTTAATAAACAAATTATTATTAGTAATAAGTAATACAATATATTAAGGAGTGGATGTATAATGTGCACACATTTTTTTTCTTATATACCTACTAAATAGTGTCTACATATGTACATTTATACACAGGTACGTTACTTAAATATCTGACTCAATCTGAACAAATACCTACACGAGCCTGTGATTATTAAATTGAATATCAGCATTATCATCGACCCGTATTAGTCCACAGCTGGACTGGACTAGGCCTCTCCCAAAGCAAAATTGAATATAATTATTTTATTCAATTCCTTTCTTAAGTAAAGTAGATATTTAAATAATGTGCAAACGTGGTTCAATTATCTACTCATTCATATTTCAGGTTTTCGGTTTGTAAAAGGTTCAAAAGGCAATTCACTTCTTCTGTTGGGAGACTACACGTACTGTTTTGCAAAAAATTACAAAACCAAAGGGACAAGTCACTGGCGATGCTCGACCCATAACAGTATGGGATGTAAAGGTAGGTGATTCTAAATTCCAAGAAAACAGAAGTACTCGAAGGAAATACTGGGCACTCACATGAAGCAAAAAAATATTTCGTTCGCAATGGTGTTTATTTACGAATATGAGAAAGTATATTGTATAAAATAGAAATTTTATGTATGTTATACATTGATCTCCTATAAACAACTAGATACACAGACTGCCTTCTAAAAATGTCCGAGCGCAAAGAAGGTGATGATGTATGAATGGACCCTTATTTGGACGTTTTTTTTAAATTGTTTTAGTAAGACTTTTGTGTATCTATACCGCAGCCCAAATCAAGTGTCTTGTTTTGTAAACAAGTATGATCGTCTAATTACCTGTTGTGATGTAACATTGAAGGAAGTGATTGATCGAACATGTTCATCATTGTGACAATAAAGTAATCCGATCTAATAATGTGAAAATAACTATGCAATAATCACAGAACAGCTTAAAATGTTTGTAGGGTAGGGTAGTTCTTGTTTACAAAATAAGACACTTGATTTGGGCTGCGGTATAGTTGTTTATAGGAGATCAATGATGTTATAACAAAATCTGGCCTTAGATTTGGAGTGATTCCAGCATTCGTACGCTAATATTAGTCCCCGCTAAGCGAGGCGTCCCGCTCAGTTTTACGAGATACAGCATAAATGACTATCAGGGACAGTTGCATTTAGGCAAGCTTTGACTTGGCCGCTACAGAATTAGCTACATTAGTATTTAGGTGATGAAAGTTTTATGCATTGTCCATGCTCGACTATCTAACAAATTCTGAGTAAAAATAGGAGCGCGTCATCGTTGTCGGAATAAAACTACTATTGTCCGATAGAGGGAGTTGCGCAACAAACCCTTTAGTATGTATAATACGATGAAGAATTTCGGTAGGCGGGGCGTGGCCTGTGGTGGCTCAGTTGGCAAGAGCGGGTCACGGAATGACAAGGTCGCAGATTCAAGTCCTGCCCACGGCTAGAAATTTTCATCATTTTAATATACTGGGTGTCCAAAAAGGGTGTTGGTAAGTATTATGTAAAGCAAGACAGACGACACTCTCTCTCTCTCTCAAATCTCCTTAGCCGATTTTTAAAATTAGAAAATTTAAAGCATTGTATTGAACTTAGACAACCATTCTAACTATTTTTCTCAAAACACTTGACCTATTTGTGAAAGTTATTTTATTACCATCTCTATTTGTAAACATATTGACAACAATATATACAGTGTTGTCCACTGTATATATTGTTGTCAGTAAATATATAACTTGTTATGTTTCTTGGTATGTTCTTTTTGATATTAATATGAGTTTGTAATCAGGATTTGTGTAGTATTTTTAATTAATAATAACTAGGTAATTAATAAAACATTCAAATTGTGTATAGAACTTTGAGAAGTTTTTTTAGAGCTAACATGTCATATACGTTGGCTTAAGTCGTATCTAACATGTATATTCAATTGTATGAATTTGTTTCACTATTTCATAACGTACCTGATTAGATTATCTGTGATCTGGATATAATTAATCTTGAATAATTCTTTTCTCTCTGGTAATTTATTGAGTCAACAGTATTTATTCCTTCCATCGCGTGCTTTAATAAACAAATTAAAATAGTAATAAGTAATACAATATATTAAAAGGTGGATGTATAATAAATGAACAGACATACTTTTTTCTTATGTACTAAATAGTGTCTACATTTATTTATCCACAGGTAGGTACAGCTAACATACTTAAATATCTGATTTAATTTGAAATAAAAATTCTTACACAAGCTAGTGATTATTAAATTGAATATCATCATCGGTATTAGTCCACTGCTGGACGTAGGCCTCTCCCAAATCAAAATTGAATAAGATTATTTTATTCAATTTATTTCTTAACTAATGTAGATATTTGGATAATGTGTAAATGTGGTTAAATTATCTATTCATATTTCAGGTTTACGGTTTGTAAAAGGTTCAAGAGGCAATTCACTTCTTCTGTTAGAAGACTACACTTACTCTTTTGGAAGACATTACATAAGCAAAGGGACAAATCACTGGCGATGCTCGACCCACAACAACGTCGGGTGTAAAGCCAGGGTGATTCTAAATTCCAAGCAAACAGAAGTACTCGAAGGAAAAACTGAGCACTCGCATGAAGCGAAAAAATATGTCGTTCATAATGGCGTTTATATGCGAGTATAAATAATTGTATTATATAAATGACAATGCCAGATCCTGCCCCACCATCAACAGCAAATTGCACAAGAAAACGAATAAATGTAAAAGTATCTCCGTTTTGTACAAGTTATGTACAAGTTGCGAGTCGAAAAAAACAGCTTAATTAAGAATTCAGAAAATAGTAAGAAATCGAAGCGAATTATTCATTGTTTTTGTTATTCTTCTATAGGAGTTGCGAGAGTAGTAGAAAATGATACTGATTATGATTATGCAATATGAAACCTGTAATAAGTCCCCAACAAAATGATAGGTACAGCTTAAATGGCCACGTAGTTTTGTAGGTGGGGCAAAGCTCCATTGAAATGTGGCAATGTCTTTTATTCAGTAATAACAATAAAAAGTAATACCTAACCTAAATTAATTAATTTAGCAACCCGCCCCTTGTCGTACCCGGTGCAAAGGTGCCCATAACTAACTCGGGTATATTATGCATTGACCCAGTCATTACTTATTTATGGCGTGGTAGGATGGGGAGCATGTGGCTCGACTGTATTGGACAAACTTAACAAAGCACAAAAACTGAATCTAAAAGTGATGAAACGTAAACCGATCAGATTTCCTACTACAGAACTATATAGAATATGCAAAGTTCTCACACCCCGGAAGCTTTATTTATGGCAAGTAATGATATATATGGCTAAACATTTGGACACCTTCCCTTTAACTTCTACTGGTCGAGCCACTCGACCCCTGACTACACGCAAGTATGAGACACCTAAAAGAACGAGCTTATTCGGACGAAAACATTTCTCCGCGATAGCGCCACGGCTGTACCATCTGTTGCCGGAGGATGTTGCTCAACTTGTTGACTT
Source organism: Tachystola acroxantha (assembly GCA_963506565.1). Taxonomy (NCBI): domain Eukaryota; kingdom Metazoa; phylum Arthropoda; class Insecta; order Lepidoptera; family Oecophoridae; genus Tachystola; species Tachystola acroxantha. The sequence continues at coordinate 10,847,619 of OY735879.1, forward strand.
AAACCTTAGGAATTGTTCAGAACTAAAATCAAAATTAAAAACATTTCTTTTGGATTGTACCGATGATGAATTTCAAAAATTATGGGATGCTCTGTAGCCATTACTAACAATATAAAATACATAAATAGCCAAGCATGAAATAGTATACGCATATTGACGTCATTATGTTGTTATTTAGAGTGTATGTATGTATATATGTATGTGTGTATGTATATATATCTATGTATTGTTGTGTTTTATATATCGTAATATATAATATTGACAAATTGTTTATTTATATTTACAATGTTTATCCAAATTAGTACACTATTGTAAAGGAAAATACCTATACATCGCACTCGGACGTCATCTATGACTGCCAGACTATTAAATAAGTTCGCTACAACAAATTAGTCGGCCCTAGAACAGGCTACGGTCTATTTGGGCCGCTATACTTTCCACGCCAACGCATACTTAGTCGTGTATTCGAGTCTATATAAATGGTGTGTAACATACATATATTGCTTACTTAATAAATAAATAAATAAATAAAAAAAAAATAACGCTCGCGGCGTTGCACGTTGCCGCGCTGTATAGCTATGGCTAACCTTTGCACCAGGTAGGACCCGGAGCGAGAGTCAAAACCCCCCTCTCTAAGGCTACGGCCTATTTCTGATACAAATTTTATTATTATATAAATTGTAATTATATAATTATCAATTCAGTAACTTTTATAACGAATTCTAGCCTTACATTAAATATATTCGACTATTCGTATTTCGTAGGTAACTACGCTAATAGTAGTCGCAGCTAAACGAGGCTTCCCGCTTACTTATACGCCTTAATAAGGCATATTAACTACAATGACAATTGCTTTTAGGTGTAGACTTCGACTTTGTGGTCGCTACAGAATTAGCTACATTATGTATTTAGCTGAATAATACTACCACTACTAATTAAACTGTGTAATATATCTTAAAAATTTTGAACTAAATCCAATAAATTCATCAAAAATAAAAAAATAAAACATTTGGTAATGAAATATTTTATATTACCGGATATTGCCTTTATTATTAAGTATCCATGTCTAACATTGCACTCACTCACTTGCATATGAGTGCAATGTTAGACATGGGATCTTAATAATAAAATAAATGTCCGCTAAAATCAAATATTTTATTTTTAAAAAAAATTAGTTTTTCGCATATTTACATTTTAAGACGTTGACCGGTGTGGTATCGATTTGAAATAGAGTATGTTTAGGGTCAAATAAGATATTCCGTACGTATTGGTTAGTGGCAGTGTAACTATGGATAGAAATAAACATTTTTGTGTGTTTTTTTTGGGACGCTAATGAACGATTGAAAAAAAATTATTTTACTCAAACGGCGCAAATACGTAAATATGCGGCTCTCAGCGAGAGCTACATATTTGCGCTATTTAGTGTAGAGTCCATGGGGCCTTGGGGGACCAGAGGCGCGGCGACTGTCGCAGAATGTGCACTTCGCAAAATGTACACTCGACAAAAAATGCGCATTTCGCATTTGGTGCACTTCTCAAAATGAGCACTTCGCAGAATGCGCACTTCGCAAAATGTGCATTTCGCAAAATGAGCACTTCGCAGATTGAGCACTTCGCAGAATGAGCACTTTTTGTGGAAGTTGTTAATTAATAAAAAAGATATGGGTACTGGGTATTTAAAATAAAATAAACACTTTTACAAAGTAATCATTTATTTAAAAAGTTATCCTATAAATTTTGACTGTCAATTAAATATTTCCTTACATAGAATATACATAGAAATATTTAATTGACAGTCAAAACTTAGTGGATTACTTTTTAAATAAATGATTACTTTGTAAAAGTGTTAATTTTATTGTTTAATTTTTTTTACTGTCGAATTGACTCATCGGGTGACCAAAGGGCTGGCAATTACCTCGGCCAGAAGACATTATAGTACAACGTACGTACTTGCTATACACCGAGGTAACGTCGCCAGACTTTTGGACACTCTCCCACAGGCAGCGATTTGGCGCAAATTTGTATTTATAAGTATTTCCATTATTATTATTCTTCTAGTCATAAAATAAGTTTGTCTAAATAAATAATATTAGCTTAGAAACATTGATCTCCTATAAACAACTAGATACACAGTCTGTCTTCTAAAAATGTCCGAGCGCAAAGAAGGTCCAAACGGATGAATGGACCCTCATTTGATTTATTGGACATTATTTGGACGTTAACAATGGACCCTTATTTGGACGTTTTTTGAAATTGTTTTAGTAAGACCTTTGTGTATCTAGTTGTTTATAGGAGATCAATGCTTAGAAATCATGTTTTTTTAAATATGTTGTTTATAGTTACAGAAGTCAAACCTAAAAGAGGTAAAAAGCAACTGGCGTTTGGTGGCTACACTTTTTATCTTCCATCTGGGCATCAGTTAGAGAGCACAGTAAACAAAAGATGGTATTGTTCAACCAATAGAGCGACCGGATGTAAGGCCATGATCGTCACTTATCATGGTGAAGTTATGGTCCTCAATAACACACATAACCACGACGCAAACACTCCTCCGAGCAGGTTGTATAGAAGAGATCGCTCTAGACGATAAGCTATGCAATAAAGAATCTTAAGTTATGTTATAACTATGTGAAAAATGTGAAATCTGATACCCGAAGAAGAAAGGCGAGTGTAGAGGCTAATAAAATGTTTATTTCAGGTATTATATTAGAATTTATTAATAAATATTATGCGTAGCTATTAATTTTATATTTACATAAGTTTATGTAAAACAATGCTACTAAATTTGTATCCATAGAAGCAATAAGATAAGTAATAAATCTTCCGATATTCTTTTTTTGGCTACTTATTTGAATTTATTTATTAATTACCTATTTTACTTTTGATTATTTACATGACTTATTTAATTTACGTTTTTGCAATACAAAGATAACGTAATCGATTGTTCAACCACTGACATATTTTAATTGTTGTCAACTTATTTTGAGATGCGGTTTACTACAAACCGACGACCGTGCATAAATAGTTTGCGAGAGTTGTGAGCCAGGATCGCAACAGTTGAAAATCCATCGCCTCTATATACCCCTACGAGATATAATAGTCGTGAGTAGTATAGTATTTTCTAACAAACAATTTAATCACACGAGTTGCATTATTATACAATATACTCGTATACATAGTATTCGGCAGTGAGCTAATCATTATTTATTTTACAGTATTTTTCACGACCACTCTACAAGGCAAGAAGGTGATGATATATAAAGGCAACAAGTTTTATTTACAGACAGAGAAAGGGAACAGAATTCGCTGGAGATGCACCAAACGTAATTGCAATGCTTACTACCATACTGACGGAAAAATCGTTACTATAAAGCAAGAATATCACAATCATCTGCCACGATTCTCAGATACTATTACCTATTAGAATGAAATAATGTATACCGCAGCCCAAATCAAGTGTCTTATTTTGTAAACAAATTTGATCGTCTAATTACCTGTTGTGATGTAACACTAAAGGAACTGATTGGTCGAACCTGTCCATCATTGTGAAAAGAAAGTCATCCGATCTAATAATGTGAAAATAACTATGCAATAATCACAGTACAGTTTAATATGGTACAGTAGGGTAGTTTTTTGTTTACAAAATAAGACACTTGATTTGGGCTTCGGTTTACGTACACCTACTTTTTAAGGGGCTACGTATTTAGACCGACAGTTTCGACCTATTTTGACGGCATTTATCAAGGTGGTTTGCCGTCGATATCGGTCGAAACTGTCGAAATAAAAAACTAAATAGTCGCTTCTCCAACAATTTTTTTTGGTCTCCACTTCTTGCCGCGATCTGTCTCCATTGACATTTAGCTGCAGTTTTGGTGCACGGGTATTAGTCCCAGGTCGTCCAGTGACGAGCTAGGAGTTGGTCAGTGTTCCGGGAGTAGATTGTCCTCCGGTATTCTGCGTTTCAGCCTTCTTGTCTTAGGGTCTGTCTTTAATAGTTTGTTTGCCAGCTGGTTTGGGTGAGCCTCTATTCTCCTCCTGTAGGTGTTTGTAGAGGTGATAATCTCGTCCCAACAAATGAATGTGTGTAAGTATATAACTTTGTTGTAAAATGGTTCAAGAGTTTGCTCATTCATTACACTACCTTGAAACTAGTCATAAATAATAAAACAAAGAGAAATAATTAACAGAGTGGTCCCGCACTAGGCCAAGCCTGTGTCATGGGGGATTAATTTTGTCAGTTTATTAAGTAAGATTGTTAATAATTTTTAAGGCTCTTTGAAATGATAGACAGACAGACATATATTATGAATACAATTGCTAAATGTTTGCGAAATTATATTTTTAGAATAAAAAACTATAACTTATTATAAACCAAAGTCAGTCAACAGATAAACAAAATATAATTCGCTTCTAGTTTCAACCCAAAAGCAATTATTTATTTATACCTGCCTGAAAGCTGTGATTTATTTTTTGTTAAGTACTTACTTGAAAGTGAGTTGTTTTATAAGTAAGTAGTTAAAATAATATTTAATTTATTTGTGAGTATATAAGTTGTAATTGTTATAAGTCATGTGCAAAGGTCATGCAATCATTTTTTGCAAAGGATCTCATAGTATGTAGTTTGTATAGCATTAATATTCTTTGACGTCACGTTGTGATATTGTCGTCTCTTTATAAGTTCTGATTTATAAACATCTGTAATCAATTTGGACTGAGTTTACACTTTTAGACTGAGACTTTATTTACAATCGTATGTACTCATGATATACCGCCACCGGCGCCGCCATTAATGATATTGAACACACTGTAACACTATTTTAGGGGGGAGGCATGTATTTAGATCAGATTTACTTTCGATCGAATTCGACGGCCTTTATCAAGGTCAGTGTGACAATCTCAAACTATTCTATAAATTCTATTCTATTTTTTAAACGTAAAAATCTTTACATCCTGGCTTTTAACATTGCAAAAATGACTATAAGTTAACTCATTGATTGAACGTTGAAATCAAAATTGTAAGGATGTTTGTGTTTACAGAATAGTATGTACTGAGCTTGTCACACTCACCATGGTAAATGTCGTCGAATTCGATCGAAAGTAGGTCAGGACAGATCTAAATACAGGCCTCCCCCCATTCGTCTCCTATAAACAACTAGATACACAAAGGTCTAACTAAAACAGTTTAAAAAACGTCCAAATAAGGGTCCATTATTAACGTCCAAATAATGTCCAATAAAACAAATGAGGGTTTGTTCGTTTGGACCTTCTTTGCGTTCGGACATTTTTAGAAGGCAGACTGTGTATCTAGTTGTTTATAGGAGATCAATGCCTCCCCCCTAAAGTAGTGTTACCATGTAATTTCACGCCAGTAACCATTTTGATCTACTAATTTCAATTTTGTTTCCATAAATTCGACTGTTGATTATAAAGAAAATTACTTATTTTTAAATACTTGTCTAATATAGCCTATGGAGTATCTATAAAATAACTGTGTATTTGTTGTTCAATAAAGTGTATTGACATATAATCTTGTTTTTCAGCATCATTTGTCTACACGGATCGAGGATTTAAACTGATTTCGTTCAATAAATACTATTATTGTAGAAATGCTAAGAACTCAACCGGCAAAGTTCGATGGAGGTGCACAGACAGAAGTTGTTCAGCAAGACTGCATACTATTGATGATGAGATTGTCTTCGTTCACGATGACCACACACATAGTCCACGATATAAAAAAGTGAACATTAATCCGCCTACCGATCAAGACTAGACTATTCCGGAATTCGAGTCAGCGATTTTCATACTGCAATGGAAAATGAAAATCGCTGACTCGAATTCTGGGATAGAGATTAGACAATTAATCATTTTTATTTAAAACAAAACACGTTTCTATTGCTCAGTCCAGAGGGGCTCGTAGTCCAGTTGTGAGTACACGGTGAAAACGATAGTACAAGTTAAGCAACGCTGGGCGAGGTCAGTACCTGGATGGGTGACCGCTAGTGACACTTCATCTGAGCCCCTCAGTGCCTCGGAAAGCACGTTTAGTTAAGCAGTTGGTCCCGGTTGCTGTCGCTCGGCAGCAGCCTTTAGGCCACGTCAGAGGCCTATAGGCGGCCAGAATAACTCTGACAAACAGGTTTGGTCACTATACCACACGGAAAAAAAAGAATTGCTCAGTCCCTCTTATGGATCTGAAAAAAATCAAAAATATTTTAAAATTATTTAAAACTTTTCGTTTGACTGTACCGATTTTGGCTTGATTAATATATTTTTTTAAATTAATTATGAATGGTCCCAGTAGCTGGAAGAAAAATATTTAATTTTTACCGATCCGGCGACTGGGACCGCGGTCCGAGTTAATTGCGGTCCCAGTCGCTACTCCGTAGCAAGTGTTCTCGCGACAGTAAATTGCAGGGATTTTACGATGTTTAAACAATAGTGCAAGTAAGTCATGGAAGACTTACGCGAGTTTACTTGCAGGTGGAAACGCGGCCTTACACTCGGTAGATAATTTATTATTTACGTAAAACCCCATGTGCTCGCCAAAGGGCAGAATCATATTTGATCTTTTTTATTTATAATAAATTTTCGTTTGTCAGTAATTTTCGATTGTTATTTTTCTCTGTTCCTCGACCCATCTTTTACGAATTTTCGTGTATTATATGTTTAAATACCTATAAAGGCTTTCTCTTGGCTCCAGTCTCTTAAACCCTCTTTTAGATGAATTCTATAACTTACTTAACAATGTATAAGCGATTGAGTCATCTGGGGCTAGCCTATACGGAATCGAAGACTTATAATACTACTTCCATAAGCTGCATATCTGACCTAATGTGTTATATCTATATAGAGAGGAGGACGTATAAAGGAAAGGAGAGCGCACAAAATATCCCAATAATTTAGATTACGCTACGGAATTTACGAAGCACGGAAGTACGATTAACTAAATTGCGACATCATGCAAGTGCGACACAAACATTGTTTCCTACCATTTTTTTTGATTTTTAACAGATGTTTTAACTATGAAAACAATTTATAAATATCAATATTGCTTTTAGGGCCAATGTTCTTTGAGACATCCAATGGACGACGATTGCTGGTTTGGGAAGGATTGAAATATCGAATAAACGGCACTGCAACAGGCCCGAAAGTAAGATGGCGGTGCACTACACACGCAAAATACAGCTGTAAAGCAGTAATTCATACGGTTGAATCAGATATTGTGTATTACAAGAATGATCATAAAACATTCTGAGTAATCAATTGTAGGTAATAAGCGGTTGTGAAGAAATATAATATACATATTATTTAAGTAGAGGAAGTCAAAACCAAAGAAAAGTATACGATTTAGATCTTGATAATTCTCAACCTTAATAAGACCCCCTTATTAAGGTTGGGAATTTTCAAGATCTACTTTACCGATTGTAAAAAAATACTATTGCTCGGAATATGTAATTGTAAAAGTATTTGTATTTGTCGAGTGCTTTTATAAAAGTTTTAACCTTAATGTATTTTTATCTGTGTTAGACCATAAATTAAATAAAATACTTACAGATTCGACAAATGGAGGTCATCCTTTTTGAAAATGAGTTTAACTTAATAGATAAGTAGACAATTTAGTACTTATATAAAAACTTTTTTTGGTAGTTACATAGGTAAGTTATATTTTAAAACGATGTTTTTTTTAATAAGGATTACAAAGATTAAATGATTTATGTACATAATTTTTGATCCAATTTTTCACTGAAAAATTTGCTGGTATAAAATTGCATCTCCTTTTCGTTATGCACATCTCTTTACACTTAGCGTGCGAGAATAAAGCCTCGTTTCCACCTGCAAGTAAACTCGCGCAAATGCATGATTTACTCGCAATATCGTTTACACACTGCAATTTTACTCACAGGAAGTGCTAAACAAGATGTCGCGACACCTTCTAGGGAGTTATACATTTGCAAGCTGCGGTTGAACAGCCTGTCGGACTTTTCTTCCAGAAGTTTTCCTCCAGGTGGAAACGAGGCATTATGATACAATAATAAGCTATAATAGGTTATATAAAGGTTTTATAATTGCTTCCAGGCCCAAGATTCTACACCTCCTCAAGGGGTCGTCGTGTGCTCATTTGGAGAGGTAACCGTTACAGGGTCAATAGCCGCACACAAGGGCCGAAGGTCAGATGGCGTTGCTCCACCCACGAAAGATTCTGCTGCAGAGCATTAGTTCATACAGTTGAATCGGACGTTGTATATTTCAAGGATGAACACACAACAGATTATGAATTACAACAAAGTATTCTTCCAGATGTATATATATAAATATTATTTAATTATGATTTTTTAAACTTACGCGGTTTGTATACATATTGATTAGATAAAACGGGAAGTTGTTGTTGCACCTTTATTATTGATGTCTCGATATTTCGACAGCATCAGCCATCATGGTCACTTTGTTATTAATATACCTAAACCTAATTAATCTAATATAATTTTATGTCTTTTTTTATAATCCTCTAAGCCCGATAGACAGTTTTGAGTATGAGTGAAGTTGAGTTCGGTCTTACATCTGTCAATTTCATACAATTTTGACAGTCGTAAATGCGAGCTCACGCCGAGTTCGTGCTCAAAACAGTCTATGGCCTTACTTTTCCCGAACAAATAGCATGCAAATGTATTCAACTATTTGCATAGATGTTATGTAATGGTGGCACTTCACTTGGCTATTCGTATTTGCGTATTTGTCATAACTGCCATCTGTGGTTGGTATGCTTGACAAAATATTCGTCTTATTTGTATGTACGTCAAGTGTTTGACAAATACATCCAATAGCGAATACGAAGAGCCAAGTGAAGTGCCACCATAAGATGGAAGGGGGGGGGGGGGGGGGGGGGGAGATTCATATGTACATGGTACCTTACAGGAGTGTCCCAATAAAATTGTATCGTGACTATGTCGAGGACGAAATAAATATTTTTTCACCTAATTTTTATTTCATTTCCTTGATTAGGTAGGTACCTAATAATAATAATACGCGTAAAACTTGTTGCCGGATTATTTTTTGAAATTATATTACCGGTAGATAGATCAGAGTAGGTATATACGCTATTTAAATAGTAGAATTTTCAAAAATCACTCAAGTACTATTTGAGAAAATGTCAACCTTAAAAACCCTCTTCTACACCTTTTTCGGTGTTAGATCGTAAAATACGAAAATGTATATTTTTTCGAATTAAAAATTACAAAACCAGGTAGTGAAATTTAATTTATGTGCATGTGTTTTAATTTTTAAACATGCGTGTGAGAGGGCTGCAGCGGCGGAGTGAAGGGCACGGCACAGTGACTCCATATTTTTATTATTATTAATTTTGGAAGAATTTTGGCAGGGAAATAAAAATACGCTAACAAAAATCAGATTTTTTTAAAACAAGCTCTTGTATTTATGTTACCCTACATGTTAATATATATTTTGTATGAATAACTATTCCGGTTTAAACATAATTTTGGATGGATGACATGGCTATGTTTGCGATATTTTTCTGTCGAGCGAAGTTTGTCCAATCGTGTATCGGTATTCATCAGTCTCTATATAGACACCCCAAGATTGCTATATATATTTTTTTCACACATTTAATTTTAGTAGTTAGTGCCGTAGCCTTCATACAAAAACTGAAAATCCTTTAAAAGCCTTATATAATTTCAGATTGTATTTTCACAAGATCAAAGAGAGGCAATCCGATGATTCTAGTAGGAGACTATACATTTTGTATAAAAGCTAAAACCAAAACTGGCTTTAAAACTAGATGGCGGTGCTCGTCGAACCGAAATGGTTGTTCCGCCTTAATACATACGGTTGGTGAAAACGTGATAAAAATAAATAATGTACACAACCACTAATTAATTACGATTTAAACTATCTTCACACTCAACTGATACTCGTATGGTCGAACGTCATGCTCTCAATGATTGTTAATACTGTTTTGCTTGCGAAAATTCGAGCTGTCGAATTAGGTGGCAGCAAGACCGCACAAATCCCGGCCGACGGTCGAGCAGCCACCTTTTGAGAAAAGATAGGTGTCAAGCGACCACAAATCTGTCGGCCGATGGTCGAGTGGACAACTTATCTGAACTGTTAGTCGTTTCGATTGAATGAATAATAGACTCTGTAATAAATGTATAGACTTTACAAATCAGGCACCCTCTTTCGTAGCAAGAAAGTTTAGCAAAGCTAAGTCAATTATGTAAATGCTAAAAATATACGATGTATGTAACCATGCAATAAACTATTATGTATCTGAATCTGATTCCCATGTCATTATTTTCAATCAATTTTCGTTCCAGAATTTTGTAAAAAAATTTTTTTAAGTTTTTCATACATAAAAATAAGAATTTAAGATACACAAACGCCATACATACTCGTACATACAGAACATATAAATCCAATACATGAACTAACATTTAATTAATTTGTGATGCGAGTTCTACTATAGTGATGTGTACAAAAGCTTTCTTTGTCTTATGTAATCATTGATCTCCTTTAAACAACTAGATACACAAAGGTCTTACTAAAACAATTTAAAAAACGTCCAAATAAAGGTCCATTGTTAACGTCCAAATAATGTCCAATAAAGCAAATGCGGGTCCTTCATCCGTTTGGACCTTCTTTGCGCTCGGACATTTTTAGAGGGCAGACTTTGTATCTAGTTGTTTATAGGAGATGAATGTATGTAATACAATAAATAATACAGAGTATAGCACTGTACCTATTATACTATTGTCAGTTCATTAAACACACACACACAATCATCATCATCATCAGTCGTAGGCCTCTCCCAAAGCACGCCACTCAACCCTAATCTCGGCCCTCTGCATCCAGTCCTTGCCAGCCTTCCTTGCGAAGGTCATCCGGACGCCGCAATAATTCATTCGCCGAATTAATAAATTGGGTTGACGTACAACGTCATGGCGTTGTACGTCGAAGACAGAGATAAGTATACAGGGGGCCTCAATAAGGTTGAGATTTTCTCAAAAACTACTGGACCGAATTTAATAATTCTTTTACAGTTACATAGTTTTAACTTTTATCTAGCTAACAGTGAAAGAATTTTTGCAATAGGTCAAGTAGTTTTTGAGAAAATCTCAACCCTAAAAACTCTCCTGTACACCTTTCTCTGTGTTCCACCGTACGTCAACCCAATTTATTAATTTTTTATTAAAATTTCAGTGACATTCAGCATTTCTCGACGTGGGAACACTCTGCTGTGTTTGGGACAATACACATTCTGCACAAGACAGACTCGAAAGACATGGATGAAGACCAGATGGATTTGTTCAACGCACGGTGGCAGAGGATGCAATGCTTTTGTGTATACTTTGGACAGCCAAGTAATAAAGATAAAGAACGAACATAATCACTGATATGTGCATTTACATATAAATTCTAATGGACTTGGCTATTCGTATTTGCGTAATTGTAAAAATTGCCATGTGTGGTTGGTATTCTTGACAAAAAATTGTCTTATTTGTATGTAAACCGAAGCCCAAATCAAGTGTCTTACTTTGTAAACAAAAACCACCCTACCCTGCTAACATTTTAAGATGTTCTGTGATTATTGCATAGCTATTTTCACGTTATTAGATCGTATTACTTTATTTTCGCAATGATGAACGGGTTCGATCGATCAGTTCCTTCAGTGTTACATCACAACAGGTAATTAGACGATCATATTTGTTTACAAAATAAGACACTTCACTTGGCTATTCGTATTTGCGTAATTGTAATAATTGCCATGTGTGGTTGGTATTCTTGACAAAATCTTCGTCTTATTTATGTACGTCAAGTATTTGATGGTGACACTTCTCTTGGCTATTCGTATTGGCGTAATTGTCATAATTGCCATGTGTAGTTGGTATTGTTGACAAAATTTTCGTCTTATTTGTGTGTACGTCAAGTATTTGACAAATACCTCAAACATCCAATAGCGAATACGAATAGCCAAGTGAAGTGCCACCATAATACTTAGTACATATTTTCAAGTGTACTGTGAAGGTTTATGTTTCTGTGGCTGCTATCTGTTTCAATTTTAGTTTTTTAAGGCAGTTGGAAATATTTAGAAATGCCAAATGTATTTTTAAATTATGTAATATGACTGCACTACGGAATGTCGATGTTCAAAATACCGATGAACGGTATACCGAAAGTACATGAGTTCGAATTACGTGAGTTCGAAAGTACGTAATACCGAATGTCTGAATATCGAATGTTTCGCTATCGCGATGTACGGAATATCGAAAGTATTATGAACCAGAATTGCCACCAATGTCTTGTGTAACCACATAATGTGAAATATATGAACATTTTTGTGGTAATTTCTATAATAATTCTAGATCAGACATGCTTATAAATGTGTAGTCTGCATATTAAATAAAGTTCATTAATATATACAAATACATACTCGTACAATACTTTCGCACACTTCCAAAAAGTATTAGTACCTAATTTACAGTTCACGATTAAGATTACAGATTTTTGAAAAATCTTTAAAATCTTGGGAAAATCTTAACTTTATTGAGGCGAAGACGATACGAAGACTGAGACATAAATATAATAGTGGTTACTTATTTATATCTTCGTGTGTACCTATCTGAATTTACATTATTTTCTAATACTTACTCTGTTGGCTCAGCGACCCGAAGTGGGTCTTGACCTTCGAAACGAGAACGCGCCAGCCGTGCCGGGCCCGCACCGTCTCCCGCCACGTGTGCGCCTGCAGTCGGTGGAGGTCCTTCTCGACCTCGTCCCTCCAGCGGTATCTGGGGCGTCCCACGGTCGGTCGCCTCAGATACGCTCTCTTCGCCGCACGATCTTCACCCATTCTCTCGACGTGGCCGAGCCAGCGGAGTCGAGCAGACTTGATCTCGCCTATGATGTTGGGCTCGGACACCAGCTCCTCAAGTTCCATGTTCCTTCTAATCCTTATGCTGCCATCATCGTCTCGTGCCTAAAATTTTTCTTTTTTGCCATATTACTCATACGGTTACTAAAATTGTATAAAAATTTCAGTGAAAATCGTGAAATCTCGACGTGGGAATACATTGTTGAGTATTGGAGGATACACATTCTGTACTAGAAAGTACTCTACATCAGCTGCGGGTACTACCAGATGGGCGTGTTCAACGCACAATGGGAAGGGATGCAATGCTTTCATATGCACTATTGGAGGTCAAATAGTGAGAATTATTAACGAACATAATCACTGATTTGTTTATTTCTTTACATACTTTATATTTTATGAAATTAATTATAGTGTTGTTTATATAAATAAACGGATATCACTCACTTATGATTGACGAAGACGTAACGCCCCGGAAAGGAATAAGCGCGCCTCAACTCGAGTCGTTCAGTAGTCTTTGTATGAAACTCCATACTGCAACGCACACTTATTGCCTCGCATTATTTTGACAACTGGTTGACAGTGAGGGTCGAGGCGAGGCGGTGCCGGGCATGAGTGCGACAACACTTACTGTTGAAGCCGGCAACATTCCACCAAGTGAAATTAAATCCCGGTAAAGACCAGTAAATCCAGGACTTCGCACGCACCGCCGACGGTGCCAGAGGTAATTAGCATGCGGGCCCGCAGGGTCCTAGAGCGCAGCGCACGGAGGGATGCCAATGGCGATGCGGATGTCGCATTCACCTTTAAAGACCGTCATAAACGGTATTAACTGTCGGTTTAATGAAATGCCAACAAAATAAGTGAGTGATATCGGTTTATATATAATGTTTTGTAGTAATAGGTCACTATAGCTTAATTCTACAATTATAGCGGTTTTAAGAGTCTAGCCAAATGGTCCTGACTTTCGATAACACTAGTATAATAGAAAGAATTATGTATTACAGGGCTTCCCAAACTGTGCGTCGCGACGCCCTGGGGCGCCGCGGCACTATCCTAGGGGCGTCGCAAGGCGATCTACATAAATAAGCTGTCTGTATCAATGGCAATTACCAAACTTGACTCCATTTTGAGAAACTGCTCAGAAATGCAAGCACATCGTTCTTGTTAATAGCCAGACAACAAAGTATAATAAATATTTCTTTTCATGCTCGTTCTTCAGGGTCTTTTTACTCTTTTTCTAATGAAAATCATAGAGGTTATTTGAAGTTTTTCTGATAACTTGTTACTAGGCTACAAGTACAACCTCGGTAGGTACTTTTTGACCTAAGGGCGGGGGCGTCGCGATAAAAGTGGCAAATTCCCAGGGGCGTCATAGTTAAAATAAGTTTGGGAAGCCCTGATGTATAGTATTGATATTCGCTAACGAAAACGTAAATGTCCATCTCATACCTTTTTTTCTTTCTATTCTACTAGCGTTTACGTAAGCCAAAGTCACTTGACTAGGTCTAGTTTTCGCTTTTTTATTTTAAAAACAAAATTTATGTGTCTTAAGTCGCTGTATTCTATAGGGTATTTGACGAGTATTGAAAATTAAATGTTTTTCATTATTATTACAAAATAGACACAAATTCATGATCAACTGCGAAATCAAAATTAGTTGGAAAATGAAGTAACTACAGGCATTAAGAAAAGTTGTGTTAGAAAGAGACAGAAACAGTACATGATGTATTGTAGCTGTGGCCTGTGACGTCGTACTGAGGTAGCGCCATTATAAACTTCATACTAAAGACCGTTTTGCTAAAAAGAGATGGATCATCTCTCCTCCACTTGACTTAAGTTCGTAATATCTTCGGTATTAATTGAGATATCGAAAAACTGTTTTCACAGTTGTCTTCAGCAGGAATATGAGAGTTATTTGATGCAGTAAAAAAGTATTGTGTCAAATATCCTATTGTATTTTTATTTAATTACTTAGTATCTTATTATTTTATGAAAAAGTAATTATAATTCGGGTGACGGTCAGCTGTTTGGCTACAATGGTTAGTGTTACATATAGGTAATTACATACATTTATTTCCCGAAGGAATGCGATATTATAATGAGTATGGAGGTGGTGTGTCAGGATTGCGGCAGATGGAATTCTGTCATCTCTGCATACTATGGGAGCCGGGGGTTGGGTTTATGTATTATGTAAGATTAGAATATTCATAGATATATTGAATTTAGTATGAATTAGGAAACATTTACTAAAATAGCTGCGAATGTTATACGTAGTTGTTAAATCATATAATATTTCAATAGCAAAATAAGCTAAGCTATAAAACATTGAACAACAAAAATTGTTCAGTTACCGATACTGAACACCCACCCTTCGGATTCATATGCCCTTTCCATTACACCCTATATATAATTTTAGCCTTAATTAATTAAATTAGTCTTTAATGCTCGTTTAGTTTTTAATATTGAATAAATAAAATAAATACCCCAAAAAATGTGTATATGTGTGCTATGTTCGTCCTGAAGGTGTTCTATGACTAAAGTCTATATAAACACATTATATAAAAGTCATAGTCAAATAAATCTCTTTATTGCAAGTAAACACGTTGTGTAAATTTTTGCACGTCCACATGTTTTTTGAATTTACATTTACACCTCTTTGCAAGGAAAACGTGCCAAATTTGTGAGATCTCTTATACCTACATATTCTCTATCACTTTAAAAAAATATATTCAGGAGAGTAATTAAGGTTGAAGTTTTCTCAAAATGCACTTGACTGATTTAAAAATAATAATAATATATTTGTACAATTGGTCAAGTAGTTCACTTTCCGCGGTTTTCGACTATACCTACCTGAATGTAAAATATTGTATTAACCTTTACTCACAGTAACAGCATCATCATCATCAGCCCGTATCAGTCCACTGCTGGACGTAGGCCTCTCCCAAAGCGCGCCACTCAACCCTACTCTCGGCCCTCTGCATCCAGTCCCTGCCAGCCATCTTGCACAGGTCATCCTTCCATCTGGTCTGGGGGCGTCCCACACTACGTTTACCCGTTCGTGGCCTCCATTCCCTCACAGTATACTTAACAAAATTAGAACATAATGAAAAAATTCTTGCCGTGGGCAGGACTTGAACCTGCGACCTTGTCATTCCGTGACACGCTCTTACCAACTGAGCCACCACATGCCAAGCCACGCCCACCGAAAATTTTCATCATGTTCTAATTTATTCACCGAGCATGGATAATGCGTAATTCAAACTCTGAGTATACTAATTCTTAAATTATTTGTAGTGAAAATGGTAAGATCTCGCCGAGGCAACAATCTTCTATATGTCGGCGGTTACACGTTCTCTTGTAGAAAGTCATTAAACGGATGGAAAAGCAGATGGTCGTGTTCAACACACAATGGCAAAAAATGCAAAGCTTTCATACATACTGCGGATGGTGTTATAATAAAGATGTATAACCAACATAATCACTGAAATGTACTTTTCTGAAGCCAGATAGACGAGTGGCGTCCACAACCTTAAAAAATCGGCTTAGGTGGCAACTCAACCTTTAAAAATCTCACCTATGGGTTTTTGTTAATGGTCGATTCACCCAGCACCTGGGTAGTCTAATTCTAGCCCTAGCACCTTTATTTGAAGCTGTATTGTTGAATTGCTTAATTGAAATAAACAAATTTATTATTGATTTATTATTATTTAATTTTTTTCTAATTTACGTTGTTGAATGTTGATTGTATGCTGTTTAATGAAAGCTGTATAAATAATGGGAAATTTTGTTTCATTATAGTGCAATTAACGAAATCTCGCCGTGGTAACAAAATGCTAAGCGTTGGAGGATATACGTTCTGTACTAGAAAGACATCATCATCGTTTAAAACCAGATGGGTGTGCTCAACGCACAATAACAAAGGGTGCTTAGCTGTAATATACACTATTGATAATGATATAATAAAATTTAGAAATGAGCATAACCATTAAAACAACAGTTATAAGTTTTTGGTTATGTAATTGTTAAGGTACCATTCCGCAGCCGACCGCAGACAGCAACAGCAGACGACGTGTATCCGCGACATGCGGTATATCTGCTCTTTTGATATCCGCCATCATTTTGGAATGGCGGATTGGTTTTTTATTCGTTTAATTTTCTATTTACATGAATACTCTAAATAACTTGAAATTGGCGAAATTGTCTCTTAAATAAGAGTAGAAGCCATTTAAATACACATATAATTGAATAGACATGCGGTTGGGCTTCGTGTGGTCTACCGCCCGACCGGTAGCAGCAGACGACACTATTTGATTATATACCGCGGCCTAAATCAAGTGTCTTATTTTGTAAACAAATATGATCGTCTAATTACCTGTTGTGATGTAACACAGAAGGAGCTTATTGATCGAACTTGTTCATTATTGTGAAAATAAAGTAATCTGATCTAATAATGTGAAAATAACTATGCAATAATCACAGAACAGCTTAAAATGTTAGTAGGGTAGGGTAGTTTTTGTTTACAAAATCAAAGTCGGTTAATAAGACACTACATTTGGGCTCCGGTATACTTAATTCTATGTATTTCTATGAAGTATCTTCTATAGTCAGCGAGCGATACGTCATCTGCCGCTATGGGCCGGTGGCAGACAACACGAAGCTCGACCGCATGTCGCGGCTACACGTCGTCTGATGTTGCTGTCTGCTGTCGGCTGCGGAATCGTACCTTTACGAACACGATTTAGTATTATACAGGGTGGCATTGAAATTAAATGGATGGTTAGGCCTACATTAGGTTGTGACATACATTAATTCTGCACAGCGTTTAAGTAAATTAAACAATTTTAAGAAGTAAATTAACCTGAGATAGTGATTTATTTTTAGTTATTTATAACACCAACTTGTCCACTTACATACCCTGTATATACTAATATTATTATCTTTAGCAACGGTTGTCTTATTTATTATTTAATTGCTTTCAGAGATGTTCTTTATACAATCTCAACGCGGAAAGAAATTATTATTAGTCGCCGGCTACAAATATTCTTCTCAAAAAGTTTCAGCATTCAACACCAGATGGACATGTTCTACACACCACCGAAAGAGATGCTTAGCATCCGTGACCACTTTTAAAGACGAAATTATTGGACAAAATCACATACATAATCACAAACCAACATGGAAAAAGTTTAAAAAATCTAAGTTTTAGCGGCAAGCCAGAGAGAAAAGATACATAGACGCGGCGCGCCCCTTTCATACAAAATGTATGTAGAAGCGTCACAACTCGCGATAAAAAACGTAAAGAGCAGACCGGGCGTGTACACACGCATACCAAAGACAGCATATCAATGGTAACACTTGCAGTACGATTTCAATTCAACTCTTACGACGTAGATAATAAGATACAATAACGAAGCAAGTAAATAAAAACTATCAGTTTTAACGGCAAGCCAGAGAGATAAAAACATAAGCCGCCCTTTAATTATTATCCTAATAGCCAGAACTAATTTGGCCTAGGCCAAACTAGTTTGTCCTGAAATTGGGTTTGGCAGGTAACATATTTATACACTTTATCGTAAGTGACATAAAATATTATATTACAGACAGTAAATAAAACGTAAATAAAAACTATAAATAATAATAAAAATTCCTGAATGTGTCCCCAGAAGGCTGGCTGTATTGCCTTATGATGTATTTATTTTATTGGAAAACAAACAGCTACAATGACATAATAAATAATAATGTGATGATTTCCATTTAAATAAATACCTCTAATATTGTATTTGACAATGGCCACTAATAATGTTAGGCTGATTGGCCTCGAACCTTTGCCTCTCCGAGGGAGATGGGTGAAAAAAAGAGGTGTCATGGAGGATGGTGGATTATTGTGACGGGGTTTTAATTGTGAATGTTGTTTATAAATGTCTTGGATAAATAAATAGAATACCGGAGCAGATTGGATTTTATTATATTTCAGAAGTGGGATTACTTCTACGCTAAGGACAACAAAGATGGTACGTGTACATGAATGTTTCATTTTTCAAATGCAAAACAGAATGAGTTGAGTAACTATGATGTCCTATTTAGACTATGAAGGGTGATGCTTGTATGATCAGTTAAGTTAATATGATGACATTGATACTCTAATATGATACTGTCAATTAATTCGGATGATGAAATGATTCGTAGGAATATCCGCCTACATTTAGGCAGATTGATTTTTTTATTATTTGTTTGATTTTCTATTTACATGAATACTCTTAATAACTTGACATTGGCGAAATTATGTCTAGAATAAGTGTAGTAGCCACTCAAATAGAATAGAAGTGATACCTATAATTATTTAATAAAATTATCTGCTAAAAGTATTGGTTGAGTATAAAATAAGTACATGAGCAATGAACATGTCTTGATTATATTAAAAAAGGCTTTATGCGTACTAAGTGCTCACTTAGCGGATGTTTTCTGCTGAGTAGATATGATTTCTACTGGATTTTGAGTGAGTCACTTAGCCGCTGGTTTTGAGTGAGGTTTATATTGGATTGATCAAGCTATGTATGCTGGATACTTGCATGGGCAAGGATGCCCATGGGACTATTGACCGGAGAATATTTTCCTCACTGGATTAAGTTGAACACTGATGACAGTGTTGGTTGTGGAGCATATATGAAATTTTATTATTTTATACTCAAACAAGTTAATGTGATGCATGATGAATATAATGTGTGAATGAACCTTGAATACTTATATTGTCTTCGCCGGATTATTTCCCTCTGGAGCAAGAGTTTATTAATATCCACTTACATATACTGGCATATAAAATTAAATTTAATAATTAGTAAAATACACATAGTTTACTAGGTATTTGTGGCTAACAATTATTACCTAATTGATATGATCTAAGATGTAGACTATTGTAAGTATTATGAAGTAGTTTTTTGTGGACTGGAGTCAGGGTCGTCGTAGGCCATTCCGGGGCCCTTGGGTACACAAGAAAATGGGGGCTGGGAAAATAAAAAGTGAATGAAAGAAAAAGAAAAGAAAATTAAAATTTTCACTGTTTAGAAGAAAAACTGACCTGGTGTCCGATTAGCATTTTGACTTGGAAATGTTGGCGCTAATTCTTAGTGCAGCTCAAATATAAATGGTTCAATATATAAAATAAATTATAGTTCCGGGACTTGGTTTAAGCGCCTTGTATTACTGTTGATGTACTCTTCTTGCTATAAATTCATATGGTTACAATTAATCTTATTCTTACCATGAATGAAAACGGTAATTCATGTATTGTATAATTAAACTACTGCTAGCATCAGCAAGTTTAGTGGCTTCGTCTGCTGCCTGTTACGGTGTCTGTTATGGTTTAACCCATAAAAATTTACTGTTGTGAGATTTCAAGTTTGTAGAGAATATTATAGATTGATACTGCAATGAGATCTGTATTACTACTGTCTTGTATGGCTTTCAGTGAAGATAGACTGTCGGAAATAATCGCGGTCTGTTATGCGTTATTGTTTTGAAATGTCCATGAAAGAGCTAACTTTATTGCTTGTAGTTCTGCGATTAACACTGAAGTTGATACTGAAGTTGGTCTGTTCGCGGGGTGAAGCTATTCATACACGCGCACTGGTCTACGGAGTTGTGATGTCGTCGGGCAGAGCATATAATGTTTCGGAATGTTTCATAATTCATTTATTGCATAACACTATTATTAACATTTGCTACAAAATATTTAGGAATAGTTTGTTATTAGTTTCGTTTTTTCTTTTAAATTTTCGGGTATAGTTAATACCTATATACTTTTATTGATAAGGCGCATGGGCTCTCACTGTGTAATTTTAATTCGGATTTTGTTGGTATTAAGTTTCGACCGTGTCTTGTTGGATATTGGCGATTGTAATGTAATTACATCTTTTATTTTTGTGTAGGAATTTGGAGATTTTCGCACGAATTTACACATTTCTAATATACAAAGTGTCTAAAATATAAAATACTAACACTGTCATCGTTAGTATTTTGTTCTCTCAAAAATGTGGTTCAATTCAATTCAAATATACTTTATTTGCACACAAATGAAAATACATCAGTTACATATAGAACCAAAATTAGCTAGTGTACAGACAGGTATTATCGCTTTAAGCGATTTCTTCCATGCAACCTTCGGGTGATGGAGATATTATATCAAAACAGCGTAGCGGGTGCAAAATGTCATAAAAGAATATAAACGCAATAAAATACCTATCGTACTAAAAATAATGTTAAATAAACCTAATACCTACAATATAATATAAAAACTAATTAATAATAATGTAATTAAATTACATACCTTTTATTTTATTTAATAATAAATATATACCTAATTAACTAAAAATATACATATTTACACTTAAATAATTACATAAATGTAGGGAGGATAAATATAGAAAGAGAAGAGTAAAATTACTTCTTCTCATGTAGGTCCACATTGAAATTGATAGTGTTGGCGCAAAAGATTTTAAAAAAAAATTACCAGTGACTTGTCCTGTCTAATAGCTGACGGGTGATCGTTCCACAGTTTGACAGCATTGATTGTGAAAGACCGGCTGTAATACTTAGTCGGTTGTGGGGTGTACTGTACTTCAACAGCATATGTGTCGACTCACAAGGTGGATGGATTGAGGGATTGTGGTTCTCAACTTGCACGTATTTATTTGTTAACTATGGTTCGCACACATAACGGTTTAACTTGATGAAGTTCGTAAGCTTCTTGTACCGAGTAGCAACGTCCTCAAGTTGTATTTTTCGTTTAGGATCGACCGAGATTTCAATGTAATAGGCCGAATTTCTGGCCGCACAAAACTCCATTTTCGGCTAACTTGACTTAACGGGTCACGACACGTCATATAGGCTCACAGTTAACATGGTTGATGAGTCAAGGATATGTTTTATATATTATTTAAATGATTAGGTAATATTATTTAATTTCAATGGCAGTTATTACATATAGAACTTACATCTGTTTAGTTATATTTTAAGCGACAAATAAAATTGATATATAATGAAGTATATTCGATTCAGTTATTACATGGATTTGCGTGTTTGTATTTTGTAGGTAAACGTTGCTGGATTAAATTCTGTACTTACCCTTACCCCTTATATAAGTAGGTTAGTTTCGGGTTCGGTTTCGACTTTCGGCTGAAAAACATGTTTCGGTCGGACATTATTTACATTTCATATTTAGTATATATTATATTCAGTATATTTATATTTTTATTGAGTATAATTTAATTTACATTTCACTTCATTCATATAAGTATTATTATTGCATTTCTATATTAACATAACATATTTAATTATAGTATATTGTTGTACACAGATTACAATTCACAATAATGAATACAATTAGCATACTAGGTTTTGAGTCGCAATTTTGACATTTTGTAAGTACCTAGTGTGACACTTGTCAATACCAGCCGCTGCACTAGGCATATATTTGAATGTAGTGTTGGTTTTATATGATGGTAAATGGTTTTTCATAGATATTTCGAAGTCGATAGCGTTTTGATCTGATGGTGGGCATCGATGAACATTGCATTGCACTTGTTCTTGGTGTGTCCATGATTTGAACACTTCAAGTAATGCTTTAAATTATACAAACCTTAATTATAACCTTAAATTATACCAAAAGAGTATTGTTCTACATACGGTGCTCTAAAACTGCATCCTCAGGTCGGGCGACACTTCTAGAACGGTGTTGTAGAGTTTGTCGTTTTTGTTTCTGAAGAGAATGCATATACGGATGTCCGGTTCTGAGACAAAGTTTTACTAGTTCCTCTTTCTCTATTTCCTTGTTTATTCCCTTCAGACTAGTGGTAGTCTCAGTTTAGCATCTTCCGTTTCTAGGCCTGAAACGGCGGATACAAGCTGGATAGTTTCAGTGCATTGTTTTTGTTATCAAATTTAATTCGGATCAATTTATTAGATATATTTTGAATTATTGCTGGGGCGTATAAGTATGACTTTTTAAATGAAACATTCTTACGGAATAATTCCAGAGCTTCCTGTGGTTTGGTCTCGGTATCAGATGGTTTAATAATAATTGCACAATTATTATTTGTTGTTTTCTTTGGAGTTGTGGCTGTTGCCGCTGAGTAGGATTTGGAAGTGGTTCTTGGTGATTCACTCGTCTTTAATTTGTGTATTTCTTCATGAATGCAGCCAATAATGTCTCATTTGGTACTGGTTCAGCACAGTACTTGATGAATATCTTGTTAGACGAGGACACTTTTATCCTCTGATACGGCAGTGACTATCGCTTTACTGAGTTGGTCACAACGCTCAAAAACGTGGGGATGTTTTTGATTTCCTTGGCCAACGCCGTTGGTTCAATCGGATCAGGCGACATCCCGCGGGGACGGGTCTTCAATGTCTGGATGAAGGTCCCCTGGGCGTGTCCAAATTATTTATAAATAGGAAAATACTTACAATTATTTTAAAATATATTTCGGAGTCATATTATTCGATATTTCGAATTCCTACGTACAATACAACTAATAATCGAACTGTTGTATGTATTTCAACATATTTTGAATACTTACCGCCCTACCCTACTTAATTATTAATAATGAAGACATTATTTGACAGATCTTTCTGCGTGATGTTGTAATTTAGATTTGACGGACTCTGTCGGTCGAGTATGATGTTTCAGTATGATCGTGAGATGGCTTCCGAAGACGGAGCTGCGGTATTCCGCCTGGTTCCTCCACGCCGACTACGGCGGCGGCGGCCAATGAAAGTTAAACGGAGGAGTTCATTTACATCGACAACCTCCAGTGAGGATGTACGTAAGACTCATAAGACAGCAAGCAAACTTTCTATTGAAGATGTGTTGAAGCTACTAAAGGACTGCAGAGGAGACTCCAATAATAACTTGAACAATCAATTCAAAACGAACGGGTTGAATTTGACTTCGTCTGGTGCGTTGTACGCCTTAGTTTCGTATAGGTAAATATTTAAGAAGATACCTACTGGATGCAATGTGATGATTAAACGTTTTAGAGTAGAAATTATGTTCATATA
This sequence comes from Tachystola acroxantha, assembly GCA_963506565.1. Classification (NCBI taxonomy): domain Eukaryota; kingdom Metazoa; phylum Arthropoda; class Insecta; order Lepidoptera; family Oecophoridae; genus Tachystola; species Tachystola acroxantha. Next base: position 10,871,560 of record OY735879.1, read on the forward strand.
AATATTTATAAACGGTGTTCTTTAAAGTTAGTATAGTATTCGTATTTTTGTGCACAAGAAATGTAAGCTGTCAGGAGAAATATCTAGTTGATGGTAGTTTTGCGGACTGACTGTTTATTGCGTAAACTCACATTATAGTGTAAGGTGCCAAATCAAATCTTTGTATCGTGACTAAATGATTCAAATGCTGTTTATGTGATTAACCAAACGGCTATGATTTTAATTATGTACTTCTCATTCACAAATTGATATTTGTACCTATAATATTATGATTACGGCATTGTATTAGAACTAGCCACTGACTTGTGCTGTTATTCATAACTCTGGTTAAACCTCACTTCCATTAAATCAAAGTCAAGTCAAATCGTGTGGCTATCCCTTTTACACTTCGAAAAAAAAAAAGGTTAAGAAAGCTGTCCCTTTGGGGCCGAAACGGTGGCGTAACTTTAAATCACGTTTATGAATAACAGCCTACGTGCTTTGATGCAAACTGTAAACCAGTCAGTTTTAAATGAAATGAAAATAGATTTATTTTTAATATTAATAATTTTATATATTAATTTTAATAATTAAGGCTATAACAAAATGTATTGTATATTAAGTTTGTTTATTATCATTTATAACGTGAGCCGCAGCACACATATTATTTCAGAATCAGAATCGTTTATTTTTCAATTTAAAATTGTAATTTAAAAAACAACAAGTTTGTAAACAGTTTTGTAAAAAAAACCATTCATGTTATTATTTAAATTTCAATAATTTTAATAGAGTTCATATTGTAATAGGTACATGCGCCAGGAGGCAGCATGTTGTCTGATGGCCGAATGTGATGATTTCCATTTAAATAAATACCTCTAATATTGTATTTGACAATGGCCACTAATAATGTTAGGCTGATTGGCCTCGAACCTTTGCCTCTCCGAGGGAGATGGGTGAAAAAAAGAGGTGTCATGGAGGATGGTGGATTATTGTGACGGGGTTTTAATTGTGAATGTTGTTTATAAATGTCTTGGATAAATAAATAGAATACCGGAGCAGATTGGATTTTATTATAATTAAAATATAATATCTATAAGCCAAGTATAAATATTCATATAAATCATGTTTATATTTCGACAATGTTTATTTAATAAATGTTTAATTTCAGCTGTATTCGACATATCTCGACGGGGAAAAGCACTAATATCCTTCGGGGGTTATAAATATCGTGTTCGCAGCGTATCGGGTAAAAAAACCAAATGGGCGTGCTCTACACACAAAATGTGCTTGGCGTCGGTGCACACTTACAATGGCGAAATTATAAGTATAAGTGATATACACAATCATTAACTTTGTTTAATAAAAAGCTTATCATAATTTGTTTGTTTAAAAAAGTGTCACGTTCTGCTACAAACCGACGAGTATGAGTGAATACTGTAGATTGATGAATGGCTCGTAACATGTAATAATTTAAAGAATATGAATAGGTTCTGAAAACAGTGCCCGTTCATTAATAATTACATTCAGTGTGTTACCAATAGTTTAAATAATGGCCGGGCCAGATGGTAAACTTACCACCTCCCGACCAAGGTCACCTTGCTGGTTTACGACCAAATTTCGACCATCCAACGCCCTTGGTCGGCCGGCGCACGTTCGCAACACACGGATGATCGCGAACCGTGTGGACAGACGCATCCCGACCAAGGTCACCTTGGTCAGGAGGTTGGTAAGTGGACCGTCTATTTAGCGTTTAAGTAATTTTAGTTTCATAAGGCTACCTATGCATTTAGTTTATTGTTAATTGACAAAAGTATTACAATTTCAGTGTCATTCACACAATCGCAGCGCGGAAGGAGATTGCTAGTGGTCGATGGTTTCACGTATTGTGTTCAAAATACCTCGGGACTAAAGACAAGGTGGATGTGCTCGACTCACCATTGCAAGAAATGTTTAGCAATTGTGCACACTTACGACGATGAAGTTATTAAAATTAATAATTTTCACAATCACTTTTCTAGTAATAACCTAATAAATAGGTAACTGACTTGTCTATTCAATTGATACTTTACATTATCAATGATAAAAAAATTCACCATAATGCTAAATATATACGGTGTATATATTTATGTGGTATGCATTGCTGGAAGAAATGCATCTTTCATTTGTACAAGACAATCACGCCTTTGTAGTGTAGGTACAATTTTTTAATTTCATGTTTCGTAGTTAAGAATAGACCTCATAATAAAATATTAATATTATTATCCATTTATAATTTACTATTGACAATGTGCTTACTAACAACTGATTTTAATATCATGTTAAATTAATCGGAAAATAACCTTGGAGGGAGAAATGTATACAGTAGGAAATATGACTCCGTTTATTGTACGGACAACAGCAGGTCAATGGTAACACTTGCAGTACGATTTTAACTCTTATGACGCAGATAATAAGAACGGTCCAAAGTGTTACACTTGATCTGCTGTTAGCATACGAAAACTAAATATCAAGTTCATTTGCAAAAGAACCCTTTTACATAGGTGACCGCGACTTCCAATCGTTATCGTAATCGCTTCTATGGGCGCTTTATATTGCTGCTATGTTTTTGCAAGTTTTAACAAACGACAACGAAACGCAGCAGTGTATGTCGTTCAAATGTCAAAATGAAAACGATAACGATTGAAGTCGCAGTCACCCAAGAGTAGTTTATTGTAGTTAATTCTACAGATCGCGACGGGGAAGAATTACGTCGAATTACGAATACCACTTGTAATATATTGTACATTGTACATAAGTAATATTAAGTAGTATTAATTAAGTAAGCAAACAAACAAAAAAACGAACAAAGGTCCATTTAGTGGCAGGTTCAAGTCCTGCCCACGGCAAGAAAATTTTCATCATGTTTAAATTTGTTCACCGAGCATGGATAATACGTAATACAAATTCTGAGTAAAAATAGGAGCGCATCATCGTTAAATCATGTTCTAACCGAATGTTAGACATGGTTGTCGGAATACTACTACTATTGTTCGATAGATGGAGTTGCGTAACATACCCTTTAAGTATGTATAATACGATGAAGATTTTCGGTGGGCTAGAGTGGCCTATGGTGGCTCAGTTGGTGCGTCACAGAATGACAAGGTTGCAGGTTCAAGTCCTGCCCCTGCAAGAAATTTTTCATCATTGTTTAAAAAAGTCAATTTCTAACTGCAACAATATTTTTCAGTGCAATACGTAAAGTCACTACGAGGGAAAACTTTGATACAAGCGGAAGGCTTCAGATACTGTAAGAAAAAAGTTGCACGTACTACAACGAGATGGGTGTGTTCCACTCACAACCGAAGGCATTGCCGCGCATCTCTGATTACTTGCAACGATGTCGTTATCTCAATGAATAACACACATAATCATGATGCCGTTGTTAAGAACGATGAGTGAACAGTCATTCATTCTGAATCAATTTAAAATTAAATGTGTTGTGTTGTTTTTGGGCCTTATCACACTGGCGATTTGCGAGCGAGTTCAAAGCGAGGCGATTGCGCGGCGTTCACGCAGCGATGACGCCGCGGGCGCACGGCGTTCACGCAGTGACCACGCCGCGATCACGCCGCGGGCGCGCAGCGAGCTCGCAGCGTGCGATCCGCGTTTTCCACAGTCAGTAACAAAATTAACGGCATTATTCGCGGCGAGCTCGCTGCGCGCCCGCGGCGTTGCGTGAACGCCATGCGCTCGCGGCGTCATCGCTGCGTGAACACCGCGCAATCGTCTAGCTTTGAACTCGCTCGCAAATCGCCAGTGTGATAAGGCCCTTAGTATATCCTGTTATGCCACGCGGGGCTGAAGTCATGTGTCCAATTAAATCACTGCTTGCTTCACAATTTGTATTATAAAGTAGCTCAAAGCTGTGTGAAGTTCTAATAAATGTGTTAGTAAAATCATGTTACACGGTAGAAATGAGTAGTAGGTATTTAGACCGAATGGAACTGATTAAGTGATATTAGTGCTATGCTATTTGAATGAATATATTAATTTTTTATTGCCAAAAAATAGGAACGGATTATTTAACTAGATTTGATTATTTTAAATATTTCAACATGTTTTTTGTTTGTTTGCTTGCTTTAATTTTTTTTCGTTTTATGCTTGCAGGATGTTACTTTCTGTAAATTTTATTCAAAAATAATTATTAAGTCGATGTATTTATTTTATATTATTTTAGTGAGGCGTGTGATTTCGTAAAGATCTGGGAAATGTCTTCTCAAGATTGGACAATACACGTTTTGCTCTCGCAGAGTTAGCGGCATGAAAATTAAGTGGGGATGTTCAACTCACCTTAACAAGGGATGCCGGGCCTACATCTATACTCATGACGAGGAGATCTTACGAATACACAATGAGCATAATCATTGAAATAAATGCTACTCATACGTGCGCTGTATTGCTATGGCCAGTCTTTGAGGTTTATTTTTTGAAGATTTGTGAAAATATTGAAATTATAGCGATCGCTCCGCAGCTCATGTCTAGCCTAGAACACATGAGCTACGGGCCCTAGAAGTCCTATTATCCGTTTATTAATAGGAATAGTCTATAGGAATACGGCGTTACTCACGTGATACCCGATTCCTAAACGCGCACCTAAGTTTCGTTTATTAATAGGAACGGGCCCTAGAAGTCCTAGAACTTCTAGGACTCGTATTAATAAACCACTCTCAGCTCAAAAGTCAATCTTGAGAACGACCTCAAGATGGCGTTCCTATTAATAAACGAAACTTAGGTGCGCGTTTAGGAATCGGGTATCACGTGAGTAACGCCGTATTAATAAACAAAACTCAATTCTCAAGAGAACTGTCAAACTCGCACTTGAGAACGTATTTGCTGATTGCAGGCGAACAGCGGCTTGAGAAACATATCACGTGATGCGTCCTCAAGATTGGTTTATTAATCAATGACATACTTGAGATGGTGATCACGTCTTGAGAGTGTATCAGCTGAATTCGCTCTTGAGGGCGGGTTTGAGCTCAGACTATTGATACGGGCCTGTGTCATTTATATTAAATATACTGACTTGACAATTTTAATTTTTTTATTGGTCAGGAAACATTTGGAAAATACCAAGTTCAATGCAAATGTTGAATAAAGAGGTGAGTGATTCTTCTATTATTTTCGTTAATAACATATTTAACTATCTTTGTCGATATTTAATATTAGGATTTTATTATTTATTGTCAAGTCTTTCTTTTCTCGTGTGGTTTAGTGACCAAACCTATTTGTCAGAGTTATTCAGGCAGCCCGTAGGCCTCTGACGTGGCCTAACGACTGCTGTCAAGCATCAGCAACCGGGACCAACTGTTTTACATGCTTTCCGAGGCACGAAGGGGCTCAGATGAAAGTGTCACTAGCGGTCACCCATCCAGGTACTGACCTCGACCCGCGTTGCTTAACTTGTACGATCGTTTTCAACGTGTACTCGCAACTGGACTACGAGCCCCTACCTTATAGTCAAGTACTCATAATACTAATTGTGATGCAAGGAGTGATTAAATTCGACGCGTGTCGTCAGCATACCAGCACAAAATATAGAAGAAATTCGTTTATGATCCGTACCAGCACTAATTTTAATAAATTATGTATTGATCATGACTTGGATATATTCTGTACAAATGCAACCACAGTGAGACGTACTCTTGCGAAAGACTATTTTAAAGACTCGGTTAAATGATACACTGTCTCTTAAAACCACTGTTATTGTTATGTTTTTCCTGCTTTTCTGTTTATAAATATTAGCACAAATGTTAACCTATATATATATATGTATTAATATTAATCTATGTTAAAGTATTAATGTATTATATATAGTATGATTATATATATACTTGGGTATTTATAGTAGGCAATAAGTTTTACATGGTTAAAAAATGAAGCTCATATGTGGAGATTTGTAATTGGCTTACAGTTACTCATAATTGTTATCTATATTAGTATGAAATAGCTGTAAATCTTCCTAAGAATAAATAAATAAAATAAATAAAATAAATAAATAGTATAGTATAGTAATCAGTATAAATAAATGGATAACGCGCCAGGCTCTGTACACGTCGGAGGTAAGGTCGATTTCTCTGTTCGTTTCATCATTTAAAAAGTATTATTGGAAATGTTAGTAAAATAATGACAGTGAGTAGGTAAAACCGAAGCCCAATACATGTGTCTTATTTTGTAAACAAAAACTACCCTACTAACATTTTAAGCTGTTCTGTGATTATGGCATATCTATTATTAGATCGGATTACTTTATTTTCACAATGATTAACAGGTTCGATCAATCAGCTCCTTCAGTGTTACATTACAACAGGTAATTAGAATCATATTTGTTTACAGAATAAGACACTTGATTTGAGCCGTATAGTGATGGGAGAAATGACCCGGTATTTGGATCGGACAGTTTCGACTACTGTCGATCTTCGTTTCGTTAAGTATTATCCGTATTACTTATGTCACGCTTAAATCTAATACAATGATATACTAATAACTTAATTATCCGTTGAACCATCGTCAATCAAATAACCCGCCTCTTGTCGTACCCGGTGCAGAGGTGCCCATAACGCTCGCGGTGTTTGCACCAGGTAGGACCCGGAGCTAGAGTCACAATCACAACCCCTCTCTCTAAAGTCTAAGGCGACGACTTAATATGTAATTATCCGTATTAATATATAATTATGAAATTAGTAACAATAATTATGATTATTATTACAATAAAAACAGGAAAGTTCTACTTAAACAGGCCTTTCATTAGTATATTATATATTTTAATGTGTTTTTGTTTGCTTTATTTATTTACTTTATTGGACCGCCAAAACTCTACATGCTATACTCATTAACGTATTTATGGTGCAATAAATACTTACTTACTTTTATTATTTAGTGATGTAAAGTCTGGCATTTTAACTTTAGTATCTCTGTCTCTCTGATATACTTACTTAGGTGGTTGGTTAATGTAAATAAATAAATTAATAGTAGTAGTAATTATTTGTTACTAATTAGTAGTAGTAGGTAACTAATTGTTACTAATTAGTAGTAGTAGTAGGTAACTAATTGTTACTAATAAGTAGTAGTAGTAGTAGGTAACTAATTGTTACTAATTAGTAGTAGTAGTAGTAGTAGGTAACTAATTGTTACTAATTAGTAGTAGTAGTAGTAGGTAACTAATTGTTACTAATTAGTAGTAGTAGTAGTAGGTAACTAATTGTTACTGATTAGTAGTAGTACTAATTAATAAGTATATTTATATTATATTATTTTAGTGAGGCGAGTGATTTCTATTAACTCTGGGAAATATCTTCTGAAGATTGGAAATTACACGTTTTGCTCCCGCAGTGTTAGCACTACGACTATGAGAACTAAGTGGGGATGTTCTACTCACGTTAACAAGAAATGCCGGGCCCACCTCTTGACTTATAACGACATGGTCTTAAAAATACACAATGTACATAATCATTGAAATAAATACAACTCATCCCTAGCTAGCTTTTATTATTACAAAACCACGATGGTACAGTCGAAGACAAAGATAAGTATATAGGGGCCTCAATAAGGTAAGGAATTACTGGACCGAATTTAATAATTCTTTTACAGTACATAGTTTTAACTTTTATCTATCGAACAGTGAAAGAATTATTGCAATAGGTCAAGTAGTTTTTGAGAAAATCTCATCCTTAAAAACTCTACTGTACACCTTTCTCTGTCTTCGACCGTACAACTCTTTTCTAGTATATTTCTTAAGTTTTAACTACCGAAGGATACGTTAAGAATATTGCAGTTTACGGTATTCGTGTTTAACGCCTTCCGTAGTATCTGCTCAGGGGCCTTACCATGAAGTCTTATAGCAGGATTACTTCAACAATACTTTGTTTTTTTCGTACCATGACGACCTTAAAGTATGCTTATTAAGATAGTCATGGTACGAAAAAACAAAGTAATCCTGCTATAATACTTCATAGTAAGATACTGATATGCTACATCCCAAAGCAAATGTCTTATTACTCGTATGTAAACAAAAACGACTATCATTTTAAAAATTTCTGATATTGTATAGTTATTTTCACATTATTAGATCGGATCACTATATTTTCACAATGATGAACAGGTTCAATCAAGTTACATCACAACAGGTAATTTGACGGTCATATTTGTTTACAAAATAAGACACTTGATGCGGGCTTCGGTATAGATTTGAGTGCGAGCTTACAACTCTCAGATTTTATAAAATTGGAAAGTGATATCTTCCAAACAACCACAAGTGATAGTAAAATATAACTGAGTGTCAGTGAAGTTTAAACATTGTAGCAGTATTTTTAATGAAAGAAAAATGTAAATAATTTAATGAAGGTTAATTAATTTCAGTGAGATTCGTGAAGTCTCAACGAGGCAAAGATTTGTTATGTGTGGGCGGCTTCAAGTTCTGCTGTCAGAGTGTATCTGGATTGAGGAAAAGGTGGATATGCTCCACACACAGTAGCAAGCAATGCCGCGCCGTCATCCATACTTATGAAAATGTGATTATTAAAATGAACAACAAGCACAACCACTAGATTACTATGTAGGATGTAACGGAAAGGATGCAGTAACCCGAAGAGACAGTGTTAAGGGGTAAGGTCTATTCCATGAAGTCTTATAGCAGGATTACTTCAATAATACTTTGTTGTTTCGTACCATGACGACCTTAAAGTAAGCTTATTAAGGACGTCATGGTACGAAATAACAAACTATTATTGAAGTAATCCTGCTATAAGAGTTCATGGTAAGGGGGCAGTATCAATAACAATAATAACTAATAATAACAACAATAATAACTAATAATAATAGTTAATATGGACTCAACCATAATTGTTCCGATAGTCGTAACCGTTAATGGTTTAATAGCGAAGAGTCTCGACCAACATCTCATGAGACTCTAGACAGTTGGGTCAAGAGCCGGATGCAAGGCAGTGCTGCTGGACACGGCACGCATTGTGAGGAGGTTCCTCACTCTGGGATCCTAACCTCCGGCAGCTTGGATGCGCATGCATCCCGCTGCCGACGGGTGGCTATTTTTTTTAATATTTAGAAGTATTTTTTAAATTTTATTTTTAAATGTATAAATAAATATATTAAATAAGAATATGTTTAAATAAAGAGAATAACTAATAAAAACTATTGTTGTACAACTTTAGAAATAAAATTAATTAATGTCTGGTACAAATCGATCTTTTGAATATCACATTCCCTGTATAACCCGAAATCTCAAATTTTAACCCCTCACGTGCAAAAGTGTTATTTTACAAACCTGCTATGGTCATTTTTCTTGTCAATTTTCACGATTTTCCGAGTGCTTCACATATGGTGCACGCACGTATGAGCTCCTTACTTGGTGCCATATGTCTGAGACACGCACGTATCACGTAAACCTAATTGATTTTCTGGCTAAAAAGGGCATTGATATAGCCCATCAGCTCGCAAGTTATAATATCGCCCGTAAGACTTGGTACAAGAAAATTGCAACCGATCTTATGGCGTTGCTGTTGTAAACGCAATTTTGATCTACAAAGACATTAATCCACAAAATTAAATGCCTCTGGTATAGTAAAAGGGCATGTAATAATAATTAGCTGTCTTCCTAGGCATTCAAGATGATGGGCCTTCAGCTGCGCCGTCGATAAGTCGTCGTGGTAGCAGTCATTTTTTGACCACAATTCCGCGCCGAGATCCCAGCAAAATAATCAGGAGGCGTTGCGCTGGTTGCTATAAAGTCCTGACAGAAACTGGCTACACAACGGCAGAAGCTCGCAAAAAGGCAAAGAAAACGGACACCCAATGTTTAATGTGTAATAAATCACTTTGTCTTACTTGTTATAACGCTTGTCATTAAACGAATTGAACAATTCGAACAATTGAACAAAATTGAAACCAAAATGACAATGCCAGATTCTGCCCCACCATCAACCGCTAGTTGTACAAGATAACGAATAAAATATGTAAAAATATCTCCGTTTTGTACAAGTTGCGATTCGAAAAAAACAGCTTAATTAAGAATTCAGAAAATAGTAAGAAATCGAAGCGATTTATTCATTGTTTTTGTTATTCTTCTATAGGAGTTGCGAGAGTAGTAGAAAATGATACTGATTATGATTATGCAATATGAAACCTATAAGTCCCCAACAAAATGATAGGTATAGCTTAAATGCTCAAGTGGTTTTGTAGGTGGGGCAAAGCTCCATTGAAATGTGGCAATGTCTTTTAGTAACATATATTTAGTTACATATAAATAGGTTCTCTTGAAAATGGCGGGAAACGACGGTTGTGAAATTATTTGATAATTTTCCTTTTAACGTCTACAGGGACTATTTTGTGTTTAATATCACGTTAAATTAATCAGAAAATGTTCGCGAATGACAGTACGGTGAAGTTATTGGATTATTTATGCAAGATCCGAAGTTTCAAGCTTTTATCAAGAGTTCCCGCTACAAGCTCGGGAGTGAACGTGACTGTCGAGCTGCTTCGTCCACAGTGATTGACGCTACGGCGTCTCCTGTGGATGAAGACAAGAAGACGAGGCTACCCAGGGTGAGGACGCTACGGCGACTCCCCTGGAGGAAGATAGAAGACTATTATACATTGAATTTTCTGTAACATGACATTGGCAAATGACGAACTGTCGAGTCCATTAATAAAATAAATAAATACATATAAATATAATCAAAGAGAAATTTTCCCGTAAATTTTACAATTTATCGCTTACCCCTCAGCCATTTTATTGGCATTTTATAATTCAACCGACCTATTGTACTTACATATAGTTTTTAGTTAAGTTTATAATTTTAGGTTAATATTATAATAGTTATTTTTAATTTTATTGTTGTTTTATGAATAAATATATTTTTAAAACTAAGCAATGACAGTAAAGTAGGTAAGTATAAGATTTACCGATAATGTAGGTACGGTTGGTCCTGTGTTGACTGAAAATAAATATTAAATAATAGTACGTACGAGTTTTTAAATTTTAATATATTTCATTGGTTTGATATACATATACATCACCCGTACTTTCAATATTAATATAATAATATATGTATATGAAGGTACATAAATAAAAAAAATGAGAATCTAAGTTACTATTATTTCTATTTAAAAATAGTGTTATTAAATCCCTATTATCATCAATCCTTTCTTGTCTGAAAACGGTTCAGTCCACTTCACGCAGCCCCCTTAGCTTGAACTGTTATAGCAGGATTACTTCAATAATACTTTGTTATTTCGTAACATGACGACCTTATTAAGCTTACTTTAAAGTCGTCATAGTACGAAATAACAAAGTATTATTGAAGTAATCCTGCTATAAGAGTTCATGGTAAGGGGGCAGGTCTCTCCTAAGGTCATTCAACCTGATCCTCGGCTTTTTACATCCGCTAATGAATCTATATTATTTTTCAGGTCATTATTACGTAATGTCTCGACGACGGAAACCGTTATTGAGTATAGGAGGATATACTTTCTGCTCTCAGAAAGTGTCAGGGCTCAAACAACGATGGGTGTGTTCCACTCATAACCACAAGCGATGCCGCGCAACCGTGGGAACATTCGACAACCAAATTATCAAATTAAATAATAATCATACCCATTGAAGTTGCGACTCCCTTATGGAAGTTCTTGCATGCCAGATGTGATGTCACATTTGAGTGCAAATTATTTACATTGGAATATTGTTATGGCAATCTACAATCTCGACACCGCCGCACGGTCAGGCCTGGTGCACTCCGCGCTTTAGGTATAAATCTACAGGTACATCGGGCGGGCGGCCTTGGGCCGCGCCGGCGCGGCTATTCAGTGGGCTGCTGCGCGCCAGATTGATTGCACGTAGCCCGCTATTTTGCGCCCGCGCTGCGACGTATTTAGCCGTCTTTCATTGTATCGGAAGAAAAAAATCGTGACAAGAATTTGGTCTAAATTATTAAAATATTCTTTCATACAATTTAGTACCTACCATAATAATTTATTTTATTTAGGGTGGATTCGACCAAACTTCAATTTATACTGGAGTAACTATCCCAGGGTTATTTTTATTCCCCGATTTTATTCTCCATTAACTTACGAGTAGTTTTACCATGCAATCTAGAGAATAGTTGCAGATAATTGAATGAAATTGAATGAATAATGAACGAATAATTAGATTAGATTTATATAATAAATCGCAAGGCTAGTTCTTGCATCTTAAATATGTAAATATGGGTTTCGGCTCCCGGACTAGATTGTACCTAGCTAAAACCTAAAAGAGTTATGTTTAGTATTGTAGACACCCATTAAAGTGTAAGAAGATAGCATGCCTATGGTCTTTTGTGATCAAATACCGTAGGTATATTTGAAATATCAGTTTGTTTACAAAAGTAGAATAATAGAGTGGTATAATAATATATGTTCATTAAATATTCAGATTATTTACTTTTCACAAGCCGGCAGCCCTAATCGTGTCAGAAGAGTAAAGAGCTACCCGATAGAAAGAGACGCACGTTGTAGGTGAATATAATTGTAGGCACTTCGCGCTGCGCGAGCTGAATTGTACTTTATTGCGTCGCTGCGAGACTCGCGATTTATTTTAACGGTTTTTAGGAGAGACTCTTCTGTACTTGTACTATTATATATTCTGTGGCACGGTACAAAGATCTGACACTCTTATCGTACCTAAGGGCGGACGCACAACGCCACGGCGGCGCGGTATCCTGTCCATGTTCCCCCCGCCTTCTTGTCCTGCAATAAAAGCGTCTTTCACTCAAGAAGAGCTCATTTTATATTATATGTTTATTTATAAACAAGTTTTTTATAAAATATAAATTAAGTTTACTGCCCTAAACTATACATACAAATATTTGAAATTGTCTTTGTTATTTATAGCCTATAAAATAGATAATAACATGTTAAATAATTTTAGTTTCAACTGAAATATACTGTAATTAGCATAATTTACATAAATAAAGAACTTTAAAAACAAAGGGCGGCGCGGCGTCCGACGGTGCACGTCCGCGCTCGTGTACCGCGCCTGTGGACGGCGCCGTCCGCCGGCACGTGTCTGTCCGCCTGTGACCGTCGCCGGCCGATATCGTGCACCGGTAGACGGTGCAGGCGGACGTCGTGACACGCCGCGCCATGTGACGGCACGGCGGCGCCGCGGCGTGGCGTTGTACGTTGGCCCTCATTGTTGTAAGTTCCTGAGCCATAATATTCTTCTTCTACCTGGCCATCTTCTGACCTTGATACTGGAGGCTCCGTATTTTTATTGGAATTAGAAACATAATCAACGTCTCATAATATTGAGGTACCTATATCATTTTCTATAAATAAATTCATTTGATGTGAAATATGTTTGCCAAAGGTTTCTTGCAACAGAGTATATTTGTGCATTTTAACATTTAATAGTTATATTCTTTGCACTTAGACCAGTTAGGTAATGGAACTTCCACGCAACGCAAGCATAGAATTAATTAAGTAGATACTTTATTGTTATATACTTGTCACATATAATAAACTCTTTTATTGGTCAAGCCGGTTTTTCTTTTGAACAAGGCGAAGGCGTGTACGCAGCAGAAGACCTATTCAAGTGACTTTTACTTTCGTCAACGTTTTTAGAAGGGAGGGGAAATGCCGCATATTTTAATTTTATTCTACTATAGCATTGGCGACAGTATAAACCACTTAGCTAGGTCCTCAGGATATTCTTGTATGTGTAAAATATTATTGGTCTTAGTAGGTATAAGTCTAATAAAGGCTACTTCTAAAAGAACAACGACATACTTAGACCTTTTGATGTCAATGACAAGCGGCACAGTCAGACAGAAAAGACATAAGACGCGGCGCCCCTTTCATACAAAATGTATAGAATCGTAGCGACGCAAAACTAGAAAAGACCGGGCGCGGACTCAACGCTTACTCGTCTACGTCCTGTTGCCTCTTGTTGGTCCTTGGCAAAGGCTATTATTAAGGCGCTGACATGAGCCAACTAGCGCCGCCAATCTTAAAAAAATCATATCTTCCAATATAATCAATTTTATTAAAAAAGCTACGTTCACATTGTTTATTGCTATAAATATTATTTTTTAAATGCTTATTTGTAGCGTGATGCAATGTAGGTAAGTTGTAGTTCGCATAATTGCGAAAAACGGCCGTTTCTGGCACATTTGTGAACTACAACTTACCTACATTGAATCACGTCACAAATAAGCATTTAAAAAATAATATTTATAGCAATAAACAATGTGAACGTAGCTTTTTTAATAAAATTGATTATATTGGAAAATATGATTTATTTAAGATTGGCGGTGCTAGTTGGCTTTAGGAAGGTTCTTAAGTAACTATTCTATTCCAGATCTTGATTGTGAATTCATGTCGTCACGACAAGGAAAGCCTCTAATCCGTGTAGGATGTTACACGTTCTGTTTAAGATCTATACGGGAGCAAAGAGGATATAAAAGGAGATGGAGATGTTCTACCCACAATAAGAAAGGCTGTAATGCGATGATACATACAATAGAAAATCAAATAGTTAAAGTTTATAATCATCACAATCACTGATATTCGATATTTCTGCAATGATGTGGTTTAAAGTCAGTAAAGTACCTAATATTCAATTATATTAACAGGTTCAATACATTTTTGCGTTTGGCGCACGTATACAGGATGTAACGGAAAGGGTATATGAAACCGAAGGGAGGGTGTTCAGTATCGGTAACTTAACAACTTTTGTTCTACAACTTTTCATGCATTTCGTATCGCAGCTGACCTTAATTTTCATTCGCAATTTATTTCTATTTTTTTAAAAAAAGTTGTTGAACAAAAGTTGTTCAGTTACTGATACGCACGTAGTGCTAAGGTACAATCAGACCGATACGCTCTAGCACAGATGGGTTGTATGCCAAAGTAATGTTCAGACATAGATACCTACACAACATATGTATGTATACTGATACGAATTAAACTCACTTTTTTGGTTGAAGACGGTGTAGACCGACATTTTCAACCGAATTCGATGATCTTTTTCTTTGTGGCCTAAATACCGGCTTAAACAAAAAAAGTTAGTTTAATCCGTATACATTAATAATTAAGTATTGCCTCACTATAGTTTTAATTGTAAAATACTTCTAGTCAAAATGGGCATTCAGTATCGGTACCGAACTTTTTTTCTACGACTTTTCGATTTTGCGAATTATCCTTTTTGACTTTTCATACATTTTGTACTGACATACAATGCTCCTTGATATCAGACCACCCAACCTTGCGATTTGAACTACTATTATTACTTATATGTTTTCATTTAGTTTCGTAAAACTGTGACATAACCAAGTATTCTATAAAGTATTAAAGGCTGAATAAATGAGTTGATAGATAGATTTTTAGTTGTAGTTTTTAGTCGAAAAGTCGTTGAAGAAAAGAACTCAAACACAACAAAACAAAATTAATTACACATTGTTAACGCACATTAAAGTTTATTTTATTGTTACGTTTTTATTAAATTATTTACACAATTAGCTTCAACAATATAAGTAATTTGTAGTAATGGTTCACTATAGTTTTAATTCAACCTAGTATCTACTTATTTTTGCAGAATATGAACTTATTACATCGAAACGAGGAAACCCGCTGATTAAACTCGGAATTTATACGTTTTGTCGTAGATACACCACGCAAGGGCAATTATTTAAAAAGAGATGGAAGTGTTCCACTCACTCTAATAGAGGATGCAATGCCATTTTACACACAATCAACGAAAATATTGTTAAAATTAGAAATGTGCACAATCACTAAGCATGAAGTCATTGCACATACCACTTACCCAATAGACATGAAATGTGTACACATTTGCAAGCGAAAAATTATGTCAACGATGAGCGCATAGGGACAGGGGTGCCGTATTAAAGAGATGCGTCTATGTCGATAATATCTCTAGGTTACACGTGTCGTGAAGCAATTCTGCGCTCATGTGCGGGCACGGGCGGTCTCCTGTTACAGGTCTATGGGGTAAGTGGTCTGTGTTGCACTGCAACTTCAAAGCTACCAATCGAATTCAGAGAGGCCTCTCAAATAATGATGCCTGTAGATAAATACCTTTTAGGTTTGTCCTACCACCACCAGTATTACTCGTTTCAAATTGTTATGGGAAAAGTCAACGTTATTTTATTGTTCCATTTTTATTTATTGAATCATAACATTGTAGGGATCGACAGCCTGAACTATTATATTAAGTTTTTTCCAAATCTTTCATTTTTATTCATATTTCTTTATTTATAAGCCTGAATACTTTCTAGACCCCATCGTACAGCCAACAGCAGATCAAGTGTTAACACTTTGAACTTTGGACCGTTCTTTTTATCTGCATCGTAAGATGTAAATCGTACTGCAAGTGTTACCATCCCCCAATCCCAGTATGATTAGTAGGTATCACATAATATTGTTATGGCAGGGTCACTCAAGATTATTTTATATATCCGTTTTCATTTATTTAATTACACAATTATTAAGGATATACAGCCTTATAGGATTTTTTGATAAGAGGCCATTATTATCGTTGAGAGTAAATATGTGGTTCCGTTTGATTTATTTTTTAATTTATGTTTAAATATTACGTATCTACTTGTTTTTTATATACTTGTTATTTAAATTACTGAAGGGACATTTGAGACTAAATTGAAATTATATTTTGAAGTTAATCCTGACGTAGGTATTCTAACCTATCTTGTTACAACATAATAATATTTTGTGAATAAATATTTTATGAATTATTAAGAAAACGTCATCAGTTGTTTTATTTACTAATCTGCTTTTGTCTCTTTTAGAATACAACTACAGTGAGCCATTACTTCAAATTGTTATTCACTGATATTCACTTTTTGGTTGAATCCGGTAGATATTTAGACCAACAGTTTCGACACATCTCTGTTTATTTGTTTTAACATTTTATTGTATAATACAAACAAATACATAAATAACATTACAGAAGAAACAAATTGGTACAAGGGGCGAGCTTATCTCAAAAGAAATATCTACCAGCAAACCCGCGAAAGAACCAGTGTTAAAAGTGTATGTCTGAATACCGAATTTAACCAAAAAAGTAAGTTATCAGTATGTGTAAATGTACAATCATTTACTTTTTGTCATGTTAATGATTCTTAGATTATTTTTCAGTATACTTATATCGTATTGATGACCTTTTGTTACAGTTACTTATAAAAAATCTAAACGTGGGAGGATTCTACTATGTATAGACGGATATACTTTTTGCAAACACCGCCAAAAGGGTGAAAAGATTCGATGGGTTTGTTCCAAAGGAAGGAATTGTTCTGCCAGAATACACACAGTAGATGGGCACATCATTATTCAAAGAGGATTCCATAATCATTAACCACTGAAGGAGATACTGCCTAGTGGCAAATTGAAATGATTGTGTTTACCACAGACCACTCGACATGAAATTGCTACAAATTACAATGCCAGATTCTGCCCCACCATCAACCGCATGATGTACAAGATAACGAATAAACGTAAAAATCTCCGTTTTTTTTTAATTAAAATTATTGGTTTAAAACAAAGTCTTGTACATCTAGCTAGTCGAAAAAAAAAGCCTAATTAAGAATTCAGAAATTAGTAAGAAATCGAAGCGAATTATTCATTGTTTTTGTTATTATTTTATAGGAGTTGCGAGAGTAGTAGAAAATGATACTGATTATGATTATGCAATATGAAACCTGCAATAAGTCCCCAACAAAATGATAGGTACAGCTTAAATGGTCACGTAGTTTTGTAGGTGGGGTTCAAAGCTCCATTGAAATGTGGCAATGTCTTTTATTCACGTTGGTAATAAGGATTTAAAAAATAGTACTTATCGCAATAAAGATTGGCTTCATAGCTTTTTAAATATAATTGATTATATCGAAAGATATTATTTTTTTAAGATTGTCGGCGCTACTTGGCTCATGTCAGGCGTTTAAAATGACGATGTCATTCGAGACGTATGCGACTGCGACGTATGTCATATCCTGTTTTTTTTTCGTATAATTCTTCCCAAAGGGAAAGGCAAAGCCAACTAGGGCATACAGCCTGGTCTGATGTTAGTAGAATCTCTGAATTCTTATAAATACATACATATATACGAATATAACCTAACCAAACCTACGCACAACCCTCCCAAACCCCTAAACGAAATAACTCAATGATCCACGCAAGCATCAAGTTATGCGACAAAAGGAAACCTTGCTAAGAGCACAAAACTTCACAAACGCGACTTCTTTCGAGCACTCCAACTAATAGAAACGTAGTGTTTTTAAGGGTTTCTCCTGTATTATTATATTATGAATATATTTCTGCGATCTTTTTCTAATTATTTTAATTAATCACTACCATGTCATATCAATCCATTAGCACCTTTTCACGATTCTAATAGGGTCGATTTTGATTCTAAAATAACTCTTATTATTTTTTCAGCATTATTCTCAGTGTCATCTAAAGGCACTCCTATTATGTTCTACAAAGGGTACAAGTACAGGACGCATGGGAAGCTGAACAAGGGTACGAGATGGTCCTGTTCGTCCACCAAGAATTGTAACGCTATCATACATACTCTTGATAACGTTGTTGTTAAGGATAAAGGTGCACATCTGCTGCGTTGTAAACGTTGGGTACCAGACACATAGACACCAATTTGAAGGGCTAATCCCTTTAGTACAATGTCAGAGAAAAAATATATTGCAGTTGTCAACTTTAAATTAAAGATTAATCTGAAAATCGTTTCATAAATTAAGAAATTTAATAATTGTAAGAATATATATTTTTGGAACCCCAAAACAACAGTTTTACCCTTAATTTAAGATATGAATACTGTCACACAATGACAAATTTAAAAAAATGTATAAAATATATATACATAATATTTTAAAGTCTAAAGAACAATCTTTTTATTTTATTTAACCTGACTATAGCCACATAAAGTTCGATGAAAAATTCAAAAATTCTAAATACACAATGTTTTGTTACATGAAGCCAAATTTTCTACACGACCAGGTTCGAACTCTTTTTCAGAATCTTTTCTGCAAATTAATAGATCGGAGTCATAGAAAATTGGAGTCCTGATAGTGGCGCCATTTTTTCTCTCTATATTTTTTAGATTTTCGCTTCGCATTGCGTACAAATAAGAAAAAAATACTGATTGTATGGAAACTGTCGAATCAGAACGTTGGCTGTTGGCACCTCCTCCTCCATTCGAATCGTCCCGCCCATTACTTTCAGTTACCACGCCCCTTTCAGTAAGTATAACAACATCAGTATTATAACGTACATATATACAAGAAAGTATGATTCCGTATGTATTATTACCTTTCGACGTTAAATGTGGCTAATTCTTAAATATCGACTTCCATGTAAAATTGGCGGCCTTGAGAGATAACAGTCAACTGATACAGGTTGGTGTTTATAATAAAAGAAACATTACTACTTAATTAGCAGCTATATATTCCTTCTCCTTTCGTCGTATTCCTCATTGCTGAGGGTCGTGACCCCTCTGGATCATCTTTTCTCTGATGATATTGCGCCATCTGTTCCTATCTTCGGCGACGTGAAGAGCAGCGTAAAAACCGGTATCGAGATTGGTACGGATCTGATCGGACCAACGTATCGGGATTCGTCCGCGAGGTCTCCTTCCATCTACCTTGCCAGTCATTAATCTTTCCGTTGTCGCCACTCTTCCTGGCAATGTGACCAAAGTATTCTAGAATCCTTTTGAGCTATATACTACTTTCGTGTTATAAATATTAAATTGTATTCCAGTGACATTACTCAAGACGAAGAAAGGCAAGACAAACATAAAGGTGGGTGATCACACGTTCTATTTGAAACCGGGAAATTATAAATCTGATAAGAAGAGATGGAGTTGTACGCAAAACAAGTACTGCAGGGCATGTCTCCATATTATAGACAACAAAATTGTTGCTATTTACAATGAACATAATCATGAAAAGAAATGACTACTGTATGTAAGAAGAGTGAAGATAATGATTGAGATCTGTTTAAAATTGACTGATTCTTATACAATTTGCTTTTAACAAAGAAATATTAAATAATATCAATAGAAAAGTAATAAAAATCTATAATAACAACAAGGTTCATGAACGAGCAAAATATTTTATTGCTATTAAAACGGTAAGATAAATGAAGAAGAATGAGTCGCCGTCCGCCTAAAAGTTAAGTATAGTTTTTATTATAAATACAAATACTCAATGAAAAGTCATTAAATAAATTAAAAAGATATAAAGTGCAGCTTTTTTTCTTGACCATCATCTATCTAACCCAATATTGAAAAACATGGCATGATTAAGTATTCATTTGTGTAGATGATATTTTATTACAGGAACTTGTAAAAGTTAAGTGCAGTCACATAAATATTAACACGACCTTTATTTCTTTGCAGCCCAATTCATAAAGTCATACAGAGGCAACACTCAGATTGCAGTCGGAGAATATAGATTCATGACTATGCAGACTAAGAAGAAGAAAGAGCTCGGCAGTGGTAAAATACGCTGGGCTTGCACACACCGGAGAGTTTTTAATTGTACTGCAAAACTTTACACAGTAGATAATGCCATTGTTGTTATCGATAATGTTCATAATCATCAACCTATTTCCCCACGGGAGCGTCGCGACTTCCTTATGGCGAAGGCGGGTTTTAAACCGGAAGCTACGGACTCAAAAATTTAAATTTTACCCACCCAAATATTGCGAGCTGTTTCTATCAATAACGCAATTTGATTTTGGATTTTGTATTGACGTAAGAGCATGAACTAGTTGGTAGGACATGGATCCTAAATTATAAGTTCAAAATCACTGCTCGGTAATGCTCGCTCATTGGCTTCTCAAAAGTAAGTGATCTTGAAAGGTGGTTAGACGAACCTTTTTCATCATTTATTATTTCTACATAGCATATTTTTTAATTCTTAATTATTCATATCTACACATGATTTTGCTGCCAATGATAATATTAACCGCCCTTCAATTTCTACCTATTTATCCGATTCCGAAAACCTTTTTTTTTAATTGAATGATTTTTTTTTGCTAGAATATGAGAATGAGATCTAAATGTGCTGACTATTTATAGAAATATTTTAATTGGATACCTAGTCAAATAATGAATGTAGGAGATTAGATTATGAGGTCAGATTTTATGATTCACTTAACATAATGTTTAATGTTTCGTTAATTAATATTTCGTAACTTTAAAATTGAATCATTTTGAGTAACAATACCTTTTAATGTATTGTATAATGCAGCTTCTAGTATCCAATCTTTTGGACCAATTTAGAGACTTTCAAATCAGAATGTCACGAAACAATGCTGTTTTGCATGTTTACTCTAATTTTATCC
The DNA here is from genome assembly GCA_963506565.1 of Tachystola acroxantha. NCBI lineage: Eukaryota > Metazoa > Arthropoda > Insecta > Lepidoptera > Oecophoridae > Tachystola > Tachystola acroxantha. The sequence goes on from OY735879.1 coordinate 10,892,959, forward strand.
CAAAACTAAAATAAACTTTATTGGAAACGATGATCATTATAATCAAAATATGAGAATACAATAATCAGGATCGGATCTTAAAATTTTCCGGTAATAGACAAAGTTATGTGATATAATATTATATGTTCAATGTCTTAAATGAGTCTCGAATGGTCTTTGACCGTGAAGTCAGCTGATAGATTGTTTAATTGTAGGATTAGCTAATAACTACCTAAAAAGATACTCATATAGTTAAGTATTTATAAATTACTGGGTTATTTTAAAAAAAATAGAACTTGAAACTACTAAAAAGTCAGCTCCAAATACAAATTCGAAACGACTTTTGTAATAAGTGGTTTATGAGTACTTTTTTAAAGTCTGTTTGTTTAGAAAATGTTTCTCATTAGAATAGATAACGTATGAATTTATATATTGTTGTAGACTCAAAGAAAAGATGTATTCGTCTTTAAGTTACACTATTTATAAACATATTAACGAGATATTGATATAATTGCTACCCGTTTTATCTCATGGAATATAATATCTATTAGATCATCCAATTAAATTTGTGTGTGCATTTACCCGTGCCTGGTTCAATATACAATTATACATATAATATAAATTTGCATGCATTATTGTGTAGTGTAGTGATTCCTTGTTCCTAGTTCATTCTAGAATTAATGTCTTTTTATCTCTAGAAGTTGACCAACAAGAGCTAAAATACTTAAACTGAAGTGAATAATTAAATTTATTTAGTAATGAAGTGAGCGAATTTGTAAAGAACGCAAGGTAATTAATGTACCTTAGTTAAAATAATTTACATTTCGAACCTGAATTTAAATTTGAAAAGATTGTATACCTATTGCGATTATAAGTACTCGTTGGTTAACTTAATAATAATTAATACATTTTCTTCTTTTATGAACTTTTAAATAATAAATAAAACGTCTTCTTTTCTGTCTCTGGTTTGTATTTATTACTTGTCTGTTTTGTTTCACTATTGAAATTGTACGAGCACTTATTTGCATCAAACAATTCAATTAACCTAATACATTCAATTGGGTGGGTTTATGACTACATTTTATTAATTTCCCACAAAAACTCACCTGATCATCTGATAACAGATTTTTCATATTCTAAATATATTTATGGCTGAAGTTGTACTTTATCCTTGTTTTGCAAAATGAACTTAGTATGGAGTTTGTATGGAATTAATCAGATGTGACGTCACTATTAAGTACTATCGGACTTATGATTTAAAAAAGTTTGTTCAGAGGATTCTCCTATGAGTCGTCTATCCGGCGGCTACTAGGTGGATACGGGTACGCGACCCCGGACTCCTCGAGCCACTGTTGCTACAATCTCATATTCTCTTTCCGTGGAAACAGTATCCATTATTACCGTGAACTCCATCCAATAACTCCCACTAATCCTTCCTCTTCTGGTGGTGTGAAAGTACCCCTCAGCACTTTGCCAACACTTAGACCGCGGGGAAGGAATACCTCTGTAAAATAACCTCCGAATCCTATGGTGGGAAACTTGCCAAAGGGATCCCCTAGGGATGGCTGGCGGGGTTCGGTGGACCTAGCAAACACCGTCGTATTTGCCTTCCTGGGCTGATGGGCATAAAGCCCAGGCAACCTTTTAGATCGTCCCATGCTCGTGAGACCACAATGAGACTGTATAAAAAACTAAATGTGCTCGGAGACAGCGATGAGGTTCGCCAACCATCACGCCATGGCCCACGTAGTGGCCAAAACCTGATAAAAATGTAAAAAAAGTAAGAAATCGAAGCGATTTATTCATATTTTTTTGTTATTCTTCTATAGGAGTTGCGATAGTAGTAGAAAATGATACTGATTATGATTATGCAATATGAAACCTGTAATAAGTCCCCAACAAAATGATAGGTACAGCTTAAATGGTCACGTAATTTTGTAGGTGGGGCAAAGCTCCATTGAAATGTACGGGGAGTGATGTTAAATAAATGGATGAGGTATGTGTGATATTGTATGCCGTATTGCAACAGATGGAAGTCCATCGTCTCTGCCTACCCCTGCGGGAAACAGACGTGAGGATATGAGTTTATGTATGATGTACCTATACCGAAGCCCAAATCAAGTGTCTTATTTTGTAAGCTCTCTTCGCCGCTTACTCGTCGATTACCTCGATCATGCGGCGAGGAGAGCGTACCGGGACGACCAGTCAGGCGACGTCCAGTTGGGCGTCCTAGATATCGCTGGAGGGAAGAAGTCGAGAGGAATCTGGGCCGACTGCAGGCACACACGTGGCGCGATACGGTGCAGAACAGCAATGACAGTCGTATTCTCGTTTCAGAGGCCAAGACTAACTTCGGGTCACTGAGCCAGCGGAGTAAGTATTTTGTAAACAAAAACTACCAACATTTTAAGCTTTTCTGTGATTAGGTAACGTGCTATCAACTTAAGCTGAGAATTGCATTTGTGTGAGTGCACATCGATAGTGTAGATTGGCAATCGGCTTGTGGCGCGGCGCGTCCCGCGCATGGTTTAAACCAGTTTATACTAGTTTATAGCAAGCGGCCTGAGGCAACACTCACACAAATGCAATTCTCAGCTTAAGTTGATAGCAGTGTACTGCATAGTTATTTTCACATTATTAGATCGGATCACTTTATTTTCACAATGATGAACAGGTTCAATCAATCAATTCCCTCAGTGTTACATCACAACAGGTAATTAGACGATCATATTTGTTTACAATATAAGACACTTGATTTAGGCTGCGGTAGGTACTTATATGTTATTTAATTTTTCAACTTTCTTCAATTGTGTTTCCACAGTTTACAGCCAATTTTGGTTTATTTAGTATAATTAATAGTATAAAATAGTAGAGTTTTGTAGTGTTACTTTTATTTATTGTAAATATTTTTTTTTCACCAAAAAAAAAGTATAATTAATGAGAATAATATAATTCTTAATAATAGAAATCTAGTTAATGAGTCTGTTCGTATATCCTATATACTTTATATCTTCATCCTATTGTGTTATTGTTATAGGTGGGTCAAAAGTCCTATACCTATAGCAGTTTATTCCTATCTTATTAAAATGAACCGAAACCCCTAACTATACCTAATAAATTTTTTTTCAGTAATGGAAGTAACGAAAAGGGGTACGCCTATAATATGCGTGAATGGATACAAATTCAAATTAACCAAAGATAATCGAAGACAAAGCGAAAAAGTTAGGTGGACATGTGAGAAAAGAATAACTTTACATTGTCGTGCCAGGTTATATACGTTTAAAGGCGACATTATCGATTTTAATAATGTTCATACTCATTGACCGAAATGTGAGAGCTTTGTTTGAGAGATACAACCAGCAGCTTAAAGTTGCCGAAAAATCGATAGACTATAACGATAGTCCATCGAATATCGATTGGGATATAGTTGATGATATACGAGTATGTTATGCATTGCATACGACGCCGAAAATGTTTATTGGCGAGTATTTTAATATTCCTATTAGATACGGTAGTTTAGTTTCTTTTTAATTTTCATAAATCAACTCAAGTGCACTACTTAAGATAAATCATAAACTAGTTTTGTGATATTTCAATTAACACCATAGATATTGATTGCTAATGTTCTGCTTCATCCCTTTTTTGTTAAAAAACATTCCGAGTACAAAACAATACAATTAGTAAAACAATTGACAATAAACATTTTGCTATAAATGATTCCTGTCTGAGTTTCAAACGTCTGTAATTATTTTATTTTTCATTGTCAAAATTTAAAAAAAAATTCTATTTTTTATTAGTAACGATAATAATTCAATTTTCATTAGGTACCTACTTGTCGACTTGCTAAATAGTAAGTATCCCAAAAATAGTCATATCGACTCCTTTACCTAAATGCATGTTGCTACTACGATGACATATTAAGTTTGAATTAAATTATTATATTCAATTCTGTGAGAACATATTATTAAATTGAATGACATTGCACAGTGTTCTGTCTTTTCATTACGAGTAAGTTTTAAACATATCCCAGAGTAACACATAATTTTATAGAAAACGCTAAAATCACTTAGTTTCGACCGAATTTGACGGCTAATATCAATGTGAGTGTATCATGCCTGTGTCGAAGTCGGTCGAAACTGTCGATATAAGTGATTTTATCGTATTATATATTTTTTTAAATCAGGATCCCTAAAGGTGGAGTTTTATCCTAAGTCTGACTGTACGCGTATAATGAAATAATTGTGGTAATTCCCGAGTTTTTAGTGGTCGATAATCGAGGCGTGCCGCTCATTTTTACGCATATATATATGAGTGATAGTTTATGATTAGATTTAGCGGACTAAAATCTACTGACTCATATACCTACGTGACTTAAAAGTTATTCCACGGCATCAAGCCACGGTTTCTAACTCAACATATTAAACGAAGAGTGACAAAACTAGGTTTAATGGAAGAGAGGTTAAACTAGGTTTATGGCTAACAATCCTAATGCCTCACTAGAGTTACAATCTTTCCATATTTGATTGATTTAATTGCAATAATTATTATACCTTTCCAGCTACTTTTGTGATATCTCGAAGAGGAAATACACAGATAAGCCTGGGTGGCTACACTTATTATCACAAGAAGTATACAAATAGGCCGGTTTCGAATAAAAAGCGATGGATGTGCTCCACTCATTCCTACAGGGGCTGTAAAGCAGTATTGTATACTTTAGATGAAGTCATAGTGACGCATAAAAATGAACATAATCATTGATACTTTCGCAGCGAATTAAAAATTAATATCTAATTAATTTATTATTATATAAATGGATTAAGCTCACTTGTTTCTTTGAAACCGGTGTTTAGATCGACGGTTTCGATCGAACAAGGTTTAATAGAAGAAAGGTTAAACTAGGTTAATGGCTAACAATCCTAATGCCTCACTAGAGTTACAATCTTTCCATATTTGATTGATTTAATTGCAATAATTATTATAACTTTCCAGCTACTTTTGTGACATCTCGAAGAGGAAATACACAGATAAGTCTGGGTGGCTACACTTATTATCACAAGAAGTATACAAATAGGCCGGTTTCGAATAAGAAGCGATGGATGTGCTGCACTCATTCCTACAGGGGCTGTAAAGCAGTATTGTATACTTTAGATGAAGTCATAGTGACGCATAAAAATGAACATAATCATTGATACTTTCGCAGCGAAATAAAAATTAATATCTAATTAATTTATTATTATATAAACGGATTAAGCTAACTTGTTTCTTTGAAGCCGGTGTTTAGATCGACAGTTTCGATCGAACAAGGTTTAATGGAAGAGAGGTTAAACTAGGTTAATGACTAACAATCCTAATTCCTCACTAGATTTACAATCCTTCCATATTTGATTTAATTGCAATGATTATCATAACTTTCCAGCTACTTTTGTGACATCTCGAAGAGGAAATACACAGATAAGCCTGGGTGGTTACACTTATTATAACAAGAAATATATAACAGGGCCGGTTTCGCATAAAAAGCGATGGATGTGCTCCACTCATTCCTACAGGGGCTGTAAAGCAGTAATATATACTGTAGACGATATCGTAGTGACGTATAAAAATGGGCATAATCATTGATACTTTAGCAGCGAAATACAAATTACTATCTAATTAATTAATTATTATGTAAACGGGTCAAGTTCACTTGTTTCTTTGAAGCTGGTGTTTAGATCGAGAGTTTCGATCGAACAAGGTTTAATGGAAAAGAGGTTAAGGCTTCGTATGCGCGTATTTTCAGTTTTTCTACGAAGGCTACGGCACTAACTACTGAAATTTAATGTCTGAATAAAATATATAGCAATCTTGGGGTATCTATTTAGAGACTGATGAATACCGATACACGATTGGAGAAAATTATATCTAAACCGAAATAGTTATTTATACAAAATATATATCAAAATGTAGGGTACTGTAAATACGAGAGCTTGTTTAAAAAAGATCTGATTTTTGTTGGCGTATTTTTATTTCCCTGCCAAAATTCATCCAAAATTCATAAAAATACGAATATCGAGGCACTGCGCCGTGCTCTTCACTCCGGCGCTGCGGGGCATCTTGTGCCTCACTCTTGCTTTTGACAACCATATAGCGCCTTAAGCCAGGTTTATGGCGAACAATCCTAATTTCTCACTAGAGTTACAATCCTTCCATATTGGTTTTAATTGCAATGATTGTCATAACTTTCCAGCTACTTTTGTGACATCGCAAAGAGGAAATACACAGATAAGCCTGGGTGGTTACACTTATTATCACAAGAAGTATACAACCGGGCCGGTTTCGATTAAAAAGCGATGGGTGTGCTCCACTCATTTCTGCAGGGGCTGTAAAGCTGTAATTTATACTGTAGATGATGTCATTGTGACGTATAAAAATGAGCATAATCATTGATACTTTTGCAGCGAATTACTAATTAATTTATTATTATGTAAACGGATCAAGCTCACTTGTTTCTTTGAAGTCGGTGTTTTAATCGACAAGACGTGTCTATCAATTTCGACAGTCTTTTTCAAGGTATTTTTCTTTGTCACTTGTGTCGTTAATTCGAGAACTACGGAGCAAAGCTCTGTGGGCGCGTTCGGAAATCACCGGTATTTATCGGTCTAAACACCGGCTTCAAATAAAAAAGTTTGTTTAATGTTACCTTATAATAATTTGAAGTAATGGCTCAGTATATAATTTAATTTCTATTAAAATTACTATCTAATTGTTAATTAACGTTAACACTGTGTTGAATATTGTTTAAGGTTTGTTAAGAAAATAAAAAATGCCTATTATTAGAGAAATAATTTCATTATATTGCTGGTAATTATATATTACATTTGTAGGGACAGACGGGACTTAAAGATAAGCGGGGGTTTAAACCATGGTTTGATTGTCGCTGGATTTCCACATACAAAATTTATTTATTTATGTTATAAGGAGCACCAACGCAAAAATCACAAACATTACTCTATTTGCAGACAGGTGTTCAGTTCTGTGTTGAAATCTTAAATGATTAAATTAATAACATACTAATTTGCATTACGAGGTCTTCTTACCTTATGTAAAATCATATTGTCGAAGTTTTTAAATAGGTTCAGTCTAAAAAACTGCAATAAGGTTAAGTTACTTAAATATCTAGGATTTAATGTACACTAGGTTATAAGTTGTAATGTTTTACTGATGAATAAACACATTTTACAAACATACAAAAACTAATAAGAAAAATTGAATATGATCGTTATTGTGTCTCATACCTAATACCCTAGCCATAGATGAAATTAAAAGATATTTAGTAGCTAAAACTAAAATATCCGTTAAACCTTCGTCAATCAAATAACCCGCCCCTTGTCATACCCGGTGCAAAGGTATACCAAGAACGCTTGCGGCGTTAGCGCGCTGTATAGCTATGGCTAACCTTTGCACCAGGTAAGACCCGGAGCGAATTAAAAAAAATTGTAGTGTTCTAATTCTAATCATAATATTTCTGTTTCCAGCTTTTTTCATTACATCCAAAAAGGGCAACAAGATGTTGATCCTAGATGGATACAGGTTTTATAAAAGGTCAGATTCCACACGATCAGTTAAAAGTAGATGGGCATGCTCTACTCATAGTCGGGACGGATGCACGGCGAAAATACATACAATTGAAGACAGAATTGTGATTTGTGACAATAATCATACCCATGCACCTGTCCAATAGGGTATTGACAAAGATTTAAATCGGTACATAGGCCCGTAGTGTGTGAGTTTCCAGCATCAGCCTTTACTCATTAGAAAATATTCACACGTACCACAGCCACACCACATCGCAGCGACAAAAAGTTGTCAAGCAGTAGTTATTATTGTCGCTACAGGTTCATGCAGCTGCGTTGTGGTTACAGTGTATTAGCAGGGCAGACAGTGTGTTTGCAAAGTGATCGGATCGGTAGAAACATTGCAGATATCGAACACAATCACTTTTCTCCCATACAAGAGAAATGTAAATTACTTTTTAGGAAAGTCAGTCTAGTAGTCAGTTTTAGGAAAAATCTGAACATAACACTTTTCATCAGGTTGATGATATCTTTCGATTGGCATACCCATAATTCCCATTTTTGAATAATAAATTCTAAGTTCGCAATATATATATACTTTCGAGCCAGTGTGCTGTGGTGTCTCTCAAGGTTGCGATGTGGTTGCCATCTTGTCCATATCGCCCACGTGATTGAATTTGGCTGCAAAATGTGGTCTGAACTATTCAGAAATTAACCCCTGACCAGGAATACTTTCTGTCGCGTTGTGATGTTGTTTTGGTACGTGTGAAACAAGCATTATCCGTCCGTTCAATGATGTTAGAAATTCACATGACACGGGTCCATCTAACGGTTTAAATCTTTGGGCCTACCCTTGACTCTTGATGTCTAAATTGTTGTAATTATTTTTATTAGACTATCAATTTGCGTCTTTTCTATAATGAAATTTAATCTTTATGTATCTCATAGCCTATAATGTTAACTATAGAATGATATTATTGTTGATTTTTGAACATGTAATGTATGTAATATATATTTATTTTTTATTACTTAATTTTTATTTTGTGTCGAGTTCCTATACCTACATGAATGCCTACAACACGCAGAGAAAATTCACACGACAGCGGAGGATGAATTCACTTATTGCTTCATGCGGTTCATACAAACATGTCTTCAATGAAACCGTAAAAGAATTGAAAACGAATTTCGAGTGTTCGTACAGATCAGCGCGCCGCACTAGAATGCGCGAATGTTTGCGGAAAGCTTGCGAGCTGCTCGCGCGCTACGTATGCCGTAGTGCGATCGGTTCGCGCGCCACTTCTGCGCATCATCCGCCATCTTCAAAAGGAGCGTAATGAACAGCCTTGCGTGGCGCACCGAACAGTTGCAGCAACAGCGCGCGTGCAGCGGATTTATATGGACCCTTACCATTGATGTGCTGTCGTATATACCAACGGTTGTTATTGTCTTTTAAATTGACTTTAAGTGTAATTAAAGAAAAAAAAATATTTATTTTAGTGCCAGCTGAATTTATTGTATCAAGCCGTGGATACAGACAACTCACCTTCGGTGGACATAACTTTACCCTGATGAAGGATAAGAGAAGACCGGATTGTCAAAAAATAAGGTGGGCATGCTCAAACAGGATACGACACAAATGTAAAGCTAAATTGTATACTATACAAGATATAATAGTTTCCGGGACCTATACCCATACTCATCCTCCCAAAACTAGAGCATTGTTTACAAATTTTGTATCTCTAACTGATGATTATGATGATGATGATGATGAATAAATGTATAATACTATACAGGGTGTAATGGAAAGGGTATAAATAAGCTTGAACAAATTTTATACCTCCGTGAATTGATTTTTTTTGTCGTTTTGTACCGATCAGCTGATTAATTTGTACGAGGCATTAATTTATTTTTATTTTGTATTTGAAAAGTCATATAATAAAACTTGTTGAGTTGTCGATCGGCTTACTATATCTACGCATCTGTTACATCTTGTAACATAAATATTAGTAATATTTTAATAGTAAATGTATTGCACAAGGGAATGGTCAATTAATGATAGTAAAATAATATATGAATACGTTAATTATTTGTGAGTTTTATTTGGACTTATGTAGCTATATAATTTTATAAATGACCAGTATAACTACTTATTCATGTTCTATAGAGAATACATAATTGACTTTCCTTTCTCAATTAAAAGGCTGATACAAACTTTTAATACGAGAAGGAGAATTAATGACTCACTGTAGTTTTAATTCTAAGTAATAATATTATAATTAATGTTTTAGATCGTACGAGTAAAACTTCATTCGTATTTACGAAATCAATATTCGGCAAACCAGTAATAGCTGCTGGCGGATTCAGGTTTGCTCAAAGCAGAAGAAACCAAGGCAATAATTCTAAAACCATATGGCGTTGCAGCGCTCAACCGAAATTTCATTGTAAGGCATACATACATACTGTTGGCAACAAAATTACTGTATGTAAAAACGTTCATAATCATCCTCCGATCTAAAATTATTCAGAAAGTACATCAGAACCATAGAGTAATGAATGGATGAGGGCCGTATCGAACCAAGGTCGATGTTCGGAGTTTTTGAACGCAAGCTTTATACCGACAGACTTTTTTATATGTAAGTAGGTACAGTAGGTATATAACAGGTCACTGCGACTGACACTCTACCAATAGTGTGTAACGACTAAGAATAAGAGAATATACAGGCTGTGGTTTTCATCAGACGCGCGAGTCTAATAATATACACGATGCTGATCCAAAAAAAAATACCTTAATTTGTCATGCAAAAATCTACAAGTAGTAAAATTCGTTGTTACCTACTAATTTTGCGTAGTTGTCGATAAGCCTTGTTTGTGTGGGAACAGTGGATCGCACACTGCGTCGCCGGCCAGCCGGGTCATTGACACCCGTGATCAGATGGCACGCGAGGCGCGCTTTGAACTTACATAGGCATGTCGGTAATTTTGAGTCAGAGCGCCCATACGTTGCGATTATTTCAAGACAAATTGAACAGAGATTTTTATTAATAGTATCGATGTTAAAAATAATTAAAACACAATTTTAGGAACAATTTTTTTTAAGCTACCACCCCAGTGTTGGACGTCGTTGATTAAAAACACTTCCTGTATATTTACTAAAATATATTATGTATTTACATATGTACGATGCGTATTTTTGCAATTCTTAACATGCTATTTAATCGATGTATTCATACAGACTTAACCAATTATACATATAATTGTATTAAAATGTAGGTACTGATATTAATTAATGATATGATATGTGTTTAATTAGTAAACCTGAGAAACATATTATGTAAAATAATGTTTGTCAGGGTTTCATTCAAATAATATTTCTTCAATTCACATTTATGAATATAGGCATGATCATGAATACATTATGTAGGCATTTAGTAGACATTTATTTTTATTTTTAATACATAGTTTATATGCTCGCATTTTACTAGTGTTTGTAATACACGCTAAGTCATCAGATCACCCACCTCAAGCCATGATCATTTCCTAATATTTGATGAAAATAATGCTCCTAGAACCGAAGGATGTGGAAGGAGATAAAATCAAGTGTAAGAAATATCGGCATATGTCGTGGGAAGGAGTGTTACACTACTACATGATAGATAAAGTTTTGTTTATGTACAGCTAACAGCAGATGAAGTGTACTGTAATGAAGTGTGTAATGAAGTGTGTATAAGTTACACTTTGGACTTTGGACCGTTCTTATTATCTGTGTGGTAAAATTTAAAATCGTATCTACTGCAAGTGTTACCATATCTGCTGTTGTCCGTACCAGTGGATAAATGATCACAGGAATGTGTACTTATAATTATTTTAATTTGTACAGTTACGTTTTTTAAAGATAGGTTAATTATCATTTTCTAGTCAATAATACTTCTATTTTGATGATAATATTAATCTAGTGTGGTATAAATATTAAAATTAAACACCTACATTACAGTATATACCTAAATTAGATGTAATTTTAAAAATTAAATCAATTAACTTATTTAAGTATATCTTTATTTTGAGGTTCAACAAAGATAAAAAGAAAGGTTCTCAATAAAATAAAATAATTAAATAAGATGTCTTCGCAAACATCGCGTTGCATCAATAAAAAATAAGATTATTATTTCCAGATCAACCTGACATTCTGTTTTTGCCTTCAAGAAGCGGCAAACGTATATTGATTGTCGATGGTTACAGATTTACGCAACATGTTGGTAACAAGTATCCTCTTGCCCGTAAAATGCGTTGGCGATGCTCAGCTAATGCGAGCGGCTGCAGAGCTCTGGTGCATACAATGGATTACGATCGAGTTGTTTATTATAAGAATTGTCACAATCATCCGCAACAAAAAATTATTACCGCTCCCTACAGACCACTTACCCAATAGACATGAAATCGGTAGAAATTTGCAAGCGAAAAATTCTGTCAACGATTAGCGTATAGAGACGAAACGGGGGACAGGGATGCCGTATTTAAGAGATGCGTCCATGTCGATAATATGTCTAGGTGACACGTGTCGCGAAGCAATTTTGCGCTCATGTGCGGGCAGACACGGGCACACTGTTACAGGTCTATGGGGTCAGTGGTGTGAGCAGTGAGCGAACGAGCGAGCGGGCGCAGCTAATTGTATGCGCAGGAGTTCGCGCCCGCGCTATTGATGTATTTGGAGGACCATTAGTTAATTTTCATGATATTGTAACAATTACACTAAAACCAGAAAAAATGCAAATTTAAACGATATTAAATAGAAAATTATTAATAGGAAATGGATATAAAAAACAAAGAGGAAATGCTGCCAGTGTTCTGGGGACGCTACATGTAGATGCGACGCACTCTAAGAAGATTTCTATCTTTTATTATTTATTTATTGTTTGTAGGTAGTTGTTTTATTATTATTACATAAAATTATTTTCATTATGAGTTTCTTGAATATAACGAAATAGTTTTTTTATACTTAATACGAGCTTTAATAATTTTATGCATTTTGGTTTTTATTCAAAAGACATCAGATCATGGTTAATTTCCTTATCATTATGGGTCGTGATAATATTGTTATAATTTTTTTGTATTTATTGTGTTTACATTCTTGCAAGTCCATCGCCTATACCATGTTACAAAAATTATTTTGGGTTTAATTATATTATTCTACTCTTTCTTTTATTTCAGCCCCTATTGCTTGTCAGTCTGAAGAGTCAGACTCTCGCCTTGGACTTGAAGAGAACAATTCCGCTGTAGAACCAGATGTCAGTATAATGTAAAAATATTCTGCTTTTTAGAATTAGAGTTATAGTCAGCTTCAAATTCTTATAGAAACACTGAGAACACTCACTTTTTGTTGAACCCGATATTCTGACCTACAGTTTCGACCGATTTCGACGGTCTTTATCAAGGTGAATGTTATATAGTCACGCCGTACAACACATATCGCACTCACCTTGGTATTGGCCGTCAAATTCGATCGAAACTGTCGGTCTAACTATCGTAGACGACGTCGGCGACGCGATAAACATTCATAAATACTGTCTCTTTTATTTATAAACTATATTAAAATTACATAACATTTTCGGTACTTGTCTAAATACGCTATTGAAAAATTTACCTCTTATAGCAGAATTACTTCAATATTACTTTATTATTTCGTACCATGACGTCCTTAATAAGCTTACTTTAAGGTCGTCATGGTACGAAATAACGAAGTATTATTGAAGTAATCCTGCTATAAGAGTTCATGGTAAGGGGGCTGATGTATCGATGACGCTATCGTTACAACACAAGTTGGTTCTCTTGAAAATGGCGGGAAACGACGGTTGCAAAATTATTTGATAATTTTAGTTTTATTGTCTACAGTGGTTATTTTGAGATTAATATCACGTTAAATTAATCAGAAAATGTTCACGAGTGTCAGTATGGTGAATTTGTTGGATAATTTGAGCAAGATCTGGGGTTTCAAGCTTTTATCAAGAGTTCCCGCTACAAGCTCGGGAGTGAACGTGACTGTCGAGCTGCTTCGTCCAGAGTGATGACGCTGCGGCGTCTCCTCTGGATGAAGACAAGAAGACGCGGCTACCCAGGGTGACGACGCTACTGCGACTCCCCTGGAGGAAGATAGAAGACTATTGAATACATTGAATTTTCTGTGACATGACATTGGCAAATGACGAACAGTCGAGTAAATTAAAAAAAAAAAATACAACACAAGTTATGAACGTTTATATACATTGCCGAAAACGAGGAAATTATTGTTCTTAATTTACAGTACTTCTCAATTGCCAATATCGACTAGCTTTTAACTATGTTGCATTAATAATTTTATGGTGTAATAGTTGGTTTCGTCAGTTTAAACTCTTTTATTTTTCAGGACTACCCTCTGTACGAGTTCATCGAATCTGTCAGAGGCCACCGACTGATAACCACCAGCGATGGCTATCGTTACTCTCAAATCAAAGTTAAATCTTGTAACGAGAGTCGTTACGAGACCAGCTCCGTGTCGAATAAGTCCCGTTGGCGTTGCTCGACACACACCAATTTTGGATGCAAAGCTGTCATGCATACTGTTAATGATCAGATTGTGTTTCTTAAAAATAATCATAATCATCGTCCACTGCTTTTTAGAAAGTGATGTAGCAACAGAAATAATGACTTAGGTGACGATTCACCCGCAAAAATTTTCATCCTAAGGTGAAACGTCCCCCATTTCAGGCGTCGAATCATCCTCAAGTGGTGTCGCTATTGGATGAGGACCTAGTTAGAGGAGTACACAGACCACTTACCCAATAGACATGAAATCAGTACAAATGACAATGCCAGATTCTGCCCCACCATCAACCGCAAGTTGTACAAGATAACGAATAAATGTAAAAATATGGATATACCCTGTATATAATATGTTTAATAAAAACGGATGTTTTTATTAAAGTTATTGGTTTAAATTAAAGTTATGTACAAGTTGCGAGTCGAAAAAAACAGCTTAATTCTTAAAATTCAGAAAATAGTAAGAAATCGAAGCGAATTATTCATTGTTTTTGTTATTATTCTATAGGAGTTGCGAGAGTAGTAGAAAATGATACTGATTATGATTATGCAATATGAAACCTGTAATAAGTCCCCAACAAAATGATAGGTACAGCTTAAATGGTCACTTAGTTTTGTAGGTGGGGCACAGCTCCATTGAAATGTGGTAATGTCTTTTGCAAGCGAAATTTTTTGTCAATGATGAGCGCATAGAGACGAAGCGGAGGACAGGGGTGCCGTATTAAAGAGACGCAATTTTGCGCTCATGTGCGGGGCAGGCAAGGACTCATGTTACAGATCTATGGGGTGAGTGGTCTTTGGAGGAGGAGGATGGACCTAGTTACTATTGATGTGGTCGATTCGGCCAAAATAAAAACATAGGTAGGTACTGATTATTTTTAATTGTATACAAATCTATCGCGGAATATTCTGTAGATAATTAGGGGGATAGGTAGGTACTCGATTACCGCGTAACTAGACTTGTAGATGAGAAGTAGACAATGAATGAGAATGAGAAGAAAACAACAATTTTGTCGCCGTAATTAATACGTCACTCAGAAGACAGATCCATATGCTCTGATTGTCCTGTATGAAAATTGTGGTCCTAAAAAAGTTGTGTTAGACGTTCCTGTAGTGTGTAAACTTTATATTTTAAAACAAATTCTTTTGCATGTGCATGGTGTGAATCTCAGAAAATTAACACGGATTTTTTTCCGAAGATTTTGAGTTTTCTTTCTTATATTCCTACCTCAAGTACTGTTTAAGTGAATGCTATTAGAATCCTAAAAAGATTTTAATAGAATCACTGATAAAGGATAAATTGCTGTGATTAAATTACAACCATGAATGACATTTTAAGGACGGCGCTAGACATGTCTTTGCATACATTTATGCATTTTGCATCATGCATGAGTAAAGTAGTAGTGTTATCATTATTTTAAAAGATGTGCTGCTGATAGTTTTTTTGCCACTGTTTCTCCTCAGCGTTGCGACCTTTTCCTTGCAAAGTGGTGTAAATGTAAATTCAAAAAATATGTTGACGTGCAAGAATGTACACAACGTGCTTACTTGCAATACAGAAATGTGACTTTGACATTACCTACCATTACATTACAGTATTAGGGCTATTACGGTTCTCAAAACGATCAAATCATACCATGTCATAGCGGCCGTGAAAGGGACAGTGCTTATGGCATTGGTGTAGCGGCGTCTCTGTTCGGCGCGCCATGACGTGGTATAATTTCATCGTTTTGAGAATGGTAATAGGGGGGCAGAATCTATAACTACGACGTCATAAAAAGCCGTCAATGAACACCGAATTTGAGTGTATTTGAGCGTCTTTGACTATGCCTGGCTCCACCCAGGGTCATACATACAACCAGCATACAACATTTTTTGGTTTTCTTAGTTACAATTCTAAATTAATCTCGTTTACACGTATATATATATTTTAATTTGTGTTACAGCTCTGCAGCCATATGCATTTGTTGACTCAATACACGGGAATCGACTGATATTGATCGGTGGATATAAATTCTCGGTGTGTAAACGTGTCCGGGACCGAGAGAAATCCATATGCAGGTGGCGCTGCGCGACCCACCACAGTCGGGGTTGTTTAGCTGCATTGCGTACTCTCAACGATAATGTAGTCTACATTAAAAACTCTCATGATCATCCTCAACCTTACCGTAAGATGAAATAAAGGCTACTTACTATTACTAGCTATAAAGCGGAACTTTTGGCACGTGTATGACTTTCAAAGGGGGCGCTGTTCGCCACGAAAGGTAACGTTTTACTTTACAAGTAAGCGGCGTTAGTTCCGATTTTTGCAAAATGCCAAAATACCCTTGTTGCTCTGTAGCTACTGTTTGTGTGCATGTGTGTGGCGCTAGGTTAGGGATCGGCCATTACTAACGTCTCAATATATTGTGCTATAGTCCATCAGCGTCGTGCTTGCCGTGCGCTAGGGGTACAGGCATGGCGGGGCGAGGGAATACGGTCTCGGCGGGGCTGCGGGCGGTGTGGCGGGAGGGCATGCGCGTCGCTTTGTATATAGTTACCTCGTCCCCGCCAACCCCTGTCACGCCGTGGGAGCGGCAAGCACGACGTTGACTATAACTTGATGCTCGAATGGGGAGATGTTAATAAAAAAATCTTGCATTTATTATTTCGTTCAGCGCGCTATTTTTAAACTGAAAAGTGTTTGACTCTTTGTGAATTTTCCTGAATTAAATTGTATTAAATTCAGTATATTTGTATATTACGAGTAACACATACTTAATCTTAAAATATTTAAGATATTTTGTACCAAAAATACAAATGATTAACAGACACGCCCTTCACTTGTGGCGATTCCAAAGTGTGCCATGTGATGTTTAATCGTCGCTATTACTCGCTCTTTTGATGAATTCGAGTGACCGTTTAGCTTTAGATTTGGAGGCCACGATATAACCACATCTAATGTGATCTTGAGGCTTGTAGGAAACTTATTTATTCATTATTGTGGATGTTTAACTCACTGTAATATTTATTACTTTCATAATTCTTCAAGGCGTTGATGTCAGCTTAGCAGAAACCGTTGGTGTTTTGATCATAATGTAAAGATGATGAACATTAAATTGAACTCACCATTTACTGGTTTAATTTAACAATTTATTCTTTAAAACATCAACGATTAAATGAAGAATAAATTGTGGAACTACAGTAGTAAACGGCGAGTTTACTAGTTTCATAATTTATTCTTCAAAACTAACTAACTGTTAAGTTGCCATATGAAATCAACTTATCAGAAGCCGTTGATCTTTTTAATGAATAAATTGTGAAACTCAATATTAAATATCTTAGAAATAAAGACTATAAAGTATTCTTCTACAAAAAAAATTGTGTATTGCGCTCTATGTGTGTGCGTGTCATATTTGGTTTTTAATCTATTAATAGTAAACATAATTTACATATTTTCTGTTATTTTATTAAACACTCCTGAATTTCTTCAAGATTTACAGAAGTTGCAATAAATAATAGGTATATAAACTTAAAATGATTGGTTAGTTAAATTACACTTCTAACTGTGTTAAAAGTTATTCATGAATTAAAATATTAAATTAACCCATTATTAATATTAGGCTTGTTTCACACGTACCACAACCGCAACCATGCGACAACTATAATACGTGGTATGACTCTGATTTGTACGAAAATTAATACTTAGTTTAATTCACAGTCGAATACAGAGATACAGTGGGCCTCAATAAGGTTGAGATTTTCTCAAAAACTGCTGGACCGAATGTAATAATTATTTTACAGTTTTAACTTTTATCTATCAAACAGTAAAATAACTTTTGCAATATTTCAAGTAGTTTTTTGAAAAAATCGCAACCTCAAAAACTCTCCTGTACATTTCTGTGTTCCACCGTGCATCATTTTGCCATCATCTGGAAATGCCTGATCAACTTTTTGACGTTGCGATGTGGTGCGGCTGTGGTACGCGACTTCCTAACAGTTTAATTCTTTTACAGATTCACGTCCATATAAATACGTGGTGTCCCACAGAGGCAATCGTCTGATATCCATGGGTGGGTTTCGGTTCTCACTCAAAAAGTCTATCAGTTCAAATGGTAAATGCACATGGCGCTGTGCTACACACCATAATCGCGGCTGCAAAGCTATTTTATACACCATTGACGACTCTATTGCAGCTGTTAAAAAGGATCATAATCATCCTCTACCACCAGATTTAAGACAAAGAAAACGCAAGTAAAGTGGCAGGCTGCGATATTGCTAGCCGAGGAAGTACAAATACAAAAATCCAAACATACAAGATGCTTTATTTACCAGAAAATATAAATTCGGGTCAATAGTTTTTGAGAAAATCTCAACCTTATTGAAGCCACCTGTATACTTATCTCAGTCTTCGACTGTACCATGATGACCTTAAAGTAAGCTTACTATAAAGTCGTCATGGTACGAAATAACAAAATATTATTGAAGTAATCCTGCTATAAGAGTTTATGGTAAGGGGGCAGGCGGTTAGCCCTCCAGAAAAAGGACTCGACTATTTTATGCCATTTGTCAATGTCAAAGTATCATAATATACACGTTCAAGTAAATCTTGCAGCATGATCTTCCTTTTTATTATTATTGATTGACTAAACCCTAAAATTCCTTTTGGTAAAGAAATAGCGATCAACATCCACCCATGACGAATCCTTGATAAAAGCACGAAACTTCACAAACGCGTACCTATTCTTTTGGACTCCAATAAACATAAATATTTAATTTATTGATGAATCTTATGAGATATTACAGGGCTTCTCAACATGCGAGTTTATGGAGTCTGTTAGAGGTAACCGCATGTTACTCGATGGTTACCGCTTCTCCCTGATGCGGACAAAAGCGAGAAATCCGCTGAGTAACAAACGTAGATGGCGCTGCTCCACCCATTGCAACGATGGATGTAAAGCGACGGTCCACACTATTGGCGAGGAGATAGTTTGGTGTAAAAATGAGCATAATCATAGTGCGACGTTAATCTTATATTATTGATGCAAAGGCAATCAACAGCGATACAAAGTTAAAATGTAAGGCTGGTTTTAGAGTCACGCTGACCGTCGGCGCTGATGACCCAATATGTATTGTTGCCCTGGATTCTTTTTGAATACCGCGTAACTGTCAGCACTGACAGTGACCTGCACTCTGCCTTGAAGGCAGTGCCTCAATGGAGCGTTCTAGTGTCGAGCCGAGCGGACGCGTTATTTTTACGCGTCTGTACTCCATGGACGATCAGCACGAAACTAAAGCGACTCATGGTAAGCATGAGTCGTCGTCAGCGTTGACGACCTACACGCTTAGCTGTCAGCGCCGACAACCAGCGTGACTCTACACTGGCCTTAGTGATAAGTGCTAAATGGTATGCCCAATGAGACTATCATCATCATCATCATCAGTCTATTTATATTGCCCCACTGCTCGGGCACAGACCTTGCCTTACATCGAGGGAGCTGGGGCCATGATCCACCACGCGGGCCCAGTGCGGATTGGCGAATTTCATATGCCTTAGATTTTTTCTTCTTCTACGGCATGCAGGTTTCATCATGATGTTTTTCCTTCACCGTTTCGAGAGCACTCGGTAAATGTACATAAGTTTTTCCGTCGAAAAAACCGAGGATAACTCATTGGTACATGGCTGCCCTGGCTGGGAATCGAACCTAGGACCTCCGTATCGCAAGTCCATTGACCCAACCACTGAGCCACCGAGCTCTCTTCTAATTAGACTATAGTCACAGTATAAGTGTACAAAAGTAATTTTTAAACTGTAGAGAATGAGACTGTAGAGACTGCTTCATATTTTTAAGTATTAGTAACACTATTCTAAGGCGAAGATTATGTATGCCAGCGCAGGAATAATGTAGAGATACCGTATGAAAATTTTTGGTTTTCTTAGTTACAATTTAAAATTAATCTCGTTTACACGTATATAGATATTTTAATTGTGTTACAGCTCTGCAGCCATATGCATTTGTTGACTCAATACACGGGAATCGACTGATATTGATCGGTGGATATAAATTCTCGGTGTGTAAACGTGTCCGGGACCGAGAGAAATCCATATGCAGGTGGCGCTGCGCGACCCACCACAGTCGTGGTTGTACAGCTGCGTTGCGTACTCACAACGGTGAAATATTCTACATTGCAAACTCTCATGATCATCCTAAACCTTACCGTAACATGAAATCAGCGAGCGTAGTACTGGATCGCTCTTCTGAAGAATCCGAGTGACAGTTTAGACTTAGATTTAAGGCGCTGACATGAGCCAACTAGCGCCGCCAATCTTAAAAAAATCATATCTTCCAATATAATCAATTTTATTAAAAAAGCTACGTTCACATTGTTTATTGCTATAAATATTATTTTTTAAATGCTT
This sequence comes from Tachystola acroxantha, assembly GCA_963506565.1. Lineage (NCBI taxonomy): Eukaryota > Metazoa > Arthropoda > Insecta > Lepidoptera > Oecophoridae > Tachystola > Tachystola acroxantha. The sequence continues at coordinate 10,913,458 of OY735879.1, forward strand.
ATTTGTAACGTGATTCAATGTAGGTAAGTTGTAGTTCACAAATGTGCCAGAAACGGCCGTTTTTCGCAATTATGTGAACTACAACTTACCTACATTGCATCACGTTACAAATAAGCAACCAATGTGAACGTAGCTTTTTTAATAAAATTGATTATATTGGAAGATATGATTTTTTTAAGATTGGCGGCGCTAGTTGGCTCTAGGAAGGCTCTTAAGCAACCGCTTCACATCTAATGTGAAGATTGGGGATTCTTGGTGAAACTTAATCACTCATTATGGAGATTGGAGGATGTTCAACAAACTGTAACATTATTTTCTTAATTTATTCTTCAAACGTTGATTGATGTCTGCTTATATTTTGATCAAATGTAAAACTGATAAACTTTGAATTGAACTCACCGTTTACTAGTTTAATTTCACAAATGTGAAGACGTTATAAATTATGATACTAGAAACCTCACCATTTACTGGTTTAGTTATTTTATTTTTATTTTATTTTATGAAATAGGTTACCCACAGGGTGTACACCAAAACAATTACAGTGTAATAGTCCACAAAATAATTATGCTAAGTATCACCCCAATTATAGGCAACAACAGCATGCTTAGAAATCCAAGGAAAAGGTTACAATGTATATCGATCTTAACAATTAAAATAAAATTCAACAAATTTAGAAAACATTTCAGTAACTAACCTAACAAACAAACAAAAATCTGTTTGAAAAATCTGTTACTGATGGGAGGCAACCGCTGCCTCTTTAGAATCATCAATATCTATAATATGTGCCTTAAATCTACCCAAGCTATCGGAACAAATATCAATGTTAATTTTCTTACTTAAAGCGCTATACTGCCTCATTAACCTGTTCAATGGTGAAAAGTGCCCTAGATTCGTCCTGGCTGATCGATCAGAAAAGAGAGAATAAGTTCCAGCCCGAGGCAACCTCGGTGGTACTCGTATATTAAGTTTGGAGATCAGGGTGGGCGAATCCAGGACACTGTTCACAGCTTTCCAAAGGAAAATGTTGTCCAGCAGATGTCTTCGGTCAGCCAGAGATGTCATCTTAAAATATTGCAAGCGCTTATTGAAACTAGTTAGCAATTTATTCTTTAAAAACATCAACGATTAAATGAAGACGTTGAAGAATAAATTGTAGAACTAAAGTTGTAAACGGCGAGTTTACTAGTTTCATAATTTATTCTTCAAAACTGGTTTGGGTTAAGTTGCCATATGAAATCAACTTACCAGAAGCCGTTGATCTTTTTAATGAATAAATTGTGAAACTCAATATTAAATATCTTAGAAATAAAGACTATAAAGTATTCTTCTACATATTTTTTTTCGTGTATTGCGCTCTATGTGTGTGCGTATCATATTTGGTTTTTAATCTATTAATAGTAAACATAATTTACATATTTTCTGTTATTTTATTAAACACTCCTCAATTTCTTCGAGATTTACAGAAGTTGCAATAAATAATACATAAACTTAAAATGATTGGTTATTTAAATTACACTTCTAACCGTGTTAAAAGTTATTCATGAATTAAAATATTAAATTAACCCATTATTAATATTAGGCTTGTTTCATACGTACCACAACCGCAACCATGCGACAACTATAATACGTGGTATGACTCTGATTTGTACGAAAATTAATACTTAGTTTAATTCACAGTCGAATACAGAGATACAGGAGGCCTCAATAAGGTTGAGATTTTCTCAAAAACTGCTGGACCGAATGTAATAATTATTTTACAGTTACACAGTTTTAACATTTATCTATCAAACAGTGATAGAATTTTTGAAATATGTCAAGTAGTTTTTGAAAAAATCACAACCTCAAAAACTCTGCTGTACATTTCTCTGTGTTCCACCGTGCATCATATTGCCATCATCTTGAAATGCCTGATCAACTTTTTGATGTTGCGATGTGGTGCGGCTGTGGTACGCGACTTGCTAACAGTTTAATTACTTTACAGATTCACGTCAATATAAATACGTGGTATCCCACAGAGGCAATCGTCTGATATCCATGGGTGGGTTTCGGTTCTCACTCAAAAGGTCTCTCAGTTCAATTGGTAAATGCACATGGCGCTGTGCTACACACTATAATCGCGGCTGCAAAGCTAAGTTGTACACCATTGACGACTCTATTGCAGCTGTTAAAAAGGATCATAATCATCCTCTACCACCAGATTTAAGAAAAAGAAAACGCAAGTAAAGCGACATGCTGCGAAATTGCTAGCTCTAGTGAATTCCGAGGAAATACAAATACAAAAATACAAACATACAAGATGTTTTATTTACCAGAAAACAATGTTTATTTGCTAACGAACTCTATCACTAGATTAAACTGACTACGAATTTGGTTACGTTACACCCTGTATAAGTATATTTAGAAATAAAAAATTTTTTAAATCAATCAATCACTGAGTTGAAGCCGTTACCGCACGCGCGTTTGTTTGTATGCGTTGTACGTTTGTGTGTGTTTGACTGGGATAGACTTCATCATATCTATAAATTGTATGAATGCATCTCTATCCCGACTCTAAGCTCCGTTACTACAAATACTAAGTACGTCTTCAGTTTAATTATAATCTGCTTTTAAATTTTTCGTCTAGCTTCACAGACGGGATCGGTTTTAATGTTTCGTACTTTTGTTACAAGTTAAGTAATTTCTTTATTTACACAAACTTATTTTATGATAAAAACAATGATTTTAATAATAAAAAATACTTACACCTAAACAAGAAATTGAGGCCAAATCGCTGCCCTGCGGGAGAGTTCCCAAAAGGCTGGCGACGTTACCTCGTTGTATAGCAAGTTATATACGTTGGCGGAGGTAAGCGCTCTAGCGCTTTGGTCACCAGATGAGTCAATTAGGCGCGACGACTGTTCCTTGAACAGTCGCTGCGCCTCTGGTCCCATGGTCTCAACACCAAACGGCGCTGCTTGAGGCTTTCCGCGAAGCCGGCCGCGCCCGCCGCCCTTTTCGTGAGCTGCACAGAGTTATAAGTGAATGAAAATTAATTAAAACTTAAATACTAAAAGTTCCGTTGTTTCAGATATACCACCATACGTATTCATAGATTCGAGATTTGGGAATGCGCTCATATCTATGCAAGGGTATAGATTTTCCGTGAAGAAAGCCAATGATAACTCGAGGAGGTCGTCTTGGCGTTGTGCCACCCACCACCGTAGGGGTTGCAGAGCCCTTATTTTCACTGACCACGATAAAGTCATTCGTATGAGGGGTGCACACAATCATGACATCCCTAAAGCTTACAGTGATTTTAAGGCCTGATGCACACATGCCACTACCGCAACCATGCGACAACTAATGCGTGGTCGGGTGCTAATTTGTATGAAAACGAATGTTTTCTCTTCCATCATTCTAAATAATATGTTTAAATACTCATTAATAACTTGATTCAAGTTAGGTAAATTCAAGTTAAGGTAAGGGCAAGGCCTTTTTTGTACATTTTTATGCCAAAAATCTGACATTGATGAGATTTGAGCGTTAGTAAAATAGTTGCAGTTTACCCCCCAATCGAAGAACTAATAAAACTGATTTCAAAAGTATCCTCCATTGATCTCCTATAAACAATTAGATTACAAAGGTCTTAACTAACTTTTAAGCTCTTAACTTACTAAAACAATTTAAAAAAACATCCAAATAAGGGTCCATTGTTAACGTCCAAATAATGTCCAATAAAGTAAATGAGGGTCCATTCTACGTTTGGATCTTCTTTGCGCTCGGACATTTTTAGAAGGCAGACTGTGTATCTAGTTGTTTATAGGAGATCAATGGTATCCTCAGTATAATTATAGAATACGTAATTGTGATTTCATTTAGGCAATAAAAATTATGCATGTGTTTTTATATTTAATATAAAATATAAATAAATACAAAATCAGTAACGGGCGCCCACTGCGGGCAGTGAATGTCGCTCGGAAATTATTGTATTTTATCTACTTGCACATAAATAGTTTTTTTAAAGATGTTTGAGAATTCATTGATTTTATTAATGTATTTTTAATTAATTAATTAAATAAACTAATCAATTAATATTATATGTTGAATTAAAAAATATACTTTTGTTTTGAGGGAAACCTGTATCTTGACAAGACAGTTTCGCCATATATGTATGTGCCCTAATACTGTTTTCCAGTGGACAACCAAGTGTTGTTTATTTTAAGTAATAACTCACTAGAGCTTTTAATTGTAATAAAATATGTTGTATATTTATTTTAGTTTTATTTATATACGTACGGTAGAACACAGAGAAAGGTGTACAGGAGAGTTTTTAAGGTTGAGATTATTTCAAGAACTACTTGACATATTGCAAAAATTATTTCACTGTTTGATAGATATAAGTGAAAACTATGTAACTGTGAAATAATTATTAAATTCGATCCAGTAGTTTTTGAGAAAATCTCAACCTTATTGAGGCCCCCTGTATACTTATATCTGTCGTCGACTGTCTGTCTGTCTCTGTTGTCTTTCAGTACTCGTAACCGACTTTTATGTTTTCCATTTTCGCGAGAAAAAGGTGTGTCTTGTACATTTTATATATCGATCACCTGAATGATTTGTGTGAGACGGTCATTTTATTAGATGATAAATGAAAAAAAAAATCATCACGACTGGGATTCATTTTCTTATTTAACCGGAAAGCTGTAGAACAAATGTCGTTCACAACATTACTTTTAACTTGTAGTCATTTATTATAAATAAATAAAAATAACTTTATTCGTATTATCGTAATACTAAAAATAGATATAATAAGAGAATGGGTCGAGGCCTCAGCACGGGTGCTGTTTTTCAGGCTCCGCCAGAGAGTCTTGCTGCCACTTACATGCTAACAACCTATGTATGTTACCTATAATATTAATTAATTATCACTATTTATCACTTTTAAACTTACACCGTTTGTAAACTTAACGTTTTCATTTTGACACATGGACGTTATACATTGCTGCTATGTTTTTGCAAGTTTTAACAAACGACAGCGAAACGCAGCAATGTATATCTTTCAAGTGTCAAAATGAAAATGATAACCATAACGATTGAAGTCGCGGTCACCCCCCTGGTATAACATTACAGTAATTCCCTTTTTATTCCGTTAATATAAGATTTGGAACTCTAAATACAGTAGGTACAGGTATTAATTTGGGTTTCTCTTTTCAGGAAAGATACCCCCCTACGAATACGTGGAGTCTATGAAGGGTAACTGCCTGATATTGATTGAAGGTTATCGTTTCTCCATAAAGAAGCATAATAAGAAACTAGACAAGTACACCTGGCGTTGCGCGACCCATCACCACCGCAAGAAATGTAAAGCCATCTTGTATACCCTGAGTGATAAGGTTATTAGCATGAAAAATCATCATAATCATCCGCCACCAAAGGCAAAATAATCACTCAATGGGAAGAACAATACAAAAATGGCCACTGCGAACTAGATAGTCAATCTGTCAACCAATACAAGTTATTTTATTATAGCAGTTAAAACCAGCCTTAAAACCTGATTAATATTTTTGATTGGATAACAATATTTTTTTAATGATAAAATACAAGTGTTTTATTATTTACAATCGACTGATTTTTAGGCATAAAAATTATGTCAGTCCCATGATCAAGGCGAACCTAGCTCATATTTCAAAATCTATCAAGCCTTCATTGGGTCTTGATAATAATTTTTGTGACGTCATCATCGGCTCCGTCAGCCTTAAAGCAACACAATCAATCAGTAATCTTAGAATGTTTGAATTAATTCACGTATTAAATGGTACTTAAGAAAAGAATATATTTAATCAATTTCAATTAAGTAGTAATTAATTACACACGTGACCATAATGCTGGCATGTATTTCATTCAAAGAAACAGTACAGAGGGGAAATGCTATATAAGTATTCGGGCCCGTTGCCTGGCAACGGTGATCGGTTGTACTATTTGTAATGCAAGCCATTCAGATAGTTCAGCCGACCTGTGGTACGTACGGTGGAATACAGAGTAAGAGATTTTCTCAAAAACTACTTGACCTATTGCAAAAATTCTTACAATGTATGATAGATAAAAGTTAAAACTATGTAGCTGCAAAAGAATTAATAAATTCGGCCTAGTAGTTTTGAGAAAGTTATAATTTAGTTATGTTCTATAACTGTAATTATAATTAATTTATGTAATTTTACGTAAGTAAGTATTAGTATAGGTAGGTGGGTTCGTAGGTAATTATATTAGTGACTCATGTTCTAAAATTATAAATAGTAGAAACACATTTTAGTAAATACTTCACTTAATATACTTAGTATCTATTATTTTAAATAGTATGATTTTTCTAAAATATATTGTCATTAAATGATTGAAATAAGATGTCATTAATTCCATTGAAAGCACATTATGTTTACCTACTCGTATTATATTTCAATGTAACCTTTTCCGTTAAATTAAAAAATTTTGTGGGTAGTTATTTTATGATAAATGTTATTATGTTTAATTCTTTTTATTTATAGGTTTAGTTTTAATTCAGTTCTAATTTTTTAAACTTTAATATAGGTTTTCTGTACTTATATTTTAATATTAGTTTAAGATTTATTACAATAAAACTAATATCTCAAAATTGTTTTATTAGGTACTTACATGTTTTTAATGTATAGTCTGTTATTTCCCACTGCTGGGCAAGGACTTCATCCAGGCCCTTTCCAGTCTTCATTCACATGTAAGACTTAATTATTATACACCATTGTAAAATAAAATCACACCAGTTACCTACTTGCCATAAAAGATAACCTGAGAGTTACTCGCTAACTCTTATATTAGGTAGGCAATAAAACCTACCTACCTAATATAAGTTTAACTCTTTAAAACTGACTGGATGCAAAAGGCCGAGAATCGGGTTGAGTGACGTGCTTTGGGAGAGGCCTACGTCCAGCAGTGGACTGATATGAGCTGATGATGAAGAGTCAACTTTACATTATCACTGTCACTCATAATAACCCTACTAAAAATATACTACATCGCATAAGAGTGAGGTGGACGTCTCGCTTAGGCCACGTACACACTGACAGGCGCCTTGCTTAGCACCTAGAGCCTAGCGTGTCACCTAGTGAAACGAACGTTCTACAATCTTCCCAACCGGTCGCACTGCGCGCTTGGCACCTTCACTGGGTGACACGCTAGGCTCAGGGCGGTGCGCTGCGTCAATTTTTACTAGCCGTCAATGTCAGATTTTTGGCAAAAATTAGTAATGACACTTCACGCGGGCTTTGACAGGACAAAAAAGGCCAGCCGGCTAACCCCCCTTGGCGCTAAGCCTGTCAGTGCTTACATGGCCTTACCAACCATTAATATTAGCATACTCCGGAATCGCAACAACTATTTAACTAAAATACATACCACCAAATACTTCCTTAATAAAGACGCTAATAAGGTTCTGTTTTCAGGAATACCTCCATACGAGTACACAGAGTCTGTGAAGGGTAACTGCATCATTGCGATACAAGGCTATCGCTTCGGGATCAAGAAACACAACGAAAGATCTGATAGGTACACGTGGAGGTGTGCTACTCATCACCGCAAGGGATGTAAAGCTACTATGTACTCGATTGGAGACAAAGTAGTGCGACGTTTAAACAACCATAACCACGAACCACCGACTGGCAAAAGAGGGAGAAAGAAAAAAAAGTTGAGCAAAGAGGAGCTGTCAGATTAGTTTAATTTTTTTTATATTTTTAATCAAGTAATGTTTAGTTAAATATATTGTAGATACATACTCGCAAAATGTATTATTAGTGAAGGTTTTGTAAAGCTATTAATGAATTCATTCGGGAAAAGGGAGCAAAGAAGAAGTATGAGATATTTTATTTATTTGATTTATCGGGAGGTAGACATCAAAGCAGATCAAGTGTAACATTTTGCGTGGCGGACCCGTGACACCACCGGTGGTGTCATGGGGATTTTTCAATCCCCATGGTACCATCGGTGGTACCATGGGGATTATTTTTATAACATGATACCACCAAGTAATAGAGTCCCTAATAAAGTGCATTTGATTTTTTTTTCTCATTCGCAGTAGGTGCGTACATACTATACTGTACTATATTCTACGCATAAAGTTAGATTTTTTTTTCTCTACGATTCACTAAACTAGGGGTATCTCACACTGCTTTAGAAATTAATAAAGTCGAGGTCCCGCTACAATTTTAAAACTTTATATTAGCGGATTATGCAGACGAAAACACACGTATATTGATTTATAGTTCTGAAGAATTGGACCGTTCTTATTATCTGCGTCGTAAGTGTTGAAATCGTACTGCAAGGTGCTCCCATTGATCTACTGTTGTCCGTACGTACAGCTAAATTAAATCTGGTATGCTCTACTTCTATCCGGGGATTGTAAAGCTACTTTAACTTGGATTGGGGACAAAGTAGTCATAATAATAACTATGAACCACCGACTGGTAAAAGGGGGGAGAAAAATATGTCGAGCAAAGATGAGCTGCTGTAATTTTTTATGGTTTATCTGTTTATTAATCAGAGTTAAAGATATTAAATTTAATAGAGTTATACTTAGATGTTTGGTAGTTATCGGCGCTGGGTTTGTAAAACTATTATGTATTCGATTGCTAACTAAATATATAACCTTCTGAACTACGATAATCATGAACCACCGACTGGCAAAAGGGGGAGAAATAAAAGTAAGTTGAACAAAGAATAGTATCAATCTAAAAAAATTGTTTCGTTTATTTTTGTTTTAATTGGGATTTTAGGTTCATTTTATATTCTCTTATTATTAGTCGTTAAAGCTTAATATTTAAGTATAATACGGTCACAATAGACATTTGAGGTCGCAGTGACCCTTGGACTTTAACCAACACCTGGCATCAAATAATTAAGTATAATCTAATGTAGAATTAAGTTTAATTCTAAGGCCGGTGTTTGATTTTTGTTATAGAATTTCTATTTTCAAATACAACGATTTTATTATTTTAAAAAGAGTTTACTTTGTACCTACATGTAAGTGCTTGTTGCATTGTATTTACGAATATATACTCGTTTTCAAGGTACGTAAATTATATTATGTTCTAAGATATTTAAAATACGTCACTTAACCTAGTCGTCCTTAAACCACTGTAAATTCAAGTCCTTTTTAGGGTTCCGTGCCTCAAAAGGAAAAAAAGGAACCCTTATAGGATCACTTTGTTGTCCGTCCGTCCGTCTGTCTGTCAAGACCTATATCTCAGAAACTCGTAGACGTATCAAGTTGAAATTAATACCAAATACTCAACTCTGCAACCTCGTGCAGCCATGAAAAAATTAACCCTTTAGGTTACCGTAATCAAAAGATATGCCCGTATATGTCGAAAACTTAAAAAACTCAATACCTATAGGGTACTTCCCGTTCACCTAGAATCACTACTTACAGCATAATCAGAAATAAGTTTGAACTCTATCTAATAACCAATAAATCAGTCCCCCATTTCCTTCATAATATGTTAACGATTCTTGTTGTTCTTTTCAGAATTAGTCTTCATAGAGTCGCAGAGAGGACATACGATGATTCAAGTCGGATTTCATACGTTTAGTTTGGAGAAAAGGACTCTATCTGGACGCAAACGCCGTTGGAGATGCTCTACACACAATTCTAAAGGATGCAAAGCCTTCGTAGCTACTCTAGATACAACCATAATCACACTGAATAATGTTCATAATCACTAATTAATTAGTGATAGTTTTAGGTCATAAAAGTGGACGTTAAAATCACTATAAGTTGCATTTAGGTCACAGAATCACGCCTAATATCATCTCAAAATCAGTGGCTTTGATTTTTTCCCCTCAATGTTACAATCGCAGAATCTTAATAAATATGTTTTGATATTTTCTTGCATATACGCTATGCGAAACGAAAATCTAAATGATAAATGGAGATTTTTTTTTCATCGCGTTCTTTTCATCATTTGGTTCGAATCCCGGTCGTGATGAAATATTTTCTGCATTTATCATTCATAAATATAATTTGCGATATTTTAGAAATAAATATTTGTATGTATTAAGTAGGAACAAATATGGCCTGATGGTAATTGATGCTTTGACTTTCGTTACCGCTATTACAATATATAAAAATGTACAGGATTGGTTTTAGCTAACGAAAAACGAAATACCGTTTTTTCTTTCTATTCTAGTAGCGTTATCGAAAGTCAATGCCACTTGGCTAAGGACGAAGCTCGTAATTAAGAATTACACTGGCTGATTTAATATTTACAACGGAATACAGTTAACGAATTTATTGTAATGAGTTTTTATTATTACCTATTTTGTAACAAGTTTTTGAGTATATTTTTGTGATTACTAACTAAAATATAATACTTTAGTAAGCGTTTTAAACGTGTAATGGCTCCATGGTTAAAATATATATTTGTTTTTAACATTTGTGTTTTATAAAAGGTTTGGTTGGACATATTCTAATGACATGTTATCTGGTAACAATTGTATGACCGACTATACCTAAGGTAAGGTTGGTCAGGTAATAAAAAAAATGTTTTCTTTTCAGGTACTGCCTTATGGGAAGCGAATGGGAAGAACTCAAACCAACGAGGGTATAGATAATATTTCGGATATTGATAGATAGTGTTACATAACCAGTATAAGCTGGCCCGGCCCCGGTTAACTTCGCTATGCTGGTTTATACTGGTTAAGCAATCGTTCGATTCTGTTCGATCCAAATATCTAGGCAGAATAGGGGTGCAGGCTACCACATCCAAAAGAGAGACGACGGAATTCCATGTGTAGCATTCAACAGCGAAACTTTACATTATTCCCAAGATTCCGTAATTGTTTTTCGAGAGTCGTTTGTACGATGAACGTTTTTAGGGTTCCGTGCTTAGAAATGATAAAAGGAACCCTTATAGGATCACTTTGTTGTCCGTCTGTCAAGGCCTATATCTCAGAAACGCGTGGACAGATCAAATTGAAACTAATACCAAAAACTCAAGTCTGCAACCTAAAGCAGCCGTTAAAAAATAAACCTTATACGTTAAGGGAATAAAAAGATATGGCCGTTTATGTCGAATTTTGACGCATATTTGTATGAAAGCGCAAAAAATTCAAAACCTATAGGACTTCGCGTTAACCTATAATTATGAAATTTGGCAAGAAGCCTAGGTCTTACAGCACAAGTAAAGGAAAAAATCCGAAAACTGTAAATTTGAAGTTACATCCCTCCAAAAATATTTTTTTTTGTTATTACAAACGATGATCAACTAATCAGGAGTATGTCGATGTATGGACATAATATTTTGATAATGGCAAAAACAAGTTGGTCTCTAGGTAAATCTAGTTTATCGTTTCGTTAGAGCAAAGTTACGGGATTAAGTTGCGTTGCATGTAAGCAAGACTCGCACTTGGCCGGTTGTATTTCGTAAGAACAATTCTTCGATAATGTATTGCCCGAAAGATTTTGTCCGAATGAACGGTTCCTTGAAGAACTATTGCTGGAAGGTTGTTTTTCGATTTTGCATATGCTCGAAAGTCAGTCAGTTAGTTCAACGATGGGCCATGCCGTGATGGGTGGCGAACCTCATCGCGGTATTTGTAGATCACTTCTTCTGAGCCCCTCCGTGCCTCGGAAAGCACGTAATGCAGTTAGTCCCGATTGCTATCGCAGATAATAGTTGTCAGGCCACGACAGAGACCTACGGGCGGCATGAATAACTCACTGATAATAGGTTTGGTCAATGAACCACACGAGAATAGAAACTGTCGTAGAAGATTTTTTTTACCCAAATTACCTTAGAGGTATGATTCTGTATTCTTCTTCTTCTTCTTTCTCAGCATACAGCATCCCGCTCCTGGGCATATGCCTCTCCATGAATCCTCCATGTGGGCCGATCCCAAGGTCGTCTGGTCCACACCGAGCCAGCAACCCTCTTGATGTAGTCGGACCATCTGGCTGGTGGTCTGCCCACGCTTCTTCTACCCGTCCGGGGTCTCCACATTAGAACGCACTTACTCCATCGACCATCGTTTCGTGATTCAATTTCAACTAACAAAAAATCCTTAATTCTTTTTCAGATACATACGACTCACCCAAATACATCAAATCGATTCGGGGCAACGCTTTGATTCTGTTATCCGGATACAAGTATTTTCAGAAATCTATTACATATGCTGCCAATGTAACTAAAATGAGATGGCAGTGCACTCGCTTTAATCGAGGCTGCAGAGGGAATTTGTGGAGTGAAGACAATCGTATTACACAATTGAACGTGAATCATAACCATGAACCTCCAATATAAGGTCGTGCCTATGTTTGGATGGGGCGAACTGGGCTTTGACGTCTCCTCGTTGCTCCGGCAGGGTCTTATGAAGTAGGACCTCGGGGCAAATATTCTCGCACAATTAATAACGATTCTGTAATGATTGGTACAATGATTGTGCAGTTTTCTAACTCTTTTCTTCTCTTCATTCCGGTTCTATTTTTTTTGGTGTAAGTACCTACTCTTTTTTGTGTAGTGTTTTTGTCAGTAATATAATACTTAGTATTTTATTCGGTACCAGAATTAGAATTTACACTTTTGTCTTAATACTAAATATATTTAAGTACATAATTAACAAGAACAACTATTTTCTTAATAAAAGAATACTTATAACTAAAACTGACGGGTTTCAATAGATTAAAGAAAATGTTCATATTCATTTATTTGGTAAATATTTCATCTACATGTCATTAAATAAATTTAAACTATTATTAATAATTAATTTAAAAACGTACACAACAAACAATAATTGTAGATATGAAAACTAATTCCAGTGTCTCTCTGCCACTGGACTGAAAATAATATAAAACATTTGGCTGTTATTCATAAACGTGATTCAAATTCATTTATTCATTCATAATGCATGAAACATTACAGACATTATGCCTAAATCGTTACATACATTTAATTATTTAAGTTTAATATAATACATTATGGTCATTTAATTTTTAATTTTTAATGATTTTTAGTGATTTAAAGTTACGCCAACGTCTAGGCCCCCTTTCTAAATGTGAAAGGGATAGCAACACGATTTAAGTGCAGTGAGGTTTAACTTATGAATAACAATATAATACAAAACGGCCGTTTGTCGTAATTATGCAAAGTACAACATGTCGAAATTATAAAAACGTAACGTATTTCAGACGTACCAGTATTCACGAAATCTGTTAGAGGCAGACCGCTAATTCTTCTCTCTGGATACAAATACTTTTTGAAAGGAGATTTGAAGTCCGTCAGGAAGAGATGGGCATGTTCTACACACAGCGGCCCACGCGCATGCAAAGCAATCTTAATTACTGTCGAAGATAACGTAATTCAACAGAGATACCAACATAATCATGATCCAATATTTTAGTAACAATTTATTCACTTACACAAACACTATAAATGTATGAGACCGATAGAGGATCTGTTCCAGAATGTCCAAATCTCAAAGTCCTAAAATGTCCAACACCTATGTCCCAATGCTGTAAATGTCCAAATCCCAAAATGACCAATTTTTGGTATATACCAACCGCTGTCTGTTTGTTCCGGCTAATCTCCGAAACGCCTGGACCGATTTTGAAGGGGCTTTCACTAGCAGATAGCTGATGTTATAAGGAGGCACTTTTTCTTTATCCCGGGAAATTTTTATGTTCCCTCGGACGACAGCTAGTGTAAGCGTAAAATTGATCATTTAGGGAATTGGTCAATCTGGGATTTTGGTCACTCTGGAAATTGGGACATTTTGGGATATAGTCAATTTGGGACTTGGTCATTCTGGGACATTGGGGGACTGACTGATTCGAGACCTGGTTCATAAACGATTTTGAGCGCGAACTAGTAAAATATATAGAAAAAAGATATGGGATTGACATTTGCTAATGAAAAAGCCAAAGCCACCAAAAGAACGAATGCCCTCAAACGACTGCGGATTAAAACGCTCTCAACAGTGTATAGTATGCAGAGAATCCTGAATTACTTCGTCCATATTGATAAGAGACCCAGATAATTTCGAGAAGCTATTTGTTGTTGGCAAAATTGATGGAAAGAGATCGCGTTGAAGGTCACCGAACGTTGGGCGGATCAAGTTTAGAGTTTGTCAGGCCTATCAGTGGCCACTGCCCTGAAATGGGCTGAGGACAGAAATTGAGAGAAGAGTTTTGTGGATAGCCTTATAAGGGATTTCCAACCGTGACACGACATAAGTATTGAAGAACACGACTAAGACGAAGAAGAAAAAGCAAATGTCAATGCTATATTCTTTCTATTCTACTATCGTCAACCAGTTAAACTGTTTTTAAATAGGTGTAAGTAATGTACCTTTTATTTGCGAAAAATAAATGATATGATAGTCATAGCCAATTGACTAAGCTCTCTGAACAGTTGAGATTTAGCGAAAATGTTACTTTGTGTAAATCTTTCTGAAAAATGTACCTAAATTTTGTATAATAAAGAATTATCTTTGTTAAAATGCATTTGACTGCGGTGGCGTTGATCCGCTCATATTTTCCCACACAAGCGCGATCTGCACGCGGCTTGCGGCCTCCGGCCAGTTGAAACGCATGCCCCGCCCCATTTTCTTCCGTCGTTAACGTCCAGTAGATAGCGGATTGCGGCCTAGGCCTCAGATCACTTAGCCATACATAGTACAGTCGAATACAGAGATAAGTATACAGGGGCCTCAATAAGGTTGCGATTTACTCAAAAACTACTGGACCGAATTTAATAATTATTTTAGAGTTACATAGTTGTTTGATAACAATGACAGAATTTTGCAATAGATCAAGATTACATTGTATGTACTCTTAACATATCATTTATTCAACTGTCAAGCTTAAAACTAATACAATAATATACTTATAACTAAATTATCCGTTGAACCTTCGTCAATCAAATAACCCGCCCCTTGTCATACCCGGGGCAAAGGTTCCCGTAACGCTCGCGGCGCGGCGTTGCCGCGCTGTATAGCTATGGCCAACCTTTGCACCAGGTAGGACCCGGAGCGAGAGTCACAACCCCTCTCTCTAAGGCGACGGCTCAATATATCAAGATAGATCAAGTGGATTTAGAGAAAATCTCAACCTTAAAAACTCTCCTGTAGGTACACGTTTCTGTGTTCCACCGTACCTATTCATCTTATATTTAATACTCACATAGCAACCAGGCCTTACTTATTAATACTGATAATAATTAAACATCAAATTATTTTGAAGTCACTACCTATATTTAATTTTCAGATCCGGACACACCAGTATTTACGATGTCACTCCGTGGGAAACAGCTGATTCTTCTGTCTGGTTTTAAATATTATCAAAAAGACATGAGAGTTGTAGGTAACTGTCGTAAGAAAACATGGCGGTGCTCAACACACGGCGGTCAGCGCGGCTGCAAAGCTATATTACACACATTGGACGATACTATTGTTAAAATGAGTTGTGAACATAACCATAGCCCTCCCAAGCAACATAACTTATAGGTATTACGGCGGGAGATCCAATACGATTAAAGTTATGGCTACAATATGCACTGTTGAGCACCTCATTTGGCACTATAGAGTGCTAAAAATTATTTCAACAAACAAAAAAACTCGACTGCAAAAAAAACTATCCCTTTTTGATTATTTTTTATACCCTATGACACTCCCGTAATAAAGACGAATCTAACGATACCTCATACATACACCAAATCCAAGAAGTCGTTTAGGCTACAGGATGGCAGTAAAGAATGGACATACATATCCGAAAAACATTACCCTCCTTCTGGGGCAGTCGGGTAAAAATTGACCCTAAAGTAGCGACGACAGAGAGATTTATATCTACGTCTTATGCAGACTTCCCATGGTGCGCGAAATTGCGTATCCCCACGCACGGTGGACCAGCGCGGATGGCCACGCACCGCGCACCAATGCTTTTCCCACGTGTCGGTCCTATAGTCACGCACCGCTACAGACGCGTCTCTCTCTTCCCGCCGTGCGTGGTGCGGGCTGGTCCGCGTCCGGCCGCAATATAGCGCACCGTAGAAAAGCAGCATTATGCCGATATTCATTGACAGTTTTAAGTGCAAGCTAAGTTTGAGTTCTGTCTTACTACTGTCACAGGTTTCATTCACTAAGGATATAGGCCTTCTCAGGAGTTCTAGAAGAAATCTAAGGTCACAGAATTCAGACTTGGAGCGTTTTGGGTTTCAAAAAGAGGATATTCTCAATTCCGGTTTTTATTACCTATATTGTACTACGAGTAACATTATTCAATGTGTTTCAACATGTTATGTGAATATAATTTTTGTACCGTAATTGATGGCTTAACTCCAAACTTATTTAATATAAATACCTAGGAATAAATAAATATTAAACCAAAGATTTCCAACCAAAGATGTGATATTCTTATTCTTACCTACCTACTTCTGAAGTTTTGACAAGTTTAAACGAAGTGGAATTTTTTATTAATTACTTCATTTGTATGTAAGTTGTGATAACCCTATTAGAAAATGCAACTAACTTGGATTACAAGACTATAGATGCAAGAGCAATGTGTTGGAAATGAGACGACAAATGTTTCACTAAAACATCGGAGCGTGAAGTGCCATTTCAGTGACTTTGCATCTATTATTTATATTCCAAGCCATCTACTTAATCCATTGATCTTCTATAAACAACTAGATACACAAGGGTCTTACTAAAACAATTTAAAAAACGTCCAAATAAGGGTCCATTGGCAAATGAGGGACCATTCATCCGTTGGGACCTTCTTTGCGCTCGGACATTTTTAGAAGGCAGACTGTATGTGTACTGTTTATAGGAGATCAATGATTTAATCATATTATTCTTTAATTTAGGTGTTTTATCTTTTTACATTTTATTCACAGATGTACCGCTGTTCGTGGATTCAATCCGAGGAAATCCTTTAATTCTTCTGTCTGGCTATAAATACTCTTTATCGAATCTACGGCCTGTAGGCACTACATTTAAGAAGACTTGGCGTTGTGCAACCCACCATAGCCGGCGCGGCTGTAAAGCGAATATGCATACTATTGATGATAAAATCATAAAAATCAATGGATCACATAATCATATACCTGTTTGTTCGACAGATAATGATTAATCCATTGGGATTCTTAAAGCCGCGTTTTCAGCTACAAGTAAACTCGCACAAGTCTTCCACGACTCCACGAGATACCTGCAATATTGTTTACACATTACTAATTCCTGCAATTTTCCAGCAACTACCCACAGGGTGCTAATCAAGCTGTCGTGACAGCACTTTACACAGCGGAGTTTACACTTGCAAGCTGCTGTCGGACAGACTGTCAAACATTCTTGTAGGTGGAAACGCGGCCTTAGACCAATATTCATAGACAGTTTTGAGCAGGATCTTATTACGGTCAAAATGAGGGGTTTTCAAAGTGACAGTTGTAAGAGCAAAACAAGCTTTTTAAGTTGATAATAGATGGCGTTGCACGAAGTGCGATATTATCGTAAAAAAACACAGCACCATGAAAAAAAAATTCAATGTCAGCTGAATAATTGATTTTTTTGGTTTATTTGTGTAATTTAAACTTAAACAATAGGTACAGTACAAATTAATACTAGATATGAAATACGTAAAGCCCAATTTACAAGCAATAACAACGCATTTATTGTTGACATCAGACCAGTCAGTGCCATCTACCGGGACTATCGGTACTTTCTTTCTTTTTTAAATGTAACCTTGAAAAAAAATTGTATGAAATCTGACAGTTGTAAGACCGAACGCTAATTTGTCTATGAATGTCGGATTAATAATCACGTGAGGTTTTGAAAGATATATATGATCCGTGGACAATAGGGACCAATCTTTATCGTGTGTATTTGTTGTTGTATAATATTATATAGATAAGCTACATTATTTTCAGAATATCTTTATTGGAGGGGATTGTCCAACAGTGGAACAACGTAATAGATTATAAAAAGTCTTTAGAGGCACGTTCAATCTACTTTAATTTTGCAAAACTAAGTATGATTTACGTCACTTGTAGCATTAAGTATTATGCTAAAAGTAGACCTATACCGATCGCGACATTTTGAGACATAGACGATATGCATTACTGCGTTTCTTTCTAGTTTGTTAAAAAATTGCAAAAATATTGTAGTAATATACTCGCTACTAAGTACTAACAAACACTAAGAATAAAGATGTGTTATTTTGTGATTAATCTATGTACATCCCTCCCCTCCATTTCAAGCCGTAATTAATGGACGATGTTAAATGAAATAGACAAACAATGTTTCCTATATACCTATTAAGGAAAACTGTATGTTGAAAAATAATATTGTTATTTGAAAATTTAGTCATGAGTTAAGAATTCGTGAGTACTTTATCAGTAATCAAAATAAATCATTTAAATTTTTATAAATTATATTTTTTTTAATCAGTATCGATATCACCTCAATCCCGGTCGGTGATCAAAACCACAGCTCGTATTAAGGTATTTATACAATGTGAAATTTTTAATTGCAATAATTTTAATAAAAAACGGAGATATTTTTACATTTATTCGTTATCTTGTACAACTTGCGGTTGATGGTGGGGCAGAATCTGGCATTGTCATTTGCAAGCAATACATTCTGTCAACGATGAGCGCATAGAGACGAAGCGGTGGACAGGTGTGACGTATTAAAGAGATGAGTCCGTGTCGATAATATCTCTAGGTTTCGTTAGGACACGTGTCGCAAAGCAATTTTGCGCTCATGTGCGGGCAGACACGGACTCCTGTTACAGGTCTATGGGGTAAGTGGTCTGTGAAAGCCGCGAACATCTGTCGACACAGCCTGTATCTATTTGAACCAAGCCGCCATCGCCAGGCCGTGACGGCGGTGGTCGGCGACTTAGGGCTAGCGTACAACAGAACGGCGCCGGCGGACGACGCCGTGTACCGCGCCAGGCGGACGGCGCCGTCCGCCGGCACGAGTGTTGTCCGCCTGTGACCGGCGCCCCGGCCGACATCGTGCGCCGGGAGACGGGGCCGGCAGACGCCGTGACACGCCAAGCCATGCGACGGCACGGCGCCGCGCCGACTTAGTTGTGTAAACTCCATCATAACAGCATTATTGTTTATTATTTTCAGAATTCCAGCTCCAACTCAGTAAATACGGCAGACCTCAGTTAGTGTTGTCAGGTCATAAATATTTTTTACATCACGAGACAAAAATATGTGGATGTTCCAAGAAAAGATGGCGGTGTACATTAACTCGTAGCCGACACTGTAAAGTCGTTGTGCAGACCATTAATAATGAAATTGTGGACATAAAAGGCGAGCACTCTCATTAGCTTTATCCTGGTCTATCAGGTAAGCGGAATTTAAGTTTAGGCTGTGAACCCTGGCAAATAAGTTACGCCTCTCTGTCGGCTAGCTGACTCGCGACCCGTATTGTAATCAGCTTGCGTATCGCTGGCGCAATGAACAGCGAGCGCCCCATGTGAATCAAGCTGGCTGAATGAGTTGTATCATCATCATCAGCCCGTATCAGTCCACTGCTGGACGTAGGCCTCTCCCAAAGCGCGCCAATCAACCCTACTCTCGGCCCTCTGCATCCAGTTGTATCATCATATATATATCATATTTGAACGCTCCGTCTAAAATATTTGAAAGGCAAATAGTCAGGCGTAAACTATTTGCCTGACCCACACAGCCTTACCACAAAATAAGAAAGCGAAATAAGGTATGCTCACGTTGTTCTTGATTTAAATTATACGTACGGCTTTAGCGCTAGGGCTGCCGCATTTCAGAGTTTGAGAAATTAAACAAATCAGCAAATTATTTTTACTAAGGCGCTGTATTTCATTTGATTGTGTGTATTAAAAACTCGTTAGAACAAAACATAGTATTTTTTACTTACTTATGTTCTTTTTAAACAACGTAGAGTAAACATAAGATCATCGGAAAGAAAATGGAAGTAGCCGGCACTGCAGCCTTTTGTATAACCGAGAGTGACAGGAAAAAGATTCCGGTTTTACTACATTGCTGGATTTCTTAAGTAACATTATAATTTGTCGCACAACAACCGAGCCATGGACTTTCAAAAGGGAATCGGGTTTCTGTCACTGACAGGAGTGAAATCCTTATACCTTATTACATATACGTACTTAATAATATTTCGTATATCTTATTAAAGTTGTTCCTAAATTCGTAACAAACAAAAGATGTATCCGCTTAGGTAATAAGAGTAAGCAGGTTACTATTTTACTGCGTGCACATTAAAAGAAGAATTAACGACGAATTAACTAAAATTAGATGGCGGTGCTCAACACATAATTCTAAAAGTTTCAAAGCTACTCTGTCTTGTCTGGATGACGTCATTGTTTCTGCAAATACAATCCATGCCTCAATATTGAAATTTTTTTTCGATTCTGAATCGTGTATACTATCACCCCTAAACCCTGCGTTTATTATTTATTATTTTCAGATTTCCAGATCGTAGTCAGTACAAGATACGGCAAGCCTCAGTTATTGTTGTCAGGTTATAAATATTTTTTACATTACGAGAGAAACATACACGGATGTTCCAAGAGAAGATGGCTGTGCACATTAACTCGTAGCCGAAACTGTAAAGTCGTTGTGCAGACCATTAATAATGAAATTGTGAACATAAAAGGCGAGCACTCTCATTAGCTTTATCCTGGTCTATTAGGTAAGCGGAATTTAAGTTTAGGCTGTGAACCCTGGCAAATAATTTACGCCTCTCTGTCGGCTAGCTGACTCGCGACCCGTATTGTAATCAGCTTGCGTATCGCTGGCGCAATGAACAGCGAGCGCCCCATGTGAATCAAGCTGACTGAATAAGTGGGAAGCGAAACGCCGCAAACTGCGTACAGTATGTTTGAACGCTCCGTCTTTGGAAGGCAAACAGTCTGGCGCAAACTATTTGCCTGACGGGTCCACAGCTCATAGGCAGTTGTCCCGCCGCCGGCGAGTAAGCGAGTACCATCGGCTATTTTCTCGCTCAAGAAACATACAATAGATAATACATTCCGTGTAAACAAAAGAGACGCAGCGATACTCGCTCACCGATCAACTATTAATATATGCGTCCCTTTTGTATACACCGAACGTATTATCTATTATACGTTTCTTGAGCGAAAAAATATTCGCTTACTCACAACTCGGTGGGGCAACTGCATTACCACAAAATAGGAAAGCGACAGAAGGTGGACTCACGGTGTTATTGATTTATATTACTTACGTACGGCTTTAGCGCTAGGGCTGCCGCATTTCGTAGGTAAAAAATTAAACAAATGAAGGCCGTTATGTTGGCGTCACTCGCGACCATAATTAATAATAATAAAATTAAGCATGGAGACTAATTGCACCTATCGTTCCTAATACAAATTGAATCAGGGCTCGATACATGTTCAAACAAGCTGAGATTGCATGTACGTAGTCTCGATATTATGTGCGTGAGGTGTTCACGTTTCTGTGGAGCCAACCTTCTGTACGTAGTTCATTCTTTATTTTGTGGCCGAAAAATTGTTGCTGTGTAAAATTTACTATGTCCTTTCTGTGAGATGTAGTTACCTACCTAATAATGTAACTAATTATTACGAGAGGAAAATAACTCGACTGAGTTTCGCGAACACGACTACAGAATCGCTTTGTACTTATAAATTTAATGGAGATATCGTCACGACCGAGTATCGAACCAGGGACTTCGCCATTCCGTGGCACGCTCTTCTTCCAACATATCTATTGTGATGTGAAATCTTTCTTCATTCGTTTTAAGGACATCCCCTGGTTCGAATTTCGGTCGTGATTTTCTCCATTTTACCATAGATTTTAGTTTCACATAGCATATAAGCAAGAAAAGTAAATGTAACACTGTATTATACACGTGAAATTTTTTTGTTTGTATTCCCGTTCTTTATTTAATGAAAATATATATTAGTAAATCAATTAGTACTACCGAGACAAAATCATCTAAATTCACCTTTTCATTTTCACCAATATCGCCAGCCAAATAACTAAAATAAAATCAGATAGCGATGCTCGACTCACTGCTCAAAGTTTATGGAGATTAATAATTAAAATGTACTATTACAGATACTCCAGAATTCGCAATAAACCATAGAGGTAAACGACTATTAAAGTTAGCAGGCTACGTTTACGTCCCTCATATTAGCAAAATGATCGCCGACCAATTGACTAAAATCAGATGGCGCTGCTCAACGCACTACAATAAAGGGTGCAAAGCTCGTCTGTCTACTCTCAATGACACCATAGTTTCTTATAATCCCATCCACGATCATGATCCCAAAAAATAGATTTTAAGTTAGGTAGAAGAAGCAAATTACATCACAGTTTAAAAAAATCTTAAGTAATTAGTAGTGACCAAGTGACTAGATCAGATGGCGCTACTCAACGGACTACAATAAAGGGTGCAAAGCTATTCCGTCTACTCCCAATGATATCCTCGTTTCTTATATTCCCATGTGGATGGGATATTTTGGATCATGATCGTGGGATCATGATCCCAAAATATTTACCTTTTAATATTAATTTATTATGTGCTAAGTTAATATTCTTTTACTAAGAGCGCTCTATTTAATTTAATTGTGTGTATTAAAAACTCTAACAACAAAACATAGTATTTTTTACGTATGTTATTTTCAAATAAGGTAATTGTAAAAATAAGATCATCGGATATAAGATGGAAGTAGCCGATATTGCGGCCTTTTGAGAGTGAGAGTGACAGGAAAACGATTCCCATTTTACAGTACCATTGCTGGATTTCTTAAGTAACATTATAATTCGTAGAGCAACAACCGAGCAATGGACTTTCAAATGGGAATCAGTTTTCTGTCTTTGACAGAATACTCTGCACTGATGATACTAATAAAATAAAGTGTTTTTAACACAAATCATCATGATTAAGTTTCACCAAGAAGCGTCCCTCTACATGTGACTCATAAACAAAACAGTAATGATTGATAAAGTTATTATAAGACAATTACTAATACGCCAGTACACCCATATTAAACACATAATAATATCGTGCCGGGCCCACGGCACAACTACGATGCTCAACTGGATGTGTCGTGGGTAATTCTCAACGTTTCAATTACTGATAGCATGAGATCCTGATTGAGCTGTAGGGAACTTTGATTCCACACAGCACAACTACAACTTCATGATTTCAAGTACTGATAATAAACCTCCTTGTTCAAGTGCCTATAATGATTGACATCTTTTAAAAAGTGAATGTACTACGTGTAATAATATTTTGTATATTATTATTTATTACAGTGGTTCCTGAATTCGTAAAAGGCAGAAATGGTATTCGCTTCATAAGATTAGGAGGCTACTATTACTCCGTGCACATTAAAAGAAGGATCAACAGCGAAATAACTAAAATTAGATGGCGGTGCCCAAAACATAGTTCTAAAGGTTGCAAAGCTACTCTGTCTACTCTGGATGACGTCATTATTTCTGCGAATACAATCCACGCTCATGAGCCTCAATATTTTTGATCTGAATCGTAAAAAACATAAAGTACCTAACGAGAAATAAATAATTCACACGTTTAAAACCAATCACCTTTTGTTATTATTTAAATAATAACGTATTTTATTTTAAATTTTGTTTTGTTATTGTAATAAGTTACAGTTAATATAATTTACTATAAACTTACTTTATTTAATCTGCTTTTTTATATATAATTTTATATGTTTTGTAGGTTAAGATAGTTTAGATTTAATTTTTATTTGGAAGATATAATATGTAGGTAGGTACTTGATTCATAAAATAATAATAAATATAATATTTTTTTTTAATATAATACAATTTAAATTCGCTTAAATGACAATGCCAGATTATGCCCCACCGTCAACCGCAACATTTACAAGATAACGAATAAAGCACCTTTGCTACCTTGCTTGCTTGTCACTGGCACAATACATCGTGTGCTGTTTCTGCACCTCGTCGCCCCAGGGGTATCTTGGACGTCCGACTGGCCGTCGTCCAATGGGCTTTCCGGCTTTCTTTTCTTTCTGTCAAATACTCCATTTGAATTTAAATTAATTGTTTCAGGTGAATTCGTATACAGTAAGAGAGGTATTCGCCTCATCAAACTGGGAGGTCACTATTTCTCCGTCCACTATAAGACGATGAGTGACGATGCGTGGAAGGTGAGATGGTACTGCCACAGGTTCCATTCGAAGGGCTGCAAGGCTGTCCTCTACACGATTAATGACAGTATCGTGTCTTCGAAAAATTTCCATAATCATGCAAAGTATGACTAACCTTAAGTCGCTATATGGTTGTCAAAAGCAAGATTGAGACTGAAGATGCCCCGCAGCGGTGGAGTGAAGAGCACGGCGCAGTGCCTCAATATTCGTATTTTTATGAACTTTTGATGTATTTTGGCAGGGAAATAGAAATACGCCAACAAAAATCAGATTTTTTTTAAACAACTCTCGTATTTATGGTACCCTACATTTTGTTATATATTTTGTATGAATAACTATTTCGGTTTAGATATAATTTTCATTTTAAAAGACATGGAAGGGGTATGTTTACGATTTTTTTTCTACCGAGCGAAGTTTGTCCAATCTTGTATCGGTATTCATCAGTCTCTAAATAGACACCCCAAGATTGATATATATATATATATATATATATATATATATATATATATATATATATATATATATATATATATATATATATCAATATATAGAATATATATATAAATATAGAAAATACGCGCATACGAAGCCTTAAGATAAACTGTAAAGATTTATCAAATTATTAACCAGTAGCTTCGTATGCGTAAGTCGCTGGTTACTATATACCTCCACGAAGTACTTTCAATGTACTGGGACATGACAAAGCGCAATGGTACCTATATGTGCTGCCCCGATATTTGGGCTCTCTCCCAGTGAAAGTCCCATTCCAGTAGTTTTGACGTGATGCCTGGAATATCGACACAGACAGACAAGAATTCTAAAACTTGGTGTTTTGGCAACAGTATCGAGAATAAAACACATTACAATAAATTATTATTTACAAAAAATATCCAATGTAAAGGTGCAACTTTTTTACAGTATTATTTTATGTACATATTAGGTTAATATGTACATAAAATAATATTTATTTTATTTTATTTTACATTTTCGGAATACCAACAGCTGTAAAGTACAGTCGATGATTTACAAAAATAATTTTCAACGCAGCCAGTAATAGGTATTCGCAAATAAGTACTTGATATGAAAACCTTATAAGCTAGAGAGTAAAAATAACAAACAAACATACAAATAAACAAAAACCAAAAAGAGATTGAGCGTTATTGTCCGGTAGGTAGGGTATATGATAGGTTCAATCCTCTAAGTCAAAGTCAGCCATGTTTTAAAGACTTTTCTTCGGTGTTTTCGAAGGAAAAACTTACGTACCGAACTTATTTACCGAGTGCTCTCAAAAAAGACTAGGAAAAAATACGTAAGGAAACCTGCATGTCGAAGAAAGAAGTCTAAGACATGTTTATTCCACCAGTCCGCATTAGGTCCGTGTGGTGGATCATTATAATTTGTACAACTTTTCGATTAAAAAAATACCTAATCAAATTTGAATACAATTCGAATATCGATCGGTGTAAAATGTGTTTCACAATGATTTTGTCACAAATGGAAAGGTTGTAGAACAAAAACTTGTTCAACCTTTTACACTGTACCCTTTGGAATAAGAGAATTGAATGTTACCATATGTCTAGTTTAAGCCAAAGCTAAATATAATTATAAATAATTAAATATAAGTTTTGTTATTTAGCATCGTTTATCAAAACCATCTGTATAAATAGTAGACTGTGAGCAAGATTGTTTTTGTCGCTGCGAGCAAATACTATATTTCACTTTGATTTTTTTTCAGTGCAGTTAGTTTCTTTTGTGGTAATTACTTATTATGTGTCTAATTGTGGATCTGATTGTGACAGGAAACCCGTTCCTATTTCTGTACTCCATTGCTGGCTTTCAATAGTAACATATTTTTTTTGTACACAGCAACCGAGCAATGGATTATAAAAATGTGAATGGGCTTGCTGTCACTGTCAGATCCACAATTAGACCACAGTATACTTCTATGTTTAAAGACTGTACCTAACCTGCGATCTTACTTTTCAGAAGCCCGTTTCACATTCTCAAACCGTGGTAAAACTCAGATCAAAATAAATGGCTATACTTTCTCACAGCGACTCAAGAACTATGTTAAAGGCTATACGAGATGGTACTGCTCCACTCATCACTCCAAAGGCTGCAAAGCCTGCGTCTACACCATCGGTGACAAGATTATAGATAAAATGCTTTGTCATAATCATGGGGTTCCGAAAAGATTCACTTAGTAGATATTATCATAGCTAGGTGACGCCCCCAACTTTACAAAAAATCTTATATTCGGAATCAATTATATTAAATTAGTCTCAGTGGAGACTGCATATTTGTGCCGTTTGGTGTGGAGACACTGGGACCGTGGGGACCAGGCGCACACAGCATCCACAAAGAGATCTCTGTGCGCCTGGTGGATGTGTCTAATGACCAGAGGGCTGGCGCATACCTCGCGCAACATATTAGCCTCGCAATCCAGCGAGGCAATGCAGCCAGCCTTCTGGGGACACTCCTCGCGGTCGGTGATTTAGGGCAATTTTTTTATTTATAGTTTTTATTTACATATTTACTGTCTTTAGTATAATAATTTGTTGTTTAAAATAAAAGCCTACATTTAATTATATTAAAAACCTACTTACCAAATCTCTATGACGATAAAATATGTTATTTTCAAATATACTTACCGACTTCCGATGGATCGAACGGCATAACATCAGGCCACCGCCTGGCCTCATTGCCTGTCGGTCTGGCCTGGCACGATCTGGCCTGTGAGGAAGCAGGCCGTGGGACCCCAGCTTTAAAGATATCATATTTGTGACAAGCCAAGTTGTAAGTTAGCAATTATGCGAACTACAACTTGTCTTAATTGAGTCATGTTGTGCATCTAAAAATAGCATTCGTAAAAGAGATTTTTTTGTTTGTTTTATTGTTATAGTTTAGCTGTGATGGAGTTATGTATTTGATTAGAGTTTTTATTGCACGTTATTATATTAAGTTTCCTGTATTAACCAACGCTTAAAAGTAGTATTTAGTGACTGAAAAAATCCTGCTATAGTTTGCTTGTAAAAAATGTTTTTAGCATTAAGTTCGTCAAAATTGCACGTGCTATTTAATTTTGGAACTATTTACTTATACATATTTTTATTTACAATAAAGTGTATTAAATATTAAAAAACCTAAATATTTATTTCTAATATAATTATTGAAAACTGACGTAGCTCAGTTTTCTCAATAACTACTTTACCTATTGTAGAAAATGTTTGCTAGTTGATAGTTTAAAGTACACACTGTAATTGGTAAAGAATTACTAAAAATCTATCAAGTACTTTTTGATAAAATGTCAACCTTAATATTTTTTTCTGTACACCTTTCTGTGTTCTCAAAATAACTAAGTTGTCAATGTTTTTATTTTCAGTTGAATTTGTGATATCACAAAAGGGTAACGACATGATAAAGTACTATGGTTACACGTACTCGGCGACTCCTTCCAAGACCTCAAAAGTGAGATGGAGATGCTCGTCTCACTTCAGACATTCCTGTGGAGCGGCACTTTTCACCGTAAACAATTCAATTGTAAAACTGGGGAAGCGACATAACCATCCTCCTAATGTAGACAAACGTAATCGAGCCGATTAGTGAATGACTTACGTGTGCATACACACTTCCCACAGTCGGACGGACGCGGTCCACCACGCACCGTGGGAAGAGATACGTCTGTAGTAGCGCAGTCTGTGGCCGTGTGCCTGAGAAGGCCTATATCCTTATTGTATAAAATCTGTGACAGTAGTAAGACCGAACTCAAACTTAGCTTGCACTAAAAACTGTCTATGAATATCGGCTTAATGCTGCTTTTCTACGGCGGACCAGCCCGCACCACGCACGGCGGGAAGAGAGAGATGCGTCTGTAGCGGTGCGCCTATAGTCACGGACCGACACATGTGGGAAGAGCCTCGGTGCGCGTTACGTGGCTGTCCGCGCTGGTCCGCCGTGCGTGGGGGATCCGCAATTTCGCGCACCGTGGGAAGCCAGCCATTAGAAAGCTACAAAATTATTAACAATTTATTGGGTTATGTGAATTTATAATCAGTTACTTAATCTTTTAATCTGCATTAATGTTAAACCTGTTAAAACTATATATTTTAAAATGTTATATTTACTATTCGTTCTAAATTATAAGTTATCTTTTTTAAGTTTGCAATGTAATAGTTAAAATATTTAATATAATAATTATTAAGACTTCACAAACGAAAGCAATTTATAACAATAATCAAGTTATCGTCAATTTATATTGTCTGTCGTCTATATTGGTAATTAAAAAGTATAGTTTGTAACGGTGTAGCTGCAGTTGCGAATACTTAACAACCGCAGTCAATCTTTTCTTTCCGTGTGGATCTCTCCGAAAAGCAAAGACGCCAGTCGTGCCTGCAACCTATGTGCCTGCACTGTGTTACTATAGTAATAATAAAGAATATAAGTAGTACAGAAGTGTACATAAGGTATAAATAATGTAGAAAAAATGAAGATAATATAAAAATATGCTGCTGTAGAAATAATGTAGGTAGACTGATTTAACTAGGTACCCATTGCATCATCACAAGAATACAAGGAATGTAGAAATCGACACAAATGCGAAACTCACTGATATAAGTATACCTCAGCCCAAATCAAGTGTCTTATTTTGTAAACAAATATGATCGTCTAATTACCTGTTCTGATGTACCACTGAAGAAACTGTAAAGTTTAAAATGTGAGTAGTTTTTGTTTACAAAATAAGACACATGATTTTTGGAAATTGAAATGAGTGAACCAAATTATGAAATTAACACTATTCAGTACTTAGGTCAGTTAAGTAAGACATGAATAGGTTCGATCAATCAGTGATCGAACCTTTCCATCATTGTGAAAATAAAGTGATCCGATCTAATAATGTGAAAATACTATGCAATAATCACAGAACAGCTTAAAATGTTAGTACAGGAGGGTAGTTTTTGTTTACAAAATAAGACACTTGATTTGGGCTTAGGTTTACTCTGCTTCTCTTCATAAGGTGTTGGTACAGTCGACAGCAGATCAATGGTAACACTTGCAGTAAGATTTCAAGTCTTACGACGACGCAAATAATAAGACCTGTCAAAAGTAAAAATTGTTACCAATGATCTGCTGTCAACTGTACCTACAAATCAACTTATTATAGCTTGTTATAATCCATCGCCGAATTCCGATGTAATAATCTAATAAATAATGCTTTTAAACAATATAGTCTTCTCTCTGAAGCAACTTTCATTAAATACAAATCAAGACAAATCCTTTGTTTTTTAATCCGATATTCATGGCCTTTTTTAATCACGAGTTCAGCGTGAAGTGAGCTCACGCTGAACTCGGCTTACGACTGTCAAAATTGTATGAAATCTGACAGTTATAAGACCGAATTCAGACGCAGCTCCCAACCAAAACTGTCTAGCAATATCGATCGGGCTTAATAATTTCCGTGCAAAAAAAGTTTTCCGAGATCATAGATTAAAATAACTTTAAATGAGGAACATTTTTATATCTTTGTTATAATCTGAATCCTAAATTCCTTTCTTCTATTTTACGATATAACATTCAATATTGAACTCAAAATATAAGTAAAATATAAATAAATGTTTTAGAATTAAAACTATATTGAGACATTACTACAAATTGATATATATAAACGAATATCACTCCCTTTCCCTTATATTGTTGAAGTCGTCAATTAGACCGACAGTTTCGACCGATTTGAGAAAGACCGTCGAAATCGGTCGAAACTGTAGGTCTAATTGCTGACTTCAACAATGTAAGTGAGTGATATTCGTTTAATAATAATAAAAAAGTAGGTAATCCTCAACAAAGTTATTTCAACCCAGGATCGCGAGAAAACATTTTTTTTGTAAACCTATAAATTGTCCCACTGCTGGGCAAAGGTCCCCCCCCCCCCCCCCTCCATCCCTGTCCTGAGCCTCTTCCAGCCCCACCCATCCCTGTATTAAAAAAAATCCTAATTTTATGCGATGGGATGCGAAAATCGCATTAGTTCACATTAAAATGATCTACTACTTTTTTCCAGTGGAATTTATTACTTCGTTGAAAGGCAATCCGTTGATCAAATTCAATGGCTATACTTACTCGTTGATCTACACTTCAAATAAGGGGAGGAAACGATGGCAATGTTCCAACCGTTCCAGCCGAGGTGGTAGTCGGTGCAATGCGTCACTTACCATCGACGAAGCTGATGACAACACGGTGGTTTTAGGTTCAGGCATTCATATTCATCCACCCAAAAACCAGGTGGGATTGAATATATACAAACATCGCAATGAACTACTGAAAGCGCAATTTAAACAAGAATAGTTTCTCGAACGATGTGGGCGAGTATATCATACGATATTCTCGTTTGCGAGTGCGATCCATACAATTCGTTCTTTGGACATTTGTTTAAGGAAATAATATGTTAGCCTGATATTCACGCCTGAAGGCATTCCGAGAAACTATTCCTGTGTTGACTCTTAAGCGCCATTTACACAAGAATAGTTTCTCGAACGATGTGGGCGAGAATATCGTACGATATTCTCGTTTGCAAGTATGCGCCATGCGATTCGTTCGTTCATAGTTTGTTTACACTAGGCGAGAATATACTTGCTTCTGGCACATTCACGCATTCGAGAAACAATTCTTGTGTACTCGTAACTGACAAGTTACAAAAAGATAATAATCTGGGACACGGTTCCTGAAATAAATGATTTTTATTATTATTATTATTCATTTTCTTTATTTAAACACATTTTTATTTAATATATTTATTCATTTCAAAAATATATAAATATAAAAAAGCCACTCGCCGGCAGCGAGATGCATGCGCATATAAGCTGCCGGAGGTTAGGATCCCAGAGTGAGGAACCTCCTCACAATACGGGCTATGTCCAGCAGCATTGACTTCTGTATCCGGCTCTTGACCCAACTATCTAGCTCGCTAGTCTCTTAAGGTGTTGGTCGAGACTCTTCGCTATTAAACCATTCACGGTTACGACTATCGGAACAATTATGGTTGAGTCCACATCCCACATGGCGGTAATCTCGTTAGCCAAGTTAGCTTTTCCTTTTCGGCCTTCACGAGATTCCCATCATGGGGGATGGTGACATCAACCAGAATTGCCCGACGACGCGACGATCGGTCTATCAGCACGATGTCAGGTCTGTTGGCGACAATAGTATTAATAGTAGGTATTATTTTATTATTAATAGCGCTGTTCACATTAGGACGATAAAATTTATCGGACACCTTTGTCGTTCCGGTAAAACTGGCGGCCCGACCTAATGTGAACCAGCTCTAACTGTTGGTTAATCAATAGCTCACTATTATAGTTTTATTAATATAATCACAATTTGTTTCCAGTGCAATACATCACGTCGTTGAAGGGCCATCGGTTACTAAAACTGAACGGATACGCTTATTCGTTGATCTACACTTCGGGACCCAAGCGACGCTGGCAATGTTCGAGTAATTCTGTCTATGACGGTAAACGATGTACATCGATAATAATCACCATCGACGACGATGTCATCACGATGAAAGGAAGTCATTCCCATCCACAAAAATACTTTTATTGAACATTTTCATTGTTGACTGTCGCTTCAGCTAAATAAGATCGATTATACATATTAAGTGAGAATTAACTGTGTGTCTCTAAAAGTTAAATAAATGAAGAATTGGACTTTTATATTGTGGCGATTTAAGTTAAGTTTTTATTTTAAGATAATATTTACATGGTATACATGTGTGCCCAAATCACGTGTCTTATTTTGTAAACAAATATGATCCGATCTAATAATGTGAAAATAACTATGCAATAATCATAAAATAGCTTAAAATGTTAGTAGGGTAGGGTAGTTTTTGTTTGCTAAATAAGTCTTTGGGATTTGGGCTTCGGTTTACTTGCTTCCTTTTTTGTTTTAATACATAATATAATTTAAAGTATAAATTGATATATTTATTATTTACAACAGGTCTGTAATAATACTATTAATCATATAAATAAGTCTCTACGTAATTTACAATAAATATAACAGTAAAATACTATTATGTTCCAGTACAATACATTACTTCGTCGAAAGGCCGTCTTTTACTAAAAACGAATGGATACGCTTATTCTTTGACCTACGCTTCGGGACCTAAGCGACGTTGGCAATGTACAAGTCTTTCTAACCCTCCCGGTGGTAAACGGTGTAAATCGAGCATCTTCACCTTCTATGACGATGTCATCAAAGTGAAAGGCATACATGCCCATCCACCAAAACACTTTCTGTAATCACCCCATTGAACTTTGTTAGTAGGTCAATGAATAACCCACACTAATCGACGTCGCGGGTCTGTATTAATCTAATACGTCTCTATGTAATTTTACAATCTATATAACAATAAAATTACTATTATGTTCCAGTACAATTCATTACTTCGTCGAAAGGCCGTCCTTTACTAAAAACGAATGGATACGCTTATTCATTGTCCTACACTTTGGGACCTAAGCGACGTTGGCAATGTACGAGTCTTTCTAACCCTCCCGGTGGTAGGCGGTGTAAATCAAGAATCTTCACCATCTACGACAATGTCACCAAAGTGAAAGGCATACATGTCCATCCACCAAAACACTTTCTGTAATAATCACCCCATTGAACTTTGTTAGTAGGTCAATGAATCGTCGCGTCGCGTCGATTCAGACACCTTTTTTATGTATCAGATTAAGGTACATTAGATTATGTGAGAATAAGTTAGATTGTACCAGTCTACTTGGTTTTATATAAAATACATTTATTAGTGTTATTAATTAAGTTAAATATAAGTAGGTGTGTAAAATGTTATAAATAAATAATTTAAATAAGTAAGTAACTATATCTTTTCAAAACACAACAATCAATAACATAAAAAAATTTGCATGTAAGTCGGAGATTGAAAAAAAAACTTCGTGTTAAGGCATATTATTTGCAATAAATAATAAAAACATATTTTTATATTTATTTACTTATATAAGTATTTTATATATTTAAGTTAATTAATGGTAAAATAATAAATAATGTTTTTGCTCGTTACAGCACTATTTATTGAAACAAGGCGGGGTAGGCCACTGATAAAACTGAAAGGGTTCTCCTACTATAAGATACCCACAAAGTCAAAGAGAGTTCGATGGCGATGCTCCACTCACACCTGTTACGGATGCAATGGACTCATTTACACCATCGACAATAGAGTAATTCAAGAAAAAAATAGGCATAATCATCCTCCCAAATACGAGTATGTAGATAATTTGTAGTTATCCTAAGATCCTATTCGGAATGGCGAGGTCCGGTTCAAACGAATCCGTGATAAAAAAAAAATCTCCATTTATCATTTAAAATGCCTGCCTTTGCTTTCTCCGCATGCCCAAAGGTCAGCTGGTAGATAATGCCGCAAGGCATTAAGCTCGCCTTTTGTACACAATGTGTAAAAGCTTAAATAAATAATTAAAATGTATTGAGTTTTATGGGTTAAGTCCATTGATCTCCTATAAACAACTAGATACACAAAGGTCTTACTAAAACATTTTAAAAAACGTCCCAATAAGGGTCCATTGTTAACG
Source organism: Tachystola acroxantha (assembly GCA_963506565.1). Lineage (NCBI taxonomy): Eukaryota > Metazoa > Arthropoda > Insecta > Lepidoptera > Oecophoridae > Tachystola > Tachystola acroxantha. The sequence continues at coordinate 10,947,235 of OY735879.1, forward strand.
TCCAATAAAGCAAATGAGGGGACCCTCTTCCTATTCATCCGTTTGGACCTTCTTTGCGCTCGCTCGGACATTTTTAGAAGGCAGACTGTGTATCTAGTTGTTTGTAGGAGATCAGTCGCTAACTTTTAGTTAGTAATTTGGAGGGTTACTAGCAAACTTCTGCAATTCTAGTGAATAGTAGAACTAATATTAAAGTATAAACTATAGATCATGCGATTCTGCGGTGGCTGTTAATTCTAAGTCAAAGTCAAATTTCTTTACTGCAAGTAAGCACGTTGTGTACATTTTTGCATGTCAACATATTTTTGAATTTACTTTTACACCACTTTGCAAGGAAAAGATGCCAACGCTGAGGAGAAAAAAAGGAAAATAAATGAAACTGTCACAGTCACTATGTATGTCAGATTATGTAAAGTAAGAGGGGGTTTCTAGCGATCTACCTATTTTATTATAAATCCTTTTCTATTTTAAATGTAATTAGTTAGTAACAATACACCTTTATTAAGTATATTATTTTAACAAACACCGTCTCGTTTTATTTTATCATCGCAATGATTACCTAGAGTGAAATTAATAAAATAATAGCTCCTGCTTTGCGCAGTCATTCTGTCATTGTCATTGAGTTTCATATATTACAACTCTTTGTCGCTACCGTTCCGCTGCTGTTGGCTTTCCAATGCTTTTTAATGTGTGTTCAGCCTTTAATTAATTCTACAATAATGTTTGACTGTAAACGAAGGCCCAAATCAAGTGTCTTATTTTGTAAACAAAAACTACCCTCCCCTCTAACATTTTAAGCTTATTGCGTGATTATTGCATGGTTATTTTCACATTATTAGATCGGATTACTTTATTTTCACAATGATGAACAGGTTCGATCAATCAGTTCCTTCAGTGTAACATCACAACAGGTAATTAGATGATCATATTTGTTTACAAAATAAGACACTTGATTTGGGATCCGGTATACATTAATTTGTTTATTTCATTTTTTTCAGCCCATTTCGTAACTTCACGGAGAGGTAAAGCTATGATTTATTACCGGGGACATACGTATAGACCCAGCAGTATGGGTGACGGGAACCCGAAAGTCCGATGGCGCTGTTCTAGAGTCAATAATGGAAAGTGCCGAGCAGTCATTTACACCATCGAGAATAACATAACATCTATTAAATATGCACATAATCATAATCCCATTTATAAGTAATAGTTTATGAATATCATGAAGCAAGGAACCGACGATACAGTTAGCCATATTTACATCGCAAACTGCTCTTGTATGACAAATTTTCGCGCCTCTGCCACTTGTATGTTTATATAGAAATTTAACACACAAAACAAACGTCGTTTCTGGTCTGATAGTGCAAGTGATACCAAAGGAAGTATGTTCCTATGCAAAATATACTTTAGGCTTTCTCGATTTCTAATTTATTCCTTCACGATAAATATTGATAAAAATTAAAGTTGTTGTGATAAATTAGTGTATAATAATAAAGCCGGTTCTCTTGAAAATGGCGGGAAACGACGGTTGCGAAATTATTTGATAATTTTCCTTTTAATGTCTACAGGGACTATTTTGTGTTTAATATCACGTTAAATTAATCAGAAAATGTTCGCGAATGACAAGTACGGTGAAGTTATTGGATTATTTATGCAAGATCTGAAGTTTCAAGCTTTTATCAAGAGTTCCCGCTACAAGCTCGGGAGTGAACGTGACTGTCGAGCTGCTTCGTCTAGAGTGATGACGCCACGGCGACTCCTCTGGATGAAGACATGAAGACTATTGAATATATTGAATTTTCTGTAACATGACATTGGCAAATGACGAACAGTCGAGTCCATTAATAAAATAAATAATAAAGCCGCATGGGAGCGACTTGGACGCGGTGTTCTACCTGTGACTGGTAGAGGCCAGTCACAGCTAGAATACCGCGTCCAAGTAGGTACTTTTTTTAGAATTTTATTTTATATTTCATATTTTATATCTTTTTTATTTATATAAATATGATAATGGTTTGTTATTAATTAATGAATAAGTAGTATAATTAATACAATTAATGTAAATTAAACGACATTTCCTCTGGGGTGTATCTTGTCCTGCCTGACACGTGACAAGCTACATGCCGTGTATAGTGTTTGTGTATAATTTTTGTTAATTAATATTTGTTTCTATGCATTGTTAAAATTATAATTACAGTCATGACATTGTGATCAAATAAAGAAATACATACTTAATCTAGTTTTTGCTGGCTGTACCTACTAACTAAACCCAGATTAGTGAATAAGGTCTTACTTAACTGACCTGAGTACTGAATACTGTTAATTTCATACTTATTTCAATTTCCAAAAATCTAATTGAATATAATATACCGCAGCCCAAATCATGTGTCTTATTTTGTAAACAAAAACTATTCACATTTTAAACTTTACTGTGATTATTGCACAGTTATTTTCACATTATTAGATCAGATCACTTTATTTTCACAAAGATGAACAGGTTCAATCAATCAGTTCCTTCAGTGTAACATCACAACAGGTAATAGATGATCATATTTGTTTACAAAATAAGACACTTGATTTGGGATCCGGTATACAAAGAGTACTCAATAATGGTGTAGGTATTCTATTAGTATTTTAATTTAAAACACTGTGTTTGTTTTCAAATTGTTCAAAAGTTATTATTAAGGATTTACAGGATTTAGTTTGAACTTTGTAGAAATTAATTACTAAGTGACTGACTATAGTCAGTTAGTAATTAATTTCCACAAAATTCTAATTTGAAATAGCGGTCTCTATAAATCGTAGTCAATACTTTGCCTAACTTGGTACACTCATTTATCTGTGTTTTTTTTTCAGTTATGTTTTTAACATCACGGAGGGGCACCCCTATGATTTCGTTCCAAGGGCATTTATACCTCGGTATTAGAGACACACTACAGCGCAAAGTGCGCTGGCGCTGCACCATGGTAAACCAGGGGTGTCGCTCGGTCATATACACTGTAAATAATGAGGTAATATCCATCAAATTTGGACATAATCATGATCTTCCTGTGCGCAGATTTTACTAATAAAATGTTTTTGACTACACGAAATAAAATTCTGAAAATTAAATTGAGAACATTTGTTTTATTTTAGCAGCTACACTTAAGGCGCTGACATGAGCCAACTAGCGCCGCCAATCTTTAAAAAATCATATCTTCCAATATAATTAATTTTATTAAAAAAGCTACGTTCACATTGTTTATTGCTATAAATATTATTTTTTAAATGCTTATTTGTAACGTGATTCAATGTAGGTAAGTTGTAGTTCACAAATGTGCCAGAAACGGCCGTTTTTCGCAATTATGTGAACTACAACTTCACATTGCATCACGTTACAAATAAGCATTTAAAAAATAATATAATAATGTATTTCAAGGACCAATACAGTTGTACATATATTTGTAACTTAACACGTTCACAGTGCCCCATATATGGAGCACGACGAACTAGCTTCACAAACCCGTGCCCCACATATGTGGCACGATGAATAATGTATGTGCCTACCAGATCCGCACTAAGGGTATTTTTTCTGAAGGTAAGTAAATAAGATGTCCTTGGTGGATGCTGCTGTCCATTCACGTCCTATTGTCTTCAGAAGAGTGCTCCACCCAGTGGTGAAGTGCTCACATAACAAAGGAGAAAGTTCATCGCAGGCCCACCCTTGATAGAGCTGTACTGTTATTGAGACAATATTCAATATTCATCACATCATTTTCTACCTCGGTTAAATAGAAATTGTACTGGGAATTTATTCCATTCATATTTACAAATAAATTAGTTATATACCTATTCCATTTTGAATGCGTCATTTCCTGATCAACTACTCAAAATGGCTCTTATCAATAAAACGGCTTAACTTGACAGTCGCTAAACCACCGATTTTGTATTACGAAGTATGACGTAAAGCACAGCCTAATCTTGAAGTCGGGTTTGATACTTAAGATCAACAGCTCCCTGGCCTCCGCTCCCCAAGGACCCGCTGTCTCAACCGCAAAGACCACAAACGTGTATATTCTTCCTATGTCAGCATATTTGGTATGTTTGAGTCGCGCCTGAGATTCGGCTTAAAATAGAAATTATATTCAAGGAGCACAATATAGATGCTTCTTGGCTCGTTGCGATCAACATGACTTCAAGATGGTTTGATACTTAAGATCAACAGCCATAATATCAGCAGTTGAAACATCAGCACCGTGGCATTGGGCGGCGAATGCGGGACCTCGGTCTCGGGCCTCGCTCTGAATCGTTCCTGATGCAAAGGCTGTCCATAGCCATACAGCGCGGTAACGCTGCTGGTATTATGGGCACCTTTGCAGCGGGAACGATTAGAGGGGGCTTATTCGATAAAGTTTTTAGTATTATAAAATAATTACTGAATAATATTTTAAGCAAAGAGAATGTACCTACTACTACGTCTTGGTATAAAAACTCAGACGTCACTATTGACGACAATGACACTTCGAAGTCACGTCACACAAAAAGGAGAAGTAACATTAAAAAGTAACATTAATTACTCCTTGTGTAGCCTTAAAAAAATGGCATTATGTTCTTCTTTGTGATATTACCGTAAGGAGCAAAGTCTTTGTTAGTATTCTTCCCTTTATTTTGGTGACAGTATCTATAATCTGTGACTGGAAGTTATTTGTTGTGATGGGTAACCTAACCTAAATCTTCGAAATGAAAACGCAAGTTTACAAGAACCCCATATAATAAACGGTTTATTTGTACAGCCTTTGTAAGTACGATATCTCTCCTATTTTGTGTCTAGTTTGAGGTTTTTTTTACAACAAACTAATACGAACAATAATAATAATAAAAATACTTATAAATAAAAAATTGACGCCAGATCGCTACCCTTTGGGAGAGTGCCCAAAAGGCTGGCGACGTTACCTCGTTGTATAGCCAACGATATACGCTGGCCGAGGTAAGCGCCAGCCCTTTGGTCACCCGTCGAGTCAATTAGGCGCGACGACAGTTCCTTGAATAGTCGCCACGCCTCTGGTCCCCATGGCCCCATGGTCTCTACACCAAACGGTGCAAATATGTAGCTCTGTTTGAGGTATCTCAAAAAAACATTTCTTTGAGCCTGCGCTCTATGGCCATTTGACCAATGTCTTTTGATGTAATTTCGACTTGAAATAATAGGCGGGACTTACAAGGAAATCAAAACATTTTTGTAGGGGTACTGTGAACGTGTTAATTATACCTACCAATAACAAAATACAAAATATCTTAGAAGTGTTAAAATTATTAGTAAATATAAGTGTCACTAATTGTCTCATATCACTGGGGACTAGTGTTTCTTAACAAATGCAAAATATGGCTAACAGCAGATCAAGTGTAACACTTTGGACCGTTCTTATTACCTGCGTCGTAAGATTTAAAACCGTACTGCAAGTATTACTATTGATCTGCTGTTGTCCGTACTATGTAAATAAGTATTCCTGTTTGTAATAAATCAAAATAGTGAAACCAGACAACATAGTATTTTGTTTCATGCCTTAGTCGTATAAAGAATATGAAATTTTAGCTGTTATCGGAGACTACTAAACACTTAAAGTACTTAAACCATGAAGTAAAAAGTGTAAGTTACTTGATCGAACCTCATAACTATTAAGGTTTGATGCGATATCTAGATATCCAGCGATCTAGACAACCCAGCTAGTAGATTCTTAATTACTTTGTATAAATATCTACAAACAATAAATAATTATAGATCTTATAAGATGTCTTCCAGTGCGTCGCATCGAGGCAACGTGCCCAGGACACTGGCATCATTGCCACTGTATATATTTTTTTGTAAACCTATAAATTGTCCCACTGCTGGGCAAAGGTCTCCCCCCCCCCCTCTTCCATCCATCCCTGTCCAGAGCCTCTTCCAGACACCCATCCCTGTATCTAACGATATCGTCCCTCCACCTACGCCGAGGTCTGCCCCGACGCCGGCGACCGTCCGATGGCACCCATTCTGTGACAGTCCGGGCCCATCGGTCCGGCTGCATGCGGCACACGTGGCCCGCCCAGTTCCACTTTAATGTAGCTGCTTTGCGGGCCACGTCTGCTACGCCAGTTATCGATCGCAGGGTTGTGTTTCGGACACGGTCCGTTCTCCTCACGCCCAATATGCTATAAATCTAAGTAATGTGAAAACATTGCAATGTTTTAATAAAAGTTAATTGAATTAAAGTTAATAACAATCTTGTACAATTTTCAGCGAAATTTGTGAAGTCGCAGAAAGGCAAAACGTTAATAAGGTTGGAAGGGTACACGTACTCATCTACCCCCTCTAGGAGTCCCCGGGTTCGATGGAGGTGCTCTACCCACAATCATCTCGGTTGCAACGCCGCTTTATACACAATTGAAGACGAAATAATAAATGTTAAGAGCAAACATAATCATTAAGAGCTCCCATCCCAACTACAAATGGCGCCCCCGACCTAAAAGGCAATCTGCCGTGATCCGTTTCCAATTCAATCTGATCCCGGGATCCGTGACGTCACCAGTCAAGTGTTTTTTGAGAAAATCTCAACCGTAGTGACTGTCCTATAACTTTTATCTGTGTTGGACAAGAAAAAGGTGGCAAAAACCTTTCCTAACCGGATCGTATTGAAACAAACTAATGTGTAAACAATTTACTAGAATGCATGTCTTTTGTTATTATATCACTTACTTCACAAAGTTCTGTATTCTTATTTTTCTACACCAAGACATTTCAACTTATTTATAGCCATGTGGTACTTAAGGTTTCTGTAGTTTTTAGAAAATCCATGTACCTGTAGTCTTTTCTCTGAGTAGCCCAAATAGTTGTTAGTAGATCAGTCTAAGGGCCGTATTAATAGTCTGAGCTCAAACACAAAAGCGACTTCAGCTGATACACTCTCAAGACGTGATCACCATCTCAAGTATGTCATTTATTAATAATCCAATCTTGAAGGCGTATCACGTGATGTCTTTATAAAGTCGCGGTTCTCCTGCAATCAGCAAATCCGTTCTCAAGTGTGAGTTTGACAGTTCTCTTGAGAACTGAGTTTTATTTATTAATACGACGTTACTCACGTGAGCCCCGATTCCTAAATGCGCACCTAAGTTACGTTTATTAATAGGAACACCATCTTAAGGTCGTTCTCAAGATTGACTTTTGAGCTGAGAGTGATTTATTAATACGGGCCCTAGGAGTCATAAAGGATCGTTAAGGCAACGGCAGTGGAACGCCATTGGTTGTAATGTATGAAACTCTATGAAAGATGGCAGACTGAACGCCCGGGAGATTACTCCATTGCTTTGCAGCGCCGTTGCTGCGTTCAGTCTGTCATCTGTCGTAGAGTTTCATACATTACTGCTTATCTGTAGTTTTTAGAAAATCCTAACCTTAAGAAAACTCCCAGTAGACCAAAGAGTTCTTTGAGTAGCCCAAATATTTTTAGTCGATCAGTCTTAAGGCTGAAATACATTAAAAAAGCAGCAGAAGGACAACGGCAGAAGGCAGTAATTGTAATGTATGAAACTCTATGAAAGATGACAGACTGAACGCCCGCGCTGTTGCTCCATTGCTTTGCCGTTGTTGCGTTCAGTCTGTCATCTTTCATAGAGTTTCATACATTACAACCACTATCGCCGCCTTTCTGCTGTCATTTTTAATGTACAGCTACGTATCCACTAGGCTTGGGCGCGCAACATGTGACGCCCAATAACATCGATAACGTTGCACAACAACGCGCGACGTTGCCAGCTGGCGCGCAACATGACCAAAGGTATAGTAGGATCAATGGTACCTTAAGTACCTCGTTACCGTTCAACATGATGAGCTACGTGTTTGTCAAATGTTGCCTAGTGGATACGCGACCTTTAGCAAATACCAAATTTTCAATATTGTACATCAGATTATTTTATATAAACGGATATCACTCACTTATATATTTGGAGTCGGCGGTCCGGCGACGCGGGCGTGGCGCGCTCACCTTGAGAAAGACCGTCGAAATCGGTCGAAACTGTCTGTCTAATTCTGTGATATTCGTTTATATACAGGGTGTAACTCAAAGTGTATATGAAGCCGAAGGTGTTAAGTATCGGTAACTGAACAACTTTTGTTCTACGACTTTTTCGAATAACAAAAAAAATAATGTCTCATACAAATCGATCAGATGACCGGGTACGAAATGTATGAAAAGTCTAAAATCGAGAAGTTGTACAACAAAAGTTGTTCAGTTACCGATACTGAACACCCTCTCTTCGGCTTCATATACCCTTTACGTTACAACCTGTATAATAATTTGTAGTAATGGCTCACTATAGTTTTAATTCTAAAATTGTGTATCAGTAAAATAAAACTTACATTGTTTTCTTATTTCAGACATTCAATTTCAGTTTATTCAATTACCTAAGCGGAAACGGTTCATCATGCTTCTTGATGGAAACACCTATGCTCAGACCACAAGCGATACTCGGTATTGGCATTGTGTGAAGAAGAATAAGCTACAATGTCGTTCCCGAATACGTTTTGACCAAAATGGACAAGTTAAATTGTATCACCGTGTACACTCACACCGTACCGATGACCCAAATGCTATACCTATAACGGACGGTAAGTTCAGTATTAATGAGTATCCTTCTCTTCATTTCTTTGCCAAGAAAAAAGATAACGTATTTATTCTTCTTAGTCGTTACACTCTTGGCAGTCGTGGTCGTCACTTCAGTCGCAGTGACCCCGCCTCACAACACGTCGCCACTCGTCTCTGACGACTCCTGGTGCAAACGTGCAAGGGATCGGCCACGGCTGCCCTAATCTGGTCCGTCCATCTCTCCTTTCATTCATTCGCTCAAAATGCCCAAAACGACGTAACATATATCACGTTAAGTTAATCAGAAAATGTTCGCGAATGACAGACAGTATGTTGAAATTATTGGAGAATTCATGCAGGATCTGAAGTTTGGTGCTATGGTCAAGAGTCCCAGTACGAGCTCGGGAGTGAACGTGACTGTCGCGCTGGTTCGTCGCGTGTATTCGTTCGACGCTACGGCGGCGGCTCCTCTGGATGAAGACAAGAAGACGCGGATACCTAGTCAGAGTGACGACGCTACGGCGACTCCCCTGGAAGAAGACGATATGATATTTTGAATATTCTGTAACATAATGACGAACTGTCGAGTCCATTAATAAAATAAATAAATAAGTATTTTTTTCAATCCTGTTTACTGCATTTTCATTACATTTTTAGGTGGTGCTGAATTCGGTACGACAAACAGCGGTACCGTTTTTCTGAAAGTCGATGGTTACGAGTACTGCGTGGCAGGTCGCGCACGGGGCAACAAGGGTTACTGGAAGTGTGCTAATTTCAAAGAGACGAAATGCAAAGCCAGAGTTGTGACTAAAGGAGATAAAGTCCAAAACACGCAAGAGATTCATAATCATCCTAAATAAATACAAAACATACCTACATATATTCATAAGGTGCGATTCTATCATGGCCGCTAATTCTAAGGCCTGGGCCAGACTGCAAGCCTAGCGCGGGCGCGACGGCGCGGGTGGCATCTATGTTTGACAATCCACGCCCGCCATCGCGCCCGCGCTAGGATCGCAGTATGGCCCAGGTGGATCTGAGTCCTAGTCGCAGATCGCTACCTACAGCTATAAATTTTATTTCTATTCTATTAGCGAAGGCTAGGCTAGTAGGTTTTGTATTGTGATATATTGTTATTGTTATATCTATTAGATCCTCCCTTTATCCTATCGATATTTCCATTAAGGCTATTGTATAAGGTCGATAGTCATATACAGTTTTGAACGGGAGCTCAGCTATGAGCACGCTCTTTCAATTGTCAAGATTGTATGAAATCTGACAGATCTCAACTCAAACTCAATTAACACTCAAAACTGTCTATTAATATCGGCCTAAAGCTGGGGTTCCACGGCCTGCTTTCTCACAGGCCAGATCGCGCCACAGGCCCGGACAGGCACCGTCGTGCCGCGCCTTTGAACTTACGGACTTCCGACGTATCGGACGGGCGACATCAGGCCACTGCAGGCCTCATAGGATGCGACGGTTCCCATAACCTGACGGCCTGGCCTGGTGCGATCTGACCTGTGAAAAAGCAGGCCGTGGCCAACTTTAGTGTGATAGGGCTCTAAGGCAGAGATTCAAAATTTAAGTCTTATCCCATACATAAACTTTAATATAATCATTAGTAGAACCATTAAAAGCTATTTCTACCAAATGGCTAATATAGAAATCGTTTTTAATTTAAAAAATTACAGCTTTTGCCAAAACAATAAAATGTATTGTATTAATTGGACATTCAAATGGGACTAATAACTGTTAACCACCTAATTTTAAAATTCAAACTTATATCTATGTAATAAATATTCTTAAATATAAACACTTAATAAATTGAAGGTTTTCTTTTAGCAAGGGGATTTAATTAACTGTCTTCTGTTTTCTGGGCTATAATTATCACCCGTGCGAAGGCGGGACGGGCTGCTTAATCATAAAGATCCTAGAATCTCCTAGATCAAAGATTACACACACAGTACAGTAATTTCCGTTTATGAGGTATTAAGACAAATGATTTATTTCAGCAACTTTTGCGAGATCTCGACAAGGTAAACGTGTGCTGACTCTCCGAGGGTACCGGTACCACTTCACAATGCGTACCGCCTCGGGAAGGCATCGGTGGAGGTGTGCAGGATACTATAGCACCAAATGTAGATCACTCGTCCAAACTGTCGGTGAAGAAGTGGTATCTGTCAGAAGAAGGCATAATCATCCGCCACCAGAAAGGAACTTTCAAAGAAAAATTGTAACACGTTTAGTTATTGACCCTCATCTTTGTTAGACCACCAGTTTAAGTGTCGACCCGAAGCCTGCGCGCTTACGACGTAGACGATCCGACACGTCAGAGGTGGTGAGCCGCTCCTTTTACGTGCTTGTTAGGTTAGGCCGAACGCACAACGCCACGGCGCGGCGTTCGCCGGCGCACAACAGCAGCAGCGCCGTGTACCGTGCCTGTGGACGGCGCCGACCGCCGGCACGACACCGTCCGCCGGTGACTAGCGCCGCCGTCCGACAACGTGCACCGGTGGCCGGTGCCGCTGGACGCCGTAACACGCCGCGACGTGCGACGGTACGGCGCCGCGCTGTGACGTTGTGCGTCGGCCCTTAGGTTGACGCCTGGTTGACGGCGAAGTGATGAGGTAGGGTGGTGATGTTACGGTTCCGGGTTGATTAGTGATCGGTAACCTTTAACAGCAACAACGTTTCGAGCGTAATAAATAGGGTTTCGACGACAAAGTCCGAAAGACGCCGTGTGCGTGCCGGCGTGACGGCGCTGCTGCGCAGGTGTCGTATCGAAGCTGCGCGGGCGCTGACAAGACGCTGACGCTCGAAACACGCTGTGGTCCCCCACGTCTCTTAATAAGAATAATTTCTCTTTCTATTACCATTTTAAAACTGCCAATCTGTAACTAATAATTACAATGTTGAATTATATCTTGAATTATAAAATCAGCGCTCGTTGAGACCCTGACCCATTCCATTTTGTAATAGTAATTAAGTTACTTAAATTTAATTTTTAATTCAATTGCTTTGGATTAATTGGATGGTTAATAAATTGATTTTATATTATTATTCTTATTTATTATAACCCGTCGTTTTTGTGTATTCATCGTATGTTTAGTTAAGGACACCTAAATTGATTTCTCTGCCCGATGGTCTGGAAGAGCGATAAGACGGCCAATTGTGATACTATTAATTTTTATTTATGCCGACTTGTTTGTGTAATTTTTGCAATAAAGAATTTATTTATATCTTACCTATCTTAATTCTCGACTAACTTAACTGGTTTTTCTTTCAGCTGAATTTATAATGTCGAAAAGAGGAAAATGTTTAGTGAAATATAAAGGTTATACTTACGCCTCGATCAATGCTAAGGGTCATAAGCGTCGCTGGCGGTGTTCAACTCATCAGCCCGATGGATGTAAGGCCTACATCCTAACAACTAACGAATCTATTGTGTGCGTGGGCGGTGAACACAATCATTTACCCAATACGAGACCGAGAAGTAAAAGGAACAAGAAAAGTTATATGTGGCCACCCTCTGACTTTGAAACGCCTACTACAGCTAATATTACTGACCCTACTACATTTTTTAACAAAAAGTAACTTTGGAAATTGATTAATGTGTCATTTACCAGTGTCCGAAATTTTCGTAACGTTTTTTGAATGACTATAATGTTCGATTTTATATATTTATACATCCCAAAAAAATATTTATTTATTGATATTACTTTACTATAATAAACAATAATAATAAAAAATACTTATAATACTTATGTTAGATTTTTGGTTATAAGTTAGGTTGTTTGTTGATTGACACCTTGACTTCACTAGAGGAACTTACTAATGTTGAAGTTACCCTTAGCTGAACTTTACAACGTGTCTTGCTCTTTGTAAAGTGCGATTTTAATATTTTAAACCTATTTGATTCACGTGTCATTTATAAGTATCCGAAATTTTCGTAACATTTTTTTAATGACGTAAAGATCGTTTTTTAGTTACAAATTAGGATTGTACACATGATAGAATCTCACGCAAGCCGCCTTATGTCGATACAATCGAAAGTCGATAAACATACAGTGCGCGAGGCGTAAGCTCAGGTTTGCATTTGTGTGAGTGCACACAGATAGCGTAGAGTGATATTCGGCCTGAGGCGCGACGCGTCCTACGCACACAAATTTATACACAGCGGGACGCCACCCTGCCGTGCACGTACCGCACTTCACCTCTTGTACCGCTAGCAGCTTGGCGACTCACACAAATGTAAACCTGAGCTTACGCCTCGCGCACTGTACCTAACAATAATGTTTTGAAAATGCTACGAATATTCCGTACCTTGGATATTACTAAATATAGTAACTACCTATTATGTTAGAGCTAGACTAGGTACCTAATATTTTTTTTGGCGAAGACAGAGAAAGGTGTACCGGAGAGTTTTTAAGGTTGAGATTTTCTCAAAAACTACTAAACCGAATTTAATAACTCTTTTACAGTTACATAGTTTTAACTTTTATCTACCAAACGGTGAAAGAATTTTTACAATAGGTCAAGTAGTTTTTGAGAAAATATCAACCTTAAAAACTCTCCTGTACACCTTTCTCTGTGTTCCACCGTACCTAATATATTTTTGTTAAGATATGATAAGATTGGGCGAATGATATGTATACATATACATGTCTATGTTACAGTAAATGTCTACCCCCTTTATGTCGGTCCGGAACCGATGATGTGATAGTACTGTTCTCTGAAAGGTTTATTATTAATTCTGACTGAGTCATCAATGAAATCACAAAAGTAATATGTATTATGAATTTAAATTAAAACCCATTAAATTGTAGTCAATATAAAACCATCGTTTTTACTTCACTTGTTTAATGTGTATCAATTTAACCGGAGTCAAGCTTTTACCGTAACATACATACATGAACAAATATATTGTGTAAGTTAAATACTAACATTGTTAACTACAATCATATGAATTGTAATCACTAATTAATTAAGAACAAAGTGACTAAACAAATAAAATGATAAACCCAACAATACTATTTTTTGTCTTCAGATGTTAAGGTGGAAGGCAACGTCAGCGGCAGTAGTAAGCATGAAACTCTATGAAAGATGGCAGTCTGAACGCCGCGCGGTTGCCGCTCTCTTGCTTAGTCGCTGACGCTCTGTTGTTGTTCAGTCTGCCATCTTTCATAGATTTTCGTATAATGCAACCACTACCGTTGCCTATCCGCTATTTTTTAATGTACCTTTATGCAACAAAGTATTCAAATAATATATATGATTTAAGAATCGGTTACAATTGTAATAGAACCTATTTTGTATCAAACTCATCCCTTAAGCTGATATTGTTATTTCTCTTACAGTCCAGTTCATATTGTCTAACAAAGGCAAGAGGTTGTTGCTGTATAACGGCTATCGTTACTACTGCCAGTACGCCGGCAGCAAGACTCACTGGCTATGCTCCACTCACTACGCCACCCGAGGCTGTAGAGCAGCCGTTTACACCATCAACGACAGAATTATCAGGATTGTGAATTACCACAATCATGCTGCGCAGTCAAAGAACATGTGTCATGTGAGATATTGATCCGTATCACAAAATTTAAGTATATTTTAATGTTCCTAAATCCTAATGTTGATGCACAGACTTTCCCAACGTAGGTAGCCAGATCACCAAACTATTAAACGCACGAATCGCGACCAATAGTGGTGGTAGTTTTTTATTGTTTTCATAAAACGCACGAAACGCGACCAACTTAGTTGTTTACTCAAAAACCCCGACGCACGAACCGCGACCAATTCGATTGGACGGGCCCATTATCCACCAAGTGGGCACAATGCGGATTGGTGAATTATTATATATATTATATATTGTCTTAGTTTGTAATGTACAATGGTATATGTTCATTTGTTTTTATTATAATATTTCTACTTATCATGATCTCTTAGGATATTATCCTTTGTAAAACGTTTGTAAATCTATGAAGTCAAGCGGTTTTTTTGTAGTCTCTTTGTAAATACTTGTAACTATTTTATTTTCAAGTTATTTAGGACCTGTTTTCACATTAGACCATTAAGTAAATATATATTTTTACATGATTTTTTTTAAAGTAAAACGATTTTTATACTATAGGTACATACATAGGTATATTATATTTTCAATACCTTTATTGTCACATGTATTTAAAAAAAAGAAATAGTTCAAATGGTATTAATATTTTATTTTCAATTACTTAAGTATTGAAATAAGCCTGTTTTTAAACTTACGCTGGATTTATGTAAATTCGTATCTAATAAATAATAATATACTCGTAAGTTTGATACAAATCTGCCAGTCAACTGCACAGTTTGACAGAATGTGTGTAATAAATAACTAATAATGTCAGATATTATATACCTATGTAATATGTAAATAAAATAATTTTAAAAATCGATGAGTCATTAATTCACAAATTACACCACGAGACAAAATTGGACGGCCTGGGTACGATATCACGGTGGCTCTGTTGGAATAGAGAGTGCCACGGAATGGCGAAGTCCCTAGTTCGAATCCCGATTGTGATGAAATTTTTTCTCCGTTTATCATTTAAATTAAACCACTGTTTGGGCACTTTTTACCCGACTGCTGAAAGTTAGAGTACCAATGTTTATATTAATATAAATATTAGGTGTTATTCTGCTATGGCCATTATTCCTATAAACAACTAGATACACAAAGGTCATACTAAAACTATTTAAAAAAAAAAGGGTACATTGTTAACGTCCAAATAATGTCCAATAAAGCAAATGAGGGTCCATTCATCCGTTTGGATCTTCTTAGCGCTCGGACATTTTTAGAAGGCAGACTGTGTATCTTGTGCAGTTGTTTATAGGAGATTAATGGCTATGGCCGACAAGTCTAAACAAACCTAAACGCCTGTGAAATGTACCTGACGAAATATACTTATTGTTTTACATTATGGCACGATTTTTGCAGCCAAATTCGTGGTATCAAGAAAAGGCAGAAGGCTCTTGATGTACAATGGTTATCGTTACAACTTGCAATACTCCGGAGTCAAAACCCGTTGGAACTGTTCCACCCATCGCGGTGTGCGCGGCTGCCGTGCCCAGGTGTATACTATAGGTGACCTGATCATCAAAACTATGAATGAACACAACCATAGGGAACCAGGTCTATTCAATGAGAGGTATTATTAAGACTGTTACGGAGCGAGCAATAAATTAAAATAGGAAGTATGTGGATAAATTTCGCACTTCAGAGCGACTCTATTTATACGGGCATTAAGCTCGTAAGTGCGTGCAGACGACATGATGCTGAACGCATAAAAACTTTTTGAACTCTGATAGAAATACTATAGATACAAGGTCACTGAAAACAATAAATCATTGGTTAGTTTTGTATAATATTCGCCTTAAGTCATATCTTGTTACCCGATGTGTGTTCAAAAGCGGTAAATGCAACACTAAAGTAACCAATCAGAAAAAAGGTACTTAACGTATTTACATTGAACAAAAATACACCCTTTGCATGTATTTATAATGTAATTATTAGTTGGGATTTTAAATCGTATATATTTGTAATTAAACGTATAATGATTTTTAACGAATACGTTCTACGTTGCTTTTGAATTGTACCTACCTATTAAATTAAATACAAATAAATTATTGTATAATTTATCGTTTAATTCATCTACTGCCATATAGGTTTAGTTGAGGAAGTCTACAAATATTAATTGAAATTAAATTCATGCTTCATAAATTTTTAATTCTCATGTCGAAATGTATTTCACTTTTAGATCCAAGCTTTTATTGACTGGTTCAGTTTTGCAACATACTCGTAAGTGCCAGAACATAATAATACCTAATTATTTTCTATGAAATGTTGTATATTCCAATTTCATAATACATGTAATGCTTTAGCCTAAAGTACCTAATATGATTTACCTGGTTTTCCGTTATCCACACTGCTCCCCGCAATCCCTAACTTTTACAAAATACTATAGATGCAAATTCACTGAAAATTTCAATACAATATCGGATAGTAATATCGCTAGTAGTGTCTATAATCGCCGCTCAGCCGAAGTCATGCGAAGTTAATATTCAAAAGATGTAATAATAATACTATAAGTACTTATAACCAAGAATACTATAAGAAGAGATGAAGAAACCAGTCTGAATACGAGATTCCACTCTCCGATCTTCAATCGCATTGACTTTGCATCTTTAGTATGTTTATTCTAATCCAATTATCCCTTAAAATTCATCCCACAATACTTTGTCTTCGACTTCTTTTCAAACCTTTTTTTGGTAAGATATAATGACATAAATCTGAATTTTTGTTTTAGTACATTTCACTGTGTCAAGAAAGGGCAAGAAAATACTAATATATAACGGATACAGTTACAACTTCCATCATTGTGGTGCCCACAACAAGATCCAGTGGATGTGTTCCACCCACCGCACTACCACCCGATGTCGTGCCTCTGTCTACACCATCGACGACGAACTCGTGAAGATTGCACACGACCACAACCATCAACCACGACGATTTTATCAACCATTTTATTATCCGCCGAGTTATGTTTGAATCAATAATGTAACAAAACGATTGTTTTATTTATTTACTTTATTAATGGACTCGACAGTTCGTCATTAATGTCATGTCACAGAATATTCAAGTTATCATAGTCTTCTCTCTTCCTCCAGAGCGTCGCTGTAGCGTCGTCATTATGGACGAAGCAGCTCGACAGTCACGTTCACTCCCGAGCTCATAGTGGGACTCTTGACTTTAGCACGAAACTTCAGATCTTGCAAATAATCCAATAAATTAACCATACTGTCATTCGAAAAACATTTTCTGATTAATTCAACGTGTTGTTAAACACAAAATAACCACTGTAGACAGTAGACATTAAAATGAAAATTATCTAATAATATCGCGACCGTCGTTTCCCGCCATTTTCAAAAGCTCAGAACGATCGTTTATACACATTCTATTAACTAAAAATACTATAGACGCATAGTCCAAAGATTGCTATTGCTATTGGCTAGTGCAAATTCGCTTTTAGTCAGTTACTTGTTTTCTGTTAACACTATCCAGTCAGAAACAGTATGTTCACGAAAGAGACTGCATTAATTTTGATGTTTTAATGCAATTTCCATCGAAGTGACTTTGCATCTATAGTATTTTTACCTTTGTGTAAGAAGATTTTTTTATGATTGCCACCTGGCTATGTATTGCCCCTTAACAGTTGAAAATGTATACCGTTGTGATCAAGATTTTCGTGTATATTTCTAGTCACGAAAAAGTAAGTCCTATGTGGATAAAGAGATTTGTTTTGAATCCTTATAAATAAAATGAATGTGTTGTTATTACGAACCTTTAAATATAGCCCCCACCCCTGTTACCATGGCAACGATGACCGGGTCATTTCACCCATATTAACCTTAAACTTTTTCGCCCCCAATTCCGTTTCACTCGCTTGAGGGCTGGTAACTTGCGCCGTCCGACAACGTGCACCGGTAGCCGGCGCCGCGGGACGCCGTAAGGGCGGACGCACAACGCCACGGCGCGGCGTTCGCCGGCGCACGTCAGCGCCCGTGTACTGCGCCTGTGGACAGCGCCGTCTGCTGGCACGACGCTGTCCGCCTGTGACCGGCGTCGTCCGACATTGTGCACCGATCGACGGTGCCGGCAGACGCCGTGACACGCCGCGCCGTGACACGCCGCGCCGTGACGTTGTACGCCGGCCCTTAGTTTGACAGCTGCCAGCCCCGTCCTTCAGCGCTCGTTTTTAATTACAGCGGAGGTCGTGATGACAAGCAATGGTAGGCGCTTTTTAAATCACAAAGCCTACACATACTACATATGCCACAACGGAGCCAACGCTTTACGCTGGAGATGTTCAACTCACACGCGCAAAGGGGTAGGCTGTGCCGGATCTGTCGAAACCTTAAAGACACTTACGTGCAGCTTGTATCCGTAGATTTATTGACATACGACTTGTAAGTACGTCAATAAAGTCTTTTCCACACAGGTGCGATCTGCACGCGGCTTGCGGCATGCGGCCAGTTGAAACGCATGCCCCGCCCTATTTTACCCGTTAACGTCCAGTATGTAGCGAATTGCGGCCTAGGCCTAAGATCGCTAAGCAAACTAACAGAAAATATTTATATACGCTACACTTTGTTCAGAGGATTCTCCTAGAGTCGTCTGTCCGGCGGCTACTAGGTGGATACGGGTACGCGACCCCGGACTCCTCGAGCTACTGTTACTACATTCACATATCCTTCCGTGGAAACAGTGTCCATTATTACCCTGGACTCCATCCAATAACTCCCACCAATTCTTTCCCTTCATCCATACTCGAGCAACCACAAAGAGACTTTATTATAAATGTACTCGGAGACAGCAATGAGGTTCGCCACACAAAACGCCATGGCCCACGTAGTGGCGAAAAGCGGGCGGTGGATAGTTTTCTGCATTGAATGTACAGGGTTATTATTGTATTGTATGCCAGGATATGTTTGCTCTTGTATGCCAGGATATGTGTGATATTGTATGCCCGGGTATGTGTGATATTATATGCTAGGATCGTTATGTGTGCTATGGTATGCCAGGATCGCAGCAGATGCAGGTCCATCGTCTGCATACCCCTGCGGGAAATAAAGGCGTAGGTAATTGTATGTACGATTAACGTCAAAAGTATAGTGATAAATTGATATTGACTGATTTTTTAATATTGTGTAGTCATATTTGTAACATTATTGTATCTTAAATAGAAGAACGAGGAGGATCGAATATCATGATGACTCAATTACAATAAAAATGCCCCTCTATTTAATATTCACAGTTACTAGACTTATTAATTGCATTATAAGGATGCGTTTCATTGTGGAGTCAATTAAGTTTAAGATAAGATAAATATTCTTTATTGCACAAAACAAATGCAATACAACAACTCTTTGTGGGGCAAACTGAAAATACGCGCATACGAAGCCTTAAGTTGGAAAATGTTCGTTGGTTTAAACATCAGGATGTACATTGGATGTGATGGATGGATGGATGTGCCAATAACTGTTATGTTTTAGTTTACTAAAGTTAAGAAAGAGAAACGTTTGTTTTGTATATATTTTAGTCTAAGTTAAGCAAATTTTGTACAGATACTATTACCAATGAACTAGGTAAATAGGAACAATACCATCCGAATGAGTATTAACCAAAGTTATGTAAATGTCTATAATAATATTTGTATAATTTACATTATACTCGTAAATATTATTAACTTTTACACGAATGTATTCAATTTAAGTAGTTATCTCTCTTTATTTTAAAAAATCACCAAAAAAGTGGTTAAGATGGATATTATTGTAATAATAACTGAACACGAAAAGTTTTAAATAGTTTTTTTACATAAAAAAATCATAGATTGCTTTATAATGTCTTTAGTTACAAAAACAACTTTATTATTATTATTTTGTAGTATGCAGTATTTTTTGATCACTGTTACATTATATTTTAGCTGAACAAAATTGTAAAATTAAATAGATTTAATATTGAGTGCATAACTGAAAATTAACAGATATTTTTACTAGTGTTCCGTTAATAATGCTGGTGTTTACCTAATTTCTAAAAGAACCACTCAAATTTATTTTTCCAGATACAGCTACATATGTATATTCGAAGGGTAAAAACTCAAAGCTGTTGTTGTACTCTGGATATACTTTCTATCGCCAATATAACAATTCGGTCAGTTCCAAAGCGCGTTGGCGATGCTCTACAGACTGCACTAAGGGGTGTAAAGCAGCAATCTATACAATTAACGATCATATAATCTCTATTAATAATGTCCATAACCATGTTCCTAAATGGAATAAATAAGATTCATATTCATATTCGGGAGCTCACGCCTGACGCTACCCAATGGCTGCAGCAACTGGATGTCGACGTCTGACAACTGTCCGGATAGACAATGATTTTTTATTTTCCTATTCCGTCTTAGCGCCATAAATAAAGAAATATTCATTAGTTACGACCAATTGAAACGGCTCATGACAAAGAAAACACAGAGAAAGGCGTAGTTGAGTTACATTTTCAATAAAAAAATCTTCACTGATTGTGAAATAATATTTACAATTGGTTCAAACGATTCTTGAAAACATCTCAACCTTATTGGGGCAAAATTTAATTACGTCAATTTTGGAAAACTGTATAAACATGACGGATATCTCCTACGTAGCCGAGGCCATCAATGCCTGTAGAATAGCCTGCCCGAGTAGCAGCCTGCCCAAATGCCCGTCCTTGCAGAGACAGTGGTACGGCCCGCTCTGTGAGGTGATACGGAATAATTTATTACATACGTCCACAAACCTCACAAAGCGAACACGTCTTCTAGCCGTCTCGCTGGAAATCGGGCCTTCAGCGGCAGAATCACTCAAGAACGGTGCAAATATTGTGCCGTTTGGGGTAGAGAGGCTGGGTCCGTAGGGGCCGAGAGCGATGGAATTTTTTAAAGATTTGTCGGGGCGGCTCATGGAGTCCACACGTGACCAAAATGCTGGCCTGTATTTCGCCCAAACGATCAATCTAGCGATCCAGAGGGGAAATACCGCCAGCATTTTGGGCACGTTGCCGGACAACGGGAATCGGTTGAACTACCTGTAATGCAAACCGTTCAGATATTTCAACCGACCTTATGTACATATTTAGTTTTTAGTTTAGTGTATATTATAATACTTATTTTTAATATTTATTGATTGCTATTTAAATAAAATATTTCTAGCTATTGAGGCATACTTTGTAATAGTGACCCGTTCGAATGTTTTAAATTGGTAAGTATACCTAAATTTTTTTCTTCATAGATTTAATGGTTTAATAATGTCTTTTGTCGTCTTGGTCGTTGATTATACAAAAACAACTTTATTGATATTTTTTAACAATGTTGCTTGCATATGCTTTTAATATGCAATATTTTTTATCACCATTCATAATATATATAATATTTTAGCGGAACAAACTTATTTAATATTAATAATTAGGTTTAATATTTAGTTGACAATAAAATTGAAAATTTTATTGGATTTATACTATGAAAAGTTTGTTCGATATTTAATTATTTACTAGTGTTCTGCTAAAAATGCTTGTAATAATTATTATGGTTCCAAAATTATGGTACTCAAATTTATTGTTCCAGATACAGCCACATATGTATATAATAGGGGTAAAAAGCTATTGTTTTACTCTGGATATACATTCTATCGCCAATATAACAATCTCAGTTCCAAAGTACGTTGGCGATGTTCTATAGGCTCCACTAAGAGATGTAAAGCAGCAATCTATACATTTAATGATAATATCATATCTGTTAATAATGTCCACAACCACGTTGCTAAATGGAGTCAATAAGAATCACATTGAAATGGCTCATGTGCGATCTAACACATTACATAAAGGTATATTATATTAGTAATATAAAAATATATTTTAATTATTTTGACTTATAATTATGGATATCAACACAACATATCGACCCTGGGACCGTGGGTACCAGGCGCACACAGCATCTACAAAGAGATCTCTGTGCGCCTGGTGGATGTGTCTAATGACCAGAGGGCTGGCGCATACCTCGCGCAACGCATTAGCCTCGCAATCCAGCGAGGCCGTGCAGCCAGCCTTCTGAGGACACTCCCCACGGTAGCTGACCTGGGGAATTTTTTTTTAATTACATATTACTGTCTTTTGTTAAATATTTTGTCTAAATAAATCATTTCCATTACCATAACAATGGAAATAATGTATTTTACAAAAATGTTTTGGAAAAATATCTCCAAACTGGTCCTCGCTACAGGGGATCTCGGGGCTAGCGCTTACTTCGCTCAACGGCTGAGTTTAGCCGTTCAGCGAGGTAATGCCGCCAGCATCCTGGAAGCCGCATTGGGGGCGACGTAGGGGACATGCTTATTTAATGTAAATATTTTGTATATCGCATCCCACTAGTCCTATCCCACTAATATATAAACGCGAAAGTTTGTATGGATTGATGGATGTTTGTTGCTCTTTCACGCAAAAACGACTGATTGGATTTTAATGAAACTTTACAATAATATAGCTCATACATCAGAATAACACATATGCTATAATTTATAATCCTGCGCAGACGAAGTCGCGGGCAGAGGCTAGCTTTAGAATATATTGGGTTTAGTGCACATTTCGTATTTTAAACAAGTAAATCTTAAAAAATACATAACTTATTATATAAAAACAAAAATAATTATAAATACTTACCTAAATCTAGCCAATACTACACCTCGTCTACCTAGGCCCGTACCGCGCAGCAGGGTGTCCAGCGCACTGGCCGCATTGCTCCGCTGTATAGCGAGGCTCAGGCGCTGGGCAAAATACTCCCCAGCTCTGAAGTCCCCCGAGGCGAAGACCAGTCGAATAGATAATTCAAAAGTTGAGTTAGATTTACTCACTAATATTGAAATAATTTTTACATGTAGTTCTTGAGAATATCTGAACCTTATTGAGGCCACTCTTTCTATTTTCGAATGTACCAGTAGGAGTACGTAGGCCATTAGACTGGAAGGTCAATGTGTAGAGATAATTGCCTTAGTATTGGGCCACCGGTCATTAAAATTGCCAGAGAGAGGATAAGTAATTATTGCCGTATCAATGCGACTTAGGTCGTTTGAATAAAATACACATGGCACATGTGTACATGTGACTTAATGTTACCAATTATTATAAAATTTAATAGCTTAATTATTTCTTAATATTTATAATAAGTGTTATATTAAAATATGAATTCTGAATAAATAAATTATAAAATAATATCATTACCATTAATTAATTATACACCCTAGATATTATATTTTTAAAGTAGGTATATTATTTTTCAATTTTTATATCTTTTTTATTTATATTAATTATGTAAGTTAAATACCTTTAGGAAAAGCTATTTACAAAATAAACTAAATACCTAAATACTATTTACAATCAAAGCCCGAACACGCCGTTAATGTAAGTTAATGGTTTATTGTAAATAAATAATATTAACCCTAGATATCATAGTCATTAAACATCAAACCTTATTACATTTAACATTAGACACCTATAGTAAGAATCAATCTTTATGACGTATCTGAATATAGTCACTTCGTGCGCCCGCTACCTCACCTCTCCCCCGCTGATACACATATGAACGATGCATCTTGTGACTATGTTCAGCAGGGCTAATACGCGCGGCAGTAATTAATAAAAACTTTTATTGTTTGTGTTATTATTATGTAGGCATCTCCCAAGGTTCCACAAGTTAAAAAACCCAGCCAGAAAGGTTTGCACGGGGACATGGATCCAACGCGTATAGCCCCCTTAGAGAGTATATATATTTATGTTATTTACAAGTTATTATTTATGAATAAACTACATTATAAAAATATTTTTACAGATAGCGATATCGGCGTGTATGTGTACTCAAAGAAGACGAAGGCGAAACTCTTACTCTACTGCAGCTTTCCGTTCTACCATCACTCTACATTCAGGAATGGCAAACTTCGTTGGTGTTGCTCTACTCACAACAGCAAGGGGTGCAAGGCATCAATACATACAATGGGCGACAGTATAGTTTTAATTAATAATACTCATAATCATTTACCGCCAAAGGAACGACGATGGCAATATAAGCCAGAGTAGAAATGAAATGAGTTTATTTGCTCGAAACACGGTATAAAAGATGGCAGTTGTAAACATTGTACTATCGGCAACAGCTCCGCCTGCTCACTTTTCAAATGTTATTCTTTGCACCCGCACGCGGGCCTCGTCCGGCCCCCTGGTGAGACTACCTGACCTATTGAGCAACTGGGGGCAGTGACCCTTTTTTAATTATCTAAGATAATTGTTTTGTTTGTGTAATAAACTCTTATTGAATGCAAAAAAAATCTTTTGTTGTTAACTATCGTAAATCACATACCCAGTTTGCTATTGGTTGATGAAAAAAGGTGGAGCTGTAGGGCCGCCGGTAACTGCAAATGAATTGCAACCTAAAGGTGATCAGGCGGAACTGTTGCTGACTGCACATACATGTTTCGCCAAATGTTTGGCATGCAAAATTTCACAGTGGGAGTCTACTTTTCCCCAATATTACATTAATAGAACTTTCATAAGATTATACATAAAATATTACGGTCATACTTAAATTTTTTGAAAATGTCAGAAAAAATATTGCCAATGTTTAAGGCCCATGCTAAACTAAATAGCGCCAGACAAATATAATAAATAAATTATAATAATCTTCTAATATATGTAACAATTTTATTAAAAAGCAGTTCAAGTGTAACACTTTGGACCGTTCTTATTATCTGCGTCGTAAGAGTTGAAATAATAATAATAATTTGTTTAAGAACCAGAATTTGTACAGTTTTAACTTAAATCTAGATACAGTGGTTACTTTATGTTTTAAGGACTGTAACTAACGCTCTAGTTCAACACTAGGATTCCCTGTGTGTAAAATCGTACTGCAAGTGATACCATTGATCTGCTGTTATCCGTACCAAATCTCCATTATGATAAATACTAAGTATTTTTAATAACATAAACGTGATTAAAAGACATTGCCACATTTCAATGGAGCTTTGCCTCACCTACAAAACTACGTGACCATTTAAGCTGTACCTATCATTTTGTTGGGGACTTATTACAGGTTTCATATTGCATAATCATAATCAGTATCATTTTCTACTACTCTCGCAACTCCTATAGAAGAATAACAAAAACAATGAATAATTCGTTTCGATTTCTTACTATTTTCTGAATTCTTAATTAAGCGGTTTTTATCGAATCGCAACTTGTACAAAACTTTATTTTAAACCAATAATTTTAATAAAAAAACGGAGATATTTTTACATTTATTCGTTATCTTGTACAACTTGCGGTTGATGGTGGGGCAGAAACTGGCAATGTCATTTCGGCTAGTTGTAGTTCGTATACAACGTTGTGTAAAACTACCGTTTTGGGAACTACAACTTAGCTTGTCGCAATTACACTGGTACTTAACATAAGTACCAGTTAATGATAGATATTTAATATTGCTCAACAAGCTAACTATTCATAATTATCTACCCAAAGGTTGCCTGGAAGAGATCGCTCTGAGCAATAAGACCGCTTGTAACTAACTGTATTAGCATATTTCTTTTGTGTAATTCTTTTTTTTGCAATAAAAATATTTATCTTATCTTATACAATGAAAAGTAGTATTTTATCGTAATAAAGATTTGGTACATTAGGTAGCTTTTTTAATAAAATTTATTATATTAAAAGATCTGGGTAGGCCCTTAAGAAAATATACAATTATGAAGTCCTTAGATTTTACAAATTCTACATGAAGCTGACACTGTCGTTATATACTACATACATCGCGTAAGAGCGAGCGGTACGCCTCGCTTATCGGCGACTACTCTTAGTTTATGCTATCTAAAATAGCTACTATTATCTTAATTAAGTAGTAGTCTATACGGTGTGATTCTGTTCTGACCACCAAATCTAATGTCAGATCTGTCATGTATGAGTGAGCGGGATGGGACGCGTAGCGCAGCGACGATTAAAATTCCCATGCGCAATTCAGAATCACTTGAGTAATTCAAGTACATAATATTGTTAGCAATTGATGGTTCTATTCCACTTAATCTGTATATTTAAATTATGTGAAATTTTTAAATAATAAAATGTATCAAATATCATAAATATTATTATTAGCGACTGGTCCTCGCTACAGGGGATCTCAGGGCTGGCGCTTACTTCGCTCAACGGCTGAGTTTAGCCGTTCAGCGAAGTAATGCCGCCAGTATCCTGGGAACTGCCGTATGGGGGCGACGTAGGCGATATGCATATTTAATGAATATAAATAATTTGTATATTTTACCTTTGGTCGAGGCCACGAGTGACCATAGGGCTGGCGGCTACTTTGCCCAATGTGTTAGGGCCGACGCACAACGCCACGGCGCGGCGACGTGCCATCGCACGTCGTGGCGTGGTACCGAGGCACCGGCCACCGGTGCACGCTGTCGGACAGCGCCAGTCACCTTCGGTCAGTTCGGCCTTAGCCTCGTTATACAGCGGGGCAACGCCGGCCGCCAGCCTTTTGGGCACCTAGCCAATTGTGGGGGATTTAGCGCACGTTTTGTAAATTCTTTCAGTACTATTATTATTTATTAAATATAAGTTATCTAGATCATATTTATAAAATTATGTTATTACCTTGCTATATATATTTGAAACTAGCAAAGTTGCATTTTGTCGTATGAATGGTGGGCATAAACGCACAGGATTCATTCAAAGAAACCGGGCGGAAAGCCGGCGCGGCGGGCGGGGCGCGGCGCCGTCCCCACAGGCGCGGTACATGGCGCTTCCGTGCGTCGGCGGACGCCGCGCCGTGGCGTTGTGCGTTCGGCCTTAGGCACACTACCACAGGGTGGGCAGAGCTTAAATGAAATTTTGTATTTAGTTTACTTATATTATAGTATCATATTTGAATGTAATATTTGTATCTACCTCTGTTTAATATACTTAACAATAAATCAGACTAGTAAAAATTTATTTTTTACATAATTTATATAATTATGTTCTATTTTCAGGACCGGTATTTACAACAACGTCTAGAGGAGCCCAAATGATTTACATAGACGGCTATAAGTTCGTAAAGCATAGCTCGTCTAAACTGAAAACAAGATGGTGGTGCGGCACTGACTGGCGCCGAGGATGCAAAGCTGTCGTTCACACTATTGATAACGAAATAGTGAGAGTGCATAATACCCACTCTCATCCGCCGCCGCCACCGTCGAAATTATAAATGTACTATTATTTACGCGCCTACGAAAAAGACAAGATGGCGGTGCCGGCACTGGCTGGCGAAGAAGATGCATAACTGTCGCATTATTGATAACAGAATAGAGTACATAATAATAATATGCACTCACATCCGCCGCCGCCAATTACAATACAACAATAGTGCCGCCAGTTATAACAGTTCTTAATATCTTGCGACATATTTAGCCCATAAAAAATGGTATAATTTTACAGTATACAACTATACGTACATATTTAATCGATGCTTAAGTAGGATTAAAAACATTTTTCTGCCAGTCCTAAATACATCGCATATTTTAATTTCTTAATTTTAATTTCTATCAGTATACGTTGTTCTTAACAACCCAGAATTCATTTGTATAAAACAACGCGTGTGTTGACTCCTCCATATTATCACAAAATATACCTACAAAAAGGCTAACCTAATGTCTCTCCAAATCTTTCTCCTCCAATTTGAGATTTATGTATGAAATCCTTCCTCGGACAAATTCGTTGGCATATTGGCCACCGTAGCTTTTTCCGGCTAGTTTATGTATTTTTATTATAATAATTTGTTTTTTTTTTGTCTTTTAATGATTTAATTGTACACTATTTATAAGGCAAGTTGACATGAATGTCAATAAAATAATAATTAAAATTACAGATGATGTTTTAATTAATACTCTATGTCTATACTCATTTATTCGGTCTATGGTAGGTACACACGAAGACAGAGATGTATCCAGGGGGCCTCAATAAGGTTGAGATTCTCTCAAAAACTATTTGACCGATTTTAAAAATATAATTTGTAAAGAATTTACAAAAATGAGTCAGATACTTTTTGAGAAAACTTTAATAACTCTCCTGTACTTCTTTATATACGATCGTACCAATGCTATCCTCAATTATTCTTTTGTTTCGTACACATCAAAGCACATCAAGTGTAACACTTGGGA
The DNA here is from genome assembly GCA_963506565.1 of Tachystola acroxantha. Lineage (NCBI taxonomy): Eukaryota > Metazoa > Arthropoda > Insecta > Lepidoptera > Oecophoridae > Tachystola > Tachystola acroxantha. The sequence continues at coordinate 10,975,629 of OY735879.1, forward strand.
GCATTCTTATTATCTGTGTCGTAAGAGTTGAAATCGTACTGCAAGTGTTACCGTTGATCTGCAGCTGTTGTCCACACACAGACCACTTACCCCATAGACCTGTAACATGAGGCCCGTGTCTGCCCCGCACATGAGCGCAAAATTGCTTCGCGACACGTGTAACCTAGAGATATTATCGACATGAACGTATCTCTTTAATGACCCCTGTCCCCCGCTTCGTCTCTATGCGCTCATCGTTGATAGAATGTTTCGCTTGCAAATGACAATGCCAGATTCTGCCCCACTATCAACCGCATAATGTACAAGATAACGAATAAATGTAAAAATATCTCAGTTTTTTATTAAAAATATTGGTAAAGTTTTGTACAGTTGCGCGTCGAAAAAACAGCTTAATTAATAATTAAGAAAATAGTAAGAAATCGAAGCGAATTATTCATTGTTTTTGTTATTCTTCTATAGGAGTTGAGAGAGTAGTAGAAAATGATACTGTTTATGATTATGCAATATGAAACCTGTAAGTCCCCAACAAAATGATAGGTTCAGCTTAAATGGTCACGTAGTTTTGTAGGTGGGGCAAAGCTTCATTGAAATGTGGCAATGTGATTTGTATGGGGTAAGTGTTCTGTGTCCATACATTACATATTGTTGTTAACTTCTTTCAGGTGCTATATTTGAGATATCACGTAGGGGTGCCGGCAGGATATTATTATCTGGCTACGCTTTTGTGAAACACAGGAAGTTTAGCATTAAAACTAGATGGCAGTGCGGTACTGGCGGACGCATCAATTGTAAAGCTGCACTTTACACTGTCGATAACCATATAGTAAAGTGTTATAATGTACACAATCATCCGCCGCCGAATTTGGATGCTTGAAATTAATTTGTATGGAATGTAAAATTATTAATTTATTATCTTATAATAAATCAATTATTGTTATTTTTAATTAGATATTGGCATTTTCTAATCTGTCAAAGCCTATTTGATCCTTCATATCGTCTTCGTTTATTCAAATAACATATAGGGGTATATTAAAAACATATTATTTTAAACCATATCTATAAAAGATATGAACCCCTTCTTTAAAGGAAAATGACATTATTGGTTATAAGACATACTGATTTATGCTATTGACCATTTTTTTTCAATTATATATATAGCTATGTTACGGAATGACAAGGTCGCAGGTTCAAGTCCCAGCCCATTGCAAGAATTATTTCATCGTGATCTAATTTGTTCACCGAGCATGGATAATGCGTAATACAAATTCAGATTATAGCTATGATTATTTTTTTTAAATCGTATGGATGTGACACGAAATTTCTAATATGCTTTAGTCGGTATTAAATAAGATACACTTTATAGGTATTATTATTTGAATACCATTTAAGTGGTATTCGTATCTTATTAACATATCATCTGATTATGCATGTACTTACATAAACTCAAATAAATGCTTGTAATTTTTCAGAACCAGTATTTAAAATATCAAGTCGAGGTGCTCAAGTTATTCTAATATCTAGCTACAAGTTCGTGAAACATAGAGAAGGTAGAAACAAAACAAGATGGCGCTGCAGTACTGGTGGACGCGCCAATTGTAAAGCATCCATTCACACTAGTAATAACAAAATAGTGAAAAGTTATAATGTGCACAATCATCCACCGCCTGAAATGTTGTAAATTATTAAAAATGTGGAATTTAGCTTGCGTGAGACCGGCGACCAGTCACCGGCGGCGGACGGCGTCGCTCGTGCCGGCGCCGCGCCGCATGGCGTTGTGCGTCGGCCTTTAGTCCCAAGTGCAACATCCGAAAATATCTAGTCAGGAATTGAAATTTGACATCATTGATAAATAAAATTGTTAATGTTACTTGAAAAGTATAATTCCAAGAGTAAGATGTAACATAATACTAAATTCGCTTTGAAAAAAAAATGCATCGTTTTAACCATTAATAAATGTTGAATAGAATATCTAAAAGCTAATTTCAGATTTATTGTTAGCATTTTCACAGATTATATTGTTAGCTAATTAATTATTAGATAGCTACTAGCACTTTGATAGATGGCGGCAGGATAACCAAAACGAATAAATCCCCAATTTATTTGGATACCTCTACCTAATTAGTTTCAGATACTCAAGTCTTGCGAGAGAGAGTCTTATTTTTTATCGGTTTATTACATTTTGAGATAATTTATTGGTGCAATCGGCTGTATATTGAAGTAAATTGCTTCTACGCTCATTACTTGATTTTATGCAATAGGTACGCAGCCCGTAAATGCTAAATTATCTCAAAGTGCAAATAAATAGATCAAAAATAAGTTTAAACCCTCGCATAAAAGACCGCATCTTAAATTACTAAATTCGAGATTGAAATCCTGGTTTCGTCACCGCAACGCCATCTAGTTTGCAGTAACTTTTAGTTTCCTCTTCGTGGGCCCTAAGTTATCTTACAAATTGTTCAGCGTAAGTATATTATTTATTGTGTTTCCTATACAAATAAGTATAAAATAAGCTCCTTTTAGGAGCAGTATTTATGACATCAAGAAAAGGAAATCCAATAATCATAGTATCTGGCTATAAATTCGTGAAGCACGTACAACATGGCAACAAACTAAGATGGCGTTGCAACACTAATGGACATCTTAACTGCAAAGCTGTCATTCACACTATTGATAACGTAATAGTCAGGTATTGTAATGGACATAATCATCTGCCGTCTGATGATTAACGTTGGTATTGAATAAAATTATACATCTATCTTTGTCGTAGGTATATATATATATTAAAAAAAAACAGGAATTCCATCATAATATCTGGTTACAAGTTCGTGAAGCACCATGGCTACAGACTAAGACGTCTTAACTGCAAATGTGTCGTTCACACTATTGTGAACGTAATAATCAGATGTTGTAATGAACATAATCATCCACCGCCTGATGAATAATGTTGGTATTAAATAAAATGATATACCTATCTTTGTCGTATATTTATTTAAAAAGAAAAGGAAATCCTATGATTAGGTATAATATCTAGCTATAAGTTGGTGAACCATCTACACTAAGGCGACAGACTAAGATGGCGTTGCAACACTAATGGACGTCTTAAATGCAAAGATGTCGTTCACGTATTGGGAACGTAATAATCAGATGTTGTAATTAGCATAAATTGTCCACCGCTTGATGAATATAAAATAGTTCCAATCGGCTAAGTAACTCTAATTTAAGTATGATGTTTCTGTTTTAGGACCAGTGTTGAAAGTATCGGCTAATGGTGTTGTTTCGATTATATACTCTGGCTACAAGTTCGTGAAACACAGACAAATTAATGACAAGTTTAGATGGCGATGTATTAAATCGCGCAAGCCTGGTACTTGTAAAGCGTCGCTCTTAACTTGTAATGAACAAATAGTAAAGTTGAATAACATGCATAATCATCCGCCATCTTGGAATTTATAGTGTAGATGGCATGACGGAAAAAATTCGCCGCTCTCTTTGGAGAGAGCATAAAGTGCCTTCATATATATAGAATAAAATAAATAAATATATCTTATATTTGTTTTTGTTTCCTCTTCTTTGCTTGCGTTTCTATTTCTCAAGGGTCCAGTAACAAACTAGGAATCATCACAAGAAGTTGCTTAATATATACCTTTTACGTGTTTGTTACAGTATCCTATCGATTCGTAACGACGTCACGCGGGACCCGAAAGCTCATTTTAGCGAATGGAGGCATATTCACGCTTCATATAGTCGCAGGCATCAAAACCAGATGGAGATGCCATTATCGCACTTATGGGTGTAAAGCATATATTTATACGAACTGTGGTAATATTATTACATATTCAGATAATCATAATCATCCATAATCACCCAAAATACCATTAAGTAAGAACTACTTACGAATTCGAACTATGCGAGGACATGTGGTCACTGGGAATTACGATACAGAGGTCCTAGGTTCGATTCCCGGTCAGGTCAGCCATGTAACAATGAGTTTTCCTCTGGTTTTTCGACGGGAAAACTTACGTACGTTTACAGAATGCTCTCAAAACAAAGAATGTCGTCAGCAAACCTGTTTACTGAAGAAAAAAATCTACGACATGGATCATGGCCTGAGCTCCTTATGTAAGGGAAGATCTTTGCCCGAGCAGTGAGGACATAAGACAACTAATGATGAGAAGTTTTATTTTATTATTTATTTTATTTAAAACATTACTATTATAATAATACATTATTTTGATTGGCCACCAGTATCTTAAAACTAGAGAAGTTGGTCCAGATACTGATATCCTCACACAAACTGAAAAAAAAGTAATACCGCATATTTTACATTAAACTTGTATAACCTAAACACAAATTAGTATGTAGACGTATACTAATAATTGTAATGATTCTGATTTAGGTACTATCATTCTCGGCTACTATTATTATAGTCTAAATAAAACCGTAAATCAGAATATCTGATACTGATTTATTAAATTTTTATTGATTAATAAACCCTATTCAATTGAACACAACTTTTTTAATGTCCTTCAAAACCTTATTTTTTACTATCGGTAACTGAACAAAAGATGTTCTGAAACTGTTAAGCCAAGTCTCCTGTGACGTGTTACCGTGTTACGAAACACCGTAACATGTTTCGGTAACCGATTTAACAAAGGAAATTTGTTACGCCACGTCCCTAAATCGGATGTTACACGTCGCAGGAGACTTAGCTTTAGATTTGTGACTTTCCATAAATTCTATAGGTACTCAACAGGTGTTCGATTATTATCCAACGTTGATTTTTTTTTAAATTATAGAACTAAGGTTCAGTTATCAATACTGAAAACCCTTTCGGTTTCCAAAATAACTTTACTCCATGTAAATAGTTTTTAAAATGTTTCTTGCATGCGAAAATTTTGCAAACCTTTTTCTTTTATAGAATGTTTAGACTATAGTTTTTATGTGTTAAATCTAATGTTTTATCATTATTATTAACGTATTGATTTTCCTTCAGCGATCTTAAAGAGATCTCCCCGAGGAAAGAAGTGTTTATCTCTAAACGGTTACAATTTCTACCGACACAGCTATAGAGCTTTCAAGACTCGTTGGTTTTGCTGGGATTTCCCTCGAAGAGGATGCCGAGCTGTCATTGTAACTATTCAACACGAAATTATCAAAACTTTCGGACATCATAATCATCTGCCACCTTCAAACTAATCATATCTATAAAACTCAATTGTTGTTATTCATAAACCTAGTTAAACCTCACTTCCCTCAAATCGTATTGCTATCCCTTTCACACTTTATTATAAAAGGTTAAGATAGAAAGGGACAGGGGGCCTAAACGGTGGCGTAACTTTAAATCACGTTTATGAATACGCACCATAGAGATTATCTAGCTGCCATAAAAACTTTTAAAGAAACAATCATAAAATATATTTAGTTTGTTTCGGTTCGGTTCGGTCCGGTTCTATCCGGTTCGTACTTACTTTTGTTCTTTTGACAGTCGTGTAAGAGCTCACGAAGTTCGTGCTCAAATATTTGAACTCGGCCTAAATGTCGTATTGTAGTCGTAGCCCGACCGAGTATCTCGGCTACACGTCGTCTGCTGTTTCTGTCTGCGATGGGCTACGGAATGGTACCTTAAAACTCCATATATGTATACCGCAGCCCAAATCGTCTTATTTTGTAAACAAATATGATCGTCTAATTACCGTGTCCGAAACACAACCCTGCAATCGATTACTGGTGTAGCAGACGTTGTCCGCAAAGCAGCCTACATTAAAGTGGAACTGGGCGGGCCACGTTTGCCGCATGCAGCCGGACCGATGCGCCCGGACTGTCACAGAATGGGTGCCATCGGACGGTCGCCGCCGGCGTCGCCGCGTCGGGGCAGACCGCAGCGTAGGTGGAGAGACGATGTCGTTAGATACAGGGATGGGTGGCTGGAAGAGGCTCTCGACAGGGATGGATGGAAGAGGAGGGGGGAGACTTTTGCCCAGCAGTGGGACGGTTTACCTGTAGGTTTACAAAAAAATACCTGTTGTGATGTAACACTGAAGGAGCTGATTGATCGAACCTGTTCATCATTGTGAAAATAAAGTGATTTGGACTTCGGATTAGTATAAGTATGTTCGTTTATACTGCGGGGCAGATTGTGATGTATGATTTATTTATTATTATTCTTAATTTATTTATTAAGCTAACCGTTGAACGGCTCTTGGATTTAATTCAAAAAATATTAAGCTCTAAGAAAAGTATATAGTAAGTAGTAGTTCTTAAGGTTGAGATTGGCTCAAAAAGTACCTACTTGACTGGTTTTTAAAATTTATTGTAAAGTATTTAATACTCTACAAACACTATGTATAGTGTTGTACCTACTCGAAACCAAAAAAAAATACAATCGATAAATGAGAGAGAGAAAAGAAAATCTTAATGTAAGTATATTTTTCTCAATAATATATACGGATTTATCGATACTTATCTCATTAGGTTAAGATATGTGTGATTACCTATCATTAGTTAAATATATCTTGTCGTAAATAAAAAAATCCACAATATCCCATTAGCTGGCAATGAAACTGCCAGGTTCGATTCCCTACTCTGGACTTTTGTGGTATCTAGTCTACAGTCGACAGCACATCAATTGTAGCACCTGGAGCTGGATTTATATTACATGTCCAAAGTGTTACATATAATGCTTTCGACTGTACAAGCTTTTAAAGCTATTAGTGTAGGAATTGCTGTGAAAATATTTAATGTGATTTGTCGTGATTGTACATGTATGTGTGTATGTGTGTTATAATTATCTGAATAAAGAAAACATTTTCTTTTGAGAATCGGTATTTATTTGTGAACATATTTAAATAGATGTTCAACAAGTAATTGTCATTGTTTCATGAGATGTGCTGCTGAGAGTTTTTTGCCACCTTTTGACCTCAGCGTTGGCACATTTTCCTTGCAAAGTGGTAAAATAAATATTGACGTAAAGTCGAAGACAGAGATAAGTATAAGGTTGAGATTTTCTCAAAAACTACTGGACCGAATTTAATAATTATTGTACAGTTACATAGTTTTAACTTTTATCTATCAAACAGTGAAATAATTTTTGCAATAGGTCCAGTAGTTTTTGAGAAAATCTCAGCCCTAAAAACTCTCCTGTACACTTTGCTCTGTGTTCCACTATACGATCAAAGGACCTCATCATCATCAGTCTATTTATATGTCCCCACTGCTCAGGTACAGACCTTCCCTTACATCGAGGGAGCACGGGCCATGATCCACCACGCGGGCCCGCGGATTGGCGGATTTCACATGCCTTAGAATTTTTTCTTCTTCTTCTAGGGCATGCAGGTTTCATCACAATGTTTTCCTTCACCGTTTTGAGAGAATTCGGTAAATGTACTTAAATTTTTCTACAACTCATTGAAATTTTCAATCATCAATTGAATCGAACCTGGGACCTCCGTATCGCAAGTCCATTGACCCAACAGCTGTGCCACCGAGCTCTACATGGGACCCATTTACTTGCAATAACGAGATATGATTCTGATGTGTGAGTACTTTTCTTCTTTTGTCGTGTGGTTTAGTGACCAAACCTATTTGTCAAAGTTATTCAGACCGTAGTTGAACTATCTGTAATGCAAGCCATTCAGATAGCTCAACCGACCTATTTATTGTACATATACCTAGTTTTTAGTTTAGTTTATATTTTTTTAGGTTATATTATTTCGATGAATGGACAGTACAGCCCACAATAGGGACTGCCAGTCGGGTCGCGGATGTATCACAGTTTCCCGTGGCTCGGCAAGAATGGCACGAGGTGGAACACCCCAGGACGTTTAGTCGGTATGCTGCCCCTTCAGGGCGGTGAGCCCGACATAACCAACACGCTCCCCCGGGCGTGGTGACACATGATATAGCATGTTTTACCTGGGTAAAAAAAAGGTTATATTATTTATATTAAAAATAAATTACAATAAACCTTTTCTTTTCAGTGCCAAAGTTCATAACATCTAGTCGAGGTAACAAGGTAATCGTTTTGTGCGGATATAAATTCTGGCGTCACAGCTGCAATGGCCCCAAGACCCGGTGGTTTTGCTCCGACTTCCGCAAGGGCTGTCGAGCAGCTTTGATTACTGTCGACGATGAAATACTCAGATTCGTGAATGAACATAATCACCGACCATCGAATAATTAAGACTTGACATATTTCACAAAGCTTAAATGGGAATGGGCTGGTCACGTGGCACGCAAGCAAGACTCCTGGTGTAAGGCAGTAGTTGAGTGGAGGTCGTGGGGAGAAAAACGCCCTACAGGGAGGCCACAGAAGAGATGGCGTGATGACATCCGGAGAGCAGCCGGTTCGAAGTGGATCCAAGTGGCGCAAAATAGAAGAGAGTGGAGAAATTTAAAGGGGGCCTACACCAGACTGGTAGAGAATGGCTAAGAAGAAGAAGAAGATCTTTTTGTAATGTTCATTAATAACATACCTACTACACACAAATGCCTTCTTACTTATTTAAACATGATGAAAAATTTCTTGCCGAGGGCAGGACTTAGCCTGTGACCTTATCATTCCGTGACACATAGGTTCAAGTCCTGCCCACGGCTAGAAATTTTACATCATTTTAATTTATTCGCCAAGCATGGCATAAAATAAATGCTACTATATTAATATTGTAATTGTATTTAGAATATAAGCATATTTAGCGTCATAAACGCATTTGCTTAAATAATTGTCATTCCGTGATAAGCTCTTACCAACTGAGCCACCACAGGCCTCGCCACGCCCACCGAAAATCTTCATCGTATTTTACATACTTAAAGGGTTATGTTACGCAACTCCATCTATCGGAAAATAGTATTAGTATTCCGACAACCATGTCTAACATTCGGTTAGAAACATGATTTAACGTTGACGCGCTCCTATTTTTACTCAGAATTTGTATTACGCGTCCAAGTCCTGCCCACGGCAAGAAATTTTTCATCGTGTTTAAATTTGTTCACCGAGCCTTAATGCCTTCTTACTCTTAGAAAAATACTGTATTTGATTGCGGATTTGTAGACTTGCTCTTGACTTAGTTAGCTCTACTTATCCTGTGGCTTGTAACTAAACCTAGTTGTTGTTGCTATTATATTCTTTGCGATTAACTTATTATCGACTTACGATTTTCTAATTTATAAAGCGGCCTGCACGTGGCTTGCGGCCTGCGGCCAGTTGAAACGCATGCCCCGGCCAATTTTATTCCCTCGTTAACGTCCAGTAGGTAGCGATCTGACGCCTAGACCTTAACGACGGGAGAAAATTGGGCATGCGTTTCAACTGGCCGCAGGCCGCATGCAGATCACGCCTGTGTGGGAAATATTTCATACAGCCAAAATGATTGTTAACTCAATAAGACCCCAAAAGCGCATCAGCGGATCCGTAAAAAAATCACGAATCGTGTTTTTTGACGACCGTGATTTTAAAAAGGTGATACGACACGAATCGCCCTCGTGTGAATGAGCCGTTAAAAGACATTGCCACTTTTCAATGGAGCTTTACCCCACCTACAAAACTACGTGACCATTTAAGCTGTACCTATCTTTTGTTGGGGACTTATTATAGGTTTCATATTGCATAATCATAATCAGTATAATTTTCTACTACTCTCGCAACTCCTATAGAAGAATAACAAAAACAATGAATAAATCGCTTCGATTTTTTTACTATTTTCTGAATTCTTATTTAAGCTGTTTTTTCGAATCGCAACTTGTACAAAACTTTATTTTAAACCAATAATTTTAATAAAAAACTGAGATATTTTCACATTTATTCGTTGTCTTGTACAACTTGCGGTTGATGGTGGGGCAGAATCTGGCATTGTCATTTGTTTCTGGTAACTGATATAAAGTGACTATTTCTTTTCAGGGCCCATGTTCTCAACAACATCTCGGGGAGCTTCGATAATTACCATAGCCGGCTACAGGTTTTACCGCCACCGCCACTCCGGTTTAAAGACGCGCTGGTTATGTGGTACTCACGCCAGCAGGGGCTGCAAGGCACACGTCTTTACCATTGAACACGAGATTATCAAGTACCTAAACGAACATACTCATCCACCGCCTTAGTTCATATATCTGAGATTCGACATTAAAGTCAAATTTCTTTATTGAAAGTACCTAAGCACGTTGTGTACATTTTTGCAAGTCAACATATTTTTGAATTTACATTTACACAACTTTGCAAGGAAAAGGTGCCAACGCTGAGGAGAAAAAGTGGCAAAAACCTCTCAGCAGCACATCTTTTAAAATAATGGTAACACAATTACTTAATTAGGTATTACACAACTATTACTATTATTAGAAATCTAAACTCTATCCTTCATGCGGAACCGGCAACATACACCATGCATTATTGCATGCATACCTTATATATATCAACTCTTCAACCTTTAGGTTTCAGCATTTTCCTCACTAATCTTGCCTACAGCTTCACGACGTGATGATGATTTTGTAACTTTAACTGCCGCCTGGGGCAGGTGCCCCGGTTTGACCTCCTAAATCCGGGACTGGCCACAAGTCAGTACAAAAAGATATGGGTCTTTTATTTAAAGCGTTAACTAGAATGACTGCAATTGTTACCAATAAAAGTATTTTCTTCGAAACGCGTATTTAACTTATTTATATTATTAAACTACATTTTATTTAGGTACGATAACATTACAACATGAAATGGTTTAAAAAAAAATGTAATTAAACAATACAATCTTCTATCAAATTTTAATTCTTACCTACTTACTATAATATTTGTGTTGATTTCGACGTTTCGTATACTAAATTTAATCATCGCTAAAAAACGGAATGTTCCGCTCACTCCCACGATTTATGTGATTGATATGAGTGACAGTGACAGTTGTGTTTTGGTTTAGCATTAGATTTGGCGGAAACGACAGAATCATGTCTTATTTTATTACAGAACCTAATCAACCGACCTTAATTTCAGCCCGTTCTGGAACACCGTTATCATCAGAAGCCATTTATATAGCAGCTACGATAGATGAAGATACTGCTTACACTGATTTCGATGACTATATTAAATCTCCTCGCCGCTTATCAATCGATGAAACCCCAAGAACTACACGCAACCAGCGTCACAGCAATCCTGACGAATGCAAAGATACGAAAAGGAAAAGGTTGAAGAACCTCGGTAAATCACATTGTACAAAACGCGGTAAATTTGTAGAAGAAAAATCCATGAAGCTGCCTTGCACATGTACTAAATACCAATGTTATACGAAATTCACTGAAGAAGAAAGACGGACTTGTTTCAAAGCTTTTTGGGAACTTGGAGATAAAGAAAAACAATGGTTGCATCTTGTCAAATGCGCAGTAAAACAGAAGCCTACTCGTATTAGAACACAAGTAAGATCCGATAAACGTGTTAGGCAATGGACTTTCCATTATTTCCTGGAAAAACATACAAGCGACGGTACACCCCCTACAAAGGTGCAGGTATGCAAAATAATGTTTATGAACACGCACTCAATAGGTGAACAAACATTTTTTTCCGCCTGGAAAAAATATGAGGGCGACGACTCGATGGGGAAAGATTTGAGAGGGAAGCATAAGAATCGTAGAAGAGTTATAGATGATGCAATGGTGAGATCTGTATGTGACCACGTGAATACCTTTGCACCGACGAAGAGACGGTATACAAAGGAAACACCTAAAAGGTTATATTTCGTGACCGGCTTAACCGTTGCTGAGATGTTTAAAATGTATAACGTATGGTACGATCCCGCTAAATATACTAGTAAAGCTAAGTACGACCGCTTGTATAGACAAATATTTAATAGTCATTTTAAAATTTTACGTACCAAAAAGTAATCCAAATCTTCTATGATTCAGATATTCGATCTGTGATTCAATCTTAATCGTAATTTGAATGTAAATTATGATCCAGAAATAATGCCCACTGTAAATCACTTGTTGTACTATTCAACTTGCGGTGAAAATAAGACTACAATGCGTCTAACGAATATTGATTGATTGGCTATATAATTTTACTTTGCTTACCATTACAGCCTTTAGTTACAAAAATTCACAACTGCCTTCACAATTATAAATCTATAGGGAAAATAGAGATAGTAAGGGTTAAAAGTCACGGAGACAGACGGAAACATAACTGCAGACACTGAAGCCAATTCTGCTGCAAAATTAAACAAGCAACCAGATTGCGCTAAATTCCCAATATCTTATGTAAAACGCATAATCCGAACAAACAATAAAACTATTTGGTAAAATAGGTACGAAAATTCTGAACAAGGACACCGAATAAAACATTTACTCTCCAAAATCTAAAATATTATAGAATTGGGATCTAAAATCGAAACAACATTTCATTTCACACTATACCTAACAGGACACGGTTACCACAAATCATATTTAAAAAGATTCCATATAATTGAAAACGAGTTTTGTCCTTGCGACGACGCCACTCCTCAAACGCTTGAGCATCTCTTGCAGGATTGCCCTGCATTCAGCGCCCACAGACATAATCATGAATATATTTGCCAAAACCTTAGAATACCACCTTATCAACTAACTGAAATTATGACCAATCAACCCTAACTTCATTGGCTAAATTCATTGAAGTAATCATCAATAGATTGAAATCCTTTAATAACACCTAATATTTTATAATTTATTTACATAGACATATTAAAAATTAATTAGACAATAAGTTACGTTAGGTTACATACATGGCCCTTTCGGGCCCGACTCCGTTATTTCCTGGAAAAACATACAAGCGACGGTACACCCCCTACAAAGGTGCAGGTATGCAAAATAATGTTTATGAACACGCACTCAATAGGTGAACAAACATTTTTTTCCGCCTGGAAAAAATATGAGGGCGACGACTCGATGGGGAAAGATTCAATTCAATTCAATTCAATTCAAATACACTTTATTGTACATAAAAGACACAAACAATTACAATACAGAAATACAAAACAATATGTACAATTTTGGCGGCCTTATCGCTAAAAGCGATTTCTTCCAGGCAACCACCTGTTGATGGAATTTAGCATAGTAAAGTGAAAGAGGTAGTGGTAGAAATACAAGAATAAAATGAAAAATAATTGAAAAACAAATGGTATTTACAAAGAGCAGGAGTATACACAGAAAGATTTGAGAGGGAAGCATAAGAATCGTAGAAGAGTTATAGATGATGCAATGGTGAGATCTGTATGTGACCACGTGAATACCTTTGCACCGACGAAGAGACGGTATACAAAGGAAACACCTAAAAGGTTATATTTCGTGACCGGCTTAACCGTTGCTGAGATGTTTAAAATGGTACGATCCCGCTAAATATACTAGTAAAGCTAACTACGACCGCTTGTATAGAAAAATATTTAATAGTCATTTTAAAATTTTACGTACCAAAAAGTAATCCGGATCTTCTATGATTCAGATATTCGATCTGTGATTCAATCTTAATCGTAATTTGAATGTAAATTATGATCCAGAAATAATGCCCACTGTAAATCACTTGTTGTACTATTCAACTTGCGGTGAAAATAAGACTACAATGCGTCTAACGAATATTGATTGATTGGCTATATAATTTTACTTTGCTTACCATTACAGCCTTTAGTTACAAAAATTCACAACTGCCTTCACAATTATAAATCTATAGGGAAAATAGAGATAGTAAGGGTTAAAAGTCACGGAGACAGACGGAAACATAACTGCAGACACTGAAGCCAATTCTGCTGCAAAATTAAACAAGCAACCAGATTGCGCTAAATTCCCAATATCTTATGTAAAACGCATAATCCGAACAAACAATAAAACTATTTGATAAAATTGGTACAAAAATGCTGAACAAGGACACCGAATAAAACATTTACTCTCCAAAATCTAAAATATTATAGAATTGGGATCTAAAATCGAAACAACATTTCATTTCACACTATACCTAACAGGACACGGTTACCACAAATCATATTTAAAAAGATTCCATATAATTGAAAACGAATTTTGTCCTTGCGACGACGCCACTCCTCAAACGCTTGAGCATCTCTTGCAGGATTGCCCTGCATTCAGCGCCCACAGACATAATCATGAATATATTTGCCAAAACCTTAGAATACCACCTTATCAACTAACTGAAATTATGACCAATCAACCCTAACTTCATTGGCTAAATTCATTGAAGTAATCATCAATAGATTGAAATCCTTTAATAACACCTAATATTTTATAATTTATTTACATAGACATATTAAAAATTAATTAGACAATAAGTTACGTTAGGTTACATACATGGCCCTTCCGGGCCCGACTCCGTTATTTCCTGGAAAAACATACAAGCGACGGTACACCCCCTACAAAGGTGCAGGTCTGCAAAATAATGTTTATGAACACGCACTCAATAGTTGAACAAACATTTTTTTCCGCCTGGAAAAAATATGAGGGCGACGACTCGATGGGGAAAGATTTGAGAGGGAAGCATAAGAATCGTAGAAGAGTTATAGATGATGCAATGGTGAGATCTGTATGTGACCACGTGAATACCTTTGCACCGACGAAGAGACGGTATACAAAGGAAACACCTAAAAGGTTATATTTCGTGACCGGCTTAACCGTTGCTGAGATGTTTAAAATGTATAACGTATGGTACGATCCCGCTAAATATACTAGTAAAGCTAAGTACGACACCTTATATAGACGAATTCTTAATAGTCATTTTAAAATTTTACGTATCAAATAGTACCTAATCCAGTTTTACTACGTAATACCTATTCTATGTTTGATTCAATATTAATCGTACCTAGGCAGGTATTTTTATTGTAAATTCAGATCCAGAAATAATTCCTGCTATAAATCACTGTATATTATGAGAAGATTTCTTAATTAATTGATTATACATATAATAATATACTATACTTACCATTACCATTGATTGTATTTTTTTATTAATTATATTTATTACCCCTATATTTATTTACTATGCCGACTAAGTTCTGACCTTGCCTTTTGGTACTATACTAGAGTCAGGGAAGTGCTCCTAACAAAAATCTAAGATTTGGCTAGCATGACCGATTGTTCAACCGATCTCAATAGATCGGTTGAACAATCGATCATGCAAGTGTTTAACCGATCTCAATAGTCGCATCCCACTAATATATAAACGCGAAAGTTTGTGTGGATGTTTCTTGCTCTTTCACGCAAAAACTAATGAATGGATTTTAATGAAACTTCACAATAATATAGCTAATAAATAAGAATAAGTTATAAAAATCCTGCGCAGATGAAGTCGCGGGCAGAACCTAGTAAAGAATATTTATCTTATCTTAACGATATCTTTCAGGTCCTACATTCACGACTTCATCTAGAGGAGGAAGAATTATTTCAATGAATGGCTACAGATTCTGCAAACATCGTCGCAGCGGCATCAAGACGCGATGGCAGTGTGTCTCAGACCCAACCTGCAAAGCCGTCTTTTTCACCATCGATGAACATATCATTAAGTACAATAATGACCACAAACATCCACCGCCAATCACCAGGTAGGTGGTTGTGGTGATTCTAGAGCAGTGGTTCCCAACCTTCTTTTGACCAGGGACCACTATAATTTCGTTATAATTAACATGGACAAGCTTAAAAAATAAACCGCCTAACTTAATAGCAACGTTTTAAGTAGAAATTTTTTAAGGTTGGGATTATCTCAAGAACTACTTGACCTATTGTATGATTTTTTCACTGTTAGATAGATAAAAGTTAAAACTATGTAACTCTAAAAGAATTACACACTTTCACTCACAAGTAGCCAGCCGTCATAGCTGTTTTTCTTCGTAATTAATACGAAAAAAAAATACTTGATTGAAGTCTTTTTTCGAAGTGTTACAAACTATTAGAATAGCCCTTTCCATGAAGTCTTATAGCAGGATTACTTCAATCATGCTTTGTTATTTCGTACCATGACGTCCTTAATGAGTTTACTTTAAGGTCGTCACGTCATGGTACGAAATAATAAAGTATTATTGAAGTAACCCTGCTATAAGACTTCATGGTAAGGGGACAGGAAAATTTTAGGGGCCAATAATAAGCGGCTTATTTATTATCTTTGTAATACGTTACGTTACATGAATGACTTTTAATTATGTTTGAATGATTGTACAGACAGGGCAGAAGAAGGCCAGAAAGAATAATGGTGAAGTAATGTCTAACGGACTTACCTGTGCTAGTACAGCTGGAGTACCAGATCCCTTACCATGAGTTGCCATCAACGTAAATTCGCTCGTAGGTGGCAACCCACCCTCTAAACATCTCGCATATGTGTGAGATGACACCTTTCAAAATTGTTAGTGGTCAACTCACCCCGCTCCAAAGGTTACGTTTATAGAGATATCAAATTAATTTATTGACCACATCTATACCAGTTTTAACTGTCAAAAATGACAAGAACTATCAAAAACTAACAAGAACTGTTAGTACAGGGACAGTTACATTCACTCCCGAGCTCGAAGTGGGACTCTTGACTATAGCGTCAAACTTCAGATCCTGCATGAATCATCCAATAATTTCACCATACTGTCATTCGCGAATTTTTTTTGATTAATTTAACGTGATATTAAACACAAAACAACCACTATAGACATTAAACTGAATACTATCAAATAATTTCGTTGCCGTCGTTTCCCGCCATTTCCAAAAGCCTATTTATATAATAATAGTCTATTAGTATAGACTCGACGACTGTTCGTCATTTGCCAATGTCATGTTACAGAATACCTATTTAATATGCCATGGACTTCTCTTTCTCCAGAGGAGTCTCCGTAGCGTCGTCGTCACTCTGGATATCTGCGTTTTCTTGTCTTCATCCAGAGGAGTCGCTGTAGCGTCGTCACTCTGAACGAAGCAGCTCGACAGTCACGTTCACTCCCGAGCTCGTAGTGGGACTCTTGACTATAGCGTCAAACTTCAGATCCTGCATGAATCCTCCAATAATTTCGCCATACTGTCATTCGCGAACATTTTCAGATTAATTTAACGTGATATTTTCAGTTTAAACATTTCTTTTTTATTAACAAAGTAAAGCGAACAATAATAATAATAAAAATACTTATAAATAAAAAATTTACGCCAGATCGCTACCCTTTGGGAGAGTGCCCAAAAGGCTGGCGACGTTACCTCGTTGTATAGCCAGCGATATACGCTGGCTATATATAGGTATACCTATATATGTGATACGTGATATTAGACACAAAATAACCACTGTAGACATTAAAATTAAAATTGTAAAATGTCGTTTCCCGCCATTTTCAAAAGTCCGAGCGTACCTATATTGGCATTCATGGTAATGATGGTACCTACAGATCCATATCCAGTTTCCATAACTATCGCCAACCTTTGAAAGAAGCCGACGAAGCTCACTTTAGATTTTAATGTGATATTTTAATAATTACCTCTACTCTTACCTCTATCTATTTTATTGTTTATTTATTTCCTCCATTATCTGTTGCGTGGAAGAAATCCGGCACAATTTTACATGCTATTTTTGTTTTACAAATATTTTAATCTTGTATGTAAGTACAATAATCTGTATTTGAATTGAATTGTGTCAATGTTTTTATTAACAGATACTATTGAAGACAAGATTGTGAAATATGATATTATTAACTTATGACAGACAACAGCGAGATGATTCGGGGTTGTCTCCACCGATCCCAGGATCCGTTTGGATTGGAAACGGATCCCGGCAGTTTGTCTCCACCGATACCGGGATCGGTTTCCAACACAAAAAATAATTAATGTTTGTATCCACCGATCCCGCGGCTACAAGAAATAAATTATATTAATTGTGGAAACAGATCACGGTGTACAGAGATAAGAAAGGAATTATATTATTTTTCCAAAAAAAATCTTTTCACCTAATTTTCCAAACAATAGGAAGTTATAAATAAAACATATTAATTAATTTCATAAAGTTATACAGAGTGTTGTTTTGATTAACGACGAGCGACTAAGGGGTGGTAGTCTAAATAATCTTAGTTCCAAAAATTGTGTTTATATTATTTTTAATTAACATAATTACTTTTAGAATTAAAACTATAGTGAGCCATTACTACAAATACTATATAATAAACGGATGTCACTGACTTATATTGTTGAAGTCGGCAATTAGACTTCAACAATATAAGTGAGTGATATCCGTTTATATATAATAACATAATTAAATTACTATTAAAAAAAATTAAATTATCGCAGCGCATGGATACAATATAATAAGTAAGAGATCCTTTATTTAGGTATGTGACTGATCATTTCTGTGATTTTTGATTAAGTATGTAAGTTAAAAGATTTTATTGTTAATTAATATACAGGGTGTTGTTTTGGTCAACGATGAGCGACTTATGGTTATATACACGACACTAATGCCTTAAAAATATAAAACGTATAGGTAACTAAACTTTTTTTAAATCCACAAATAATAAAATTTGTTGTCATACATTCGTGGGCTATGGCCGGGCCACTGACAGCGTGCGTCGGGCGTGTTTGTACCGTACAATGACAGCGCCCATGCGCTGCGATAATTTCAAGAGAAAATACTATTTTTAATAGTAATTATGTTATTATATATAAACGGATATCACTCACTTATATTGTTAAAGTCCAATTGCCGACTTCAACAATATAAGTGAGTGACATCCGTTTATATATAATAATTTGTAGTAATGGCTCACTATAGTTTTAATTCTAAAAGTAATTATGTTAATTAAAAATAATATAAACACAATTTTTGGAACTAAGATTATTTAGACTACCACCCCTTAGTCGCTCGTCGTTAATCAAAACAACACTCTGTATAACTTCATGAAATTAATTAATATGTTTTATTTATAACTTCCTATTGTTTGGAAAATTAGGTGAAAAGATTTTTTTTGGAAAAATAATATAATTCCTTTCTTATCTCTGTACACCGTGATCTGTTTCCACAATTAATATAATTTATTTCTTGTAGCCGCGGGATCGGTGGATACAAACATTAATTATTTTTTGTGTTGGAAACCGATCCCGGTATCGGTGGAGACAAACTGCCGGGATCCGTTTCCAATCCAAACGGATCCCGGGATCGGTGGAGACAACCCCGATGATTCGGACTAAATAACGTGTATTTGAAATATATTTATAAACCATCTTTTTTTTATCATTTAATAAATTACTTTTGTGTGTTAACAAAATATTATAATATATATGATGCAGTCATCAGATTTATACTAAAACTTGGAAAATATAACGATCATATCAATCATCGATTAAGTATTCGTTCAATCCTCCAAGTTTCGATGTTAATGAACATACATAGTAATTCAATAATAAGGCAGAAGAAGGCTAGGTAGAAGGAGAATATCATGGATCAGGAACTTACGCCAATCGTACGGCAAGAGTACCAGGTCTCTATTTCGTGCGGCGTTGTCGACAGTGCAGATTGCCATAATGATCGCCAATGTTCGTAAGAAGACGGCACCATAAGAAGATAGTAATTCAGTAATCCGTGCACACGATCTATAGCGGTAACATCGACGGTATTTAAGATTAATTGATGTGTTTTTTCAGGTGTATTCACGACTTCATCTAGAGGAGGCAGGATTTTATCACTGAATGGCTACAGATTCGGCTTTCATCGTCGCAATGGTCTCAAGACCCGATGGCGATGTACCTACGATCCAAACTGCAAAGCCGTCATCTTTACTATGAATGAAGAGATCGTGAGGTACAATAACGAACACCAACATCCCCAGCCATTAATATCCAGGTGGGTCGATAGTCGAGGGGCTTCAAATTATATATATGGTTTTAGAAATTATACATATAGATATACACGATGCACGATGAAAAGATATCATGAAATAGCGTGCGTGAAAAAGAGTGTAGCGTTGGTTTAGCGGCGTATCGGTTTAAGTAAGCAATCATAACGGTGAACAGATTCGTTCAATCATTATTTTTAGATATTTGTTGTGGGCTTAGGTATCTCCCAAAACGCTCAACAAACAACTGAAACCGATTATAGGCTTTTGGCATCCAGTCCCTGACCTTGTACTGTTGTGGTCCTAGGTCTGGTCGGAAAATATCCTACACTATGTTTACCCATTTGTGGTTTTCAGTGGAGAACCCGTTTACCTCATCAGTTGTCAGTTTTACGACAAATGTGACCAACCCCTGCTACTTAAGCTTATTGATCCTATGATCTATGGCAAATACTTTTGTTCTCTGGTTCATAAATCCACCAAAGAAATGCCAATACGCTCTTTCCATAGCGAGCTAAGCGACTGTAAGCTTATGAGCCTGTTTCACCGTCAATGTCCACGTTTCGGCTCCTTATGTCATCATCTTCTTGTCTTGACAATACGTGAATTATCTTAAGTACCTGAGTATGATCTTCTTCATCTTTTTACACAGGCGAAGATCCAACATAGAAGAGGGACCTAAAGAAGATGGCTTAAGAAACTACGCCAGTGATACAGCAGTAACACCAGATCCCTATTTCTTCGATGTCAAGAGTGCAAGTTGCGAAAAAGATCGCCAAACTTCTAAAGAAGACGGAACGTTATGAAGAAGAAGGCGTCACGCTCAAAAACAACACGAGACTGTCCTTTATAATATTTAGTTAATGTAGAAACACAATGATTTCAATAAGACCACTAAATATAATATTATGAAATGCCTGTTATTAAGTCAATGGTAATACAAATTATAAGCTGTCACAGACAAAAACTACTAAACCACGTTTAATTGAAATATTTTTTCCTATATTGATATGATGTCGTCATCAGATTTATACTAAAACTTGGAAAATATAACGACCATATCAATCACCAATTAACTATCCGTTCTATCCTCCAAAGTTCTATATTTTATTAATGAATATAATTTAATACTCCTTGCACACGATCTATTGCGTAACACCGACTGTATTTAAAAATTATTGATGTATTTTGCAGTTTTATTCACTACTACAACTAGAGGAGGCAGGATTTTATCAATGAATGGCTACAGATTCGGTATACAACGTCGCAAAGGCGTCAAAATCCGATGGCGATGTACCTCAGACCCAAGATGCAATGCCTTCATCTGGACTGTGAATGAAGTTATCGTTAAGTACGTTAACGAACACCAACACCCTCAGCCTGCAAAATCCAGTTGGCTTTGTAATAGAGGAGCTTCAAATATGAAGGCGCCTTCAAAATTGCCGCAAACTACAAAAAAACAACTAAGTAACATGGCTTAAGAAATTACGACAGCGATACAGCACTAAACCAGATCCCTATTTCGTCGGTGTGAAGAGTACAAGTTGCGAAAATGATCGCCATACTTCTGAAGAAGACGGAGCCTTATGAAGAAGAAGGCGTCACACTCCAAATCATACTAGATTGTCATTTAATATATAGTTTATTATATATATATTTTTTTACATTTGTAGGTTTTACTTTAGATAGTTTAGTTTTAATTTTTTTTTATTTGCAACATAGGTATAATATGTAATTAATGAATGTAATTCAGTGCTCCGTGCACACGACCTTTGTTTCATTATAATATATGACATGAAGAACAATATGGTATTTGACAAGTATCGAAATGTTTTTCATTATTGTTACACAATATAAACACAAATTCATGAACAACTGTGAAATCAAAATCTAAATTAGTTGACAAATGAAGTAACTACAGGCATTTAGAAAAGTTGTATTAGAAAGAGACAGAAACAGTACCTACTCGCCATATTGTGGTTCTGACGTCATACAGAGGTAGCGCCGTAGAAACTTCATACTAAAGACCGTTTTGCTAAAAAGATATGGAACATCCCCACTACTAGATTTAACCGCTTAATATATTGATTTCACGGTTATCTTCAACAGGAAGAGAGTTGATTGATGTAATAAAATTGAGTCAAATACCCTATTGATATTTTTTCAGCTCCTGTGTATACTATTTCATTTCGGTGTAGCAGTATTTACTATGTTCCATTTTACCTTTATGTTCCATCATGTAACATTCTTTAGTATCTATGCTTAGGTTATTGTTTACCATATTGTACCTTTCTGTGTATGTATTGTAGTGTGTTGCAGATGAATAAATGTTTTATATGTCTATCTTTTATTTATTTTATCTACTAAAACTAACGATACAAATTGTAATACTAATAGTTTATGCCTACTTCTTTGTCTAATACTTTTGCAATGACCATTTTTATTTGTATTGGTCCCTCCGGGCTACAACTCTGGTTCAACAGAATACCAGCGTTGCCGGCATCCTGACGACAAAATTGAGCTGAATTTCGGCAGCCGCTCTATGTTTATTTGGTGTGTTGTTAACTACTACAATATCTTGCTACAATATAAATGGATTACTTATTATCTTAACGATATCTTTCAGGTTCTAGGTTCACGACTTCATCTAGAGGAGGCAGAATTCTATCACTGGGTGGCTACAGATTCTGCAAACATCGCAGCAGTAGCAGAGGCGTCAAGACTAGATGGCAATGTGCCTCAAACACAAACTGCAAAGCCGCCATCTTTACCATTTATGAACAGATCGTTAAGTGTAATAACGACCACAAACATCCCCCGCCTGCAATAGGTAATCGAGTGAACTCATATTATAGCTTCTGAATCCCGGGGGATTCGTTGCTTGAGTTGACCGGTCGCTCTACTTGTTGTTCGTTTGATAGAACAGTCAGAGAAAAATATCACATTTGTTATATTGGTGCAGGAAATAGAAAAAAAAATGTTAATGCAAGAGGCATCAATGATAGCGAAGCGTGGAGTTCCCAATTCGGTTTAATGAAAGAAGATAATGTAGCAAGTTCTGTAGCGTGGCCGCTATATTAAAAGCCTGTTATATTAAAAGATATGATTCTTATTGTTCAGAGGATTCTCCTAGAGTCGTCTGTCCGGCGGCTACTAGGTGGATACGGGTACGCGACCCCGGACTCCTCGAGCTACTGTTACTACATTCACATATCCTTCCGTGGAAACAGTATCCACTGTTACCCTGGACTCCATCCAAAAACTCCCTCTAATCCTTTCCCTTCATCCATACTCGTGGGACGACAATGAGACTTTATTATAAATGTACTCGGAGACAGCGACGAGGTTCGCCACCCAGCACGCCATGGCCCACGTAGTGGTGAAAGGGGTGGATAGTTTGCTGCATTGAATGTACAGAGAGGAATGTTAGATAGAATTGGATGAGGGTGTGTTATTGTATGCCAGGATATGTGTGCTATTGTATGCCAGGATCGCTATGTGTGCTATTGTATGTCAGGATATATGTGCTATTGTATGCCAGGACGCTATGTGTGCTATTGTATGTCAGGATGTGTGCTATTGTATACCAGGATCGCTATGTGTGCTATGGTATGTCAGGATATATGTGCTATTGTATGCCAGGACGCTATGTGTGCTATGGTATGCCAGGACCACAACAGATGGATGCCTACCCCTGCGGGATATAAAGGTGTGCTGAGCTTATAAATGATTGATTGATTCTTATGATTCGCCTAGAAACCGACTGCCAGATGGAGAGCGCCAGGTGCTCGGATATTTGACTTGTAACAGTTGTAATGTGTTAACATCGAGCGAATATTCATGTCAGTCGCCACTTTAAAGGTTGTCGCAGACGTATCACCCCGTTGCCGTATCAGCGCCGCGCGTTCAGTATTCTTTGTATGAAACTACATACTGAAACACACTAATGGCCAACGTAACGGGCATCGCCTCGCATTATTTTGTCAACTGGTTGACAAAACCGCGAGGCGGTACTGGGTGGGTACGTGTGTGGCAATAGCAACACTACGAGTGAGCGGGAACAGACATATTTTCCTACTAAATGTTAATGTTATTTTTAGCTATATTCGTGCGCAACGGCCGAGGCGGCCACAGCATTATCATGTCTGGATACAAGTATATAAAGCAACGCCAAAACAACAAAAAGACTCGCTGGGTCTGCTCTTCACACTTCAGCCGCTCATGTAGAGCTTTCATATACACTATTGGGAATGAAATCACAAGATATTCTGAAAAGCACAATCATACACCATCCGTGAAACATTCTAGTTAAACCACGATCGTCGCCAAGGGGGGCTTCCCAAAGACCTCTGAAAATATTTAATTAATAACCCCCATAAATTAAGGTTATGTTTTATTGAACATTTTCATTACTAGCTATAATTCTAATAAATAAAAATAGTAGGTATGTACCCACAATTCAAACTTTCATTAGCTTGCCTCACAGACCACTTACCCCATAGACCTGTAACAGGAGGGCGCCCGTGTCTGCTCGCACATGAGCGCAAAATTGCTCCGCGACACGTGTAACCTACGCTTGCAAATTTGTACTGATTTCATGTCTATTGGGTAAGTGGTCTGTGGGTTGCCTCTTGCCTGCCTGTGAAGGCCAAACCGTGGTGAGAATTTTTACCATTTGCGTTCTTATTCACGCTGCCACGAGCGGTCTCCGGGCGGTCTCAGTGTAGCAGAGTTTTGGACGAATCGGTCAAGGGCATAATAATAAACTCCCTCCACCGGTCCGGCCTTTATCATCACCATCAGCCAGTATCAGTGAACTGCTGGACGTAGGCCTCTCCCACAGCACGCCACACAACCCAATTCTCGGCCTTTTGAATCCTGCCAACGACCTTGCGAAGGTCATCCCTCCATCTGACCTTTATTGGTCTTCTATTTAACTGTATAAGAATTGACACATGGTTTTCCCTTTCAGATCTTGCTGTCATGATACCACCACGAGGCGCTCGCGTGTCGATTCTGGTTCAACTAGGCAGATGTGCTGTCGTTGTGTTGCGTTTCATACGATCGCCGTGGCGTCTCCGTTTAGCCATTTATGAACTTTAAATAGTTGATGAAGATTTAGGGTGGCTTGCGTAACGGTATTAAATATTGTTTAGAAGTGGCCTAAACGAATGTAAACCCCTAAACATGTTTAAGATCTTGCACGTAAAATTTTAACTTCTTAAATGTATTTTTCGAACTCTCAATGTACTTTTAGAATTAAAACTATAGTGAGCCATTATTACAAATCATTATATATAAACGGATATCCCTCACTTATATTGTTGAAGTCGGTCTCAATGTACTAAAATCAAAGATTATTTACATTATATTTATGTATGCTGATATTTAAACAATTATCCTACTCTATTTATATACATAATCATTCCATTATGAAATATTGTATTATGTAATTCATATTATGATCGAATGTACGATCGATATTATAATATATAATAGAATTTAGTCATATTTACATTATATTATGGTATAATAGTACTTTTATTATCGCCCGTATTCATTAGCGGGGTTATTATACATTAAAAATGTACTATTAATTATTTAAATGATGAAGAATTTCTAGCCGTGTGCAGGATTTGAACCTGTGACCTTATCATTCCGTGACACATAGGTTCAAGTCCTGCCCACGGCTAGAAATTTTTCATCATTTTAATTTTTTCGCCAAGCATGGCATAAAATAAATGCTACTATATTAATATTGTAATTGTATTAAGAATACTATATTTAGCGTCATAAACGCATTTACTTAAATAAAATAAAAATAAATTAAATGTGTAGAATCTCATGCAAGCCGCCTAGAGTTGAGACGTCGATTTTATGTCAACGGTTGAATTAACTGTTAATTCAACGGTCGTCGCTGGTTCTATCAGGATAGTCACTCGTTGGCGATTAGATGTAGGAAGTCGTTACGGACAACACAGGGATGCCGAGCTTTAGTCGTTACTACTTTTATAAAGGGTGAAACGGAAAATGTATAGTAGGCCATTGATCAGCTGTAGAAAATGTATGAAAAGTGGAAGAAAAATCGCGATAATCGGACTAAAGTTTTTCAGTTATCAATTGGCTTACTATACCCTTTCCGTTACATCCTATAGTATAAGTTACTATAATATATTTACTCTCAATGTTATACCATGTATTAGAGAATTAGGGCGTAGCCAACAATATAATAATCGTATTTTTGATGTGACGTTTCGGGTATTATTCAAACTTTATGGCACCATGGTTTTTTTCGTTTGTTTTTGTTAATTATAAAGAGGTACTGTATTCAACGTTAATTCGATTATGAGCTTTGGACATGAGTATTTACAAATGATCGTTATCGAATGCTCGCCAGCGAACATTCGCAATGAATACAGTACTTTGAACATGTCTTACTATAAGTGGCACCTGCAACCTTTAAACAATCTTCTAATGTAATAAGTTCTACTAGAAAACCTATGTACCAAATCTATATTACGATGAATACTTTCTAATATGCAACATATATCATCCTTATGAAAAGCTAAGCAATAGATCGCGAAATTGCTAAAAAAGGTTACTTACCGAAATTGAATCTGGTAAAATGTGCATTTAAAAAATTGAATTTACTATGCTGGTAAATGTAAAAGGGTAAGGTATGCTGGTACGAGTAATCAAGTGTAAAATTACAATTTTGCGATCTATTGCTTAATTTTTCACAATTATGATATCTATTGCGCATCAGAAAGTAGTATTTATCGTAACAGAGATTTATGGTAAGGTTAACACAGATAAAAGTGTCCAGGAGAGTTTTAAGGTTGATTATCTCTTTTAACTACTTGGTTGATAAAAGTTAAAACTGTAAAAGAATTATTAAATTCGGTCCAGTAGTTTTTGAGAAAATCTCAACCTTATTGAGGCTCTCCGTATACTTTTCTCTGTCTTCGTTAATCTAGTCTAGAACTTATTATAATCGAAGTTTTTTTTTGGATTGGGCCGCCACTTGTGGTAAGACATGATCCTTAAGGGACATATAATTGTTTGCTGAGACTATGTATGTTTTATTTTCAGATGCGGTACCCACCTCGCCAAGCCGTGCCTGCGAGTTGCGCCGCAAACACTCATACCGCACTTACAAACCCGCGCGAATGGGGGCGCACACAACGAGCACGCATGGTACATGCACAGTCCACTTGCTATTCGCCTAGTCAGAGATAGCGCCATAATATAGAACGGCATAAGTCGAGTCACTCGCCACAAATGTTTCGTCGAACGTTTCATCGAGTGTGTGAATAGGCGAGACGGATATCGTACAGTGGTCACAATCACAAGTTATTATTACACTTCATCGATAGACAATCAAAATTTTTTTTATAAATATATTTAGGTACGATCGAAGACAGAGAAAGGTGTACAGTAGTGTTTTTAAAGATGACATTTACTCAAAATCTACTTGATCTGTTGCAATAATTATTTCACTGTTAGATAGATATAAGTTAAAATTATGTACTGTGAAAGAATTATTAAAATCGGTATAGTGGTTCTTGAGATAATCTCAACCTTATTGAGGGCACCTGTATACTTGTCTCTGTCTTCGTGTGTACCTACCTATTCAATTTCGCTGACAGATTTCAAAGCAGACAGCTTTATTATTGTAAAAAATAATAAATGTACAAATCACAATTAAATAAAAACGGAGAACTTGTGAGTGAATTGAATCTAGCGAAATGCTCAGTAGAAAAATTATCGTATTTATATCTATAGTAAGTGTCTCATTTGACAAACAAAATATATGATCTTCTAGTCCCTGTTGTCTGTCATTAAATAGCTGTTCGTCATTGTGAAAATAAAGTGATCCGATCTAATAATGTGAAAATGATTATGCAATACTGGTAATCACAGCAAAGCTTTAAATGTTACTTGTTTTTGTTTACATAGACACTTACTGTGGGATGAGGTATACTTAAACAAAATTAAGAATGGTATTGACCTTCGGAAGGTATTAGCAGACTACTGTATATCGTCGGCGGGCACGATAAAAATACGACCAATTGTTGTGAGGTATGTTGGGTACTTTTGTATGAAAATTACATCCTTGATTGACTTTCGCAACAAAAATATTATAATTCTTACTTGATGAGCAACGTCTGTCATTTTATTCATTTTAGCTCTGACTCTGTAATATTTGCAAATGCGGAGAAACAGCGGCGTTATCGCAAGAAAAGAAAACAACAGCCGGATAAAGTTGCGGAAGCAAAACGGAAAGATTTAGAGCGATATCACGCCCGAAAAAAGCTCGTTAAAGGTTTGACGCCAACACAGATTAGTTAAACGAAAGTGGCGAACTATGAAAATAAAGAGACGTGAAAAACAGAAAGTTCTATAGAGTTTAAGTACCGTATACCTACCGAACCGTCGACAGCAGATCAATGGTAACACTTGCAGTACGATTTCAAGTCTTACGACGCAAATAATAAGAACGGTCAAAAGTAAAAAGTGTTACCGTTGATCTGCTGTCGACTGTACAACGTATGAGTTTCTGTGGAAGTACCTGCACCTCTACACATACGAGGCGTCAAATCCATACATTGCACTGCGACAAAATTATCGCGCTACAAAAAAAAAGTAATGCGCCCACGGCCCTTTTATGTAACAACCTGACCCTGCTCAAAATATGTCACTGTTTATAGTAAATAAATAAAATTGAAGGTTTGTATAACACTTTGTTGCCATAAAGGTAGGCCCTACACACGCTGGGAAGACGACATCAAAAGAATAGCTGGACCACAGTGGAAGACGATAGCTCAAGACCGAGAAAGATGGCAAACTTTGGAGGAGGTCTTCACCTGAGAGGGGTTCCTGCTATACAAAAGTATAATAATATATATAATAGAATATTTAAATACTAACAAACTTAACATAAGCAACTACTAACCAAAACATTTAATAAGGTAGGAAATAAAAGGCTTTTTTATTTTTATTTATTTATTATAACACTTTGTATCGTTACTTGGCGCGATTTTTATGAGACATATTAGGATTATAAATACCAAAAAGTTCAACTACGTATCGTATAACGTAACGTATAACTTAAGGTACCTACAGTACAACGACTCATTATTTCCAGGTGGCGGTTGTATGGTGACGACATCATCACGTGGTGCCAAAATGATCCTACTATGCGGCTATAAATTCATTCGCCACAGGGTCTCGGATGCTAAGACACGGTGGTACTGTGGCAGCCATCGCAAGAAAGGCTGTCGGGCCGTTATCTTTACAAACGACAGCTCAGACGAAATTATTAAATGTTACAACTATCATAATCATCCTCCCCTCGTCTAAATATAGTAGTAGATTAGTGTTGAAAATTTAATTATTTTTCGTTACAAAATAGACAACAAAGGAGAATGTTAATTCAAGGCACAGATGTAGGTACTTTGAATTGAAACTGCGCTCCATACAAAAATGGACAATCCCCTTTAGATCATCTGTGGAAACCGAACTGAAATCAAATTATTACCCTTATTTCAAAATCATCTGTAAGATGTGACTATTGACTATTATTATAAAATTCCACGAAAGTTTTCCCGGTCGTATGCATAAACAAAGATTTATTTATATTTATAGATAGGTGTAGTTTAAAAGAAACTCGCTGGGGTGAGAAATATATTACAAAATGTATAAGTACTTGTTATATTTTTAGTAAGTAGGTAATAATATAAAAATAAATTTTATTTATATTCATAATTAAATAATACTAATAATACTTTATGTTCTGTTACTTTTTGTGACGTCTCCCGACCCATACCATGCATGCATGGTACCTATAGGTAAAAATCGTTAGATGGGCCCGTGACATACAACAGTCTTTATTAGCGGTATATGTCAACCGATATATGCAATTCACACACTACGACTGCGCGCGGCCGATGTATTATTATACTGACTGGTGGCACTTCACTTGGCTATTCGTATTTGCGTATTTGTCATAATTGCCAAGTGTGGTTGGTATTCTTGACAAAATATTCGTCTTATTTGCATGGACGTCAAGTATTTGACAAATACGACAAACATAAATAGCAAATACGAATAGCCAAGTGAAGTGCCACCATTATAAGAGTTTCCCAGGTAAGTATTGTTACTCGTACATTTAAATTACCACAATTTTGAAAAGACTTAACAAGCTGACGAAAAAACACTGGTGGAAAGGTAGACAGTTTAGGGAAGGTTCACAACGACCGAGGTGTCGAAATGGGGGCTTTGACCACCCATGACAAGGTTAACCCTCAGTAGCAACCCTAGGAAACACCTTCCTGGATATGGTAAGTGCTACGATATATTCCATAGAAGACCCCTGATATCTCCGAATAATAAGGGTCAATTTATGCTACAGCAGTGTTTACGCTTTGATGAGCGTCAATTTAAAAGTTAGTTGACACTATAACGTAATGCAAAATAAGTGCATATATATGTAGAGATAAGTGTCAAGGTCAACTTTTAATATTAAGGGGCTCGTAGGTCAGGTGCGAGTACACGTTGTAAACGATTGTACAAGCAACGTTAGGCGAGGTTAATCAGGACCTGGATGGGTGACCGCTACACTTTCATCTGAGCCCCTTCCGGTTGTTGTCGCTTGACAGCAGTCGTCACGTCAAAGGCCCACGGACGGCCTCAATAACTTTGACAAATAGGTTTGGTCACTAAACCACACGAGAAAAAAAGCTTTTAAATTGACGCTTCGATTCGCTTCGAGTCGAAGAGACTCTGCTGTAGCATAAATTGACCCTAACTCCGATGCCAGACATGCGTGAACTTTGCAAATATGCTTAAACTCGATGTTCATTGACGGCTTTTTATAACATCGTAGTTATAGATTCTGTACAAAGCTTACAACGGACGGTAAAACTCTGCAAAGATGCTCAAATGTCTGGTGGCTTAAGACTAATCCATCCCATAACTCCAAAAATGTCATTCACATTTCAGATCCAGTATTTACACTCGGCAACCGAGGCGCTCGAATGATTTTACTAAGCGGTTACAAGTTTCGAATACACAGAACAAATACGAAGAAACTGACTCGCTGGTGGTGTACACACGTGTCGGCGGGCTGCAAAGCGGTCATATTCACGAAGAACGACAAAATGATCAAAAGTAACATTAAACATAACCATCCGCCGCCGCCGCTACACCCTGAAGATTGGAACCCCCTATTTAACTGACTATTTGTGCTCTAGGAACGAATAGTCTGGATTATAAAAGCTGAAACACATTTTAAAAGCAGCGGAGAGGCAACAGTAATTAAAATGATGAAAAATGACATTGCCACATTTCAATGGAGCTTTGCCGCACCTACAAAACTACGAGACTATTGAAGCTGTACCTATCATTTTGTTGGGGACTTATTACAGGTTTTATATAGCATAATCACAATCAGTATGAGTTGCGAGAGTAGTAGAAAATGATAACAAAAACAATGAATAATTCGCTTCGATGTCATACTATTTTCTGAATTCTTAATTAAGCTGTTTTATCGACTCGCAACTTGTACGAAACTTTATTTTAAATCAATAATTTTAATAAAAAACGGAGATATTTTTGCCTTTATTTGTTATCTTGTTCATCATGCGGTTGATGGTGGGGCAGAATCTGGCATTGTCATTTCTAGGCGTGGGCAGGACTTGAACCTGCGACCTTGTTTGTTCATTCCGTAACAGGTCGCCTAGCATAGCATAATGCATAAAAATAAATCTGAGTGGTTGTAATGTATGAAACTCTATGAAAGATAAACTGAACGCAGCAACCGAGCGTCAGCGGCAAAGCAAGAGAGCGGCAACCGCGCGGAGTCCAGTCTGTCATGTTTCATAGAGTGTCAGACATTACAACCACTGCCGCAACCGTTGTCTTTCCGCTGCTAAAGCTAAAGATTAAGGCCCGTATGCTCAAGCTCGCCCTCAAGAGCGAATTCAGCTGATACACTCTCAAGACGTGATCACCATCTCAAGTATGTCATTTATTAATAAACCAATCTTTAGGGCGTATCACGTGATGTCTTTCTCAAGTCGCGGTTCGCCTGCATTCAGCAAATACGTTCTCAAGTGTGAGTTTGACAGTTCTCTTGAGAACTGAGCTGTGTTTATTAATACGGCATTACTCACGTGAAACCCGATTCCTAAACGCGCACCTAAGTTACGTTTATTAATAGGAACGCCATCTTGAAGTCGTTCTCAATATTGACTTTTGAGCTGGGAGTGATTTATTAATACGGGCCTAAAAGAGCAAAGGCAACGGCCAAGGGTTTTAAAGTTTTGCGATGTGTTTCAGCTAAAGAGTCCTTAAGAATTAGGCCGATATTCATAGACAGTTTTGAGAGCGAACTGAGTTTGAGTTCGGTCTTACAACTGTCAGATTTGACACAATTTTGACAGTCGTAAGACTAAGTATTACGGTAATCTAAACGGTCTATGAATATCGACGAAAATGTCGAAGAATTTTATGCGTGATAGTAAGCAATTTTTTTTACAACAACACGTGTTTGAGTACGGTCATATTTCAATACAGAATTTGTTTTGTACATGTGCAATTTTATTTTAAACAAAGGCCGCATGAGCTCGTTCTACTGTCAAACGTAATGGAACTTTATGTTTGTAAAGGCGAGCTTATGCTAAGCTTGGACTCAAAATTGTCTATAAAACTTTATCCTGCTACATACAAAATCATCTATTATAATTCTATGGTTAGGCTTAGGCCTAACCATAGAATTATAATAGATGATTTTGCGACTACAAAATTACACTTAATACTTAGGTATTAAGTGTAATTTTGTAGTGGCCGCCGAATCTAATCCTAAATCTAAGCGCAACTATCGAGCGACACACTTCGCTTAGCGTCGATTAAATTTAGCGTTTAACATTTCAGAATTGCTATTACTTATAAAATATCTTCTAATCATGGTAACAAAATCCTAAATTATTATTTTTTCTTCAACAGATGGACCTACATTCTTCACGTCGAAGATCGGAGCCAGAATCATGAGGCTGAAAGGTTACTTCTACACTCGTCACTCAGTCTGCTCGTCGCGGGTCAAGTGGTTGTGCTCAGACAGCGGAGCCAGGCGTTGTCACGCCATCATCGTCACCATAGGAGCCAGGGTTGTCGACCGTCACAATAAGCATACTCACCCCCCAAACTAAAGATCTTAATGCTTCACTTTTAAGTGGACTCTACATATGTAAATATACCAGCAATTGGGTCGATTCTAGAGTGCGCGCGCTAAATTTAATCGTCACAAAGCTCACTCTTAGTCGCTGTGGCAAAGTGACCATGCCAATTTCGCTTAGGTTACAGATTATCTCCAAAAAGCCAGATGGCGTTTAAAAATTAGCTGAGCCGATCGGTGTTGAATTGGCCGAATTAGGAACTTCTTCGGCTGCTAATGAATGAATAAAAATAAAAAAGCCTTTTATTTCCTGCTTTATACAAAAGTTTTGGTTAGTAGTTGCTTATGTTAAGTTTATTAGTATTTAAATATTTTATTAACCCTATTATTATTTTCTGGTGTAGTAGGAACCCCTCTCAGGTGAATGCCTCCTTCAAAGATCGCCATATTTCTCGGCCTTAAGCTATTCTGTTCCACTGTGGTCCAGCAATTTTTTTAATGTCGTCCCGGCTGGCCTTCTTAGGACGTAACCGTTGTGGTCCAACTATGGTCTTGGAGTCGCGCTTCATGTCCTGCCTGCTTCATTTCCATTTTTGGTTTAGAGCGTGGCTCAGAGCATCTATTGTTTTTGTTTTCGACCTTATCTTCGTGTGTCTTATTTTCTGTATTTTCTTTATATTGAGCATGCTGCGTTCCTTCGGCTGCTAAATCTACCTAATTTGACCGCTACGCGATAATATTATTATGGTCACTTATTTGCCACAGCGCATAAGAGTGAGCGGGACGGGACACGAACGCGACGATTAAATTTAGAGTGCGCACTCTAGAATCGTCGAAATTGTTGATCTATATACATATTATCTGCTTTCAAATGTTAACTAAAACTTTTGATTGACTAATTAACATGTTGACTGTTAAAACATTCCAGACGAGGTATATACTTATTATTTATTTTTAAATTCGTGAAATATGTACAAAAACAATTTACGATGATAAGTCTCAGAAGAAAGTGATAGAGACTCATTAGGTTGGTATTTTCTCATAAACTACTCGAACGATGCAATGTTAAAATTCATCTGTAGATAGTTTGAAGTACATACCCTGTACTTATAAAAGAATTTTGAAAATCGTTAAAGTAGTTTTGAGAAAATCTTAATTTTAGTCTGCCATCATATTGCACAATCACAAGACAAACATGCACTCTACGCATTGGTAATATGACCTAGACTGCAATAGTTTCATGTAGGTAGACCAATCAGGCTTCGTCACCGACTGTACATAATTACGAAAATATATTATAATATATAAAATATATTAATGTATTGCTAGAAATAATAATAAGCAGAACAATGTGGGTTCCTCCTCCCTAGCTTGATAGCCGTGAGAAAATTCACAATATAATATTTGTATCAATTCCGGGATGTCGCCCGCTAAATTTAATCGACGCTGAACGGTACATCCCGCTCACTCTAACACAATCTAATATAATGACAGTTTCGTTTAGATTTAGCTGCAGAATTACACCGAATGTAAAGAAAAAAATGGAACGTTAACATTTATCAAGCTCCTAATGTTTCGGCGGCATTGCCTTCTCCAGTCACGAGAATACCAGAAAAAGAGAGAAGGTATTTGTCTCATTTATGAGCTAAAATATCAAGAATTCAATCAATGATGAAGATTCTGATATACGTTTTTCAAAACTAAACTAAATCTAACAGATCTAAAAAGGCCTCCCTTTCCTACATTAAGAAATAAAATTAGAATATATCTGACAGAATCGCTACCTTTGACAATGCTGGTAAATATCCTTTTTGAGGACTCTCCGGATACTCGCTCTTGTAAACTATATATAAACTTATATACTATACTTATGTAATAAATACAAAGCTGTTGAATAATATATTGATGTGTTGAAAAGAGAGAAATAATAAAGTTCTTGTTTTCACTGTGTGCAAAAACATATTGAATACGTTTTTAATTATTTCACCTCATTAGCCTGCTTTGTGCTAACACAGAAGTTATATAATGTTAAAGAATGTTGCATAACAATTGTTAAATATAACAAAACTTACATATAATTTGTTTTATGCATTATGCCATGCTCGGCGAACAAATGACAATGCCAGATTCTGCCCCACCGTCAACCGCAAGTTGTACAAGATAACGAATAAATGTAAAAATATCTCCGTTTTTAATTAAAATTATTGGTTTAAAACAAAGTCTTGTACATCTAGCGAGTCGAACAAAACAGCCTAATTAAGAATTCAGAAAATAGTAAGAAATCGAAGCGAATTATTCATTGTTTTTGTTATTCTTCTATAGGAGTTGCGAGAGTAGTAGAAAATGATACTGATTATGATTGTGCAATATGAAACCTGTAATAAGTTGCCAACAAAATGATAGGTACAGCTAAAAATGTGACGTAGTTTTGTAGGTGGGGCAAAGCTCCATTGAAATGTGGCAATGTCTTTTAATGTAAATTAAAATTAGGAACGTGTCACGGAATGACAAGGTCGCAGGTTCAAGTCCTTCCCACAGCTACAAAAAAATTTCAAAAATTTACCTACTTCTTCTTTAACAGTACTGTTGTGTACAAGAATGTTATCATGTTACACAATGTTTTATAACGTTATATAATTGCGTGTGGGAAAACCTTTTGTTATACTATCTGGTAATGTCAATAAAAAAAATATTTTTGTCTTTCGTTTCAGATAAAATTTCCATGTTTACGACCACACCGCGAGGAGCCAGAATGATTAGTCTCTCAGGCTACAGATTCACTCGACATAGGTTCAAAAATAATAAGACACGTTGGTTCTGTGCCAGCCACCGCAAGCGAGGCTGTCGTGCCGCCGTCTATACGATGGACAATGACGATATTATTAAGTGTGTTAACTATCATAATCATCCTCCCGTAAAGGATATGTAATCTTCTTTTCTGTGGTTTAATGACCAAACCTATTGTCAAAGTTATTCAAGCCTCTGACGTGGCCGTAACGACTGCTGCCGAGCGACAGCAACCGGGACCAACTATTTAACGTTCTTTACGAGGCATGGAGGGGCTCTGATGGAAATGTCACTCACCCAGGTATTGACTTCGCACAACATTGCTTAAGATGCCCCGAGCCCCTGACGACGAAATGTAAAGACGTACCTACAATAATATATATGTACATATAAACCGGTAAAGAGCTTAATTATTTTATGTTGTTTTTCAAAGTCACTTTTCTGTTTCGTAATTCAGATATCTATGTCCAAAAGTAAACGTAGATAAAATAATTCATATGTATTTAATATTAGCTCTAAATACCAATAAAATAATTAAATTACGTACATTTATTGTAATTTTTACATAAGTGGGCCGCAGGCAAGGATAACAGGAATTAGTGACAGATACTTACCTTGCAATAAAATAGAATTTGGAAGATGGTAGCTGCATAAAACCAGACTATACAGTAAATAACATTAAAATATTTAAAGAACAAAACAATTCATAAAACAGCAATTTTATCACCACAATTTTAGGGTCCAATCAGAGGACATTTCACGCCGAACACGCAAGAAACTTCCAAATTGTGGCTTATTATAAATGCTATATGCTATAGTCCGACAACGTCGTGCTTGCCGCGCGCTAGGGGTACAGGCATGGCGGGGGCGAGGGAATACGATCTCGGCCGGGCTGCGGGCGGTGTGGCGGGAGGGCACGTAGCGCGACGCGTCGGCTGTGTATAGAGTTACCTCGTCCCCGCCAACCCCGTGGGAGAGGCAAGCACGACGTTGACGGTCTAGCATTCACACTAAATTACGGAACATTACCTAATATTATGTTTTTTTTAGCTCTCGAGTATTTGTTTACGACATCATCGCGAGGTGCCCGAATACTCATTATCTCCGGCTACAAATTCACTCGTCACAGGTTCCAAGGTTCAAAGACTAGATGGCGTTGCGGCAGCGACCGTAAGAAAGGTTGTCGTGCCGTCGTCTTTACAAGAAACGATAATCAAATTATTACGTGTGACAACAATCACAATCATCCTCCCCATTATACGTAACATAAAGGCCTAAACATACTGTTAACACGCCACATGACACGACGCGATGCGACTCGTGTTTACCGAACATTTTTCGCCAGCGTCGGGTGTTCATAGTGTAATACTGGCCATAGAAAATGTAACGATATGATTTGTTGATAACAAGTCGCGTCACGTGGCGCTTCAACAGTATTTTTGCGCCTTTAATGTCATGTATGTCATCAAAATGTGGCTTCTTCAAGCCATATTTTGATCGCAGACACACCGCTCGTGTGGCGGTCTTCTTAATTTTATATTTTTGTGATATTTTTTTTGTTAAAACTAAGTATTTTTGTCGAAATTTAATTTTTAAGCAATTAAACCATGCTCGGTGAACAAATTAAACAATGAAATATTTAAATCTTTGCTAAGTTAATTATATATGTGTCGCAGTCAACTGGTTGAAATAGACGTGTGATTGAACAGCTAGCACGTTAATTGAACGACGGCATCAAATCAAACAGCTAGTTGGGTGGTTGGATCATTATGGCGCATAAAACGTTCAACACCTCAGCTGACTGAAAAGACGCAGTAGTGTTGACTTAGTATGATTCTCCGCCACGGCGGCGCTAGTTTCGTTTTGTTTAGAAGATGGCGTCGACAGCTGATATTATTTGAACATTGCGAGTTGTTTTATAGTGAAAAATAATTTCCCAGCATTAAAATTCAATCACCGTCTATATTCCAACCAGTTGACTGCGACATATGTATTTTGAATAAAATCAAAATAGGTATAAAATAAACACTAGAATTTAGACCAAATTTTAAAATATTGATTATGATTTTGTTGTTTTTAGTTGTCCAGTTTTCGACGTCAAAGCGGGGTACCAAAGTAATCCTTATCGCCGGCTACAGATTCACTCGACATAGGTTCAGAAATGCTAAGACTAGGTGGCACTGTGCTAGTAACCGCAAGTCTGGTTGTACCGCCGTCGTCTTTACAGTAAACGATGACGAGATCATTAGGTATGACAATCGTCACAATCATTCTCCCCCCATGAATGAAGAAACGGTCCAAGTGAAGCAATCATAATGCCCTCCACACATAGCCGGCGACCTAGTCGCGATCTGCGATCAGTTGAAACGCACGCTCCGCCTCATTTTCTGGGCATTTTAACGTCCGGTAGGTAGCGATCTGAGGCCTGCGATTTACGTCCAGTAGGTAACGACGGTAGAAAATGAGGCGGGGCATGCGTTTCAACTGATCGCAGATCGCGGCTAGGTCGCGGCTGTGTGTGTCAAGCTTAAAGGAAAAAATCGGCGCGCTTTAAGCCTGACACATACACATGCGGCCAGTTGAAACGCACGCGCCGCCCCATTTTCTCCCGTCGTTAAAGTCCAGTAAGTAGGCTTCAGATCGCAATTTACTGGACGTGCAGATCGGGCCTGTGTGGGAAAGACTTTATGTAGAGACCCTAAAGTATATATTTTGTATGGGACAGGTCTCCGCCATTGTTGTCACTTGCAATAGAAAGAGTCATCAGAAAGAGTCATCCTGTTTTTTTTTGTTTGACGACTTTTCGGATGTCGGATTTTTTTATTCAAGTTTTCATATTTCTTTCCTAGAATACAATTACATGTCATTACAAATATATAAATCCGACAATAATAATTATAATATAATAAGTAAGTACCTACCTAAATAAATAAATAAATATTACAAATAATTTTTTTTAGTTAAACTCTGCCCACCCTGTGGGAGTGTGCCTAGAATACTGGCGATGTTCCCCCGCTGGATGGCTATCCTGTTTTTATATTTTCGATGTCTATTAAAAATTCCTGAGGCGAATTTTTGCCCATAGATAAGACAATATTTATTTGTTGAAAGTGGGTGTTAATTATACAGGTCTTAAATTTATGTTAGGTCCTACTCCTGCTAATTTCTACCATTTATAGCATACAAATTAAAAAATAATTGATGTCAAGATAAGATAAATATTCTTCATTGCAAAAAAGGTATTAAGTACACAAAAGATTATAATAATAATATATTTAATTATGAATTATGGGAAGCCCATTCCCATTTCTATGTTGCTGTCACTGTCAGTTACACAATTAGACCACTAATCATTGATCTCCTATAAACAACTAGATACACAGTCTGCCTTCTAAAAATGTCCGAGCGCAAAGAAGGTCCAAGCGGATGAATGGACCCTCATTTGCTTTATTGGACATAATATGGACGATAACAATGGTCCCTTATTTGGACGTTTTTTTAAATTGTTTTAGTAAGACCTTTGTATATCTAGTTGTTTATAGGAGATCAATGCCACTGATGCTGTTATTCATAAACATAGTTAAACCTCACTTCCCTTAATTCGTGTTGCTATTTCACACTTCTTTAAAAAGGTTAAGTTAGAAAGGGACAGGCGGCCTAAACGGTGGCGTAACTTTAAATCGCGTTTATGAGTAACGCACGACCGAATAAAACTAACTAAAGGTTCTATTGTGATTACAGATGTTAAATTAATATTAACACAGAGAGGCACTCAAATGCTGATAGTAGACGGTTACAAGTTCGGTTTCCGTCGAACGGCCGGCGTGAAGTCTTGGTGGCGTTGTGTAAGGCACAGCAAGAAGTGTCGCTCCGTGGCACTCACAGTGGAAGACCACTTAGTGAGCGTGAAAAAACATAATCATTTGGCAAGTGTCAAAGATAAGGGTTACATAGTCTTAGACGATTCCTCATAACTTCCTCAACCCATCCTCGAATATGGTGAATTGGTGACCTTATGGGCCTTACATAAGCCAACTAGCGCCGCCAATGTTAAAAAAATAATATCTTCCAATTTAATCAATTTTATTAAAAAAGCTATTTACGAAATGTTTATTACGAGAAATCCTACTACTTTTTAAATGCTTATTTATAGCGTGATTCAATTTCGGTAAGTTGAAGTTCGCATAATTGCGAAAAACGGCCGTTTTTGGCACATTTCAGAACTACAACTTATCTTGTAGCAATTATGCAATGTATTGTATATTGAATAATGGTGTTTATCCTAATAAAGATTGTGTACATAGCTTCTTTAATAATGTTGATTAAATTGGAAGCAATTATTTTTTTAAGATTGGCGGTGCTAGTTGGCTCATATAAGGCCCTTAAGAAAATCCGTAGGTACCTATATTCCCATGCATTGCCCTGGCATTCAGGAATAAAATTCCCAGTTGCCCCCGGGTGGCGACGTGGATCTCGGCTTGGATGAAGAAAATATTGTTTGTAAGGGCCGGCGTACAACGTCACGGCGCCGTGCCGTCGCATGGTGCGGCGTGTCACGGCGTATACCGGTGCACGATGTCGGCCGGCGCCGGTCCCAGGCGGACAACATTCGTGTCGGCGGACGGCGCCGTCCACTGGCGCGGTACACGGCGTCATACTCAGCGTCGTCCGCCGGCGCCTTTCTGTTGTACGCTAGCCCTAAGTCCCTAATAATAACACTTGTCTACTAATGATACCACATTGGAAAAATATGACCGCCAACCCATTCGGCCGTAAGACAGACAGCGATGAGGGGTTGACGATCCACGCCGCAGTGTACAGCAATTTGAAGTAGGAGAAAAGAAAAAGAAGCTTTCGGTCTAAGCATATGATGTTGGTCTATGTCGCCTGGAAATGAGCAGTGCCGGCGAGCAGACGTGTAGCTAGACTACGGAAGCTACGTAACATAGCTACATAAGTAAGTCCCTAGAGCTCCTAAGGTTGAATTAATGAAGTATTGGAAGGTATATCATAGAAATACATAGAAACCAGCAGTCGTCGTCTGCTGTTGCTGTCTGCCTTGCGGCTTGCACCTCTATAGTACGTACGCGTTAAGAAAACAGTGAAATAAAGAGCACGTCTATCCACGGTTGACAAATTAGATGACTTAGACAAATGTGCCATAAGAAGGAAAGTTGAAATTTTTTTATTATTGAACTTTCCTTCTTATGGCACATTTATTTAAGTCATCTAATTTGTCAACCGTGGATAGTCGTGCTCTTTTTTTCACTAATTTCTTAACGCGTACGTACTATAGTAACCATTGATGTGCTGTAAAATGTATTGGTTAGTTGACGAATAACGAACTGCTACACAGTTGTGGCGATTCCAGATTGTAGTACCCCTAATTAAATCGTCGGTAAGCGACCGTCCCGCTCACTCTTACGCGTTTGAGTGAGAATGACAGTTGCGCTTAGGATTAGATTTGGCGGCTATAACAGAATCACCTAGTGCCTTTATCTAACAGTAACATTAAATGTAAGTTATATTATTAAAGCTCTGATTATATTTTTAGTAAGTTATATTATTAAAGCTCTGATTATATTTTTAGTAAGTTATATTATTAAAGCTCTAATTATATTTTTCTATTATTAAATCACTTGTATCATTGTATGCCAACTAAAGTGATTTTTGCTAAGGGCCGAAACACATTACCGCACCGCGCCGCGCCGCCAAACGCGCCACCGAGCGTGAACGTTGGAATTCCAACCAACAAAGTCTGCGTAGCGGCTTCGGGCTGCACTGCCAATTTTAGCAGCGCGGTGCCGCGACGCGGTTATGTGTTTCAACTCTTACCTATTTACTAAGACCCTGGGCAGAAAGTTTGTGAAAAATTCTATAATTTTGTATAAAAAAAATTACGTGCGTTTTTTTTAACTAACCTAAATCAATGGCAGGTCTAAAAATTCTGCCACCCTTTTAGCTTCAAATTAGAAAACGCTGGAATATCTGGTTTCTTAATATGATAGAGCTACTACTCTAAATAGGTAAAGTTGTTAATCACATTTAATTTACAGATGTTCCTCACTACATGGTAACGAGTCGAGGGTCCACAATTTTGATGCTGGACGGCTTCCGGTACAGTCTACAGCGCGAAAGTAAGACCAAGAAAGAGAAGCGGTGGCGATGCACGAAGCAAGCCTATAGAGGATGCAAAGCGGCCGCGTTGACCAAAGATGACGTCCTTGTTTATACAAGTAATTCCCATAACCATGACGATTAAAATATTGGCTCAATACAGGGTGAATTTGATATCAAAATACTGATTCTGGTATCACTAAATCTGACACGATCTAAAAATGCTGCCTTCCTTTCCTATATTTATTAAGTTGTGCTGAAGTCATCACAACTTTTAGGAACGTCAATTTTCGCCTATAAAATAAGAAACGCTAGACAGAATTACTTTTTGACAACCATTAAACCTAATATCGTGTTTACACATTCGTGGGTGATGCGACTAAGTGCCGACGCACAACGCCACGACGCGGCGCCGTGCCATCGCACGTCCCGGCGTGTTACCCTATCCAGCGGCACTGGCCACCGGTGCACGCTGTCGGACGGCACCATTCCCCGGCAGACGGCATCGTGCCTGCAGGCGGCGCCGTCGACAGGCGCGGTACATGGCGCTGCCGTGCGCCGCCGGGCGGACGCCGCGCCACCGTGGCGTTGTGCGTTAGGCCTTACGCCACCTGGTCTACGTACATATTATATATGGCGCAAATTGCATGCGAGACACGTGCCTATTAGAGAGCGGACTGCGTGCATGATTAAAAAAATATATGTAAAGTTAATTTCCTAAATTTTGTTTTTATTATAGTAGGCTTATTTGAAAAGGAAGCCAAAAATTTCAATTTCTGCCTGTATGTCGCCAACTATCGGGAAATATCCGAATTATTTCGAGTTAGATTGCATGTTATTTATTGTTGACATGCTCCTATGTGGTTTCGAATCCTCTCTGTGATCAAAATTTTTATATACTTAATATTGGTTTAGTTTTTACCCGACTGCCGAAAGGAGGAGTAATGTCTTTAAGACAACAGACGAGCCTACTAGAGGCCTGGTAAATGACATGACATTTACACTATAAGGTATATAATATAACACAAATTCTTAGATTCACAGCAATATTATTAGATGTAAACATGTTAGATTAGAAGACATTGTAAGTTATAATATTATATACTGTGATAGATAAATTCCTCATTGAGGGTACCAGTAGTGTTCTATTGTAATAGATATTGGTAAAAATAAACTATGGATATATCAATACCTGTCTTGTTATTTTCTCTACAAAAATATGGTCCTAACTTCTGGAATCGATGGATTTATTATGTTACTGACGTTGGTAATTTTCGAATTATTTAAGTAATAGTAAAATACAACGTGAAATTTTAGTCACAGCACGGCAGAGTGATTTGCTCTCAGTACTATTTGAATTACAGTAGAGTTAAACTTGAAAAAAAAATTCGACTCTAATCGCTAACGATTAGAGTCGAATTTTTTTTTCAAGTTTAACTCTACTGTAATTCTACTGTAATAATTGTAGTAATTCTCTACTGTAATAATTGTAGACGACTGTAAAACCTTATCCAGATGAGGCGTTTTACGCGCGAGTCGAGTTGCGACAATTACATCTCAGCCAATAACGTCGCGCGGTTTCTGAGCGACAATTAACTTGATTGGCTACTCAACTCGCACGTAAAAACCCTCATCTGAACATGGTCACAAACAGGTACCTACCAAACCGCACGCGCCTTGCAGTGCGACTCGTCCGCCGGCCGCTCCGCGCTGTTGCCACGCTGCGATATCGATGTTACTATTGTTTCGTCGAATTCAGTTTTA
Organism: Tachystola acroxantha; assembly: GCA_963506565.1. NCBI lineage: Eukaryota > Metazoa > Arthropoda > Insecta > Lepidoptera > Oecophoridae > Tachystola > Tachystola acroxantha. The sequence goes on from OY735879.1 coordinate 11,019,258, forward strand.
ACAAACATATGCTTGGTGGGTAAATATCAAATAGCTCAACTATGTGTTTAAAAGATATTTGTGTTGTCAGTTCTTTTAAATATCAAGCCACATAGAAAGTGAAAAGGGAGCGCTCCTGGTTGGGAGCGGGTTGATTTTTTTTCTACGGGTTCGTATGCATGTCTCACAGATAGCGCGGTACCTACACACCGGTCACCGGTACTAGTGGGTCTCTATGCCTGTATAATACAATCCCGGGCCGCTTTCTGTGTGGCCTGACATTTAGGGTTATCGCACACCAATGGAGTGGCGGCGAAGCGACTAATTTAGTAACAATTTGAACCCAACTTTACTTACTGCAACATACCACTGTGATCGGTATAGCCACTGAAAGCTGCGCGTGACGGCGCTCGGAGTTGCCCGGAGGATCTCAATTATATCGTATGTTGAAGTAAATAAAGTTGAATTCAAATTGTTACCAAATTAGTCGCTTCGCCGCCACTCCGTATGTCTGCGTTGACGCTTAAATTAATTCCGTAGTAGGTACAGTCTAACTCAGTGTAAAGCCCTCAGATGAAAAAACATATTTTTTTATATAAAATATAGTCTGAACTTGTGTGTGTATTTTTATAGACATGTAGTTTTCAGACTAATCCTGTATACTTTTCTCGGAGTTAGTACCCTAAGTTTTAATTAGATCTAGTAGGTTTACGATAAGTACAATCCAACATGGAAATGCTTATCACTTTTAAAACAACGAAAACTGAGACCAAACGTAGCTAACAGCAGATAACACTTTGGACCGTTCTTATTATCTGCGTCATAAGACTTAAAATTATACTGCAAGTGTTACCATTGATCTGCTGTTGTCTGTACTAAACCTTAGCCAAAATAAAGTCGATAATCATTTCCAATGATAGACGATACCCAGACCCACCAATTTTCAAATTAAACAACATGGATTTTAATTACGTTTATTGAAAAAAATAAAGTATTTTGATATTTACAAATAATTTATAGAGGTAGTGTGTCTAGCTAGACTTATACATTTGTTACTTATTTGATTTGATTGTTACAGAAATTATTGACTAAATCCGTTCGATGCCCATGACAAAATTTAAAAGTTCAAGTTTTTTTATTCGGTAACAAATAGCTTTATGTTCTTCTTTGTACATTTATAATGTTTAAAAAGTTTCAATTATTATAGTTGATTTGCATTAAAAGATTAGTTTTATTTATTGGTATACTACTAAGGCATATCAAAATTACTGGTACAAGCTCTGCTGGTTCACCGGTCAATAGTATTTATCGTAATAAACATTTTATACATATGTAGCTTTTTTAATAAAATTGATTATATTGAACGATAATTTTTTTAAAGATTGGCGGCACTAGTTGGCTCAAATCAGGCCCTTAATAAATTAAGTAATAAATTAACTTACCTAAACAAATATACGTTATTACTGCTATGCAGTTTTAGTTAACATAAGTAAATAAATAATGGTACAATAGCGAATAAGAGATAACACTTTGAGGTTTGTATTCAATATATTGTTTCACATTAGGTATTTATGTGTCATAAAACATTTAACAGCAAATTATTAATTAACTCAAAATTGTTTAAAATGAGTAGTCACATAACACTTAATTATATTAGGTATATTTAAGGTCAGTCATACATTATAATTATAGTTTTTTTTAACAAAAAATATCACTTAATTTATAACAAAATAAAATCTATATTTTGTACAAAACTGTTTCTTACAAAATATAAAAATATTGTGCATTTTAAGGCACTAATTTTTTGCAATAATCTTCGTAGAGATTAAAGATACGTGGAATGTATTATTTAAAATATTTCAATTATTTTGGTGTAGGCATTACATAAAGCTTGGTTTTCAGATAATATTGGCATATAGTCGATATTTGCCCCTTATATACGATGGCGGGCCTTGCGATGACAATTAACCTAGGCCCGTATTAATAGTCTGAGCTCAAACCAGCACCTCAAGAGCGAATTCAGCTGATACACTCTCAAGACATGAATCATCATCAAGTAGGTATATCATTTATTAATAAAGCAATCTTGAGGGCGTATCAAGTCGCGGTTCGCCTGCAATCAGCAAAACCGTTCTCAAGTGTGAGTTTGACAATTCTCATGAGAACTAGTTTTGTTTATTAATACGGCGTTACTCACGTGATACCGGATTCCTAAACGCGCACCTAAGTTACGTTTATTAATAGGAACGCCATCTTGAGGTCGTTCTCAAGATTGACTTTTGTGCTGAGAGTGATTTATTAATACGGGCCTTACTTACGTAACGAAATAACAAATGTCATTTAATTTTCTTATAACCCTTATGATGATGTACATTATTGATTTTAATTATAGCGTCCTTAAGAGTTGTTAACTTCGCCTTACAACCGTCTTTATTGCATACCCAATGTATTTCGTGTTTTTGGTTAATATGTTTCGACCGTTTCTTAAACCTGTATTCGCCTAAAATAATGATGGCGTTCCCTTGACGTGACCAGCTGTAACGGGGCTCTGGGAAACCTGAAACTGAAGACATAAAACCTTTGAACAGTTAAATCTGAGTTTAAACAGAGATAAAATACCTACTTACTAGATAATAAGAATTGGTTGTGGCCGCCAAATCTACTTCTAACCCTTAACTACACTGTGACAATCACTCTATGCTACATCGTGTAAAGGTCCGAGCACATTTTGGCGGAGCGCAAAAATCCGCTCAAATCGCTTTACTCAAAATCCGTCAATGCGCTGCGACCCGGCCCGTCACTAATGTGCTAAGTAAGCATTTTGCGCTGCGCTACGGCCCGCCTCGACACGCTGCGGCCCGGCATAATGTGCGCGAACCATAAGAGTGCACGGGACGCCTCAATTAGCGACGAATAAATTGCGTGCTATAATCGACACAAATAGGTATGTAATAAGGTTTCCTTTCTTCTAAACCTAAACACAACTATGACAGTCACTCTATGCTACATCGTGTAAGGGGAGGGACGCCTCGATTAGCGACGATTAAATTTTGCGCGCTATAATCGACACAATATACAATAATGTTTATTAAGTAATTTAGTGACTTTTATTATAGTTTAACAAATAAGGTAGTTAATAATTAATGTGCAAAGAAAATGCTCTGAATTTGGCTTGTCTTTTACTAAGAATTTATTTCATGCATGCGAAATTTAAATTGATAAAATGAAATTAGAAAAACTTTTTTGATATTTTTTATTTAAAAAAGTTTTATTACAAATTTTAAATTCAACAGGTTATATACTTATCATAATTTAAAATATATATTTCTAATATGATATAATATTTTTTTATTGTATTCGTGTTATATAACTAATACTTAGAAATAGGTATGTGCTTATGATTAGGTGGTAGGTATATTTTCTTAATTATACTTTAATTAATTATATCTAAAATTAAAAAAAAAATCATAACTTTAAAATTAAGGTTTCTTAATTATAATTTTGGATACCTAAAGTAGCTATAAAAAGTTATTTGTTAGGATATACATCGGTAACAAAGTTATGACGATTTAAAAATTAGTTATTTAAAATAATTATATTTTAAGTAGGTAAGTATATATTTTATTTTAGCTAGCTGTTGCCAGCAGACAACAGATAATCAACTAATGATTATAGGTAAATAAAATATCTTATGCCCGTATTAATAAACGTAACTTAGGTGCGCGTTTAGGAATCTGATATCACGTGAGTAACGCCACATTAATAAACAAAACTCAGTTCTCAAGAGAACTGTCGAACTCACACTTGAGAACGTATTTGCTGATTGCAGGCGAACCGCAACGTTTACTTGAGTTCTTCCACTTGAGAAAAACATCACGTGATCACCTCAAGATTGGTTTATTAATAAATGACATACTTGAGATGGTGATCACGTCTTTAGAGTGTATCAGCTGAATTCGCTCTTGGGCGGGTTTGAGCTCAGACTATTAATACGGGCCTTAAAATATTATTTACATGTACCAAAATTATGTCAGGTAGAAAGTAGAACGTAGCTGATTAAACAAGTTATCAATTTACTCTGATTAACAATACCGAGTAAAATTTAAAGAAATACAGACAGAGGTGATCCTTCTCAAACAATCTCAAATATTTTTTATTCTTATGATTGTAAATAGTAATTTTTTTACTAATTCCGCCTTTGTAGTCTTTAATATTGGAAAGTTATTTGAGGGAATAATTTACTCCAGGCACATTCCTTTCAGTCTTAGGGTCGGCTCATGCTGTCAAAATTGTATGAATCTGGGCCTAAGGGCTAGCGTACAACCTCACGGCGAGGCGTAAGCTCAGGTTTACATTTGTGTGAGTGATCGCCAAGCTGCTAGCGGTACAAAAGGTGAAGTGCGGTGCGTGCGCGGCAGGGTGGCGTCCCGCTGTGTATAAATTTGTATGCGTAGGACGCGTCGCGCCTCAGGCCGAATATCACTCTACACTATCTGTGTGCACTCACACAAATGCAAACCTGAGCTTACGCCTCGCGCACTGTACCGCATCTGTGGACGGCGCCGCCCGCCGGTGACTTGCGCCGTCCGACAACGTGCACCGGTGGCCGGTGCCGCTGGACGCGGCGCCATGTGACGGCACGGCGCCGCGTCGTAGCGTTGTACGCCGGTCCTAAGTACCTATCTTACTAGTAAAGGCAAGCCTTGTTTACGTCTTAAGTAAAAATGCTACATTAAGGCTGAAACACATTTAAAAAGCAGCGGAAAGGCAACGACAGCGTCAGTGGTTGTGATGTATGAAACTATGAAAGATGACAGACTGAACGCCGCGCGGTTGCCATTCCCTTGTTTTGCCGCTGACGCTCCGTTGCTTTTTTAATGTGTTCCAACCTTTATTTTACAGAACTTAATTAGGTAAAAAACGTATAAGGACAAAAACATTAACTTTATAGTAGGTATTTGTATGCATGATACGAATATATACCTAGGTACTTACAACTACATAATAAAAGGCACTAGTCAAATCGTGCAAAGCACTGGCACTTTACTAGTCTATATTATATTTTCAATATTATGAATAAAACTCGACATCGACCGATGACAGGTATTAAATTATTATATACGAGTAAGAGTAAGTACAGTCGAAGACAGAGATAAGTATACAGGGGGCCTCAATAAGGTTGAGATTTTCTCAAAAACTACTTGACCGATTTTAATAATTATTTATTTAGTTACATAGTTTTAACTTATATCTATCTAACAGTGAAAGAATTTTTGCATTAGGTCAAGTAGTTTTTGAGATAATCTCAACCTTAAAAACTCTCCTGTACCTACACCTTTCTCTGATTCACCGTACTCACATACATGTATTAATATTAACGGCAGTAACGATTTTACTTAGGCACCCCAATTATTCGTGAAAAATGATTTTAGAATACGCAGAACCAAATCAAATACTTAGTCCTAATTTCGAAAAACATTCGCTCAAGTAACGTTAGTTCGAAAAGATGTCAAAACAAATGGTACCACAGGAAATTCTTTTCGAACTAACGTTATTCGAGCGGATGCTTTTCGAAATCATGACCTATGTCGCTATATATTACCAATCTTCTTTATAAATAACTAGCTGTACCTACCAGCAACTCTGTATCCCTAGAAGGTTGCTAGTTGCTATAGACCTCCACGAAGTACTTTCAATGTACTGGGAGGTAGCTCTTCCTCTCTGGTTACGTGGTTCCACATAACATACCGCAATGGCTTATTGGACTATGTACTGCCCAGATATTTGAGCTATCTCCTAGTGACAGACAAACTAGTTACAAATTATTGTGTTCAAAAAATATCTAATGTACAGACTCAACTTTTTTACAGTCTTATTATATGTACGGTCAAACACAGAGAAATGTGTAGAGGAGAGCTTTTAAGGTTGAGATTATCTCCAAAACTACTTGACCTATTGCAAGAATTCTTTCACTGTTAGATAGATAAAAGTTAAAACTATGTAACTGTAAAAGAATGATTAAATTCGGTCCAGTAGTTTTTGAGATAATCTCAACCTTATTGAGGCCCCCTGTATACTTTTCTCTGTCGTCGTGTGTACCTATCGATAGTCTGCGGTGCCCCACGACCCCAATCTTTTGCTACGGGATGAATGTCTTGACAGTCGGAAATCTTCCCCCTCGGTTTCTTGCCATCCTGACCAGCTCTGGCCTCATCCCCGCCCTGATACACCTATCAAACCTACAGTACTGGCACTTGGACCTGGTTTTGAGATCCAACTCACAGTTTTGGTTTCCCACACAGCTGTACGTCAGGTACTTTCCGAGGGCGATGCCTCGCTTGAAAAACTGCTTGCAAGACTCGCAGGTGAAGATCCCGTAGTGGATTCCGTTCGTGACATCAAAGCAAATAGGGCATTTACCTCTAGAATTTACTGAAAATGTAAAAAAAATAGATATTCACTGTTATGTATTTATTACGTAAGTGTACGGTAACCTTAAGTATCTAAACCGAAGCCCAAATCAAGTGTCTTATTTTGTAAACAAAAACTACCCTACCCTACTAACATTTTAGGCTGTTGTGTGATTATTGCATAGTTATTTTCACATCATTAGATCTAATTACTTTATTTTCACAATGATAAAGAACAGGTTCGATTAATCAGTTCCTTCGGTGTTACATCAGAACAGGTAATTAGACGGTCATATAGGTTTACAAAATAAGACACTTGATTTGGGTTGCGGTATACGTACATAGTTTACAAGAGTCAGCATTCGGAGAGTCAATAAAAATGATAATTGTGTGGCATTGGCGGCTTTTTATGTCGTAGTAATAGATTCTGTACAACGCTTCAATGTGGAAATCTTTACAAAGATGCGCAAACGTCTGACGCCGTTGAGCATAATATGAGTGACAGTTGCGTTTAGATAATGATTCTCAAATAAACCCTTCATTTAAAAATGTATTAAAATTCTATGCGCATTTTCGTTACGTAGGTATTCTCTATAAACTCCTCTTTTATAAAATTTCTTTACATACTTACGTATATTGAATTCGTACACACAATTTGACTAGATACCAAATCAAAATGTACATAAATATCTAAAGTTGTTACTAGAAGTGCAGTCTTTCGTACTACTTGGTCTATCATCTAGCTCATTATGCACTAAAACTAAGTGATATGAGTAGGTATAGTGCGCGAGACGTAAGCTCAGGTTTACATTTGTGTGAGTGATCGCCAAGCTGCTAGCGGTACAAGAGGTGAAGTGCGGTGCGTGCGCGGCAGGGTGGCGTCCCGCTGTGTATAAATTTGTATGCGTAGGACGCGTCGCGCATCAGGCCGAATATCACTCTACACTATCTGTGTGCACTCACACAAATGCAAACCTGAGCTTACGCCTCGCGCACTGTATGCACCTATGTAACTTTAACTTTCATATAACATTTGTTCTCATAACATGCGTGTGTACCGTGTAGTATATTCTTAAGTATTTCATAATTATAATAAATATACTACATGGTACACATGCATGTTACAGAAGTTAAAGTTACATAGGTGCATACCTACTTATATCACTCAATTTTAGTGCACAATGAGTAAGAAAGTAGTACGAAAGATCCACAGGTGGAGTAAAATACCTAACTTTAAGTATGTTAAATAAAAATATTAGGTTTTGATTGCATTATGCATATTTATTAAACCTAAATCCAGCTACCAAGATCACAAAAACAATAACAATAAATTCACAGCGTTACATAAATTATGATTAATATAAACTTACTTTTATAATTACATAATAGGAAAGAACCTACATAATAATTGTATGTTGGTGAAAACACCAGCTATTTGCTTAAGTATCAATAGTAAGTATAGAAAAATTGCTTATAGGTAATTAATTAGTATAGTTACACATATACGAGTATTACGACAAAAACAAAGTTTCATGAAAAATAGCAGCATGAAATACTTTAGTTTTGTGTACCAAGTCTTTTTTGAGATCTTTTTAAAAACAATTCGTGGATTTTAATCTTCAATAAAATAAAATTGATATGAGATTATAATTGTCAATTAAAAGCAAAATATCACAACCAAAAAATATGTTAAACACGTTACACAACACTACATCTACTTTTTGACTAAGTTAGGATCAGTTGCATTAATAATTAAGCTAGCTTTAACTTCAAACTCCATCAAAATTGTTTGCGGTGAAACCTTCAGAAGATTGCTTCTGAAGGTTTCACCGCACAGAAAAGACATTTTAAAGCCTGTTATTACTCTTTTCTGCGTACTATTTCAACTAACAAGTTAACAGAGAGTATTGGCTCTAATTGACTGATTTTTTTGTCTTTGTCAATATCTTATCCCTCCATCCTTAACTGCCCACTACGCCACTGATTTATGCTTACATAAATAGAACATAAGGTACCTTTTAGTATAATAAGTATTCCGTTTCTACTTAAGTTAGGTATTAAATTCATCTTCAGTAAACGACTTTGCTACAATTTGATCCGATAGAGTGAAATCTGGAAAGGCGAAAGATCTTCCACGATTAATGAGCAATTCTCCTGCGTCATGATTGTGGCCACCTTTGACGGCAATGATGTGAGAGCCAGATGTCTTCACGACAGCCTTACAGCATTTGTAGGAGTGAGTGGAGCAAGTCCAGCGGACTATCCCGTTCCGAGTGGAATGCTTGCAGTATGAATAATTGTTGTATACGATCAGAGGTTTCCCTCTGAGCGATTGTATGAAGAATGCTTGTTTTCCCGTAGGATCCTGATCACCTATGAATCAACAAAACTTGTTTTAGTAGACATTATTATTTATCTACGAAATGTACACTCGGGAGCACATCAGTAGTTGAAAGTATGATTTTGCAGACAATAACGTTAATTCAGGTACATTTGATTATAAGAATAATTAAATAGGATATGATTCTAGATTTGCCCGTCTTTTGACTGAAATAATGTATGTAATAAGCATATGATTACATAAAATAGTAGTCTATGGTTGTAAATAAAAGATATTATATATTTTCAAACTCAATATCATATATATTTGTATAAAAGTAGAGAGCAGTAGAACACAAGTGATAATACTGAAAAAGTACCTATGCCACTATTTTGTACTTAGGAACTAACGAAATAAGGCAAGAGCTTTAACAATCTGAGATCACAATGTTAGTTTCTATCACAAAATTAGCACCTAAAATATCAATACATACTAACTACATTGCTATTAGTACTTATACGAGTGAATAGGAATATTTTTCTATCAGATATAAACAAGTACGGTGGAACAGAGAAAGGTGTACAGGAGAGTTTTAAAGGTTGAGATTTTCTCAAAAACTACTTGACCTAATGCAAAAATTATTTCACTGTTTGATAGATAAAAGTTCGAATACAGAGATAAGTATACAGGGGGCCTCAATAAGGTTGAGATTTTCTCAAAAACTACTGGACCAAATTTAATAATTCTTTTACAGTTACATAGTTTTGACTTTTATATATCAAACAGTGAATGAATTTTTGCAATAGGTCGTCAAGTGGTTTTTGAGAAAATCTCAACCTTAAAAGCTCTCCTGTACACCTTTCTCTGTGTTCCACCGTACCTACGCTAATTTTAGTCGCTGCTAAGCAAGGCATCCTGCTCGCTCTTACGTGATGTAGCATATGAGCGACAGTGCCAGTTAGTGATTTAGGATTCGACTTGGCGGCTGCTACATAATTACTTACAGTGTCAGACAAAAAACTCTGTAGGCAAATGATTATGTACATTCTTTGCAAACGTCACTTTATTGTGTTCCGTGTACACTTTCGCCGGGCAGCCGTGGTTGTGGTGGGTGTAGCAGGACCAGTGACATTTGTCGGCGACCCTGTGTTCCTTCGTGAACGTGAAATCCCCGAGTTTCAAGAGGCTCTCACCATCGCGCGAGATCATGAACTTCACTGCAACACAAGGTTTAGTATAAGAAGTCTTTCATAGTCACGCTAGGCACGTTAGGCACGGACTGTGCAGACATCGTGATGAAATCTGCATGTCGTAGAAGAAGAAAATAATCCGCCAATCCGCAGTGGACCCGCGTGGTGGATCATGGCCCGAGCTCCCTCACTGTAATGGTGGCACTTCACTTGGCTATTCGTATTCGCTATTGGATGTTTGTCGTATTTGTCGAAAACTTGACGTAAGTAGGTACATACAAATAAGACGAATATTTTGTCAAGCATACCAACCACACATGGCAATTATGACAAATACGAATAGCCAAGTGCCGCCATATGGGAAGGTCTGTGCCCGAGCAGTGGGGACATAAAAATAGACTGAAGATGATGTGCAGACTAATTCAGGGGGGTGACCGCGACTTCAATCGTTTTCGTTTTCATTTTGACACTTGAAAGATACACATGGCTGGGTTTTGTTGTGGTTTGTTAAAACTTGCAAAAACATAGCAGCAATGTATAGCGGAAAACACACAGGAAACCTCAATAAGCTTGAGAGTTTCCAATAGCTTGACTGATTTAAAAAAATATCCATTAGATAGTTAACGGAATTTGGGAGCTGGTCGAAGACAGAGAAAAGTGTACTGTAGAGTTTTTAAGGTTGAGATTTTCTCAAAAAGTACTTGACTAATTTAAAAAAATTCTTTATAAGTAATTACATAATGTGTAGGTATTCTCAACTATCAACTAATAATAGAATTTTTGCAATCGGCCAAGTAGTTCTTGAGAAAATCTCAACCTTATTGAGGGCCCCTTGATACTTATATCTGTCTTCGAGTATATCTACTTATACTGAAGTTGTATGACTATTTTGGACAATATTTTGGTAAAAGATTTTACTTTATCAGTTTGTTTTTTGGCTACCGTACACAAGTATCAGAATAACAATCAATACCTTTACCGATACCTCTCAAAACGGCGACGGAAATCACGATTAATAATTCGTGTGTGTGTGATTGGAAAATACTAATGAAAGCTTGCCCTCAAAAGAATAAAGTGTTTATCTATCTAGATAAACACTTTATTGCACAAAGAAGCATACCTACACATATAAAACAGGTAGCAAGTGAAACAATTTGTACAAAGGTCTATCTATAATGCATGGAAAATATGCTTGCCACAAAGTTAATCCTATAGAATCATAAAAGATCCCGATAGAAACTCGTTAGCAATAATAATATGACATAAGAGGTACAATACATATATCACAACCATATTTCTGATGTAATGAATGAATCAAGGAAAAGGAAAATACATAAATGTGCTTAAAATTCTTTTTTAGATTAGTTACGGTGGAACACAGAGAAAGGAGAGTTTTTAAGGTTGAGATTATCTCGAAAACTACTTGATCTATTGCAAGAATTATTTCACTGTTTGATAGATAAAAGTTAAAACTATGTAACTATAAAAGAATATTTAAATTCGGTCCAGTAGTTTTTTAAGAAAATCTCAACCTTATTGGGGCCCCTGTATACTTATCTCTGTCTTCGACTAATAAGTAACATGTTGGAAATATTATTAAAAAAACATCAAATATTTTGAACACTGTATTGTCTATAAAACACATAGATTATCCGAACATAATATTTTATTGCTATTAAAATTCATTTGAGTATAGATATTGTGAACAAGACTACTTACTTTTGAATATCAGTACTGCTCTTTGCAAACATTACAACATGTCAAATATACTTTAATAACTTCCTTAGATATATTACAATATTTAGTTCTGATTTCACTGTCCATAACATCTCTATCAGCATGGTTAAATAGTAAATGCATAGTATGTAAAACACCAAAAAGTTCATCGGTGGCAACGTAAAATTTAATACACGAATTTTCTTCATTCGCCTTGATAAGTCTTTGTCTTCCATTAATGTCCAAAACATCATAATTAGCTAACATTTTGTAATCGTCATAATCTTTCAGTCTCTTGTTTTTAACTTCCTTAACTTCGTTTATAAACTCCTCATATCTCTCTCGGTTGATGAGATAGATGCTGTTACTTTTTTTACGGCTCATCAGTTTCGCAAGTTTCTCGTTGAATTCTTTTTTCATCGGTGCAATCACATTTTTTGTAAGTAACTTGTAATCTGTAAAGAAGGTTTATTACATAATTATACAAGGTTTTGTGTAAAATACAATGTCTTTTTTATTTTATTAATTAACTCAGTGTCGACAAAATTTTACTCTTTAGTAAAGGTAGATGCCGTTCACAAAAATATAATATACGGATAGAATCCCTATAATATTGAATCACAGCTTTAATCTAATAGAAATAAAAGACAAAGCCCAATTGCACCAAATACGAGCGAAAGTTTTTCGTGCTAAAATAACCAAAAATTAGTCAAATTAAATATTACAAATAACGTTGTCATGTGAAATGCCTAATCCCAAACAAATAAAGTACTTAACATGACGTTATTTCTCGTCAGGTCTCAGCAGTTCCATGACAGCATGTCGTCCTTAGAGTATTAAACATTGTATCAAACATTATCATAATAAAAACAACAACAATATAAAACTATAGAATATAATCCACTTTCTGAACACCACATCTCTGTCTCTTTCATGATACTGTAAGTTTGTGGGCCAGCTTTCATTTAGTATTTTTTTAATACAACCTATCCTATTACAAACACAAGAATATCCAACTTTCTACTGGTTGTAAATTATTATTTGTAAAATATAATTACGTAAATACATAAACAATTGTAGAATAATGACATAAACACGTATTGTTAGTATTAAATGTCGGTGGGATATAGCAATGATATCTGCATCTACACCACATAGGGATTTTTCCCCTTGTAACATCAGATTGAACCGGTTCAGCACTAAGCTCTCTTATAAGTTTTTAGTCAGAAAAATTGTAAATAAAGCCCAATATGATAACTAAAGAATTATATACATTAATACCGAAATATTACCAGAATCAGAGTAGTATAAAATATTTAGGGAAAAGATATTTTCTCCTGCCAATTTAACTACTAATTGAATATTACAGTGATTTCAAGGAGTCAAAGAAATTAACTAATGATTACAAATACACATTTTATTCAATTTTTAAAGACTATTTTTTTTACAACAGTTTAATATAAATCTGACATTCACTTACTTACCTATTGTTTTCCCAAGTGCAATCAAACCACATTTTATTCACAGGGGTCAATACATATCACTGAATCAATAGTAATTTTATGACTTTCACAAGATACAACAAATAGCAATAGAACTACAAATGAAAAACGAAATTAGTGAGTCTGAAAATCGTTATAGGTTAGTTTCTTAATTTAGGTCAAACTATCTATACTCCACACATGTTCATCACAAATTCAAACGTATCACTATATTAACACTAATGTGAACTATAATAATGAACTATTTCACTTAAACTACATAGAAAATAACTATATTTCCATTTTTAACAACTAGTCAGCTGTATTTGTCCACAAAACCGATTTTTATTTTGCCCAACTAAAGCGAAAGGCAAGGCAATGCTCTAGAACATACAGCCTTGTCTGATATTAAAATCTTTAGCTATCGGTCTGCTACGATATTATCATTACTTATTATTATATTTTATAATAGTACCCTGCCTTATTTTTGTAATTCAGACATTCATGATTATGCTTCAGGTGATGTTCAGTTATTATTTCTGTGTAATTTTACTTTAGCATGACATCGGTGAGAGCTTCTGCTTGAACAATACCATTAATATCACCCATGGATTTGTAGAACTTGTAGTCTTGGATAAGCATTCAATTCAGCGTTTCTTGAGATTCCACCATTATGAATGGCTTCATCTAAACTTGGATTCCGTATCTCAAATTAATACAATGTTGGGCTGAAACTTTGGCAGAGCTTGACTGTTTCTGAATGCAACCATCATAAAACTCTTAAAAACGCAATATAAATTGACGTGTAGACGCCGCCATACAGCAGTGCCTTCGATATAAGAGTATTAAGCTAATGTTAAATCTTTTCAGTGTTGAATGCAGTTTTTTTATTCATTGCTGGTTTTCAATCAGGATATCACTATGAAAATGTATTATTTTCCTACGGTGGGTTGCCGTGACCTTTAACAACTTATGTGGACATAGGAAACACGGAGAGGAATGTAGGTAAATCAAAAGACGTAATACTTAATAATTTTATTTTGTACTTATTAACTTACACTAGAATTGAAAACAATTTAATTATCGACACACCAAACTATAGAAGCATAACATAAAAATGTATTTACTTACCTACTTTTACTATTTAAAGTCACGTGAGTGATTTTATCTCTATCGGTGTCAGCCATTTTGATTTTTTAATGTTTAAATTAGATAGAAGCTTAGATATAAACTTTTATAAGTACCTAATTCCACAGTTTAGGCTTTATGTCCCTTTCTAACGAAACGGTTTTAACGAAGTGTGAATAAACACGGTTTAAGGGAACTGAGGTAGGTACAACCAGTTAAACTAGGTTTATAGGTTATATGGATTTATTGTTATTAAACCATTTTAAAAAACTACTTATTCTTTTAGCCATATAAGTACCTAGATTAACCGCTCTTCCCTTGAACCGTGTTTTGTCCCGTTAACATTTCGATAACACAAGTTAACATAAGAAAACGGCTTAAACCGTGTGATAACTTTTAATCAAGTTTATGGCTAAAGGCTTATACTCTTTCCAATCATTTCACAGTATTACTTGGTCTCCAGCGTCATCGGCGAATAGACGCGTTCACCAAACCTGTTTGTTGCATAGACTCGTTTCTTTGTATCGTAATTAAAGTACGTTCGTCGATCAACTTAGTTTAGGGATGGGAAAATCGGTCATCGATATATCGATATCCTGCAAATATGGATAAGTACCTGAGCAGGTCAGCTTCAACTAGCAGTTTAGCTGCGAAGAGACCAGCTGATGTGTCGGAAGACTGGCGTAAGCCGAAAAAGACATTCAGAGCTGGTAGCAAGATTCTTCAAGAACAGCTTACTACTAAAAACAGATACAGTAGTCTCACTTCCGATGAAACTGGACAACCCATCAACTTCACGGAGGCGCAGTCCCTGAGTAAAACAAGTAAGGTTCCTCCAATATTTATTAACATTAACCCAGAATGGACACATGCGATAATTAAGAACACCATATCGCAGTACACCAAGGACTTTCACATGAAGTACCAAGGGAATAACAAAATAACTGTAATGTGTGGCAAAAATGAAGGGCATAAATTGCTTAAAGATGGACTATGTGCTGAAAACATTTCTTTTCATACTTACAGTAGGAAAGACGAAAAGCCTTACAAAACTGTGATTCGTGGGCTTCCTGCTTCAGTTGAGGACGATTTAAAATATGAACTTGCATCGCTTGGTTTCAACGACGTAGTTATCACGAGGCTGAAGTCAGCTGCTGCCAAACAAAATCCTGAGGTCACTAATGGGCCATATATATGTCCATCTTATTTGATTCTGCTACCTGCTGGCTCTGATATCGTGAAGTTCCGTCAAATAAAGTATCTGTGTCACTGTGTGGTGCAAATACAAAAATTCAAACCTAATTCAACTGTTGGAACACAATGCTATCGTTGTCAACGATTTGGACATGCATCTCGAAACTGTAACCTTCCGGCTCGCTGTGTGAAGTGCACAGAAGCTCACGCTACGAAGGACTGCACTAAGAAAAACCGTGACACCCCGGCAAGGTGCTGTAATTGTAACCAAGATCACCCTGCGAATTATCGTGAGTGCACCGAGCGGTTAAAGTACCTGGAGCAAACTAAGCTTAAAATTAATAAACAACAGCCACCTACGAAATTAACAACTACGAAAGTACCTAACCTAGCTCCTTTCGATGGACGTACCTGGTCTAGCGTAGTCGCCCCTACTGCTGTGGAAACACCTAGAGTGGCGCGCCAACTGTCACAGAAGCACGAGTCTGCCGACCCCGTCACCGCAGACGATGCTACTAAAGAAATGATCAATATACTCTCAGTAATTAAGTCGCTAAAACATAGATTTTTGGCATGTTCTACGATGCTAGATAAAGTGATATTAATTTTAACACATTTAGGTCAATATGTGTAAGTCCCAATTGTTAGTAATGTCATGGAACGCGGACGGCGTACGAGGTAAGCGGTGTGAGCTACTGGACCTGCTGGTGAGTGACTACGCCGCGGATGTAATTGCTATTTGTGAAACTAGGCTAACTAGCAATATTACCTTTGATTTGCCTGGTTACCGTTGCTACCGAATGGACAAGCATACTAGTGGTAGGGGTCAAGGAGTCGCGATTCTCGTAAAGTCTAACATTGAGCATGCTACTGTAAAGGTTCCCTCTACTCAACATATAGAGGCAGTTGGCGTGGAAATGAGGATCTCCAACCGTTCCTATATATTCCTGTCTACCTATCAGTCCCCAAACCTGCCACTGATTCCTAATGATATCGAGGTACTACTCAAGCTTGGTGGTCATGTATTGATAATGGGTGACTTTAATGCCCGACACCCGCATTGGTACGGTAATACAACCAATAGTCGAGGTGACATCCTATATAAACATATGTTAGATAACGATTATATCATTCATGCTCCTAGTACCCCAACACTGGTTCACTATCGTCATGAGTTAACCCCGACCCTTCCTGATCTTATACTATCATTGAATATTCACAATATCTGTGACTTAAGGACAGTTCCTGCTTTAACGTCAAACCATCTACCGATTTTCCTTAACCTGAACGATTCTAGTCCAAACCTCGTGAGTGCTCCTGGATTCAATTACCGCCGGGCTGACTGGAGAAGTTATAAAACGTTATTAAATAATAAAATTTCTCTTTCTTCATACTTTTATAAAACTAAATCGGAAGTGGACTCTGCTGTGGGGCATCTGCAAAAAAGTTTAATTGAATGTCGTGATGCTTGCATTCCTAAAATCAGTACAAATGTAAAATCCCACATCTTGCCTCGCAAGATTAAGCGTCTAATCAAGGTTAAAAATAGACTCCGTAGACATCAGCAGCTTGAGACGGATATTAGTGCTAGGATGAATCTAAGAACCCATATAAATTCTCTGCAAAACCACATTGGTGTGCTAATTAAAGAGAACAACGACAGGATATGGACAGCAAGGCTTGAAAAGGTGGACAAGCCAGGCTCTGATCTCTGGCGATTTGTTAAATCTATATCACCTAAATCAGGTGAACAGATAGTGCCACTAAAACGTCCTGACGGCTCATACACATGTACTACAGCCGATCAGTGCGATACTCTGGCTAATGCTTTCCATCAAAACATGTGCTTGACGGTAGATTGGGTTAGTGACGACGTTGAAAAGCAAGTATCGGAGACCATTACCGTGATACGTAACACCACACTCGATAATTTCCCCTTATGCCAACTGGTTCGCCCTGCTGAGATCTCTAGAAGCATACGTGGACTGAAAGCTCGCAAGGCACCTGGTAGCGATGGAATTGACAATATGATGTTAAAATTCCTTACACATAAAGGAGTGATCGAAATTACCAAAATTTTTAATGCATGTTTGCGCTTAGGCTACTTTCCAGCCATATGGAAAGAAGCCAAAGTGATAGCAATCAGAAAACCAGGCAAAGACGGCGCTATTGCCTCTAATTACCGACCGATCAGTTTATTACCAACTTTAGGAAAACTCTTCGAAAAGATCATTTATAAACGCCTAGCATCTGCTACAGAACACAACCTGATTAATGAGCAGTTCGGATTCCGCCGTGGCCATTCGACTACACATCAACTGGCACGCGTGGCTGAACTCGCATCTCACAACTTAAACCTGGGCAATTCGACTGGTATGGTGCTGATTGACCTGGAAAAAGCCTTTGATACCGTTTGGCATCATGGCCTATTACATAAATTGTTTAGTCAAGTGCCTATGCCCCTGATCAAGCTTGTTGAGTCATACCTTGCTGATCGTACATTCAAAGTCCACGTTGGCAAACATGTCTCTTCTTCATGTGGCATTCCGGCCGGTGTCCCACAGGGATCCATCTTAGGACCATATTTATTTGTTACGTACATGAATGATATCCCTATCCAACCGCGCACCAGTCTAGCATGCTTTGCAGACGATACTGCCACGATTACAAGCGATCCAGATATAGATATAGTTATAAGCAGATTACAACTATCCATTGAGCTGCTTCAAAATTTTTTCTGTAAATGGAAGTTAAAATTGAATGAAACCAAAACCGAGGCTATTATCTTCACTAGGAAACGGAAACTGCCCTCTAGGGTGCTTCATATAAGTGGTCATGACATACCATGGAGCGCCTCAGTCAAGTACCTGGGAGTTTTACTGGACAAAAAACTGAATTGGAGCTGTCATGTAGCCGCAACCTGCCAAAAAGGCTTGAAAGCCCTAAATGCCCTCAAACCAGTTCTTAACCGCAGATATCGTCTCAGCCACCTGACCAAACTTTCCATCTATACGACACTCGTACGACCCGTTATCACGTATGCTTGTCCCGCATGGAGTAGCATAGCTTACTATAATTATAACAAAATTCAAATAATCCAAAATAAAGCACTTAAAATCGCATTTAATACCCCATTTCGGACTAACTTACATAGATTACATAACGACATTAACTTACCGTCTATCAAGGAATTCATCATGAAGCAAGTCAAACGTTTCTATATAAAGAAAAACCCGCTTCACAAGAACCCTCTCATATCTGCAATTGGCAGAATGCGACTGCATGACCTATCGTATGTCGATAAATATCGCACATATAGGTTACCGCATCACTACGTGCTCGAGCCTACCTGATGCCTCGTGCCTGCTTACCTATCGCCTCAACTACTGGCCGGCCGGCCGGTGGCTCGCACCGCACCTAACAAAGTAACAACTACCTAGCAATTAGGCGGCAAATCTACTTACTGCCCGCATTTATGCTGTAGTCAACTATTTTTATTAACAATATTGTTAATATATATATTTCCTTAGCTATTTTAGCTATTTATGCAGAAAATGTGTTTAGCTTAACAAAGCACACATATTGATTATAATACTTTAAGTAAGTAAGTTTTATTGAACCTTAGTATTAATATCTGATACCTAACTATTCAAAAAAAAAAAAAATGTTTCCAAAGTTTATATAGGCTATCAGCCTGCAAACTGTTGTAACTCATTATCATTTAGCTTAGGATTTAATGTACACTAAGTGTTAAATGTATTTAATTTATATTACGAAATAAAGATATTTTCAAAACAAAAACAACTTGAAAAACTAAATCTTCACATACGAACCGTCATCAGATTTATAATAATTCGGTCTTCTATGCGTATGCTCCAGATAACCCGATGCAATACAGTTCGTAATAATATCCATTTTCACTTTCGCTCGGCAATGGCACGACAGTTTTCTTGAACAATACCAGATAGATCTGTTGCTTGCTTTGTTGTAGGTGTACCCTTGGATCATAAGTAGACGCTTGCCTCTGACATTGATGTAGTCATATGGGACTCCTGTAACGTTGTTTAGTACCTATTATAAGAAATGACAATGCCAGATTCTGCCCCACCATCAACCGCAAGTTGTACAAGATAACGAATAAATGTAAAAATATCTCCGTTTTTATTAAAATTATTGGTTTAAAATAAAGTTTTGTACAAGTTGCGATTCGAAAAAAACAGCTTAATTAAGAATTCAGAAAATAGTAAGAAATCGAAGCGATTTATTCATTGTTTTTGTTATTCTTCTATAGAAGTTGCGAGAGTTGTAGAAAATGATACTGATTATGATTAGGCAATATGAAACCTGTAATAAGTCCCCAACAAAATGATAGGTACAGCTTAAATGGTCACGTAGTTTTGTAGATGGGGCAAAGCTCCATTGAAATGTGGCAATGTCTTTTAGTGCTGGTAGAGATGGATTAAGTGTCGAAAGCAGGCTCGGACTCATCGGCGCGCCTATGGTGGCCACACATACCTATACTATACTTATTATGTAATTATAAATGTTCGAGTAGGCTCACTGCTCGGGCACAGACCTTCCCTTACATCGAGGGAGCTAGGGTCATGATCCACCACGCGGGCCCACTGCGGATTGACGGATTTCACATGCCTTAGATTTTTTTTCTTCTTCTACGGCATGTAGGTTTTATCACGATGTTTCCTTCACCGTTTTGAGAGCACTCTGTAAGGGTATGTAAGTTTTTCCGGCGAAAAAACCGAGAATAACTGTACATGGCTGCCCTGTCTGGGAATCGAACCTGGGACCGCCGTATCGCCCCAACCAATGAGCCACCGAGCTCTCAGTTACACAATTATACCTATATTCATCATAATTGAAATGTTCATGTGTGGGTGGACAGTACAAATAAATTGTAAGATATTAAAGAAAACTACACATTTTGGTAGAGGCATCAATAGAATACCTAAGTAGGTAAGTATATTTTGGTAACTTTCATTTTCAATGGCGACAATCATTTAAGAACTTTTAAGGTCA
Organism: Tachystola acroxantha; assembly: GCA_963506565.1. Classification (NCBI taxonomy): domain Eukaryota; kingdom Metazoa; phylum Arthropoda; class Insecta; order Lepidoptera; family Oecophoridae; genus Tachystola; species Tachystola acroxantha. Next base: position 11,039,710 of record OY735879.1, read on the forward strand.
TGAATTCATTTATACATATTATTATTATATTATACAGGGTGTAACGTAAAGGGTATATGAAGCCGAAGGGAGGGTGTTCAGTATCGGTAACTGAACAACTTTTGTTCTACGACTTTTCGAATAAAAAATAAAAATAAATTAATGTCTCATACAAATTGATCAGCTGGCCGGTACGAAATGTATGAAAAGTCAAACAATAAATTCGCGTAAATCGAAAAGTCGTAGAACATAAGTTGTTCAGTTACCGATACTGAACACCCTCCCTTCGGCTTCATATACCCTTTACGTTACACTCTGTATATTAGATATAAATACGACATAACCTGATGCTACCACATAATTTGGTACATAACTCTCTAACATAGCGGCTGTACCTACCAAGAATAGTAAATATGACCTAAGAAGAAACGAACTAGAGCCCCCAATCTTTGAAAAATTATTGTTCGTAATATAATAATTTAAAAAATCTTTATTAGATACGATAAGTTAACACTATTTTTCAATAACGGATATATTTCGCAATTATGCAAACTACAGAAATTGATCACGTTGTTAATAATTTTAAAAAAAACAGTATTTATCGTAATAACCACCTAACCCTTAAATATTTGGTAGATATTAATATAAGTGCAAACATTTTTTCATAAAATTTATTAGTTAACGTTAAGCCAAGTCTCCTGCGACGTGTTACCGTGTTACGAAACACGGTAACATCCAAATTAGGGGCGTGGCGTAACAATTTTACTTTGTTAAATCGGTTACCGAAACATGTTACGGTGTTTCGTAACACGGTAACACGTCGCATCGGACGCAGCTTTAGAAGATTTCTTTTAGAACGGGGGCGCTAGTTTGTTGTGGTTCCCGTAATAATGAGGCTTTTTTTTACAAATGACAACTGTCATGCTTTTTTTAGTACAATAGATGGCGTTAGCTTTAACTAACGTCAAATGCTAATGATGTGTCAAAAAAAATTCTTTTAAATTTATTATAGCATGGCCCAATACCATCGGCCATTTTGGCCAAAATGTCTTTGAATTAACATCACAAATACTACGTTTAGTACATTTTAAAAGTTATTGTGTACTACTCCGGTCAAATAATGACCCCAGAATATTGGGATATTGAGAAGGGCTACAATATTTCACTTTCAAGTTTTGTTTCAACCTTTAGCTGCCATCTAGTTTTAAAGATGTGTTCTACAAGAAAACGGCTCATTAATACTGTTAGTTAAAGTCCTAAGGTAAGTTTGAAAAGCGTTTCTGATTCTATGGTACCTTGGTGGATGATTATGGTAGTTTTTACAGACAGTTAACCTCTGCAATGCATCCAGACGTATACTCGCCGCACATTTGGTCGAGGTTCTACTGGTGCAATACCAGATTCCTTCACATTTCTTCCCTTTACAATACGTGTAACCACCGAATTGTACAAGGCGACCACCTCGTGAAGAATCCACGAAAATATACTGTAAACCTGCAATTAAATGCATTAGTTTTTCAATTTTAATGGATTCAGATTTTGAAACTGAAAGATTTTCATGCAGACAACTGTCGAGAATTTGAGAGCCGTAGCCTCCTTACAAGCATTAACATGAGAGTCTATAAATTTAAGACATACGTATCCACAATCGAAGACAGAATTAAATATACAGGGGGCCTTAATAAGGTTGAGATTTTCGCAAAAACTACTGGACCGAATTTAATATTTTTTTTTACAGTTACATAGTTTTCACTTTTATCTATTGAAATAGTGAAAGAATTGTTGCAATAGGTCAAGTAGTTTTTGAGAAAATCTCCACCCTAAAAACTCTCCTGTACACCTTTCTCTGTGTTCCATCGTACGAAAGGATATAATGATAGATACTTTAAAAACTTTTATGAGACAACAACTCTCATAGAAAAATCTAGTAGGTACAGAAAGTGATAGTAAAATACATCTTAGGTAGGTAGCCCTGACAGTAGAATACATAAAGCATGCATGCTGCTATTATTTCAGCCCATACCCATGCAAAGAAAAATTAGTCACGCTCACGACATAACACACTTATCGTAAAATCAATTACCTATGCGTAACTACTACGATTTTATAATGGAAATCCCAAAAATGTAATTTGCTTACTACCCAGAATGATAAATATGTATAAATGACACGCCACTTATGATTATAAACAGATTGGCGCGTATTCATAAGCGTGATTTAAAATTACGCCACCGTTTAGGCCCCCACTGTCACTTTCTATCTTAACCTTTTTAACGAAGTGCGATTTAAGGAAAGTGAGGTTTAACTAGGTTTATGAATAACAGCAATTAAATTGAAAACATGTCAAGTACATTTACCGAATGCTCTCAAAGCGGTGAAGGAAAACATCGCGAGGAATCCTGCATGCTGAAAAAGTCTAGGCATGTATAATCCGTAATACAGTCATGGTCCGAGCTCCCTCGATGTGAGAAGTTCTGTGCACGAATGAAGATATAAAAATAGACTAATGATGATGCTGGCAAATGATATAAAATTCAAACGCGATTTATAATTGGCAATAGATTTATTTATTTGAAGATGACAATATGTTAAGGTGGATGGTTATGCTTCAACTCATTAAAAATGATGTTACCATCTGCGTTGAGGGTTATTCTTGCCGTACACAAAGTGGAATATCGACTTGCGCAGAACAGATTTTTCGAATTAATCTTTCTGTGGTAGGCGTAGTTCTCGATAAATAATAACTCATTGTTGTTGTTCTGGGATTTCACACTGCAACTTAATACTGAAAAATTAATAAAAGTAATAAATGAACTGATGGTCACCATAATTTTTGGTTAGGTTAAGTTAGTTAGTCAAATAGATACTTGTCAATTGAAATCAGTTGAAAAATAACATAGTTACAGACATATTTTGATTCGGTAGTAAACGGTTTTAAGGTACATAATACGTAAAATAGGATATATACGTACGTAAAGGTACCATATAACGGGATGATATGGGGGTTTCAAGTTTTTAGAGAAATCAAAATTTGCTGGGAATAAGAACTGTTTTATTACAAAATAAAATGAAAATAAAATAACATGTCCATATAAAAGTTTTTTTAGGTTAGGATGTATTTTTGCGAAGTGGCCTATTTTTTTTAATTCTAAAAAACATTCTTCAAAAAGAAAAGAAAAAGGTAAGTTAAGACATCGCCTTAATAGTAAATAACAACAAAAATCCATGAGTATAAAGAAAATATGAAAAACGGTAAGTTTAATCAAACATGAAAATAATTGGCATTTTAATTAATCACAGCCACAGCTCATTAAATTAAAAGGCCACATTTTAATTTTGGAGCCTTGTTGGATCACGTGCATACTAGGTACAGTCGACAACACAACAACCTACACAAAATCACTGAAATGCCACATTGCCAGTGTTTTTCAACCTGTGGGACGCGAGTCGCTCGCGACACAGGCGAAACATCTATAAGGCGCAGAAGGTCTGAAAGACTCAGTAAAAATAGAAAAAAAAATACGTTTAAAATACTAAATAATATTTTTCTAGAAAATGTTATTTATAAAGGACATTTGTACGCATGCATAATGAATGTTAGAAACAGCTGATAGTTAGGGGATCACAATTTTTTACTATTCTCGATAGAAAAATAAAAGAAGGTTAAAAAACTCCGCTATATACTGTGTATTACAATTGATGTGCTGTTAACTGGACCAAAGTAAAGTATATAGGTAAGTATAGATATTTCCTATATCTGAATTTTATATCTTATTCCCTGATCTGAGATCGGAATGTAGAAACCATTTTCCCTCTTATAATAAGAGGGAGCAATATGGTTGTGGTCTATATCAGACTGTATAATTTTCATGTCTTCGTTAAACTTCAGTTTGGAATGGCACTGCTTGTCCGTGCAAATCCAGTAGCGTTTATTATTACTATTAAGTTGACGGAAGGTGTATCTCTGGAGCATTATAAGTGGCTGTTTTCTTTTAGGAGTCTGGATATATTCGTAATTTAAATCTGTTAATAGAATTGTCGTGAAAGTGAGGTCGTTTCATTTTATTTCGCAAAACCAATTTTCGCCACTAAGAAACCGTCCTAGAGACCTTCGACCGTCGACGACTCGTCTGCGCCCGCGAAGCGCCGACGCGATAGTGGCGGCGCCGTCACGCCAACGGCGCGCCGTTTGTCGTCGTCCAACGAAAGGAAAATGTGAAAGACGAATTGGTTTTGCGAAATAAAATGAAACACGACCTTAGGGAAGCCTAAATAACTCTGACAATAGGTTTGTTCACTAAACCACAAGATAAATTAAAGTAAACTGTCATTCACTTCTTGAGGTCACTTCATCATCATCATCCCGTATCAGTCCACTGCTGGACGTAGGCCTCTCCCAAAGCGCGCCACTCAACCCTAGTCTCGGCCCTCTGCATCCAGTCCCTGCCAGACATCTGCCAGACCGGGGGGCGTCCCACACTACGTTTACCTGTTCGGGTCTCCATTCGAGAACTCATCTACCCCATCGGTTATCGGTTCTACGACAGATGTGACCAGCCCACTACCACTTCAGTTTACTGAATCTATGAGCAATGTCAACCACTTTTGCTTCTGGCGGATATACTCCTTTCTTATTCTATCTAACATTACAATTCTATTTAACATCAGTGAGGTCACTTACCTTGACAAATTTCCGTCGGGACATGGTTATGCTTTAACATATGCGAAACAAGTCTCCCGTTATCGAACCGCAGTTTCGCTGGGCATTTAAGAGATATCTTCTTGGTGCATATCCAATAACGGTCGTCACTTGTAGCCCTTCTAAAGGCGTAGTTATTGAGCGTTAGTGTAGACTTCTTTCGTGATGGTAATCGGACAAATTGAAGCTTAAAATCTGTAAGTAGAATTTTAATGCTCGTGTAAACTAAAATCTTGCTTGGAAACAAATTGTCTACAGATCGCTTAAGAAGATAGATTATTAAGGCTGAGATTCAGCTCAGACTCATATTGCGAGCTTCGCGTGAGTTAAACGTAAGTTAAACTGTCAAATCAGTCAAACTCTATATGCGATTTGACATTTGTAAGGCTAGGATCCCACGGCCCACCTTTTCACAGGCCAGGCGACAGGCGCACGTCGCGCCGCACCGCTACTTTGAACCTAAAGCCTTCCTTCGGATCGGACGGGCGGGCGCTAACAGGTCACATCGGATGCACCGTTCCCACGGCCCGTCGGCCTGGCCTGGCGCGGTCTGGCCTGTGAAAAGGCGGGCCGTTGGATCCCAGTAAAAAAGCTTAAAATTGTCTAGCTAATCTCGGCCTGAGAATAGATACTAAGGCATTGATTTACAGACAGTTTTGAGTGTGAACTGAGTTTGAGTTAAGTCTGTCAGATTTCATACAATTTTGACACTCGTAAGACCAAGTATGCTGAGCTCAGCTGAAAGTCAGATTGAGTCGCGCGTTTTTGGAGAGACGATAAGTCCATAAGCAGACTGATACAGGTTAATGATGATATGTGGAAATATAAACAGCAAATATTACTTAAGGTAAGTTTATTTTTAATTTGACATCATCTTTGTTTATGAAACATTACAACTTATAAATTGTAGATTTCAGTTTTTTTAGACTAAGCCCCCAAAATAGTTATAGTTATTTTCGTGAAATTTTTACATATTTGCCATCCCTAGTTTTGTAGTAGTTAGGTGGTGCATGATTATGTTCAATTCCACAGAAGGAAATAGTGTCATAAGCGTCAACTCTTACTCTCGCCGTACACTTAAGACTTAGCTTACTAGAACAATTCCAGAAATAGGTTCTGCAGCCTTTGGAATAAGTGTAGCCTCGATAAAGGAGTATTGTGCCTTGTTTTATTCTTATAAACTCACCAATGCAATCTGTAAATATAACGTTAGATATGATTATATCTGAAGCGAGCACGCGGAAACCATAGCTACAACTGTCGTGATCTATGGATGAAATAAATGTTATAATTATAACATTTATTTTACTCCAAATTTTATTCTTCTATTATTAAAAATACATAACTTTATTATAAAAAATTATAAATACCTACCTAAATCTAGGCAACCCCACACCTCGTCCAGGCCCGTCCCGCGCGGCAGGGTTGCCCAGCACTGGCCGCATTGCCCCGCTGTATAGAGGTTTAGGCGCTGGGTAAAATACTCCCCAGCTCTAAAGTCCCCCGAGGCAAGGACCAGTCGAATAGATAATTCTCTGACTATTATATTAGTGTCAAACGACCACGGACCCATAGTCTCCACGACCAAATCAACAAACTCATAGTGGGCAGTAATATATGAATATTTTCTATGCTTATGAGTTTGTGCTTCAGCCGCGGCGCTCCCAGCCCTGAGAGCCCATTTGTTGACGTGGGAAGGGGCCAGGGTGTAGACACACGTGGCGTGGCATCCCATACTGTCGTGGTTATTATATTCAACTGTAGTGGTAATATCTTGATTAGGTTATTAAAGTTATTTCTAAATCAATTATTATTTTTATGTAGAGTATTCTTACAATAATAGCACAACCCTCCTTAGAGGGCCAAATATCAAAAATTGACACTCTCGAAAAAAAACATTTGAATAATGCACCTATAACAATACAAAAATAGGAATAATATTTTTTGTAATTTTTACATTACAATAGTTACTTTGACATCCCCATAAACCTAATAAAGACGGAGCAGGAAGGCGCGATTTAAATCTATATACTCGTAATCAGTGCAGGCGAGGGCGGCAGCTAAAAGTTATAGCTTTAATATAATTATTTTTACCCAATTTTTTTAAAATCAAAAATAGACCTAACTGCAAAATAATTATTAAATTCGGTCCAGTAATTCTTGAGGAAATCTCAACCCTATTTATGCCCCCTGTATACTTCATTTATTAAATTAAATCCTTCACACTATAACTCCACCCCCGCCATATAAAAAGATGAGCCTGAAAAAAACCAATTGAATAGACTAAAAAAATAACTTATCTAAAAAAGAAATACGCATTAAAAAGATTTAGGTAAGTACTACGTTTCGGTTTAAGGGGATACGTAAATTTCTCTTCGTTATATACATATATGTTTATTACATTACATATTTGAAATTGAGATTCTAACATACCTAATTAAAATCTAAAATATTAAATTAATATCACATAAAAGATAAGATCTAATTCCCTGATCCGAGATTCGAATCATACATGATACACTTCAATGGCGCGTATTCATAAATGTGATTTAAAGTTACGCCACCGTTTAGGCCCCTGTCCCGTTCTATCTTAACCTTTTTTAATGAAGCGTGAAAGGGATAGCAACACGATTTTAGGGAAGTGGGGTTTGACTAGTATTATGAATAACAGCATAATTGTTTAATATTTAAAAGGGCAACGCAGGCTTACTTGCATGCGCTATATAGTGTGTGTAATGCTGCTATTTTTTTTGTGACATCATCGTGGATTCGAATGTCTAACATAATCACCCTTCTTGCCCTTATAATAAGATGGCGGCGGATGATTGTGTTCAGTATTATAGAACAGAATATTATCTGCCCGGTCTAGTTTAACCATAGCTTTACACTCGGCGGTAATTCGCCGAGAGCAATACCAAGAGTAGGTCGACTTGCCCCCACGGGAATATGTGTATTCTCGGTACACAAGTATCTTACATTTACCACCACGTATATTGATAAACTGATGAGATTGATCTGCAAAGAAATATTTCACGGTTAATTAGTAACTTCGGTGATCCTAATTATGATACATAGACCATTGATCTCCTATAAACAACTAGATAGACAGTCTGCCTTCTAAAAATGTCCGAGCGCAAAGAAGGTCCAAACAGATGAATTTGAGAACCCTCATTTGCTTTATTGGACATTATTTGGACGTTTTTTAATTTGCTTTAAAATACCTTTGTGTATCTAGTTGTTTATAGGAGATCAATGACATAGACGGATAAACTAACTTTTTACTTGAAGCCGGTATTTGGACCGAAAGTTTCAACGGTCTTTATCAAGGTGAATGCGCCACGCCTACGTCGTTACTGCGAAAGTCCAGGCAGGCCCGGTCGCAAGTACTGGCACCGTCGGCGGTGCGTGTAACTGTTGTAGTTGGATTTACTGGTCAGTCTCAATCTAGTATTGGGCGATTCTTTGAAAATTAACTTTCACATTCGTGTATCAAACTGTCACTCACCTAAAGTTACCATGAGTTTCTGTAGTAATTTCGTTCGTTAGCGAGTAAGTAACAAACAACGGTAGCTACACGATTCATGATTGGTAGGATATTTGCTGCCAACGCCGGAGCTAAAATCGCACCAATCACAACATTGTAGCTAATGCATTTTCGTACTCGCTAGCGAGCTTTTTTTTTTTTTTTTAATTCAATTAATTAATTAATTTAATTTATAATACTTGACATTATACTAAATGTAGATCATTTTATTATAGTTTGTTATTGACAAGGCCTCTTTACAGCCGCTACTTAATTTATTTATTACGATTGTTACTATTCTTAATTAATTATTAATGAATGTATTTTATTTTATGTAAGTAGTTTAATTACTTTTAGTGACCACTGACACAATACAGTGGGTCTGCTTTTGCCCTTCTGCCTCTTTGTCTATCGAGCCATGTAATCATACATTATTAAAAATGTATGATCGCAATATTGTACAATGTATGACGTAACCAAGTGTTCCCTGTGTACCTAAGGTTAAATAAATGAGTATGAGTATGAGCGTACTTACTATAGCGAGTAACGGTACTGCAAAAACTTCTATTGTCGCCTTTAATAAAAGGCCCCAAAATTTCATCTTGTATATCTTTATTTATTTATTTATCAGATATTAAACAGACTTAAATATAGTTTAACAATTATAGATTAATAATTATGTGCCTATGCCAAAACAGTTCATATTTTAAAACAATGATGAATAAAAGCTAGAAATCAGATGGATGTCTTTATTCCATTTTAAACGTCTTCCTATTACTTATAAAACAAACTGCACAAAAAATTTAGATAATGTGTTGAGAAATTAATAGACAATTGTTTTTCTAATATATATTACTATCATTACGATCACGTGACTAAGTTATTTCCATTGTTTTGTATTGTATAATTTAATTCTAACTATAAGGCTTGACTTTAATTTTATGAAAATTGTATTTAATAATCTGATGTCCAACACAATGTATTTATTGTTAAGGATGAAACTGAAACTGAAACTGAGATATAGTTGTTATTCTTAAACAACAATAACATATTTAATTTGTTAATAAGTATTTTAAAAGCATTTATTGATTTTTTGTAAACAATAATCTATAAGTAACACACAAGGGCCTTAAATTTAACTAAGTCTCTAGATTTTTTTAAATTAATTATTCAGGATCAACAACCTAATAGTGTAGTAACAATAATGTTTTAATAGTGTAATATTGCATGTCATTATTATATGGCAAGATGTGCCTTGGACATATTTCATGTAATCCAAACGGATCCCGGTATCGGTGGAGACAACCCCGTATAAACACCTTTTTTTGTAACCACATTTTATTAAAATAAAAATATCTTATCTTAATCACCAATAGATACCTTATTTACGATTACAATATAAACGACAACATAATTAATTGGAATAATTATAATATTTCTAATAAAAACAAAGTTTGATTATAATACGAGTCACATGTTCTGCAAATAGGTATTTCTAGCATGTTGTGACTATTTATAGTCTATAAGTTTATTTATCTCTTTAATAGCTCATATATAGGTAATACAGATGTCGGTAACACTTATTTTCATTAAGTAGTTTATTGAGATATAATAGGTAATTATGAAAAGCATTATTTCTTAACTAGTAGTCAAATACTTAATTAAATTTACCATTAGCTCAATAAACAAACCATTCTACAAATAAATACTATAATCATTGGAACCTCACCGATGTTAGCTATCAAAAGTTAGTGCAAATTAAGAAAACAAGGGATTACCATCTTGTGTTCTTAATACACTACCTTTTTCTCTTCACAGACCACTTACCCCACAGACCTGTAACATATCATCGACATGGACGCATCTCTTTAAGGCACCTCTGTCCCCCGAAACGTCTCTATGCGCTCATCGTTGACATAATTTTTCGCTTGCAAATGACAATGCCAGATTCTGCCCCACCATCAACCGCAAGTTGTACAAGATAACGAATAAATGTAAAAATATCTCCGTTTTTTAATAAAATTATTGGTTTAAAATAAGTTTTGTACAAGTTGCGATTCGAAAAAAACAGCTTAATTAAGAATTCAGAAAATAGTAAGAAATCGAAGCGATTTTTTTTTTTTTGTTATTCTTCTATATGAGTTGCGAAAGTAGTAGAAAATGATACTGATTATGATTATGCAACATGAAACCTGTAATAAGTCCCCAACAAAATGATATACAGCTTAAATGGTCACATAGTTTTGTAGGTGGGGCAAAGTTCCCATTGAAATGTGGCAATGTCTTTTGAACCGATTTCATGTCTATTGGGTAAGTGGTCTGTGTTTCTCTTTTAGTAGTACTGTAGTATTGCGATAATAATTTCTGTGACGGCATCACATCATTTTATTTCTACAGTTTCACGTATTTCCCATCGGCTGTCTTAAAGTATTGCGGTGGTTCATGGTTGTGCTCTAGTTCGTACACCATAAGCATCCCTTTGTCATTGAAGCGCAGTTTCGCTGGGCATTTGGACGAGCTCTTTCTGCTGCAGTTCCAATAACGACTATCGCTTGTTGTTTGAGCGAAGGTGTGGTTCAGCACCAGAAGCAACGGCTTCCTGCTTTTCGGTGTGTGTATGTACTCAAATTGTAAACCTGTGGCAATCATATACAAGTCAGTATTTTATAAACATATATCAGCAGTTCTAAAAGACAGAAAAACATGAACTGGCTGTCTCGAGCTTGAACAAATGACCTAATAGTACAGCGAATTGGTCGCGGTTCGTGCGTCGGGGTTTTTGAGTAAACAACTAAGTTGGTCGCGTTTCGTGCGTTTTATGAAAACAGTAATAAACTACCTCCACTATTGGTCGCGATTCGTGCGTTAAAAACAAACTATCAAAGTTTGGTGATCTGGCTACCTACGTTAGCAAATATTACCATTGAGTTATAGAGTTAAAACGCGATCAACTAGGTTGTTTACTCAAAAATACCGACACACGAACCGCGACTATACCGTACAGCTAACAGCAGTGCTGTTGTCCGTAGTTACGGTCTAACACAGAGAAAAGTGTACAGAATCAGTGTCTGTAACCGAACAGATACAGTTCGAGGCTCTAGGTACGCGTGAAACAATAGACGTATTACAGAATGACATATTACCTGCTTGTCATCGGCTCGCTGCGAGCACGGCGCGAACAACGACTTTTACTATGACTTTTAGATACAGTAATAGAACAGCTAGGACCATGGCACACGACCGATAGTTCACCAACTAAACTTTTAAGTTGGTGGCCTTGGACTGCTTCTCCTCCGAAGAAACTAGCGCCATCTGTCAAACGTGTCCCCGGAACTTTCTATCAGCAACTCAGCAGTATTGACAATTATAATTTTGGAATTTTGCTCAATGATTTCGGCAGAGTACAAAATTAATACTGTTCGGTCGTCTTGTAAAATTGTCTCTAATTTTGTCCCCGTTGTTTAGTCACTGTCATTGTCCCTGTCAGTCGTTAGTCGATGGTCTTCGTCAGCCAGTCATTATTGTCAAAAGAGTATTGACGCCCCAACATCCCCACCTCCAGTATTGGAAGCCAATACTCAAGCTGGGGGCCGGACGTCCAGTCTACAGAGTTTGGTCACCGGTCGTCTGTACAGTCCTGTCAGTCCAGTCTGCACGTCCACTACGCGTACCTGGCCATCCTTGCCAGGGTACACCCGAGTCACGATACCCTTCGGCCAGAGGTTCCGCGGCAACTGGCTGTCGGCTATGACGACGACGTCGCCAACAGCTAGCGGCGTCACGTTGCGGTACCACTTGTCCCTCCTGGTCAAGGACGGCAGGTACTCCTTGACCCACCTGGCCCAAGTCAAGTCAGCAAGTCTCTGTGACTCACGCCAAGTCCGTCTTAGTAAGTCACCGTTGTCATAGGAGCCAAATGGGTGGTCAACGAAGTCAGTTTTCGCAAACAAAAAGTCGTTGGGAGTCAAGGGCAGATGATCTGTATGATCAATCGGCACGTAAGTCAGTGGTCGGTTATTTATCATAAACTCAGTCTCAGCCAGTAGAGTTTGAAGCGTTTGGTCACTCGGGGCCCGGTCTTTGAGTGTAAACTTCAGAGCAGTCTTCACTGAGCGAACTAGGCGCTCCCAGCAGCCTCCCATGTGTGGTGCGTTCGGGGCTATGAAGTTCCACTGCAGGTTCCGAGTACTTCCAAACATTAGCAGCTCGTCTCTGTCGATGGCCGCGATCGACTCCCTCAGTTCTCTGTCGGCGCCTCTGAATGAAGTTCCGTTGTCGGTCCAGATCTCCATTGGGCACCCTCGTCGTGCGATAAAGCGTCGCACCGCCATCAGCGCACTGCTAGTCGTCAGGTCATGCGCGACTTCCACATGGATCGCCCTAACTGTCAAGCAAGTGAAAAGGGCACCGTACCGCTTTTCATGCCGGCGACCTACCTTGACGGTAATTGGCCCGAAATAGTCTAGGCCGGTGTATGTGAAGGCACGGTTGTTAGGCGTTAGCCTCATGGCCGGTAACTGTCCCATCAGTGGTGGCGAAGGCTTTGCACGTCGGTTCTTGCACACCTGGCAGTCGTGCCACACTGACTTTACAGCATTTCGTCCATTAACGATCCAGAACCGCTTGCGCAAATTGTTCCACACGAGCTCTCTTCCAGTATGTGCGACGTCCTTGTGGTACTGGTGCATCAAGAGGCGTGTGAAATTGTCCTTAGGGTGCAGTATGATTTGGTGCTTGTCACCAACAGTCGCATTGTCTATGCGCCCACCAACGCGAAGTAGTCCATCTTCGTCTAGAAAGGGCGTGAGCTGCCGAAGAGAGCTGTCGTTCTGTACACACCTGTCTTTCTTGAGTGCACTAACCTCCTCAGCATAATTCCTAAGCTGGCTCTTTCTAAAGCAGAGAAGCTCTGAAGCACTTATCTCGTCACTTGTGAGCTCTCCTTGTCGTCTTCGGTCTCTGTTCTTCACATTATTAATGAATCGTAGAACCCAGGCGGTACTGCGAATCAGTCTCCAGTACTGTGAAAACCGGCTGTCATCAGGTAAAGTCTGAGAAATAGACGTAGAAATTAGACACACATGTTTAACTTCCTTGTCGTCTGTGTCTAAAGGAAGTGGCTCTGATTCGACAGGCCATAGGTACTCAGGGCCGCGTAGAAAATTGGGTCCTGTCAGCCATCTTTCGCTGCTCTCGAGGCACGAGTCACGCGTGGCGTCGTCCGCTGGGTTGAGGTGCGTCGGAACCCACCTCCAGTCAGAGATGTCAGTCAGTTCCGATACCTCACTGACTCTGTGTGCGACAAAAGGTTTAAAGCGTCCTGAGTCCGACCTGAGCCAAGATAGAACCGTCTTGGAGTCTGTCCATAGGCAAAGTCGCTTGGCGGGATAGTCTACGTAGCGCTTGAGTGTCTGTCCCATGCGCGCACCCATCAACGCGGCCTGAAGTTCAAGTCTGGGAACACTCAAAGTCTTAAGAGGTGCGACCCTTGCGCGTGCCATAAGTAGAGCTACATGCCACTCACCGTCTGTCGTCATCGCTCGCAGGTACGCAACGCTTGCAAAAGCCCTAGTGCTAGCATCGCAAAACACGTGAATTTCAAAGGGGCCTTGTCCTACGCATACATCTGTCAATAGCCAGCGCGGCACTTTGATTGTGCGAGCTTTTAACAGCTCGTTAAGCCATATCCGCCATCGATCAAATTGCGTACTCTCGATCTCGTCGTCCCAGCCAATTTGGCTCTTCCAAACATCCTGGAGAAGGATGCGGGCATTGACAGTCAAGAAGAGTAGAAAGCCTAGAGGGTCAAAGACTGACATGACAACCCTCAGGACCTCGCGCTTTGTCGGCCTCTTCTTACCTGACTTAATGTCGTCGTCGACTTTAAAAAGCTTTAGCAAAAACGTGAAGCTGTCACTCTCCGGATCCCAGTTGACACCGAGCACACGTTCTACCTGTTCGCCTTCGACTTCCGAGAGAAACTTCACACCACTGGCTGCGAGCTTCTCCACAGGTAAGTGTCTCAGAATCTTCTTAGAGCTGGACATAAAATTGGTCATGTTAAATCCGCCAGCAGCGTGGATCATAATGACGTCATCAACCACCTGCTTAGCTTCGTCCTCCGTGTTCGCAGAGTAGATGAAATCGTCAACGTAATGGTGGTCTACAATCGCCTTAACTGCTTGCGGATGTGTAGCATCGAATCTACTAGCATTCAGATTCTTTACGTACTGCGCACACGAAGGCGAGCACACGGCGCCAAAGGTCATCACATTCATAACGTACACGTCGTCGTCCCACAAGAATCGCTGCGCGTGTCTGTCGTCGGGCCGCATAAGGACTCTGTGGAACATCTCCTGAATGTCGCCGATGATCGCCACCTTGCGGCACCGGAAACCCAGGAGTACGCCTGGAAGCGAAGTCAGAAAGTCGGGACCTGTCAATAAGAAGTCATTTAATGATTTGCCCTCCGACTTCGCAGAGGAGTCGAACACCAGGCGCAACTTGTTGGGCTTGTTAGGGTTGAAAACCGCAAAATGTGGTAGGTACCACGTCTTCTTGGTCTTCTCGCTTGCTTCAGTCGGAGTAAGCTTAGACATGTAACCTTTCTCCACGTTTGCCCTAATCTTACTCGCGTACTGTACGCCGAAATCAGGTAGCTTACGTACCTTCGTCTGGATTCCGGTCAGCCTACTTTTGGCCTGTGGGTAGCTGTCGGGAAGCTCCGTGTCAGGCTGCTTCCACAGCAGGCCCGTCTCCCACCGGCCGTCGACCAGCTTCGTAGTTTGCTCCATGATCTCAAGCGCCCTCAAATCCTCCCGAGAACGAGGAGTGTCGGAGTAAGGCTTCGTACCAAAGGCTTCAGTAGAAAAAGACTGTTTGATAAGATTAGTTAAGTCGTCACAACATAAATGATTGATACTTACGTCGGTCGGAGTCGCAGTCGAAAGTTTCCCGTGGATTATGTAACCCAAGGAGGTCAGAGAAACAATCGGACTATTTTTTGGTCCAAAATAGACTTGTCTTGTTACTATTAAGTCAATGTTGTCAGAGCCGATCAAAAGTAATGGTCGTTTGTCAAAGTTACGTACGTCAAAGTTGTCAACGTAGTCTGTCAGATACGGAAACTTTTGTACAAGGTCGTCCAAATTCATAGTATGTACAGGTAAACATAAATTAGATACAGATCGAACGCTATCTAACTTAAATATTTCATCACTAGTGTGACCACGAACACTGAAAGACACTATTTTCGAATCAGTCTCTGTAGTCGTAAGTCCTCCGGTGGCGCCTCGCAGATGTAACGGAACGCTCGGGCCCGTGACACCGACGCGCTCGGCGAGTGAGGCGTCGATCAGCGTTACAGCGGCACCTTCATCCAGTAGAGCCAGGGTCTCGACTTCTCCTTTAGGTCCACAGATGGTAACTGGAGCGACCTTGAACAGTACAGTCGCGCTCGATCCTGTACAGCAGTTCACATTTGCGACGTTGTAGGGACGCAAAGAGTAGGAGTAATCGGGTTCATTGTCTTTCTTCTGCAGGTCACTGAGCGGAGCGGCATGCAGCAGCGGATGGTGAGTCCTGTCGCAGCCAGGCTCTGTACATTTCTTGAGCTTCTTACAGGCCTTCAGCTGGTGTTTCGTTGATAGACAAGAGAAACATAGCTTGAGCTGTGACACAAATTGCCATCGGTCATTTATAGACATGCTCTTAAAGTCCGGGCATTTTTCTATATCATGGTCACCCTTGCATTTTCTGCACTGTCTTGGTAACGCAGCCGCTGCGCCAACGGTCGCTAAAACGTGTCGTCGTTGTTGGCCGGGCTGTTGAGTTGGCTGTTGACTTGTTTTGTTGTTTGACGGCAGTGGAGATATGTGTGTTGCAGCCCTCGCAATCATCATGAGCCACTGTGACAGGTCGTCTAGAGTCACAGTCTGCAAGTTAACACGATGAAAGCTCCACTGATATTTCAAAGTAGCTGGCAGTCTACTTACAATCTCACGTAGCAGAGTGGGGTCTGTGAGGTGACCCACCTCACCTGTCGCCTTCATAGTCGCGACGACATTCTGTACTAAAGTCGCGAATTCGATCAAGCTGTTGATATCATCTTGATGTACTCGTTTTGTGTCACGTATTTTGGCCAACATGATGTCAATCAGGTACTCTGGTTGGCCGAACCTCAGTTTAAGAGTGTCTATAATAAGGTCTAGGTCCGTCGCGTTCATGAGCAGAGCAGATACGGCGTCGAGGGCGCGGCCTTTCAAACATTTGGTCAGGCGCGCGATGTTTTCGGCATTGCTGTACGAACATAGCTTCGTCGTCGATTTGTATTGACTGTAGAAAAGCGGCCATTCCTCTGGATTCCCAGAGAAGTGAGGAAGGTCTCGAGTCGAAGTCTGGCGCGCTAGGAACTTGTTCATGTCGTTTGTACAGATGGGCACAGCCGGGGCGGGCGCGCTGCAGCACGGTCGGGCGGCAGCGGCGGCGGTCGTGTAACCGGCGGCGACATTGTTACTCACGGCGGGCGTCTGGCGCGGAGCGTAGTATGTTGTCACACCTTGTATTTTATTGCGCGTATCGGTGGCATCGAAACCGTAGTCTAGTCGCAAATCGGCGACTGATGACGCTCGCGAGGACCGACTGCGACGGTCTTCTTCCTCTATAGCGGCGGTCTGTATGTCGAGTTGCTGTCGTATAAGGTCTACTTCAATACGCGCTTGTCGCTCGGCAGCCTCGCGGTCAGCTTGTGCTTGCCTTGCGGCGGCGTCTCGGTCAACCTGCGCCTGTCGTTCAGCAGCCTCGCGGTTAACCTGTGCTTGCCTGTCAGCGTCTTCTCGGTCAACCTGTGCTTGTCTATAGGCTGCCTCTCGTTCGATCTGCGCTATTCGTTCGGCGGCCTCCAGCTGCAAATCGAGCAGCTGCTGGCGCCGAACCGTCGATGCACTAGAGGTGCGCGATGGTGTGGGTGATGGAACCCTTGATGTCTGTCCCGTCGATGCTCCGGAACCGCCAGGGAGAGTCGAGTCGGCGATCTCATGTCGAGGCGGCGGCGGCGGCGGGTCGAATTTGCTTAGCACGGACTGCGGCGTGTCGGCCGCGGTCTGGCTACGCGTTTTCGGTCTGTTTACGTCCATAGGTTGGTTTAAAGTTGCTTAAATAGAAGGACCACGTATGTTCGGTCGTCTTGTAAAATTGTCTCTAATTTTGTCCCCGTTGTTTAGTCACTGTCATTGTCCCTGTCAGTCGTTAGTCGATGGTCTTCGTCAGCCAGTCATTATTGTCAAAAGAGTATTGACGCCCCAACAAATACAGATTCATTATTTAGCAACATTACTTCGTAAGCACAAAAAAATGTTTCTTGTAACAAGCTGTCTTTACGTTAGAAAATCCGTTAGCTGTTTGAAAGGGGATTTTCTCCTTTCCACCTACTAGAAATTCGCTAAATTTGACATAATTTATAGATAGGTGTATAAATTGAGAACACCTAACAATCGGCAACTAACTGAAATTAGCTGTGTACCATGGCCCTCACAGTTACAGCTGGCTAGTGAGTACCCGGCTTTAGACCGTAAAACTGTTTTTTTATTTGTTGGAGTAGTTGATAGTATTATGAAAATATTGCTAACATTCTTTATAAAAAAATAGACAAGTTTCTTCATATTTTTAATTACATAATTTAATAAAGGTAACTGAAGACTTACACAAAACAGATCTAAAATACTTGTACATATACATAAAACAATGCATTGGTAAAAGACGAACAGTCGAGTCCACTAATAAACTAAATAAGGAAATACTTGTACATCATCCAAATAATCTAGATTAGGTCTCTAGGTTTAAAATACTTTCCTTCAGATAGTTTAACCAATAAGGGAGAACGATGGTTGTGCTTGTTTACATAATACTCTATGTCGCCATTTTTGTCCAGTACCAGTCTAGATTGGCAGCCAGTGGATCGCTTCCTAGAACAGTATAAGCCAGAATGCGGTCCCTTCCTAGAGAACGTGTGGTTCGCATACAGAAATGTACGCTTATTATTTACGGTTATATACTCGCCTATACAGTAACCTGCAATTAAATAATTTTTCGCGTAAATATATAATGTTTACTTATAGAAAACTTTTTGGAGTTTTGACCAATATCGACAGCATTATGTATGATGATTGATGAAACATGATATGATTGAAACTAAAACTAGGAAAAATTGCAATGAAACTAGTCAAATCAAATGTTTAATTAAAAAGTATCAAAAATTTACCTAGGTCCCCAGAGAAACTCGGAAAGGTTTCATATTAAATAATATCCGTATACATTAGTAACTTAAAAACAATAGCAAATATAAATTAAAAGTATCACTGTAAAGATTAGGTTAACAACGTTAGTATACAACTAACAACACCCAGCCATTTGATATGATATAAAAATGTAAAAATATCATTTATCTCTGCAAAAATTGACTTAGTCAAGTGTTCCATAGTGTGCCGAATAAATGAGTATGAGTAATACAAATTTGAGATCAATAAACTTTTGTAGCATAGAATAGGTACTTTTTGTGTTTTAAACAATTAATATACCTATCCACATGCTTTTTTATCACTTTGCTAATACTCATTTTACATTTCCAGACTCCAGAAAAGTTTGGAATACCTTGTAGTAGGCATCGGTTTCTTGTCTTAAATCCTCCTCTTTCGTTGCAGAAACATATTTTGAATAATCCACATTGTTTGCATTAAATGGGTGCAAACCACATGACCTGAAACCGTTTATCAAATGCGCTGGATCTAGGTTGTCGATGGCGATCTGAATCAATGTACAAAAATCCTCCTTTCTAATTTTTTTGGAAGAGTAGTCTTTGCACCATTGTTTAACTGTATCTTTCCACATCAATTTTAGGGTTTGGAATATAGCCACGTCCAACGGTCGAAGCAGATTGGTAGGGTTTGGGTGTAAAGCCAATAATATTATCTGCTTTTCGCTACAAAACTTACTCAAAGCCATTGTTAAATGAGAGCTGTATCCGTCCATGAAAAAAATTACGGGCAACTGAATGTTGGTCTTAATTACCCATGGGTAGAATACTTTTGTCATGTATTCGTAAAGTGACTCCCCAGTCATTCGTCCATTTGGTGTAACCCCAAGTCCCCAATCTTTCGATGCATGTTTGGAAATCGAGGAGGGAATAGTTTCTAGTTTAAAGATGACCATTGGTGGAGCCAACTGTCCTGCCGCATTTCCACTTAAGAATACAGTCGAATATTCATGTTCGCTACTGAAGATCGCATTGGGAATTGCTTTCGTCTCTTTCTTTGCCAGACGCTTATTTTCTTTTAGTGAGAAATCGAATACACTTTCATCGGAATTAAATACTCGTTTAGGATCCTCAATAACGCTGTCTAGAGAATAATGATGCAAGTATTTCCTGACTTCAACAAACCATTCTCTTAACTTTGTCTCTGTGACAGAAGCGCGACTAATCGTTAGCCCCTGGTTAATTTGTAGTCGAATATCGGGATTGTGACTAATAAACCTTTCATACCAGTGACGGCTTGGACGGTCATTGTTAAATGGATTGGGTCTCTTTAGTTCTTTCATTAACAATGCCACACTATCCAGAAGTCGAGTTTTCGTAACAGAGAACCCACTGGCTGCTAAATTTAAAATCCATTCCCGTACAGAGTTTTCTTCTTCGGCAGATAAGACTGTTCCAGGGCCTTTTTTACAACACACCGGGGTTCGACCATTAAATTTGTCCGATAGTGTCATTCGAGGAACCTGGAACACTTTTGATGCTCTGTATATCGACATACCGCTACTGACGGCATTTAATGCTTGTCTCATCTTTGCAACCGTATAGGACTTTTTTTCCTTTCGACTCTTCTTTCCTGAAAGAAAAAAAATAATGCTACTGATTGTATTTTAATTTACACTATGTTAATAGAGCGACTTAAAGTTTTCTTGGAAATTATGCCGCATTTAACTAGTGACAGAATTTATATCTGGATTAGCTATACTACGGTTTTATGTTTCTTTTAATATTTAAGACTTAACATTTCAGATAAACACCAGTTCTCTTTTTAAAGAACTGCGGTGGTAGATGATTATGTTTGGCGTTAGCGAATGATATCCGTCCATTTTCGTCAAGATTCATACCTAAATTAGCTATACTACAGTTACATTGAAAGAACCATAAAAGTTACATATTTTATTAAAAGCTCTTCTGTACACATTGCATCTCCAGCCGAAGTAATACCTACCTACCTATCAGGCGGTGCGGGTATATTATAATGTACCTACACAGCAGTACCTACATTTTCAAACATTGTCTTTCGGTCAGTGATTAATAGTTATATTGTATTATTTCTATGGTAAATTAAATTTCGGATAAAAAAGATAACAAATTGTGCTATAATTAAAAACAAAGCTCCGTAAATTATTTAGTTAATTTTGTGGTATCTCCCGTCAGAACTTTGATATATTTTCGGCGGCGGATGATTATGACAATCGGCAACATAAAGAATTTTACCAGTGTTAGCGCAAAATCTTAATTTAGCCCTGCACTGTAGTGATAATTTCTTTGAACAGTATAGTGTAGACATGGAAGACCCTTGTTTTGAATAGGTATAGTTTCTACACAAAAGCACAGTTTTCTTGTTAATTGTTATAAGTTCGTATGTAGCTGATTCTGTAAAAGAAACCTCTATTAACATAATTTTTCATGTATTAGTTTATTACCACACAGTACCCTTACTTTTTGGGGGGAAGCCTGGGGTATACAGGGTGTAACGTAAAGGGTATATGAAGCCGAAGGGAGGGTGTTCAGTATCGGTAACTAAACAACTTTTGTTCTACAACTTTACAATGATCGCGAATTTATTTTTTGACTTTTCAATTTTCATATATCATTTCGTACCGCTCAGCTGATCGATTTGTATGAGATATTATTTTATTTTTATTTTTTATTTGAAAAGTCACAGAAGTTCAGTTACCGATACTGTGCACCCTCCCTTCGGCTTCATATACCCTTTACGTTACACCCTGAATAATGGGGTAAATAATATATATTACTCAAAGCCAGGAAAATTATATTGTGAGTGTTTTATATTTATTTTCATATATGAGACTTAACATTTCAGGTAAACACCAGTTCTCGTTTTAAATAACTGCGGTGGTAGATGATTATGGTTGACATCAACGCATGTGATTCGTCCGTTTTCGTCAAGTCTCAACCTCGCAGTGCATCCCATCCTGTCTTTCTTGGAACAATACAGATTTCTACTCGATCTACCTCGTCTGGAAAACGTGTACTTTTCATACAGGAATATGGGTGCGCCATTTAGGTTTATAATCTCGTAATTTTCTGTAAGCAAAAAATAATGTCATAATTAAGGGCCAGTACCGAGCTAACTTCGCCCCCAATAGTTAAAATCATATCTTCTAATATATCTTTTATAAAAGTTACTTACAAAATATCTGTTACGATAAATATTACTTATTTTACATTTATATTTTGTATATTTGTCCAATTTTTTAATGGTACTATATTAACACCACTAACATCATCGTCAACAAGCACACCACCACGGAAGACTGTCTGTTTAGTTTATATTTATAATAGGATAAGGACAGGCTGAAAATCAGCGCTGCGTGGGGCACTGCGCTCTACCAGCACTTGCTGAGCCTGATGCCTATTGCATAGAATTATTGTTTGTTTTTAATTCACACTTTTATATGTATTTGTTTTATTTTATGCAATAAATAATATTTGATTTGATTTGATTTGATTTGATTTATTATTAACTATTTTCAAATATAAAGCAGGGTGGGTCCGCTGCGCCGTGTTTCAGTGTTTCATAACACTGTAACATCGGATTTAGGGGCGTGGCCATTGATCTCCTATAAACAACTAGATACACAGTCTGCCTTTTAAAAATGTCCGAGCGAAAAGAAGGTCCAAACGGATGAATGGACCCTCATTTGCTTTATTGGACATTATTTGGACGTTAACAATGGACCCTTATTTGGACTTTTTTCAATTGTATTAGAAAGACCTTTGTGTATCTAGTTGTTTATAGGAGATCAATGGGCGTGGCGTAACCATTTTTTGTGTTAAATCTGTTACCGATACATGTTACAATGTTTTGAAACACTGAAACACAGCGCAGCAAACTCTGCTTAATAGATATCATAACTGCGACAAGCTAAGTTGTAGTTCACAAAATTGCGAAAAACTGCAATTTTTCTCTATCTAAGATTATCTGATTAAGAGACTTCCATAACCCAACTAGCGCCGCCAATCTTAAAAAAATAATATCTTCCAATATAATCAATTTTATTAAAAAAAGCTATTTACCAAATGTTTATTACGACAAATACTATTTTTTAAATGCTTATTTATAACGCGATTCAATTTTGGTAAGTTGTAGTTCGCACAATTGCGAAAAACGGCCGTTTTTGGCACATTTGTGAACTACAACTTAGCTTGTCGCAATTATGCCATGTATTGTATATTGAAAAATAGTATTCATCCTAATAAACATTTTGTAAATAGCTTTTTTAATAAAATTGATTAAATTGGAAGATATTATTTTTTTAAGATTGGCGGCGCTAGTTGGCATATGGAAGGCGCTTAAATATACTTGTTGTGGCCACGAAGCATTGAATGTCTGTCTGTCCGGCCGTGATTAATTGATATAATTGTGATAAATAAATAAAAAATATGAAAACGAACAATAAATGGGATTCGTAAAAGAAAGATTTGGATTATTCTCTCAAAGTAAATTTATTTAATGTAAGTCCCATCACTAATTTTAAAAAGCTGTGGTGGTGGATGATTGTGGTTTATATCTGCACGGATTATAGTTGTACAATCTTTGCTTAGGGTCAGCTTAGCTTCGCAACCCAGGGTCGATTTCTTCGAGCAGTATTGGTGGCATAAAGATGAACCGTGTTTTGAGAAGGTGTAGTTTTTATAAAGTAACGCATTTCTTCCGTTAATAGTCATTATTTCGAAGGAATCTGCAAAACAATGGTTTAGTTTATTACACGTTTTACACTGGTCCACGGTGTTCGAAATTGCGGATCCCCACGCACGGCGGACCAGCGCGGACAGCCACGCACCGCGGTTATTCCCACGTGTCGGTCCGGAACATAGGCGCACCGCCAAAGTCTGCGCTGCTACAGACGCATCTCTGAACGAAACTCGAAGAACAAAAGTGGTTCAGTTATCGATATGTATTGAACCAATACATATTAATAACTGAACAACTCTTGTTCTTCGAGTTTATGACTTCAAATTAAAAAGGAATTAATGTCTCATACAAACGATACGATCAGCTGAAAGTGTATGAAAAGAACAAAAATATTCTCCGAATACTCATAGACAAAAGCCGTTCAGTCACCGACACTGAACACCACCTCGGCTTATCTTTTCCGCTACAACTGATATACTGGATATCAATTATCATACAGTAAAATTCACCTTAGAAAAACACTACAGTAGAATAAGAACAACAAAACTTTGTCCTCATGGCTTTATTTACAGGCACTATCAATCATTATTTAAACTAAGGTAGGTTATGTATATTGTAAATATACCAACCTTTTATTACGACAAATGTATCGTAATTCCAAAAATATATATTTTGAGAGGCAATTTAAATACTAAGTAGAAAAGGATTGAAGAGCTAAAAGTCGGGGACTATAAAGGAACTGGTCGACAGAACATCATCAACCTACAGAATTAGAGTTTACTCTTAAGAGCCTTCCATGAGCCAACTAGCGCCGCCAATCTTAAAAAAATAATATCTTCCAATATAATCAATTTTATTACAAAAGCTATTTACAAAATGTTTATTACGATAAATACTATTTTTTAAATGCTTATTTATAACGTGATTCAATGTCGGTAAGTTGTAGTTCGCATAATTGCGAAAAACGCCCGTTTTTGGCACATTTGAGAACTACAACGTTGCTTGTCGCAATTATGCCATGTACCTACTGTACCTATATTAAAAAATAGTGTTTATCCTAATAAAGATTGTGTACATAGTTTTTTTAATAAAAAAATAATAATTTGTAAGATATTATTCTTTTAAGTTTGGCGGCGCTAGTTGGCTCATGGAAGGCCCTTAAACATTAAAAAAAAAGTTGAACACATCTTATTAGAAACACAAAACAATAATAATAATTGATTATATTACGCAAAAGAGTGTCGTCTCTGATGCGCAGAGTAAGAAACAGCCCCAATGGCATCCTGAATGCGGTATTAAACCATGCTGCGCAATCTGGAGGCATTGGGCTGAAACTCATATGCCTTCAGATTGCTTTGCAACTGAAAGATTATTTTAAGTACTAACATAGTTATTAAGCTTAATATATACTAAACCACAATATGGACACTCAAGTATGAATTTTTTTTTTTGAATTTGAATATCTAATTTACACACGATTTGAAGTCTGAAGTCCCTCGTGACATTTCTACGATATTTTAAAGTACACCCCTTTGGCATTTTTGTAAAGTTTTGGCGGTGGGTGATTGTGTTTGGTATAGGCTACTAGTATTCTTGTCCCATCTTTGTTTAACTTCAACTTAGCTCCGCAAAGCTTCGTGGCTTTCCTCGAGCAGTACTGGTTACAAACCGATGGACCTTGCCTTGAGAACGTATGGTTTTGATAAAATAATACATTTTTCCCGTTGATAGATATATATTCGAAAGTTCCTGTAACAAAATTAATGTCTCTGTATATAGTTTTATGTTATAATGTTTATATTAACTCAATAATCAGCGAATCCCTTGGGATTCTACAATAGGTAATTACAAATACGAAAACTACGGGTTGATAATTAGGTAATTCAAATTACAGATTGATATACTATAAATCTGTAATTTGAATTATAGCTACGAATATGGCACATTATATTAAAAATATTTTAGTTATTATTTAGTAATTACTAGACATGTGATATTTAATTCCCAGCAAAAAATACAGTCAATACTACATAAAATATATTTAAAAAAATACACCATAAACGCTTCCGTGCCGAATTATACAAGGATGTAACGAAATAAGCCGAAAAGGGATTGTTCAGGTTCCGTGCCTTAAAAGGAAAAAAGTAACTCTTATATCATGAATATGAATCATGATTATGGCAAGAAGCTAGGTCTTATAGCACAAGAAAAGGAAAAAAATCTGAAAACTGTAAATTTCAAATTTCATCCCCCCAATATTTTGAACGTGACTGTCGAGCTGCTTCGTCTAGAGTGATGACGCTACGGCGACTCCTCTGGATGAAGACATGAAGTCGCGGCTACCCAGGGTAAAGACGCTACTGCGACTCCCCTGGAGGAAGATAGGAGACTATTGAATGTATTGAATTTTCTGTAACATGACATTGGCAAATGACGAACTGTCGAGTCCATTAATAAATAAAGATCACTCTGTTTTTCAACACATTCTATAATATTTTCCATCATCAGTTTTATAAATCATTGGTGGTGGATGATTGTGGTTGGTTAAAGCATTTGTTACAGTAGTACCATCTTTACTCAATACCAGCTTGGCTCCACAACCCAGCGTACATTTCTTAGAACAGTACTGGTGTCGGTAAGACTGGCCTCGTTTTGAGTATGTGTAATTTCTGTACAACAACACTGTCTTCCCTTGTAGTTGTATAACTTCACATGCTTCTGTAAAATAAAACAGTTTTGTATTGCTCACATTAGATACAGTGTTCACTCTACAATGTACGGTGGAACACAGAGAAAGGTGTACAGGAGAGTTTTTACGGTTGAGATTATCTCAAAAACTACTTGACCTATTGCAAAAATTCTTACACTGTTAGATAGATAAAAGTTAAAACTATGTAACTGTATAAGAATTATTAAATTCGGTCCAGTAGTTTTTGAGAAAATCTCAACCCTATTGAGGCCCACTGTATACTTATCTCTGTCTTCGACTGTATCTATGGTCGTCACGTTTTGCATACCTATTAGTTGTCATAATATTATTAAGTCATTTTGAATAATGAACGTTATTCTTCTTAGACATTTAGGACATTCTGATCATAATCTGAGGTCAAAATCAACTTAGGTTCGTTGATCCAGCGGAGTGACACCGTGAGCTAGGACGTGGTGGAATGTTGAGCTTGACGTTGTAAGAAGCGTCAATGCAACGCGAAGAGCATTAAAACTATTGCACGAAGACTACATTATTAAGTGCTAAGAGGAATAGTAATAAATATTTAATTACATACCTCCGAATTTATGGAAGCAGCGACAAATGAGATCCATCTGAGAATGCAGCTACAGCCGTCACATGCACCGCCGACGGGGCTAGTGATCTCAGAGGACGTTCGTCTCACTATTCAACGCAGTAGTGTAGAAGGGATGCAACTTCCTTACCTAGTTTCAAAATGAGGCTTCGTAAATGGCTCGTCCAGAAGTCGTACTAGCTGTTATTTATTATTATGACTAATTATGATTATTAATTTTGTATGATTATTTTATTATTGTGATTTAACTATTTAATTGGTATGTAACATGTTGAACTTGACCTGTAAATAATATTTTACCAATAAAGAATCTGAATCTAAAGAAACTCCGCCGGTTGCAATTGTCTAAATAACGGTTTCATCCAAAAAAAGTCGATGTTATCCGTGTGTAAGTATTATGTATTTAATCTGAAGCAGTATGCCATCTATCTATTCCGGTTTCTTTCATAGCTTTTAAGGCACTTTTATACGGTTTTAATTTATAATATTAGGGTGCCGTTTCCAGTGTGTCGTTTGGGTAGTTTATTAAAATATACAGATTTATTTTATTAGTAAAAACCATAGCATTTTATTCATATTAAAAAAAAATTATTTCATAAACATCATCACCTATTTTTACTCAGAATTTGTATTACCTACCTACGCATTATCCATGCTAGGTGAACAGATTAGAACACGATGAAAAAATTAAATGACAAGGTCGCAGGTTCAAGTCCTGTACACGGGAAGAATTTTTTCATCATGTTCTTTACATCACCTATGTTCTATAGTATTTTCCATCGCCAGCTTTAATCAGTGTCGGCGGAGGATGATTATGCTTTTTGTCGACGAGTACTAGTTGACCCGTAGGGTCTATTTTCAACCTGGCTCGACAACCTAAAGCAGACCTTTTCGAACAGAAGCGACTGTTTAAAGAATGACCACATTTAGTGAAAGTGTAGTTTTCATATAAAAACATGGTTTTGCCATTCATATTAATAATTTCATAAGTATCTGTAACAAAAATTGTTTTAAGTGTTTAATAAGGTTTGTTAGTTGTATTTGCTATTGTAAAGTAAAGGAGTTAGTATTTTTATTGTTCCTTTCTTTCCCTAGTCACTAAAAAGTGACGCCTGGATATTTTCTATCTTATTTACCTGACTACCGATCGAGTGAGTAATGTTTTTATGACGTAAGTCGGTTTCGTTGTCGTCTCCTGTTACCCTAAACGGATTGACAGATTTTTACTTGCTGCCGCGTTATTCACCATGACTAATTTGGAAGGTGAATGCGACTTCAATCGTTTTCATTTTGACACTTGAACGATATAAATTGCTGCGTTTCGTTGTCGTTTGTCAAAACTTGCAAAAACATAGCTGCAATGTATTGCGTCCATGTGTCAAATTGAAAGCGATTACGATAAAGATGGAAGTCGCTGGTGTAAGTGAAATGCAAAAAATCTGATACATGTGCTACAGTCCCTTAGCCAAATAGCATTGACTTACAATAAAAATAAAAATGAATGGGACTGACATATTTTTATTTAATTTTTTACCATACACACACTACATATTAACTCAGTAATCAGCGAATCCCTCGGGATTCTCCAATGGGTAATTACAATAACGAAAACTACGGGTTGATAACTATAAATTACAGATTGGTATACTATAAATCTGTAATTTGAACTATATCTACGAGTATGACACATTATAATAAAATTATTTTACTTTTTATTCAGTAATTACTAGACATGTGATATATAAATCCTAGCAAAAAATACAGTCAATACCACTTGTACAGTCGAAGACAGAGATAAGTATACAGGGGGCCTCAATAGGGTTGAGATTTTCTCAAAAACTACTGGACAGAATTTAATAATTATTTTACAGTTACATAGTTTTAACTTGTATCTTAACAGTGAAGGAATTTTTGCAATAGGTCAAGTAGATTTTGAGAAAATCTCAACCTTAAAAACTCTCCTGTACACCTTTCTCTGTGTTCCACCGTACATACCTAATATAAGTTATATCTAAGACTACGAGTCAAAAAGACTGCTACTGATCGTTCCCGGTACAATAAAGGTACTCATGGCTGTTATATATAGACATACAGATACACGTGATTTAAATAAAGTTAATCCACCGTACTCTAGCAGCATAATAAAATCGATCATATTTTAAAAAGTGAAGTCAGTAATAAAATCGCTAGATAAATATATGTTTGATTAATTAAATACAGGCTGTACGGAAAAGGATATAAATCGAAAGGTTTAGTGCTCTATCAGCTGATTGATATACATAATGTATGGAATGTCATATTTTTTTGCTAGAATCAAAAAAAATCTACAGTTTTTTTTATAATTCGGTCAGTTATCCATGCTGAACAAACTCCATTCGGCTTCCTATACCATTTCCGTTACACCCTGTATAAAAAGAATTCATTAATTATTATTAGAATTACACTCCACTATTAAATACTTACTACATGATTATGCACTTTTAGAAGAAAAGTTGAATAAATTCGGTTTAAAAATATACTAATAAAAACCTTACATATAAGTAATGGTAACAATGAAAAAGTCATGTACCTATATGTATAACTAGGGCTACATCGGCTCTAATCTAAAGACTCTACATTGGCGAATTTTGATTCCCCCATGGGGTACAATTCTCAGTAAAGTCGCGCATGAAACGGACAAGTTACATTACTATAGTTGCAGAAAACCACAGACCACTTACCCAATAGACATAATCATCATCATCAGCCCGTATCAGTCCACTGCTGGACGTAGGCCTCTCCCAAAGCGCGCCAGTCAACCCTACTCTCGGCCCTCTGCATCCAGTCCCTGCCAGCCATCTTGCGAAGGTCATCCCTCCATCTGGTCGGGGGGCGTCCCACACTACGTTTACCCGTTCGTGGCCTCTATTCGAGAACTCGCTAACCCCATCGGTTATCGGTTCTACGACAGATGTGACCAGCCCACTGCCACTTCAGGTTACTGATTCTATGAGCAATGTCAACCACCTTTGTCTTCTGGCGGATATACACGTTTCTTATTCTACCTAACAGAGAAATTCCAAGCAAAGCTCGCTGAGCGACTTTGAACTTGTGGGCCAGTCTCACCGTCAATGTCCACGTTTCGGCTCCGTAGGACATCACTGGCAGGACGCTCTGGTTGAAGACCTTAGTTTTTAGGCATGGTGGTATTGAAGACGAGAAGATATGACGTAGACGTAGACAATAGACATGAAATCGGTACAAATTTGCAAGCGAAACATTCTGTCAACGATGAGCGCATAGAGACGAAGCGGGGGACAGGGATGCCGTATTAAAGAGATGTGTCTATGTCCATAATATAGGCAACACGTGTCGCGAAGCAATTTTGCGCTCATGTGCGGGCAGACACACGGGCGCCCTCCTGTTACAGGTCTATGGGGTAAGTGGTCTGTGCAGAAAACCTTATGATTTACTTAAGTCTAATATACTTCCCCTCAGAAGTGACAAAGAAGCGTGGGGGTGGATGAATGTGATTAGTATCAGCAGACGTGATCCTACCAGCACCGTCTGTTCGCAACCAGGCACCGCATCCCGAGTTTAGCCTACTTGAACAGCGCAAATAATTCTTCTTATTCCTGTTGTAATATGAGAATGTATGATTGTTATACATGAGTATCGTAGTGCCGTTGTGTGCTTGTAACTCTTGAACATGATCTGTTGGAAAATAATATGAAAATAAGTCTCTGTATTGAAATACATACCTGTACATGTGTATACCACAGCCCAAATCAAATGTCTTATTTTGTAAACAAATATGATCGTCTAATTACCTGTTGTGATGTAACACTGAAGGAACTGATTGATGGAACCTGCTCATCATTGTGAAAATACAGTAATCAGATCTAATAATGTGAAAATAACTATGTAATAATCACAGAACAGTTTAAAATGTTAGTAGGGTAGTTTTTGTTTTCAAAATAAGACGCTTGATTTGGGAGGTAGGTACATAATTCGATTAGTAGTAGCGGAGTGCATGCTTTCGAAAAATTCAGGACAGATAGAGTGAAAAATTCATCGCGTTTAAAGCTAAATTACACAGAGCACTGCGTTTTATCACCACGATGTTCACGCCAGCTAATCAGCGGACGCCGTTGACAATGTTTAACGCCAATCACGCAAGAAACGTTAAATCAGATTGTAAATCCACCTTCAGCCGACTTTTAAGCAATTTACTTGTCGACTTTTCAAATAACACCAATTACACAACTAAATTAAAGTAATACACTTATTCAAAAAGTTTATTCCAAATAAATATAATAATTTATATAGCCTGTACATTTTTTATATAATTAAGGGAAATTTAATTTGCAAGGAAAAATGTCTCCCGCTGAGGAAATAATATAATATTTATTTATCACAATAATATATAAGTAGGTATGTACATTTTCACAATTTAGGTAGGTACTTAAAACGTTACTACTACAAGTAACTTACGAAGTTATACTGCTCAATATCTTATTATGAGGAACTTTAATATTTATTTAGCGTTTCAACTAATGCTTACGAGGTTTTCGTAAGATAACTTACTCGGTAGGTACTGGTGACTTTCTTCGAATAAGTTAAGTAAGAACGTATCCCATGGCAAATGGCAAAGTTAACCTATCATAGAACTATGTAACAAATATAACATAAATAAAACTAACATAACATTAAAGTTTTAATATAGTTACAACTAACGTAACCTATAAAATAGGTACTATTTTAAAACGAACCTGTTAAAGTACCTACCTTATAGTTAATAGATTTAGTTACGACACAATCTCAGATCAGTAAATCACACTGATAAATTGGAGTTTAACAATAGCAGTTAAGCCTTAAGTATTTCTTTACAGAGTTTATTAAAATAACTAAAATATATATCTGACTATTACAATATTCTAAAAATATAAGTACTTAAAATATATCTAAACTAAATCTACACATAAAATAAAATAGCTCCCAAAACGCTGGCGGCCCTTGTGGATAGCTAGGCTGATCTTTTGGGCGAAATACAGACCAGCATTTTAGTCACGTGTGGATCTCACAAGTCGCCCCGACAGATCTTTACAGATGTCCATCGCTCCTGGCCCACTCGGCCTTAGTTACTTCTTCTATACTTACTTACTTCGCTGGCTTAGGCCCGTATTAATAAATCACTCTCAGCTCAAAAGTCGATCTTGAGAACGACCTCAAGATGGCGTTCCTATTAATAAACGTAACTTAGATGCGCGTTTAGGAATCGGGTATCATAATATATACGCCGTATTAATAAACAAAACTCAGTTCTCAAGAGAACTGTCAAACTCACACAAGTGCACGTATTTGCTGATTGCAGGCGAACCGCGACTTGAGAAAGACATCACGTGATACGCCCTCAAGATTGGTTTATTAATAAATGGCATACTTGAGATGATCACCATTTCAAGTATGTCATTTATTAATAAACCAATCTTGAGGGTGTATCACGCCTGAAAGTGTATCAGCTGAATTCGCTCTTGAGGGTTTGAGCTCAGACTTAGTGACCCAAAGTGGATCTTGGCCTCCGACACCGCAGAGCATCACAGCAGACTGTCTCGCGCTGTCTGGCGCTAGTCGGGCGAATGCAGCTCTCGCAGATACTTCTGCACCTCCTCGCCCCAGCGCAGCGGTATCAAGGACGTCCAATTTACACAGGTAAAATTAAACGGATAACCTATCCGTATGGTGTGTCGTTGGGATTCTTCAGATAATTATAAATACGCGTTATTCATACCCCCGACAACATTCCACTTTTTACACTGCGCACGTGTATAGGTATCACTCCTTGTATCGCACTTAACATAAAATCCTTCAGGAGTTTTCATTATCTTTGGTGGCCGATGATTATGGACAGTGTCAGCAAATTTCACATTACCATACTCGTCTAGTTTCACTGTTGCCAGGCAGTTCCCCCTCTTTCGTCTCGAACATCGTAAATCCCGTTTATGGAGAAAAGAAAACGTATATTCCTTGTATCTAATTATATTTCTCCCATTTGAGGTGGGCAACATCTCTAGAGTATCTGTAAGAAAGAAAATCGAATATGTAGTGTAGATTTTTTTAACTTGATACTTATATCATTAAAGTAGCAATTTAGTATTCTAAATAGAATAAATCTATTGATAATAATTAAGAAGTTGTAGTATCTACTAAACTAAAATACTTACTCCGCTGGCTCAGGGACTCGAAGTGGATTTTGGCATCCGACACCAAAGAGCGCCTGTTCAGCTTGTCTTAAATACTAAAATACAATATAATTAATTTTATAACAAAAGTCCGTTAAAAACTTCGTCAACCGAATATTGCACTGCTGCCTAACCGCGGCCTGCGTTCTGCGATCAGTTGAAACGCATGCCTCATTTTCTGCCGTCGTTACCTACTGGGCGTAGATAGCCTTGGAGACAACCCCTACCCGGTGCAAAGTATATTCTTCCGTACTACCGACATCTACTTGAATACCTACTGTCTTGTAACCTCAGCCATAAGTGCGCAATACTTTGCAAATATGCTCAATTCGATGTTCATTGTTTTATAACGTCGTAATTATAGATTCTGTACCAAGCATATTCATTCTTATTCTTTTATTTTGTAATATTCATAAATCGTCATTTATATATCTTATTACATTCTGTAAAATAGTTAATTACATTTAGTAGTTTAAATTATAAATTGATCAATTAAATTCATTATAATTATTGAATAGTCATTAGAATAAAATAATACTATAAATTCAAATGTCAGTTACTTAAGTTTCATATAATTATTATTAAGTAAGCTTTCAACGGTAGGTAAAACTTTCATCAAAAATGCTCAAATATCTGGCGCTGGTAACGTAGCATTTAGCACAAAACACAAGTTTAGTTAGCTTTACTAAAACCGCTAATATTTCTTGTGGGTGTTTTTTTCCAGAGTAATCCCCAAATAAAAATATACCTGTGATTATCATATTGTTTGGTTTAAACACTTATTTTTTTAATATTTATTTGATTAATTATGACAGACAAAAAGACAAAAAAATTCTATGCTAAACATTAGATGAATCAACACATCAACAGTTCTGTACCTAATTATACCTGATCATCATTTATGTCATATGTTTCTACCACATAAACTTCATTCTTTATTTTGCTTGTTTGTAAAGCCTTGTTCCGATGTTTGTATAACGTTTTTTTTAAGTTCTTGTACTTGGGTAATTTAGTAATAAGTAGGTTATGTCCGGAATCCTTGAGTCCCTCAACAGTCTCCGAGTAAACTGTTGACATAGGCTTTTTATCGGTTTTTGCTGCTTCTATGCAAGTATTTAATAGCATTTTTACTTGATTACTGGTTTCATCCGGTTCACAAGTGTGTGCCTGCCCTTTAATAACAACAGAGTTTGCTGATAGGACCAAATTACCGCGACATATGGGTTGTCGAGTGCATCGCCAAACTGAATGACCGTTGCGGTTTTCACGTTTCTTGGTATACCTATAGCCATTTCTCATCAGCAGTGTGCCGCCTCTTTGGGATGGTATAAACGTAAAATGTTCACCACTCGTAGACGGCTCCATGCCTATAAAAATTATATGTATATGTAGATATATAGTTACGTCATACGTGTTCCAATAAAAGAATAGCATAAACTCATTATAAATACTAATTATCAAAGTAACAATAAAACATTCATTTTCTTTTCTAATGTAAAAAGTGTCACCACCTCAACACGTCTTAGAATGAAACTTTTATGTATTTTTAGTCCATTCTAACAAATCCACGTAGTTGACAGACCCAGGTAAAAGTAAGATCTTTTTAAATACCTACTACCACAATTTCAAATAGAAATATATTAACTCTATTACAATTGTATATTCGTCACATCATAAACAATAGGAAAATAATAAAATAGCAACACGTAGGTACAGTCGAAGACAGAGATAAGTATACAGGGGGCCTCAATAAGGTTGAGATTTTCTCAAAAACTACTGGACCTGAATAATATGATATACACGATAATAATATAATGTAAGTGTGGCAAATAATGCCAAGAAAATGAAATCCGCGGATGAGTTTACCACTTTTTAAATCCGTGGTGGTAGACTCATCCGAATCAGATCGTATTGCCTCAGACTTATTGTTTTAGATTTTTATAGTAAATTGAATTATAATCAAAATATGATAAATCCATCAGCTGTCACGTAGTAGTTTGGCGGCGGATGATTATGGGAATATTTAGAAACCGTCACGTTATTGTCACGGTCTAGTTTAAGTGTAGCTTGACATCTCCCCCTTAATCTTCTTGAACACCGTAAATATCTTTGAGTGGTTTGGGAAAATGTATATTGTCTGTACAAAACTACACATTTTCCTGACGTTGTTCGCAAGTATTGCAGTTTATCTGTAACAAGTAGATTTATTACAAAAATTAAATGATTATTACAGAACTGATTATTTGAACGACGAAAATGCATCATGTCAGTGCATCGCCAGTCCGCATGAATGAGTAATTTTTGATTATTAGATTAAGAATTATATACTTACTCTGGCAGGGGTTGGTGACTCCTTGTAATGAGCTCATAAATGGATACATTATACTTACATATTTTGTTATAAATTAGAACTCCCCATCAGCATACAAACCATACGTGGTTTCGCCTAAGATGAGAAAGTAGATTTAACATGTACTTTTAAAAATGTTCTTAAACAATAAATTAAAAAAAACTTAGTCACCAAGTTATTTAACAAAATATAATATTTTTAAAAGTGTTGCAGAGAGTTTTTGCCACTTCTCCTCATCAGCGTCGGCACCTTTTCCTTGCAAAGTGGAGTAAATGTAAAATCCAAAAAAAATTGATGCGCAAAAATATACACAATGTATTTCATCATCATCAGTCCGTATCAGTCCGATTCCTGGCCTTACGCGTTGAGTCTCTGCCGCCACCTTGCTCAGTTGCCGTTTGCCCGTTCCCATCCAATCATTCAAAGACTTTCTCTGCTTGTCTAGTCATTTGAAGTTTATATTATATTGAAAAAATACATTGAATAGTACCATACTTTCCGATGTAAATTTAGTAGAACTTTTTGATTTTCGCAGCATTTATTAACAATTACATACTAATTATAAATAAGTCTTATCACTAAAACCAACAATACAATACAATCATTTATTGATAAAATAATACATTTACAAGTCAATTGTATAGGTAAGCTTACATCAAGTACATTTTCGACAGTTGAAGAATTCTTCAACGGTGTAACACGCCATGCCCATTAACATATCTTTACATTTTTTTATGAATGTGGTATGACTGAGAGCATCTTTTATTTCATCAGGGATTGCGTTGTAGACTTTAGGAGCCATTATTTTTAGTAAGTCTTGTGTGACTTTGTTAGCTTGGAGCCAACCATTGAGTACGTGAGTAAAATGTTCTAATTTTAAAGGAAAAAAAGTACCACGCTTGCTTTTTCACTCTTGCTTTTGACAATCATTGAAAATTGTGAAAAACTTAACTCGATAACGTTCAAGCATCAATAGCAACACCTGGATATCACAGTGTGGCAATAACTTGGAGCGTCCGGCGGCGGACGAAGGGCGAGGTGAGGCGCGTCGGGTTTTAGTAGGTCTAGTAAGCTATTACCGTGTCTCATGTTTTCGAGTTGATTTTTTTTTTAAATTAAACTTTCTATTTTTCATGTTCAACTCTATAATTAAATAGTACCACTGAGGGCAAATCATCCTTCCACTGAAAAGCAGCCACTTTTCACGTTGTATTTACACATCTACTTTAACGTACAATCCGCTTGTAGTTATCCGGAACATCGGTGGCTTATGATTATGATGATTGTGCTCAGCGTTGACGATGCGGCCGTCGTCATCAACTTTTATTTTCGCTTGACAATTCCCTCTCAGGTGCTTAGAGCAGTAAAGTGACCATTTGCTCCGTCGCGAATACGTGTAGTTTTGATACATAATTATGCTTTTTTGATTGAATGTGGGCAAAATTTGAATGGAACCTGGAAATAGAAGAATTTTTTTATTACTCAAATAAAAATTAAATTAATACATGGTTTTGTTACCAATGCCAGTCACATTGAAAGTTAACTCCTGTAGTTTTACAAAGTCACGTAATCATGTTTTTAAACTAGAAGTTATTGCTTGTAAAAGTTATTTTTAAAATTTGGCATTGTTTAGGATTTCAGCACTCGTAATAAAGAGAACTTGGGTCGCTTTTTAACATTTATATTTTTGGTACGATACGATAAATACTAATTTTTTTATATTGCGAAAAACGGTCGGTTTTCGCAATTTTGCGAACTACATCTACTACCTACTTGCAGCTACTATTGTATATTAGAAAATAGCGTTTATCGTAATATAGATTTTGTACGTAGTTATTTTAATAAAATTAATTTTATTTGTTATGAATTTTTAAATGTTGGAAGCGACACTTACTTTAAAAGCTTATTAATAATAATAATTAATTGTACGTAACATGCATGAATTGGATCAATGATCATTAAATTTTATATTATGTTAATGCATGCAATGTAAAATGGGTATAAATAAAGGCTTTTTATTTTTATTTATTTATTTATAATTGTACGTTACTTCTGATTTTAGTTTTTTCTGCGACTAATTCTGAAATTGTGTGAATTCATCAAGGAAACAATACTTAATTAAATAATAATTTTACTGCAATTTTCACAAAATTACGGAGCCCTCTCACCTTAAAAATATCATTTTAGAAACAAATTAAAAATTACTTTTCCGAATCACAGGAACAGAGAAACCAGGGAAAACCGAAACCCTGATAATAACGCAAATTAATAATAGTAGTCATAAAATAGTGTTTTGTCGATGAGAAGACTAAGAATATTAAAAAATATTCCGTGGTAGATTTCTATACCAAAAAAAAAACCAGTAGCTACATTTATTTTTAGCGGACACTACCACATCAATATTAACTAGGGGTCGACTCATCCGACAGCAACACCACGGCTAACAATTTGAAAGGGTGACGTTTCATCCGAGGATGAAAATTTATGTGGGTGAATCGTTACTTAATTCGATAAAATTTACCATCAGCCGCCCTGAACAGATTCGGCGGATCATGGACATGAGTACCCAAGGCTTCTAGGAATAAACCCTCGGCGGTGGTAACGATACGAGCAGTGCAGCCCTTCCTTTTTGTCGAGCAATACCATCGGGTTTTGGTGACACGATTATATGTGTAGTTATTGTAGAGAATTACGTTGTTCTTGCCTTGGTTACTTATCATGTACTCAATAGTGTTCATATCTGCATAAAATAATATTAGGTAAATTTTGGTGTAATATAAGTACCTAGGTAGTAATAATAATAATTATGGCAGGCGTTTTATAAAACTGTTCTAAATAAGTAAGCCACCCACTCCAATTACCCGCAATTCCGCGGTGAAAGCCGGGCTTAAGCTGTGACTCTGTAAGGCCACGTACACACTGATAGGCGCTTTGCTTAGCGCCATAGTAGGTATTTTAGCGCCTAGCTAGAGCCTTGCGAGTAGCGAAGTGAAATGAACGCTCTACAACAGGGTTTATGAAGCGCGCCTCCCCGGCTTAAAAATTCACGCCCCCTTTAAAAACATCATTTTACAAATAGAAAAGTACCTACTTTATTCAAGACATTTGTCATTTACAACCACTATAGAACTTGTTGAACAATGACCAAGATAATGAATAAAATTAGAGTAGATTTAAGATTAAGACTGTTTTTAGGTAGTTTTTAAATATTTTTAGATAGTTAGTTTTTAACATATTTTGTAAGTTTTAATATCTAATAAATTGCTTTGTTAAATAAATACATATTATAGATTAGATTAAGACGAAAATTGTTTTTTTTTTCTAAATTACCAAACACAAGGTACAATTAAACCAACACCCCACTGGTTGGGAGGCCTTACTCTACAATCTTCTCAACCGGTCGCACTGCGCGCTTAGCGCCTGTCAGTGCGAGCCTTAGAAAAAGAGTGTTAGCAGAAATATATTCGACATCTACAAAAAATAATCGCCATCAATTTAAATCACAAGTGTAATTGTTAATAATAAGCTCTCTAGCTATTAAAAAAGGTAATTTAAATGTAAATTCGAAACAAAATGTTGACGAGCAAAAATACAAATGTACTGACCTAATTACTTGCAATTATGAAATAAGATTCTGAATCACCATCCAGTTAAGTCCGTCCACTTAGAACTTGTTCACAATTATCATTTATATATTTTTAATTTAATAATTTTATTATATGTCATGACATTAATACCTATTAATATTTTAAAATGAAATTTTGTATTTGACGATGTATATCTGATGCTCCCACTTCACTTGGCTATTCGTATTTGCGTATTTGTCATACTTGCCATGTGTGGTTGGTATGTGTGACAAAATATTCGTCTTATTTGCCTATTCGACACACAATATGTTGACAAACATATAATGGTGGCACTTCACTTAGCTATTCGTATTTGCGTATTTGTCATAATTGCCATGTGTGGTTGGTGTGCTTGACAAAGTACTTATTTGTATGTACTGTACGTCAAGTATTTGTCAAATACGACAAACATCCAATAGCGAAAACGAATAGCCAAGTGAAGTGGAAGCATAATACTACAATTAATTAATTGGCTAATATAAGTTTAATCACTAATATTAATTGTAATAAATAAGGCTGTGAAATTTCTAATAAACAATATATAAATAAATATGAATATCACATACGGTAAATTTTACCGTCAGAAGACCTGTGCAGTGACGGTGGATCATGATTATGTATACCTAAGGACACCTTTAGTGTACCATCTGCGTGAGTAAAGACTCGAGCGGTGCAACCCTTCGGCGTTCTCGAACAGTACCAAACAGTCTTACTCTTACAATTATATGTGTAATTATTGTACAGAAGTACATTATTCTTGCCATGGCTACTTAGCATGTACTCAAATGTATAATAACCTGTAAAAAACAAAAACAAATGAGTTGTTTATTTTTTATATTTTATATACTTACTTACTAAATTCTAGTATGGTGGAACACAGAGTGAGGTGTACAGAAGAGTTTTTAAGGTTGAGATTATCTCAAAAACTATTTGACCTAATGCAAAAATTAAAGAATTATTTTTGGTCCAGTAGTTTTTGAGAAAATCTCAACCTTATTGAGGCCACCTGTTTACTTATCTCTGTCTTCGACTGTACTGTTCCAAATGTTTACTGGTAGCGATAAGTACAGTTATTTGGCTATTGAAAGCATATATAAAAAACTATGCCCTGATAAAAATACCCTTTTACTTTTGTAAGCAACTTAATTAAGGTCACATTGCATTGATTTGATTACTAACAAAAATGTAATGCTATGCTAAGTTTAAAATAAATAAAATACTTCGTATTGCAATGCGATTTAATTCAAATAAGTTAAGAAAATGATGTGATGACAACTTAAAATTTAAAAGCTTTATTTTCAAGATTGTACATTTTACCGTCAGGTGATCTGTAATTGTACATATTAGGGGGATCATGGTTATGGATACCTAAGGCCTTAACGAAGCAACCATCAATAGAAGTAATGACCCTAGCGGTGCAACCCTTTTGTCTTTTTAAGCAGTACCACCGTGTCTTCGTAAAACGGTTAAATCTGTACTTCTGGTAAATAATGACGTTGTTCTTCCCATGCGTACTTCTTATGTACTCAAATGTGTCCGCATCTGAATGACAGAAACAAATTGAAAGTTTCGAAAATGACATAACTATACAGCAGCCCAAATCGAGTGTCTTATTTTGTAAATAAATATGATCTTCTAATTACCTGTTGCGATGTACCTAACACTGATTGATATAGATATAACTGATTGATTGAACCTGTTCATCATTGTGAAAATAAAGTGATCCGATTTAATAATCTGAAAATAACTAGACGCAATAATAACAGAACAGCTTAAAATGTTCAATTCAATGCTTTATTTGTGGCATCGAATGCGTATTCACAATACCGCCAATGTCACGTAACGAGGCACATACACACTGGTAGGGTAGGATATATAGATTTTGTTTACAAAATAAGACACTTGATTTGGGTTTACTCTGAATTATTTCATAATCATAACTTAAATATATAAACAGACGGTTATTAAAGATAATGAATATGGTATTCAGAAACAAACAGTTAAAAACTTAACTTTATTAAACTTTGTACTACACATCCCTTTATAATTTATCTTATGAATGAGTAAGTAAAATATTAAACAATTATTAACTAACTACTTATTATAATATTAACCTAATAAAATAAAAGAATATATAAATAAACTAAACTATATAATATATATATAGTTTAGTTTTGTATATTATACAAAATAGGTCGGTTGAACCATCTGAATGTCTTGCATTACAGATAGTTCAATCGATCCCCGTTGTCCGACAACGTGCCCAAAATGCTGGACATTTCCCCTCTGGATGGCAAAGCTTACCCTTTGGGCGAAATACAGGTCAGCATTTTGGTCACGTGTGGACTCTACCGACAGATCTTTATAATATTCTCAATCGCTCCCAGCCCCCTACGGACCCAGAGTTTCTACCCCAGACGGCGCCCTTTATAATATATATTTATTTATTTAGAATGCATTAGTTAAATATGTAACATTAGAAACTAAACTAAAGGAAATATACTAAAACAATATGTACAAATAAAAATATATAAAAAGTTATAAATAAAAACTTGCCTAAGGTCCCACACTATTGGCAGTGTGCCCAAAAGACATTGCCACATTTCAATGGAGCTTTGCCCCACTTACAAAACTACGTGACCATTTAAGCTGTACCTATCATTTTGTTGGGGACTTATTACAGGTTTCATATTGCATAATCATAATCAGTATCATTTTCTACTACTCTCGCAACTCCTATAGAAGAATAACAAAAACAATGAATAAATCGCTTCGATATCTTACTATTTTCTGAATTCTTAATCAAGCTGTTTTTTTCGAATCACAACTTGTACAAAACTTTATTTTAAACCAATAATTTTAATAAAAAACGGAGATATTTTTTACATTTATTCGTTATCTTGTACATCTAGCGGTTGATGGTGGGGCAGAATCTGGCATTGTCATTTATACACGGTACACTTTACCGTCAGCCGCCCTGTAGAGTTGCGGTGACTCATGATTATGCGTGCCTTGGGCATGTAGGAAGTCACCCTCGCACGTGGTAACGATTCGAGCAGTGCAGCCAGACTTTCTCCGGGAACAATACCAATGTGTACTGGTAGAACGATGATACGTGTAATTGTTGTAAACAATGACCTTCTGCTTGCTGTCACCCCTTGTTAAGTACTCAAAACTGGGTTTATTCGTATCTGGATGAAAATAGAGACTTTTTGTATTTATCCCATTGATTATTATATATAAACGGATATCACTCACTTATATTGTTAAAGTCGGCAATTAGACCGACAGTTTTGACGGTCTTTTTCAAGGTGAGCGCGCCACGCCCGCGTCGCCTTGAAAAAGACCGTCGAAATCGGTCGAAACTGTCGGTCTAATTGCCGTCTTTAACAATATAAGTGAGTGATATCCGTTTATATATAATAATTTGTAGTAATGGCTCACTATAGTTTTAATTCTAAAATATCCCATTGATCTCCTATGAACAACTAGATACACAAAGGTCCATTGTTAACGTTCAAATAATGTCCAATAAAGCAAATGAGGGTCCATTCATCCTCATCCGTTTAGACCTTCTTTGCGCTCGGACATTTTTAGAACGCAGACTGTGTATCCAGTTGTTTATAGGAGATCAATGATTTATCCAGATATAGCAATAAAGTTGAAATGTAGGTACAGTCGACATCAGATCAATGGTAACACTTGCAGCACGATTTCAAGTCTTATGACACAGGTCCAAAGTGTTACAATTGATGTTATGATACTAAGCGGTGCACGCGAAAGAACATTGTAACACATGGTAACACTAAATCGTATCCATAAACGTGACT
This sequence comes from Tachystola acroxantha, assembly GCA_963506565.1. Lineage (NCBI taxonomy): Eukaryota > Metazoa > Arthropoda > Insecta > Lepidoptera > Oecophoridae > Tachystola > Tachystola acroxantha. The sequence continues at coordinate 11,082,209 of OY735879.1, forward strand.
TAAAATTATTCCACCGTTTAGGCCTTCTGTCCCTTTCTCATACCGAATTTTGACTAAGTATGAAAGAACACGGTTTAAGGGAAGTGAGGTTTAACTAGGTTTATGTATAAACGTGTAAGACCGAGATTATGACAGTTTGAACAGCTTACTCAATTTACTTAGTTTGTACGGTCGAAGACAGAGAAAGGTGTACAGTAGAGTTTTTATGGTTGCGATTATCTCAAAAACTACTTGACCTATTGCAATAATTCTTTCACTGTTAAGTAGATAAAAGTTAAAACTATGTGCTGTAAAAGAATGATTAAATTCGGTCCAATAGTTTTTGAGAAAATCTCGACCTTATTCAGGCCCCCTGTATACTTATCTCTGTCTTCGACTGTACTCAATATCGTCTATGAATCTCGGCCTAAGGACTCTTGTGCGTTTTTATTGTCTGTGCCATAAGAGTATAAATCATACTTCAAGTGTTACCATTATTATGCTGTCGAGTGTACTTAATGGTCTATCTATGGAACAAAACAGGTGAATGAATGAAATAAATAATAGATATTTAAAGAAAAAAATAGTTATATAATTAATGCAGTTTATTACAATACTTATTGAAGTAAAATACTTACATTAATTTGTAAAACAAAATCAAATGAAGCCACTTATAGATAAAATGATAGAAAGTTAAGAAAATATTTTATCTATTGCCTACCTAAAACATGCAGTACCTACTACTACATTCATAATTTAATTTATTATAATATAATCTAAAATTATAATCATTGAATATACCTACTCGAACCTACTCCCATATAGGTGTATGACAAATAACACATAACATACTGTACATAACTAACATAGGTACCTACTTCAGTTACCTTTTACAACTGGAAAATATCGTCTTCCTGTCGGAAAAACAGAATCCCTGACGTATAATGGAATGGATCGGTAGTTACTTTGAAATAATAAGCATAAATTATTTTAAAAACAAACAAAAAAACGACTGTCAAAAATTTAATAATAATAATAAATAAATCTTACGATTTTCTGAATTAATAATTAAGCTGTTTTTTTCGACTCGCAACTTGTACAAAACTTTATTTTAACCCAATAATTTTAATGAAAAAACGGAGATATTTTTGCTTTTATTCGTTATCTTGTACATCATGCGGTTGATGGTGGGGCAGAATCCGGCATTATCATTTAACAGTGTATTGTTTTCCGTCTGTCTCTCAAACAATCAGACACGATGAACGCTACCATCTGGCGCCCTGTAAAGTGTGGGTGGGTTATGGTTATGTTCACCTGTGTACGCCAAGAAATCACCCTCCGCGGTTGTAGTAACTCGTGCATTGCAACCCCTGGGGTTTCTCGCACAATACCAGCGAGTTTTGCTATAGGACATATTGAACGTATAATTTCTGTAGATAAGCACTTGGTTCTTGCCGCGACGACTTGGTATATACTCAATCTCCTCTATGTAGTCTTCCACTCCACCTGAGGAGATAAATTACAGTGTCAAGGACTACTAAATAGTCTACATTCATACCTATTAACAAATATATAAATCGTCAGATAGGCCTCTTGCCATACATCAGTCGTAGTGTGTCAATTTCAAACATCAGTCCTAAGTGTCGCCGCACACGGGCCACACGCGACAGCCTCAAACGCCGCCACGGGAAGCTAGAAGCGGCTACAAAGGTAGCTGAAGCGCGCGACAGCCACTTGTGGCCGGTGGTCGACACTTGCGGTTGGTGGCTGCTACTTTTTTTAACCCATGCGTGCAGTATAGTTTACTGAGGCAAGGGAGAGAGGGGCGCGGAATCGCGCGAGTGGCGTGTGGAGGCTTTTTGAGTCGGCGTTTAGTGGCCGGTGCGAGCCACAAGAAGCAAGCTGCGACGATTTGTAGCGTGTGGCCGCCACCGGCGCAAACCGTGTGCGGCGAGTCCATATAAAATGTATGAAAATTACAGGAAATATGCCTGTGGCGGCGTTTTGTGGTTGTGGCCGGTGGCCCGTGTGCCACCTTAGTCGTCCGTCAACCAACAAGTGTCTTATTTTGTAAACAAATATGATCGTCCATTTACCTATTCTGCTGTATAAAATAGAGGAAATAAGAATGTAACGCACAAGTTTGATGGAACTTTAATGGAACTTTTCCGAAGATTCGTTAACAATTTTGTCTACGCAACTTACACGAAACTATCTACAAACTACTCACCTGTGAAGTTGCGGCGACTCCCGCGCCGCTGCGGACAAAACGTGTTAACTTTGCACTCGTTCCTCGGCACCGACCATTACTTACATGTAGCTTTAATTTACTAAATCCATTAAAAACATAGTTGAAAGTGATACATCTTTTATTGAAACCACATCCTCAACATATTTGGCGACCGTCTAACTACGTTCAAGCAATCTTCGGGCTGGAAGAATATCGGAGCACGGAGGAAGGTCAAGCCGGTCAAACGACTCGCGCCGCAGCCAGACTTTATCCAGCTAAGTGTCCTATTTCCGATCTATTCTCCATCCATCACTCACTAATCTACATCCATTTTCCAGCTATTTAAAATAGTCTACAGTGTGCACTTTCCAATTTACAACTCGCAATTTTTGTAAGTAAGTGTCAAGGTCAAAGGGTCATTGCGTCACCGTGTTAGCATATTTTTCATTAGAAATCAAGCCTACAAGATATATTTCATTGCTAATCACGCTATTCTATGCCAATCAGACGCAATTAAGTCGAAATTCTATGGAATATTCTCGCTAATTAGCTATAAAAGTGCAATCTCACTTTCCATACTTATAGCTAAGATTACGTCATTGCCGCACGCTAATCATCACAATCAATGCTACAAATACGCATACCATCATTCTAGCTTCCCATTTCAGTTATTTTCATACAATATCAATCGATTTTAAATCGCTAAATCATAGCCTAAACGCCTACAGCCTATATATCTACCTAGCTATAGCAAACTTCTATCTACGTTAACAATATTTCGCACTTTCCATTGCAATTTAATTATCTACCTATCTATACTATCGTTTCGCCCAAATAACTCTGTTTTCATTCTATTTTCTACGCTATTCTATTCTGCCTACGCATATCTATTGCCTAAGCCTTTGTTAACTTGTATCACCGAACAATTCCAGGCGAGCGGGAATCAGCTGTTGCGTGCATCAAGTGCGTTCGAGTCACTGACCGCTGCATACTTACCTATCTTCGCCGGTCGCTGGTGCAGGTGGCCTGTCGGTAACTACCTATAGCCCTGATAAACAAAGGAGGAGCGTAAGCCAATTCATTTTATACTATTTCACGCGTACAACACGTTTAGTCGAATAGCATTAGCTACAATTATACTATTTAACTTTACTTAATTTACATTTTATTTTACGATTTCAATATGACAGAGTTACAAAGTCTTTTAAATAAACGCAAGTCGATGAAAGGTCGAATAACTATATTCCGAAACTATATAGATTTGGTACAGAAAGTGACTAATCTCGACGATATTCAACTAAACGAGTTAACTTTGCACTCGTTCCTCGGCACCGACCATTACTTACATGTAGCTTTAATTTACTAAATCCATTAAAAACATAGTTGAAAGTGATACATCTTTTATTGAAACCACATCCTCTGCTCGTTGCCTATGATCTGCCAAAAGAGATCGGCACCTATTAGTATATCGATAGGAGCAGAAACATTGAAATTAGGATCAGCTAGTTGAATACTGGACGGAAGCTCAAAAAGCTTCAAATCGATTGTGGTTTTGGGAATATTTCCTGTCAGCTGTGGAAGGACGGAACACGCTACATTAATATTGAAATTGCTATGTAAAGAATAGAGCTGAACGACACAACGTTCAGTTACATAGTTGCATGCAGTGTTACCTATACCAACTATTTTTATTGTATTTGTAGGGATGGACTTTAGGCCTAATTGATCTTTAAGTTGTTGAGTTATGAAGCTAGCTTGACTACCACAGTCGAGGAGACAACGCACAGTCGTAGTCTTTCGTGTGATAGGGTTCATAACCTTGATTAGAGCTGTGGATAGCATGACATGACTTACAGGTTGGATTGAAAGGTTTACAGCTACGTCTTGCTGCGCAACAGAGGTAGAACTAGTGTTTGAAGTATGTGAATAACAATAGTTATGAAGTAAAGTATTGTGACGTTTATTACACACACGACAATGTCCCTTATTACGGCAAGCTTTCATCCTGTGACCCGTACGTAAACAATTTAGGCAAAGCTTTAATTTAGCAGCTTCTTCTATTCGTTGTGCTGGTGATTTATCCAAAAATGTAGGACAATTATAGATGCTGTGATCCCCATTACAAAATGTACATGACCAGTGCAGCTGACCTTTGATTGTGTTGCTTGTATCTTGATGAGTAGTCCAATAGAGTAGTCGAGATCTCGGAGATCACCGATCAGTCATCATGGCGTCACGTGCCTACTGAAGCTAATCCTGCAGACTATATTTCGAGGGGCGTCAAAGCTAGCCAGCTGCAGGGTCTAGAGCTATGGTGGTCGGGTCCACAATTTCTATACAAAGACGAATCTGCATGGCCCAGTCTAAAACCACAGATCAATGTCGTCTTACCCGAGTCTAAGTCAAATACAATAGGTATAGAGGACCCTATAATTAAATTCGAGAGCTACTCCAAGTTAACTAAATTAAAGCGTACCTTCGCGTATGTCCTACGTTTTTTACATAATTGTAGGTTTCCTAACTCCAAACACACCGGCCATTTATCGGTTGAGGAATTAGACGATTCATTTTTAGAGTTAGCTAAGTTATCACAGCAACAATCATTTCCAAAAGAGTTTAACGAGCTAACTAAGAAACAATCAATTGCTAATAAGAGCAACATTTTATCACTCAATCCAATTCTAGATAAAAACGGAGTGATGAGAGTGGGTGGTAGACTAGACGTATCATACTACAATTATAACAAACGACACCCCATCATTCTACACTCTAACAACCATTTCACAAAGTTAATTTTTCAGTACGAGCACATCCGTCACATGCATGCAGGCCCTCAGCTATTACTATGTACTATCAGGGAATATATATGGCCAGTTTCCGGTAGAACTCTCGCCAGACGTACTGTACGTAACTGTGTTACGTGCAGACGCCACAAAGGTCAAACCTTGCACCCTATGATGGGCAACCTGCCTCCCCAGCGCATCACGCCAGCCTTCCCATTTCAAACTGTAGGTATGGATTTCGCGGGACCATTTTCAATATTAAACAAAAAAGGACGAGGTGCTCGAACTTCTAAATGCTATTTATGTTTATTTATATGTTTTCGTTACAAGTGTGTGCACTTAGAAGCAGTTACAGAACTATCCAAAGAAGCTTTTATATTATCATTACGTAGATTTATATCTCGCCGGGGAAAGCCCGCGGAGATCTTTTCAGACAATGGTCGAAATTTTGTAGCAGCTGCCAAGGATATAGGACAATTTTTACAATCAAACACGGAACCTATATCTGATTTTGCAGCAAATGAGAAAATTAAATTCAATTTCGTTCCTGCCTATGCTCCTCACTTCTCAGGGCTAGCGGAGGCCGGCATAAAATCTGCCAAGCACCATATTAAACGAGTTATGGGCAATACCAACCTTACTTACGAAGAGTTGTCCACTTTGTTTGCGCAGATTGAGGCTATTTTGAATAGTCGTCCATTGTGCCCTATGTCTTCCTCCCCTCACGACCTCCTATCTCTTACCCCAGGACACTTTCTGGTGGGTCGGCCGCTGACGTCGCTACCGTCGCCCGACCTCGAGGACTACAGCCCTAGCAGCCTAAATCGCTACGCCAGACTGGAACAAATTCGACAGCATTTTTGCAACCGCTGGCAACGAGAGTACATCTCCGAGCTTCAACAGCGCACCAAGTGGCGCACAAACACAGTCAAGCTACGCATCGGAGACATGGTGTTAATCCAAGAAGACCATGTCCATCCACTCAATTGGCGTCTGGGTCGAGTCACGCATTTATTTACTGGACCAGACGGAATATCAAGAGTCGCAGAAATACTCACAGCACGAGGCCACATTAGAAGAGCACTGACTCGCATCTGCCTGCTGCCAACTCCTGAAGAGCTCAGTTCTTGAAGACCACAGTCTTCAAGGGGGCCGAATATGTCTACGCAACTTACACGAAACTATCTACAAACTACTCACCTGTGAAGTTGCGGCGACTCCCGCGCCGCTGCGGACAAAACGTGTTAACTTTGCACTCGTTCCTCGGCACCGACCATTACTTACATGTAGCTTTAATTTACTAAATCCATTAAAAACATAGTTGAAAGTGATACATCTTTTATTGAAACCACATCAGTCGTAGTGTGTGAATTTCAAACATCAGTCCTTAGTCGTCCGCCAACCAACAAGTGTCTTATTTTGTAAACAAATATGATCGTCCATTTACCTATTCTGCTGTATAAAATAGAGGAAATAAGAATGTAACGCACAAGTTTGATGGAACTTTAATGGAACTTTTCCGAAGATTCGTTAACAATTTGAAAAACATAAAAAACACTATTTACGTACTAATAAGTAAAAAAAAAGATATCTGCCCAGGATTCTGAACAACTTTTGTTTGAGTTGCAATTTTCTATCTCAAACCGTTTACCTAGAACATGACGTCCGTACGTCAGGTTTAAAAGATTTTCCAAATAAAACATTGTATTATAATCAGACTGTTATAAGATTGTAAAGTTTTAGCCTAAAATGACATTTAGAACTGGATGAAAAAATTGAGTTACTAGATTTGTTTAGGTACATACATCGATTACATTACATACATGCAATGATTCTAATAAAAGTGTGTTAAAATTGGGTTACTAAAATTGCCTGTATACAATATTACGTAGGCATAGGTACAGACAACGGCAGATCAATGGTAACACTAGCAGTATGATTTAACTCTTACAACACAGATAATAAGAACGGTCCAAAGTCCAAAAGCTTGTCTGCCCTAAAGGCTTGAACACAAAATTGCGATACGATACGAAGCGACGTCGCAACGCAGAAATCTCAATCGTAATCGTATCGAAATTGTCGTGCGAGCTCGCAGATTTTCGCGGTGCGATGTGAATTCGCAGTTTTGTGTACGAACCCTTAGCTGTACTTTTAACTGTACAAATCAACCTAATAAAAGCGTGTTAATTATTATTAATATATTATCGTACACGACGAAGTGTCGTATCCCTTTGTCGATACAGGGTTGGTGGTGGGTGGTTATGATTATTCATTGTTCCAACAAAACATGTCCCATCCGCGGATGTGATGACTCGAGTTTGGCACCCAGATCGTTTTTTGGAACAATACCAACGAGTCTTACTGGTCATTTTATAGAACGTATTCCCCTTGTAAAGCAAGAGGGTATTCCCCCGTTGACTCGGAATGTATTGCATGTCATCTGTAAGTAATATAAATATACAATATGGAGAAAATTTACACAATATGGAGACGATGGCAGCGTAAGGATTAAAAGGAATATAGAACTTGAGGAAGAGGAGGTCCAAGACCATCATTATAGGCAAGATCAAGTCTGCTCGACTCCGCTGGCTCGGCCTGGAATGAGAGAAGATCGTGCTGCGAAGATACCATATCTGGGGCGACCTAGCTGCCGTCAGCGGGTAAGATACCGAGAAGGACCTCCACCGACTGCAGGCACACACGTGGCGGGAGACGGTGCGGGACATAAACGACTGGCGCGTTCTCGTTTCGGAGGCCATAATACCTATTTCGAGTCGCTGAGCCAGCGGAGTACCTAAGTGTAAGTAGGCAAATTAAAAGGGAGAATATAACAAGAACAATCCGAATGAGCGAAGGAGCTAAAAGGAAATGGCGATAGCATAAACATAACAATTTGGTTGTAAATCTACAATATCGATATATTATGAATATTGCACAAAATAACAAGCCTTTTTGTCACTTAATGGTAACGGTTAAAATGATTTAGTGAAGTATAGATCGAGATTCGTCGATAGTTTTGACCGCAAGCGAAGTCTTTAAGTGTGAAACAAATTTTAAAAAGCAGCGGAAAGCCAACGGCTGCGGAACGGCAGCGGCAGTGGTTGTAATGTATGAAAACGTTGCCGCTCCCTTTTTTGCAGCTTACGATTCCTTCACTCTGTAATCTATCATAGAGTTTCATACATTACAACCACTGCCACTCCGCTGTGTCTTGCCGTTGCTTTTTTAATGTTGTTAGAGCTGAAGGCTGGATGTGGAGGAGTAAAACTGCGGAAATAAGCTGATGAAGATGTGGTTTATTGGAGGAACTTTTACAGACTTTCTGCAGTTTTACTTCTCCATCATCCAGCCTTCAGCTCTAACAAATGTGTTTCAGCATTTACAACTACATCTATGAAATTTAACGTTTGCAAAAGTGAGCTCACGCTAAACTTTCGTTCAAAACTTTATGAATCTAGGACCTTCCTTCCTTTCCTTCCATCCCTTCTTTGTAGGCGCTCTCACTATCTAGTCTGCTGATAACCAAAATGTATTTTTAATTAATAGGAAAACACTACATTCCACCTTTGTGTTTAACATACCTCCACTATCGACGACATATCCTACCATCGAATGCTCTGTACAGATATGGTGATGGGTGATTATGCGTAGCAATACAACATACAAATGATCCATCAGCGGTCGTAACAACTCTAGACTGGCATCCCAAAACATGTTTAGAGCAGTACCAGCGGGTTTTACTATGCATACTATGATACGTATGCCCCTTGTAGACCATTAGGGATTTGCCACGTTTGGTAGGAGTGAATTCAATGGCATCGGATTCTGAAAATTATAATTATTGTCTTCAATATATGATACATAATTAATCAGTTAGCCTGTGATATGTATCTATGATTATCCGTGTATAAAGAAGGTGGATCGTGGTTATGAAAATGAAAGGCATGTACCAGATGCCCGTCTACAATAGTTCGAATGCACGCATTGCAACCCTTAACCTTCTTGGAGCAGTCCCATCTGGTTTTGGTGATCTTCGCAAAAGTGAACCCTTTGTAGACCAAAATACGACCAGTGCTGTTCTTCCCGCGATTGATTGGAAGATATTGCAGTACCTACATCTGTTATAGAAATGGGAATTTCAAAATCACAAAAGAGTAGTATTTAGCGGCGTTTACTTATATGTAGGTATAAGTAAACTACTAGGTAATGTAGGTCTAGGTAACGAAGACAGAGATAAGTATACAGGGGGCATCAAGAAGGTTGAGATTTCTCAAAATCTACTAGACCGAATTTAATAATTTTATATTACAGTTACATTGTTTTAACTTTTATCTATCCAACAGTGAAAGAATTCAAGGTCAAGTAGTTTTGGATAAAATCTCAACCTCAAAAACTCTCCTGTACACTTTACTCTGTGTTCGACCGTACCATTAGGAACCGTAAATAGAATGACAAAAGTTATGTTTTCTAACAATACCCATTTATTTACTTAGGTAGAGTGGTTGTATGTAATTTAAATATTTATTGACATTACGCAACTTACATAACTATAACCTAAGATCTACGGCATTTTTTTCAAAAAATATGTTTCTTCTACAATAATACAATTAGGTAGGTACGGTGAAACACAGAGAAAGGTGTACAGCAGAGTTTTTAAGGTTGAGATTTTCTCAAAAACTACATGACCTGTTGCAAAAATTATTTCACTGTTTGATAGATAAAAGTAAAAGCTATGTAAAATCTAACTGTAAAAGAATTATTACATTCGGTCCAGTAGAGTTTGAGAAAATCTTAACCTTTTTGAGGCCCCCTGTATACTTATCTCTGTCTTCGACTGTACGTACTTATCTAATACAGACATTTTACAAAAAGTCTTCTACACTCAGGCCCCTTACCTAAATTGTTAAATAATCCCAGTCATCGAATTATCAATCAAAAAGGCAATTTTTGTATAAAAATCTGACTGAAATTATTCCACAGTTTACACCTTCAACAATTGACCATCAGCTTTTCGGAACAGCGTCGGCGGAGGATGGCAATGTTCATTCACAATATGTACAAATTGTCCCTCGGTATTAGTAATAAGACGAGCTTTGCAACCGATCTTCTTTCTGGAACAGTACCACCTCGTCTTGCTGGCCATACTCGCGTAAGTGTAGCCTTTGTGGACCACGATATACCCTTTACCGCGGTTGCTCGGTATAAACTCTAAGGTATCATCATCTGGATGGGCAAAACAATCGGTTTTATTTCTAACCCTACGCACTTGGTTATGTCAAGAATAATTTGGTACCTAATACGAATACCAGAAGACGATACCAGCTGTATTTAAGGTGAAACGCCCTGTTCTGCATACTAAACTATATCTGCATAAACTCAAGAATCAGTGGTTCACTTTGTTAAACCAGATTTAATCGTGAAGTTCTACTGTCGTTATGAATATTGTTCAAATTCAATATTAAATTCGTCTTTAAAAAGAATTAAAATCATTCCAGTATTGTCGGGGTGGTGATGAATTAAGGGTTGAATTAGAATGATAAATACGATGATATTGTACGCGAGAGTAAGAATTTCAATAGTAAATAGAAAAACAACTATAAACGTAACAAACTTCATTTATTGTAACATTACAACAAGCACCCAGAAATGTCCAAAAAGGAACCAGAATATTTCTGAAATTCCCTTGTTAATATTATTTTCATACTTATTCATATGTATAATTAAGTATCTATGTGGTCGTAGATTGCGTAAAAATTTAATACTAACGCAGATAGTCATAGACAGTTTTGAACACGAACTCAGCGTGAGCTCGCGATTACGACTGTCAAAATTGTATGAAAACCGACAGTTTGTAAGACCGAACTGAAACTCTACTTATACTCAAAACTGACTATCGGCCTTTAGTTAAATAAAAGTCCAATTATCGAACTGAAAAATCCGATGAACGAACTTTAAGTCCGATAAATGAACTTAAAAGTCCGATAAATGAACTTAAAAGTCCGATGAATGGACTTTTAACTAGTTTTAGTATTCACTTTCCTGGTCACAAGCACATAATTGCCAGCTTTATTGATCCTATAGCTCGGCGGTTTGTGATTATGTTCTATATCTGCAGCAATGATGTTTAGTCCATCGTAGTCCATTTTGACACCAGCCTTGCATCCGTGGATCTTATGACAACAGTACCAATACCTAGTTGTATTGAACTTCGCATAGGTGTACGGACCAATCATAAGCAGTTTGTTTCTATCCGATGAAATGAATGTAGGCTCTGAAAGTATATTTCATAAAGATCATATTTAAGTGTGCGGAAAAATAATTCGTCACTGAATTACCTTACCATTTCACAACAAGCTCTTTTCCAAGACTTAGTAGCTCGGTTACAATAGGGTACTTATTTGACTCAATTTTTTTTATTGCATCAATCTACTCTCATATTCCTGCTGAAGAGAACTGTGAAATCTGTTTTTCGATATCTCAACTAATACCGAAGATATTAAGCGGTCATTCCAAGTGTTGGGATGCTTCATCTCTTTTTAGCAAAACGGTCTTTAGTATGAAGTTTGTATAGCGCTACCTCAGTATGACGTCAGAACCACAATATGGCGTGTACTGTTTCTGTCTCTTTCTAACACAACTTTTCAAAATGCCTGTAGTTGCTTCATTTTACAATTAATTTCAATTTTGATTTCACAGGTGATCATGAATTTGTCTTTTTTGTAATGATAATTAAAACATTTAATATTCGATACTTGTCAAATACCACATTCCGATCGACAGATATTATTTCTGTAGTCTCAGGGACAATAGCGACACCTATCGGGAAACATTGCAAATACCCGATCCCACTCTAATGTTGCAATTAGATCATGTTCCCAATGATGTCGCGTTTCTTTTTCATGCTATATATTTATTTTACAATTAAGATAAGGAAACATCGAGCGCAAATATGTAAAAGCATGGACTCCAAACATAATATAATATGCATAGAATGTATTTGATGATATATTTGGTAATTGAGGAGTATATTTTATAGGCAACTTGGAAACTTTTATATGTATTTTCTGGTTATAGGTAGATACTATTTCCGTAAAAAAAGACTCATATAGCTAACCAAAGCCAAATTTTATTTCACACATTATACAATACATAACAGCTTTAAAGTTTACTAATACGTAAGCTGTTTAAAATGTTTACGACATGTAACAGTAGGTAATCGATAACTACTACTTAAACAATTTAGCAGTAATTAAACATTACCTATATGATTAGGTATTTAAAATAACAAGAAATGCAATTTTTTAATTATAAAAAAACGGTCGAAAATGCCGTGTCTAAACACTGCAATGCACTGGCTTCAGCCGAAAAAAGTGAGTGTAATCAGTAAAAAATACATACAATAATTTAAAATGCAAATCTTGTAATATATTATAATAATAAAAGCTAATTACTTTAATTACACCTAATTTAATTCAAAATTTTAAGAATAAGACATCTGACAAACATTTTACGTATGTATGTAATTATGAAGCCATACCTACAATTTATAACATATTTTACTATATCATGTTACGAGGTAGTTCGCTAAGTGTACTAGTACTTATGTAACAGCATATCAACTAATCTAAAAAACAACAACATTTATTACCAATAACAACATAAAAGTATTATTCAAAATAATTTGTTACAAATGTGTAATGTTGTCAAGTTGGGAGTAATGCGCGTTGATGTCTTTTGTTCGACCGAATGCGTTACTAAATTTTTTCCGGATATCTCATTTTATTTATTCATAAAGGGGTGTTGCGAACTGTCTACATTGATGGTTTTTAAGTGTGTGTCAATTAAATACATTTTGTCAAAAAGAAAGAAAAATATTGTAATGTAGGCAATAAAAATCATAGCGTAAAATATTTATGTTATAATTATGTTAAAACGAGATGGCGATTAATTGGTTATGTTGGTATTTTATTAATTGCTTGTAAATTAAAGTAGCGGCACGCTATGATGGCCGTTTTGACGTTTGTCCGCTCATGAAGTTTCATGAAAATTATAGCTACGTTGGAAGGAGTAAATAGTAGTTCTATATTGTCAATAGTAACGTACAGTCATAATGCCGCTACTTTAGTATATGTCAAGAAATCCTTCCATTCTATCCTATTTTTGATATTATCGAAGGTTTTACATTTCGAAGGACTTTATTAAAGTTTTATTAATCGGAACACACAAGGACTTCGAACTGACTAATATTACAATTCTAACGCTAGAAATCAGAATACCCTTAAATATTAATTAACTTATTTTACCTAACTAGCTTCTAAACACAGCTCAAAAAAGGTTGACCAAATATATAAATTTCAAATATACGCACCTACCTTCGCACTGTTTCTAACTAAATTACTACTTATACTTAACTATAGCTAGATAGATAAGAGATGACATGATACTTATTGAGACGGTCTCGAAATTATACTATTTCGTGCATTTCGCTATGTGAAAGTGAAGCAAAAATCTAAATAAGTAGAATTTAAAAAAATCGGCGCGTACGCTGGATCCGTACCACGACTTTGCCATTCCCTGACCTATTATTTTCCAACTGACCTTTCACGACTCGTGTTCGTATCAGGGACGAGAGCGCCATCTATCGGGAACCTAGGTACGTCGGTATTTTGGAAATAGCATGCCATGAAATTGCAATGTCACACATTTTAATCTCGTTCGAGACGTAATTTTTTTCTCAATCTCTAGACTTTACGACCTGCCAACAAAATGGTCAACGGGTCTAAATACAAAATTCAAGAGAAAAATGCCCCGTTAACTTAGCGTCTATTCACACGTACAGTCGACAGCACATCAAGTGTAACACTTTGGACTTTGGACCGTTCTTATTGTCAAGGTCATAGTTGAAATCGTACTGCACCATTGATATGCAGTCGACTGTACTGTACCACAAGAACACTACATCGCAGCTACAAAAAGTGGCCGATGACGTAAATCATATGCTATTATTTATTACTGAATTACTTAATTTTACTTGCAACAAATATACTTATCAGCTGTGCAGCTTTATCGATTATTTTCATTTCACTTTGCACTGCTTCTAGTAAAGTGCAGTCTATTCAATGCAAATTTAGAGTCAATATAAGGCCGAAATTGCGGCGTTAAAACTCCACAATACGCGGTGATTCTAAATAGGTACACATTTAAACCGAAGCCCAAATCAAGTGTCTTATTTTGTAAACGAAACTACCCTCCACCACTAACATTTTAAGCTGTTCTGTGATTATTGCATAGTTATTTTCACAATGATGAACAGGTTCGATCAATCAGTTCCTTCAGTGTTACATCGCAACAGGTAATTAGACGATCATATTTGTTTACAAAATAAGACACTTGATTTGGGCTGCGGTATAGGTATAACTATTGTAGAAAGCCAATGTTTCTATTTTGATTTTATTATCTAAGCATTTTGATTAGGAAAATTTTACCCGACGTCCATTTATAAGTGTTCTAGGTTTTACGCCTTGTTTTCTACAGGACGCTCGAAAGAAAGCTTTGGTGGAGGATGAATATGAACATTGTAACTGTAGACAATTTCTTCGTTATCCGTCATCCACACTTTAGCTTTACATCCGGTCTTCTTTCTCGAGCAATACCAGTGTCTCTTGCTATGCTGCTGGGAGAAGGTGTATCCTCCAAGGAGAAGCAGGTCATGCTTCGACGTCATTGAACGGATAAACTGGTATTCCTCCGTGACTTCGGTTTCATCTGCTATGCCTGTATCTTCCATTACCTCAAATATTTCTATCTCTTCTGCGACTGGAAATTAAATATTAGTTAGTGACTTATTTTAGTCGTGTAGGTGTAGGTAGGTACTATAGAAAGTAATTATTTTACAGAGTTTCATTCAGGACGCTTTGAAATATATTGAAATGATTAAACGGAAAATTGCAATAGTAAAATTAGGCCAGATCGACGTCAGACGAGGGTTTAATTTGACAGAATGACAAAAATAAATGACAAAAATTTCTTTCTAAATATTTTATTTCAAGAACTTATAGAATAACTCAGGCGTTAGTGATGAGCTATTCTTTATTACGTAGGATGCGTGGGCTATGAAATAAAATAGACAACATTTCAAATAATTTTATTTTAATAAATGACATACATAACTAGGTACTTATTTTATATTATTCATATTTACATGCATGCAAACAACTGTTTAAGGCAACCAATTCATTCAATAAGGCCCTGATTCTGAGACAGTTTTGATGCTCTAATTTAGATAGAGCTCGCTCTTAAAACTGTCATAAAGACAGTTGTAAGAGCGAGCTAATACTAAGCATGTGTCCAAAATTGTCTATGAACGTCAACGGCGACTTTGATCATTTTCATTTTGACACTTTATCGTTTGTTAAAATTTGTGAAAACATAGTAACGTATCGCATCCAGACGTAAAAATTGGAATGATAACGAGAACGATGAAAGTTCACGGTCTAGCCTCTGAGTTAATATTCTACGCAATTTTTATATACAACCCAGTAGATGAACGCATAAAGCTCGGTTTTTCGTGATTATGTGTATTGTCACAACTAACGATTTTGTGAATATCACCATCCACTTCCATGCGAATCCTGGCTCTACAGCATTTAGACAATCTTTGTGAGCAGTAATAATTATTCTTTGAGTTCTGACCGAAGGTGAAGCCATCGACCATTAGTAACTTTCTATTAGGAGATACGTCGATAAATTTTACGTTACCTGCAAAATAAGACAAAATACTCTATAATATTAACGAGCCGTTTTCTTGTAGAACCCAATCTTTAAAACTAGAAGGCAACACAAGGATGAAACAAAAACTTTAACGTGAAATATAGCCCTTCTGAATTTCCCAATATTCAGAGGTCATTATTTGACTGGAGTAGTACACAATAAGTTATAATATGTACTAATACCATAACAAACTTATAAAAATCAATGACATTATTCTTGTCTTGACACATCGAAAGAATTTAACGTTAGCTTAGAGATATTGTACTAAAAAAAAGCTTGACAGTTGTCATTTAAAAAAAAGACGCCTCATTCTTCACGAGCTCACAGACTCTAAGAGAGATTCAAGGACAATTTTGAGAGCAAACTTAGCTTGAGCTCATCATCTGTCAAATATCTATAGAATTTAGCACTAGTAAGTCCTAGTTCATATTCAATTGTCTATTTTGGCCTCTGCAACTCAAAACTGCCAGTCGAGTCAGTACCGCAGAGCCAGATAAACTTGTTTTGCAGCACAATCTTCTTCTAT
Organism: Tachystola acroxantha; assembly: GCA_963506565.1. Lineage (NCBI taxonomy): Eukaryota > Metazoa > Arthropoda > Insecta > Lepidoptera > Oecophoridae > Tachystola > Tachystola acroxantha. The sequence goes on from OY735879.1 coordinate 11,098,497, forward strand.
TCTCTATACAGTCCGACTGAATCAGCTTAGTCCCTATCAGCTTAGTACACGTTTATGACCCTATGTCTATTTGGTACGAATGCTGGGACCGACTGTTTAATAACTGTTACATTAAGATGAAACTTCAGCTTTTATCAATTTTGAATTTATATTAGTAGGTACTTAATGTTGATCAAAATAAGACAACGTATACGTTTGTGCCCTTTGCGGTTGAGACGGCGGGTCCTTGGGGAGCGGAGGCCAGGGAGTTCGTGCGGGGCATTGGGCGGCGAATGCGGGACCTCGGTCTCGGACCTCGCTCTGAATCGTTCCTGATGCAAAGGCTGTCCATAGCCATACAGCGCGGTGACGCCGCTGGTATTATGGGCACCTTTGCATCGGGAACGATCAGAGGGGGCTTATTCGATTACGTTTTTATTATTTTAGTATTACTTTGTACACAGTTTATTTAATATAAAAATTTAAAAATAAGATAGGGGTAAATAAAATCTCGAAAATCATCAAACACATCACCGCATTGGGTCATTTAATAAAATAGGCAATTATTTACAATGCTACATAAGTGCAAAGTTTAATTGATAAAAAATACGCAATACTGAATCTTGAAATGAATACGATAGCGCGATTGAATAAGAAAATACAAGAAGCATAAATAAATCAGTAGAAAACAGAACAGTAGGTAGGTACCTATATAAAGGGTCTCATTCATTACAGTGAAAGTTTGTATGGATGGATGGATGTTTGTTGCTCTTTCACGCAAAAACTAATGAATGGATTTTAATGAAACTTTACAAGAATATAGCTCATAAATCACAATAACACAGGCTATAATTTATAAAGATTCTGCGCAGACGAAGTCGTGGGCAGAAGCTAGTACCTACTCGTATAATAGGCTAGTTGACTCATGTAAAAGTTCAATAAAATAATATTTATTTCATATAGTAATTCACATTAGGATCCCAAATATATCACTTTTATTACATAAAAGTAAAAGATAACTGTAAAAAACGAAATTGAAATTAAAATATTTCCTCGTTTTTTCACACGCGCCAAAAACGTTAGTCGGCCATGTTCGCGAGATTCGTGACGTCACTCTGGATTTTTAGGGATGCCCGATTTTTTTGATTTACCGACTTTATGTGGGTTTTGGTAATTATTACATTGAATTATTATTATTAATTCAAATTTTAATGACATGCACATGAAATATTAACTAATTATATGAATACATTTAAAGGCCCCTTGTAGCTAAATTTAACCAAATATTACGATGATAATCTATGTTAAGACCAATAAAAGACATTGCCACATTTCAATGGAGCTTTGCCCCACCTACAATACTACGAGACCATTGAAGCTGTACCTATCATTTTGTTGGGGACTTATTGCAGGTTTCATATTGCATAATCATAATCAGTATCATTTTCTACTACTCCTATAGAAGAATAACAAAAACAATGAATAATTCGCTTCGATTTCTTACTATTTTCTGAATACTTAATTAAGCTGTTTTTTTCGACTCGCAACTTGTACATAACTTTAATTTAAACCAATAATTTTAATGAAAAACGGAGATACTTTTACATTTACTCGTTATCTTGTACAACTTGCGGTTGATGGTGGGGAAGAATCTGGCATTGTCATTTGGGTCAACTAGTCTATTTATATCCTAGTGATTATGTATGCAGTATTTATTTTTAGCAAACCTTTAAATAAAGTCCCCCAGTTTGTTTAAAAGTCGACCTCTCATGACTATGTACGTTGTCACAATGAGTGATTTTTACGTCTTCACCTTCGTATTCCAAGTAGACCTTTGCCATACATTGTTGTGATAGTCTTTTTGAACAGTACCAGTGTTTTTTCGTCTTCTGGGCGAAGGTGTAACCATTGACCATGAGCAACCTTCTTCCATTGGGTATTTGGATAAATTTTATGTCATCTGTAAGAATATATTTATTTATAAGCAGTTAAAGGCTTCTGAAGGTTTACAATGAATAAATTCAATTAGCAACATATTATGAGTAACGTCTTATTATCAGATTTCCGGGCCTTAAACAATTATTTTATTTTTCAACTGATTTCAATTGTTTCCACTATTCACCTGTTTGTCTAATTTATAAAATCAATGAAAATAACTATAATTTACTTGTCAAAAATCCTATTTTAGTAGTAGTAGTAGTAAAAGAAGTTGTTAGAACATGATGAAAAAATTCTTGCCGTGGGCAATAATTTTTTCATTATGTTCTAATTTATTCACCGAGCATGCATAATGCGTAATTCAAATTCTGACAAAAGAAGTTATGTTTACATTTTCTTATATTTAACATAAATCATGGGTTAGATTATACATAATTATAGGAAACATATATGCATATGTATGACCTAATCAGATGTGATGCAACATTGGCCCAAGACTTTGAAGTGAATCTCAAAAAAAAACCTTTCTACAACACACTTTACAAAATAAGTAAAAGCTGTATCAATTTGATTTGGTATTGTCTTTTAATAACAGAAAACTTACAATTTATATATAAAAAATACATTTCGTTACAGACTGTAATGTAGAAGCAATTTTTGACTGCCTAGATACATTTTTAAGACATAGCGATGATCTTATATCTCACTTTTTCATTACCAAAACATAAATTATCAATACTTTATAATTAATAAATCCTACAATAATCTTATACCTACAAAATTTGGATTTGTTCTCGATTCGACCAAATAGTTTCGACCAACTTTCGAAAATTCTTGTTTCGACCGACATTTTATTCTCGGTTCGCCCAGATTTTTTATTATTATTATTTCAAACATTTTATTATCGTTTCGCCCTATTTTTTATTCTTGCTACGCCCAACTAACTTTTGTTACGGGTTTGTATTATTTTTATGGCAAAAAAATGTGAATATGTATGTAAAATAATACGTCGTCGGTTATTAGTACTCATTGAAATATCTGTTTCTAATGCTTACCTATCTTATTAATTAATACTATACACACCTTGATTCGTCTACCAATTCTTTTACTGACTCTACTTTTGACAGTATCTTGAAAGTTGGTCGAAACGAGAAAAACGTACAATGTTGGTCGAAACAAGAATCTTGGGCGAACCAGTTGATCGAAACAAGAACAAATCAACATTTGCATTAAATCCTTGCTTTGCTCAGGATAAATAATTGTATAAGCAATAGTTACCTAACATCATCATCAGCCCGTATCAGCCCACTGCTGGACGTAGGCCTCTCCCAAAGCGCGCCAATCAACCCTACTCTCGGCCCTCTGCATCCAGTCCCTGCCAGCCATCTTGCGAAGGGCATCCCTCCATCTGGTCGGGGGGCGTCCCACACTACGTTTACCCGTTCGTAGCCTCCATTCGAGAACTCGTCTATCCCATCGGTTATCGGTTCTACGACAGATGTGACCAGCCCACTCCCACTTCAGTTTACTGATTCTATGAGCAATATCAACCACTTATGTATTCTGGCGGATATACTCGTTTCTTATTCTATCTAACAGAGAACCTAACTTGTATTATTATTATTCAAAACATTATTATATAACAACACAGTATTATTCAAAATAATTTGTAGTCTCTCGACACATTTATATGTAATTAGAAATTTATGTATTTAATAAACACACGTTACCTAAATTTCATTTAGGTACGTATTAGGATACGTAGGTAAATGGATAAAAAATATTCTCAGGTAGCTCAAAGTCGACAGTTTAGTTTAGCCTAATGGTTCCAGTTCCACATCCTTACAGTTACCCTTATACAAGAAACGAGGTAGTACTTAACCTAAAATATTTTTTATCCGAGACGAAACTTCTAATATAAAATATTTAATATTTGGTACCATTAAATGTTGAATATTTCCATAAACAAACAAACAAAAAATACTTTTTTAAAACAAATCTGTCTAAACACGAATAGTATAGTAGGTAACTACCTAATCTAATAAGTACCTCTCCAAGTTCGTCAATTCCTTACTTTCACAGTTTCTCTGACTTTTAAGCTTTAACACAATTATTATACGTATTAAAAAAATTATCTTTAAAAACAACAATATCTTCTAATATGATATCTAATACTATATCTTCTAATATCTCTATTAAGATAAATGCAATTTTTTAAACGCACATTAACAACGTGACTTAATTTCGGTAAGTTGTAGTTAGTTCGCACTTACCTTGTCGTTAATTGTTAGAAATAATTAGCTTTTTTAATATCGTTATTATATATCGGGTATTTAGTCAATGTATGTGAATAGGACGTCAGAATTAAGAGCCTTCCATGAGCCAACTAGCGCCGCCAATCTTAAAAAAACATCTTCTAATATAATCAATTTTATTACATAATGTTTATTACGTTAAATACTATTTTTTAAATGCTTATTTATAACGTGATTCAATTTCGGTAAGTTGTAGTTCGCATAATTGCGAAAAACGGCCGTTTTTGGCACATTTGTGAACTATTATATTAGCTTATATATATTAGCTAATAGCTTGTCGCAATTATGCCATGTATTGTATGTTGAAAAATAGTATTCATCCTAATAAACATTTTGTAAATAGCTTTTTAATAAAATTGATTAAATTGCAAGATATTATTTTTTCAAGATTGGCGGCGCTAGTTGGCTCATGTAAGGCCCTGTTAAAAAATCAAGTAATGTACAAAACAATTTTGAATGCAAGGTTCATTTTTGACGCTTAACGCTATATCTGCCATCTTTATCTTGGACATAATTCTTTGCAGCATGGTAATGCTTATTAAACAGATCTATAATCCTTCCTTCCTTGTTCAGTCTGAGTTTCGCTTTGCAGTCCCGGGTATTAGTGCACACATAAATATAAGCACTCCGTTTCACAAACGCGTGTCCTCCAACAAAGATCATCTTCGTTCCTTTCCTCGTTGATCCGCTTTTGTATGGAATTGTTGTTAATCCTGAATGTAGGGAATCACATTTTAAACAAATTTGGTATGACGTAATGATGCGTCTTGTTATATTTAATTTTACTAAACCAAAACTTAGATTCTATAGAGTCTAAATCTACATGACAAAGCTCTGACTTATTTAGAGTTACAACAGTAGTTCATGCTGCCACGTACTGAAAGCTATTGTAACATAGGTAAGTAACAATTGTTACAATTGCTAAACACGTGCTGCATTAGACACAGTAGGACTTGTTGATAGTACTGAGTCGTACTAAGTAGCTAAATAAAAGAAAAACAAACACATAAGGGCCTAACAAGAGCCAACTACCGCCGCCATCTTTAAAAAATTATATCATCCAATGTAATTCAATTTTATTAAAAAAGCTACTTAGAAAATCTTTATTAGGATAAATACTATTTTTCAATATACGATACATATCATTCTTGCGAAAAGCTAAGTTGTTCGCATAATTGCGAAAAACGGCCGTTTTTCGCGTTGTAGTTCACAACTTAGTGAAATTGAATCACGTTATAAATAAGCATTTAAAAAATAGTATTTATCCTAATAAAGATTGTGTACATAGCTTTTTTAATAAAATTTAATATATTGGAAGATATTATTTTTTTAAGATTGGCGTCAGCCCCTTAATAAAATTGATTATATTGGAAGATATTATTTTTTTACGATTGGTAGTGCTAGTTGGTTCATGTCAGGCCCTTAACGTAGCCGATTGCAGCTATCAAGTACTCCTAATAAAATTTGTGAAGCACGCAGTGACTAAATTGGACGCCTGACGTCTCATCATTTAAACGTTCCCGTTTCATTTTATGACATCACACTCATGGAAACAATGTGATATGTCTAAATAAATAAATTATATTACATAATTCAAGGTTTTGTTCTTCTTTGAACTGAATAAGATTTTTTTTCCAATCCTAGTCATAAAGTCAAGAGGGGGGGGGGGGGGGGGGGGGGGGGGGGGCTCGTAGTCCAGTTGCGAGTACACGTTGAAAACGATCGTACAAGTTAAGCAACGTTGGGCGAGGTCCGTACCTAGATGGGTGACCGCTAGTGACACTTTCATCTGAGCCCCTCCGTGCCTCGGAAAGCATGTAAAGTTGGTCCCGGTTGCAGTCGGTCAGCAGCAGTTGTTAGGCCACGTCAGAGGCAGAGAATAACTCTGACAAATAGGTTTGGTCACTAAACCATACGAAAAAAAATCAAGTCAAGTATGTAGTAACTGCAGGATTTCTCTTTAAAAATTGTTTAAGCCAGTCTTGTCCAGCCGTACCTGACTTTTTATTAAAATTATTGTCTATTTTATGTTCGTTGCAAAAAACGAATGCTTGTTGTCGAATTATTTTTGGCGTTAATGGGAACCCTAAATCTGCAATCCTGATTATCGATTTCATAAAATCCTTCTCTTGTTTCTTTGTGAATACTCTTTTCCTCCCTAATGGTTGTTTAGACAGTCCAGTCTGTAAGTATCTTCTCAATGTTGTTCTTGGAATTTTATAAATGGTTTCTGCTTTACGTTTTGACAGTTTACCGGTCAGAATATCTTTTACAGCCTCCGCTAGGGACTCTTCAGACCACAATCTGCGTTTTTTGAGTCTATCAACCATTAACTCTGTAAAATTTGATACAAATTTAGCAATAAAAAGCAAAATCAAGCGTAAATTCTAATGAGCGTATGATGAGAAATCAAAGATAGAAAAATCAATATTAACATAAAGTCATTAGACTACGGTAAATCTTGGATTTCTAAAAAATCGCAGAAAACAATAGATAAAAAATTTAATTTGGGTTTCCCAGGCTACTAAATTAACATAATTTATTATTTTTAATATTATACCTTTATTGTTTCCTTCATACATATACCGATACACGATTGGCCAACTTCGCTCGTTAGAAAAAAAATCGCAAACATTTCTATGTCTTTAAAAATTAAAATTATGTCTATACCAAAATAGTCATTCATACAAAATATATATATCAAAATGTTTTTATTATTAAAGAGCTTGTTTTAAAAAAATGAGATTTTTGTTGGTGTATTCTTATTTCCCTGCCAAATCCAAAATTAATAAAAATACGAATATGGAGTCACTGTTCCGTGCTCTTCACTCGGGCCGCTGCGGGACATCTTCTGTCTCGCGCTCGAGTTTGACAGCTGGCAGCCCCAAAACTACAATTTATGATATATTCCGCTATTGTCAATATGAAACTTAGGCGGTGGATGATTGTGTGTAAGCATCGTGTCTCCAAACGTATTCTCCCGTAGACCCGACTTCAGTCTAGCTTTGCAACCTCTATCCTTCTTGGAGCAGTAGTAATGTTGTGAGCGAACGTTTCTTGAAAATGTGTATCCATTTATCATCAGCAAACGAGTGCCGCTTCGTATTTTGATAAACATATGAGGAACGTCTGCAAAAGACTTTTAGATTGACACTTGTAGCAATTCAAGAGTGTGCTGAATTTAGACGTCGCTAAGACGAGACGAGAGATGTATTGTAAAAATCCAATAGAATTTCGTTATTTTTGCCCAATTTTGAAGCCCAAATCAAGTGTCTTATTTTGTAAACAAAAACTACCCTACTCTACTAACATTTTAAGCTGTTCTGTGATTATTGCATAGTTATTTTCACATTATTAGATCAGATTTTCACAATGATGAACAGGTTCGATCAATCAGTTCCTTCAGTGTTCCATCACAACAGGGCGATAATACTTTGTTTACAAAATAAGACACTTGATTTGGGCTGAGGTATACGGTTAAGCAGAGAGGAGAAATGCCTCATATTTAAATAAAAAAACGAAATTATGTATCATATTTGTTTAGGGTAACCATGTAAGCTGTGCCTCGCATAGGCAAAAAATAATAATAAATAAAAAGTGCTTCAAAAACGATTGAAGCTTACTTTTATTCTAGGATACCATAACCTTCATGCTATCCCTTGCGGGAAAGGCATGGAAAACAGAATTCCTCACATTGAAACCAAATATACATATACATTTAACTGGGTAGGTATATTAGTCAGTATACTTACCTACTTAATTTATTTCTTGCTCCAATGAAATACTTTCTCTTTGCTTCGCTATGATTATTTGGAAACATTTTATTTAAGTACCTAATAAATAAATTATGAAAACAAAAGCCCTTAGCAAAATATAATTGCTATACGTAATGGAATTTAATAAAATACAAATCCACTGAAAGCATATATTTTTATTTGAAGCTCTGCTCCTAAATACATATAACAATATGTAGTAAGTATAACAAACATTGTATAATATTAAAAATTAAAAAAACACCTTTATTAATGACCATGATGATAAATTCGAAGATATTGTTGTCAAAATACGTAACAATAGATCTCGAAAAACCAAAAAAAATATCACACAAACCTTATAATAATCTAATAAAATTCAAAAAAAAACAAGCAGCAGTAAGAGAGAATCCGACCATAATAGCTCAGAAATACGAGCCATTAAAACAAAACAAACTCATGCGCCGTATCTCAAGAATATCTAAAAATATTAGTGCACCCTATTGACTAGGCGGATGCGTATGATTTTCATTAATTCGCATAATTTTCCCGTTCGCATCCAACTTCACACTACATCTGCAGTTCGCCGTGATCCTCCTTGAACAGTAGTAGGTATACTTTGCGTGATTATTGTGAGAATATGTGTACCCTTTTCGAACGAGCAGATTCTTGCCTCGAAGAGTGGGTACGAAAATGTAGCCTCTTCCTGAAAACAATCGTGAAAAATATTTATACAGCAGATTGACACATTAAAATTGAAAGAACCTGTATCTCTGATAATGATTAGACTGAAGAGATTCTCACTAATATTGTAAATGTTATAGTGTTAGTTTATTTGCTTCTAACTGAATCAGGATTCAAAGGCTTTAAAGATCGGTAGATCGGTACGATCCTGCCCCCATACCATCTTATAGCAGGATTACTTCAATAATACTTTGCTATTTCGTACTATGACGACCTTAAAGTAAGCTTATTAAGGACGTTATGGTACGAAATAATATGTATTATTGAAGTAATCCTGCTATAAGAGTTCATGGTAAGGGGGCTGTAGTCACGTTTAATCATGGGAAAATAGAGTTCTCAAGGGAAACTTTGAAAACTACGGACAATGTCACTACTCTACATAATACGCTAGTCAAAAAGTAAAATGAATTATATATTACTTAGGATGAAAATTGAAATTGAAGTTGATTAGGTCGATGCGTATGGTTTTCAATAATTCGCATAATTTCCCCATTCGAATCCAACTTCACACTGCACTTGCAGTTCGCCGTGACTCTCCTTGAACAGTAGTAGGTATATTTTGCGTGATTATTATGCGAATATGTGTAGCCATTGCGTACTAGCAGATGTTTGCCTCGAAGAGTTGGTACTAAAACATAGCCCCTTCCTGAAAATAATGGTGGACGTTGTGGTGACAATTAAAGAACCAACATAATGAATGTATAGGAGGAAAACTAAAAAAAACACAAGGTATAATTTTTAATTTGCATGGCATTTTATTATCAATGATATTAGGGTTAGTTTTCAATAACGTCGTCAATGCTACCGTGCTAGGTACTTATCGATAGAACTAAAAAATAGATAGGTACAGCTACATGTTTTAATGTACGTAATTTCTCGTTTAGAGGTTCCTCCGCCTTATTTTTTGTCGTGTTTGATACTGAACCAGCCCGTCCACAATTTGAATTGAAGTTTTTTTTTAATATCAGGCCGCAGATAATTTAACTACGAGGATAGCGAATAAAGGTGAATTAAAGTTAGTTCACGATTTAAGCATATGTGCCCTTTCTAACTTTTTTTGACCGTTGTACGAAATGCCGGTTTAGGGAAGTGATATTAAACAGCATGTTTTAACGAACCTAATATAACAGTGCTTTAGAATCGGAGAGTATTTAGGTACTTATCTATTTTATATTTTGATTCGGAAGGAAAATAAGTCGATACTGGCAGCTTCGGTGTCCGTGTATAGCCGGCCTTACATACACCGTACGTGCGTTTCGTACGGGAACAGTCATACTATGCCATATTATGTTTGATATTTTAACGTTAAGCGCCGCCTCTCTTAAAAAAGTAATATTATGACAGGCCCTTAAAGTTAATGCGAACAAACACTTAGCTATTAGAACTTCACATACGTTCCGTCTTTTGTTTCTATGTAATTAGGAGGTAGATGGTTGTGTTCTTCGACTGCCTTTACAATGTTTCCTTTAGAATCCAAATTGATTCTAGCTTTACATTTAGCGAAAGTTTTAGAACAATAGTAATTGTATTTTGAGTGGTTGCTCATATAAAAGGTAAAGCCGTTGAGCAGCAGTAGTCGTCCACGTGAAGTCTGTATAAATTTGTAAAGGAGCCCTGTAAGAAGGTTAATGACAATTAAAAACATTAAATTTGCTACTTTTTTTAAGACATCTAACTATAGATTATAAGAAAAAAGTTATATGAGTATTCTGCACTTTTATGCTTACACGCTGCGTTTACCGCAGCGTGTCGGGGCGGGCCGCAGCGCAGTGCAAAATGCTTACTAATAATAATGTGCTACATTAGTGACGGGCCGGGTCGCAGCGCATTGACGGATTATGAGTACAGTGTACTGCCAGATATCGTAATATGAACACGGGCGCGCGTGCACTCCAATCCGATTGCTATAGCATACTGTGTCGGGGCGCAGCGGGGCGAGCGGGCTGCATCGCAATAATGCGAGCCGCTGCGGCCCGACAAAGTGTGCGATAGTTCATACAAATTGTATTAAAGCGATTTGATGCGGCCCGGCAAAATAATAAAAATGTATGACGTTTCGGCAGGCTAAATCTCTACTCTTATCGGGTTATATTTTGCTGGCAAGTGACCCTAAGAAAATTGAATATTGTTAAAGTTAAAAATATCTACCGGCTTCCACTTACGCCGAGTCACGCCTGTGTCAAAAATAGTTTTGTAATATAATAAATAATATCTAATAATATCTCTCAATAGTGGCTACAATACTGCGACATGAGCCAACTAGCGCCGCCAATCTTAAAAAAATCATATCTTCCAATATAATCAATTTTATGTGCCAGAAACGGCCGTTTTTCGCAATTATGTGAACTACAACTTACCTACATTGCATCACGTTACAAATAAGCATTTACAAAATAATATTTATAGCAATAAACAATGTGAACGTAGCTTTTTTAATAAAATTGAATATATTGGAAGATATGATTTTTTTAAGATTGACGGCGCTAGTTGGCTCATGGAAGGCTCTTAAAATCCGTCATTCTCCGCATTAGATTTTATTTAAATAATTACCGTAGCGTTTTTTCTCGCATGTATGCTTTATTGATTACTATAATTTTAATATTTAATAAATAGACATGAATTACCAGTTCAAAATGCATCAGAAGAGAAAAGTCGTATTTGAGGATTTAGGTAAATATGTTATGACTACGTTTAATTAGAATAGTAAAATATTTGTGACGACAGAACATACAAAATAACACGAATAAATTATTCTAATATGTGCAATTTTTATTTTCCAACAGTAATAATACCTACTTACATAAGAAATGCAAATAAAAATAGTTTTAAGTTTACACGGAAGTCATTATTGAAAGATAACGTACAAATCAACTGCAGTTTAAAAACAATATTAACTTTCAATTCTCAATCGAAACGTAAAGGTACTTTGGTGACCTCATAAAATTTTCAAAAATGTGTTGACGTACAGAAATGTACACAACGTGCTTGCATTAAAGAGATTTGACTTTGAGGCAAACGGTCAGCCCGCAAAGTATTTGCTTAATTTTGGGCTGAGGGCGCGTACAACGTCACGGCACGGCACGGCGTGTCACGGCGTCTGCCGGCCCCGTCTACCGGTGCACAATGTCGGACGGCGCCGGTCACAGGCGGACAGCGTTCGTGCCGGAGGACGGCGCCGTCAACAGGGACAGTGCACTGCGCTGACGTGCGCCGGCGGACGCCGCGTCGTGACGTTGTGCGTTCGCCCTTAGGTGTGATTCTGTCGTCGAAATGTAAACGCGAATGTCACTAGTGTACCTAAGAGCGAGATCATGCGACATTCGAGAATCATTACAAAGTGCCCAATCGAAAAGTCAAAACTACCTATATAAACACCTCTTTGCTATGTTAATGATTATTATACATGTATATGTAATACATACGTATTAATTAATGATACATATAAGTAGTTGGAAGTTCCTTATATTATGTACTTATGTTTATAATATATTTAATTCTAGTGACTGCAAATTCTTGACTTTATAGATTCTAAAAACATTTTCGTCGTTTATTATTTTATTGTACCTACACGAAACACATTTACATTAGTGAGAGGGCGAATGGATGTACACAGGCGTGCTTATCTTTTAGGAGATATTTCTTCCAGCAAACCCTAGTTAATTAAAAAACATACATAGGTAGTAGACATACAGGCTTACGTGCACAAAATGGAATATCTATATTAAAGAAGAATATTTTAAAGAATGTCCTTGTTCTTAACGATCACAATACTGTAGTCTTCTTCATCTGATTCCTGATACGATATGAACTGTTCCAGATGATTTTTCTTGAAATGGTAAAATAGTATTTCCTGATCGTCATCGGGACAAACAATTACATCTCTGCAAGTTTTGCATTTGTACTGACCATCTTCTACAACGTCGAAGTAATACTGTTTGAAGCTTACAGGAACTTTTTCTGAAACGAAGTTGCACTGGTTTAGTTAAATAGAAGACAAACACATTGATGTAGGCAGCAGTAAGTGTTCTTAAAAAGGTGAACGGTGACGAAACAGCGCACACGGATAAAATTATTGTGTGTACTAAACTCGTTCGCGCTCGCACCAATTAAAATTAAAATAGCCCCCCTAGCCAAGTGAAATTTATGGCCGCCACACACGCTACGGTCTACCGGAGAGGTATACCTGCACGCACAGATATACCGGTTACACACAGTTAGACCGGAGCGTATATGGGAACAGCAGAGCTAGTATGCACTGGGGAGGTATGAGCGTGGCGGTGTGTACGAGGCGTCGCCGCCTAAATGAGGGCCCGGGCTTCAGATCAGTTAATAAGAGAGATTGGGAAAGGGGGCGTGGTCGGATCGCCGCGATATTATTCCTATACCCTGATCTGAGGCCTGGGCCCACGGACGCAGTGCGCGAACCGCACGGCGCCCGAGTGGCTCGAGGCCTAGGAGGAAGGTGATGGATGAAGAATTGTTGGCTATTACAGCCCACATTGGGGAGTGCTCGGGGCGCAAGTCGGGTCGCGGATGTATCGCAGTTCCCGTGGCTTTGCAACAATGGCACGAGGTGGAACACCCCACGAAGTTTAGTCGGGCTCGCCGCCCTGAAGGGCATAATTAACACGCTCCTCCGGGCGTGGTGGTACAAGTTAACATGTTTTACCTGGGACAAAAAGGGCTAGTATGCGCTCGAGTATCTGTACAGGTGAACCTCTCCGGTAAACCGTAGCGTGTATTACTTTCGTTACGCTAGCAGAATATAAAGAAAAATATATATACATATATGGGTCAATCCCATATATGTACCTATATTTTTAATGGCTTATTATTATTATTCTCTTGCCAATCTCATAATATCATTCTTTTCAATCTACTAGCGTTAACAGCGGTACACCGCTTCTTATCTTAAAAATAATATATTCCTTTAAAATATCAATACACTTACTTTCTCCGAATACGTATTTCATCATGATCTTATATTGATTCTTATGTGTCCTTTGAATATGGCGCTTCAGATTTCCAATACTACTTGGAAATATAGCTATACGCTTCTTGCAAGTCAAACACTCGTACACGTGGTTCTCTTCTATGGCATCAAAGAAATTCCATATGGGATTCTTAGCTTTTGCTGAAAATATGCAAATTGTATATAAGTTCAGAAAGTAATTTAAATCAATCCACTTCATTACACAATTAACAAATACGGTACAAGAAGCTAGTAAGTACGTACCTATTAAGAAGCTTTAAAAAATCATTTTATATTTTTAGCGTGAAACCATGCTGTGTAAAGTACCTATGACGGATTCATTTCATTATCTATACAGAAAAAAACATTCAATGCAGTTTTAATTGCATAGTTTGTTAGTCTAATTAGATTACTAATAAGAACAATATTAACATTCTTAATCTAGTTAAAGTGCAAAATAGTAATATGTAATTTCATACTCACATTTTCCTATAACAGGCCTCTGACAAAGAATTTTAATTTTCTCTTCGAATTTTGGATCTTCCTCAGATAGAACCCCAATTTCTTCAGTATTATCTAGACTATCATCGTCTTCCCCTTCAATTATTATTTCTGTTACTCCTGTGTCCTCACCGCCATTTTCCTCGTCAGGATTCAGACCTTTATTCACAGCACTCCTTCGAGCCTTTAACGATTTTTTAGCTCTATCTATGTATTCATCCAAGAAAACTTCCGCATCTGTAAGATCTCCTGCGTCTTCGTCATTATCTGCGGTTACAGTTTCTTTGTAGAAAACATAAGGATGTTTAGTGTTTATGTGACGTTTCATGTTACCGAATGAGCCGTACAAGCTTAGTGTTATATTACAGAGTCTGCATTTGTATCTGTTGTCGCCAACTTGGTCGCAATATTTCTTCGTCCAAATATTGCCTCTCCGCGGTTTATTAATTATACGATTACCTTCGGACAGAAACGGTCAATTAAGTTTTAAAAAATTCTTCTTCAATATACCTAATTAGTTTCTATAATATAATTTGAGCTAGCTATTCATATAAATACTGGTGGTTGTTTTTCTTATAAGTAAGCAGGTGTGAAAAAACTATATTTAAAAATAATATAGGTACTTTAAAAAAGCTTTGCTTTATTGTTGATTACAAACATATTTGTCATGTGTCGATTTTATTTAGGACATTCATGCAAGATGTATCAAACTTGTTAATCTGATGTATGAAATAAATACTTACTTACGCGACTATCAATATCATATAAATCATCAAATGATGAGATTGCAGATTTTAAGGGCCACTTGAGCCTAGAAGGGTTATATTGACCCGGGTCAAATAAAAAAAATGTATGGCGTTTCGGCAAACTAAATCTCTACTCTTCGGGTTATATTTTGGTGCAAGTGACTCCAAGAAAATTAAATATTGTTAAAATTAAAAATATCTACCGGCTTCCACTCACGCCGAGTCACGCTTATGTCATAATAGTTTTATCTATAATATATATTAAGTATTTATTTTTAATATATAAAAAGACATGAATTACCAGTTCAAAAGGCATCAGAAGGGAAAAGTCAATTAATAATACGTGCAATTTTATTTTCCACCAGTAATACCTACTTACATAAGAAATGCAAATAAAAATAGTTTAAGTTTATACGGAAGTCTTTATTGAAAGATAACATACAAATAAACTGAAGTTTAAAAACAATATTAACTTTCAATCAAAGTCTCAATCGAAACGTAAAATTGTTTCAATTGAGTCTTTTTTCTTTTGTAATAGGGTCTTCAATTGTCTCGATTTCACTTTTGTGCCAAAAATGCAACATACAAGTAAGTAAAAATATGTTAAAGTAACTTAGTTTATAAAAAGAAACAATAAAATATACCTACCTAGATTGAGGTAGGTAGGTACTTAATTGGTATTTCAAATGCAGCTTAGGTATAAAACCAAATAATACTCTCAAATATAATATAATATAGGTATTAGTACCTATTAAATAAAATTGTAAAGTAAAAATAAGTGTTGTCAAAAATATTTAAAAAACTGAGTTAAACCTATGTACAAAATGTACTAAAAAATAGGGTCAGGAGTCCGAAAAAAAGGTTCCGATAATACTCGGAACTAACACTAAATTCTATACAAATAATTATAATTGTCCTATTATTGTAGCACATCTTCTAGACATTGATTTATCTAATCAATGTAGAGTTTATCTAAGAAGAGTTTATCAATATCAATGTGCAAAGCATTGAAATGTAATAATGATGGTGCAAAGTTTTCAAATTGAGATTTCAATACTCTTACATACTAAAAGCGTGTTTCAATCGTTCATTTTCACGTGCAAAACAGCATATTTGGGTGGATCGTGAATATGGTTCGTATTGGATTCCACAATCTCCCCATTTGGTCCCAACTTGATGCGAGCTCGACATTTGGAATTCTTTCTTGAGCAGTAGTAGTTGCGGGACATTCTGCTTTGCGAATAAGTGTAACCACCGAGCATAAGCAAATTCTTTCCTTTTCCAGTAGATATGAATTTATAACCATGAACTCCTAAATTACCTGAAATTATGTGTATTATTGGAATCTGATTATAATTGCTAAGACGCATGCAAGGGGATATTGGCTTAAAAGTGATTAAAACAAAAGAGTCAGATTCAGATTTATTTATTCACAAATTACCTATTACATATCATTTAAGTACATTAATATAGTCACAAATTTGGACTTACTTTCGCCATTCGATCTTTCATATATTAGTTTACCCGCATTGCCATAATTTCTGTATGCTTGACTATAAACTAGAAAAGAAGACATTTTTACATTATATCTTATATTTTTATATAATAACCATCTTTTGTTATTCTGTACATAATTGGTTCATGTTCATGGCAATTATTTGCTCTTTCTATCTTACCATTAGAATCTAATTTAATATTTGCTTTACATCCCAAACTTTTCTTTGAACAATAATAACTAGTAGAATTGTTTCTTTGAGAATATGTATAGTTTTTCCACATAAGCAAAGGTTTCTTCCCTGTCGGAGTTTTAATGAACTTGTGAGCATAGTTGAGTTCTGAAAAAATATGTAAATAAATAATTTTATAAAATAAAAGTCTTTTAAATGTTAATAATAAATCGACTTTAACATTATGCATACATAAATCAAGGCTTTTTCAGTAGATGAAGATGATTGACATAAGTGTGGTAAATGAATGTTTGTCGGTTATACCTGTTGTTTTGATTTGATTTTATACCATAATCTGGCTAAGAGATAATCTAAAGAAACTCCATACATATATTGAAAACCCATAGCCATGTTCAATAAAAGCACATAAGCCTTATGTGCTTTTATTGAACTTAAATACAATAAAAGCACATAAACCTTATGTGCTTTTATTGAACTTGCCTTGTACTTTTATTGAAATATAATAAAATATGGTACATTATGTCTGCTAAGGAAGTATAAGCGCCAAAATTCTTACTTAAGAATTGAATTCGCGTTTCATAAATAAAATAAGTAGTGTAATATCAATATTCCATAACTTTCAGAAACAACCATTTATTATTAAAAACTAAAAACTACCTTCTTGACAATGTTAATACAAAAATACAAGGCCCTTGCAAAAACACCATATATGGGAATAAATTGCACTAAGATCAAAGATGTACCTGGTATAAGTCATATATAAAACTCATTCAATAATAAACTAGATAGGTAGTAAATTTGAAAACCAGAAATAGTAATAGCTAATTTGTAGACAGTTCTACTATTACAGCCCGGATAGAGAGGGTATTACCTCAAGGCCCACACTTCCCCGAGGTTAGGGGTAAAAATCGGTGAAGACCCTGTCGGCATCCAAGTGTGAAATGTTCATAAAGAATTTTTTATCTAATATACCATTAACAAGAATAATACCACTAAATTAGTCATCGCCACTCCGTCTGTCTGCACTGACCCTTAGTCCATGCAAGTCCGACATAACCCTTCACTACCCCGGGGCGTCAGGTATGCATATGCATTTACCCACAGAAAAAAGGTTGTAGTCAAGAATATCTTATATTCTCATAAAATAACCAGCACTTGTTATTGTGTACCTAGGTGGCTCATGTTCATGGAAACTATTATCTTTTTCTATCCTACCATCAGAATCGAATTTAACATTTGCTTTGCATCCAGCACTTTTCTTTGAACAGTAATATGTAGAAGAATTCTTTTGTTGAGAATATGTATAGTTCTTCCAAATAAGCAAAGGTTTCTTCCCTGCCAAAGTTTTAACAAACTTGTAATCATGTTTGAGTTCTGAAAAGATATGTAAATAAATAGTTTTATAAAAAATAGTACCTAAACCGAGGCCCAAATCAAGTGTCTTATTTTGTAAACAAAAACTACCCTCCCCCACTAACATTTTAAGCTATTCTGTGGTTATTGCATAGTTATTTATACATTATTAGATCGGATTACTTTATTTTCACAATGATTAACAAATTCAATCAATCAGTTTCTTCAGTTTTACATAACAACAGGTAATTAGATGATCATATTTGTTTACAAAATAAGACACTTGATTTGGGCTGCGATATAGTGTCTTTCTTAACATGTTCTCATGTTCCCCAATAATTAAATTGGCATTTACCTAGGTAATACATACATATAATTATGCCTTCAACAGTAGAGGAAGATGGTCAATAACTAAAATATGCTGTGAATATTGTTACTGAATGCTCCTTGGTCATGCCTGTTATTTTGATTCCAATTTATACCATCATCTGGTTAAGGGAAAATCTAAAGAAACTCCATCCATACATTGAAAACCCAGAGATAAGTTCAATAAAAGCCAAGTTCATATATTTATCATATTTTAATTCACATGAAATCAGTATATTTCACAAAGTACTTAAAAATTAATTTCCTACAAGATATATTATAAATCGTATATACGCTACATAAAGCGGTCAGGTACATAAAAGTTCCATAACATTCAAAAACATAAACAACAAATTAGATGTTAAGTAATTATAACCTTCCTGACTATGTTTTTATGACGATACAATACCTTAGCAAAGACACCATATGTAAATAAACTGCAAAAGAAATTTTAAAACTATTGTGCGTTCTTAATGGTGTTGCTAAAACCTACCACATCCAAGTCAACTCAATGTCAATATGATTCTAAAATTATTTATTTTCAGTAAGCCTGAAATATAATATATTGTTTTCCCTCAAGTTCAAGGGGTACCTTAAATACATAAACAACCGCCGTTTCTCAATTTAAAAAACAATCAAGTAACAAGTTTGGTTAAAACACCTACTTTGGTTTATTGTTAGTTTAAGGTTGTACTTACCGGGTTCCCGCCTGATACCACGACCTGTCGATATTTTCCTGAAGCACTGCACCTCCACAAATTGACACACTAAACAATTATATCTTTAAATCATAATAAACGTATTAGTTAACTTTAAAAACAAAGTGTAAACCACTGAACACTTTTGAGGTTATAATCAATTTATTCAATATCACAAATTCACTGCACATAATGTTAGTAGATTTTTGTCCAATATTTACACGAAATGCAACCAAATTATGCATTTTTTCATAAATAAATACCGAAAATAGGCGCAGAATACATTCTAAACTGCCAAATGACACTGTCAAAATGTTTACTAAACTACTTTTGCTTTTGTTAAAAAGCAAAGGAACCTAATTATTCAGCCCAGTCAAAAGGCGTGATCGCCACGCAGTCGTTGCGTGTAAAGAGTGCTTTCAGCCAACCACATTTTTTACGTTCCTTGCATGATTCCTTCAATTTCATTAAAAGCGATAAACTTGCTGTTTTGAAATCAGCTGATCGATTTTTATTGGCTATAATTAAAAAAATGCTCCGTCTCGGTCCGTCTGCTAACTAAATAAGTTTTGGTCAACTTCGAAATATATTTTTTCAGCAAAGAAAATGAAATACTTACTGATGTTTTAGTAGTCGACAAAAATAACTGTATTGAACCGCATGTAATATGACATTGGAAAGTCTTAAAATTTTGGTATTTAATAGGAAATTAAATAGTCTAATTACAATCTGTAGCAATAGAGCAAGATCAGCATATGATGTAAGTAGTAATTCGGTTCTGGGGGCTGAGCCGCGTCGATTTTTACTAGCCGTCTGGGGTTCTGGGGGCTAGCGGGCTGGCCTTTTTTGCCCTGTAAAACCTGCGCGAACGAAATTTTTGTACTAATTTTCGCCAATAAACTGACATTGACAGCTAGTAAAAATCAGTAAAAATCGACGCGCACCCATCCTATTTAGGAGAGCGTGGTATTGATCTCCAATAAACAACTATATACACAGTCTGCCTTCTAAAATGTCCGAGCGCAAAGAAGGTTCAAACGGATGGAAGACCCTCATATGCTTTATTGTACATTATTTGAACATTAACAACGGACCCTTATTTGGGCGTTTTTTAAATTGTTTTAGTGAGACCTTTGTGAATCTAGTTGTTTATAGGAGATCAATGGGCGTGGCGTAACAATTTTCTTTGATAAATCGGTTACCAAAACATGTTAAGGTGTTACAAAACACCGTCGCATCGGACGCGGCTTAAAGCTGGGCCCGAAGTTTTTGTGCTCTTATCAAGATTTCCTTGAGTGACTCAATAATGGCGTGGATGGTCGAGTTATTTCGTTTAGGGGTCTGGGAGGGTTGTGCGTAGGTTTAGGTGAGGTTATCTTAGTATATGTAGGTATTTATAAGATTTCAGACATTCTATTAACTTCAGACTAGGCTGTATGCCCAAGTTGGCCTTGCCTTTCTATCAGGGTAGAATTTACCAAAAAAAATCGACGCTAGAAATTCTAACCTATATATTTTTGTTTATTTTTGTGTTTATTATCTTGTTATTCACTTCACAATATCCTACGAAAAACAGATAATGTGTTAGTGATTGAAGTGTTACTTTAAGCCTCTTGAATATTCGTATAAATAAAATGTGCTATACTGGCCTTTTTTGTATGGGAAATAAAACGTAGTGTCTTTGTTTGTGAACTGTTATTTAGTTGGTTTTTGATAACTTTAAAAGTGTTAGTGAACTATTACAAGTGATCTAAGTCTATTTTTGGTGATTGTAAATGATCGGAAACGTAATATTGTAGATTAAACTAGTAAATAAGCGTTTGTCCTTCAAATACTTGTGTGAATTGAACATGTACTGGTCATTTTGAGAGGTAAGCATAGAAATTAGAACGTATTGTTCAAATTATCTCACGAAATCCTACAAAAGGAGACTAAGTACCTATCTACTATGTACTGCAGTAAACCCATTTGAAACAGATCTTGCGTTGTATGTATGTTTAGCGAGTGTATGTATGTTTTTATCAAAATCATCATGTCCTACTTCCCACTAATATTATAGAAGCGAAAGTTTTAGTATTTGGATGACCATATATTCTGTGACGATACATATGTGATTTTTGAGTTGGAAAGTGGGTTTTATAATAGATTGTATCGCTCACAGCCGTTGTTCGTTCCCTGTCTGAAATATTTTTTTAATTATATTTTTGTATCTTAAGTTAGTTTATTTGCTTACAGGTAAGTCACAGACCGGGCAGATCATTGGTAAGTGTTTGACATGATTTTTAGTCAACTTAATCGGTAATACATATTGTGAATTTTTTTGATTGTGTATATTTATAGTTTACTATTGATTAATACGTATTTTAATGTGGTTTGTTTTATTTTGACAGGTTCACATGACATTGTTATTAATATTATATCTGAATAGTTTGATAAAAATTTGGCAATTTTCTATATACTGCTTATATGAACCTACCTTATAAAACAAACTGTAGATGCTGTTGATTTAAGGTGGATTGATTGAAATTTAACATAAGTATAAAATTCCATGGAAAGTAACTTTTAATACTCCTGTAACAGTTCTAAAAGTAATGCCATGCTTTATGAAGCTTTGCTGTGGGAAAGGAAGGCAACATTTTAAGTGTGTCAGATTTAGTTTAATTTTAAAGAACACAAGCCAAAATTACTACCTATGAAAATATGTAAAAGCTACCGAAGAACAGTTTATTATGCCAAGGAAGAGGCACAAAACATCGAACTCCATTGTCAATGCCAATTGATAATTTTCTTTAAATGAACAAAAAGATTACCTGTTTTATTAAAGCACTGTAACAATAATAAAAACTTAAAACGGTAACAGTGGTAAGGTAATAACAGTTTGATGAATGCTATTGATTTCTGCAATACCGTCACCATGGTATGTGCAAGTTTTTGTGTTGTTTTAATCAGTAAATGGATATCAATTAAGAAAATACTAGTATGTATATAAAATTATGCGCAGAATAAAATTTAATAAGACTGGTAGCCTTTTTAAATTTTATTCTGCGCATAATATATATATATTTAGAAAAAAATAATTGATTATGCGCATAATTTGAAGCAGCTCCAAGGTTGGACTCCTGCCCTGTGAAATATTCTTCTTTCTCTTTTTACCCGACGCAAGAAGTTTTGGGTTAGGGTTTGGGTTATAATATGTTATATTTAGGCACTTCACAACTCTTTACATCCTTTGTATGGACACGGGTTGTGATAATTATATGTGTGAAGTGTATGATGTCACCGCCGTCATATGTTTACTAATGAAACTCTTCCTTACCTTACAGACGCCCTCATAATACCTTCAAGACATAAAAATGGCAACGGAATGTTATATTACCGAGGCTACACATATGCTTGGCGGAATAATTTAAAACACGGAACGTACTGGACATGCTCCAGCCATCACAAAAAGGGCTGCAAAGCTAACATACGTACAGATGAAAGACAAAAACCCTTTACTGTTACAAAAATGCATCCGGTTCACAATCATGCTCCATCAAAATATAAGGTGCCCAAGGACGTTCAATATATTATATAATAAAAAAATTGAAGTATTTGCTTTGAGGTGAATCTTAAATTAAGTTTTTTCTAATGTTCTATACAAACTTCACAGCATTTAAGAACCGTTGACATTATTTTTCATTTAGAGAACATTTATTATATCAGTTTGATTTAAGCATTTTCAGTATGTTGGAAGAACTGGAGGGATGTGTGTGAATTTATGTAAAATAGACAATAAAAAATTATTCATAAAGAGTACACTTTATCCAGTTTCATACACTATGTTTGTTTTTTGTACTTAGTAGTTATTTATTATGTTTTTATTTGTGTTATGTTTAGAACTTTTTAGGCTAAGGGTCACCTTACCACTGATTTATGTTAAAAAAGGTTATCTTGAGCCTGGTTGGAGCTAGGATCCATAATAAGTACAGGGATTTTAAAGTTGAGTAATTTAGTGTAATGTTTGACAAATCAATTTTTTTGTTTTAGAAACAGAATCACAATCATAGTTAGATATATAAATTATGCAATTTAAAAAGTGTTATTATTGTAATTGAATATTTTTATAATATAAACTAACAATATTTTTGGATATTTATATCTGCAGTGTTTTATTCTTCTTCTTCAGCATACAGCAGCCCACTCCTGGGCATATGCCTCTCCATGAATCCTCCATGTGGCCCTATCCCAAATTTGTCTGGTCTACACCGAGCCAGCAACCTTCTTTATGTCGTCGGACCATCTGGCCGGTGGTCTGCCCACGCTTCTTCTACCCGTCCGGGGTCCTCCACATTAGAACGCACTTACTCCATCGTTTCGGCGACAGAGGTCCCCCCCCCCCCCCCCCCCCCCCGTCCCATTTCAATTTTGCCACTCGTTTGCCGATGTCGGTGAAACGAGTCCGTAGGCGTATGGTCTCATTTCTCACTCTCATAAGTCATAAGTGCTCACGCTGAGTTCGTGCTCAAAATTGTCTCAGGGGTCAAGAAGTGGAATGTGGATCTTGATTTCCAACACCAAATGCCACTGCTCTCTACCAGACGGACGACTGAAGCTCTCGCATCAACAAGGGTGAAGTAATAACCAAAAATGACCACTACGAAACTGTGTGACGTGTGACGAAACCTGGAAGAAACCCGTAATTCTCCAATTTTTCTAGAATTAGTAGTTACAGGTGCGCTCGCTGCGGCATGCTTACCCTAAGCCTTCCTTAGGTATTTTTTTATATAACAATCCATGGAACTTATATTTCGGTGTTTGACCGAAGGCGTTGGTCAAACCTAGGATAGACTAGTCAATCCGCGGATGGACTTTCATGTCGGCCTTTGACTATAACACTTAAATTGTGTCAAATTGAAAACGATTACGAAAACCATGAAAGTCACAATCGATACCGGAAACTACGAAATCCAGAGAAATTAGAGATTTACTGGTTTCAAGTTTCGTCACACCAGCGCCATCTAGTTTGCTTTGGCCATTTTCTGTTTTCTCTTCGTGGAGCTTTAATACTAGTAGCGGCAAAACGATAAACTGTCTCATACATGTCGAATTCTCTGTTGTTACAGAGGTTCACTTCATAACGTCGAAGAAAGGAAACAAATTGCTTGTCTATGAACACTATACGTACGCAATAAACTGCAGGAGCAAACACAAAAC
Organism: Tachystola acroxantha; assembly: GCA_963506565.1. Lineage (NCBI taxonomy): Eukaryota > Metazoa > Arthropoda > Insecta > Lepidoptera > Oecophoridae > Tachystola > Tachystola acroxantha. Next base: position 11,122,745 of record OY735879.1, read on the forward strand.
TAGCTGGGCCTGTTCCTCAAGGTGTTCCAAGAAATGTGGTGCTCAAATCATTGTGACAGATAAAAATGAACTATTGGTTATAAACGATGCGCACACGCACTCCCCACCAGTATTCTATATGAACGAAGAAGGAGAATACGTAAGGGTTAACGATAAACGTCTTAGCCAAATGAATATATTAAAAGAAGAAGATGTGATTACAATGAATCAAGATTTGGATAACGAATAAGAGTAACTTGCTGAGGTTAACTGGCAATTTTTAAATTACCTAGGTGTTTTATTAGAACATTTTAATGGCATAATACTAAATTGATATAATTATATGTATAGTGAGTGATTGGTATAAATTGTAACAAATAAACCTCTGATTATTAATTCTTCGTTTATTATGACAGCCCTTGCGAGTTCAGTTTAGACGTACACTCAACATGATATCAATGGTAACATTTTAAGGATGATTTTAATTCTTATGGCGAATATAAATAAGAACTGTATATAGTCCAAAATGTTACACGTGTGACGTGACGTAATTTAGACTTTAATTTTTTTTAAATATTGTGATAAAATACAATTACAATGTCAAACTTAAAACTGAAATATCTGTTAAACCTTCGTCAGTCAAATAACCCGCCCCTTGTCATACCCGGCGCAAAGGTACCCATAACGCTAACGTTACCACGCTGTATAGCTATGGCTAACCTTTGCACCAGGTAGGACCCGGAGCGAGAGTCACAACCCCGATTTAGATTCGACTTTTTATATTTCTTTTATTCAGACGTTGGACCACCACTGAGACTGAGGAAAGGTCTCCTACACAGACATATTAATTAATATGAAATACAATTATTTAAGTATTTTATTTATGCTGCACAACCATTGATCTCCTATAAACAACTAGATACACAGTCTGCCTTCTAAAAATGTCCGAGCGCAAAGAAGTTGAAGTTGAACGGATTAATGGAGTCTCATTTGCTTTATTGGACATTATTTGAACGTTAACAAAGGACCCTTATTTGGACGTTTTTTAAATTGTTTTAGTGTATCGTATCTATTTGTATATAGGAGATCAATGTGCAGCAGAGCACAGCACAGCCTTTTCAAGAGACTGTTTTTCATATAAATAAAATATATTTCAGTCTAAATATTTGTCGATAAACATGTTAAGCAATTATTCCATTGTATTATTATTTATATATTTTTTGAAATTAACACTTTCTTTCAGCTTTTCTCATGAAGTCTACCCGAGGAGGACGGCCGAAACTTGTGTACCAAAATTACACATACAATATGAGTTACTTCTCCAAGCGAGATATTGTCGTTAAATGGTACTGTTCGTCGAGAAACTCCAGGAAATGTAGAGTGAATGTTGTTACTGACTTAAATAATAGAGTTATTAGCTTAATAGGGCAACATACACATGGTACTAGATGTTTTAATAAATTTTATGATTTTTAATCACCTTGACGTTTACAATTTTGTTATCCCTTTAACCGTATTTAATTTATAACTCTTCATTTAGCTATACCTCTTAACTCTATTTTATACTCCTGAAGCTATAGTAAATCTATTATTTATTTATTTGTGCAATCTATATCAAGTATTTGCAGTCAGCCTTATCGAAATAATACTATAAAGTGCACAATTTTTTAATGACTACCTACCTATTTTAAATGTATTTAAATTTTTATTAAATCTCTTTGTTCTGGTTCATTATTATTTTTGTTTTTAATAATTTTTGCATGGTTCCTAATTAATTATATATAAAGTAGACATATATTAAATACATGCAAACATAATACAGTATAGTAGGATTATCCTATGAATGATCTCATTATTTATGTTTATAGGCTCGATTTATGGTTACCTACTTGTAGTGTACTAGGTAGGTAGGTAGTATATGTTTATTAAGTATATAGAAATTTAGACGAAGTCAATCAGATGGGTAAATAAAGTTTTACTTATAGTACAGTTTTTAAATTAGCAGTATACCTGGATACTTCAAACTGGGATACGCTTACTATTACGAAGGATTTGTATGTACTTGAATATTTAAACAAAAGATTGGTTTTCCCATTGGGTGTTTACTTTTATATATAAGTATCCTCAACTCCCCTTGTCTATTTTATTTCTAATATTATTGTGATTGATTATGGATAATGTATTTCTATACAAATTTTTCCAGGGCCAGTGTTAATAAAATCTGGTAAGAAGAGGTACCTGCTTCTTTTCAAAAGCTACACATTCTCTAAATGCACAAAGTCGAAGAAAGGAGTCGTATGGAAATGCACAGCCAGTAAAACAGATGACTGCAAAGCATTGTTAACAACAGATGACAATTTGAAAATTGTCGTGAAAAAAGGAGAGCATTTACATAAACGACCTGAACGTGAATCTAAACCTAATCACGTTTATTTTACCACACAATAATACACACATTGGGTAGTTGACTAAATTGAATGGTTTACTGGCATTTTGAAATTAATAGAAAGACGAAAATATTGGAATCATGACGTCATAATAATCATAATCATAAATTATTTATTTGCATGAATACAATGTGATACAACGTGAAAATCTAGTGGTTGTTTTCCTGCACCGAGATGTAATCAGTCTCTGTAGTATTATCGATTTATTAATGTAAAAAAATTCTAAAATAAGAAATGTCAATTTAAATTGTGAAAAACTGAACTCGTACAAAAGACATATAGACATACATTCCCTGTAAACAAGAGACTTATATTAATAGTTCATCGCCTACTGCTCACACCGCCGCCGGTGCGGCGAGTACTCGCTCAGCGATGAACTATAAATATTATGTCGCCGAGCAATTACTATCGCTGTGTCTCTTTTGTTTACACGGAATGTACTATCTATTGTACGTATCTTGCGCGAAAAAATGGCCCATGGTTACTCGCCGGCGGTCTATAGCCGAGCTACTAAACTATCACTCGCTGCTCGCCAACTTGTTTATAGTTTATAGCTTTACTCGCTCATCGCCGGCGGTGGGTCAACTGCCAATAAGTCTGGTGTTCGTCGACATATCAGATTTATATTTAGTATGTCATGTGAATTGATTATTGCAATACAAATATAGTCTAATACCCGATTTTACAATACATTGTAATTTTAATATTAGTGTAGTGTAAGGAATAGTAGGCAAAAGTATTTTCTTATTTTTATTGCTTATTCCTTTGGGAATGAACAAATTAATATAAGTAAATTATATTATGTAAGTAAATGTTAAGTACAAAGATGAGAAGAGAACTTAAATAGTTTTATTATGGAAACACTTTCTACCTCAATGGTTTTAGATAACGTTTGGTAAGAATTTGTAAATTTTCCTTTCTTTTATACATATTTCTTTACAACTTTAAATATTAACAAGGCACACAAATTGAATTCCAAATTAAAAGCATAAATATCTAACTACGATCGTATGAAAGAAAATCCTATTTTTACCCGACTGGTGAACGGAGGAGAGTAATGTTTTCACATTTCAATATTTAAATAAAAATAAGTTCAAGATGTCCTAGTTACCTAATACATTATATATTCCAGACCTATGCAATAAAAGTTGTGCATTAAAAGAAATGTGTACATTAAAGTTGAGGCAGATTCTTTAAAATAAGTGCTTTAATCCTTATTCTGTGAATGGTAGTAAGTTCTTGAGACATGTTAAATGTCAACAATATATTTTCTCTGCTTGTAATCTCTATCTTTATATCTAGTTACGCATATTTAATGTATAAGTATATTTTTTTAGGTTCGGATTAAACTCACTGTTCGAGTATATTGTTCGAATTCTAACATTTTTATTTTATGTTCATTTGTATTGTCGATAATAAAATTACATCAAGTAAGTATCAATATTATGTCACATAATTGTTAAAATCCATTATTATAAAAATATTAAAATTGTGAATAAAAAATCGAAATATGGAGTCAAAATGAGATGGTCAAAGTATTTGAATTCAAAATATCAAATAACTTGGTATTTATCGAAATTATGTAAAAAATTGTATGAAATAAATTATCCAGAATTTGTATTACGCATTATCCATGATCTGTGAATAAATTACAACATGTCACGGATGACAAGGTCGCAGGTTCAAATCCTGCCCACGGCAAGAATTTTTTCATCATGTTCTAAAATGAATTATTATAAAAATTAGAAAAATTGTATCTTGTAATTTAAATTGTACCTATGTGAAATTAGTCGCTATCGAGAAACTCATTTACTGAGTCATAAGCGTTCTAGATTAACCATTATTTTAATTTGTACACAAAGCTGTTGACGCTGGTGGCATCCCTAACGGGAGCCTGCAACTTGTGAATGCACGGGTCAGAGTCTCAGTCCATGTAAGTATGTGTGTTTCGATAGTGACTAATTTTACATACAATTTACAATTACTGTGGACTGACCACTCTTATGCAGCCGGCCTAAAACCGTCTCCAGCTCCTGCTGCCTCACTTTAGTAGGTCCCGTAGCTATCCATTTCTTAGTTTGGTATTCGCTTAGATTTCTCCTAACGTATTTATCCACCTCGAGAATGTACAGACACGAATCAGTGAGTATGCCAAAGTCAACAAAGAGCCCACGAGTCGGTGTGTCCTCCGATAGCATTAATTATTATTTTATTTAAAAGCCTGCTATGTCCCACTGCTGAGCAAAGGCCTCCCCCAACCCTTCCACTTATCTCTATTTTACGCAGGCTCAGACCACTCACTCTCTCATAAAAACGTGAAGTTCATCTCGATTATAAATTATTAATTATGCATTAATTAATAAGTATTAAAGTTTAATGAAGCCGCGATAATAGAATAAAAATTACATTATAATGTTTTTAATTATGTTTAGTATAATTAGGATTGTGTTTACATTTTCATTAACCAACTAATATGGTACCAGAGTATACCTACTAAAACTTTTATTTTATAATATTGATTAAAAATTGAAACTATTTTAATAACATTACATAATAATACCTTTTGTTTTGGTCCTTCTTTTCTGCTTGCAATAACTCGTTATGAAAGTATGATTGTTATAAATTTACAGTAACTCTTGATTAGTAATAAAATCGATTAGATTGGTGACTTATTTACTTATTACAGTTCGTTATACTGCTCCTCTGCAATCACCTTAATATATATTTTCGACATATTTTATATACCTACTTACATAATGTCTTATTTTTCTATAAAGTTTATAATGTTCTAAAAGATCCAGTGCTTAAGTTAAGTAATTTTGTTCCAGTTGTGACATATGAATAAATACTGAATGTAATCTAAAGAAAACGTATTTGATTTCTTCGTTAATAGCATGGGTTATTGAAACGAACCTAGTGACATTGTAATGTAAATTCCAATATCAATTATGTACTATTTCATGACTATTTACAAATTACAGTAACAGTAGTGACTGCAATAGACGGGGCTACTCTGCTAATGCTTAACGGATATTCCTTCACTAATCCTTCACCAATGCCAGGAGGGGAACGGTGGTATTGCTCAGGGAGAATCAGATGGAATTGTGACGTATGTCTGCATGTGAACGACGACTACGAATTGGTATGTATATCGCATCAACATTTACATAAACCGCCCGAGTACGATAAAACTCCTGATGGCTTGTATGTTGAAATTGAACCTGTCCCGTGAATCATATTAGTAACTAAAAGTTATTTGTAGCAAATGTAATGCAAGTAAAACTTGCTAATCAAAATATTTCGTACAAGTATGTAATCACATCTCATTATATAATAATGTATGACTAGATTTAATGGTAACAATGGGATACTGAGCATTGGTCCTAGATCATGATCTTTTTATAGATAGTAAGTGCTATGTACTATAATTAAAACAATCTGTCTTAGATGAATATTATATGAGATCAAGGAACAAAATTAGGCAGTTGTCATATTTTTTATACCTCAGTTAACTTTTGCGTAACATGACGCAGTTACATTCTAAGGGAGCTGTCATCGAGAAAATAAATGATTGGAAAGGGAACTTATTATTTGCCTAAAATAAAAATACTCTTAGGAATCTCACTGAACTCTCAATTTATGAATATTTATGAATTTTGTAGATACATATATAGATTGACTCACGGCATTTTATCCCATGCCCAAGTTTTTTATTTAATTTCATATCCACCTGCTCAATTAAGTAATATAAAAATTAAAAAGTTGTTTATAAGCATAAGTTAAAAGTTTATTTATATAGGCTATGTAGACAAGTAAAATATATAATTATAGGGATAGTATAAATTACAAGAACTAGATTATAGTGTTCCGGGACCTATCTGAATGATTCAAAGTTATCGATATAATATAAGTGGTCGATGAATTTTTGTTCGTAAATAATTAAATATTATTATAAATGTGCAGGGTTATATTATAATTTATTGCAAAAAAAACTAACTACTACAAAATAAAACTAACTTAATATCTAATGTGCAGGGTAAACAAATGGAATTCAAATCGTATTTTTAAACATATTTTCTCTTACCTATCGTTAATTTATTTAATAAGTCGTTATTGGTTTACAATCTGTACCTTACTATTTAATACTACTTTTGAAGTCATAAATGTTTTTTAATAGCGGGAAACGACGTTTCCGAAATTATTTGATAAATTTCATTTTACTGTCTACAGTGGCTATTTTGTGTTTAATAACACGTTAAATTAATCAAAAAATGTTCGCGAATTAATTGTATTATATGTGCAAGATCTGAAGTTTCGTGCTAAAGTTAAAAGTCTCACTACGAGCTTGAGAGTGAACGTGACTGTCGAGCTGCTTCATCCAGAGTAATGACGCTACGGCGACTCCTCTGGAGGAAGAAAGAAGACCATGATATTATCTTGAATATTCTGTAACATGACATTGGCAAATGACGAGTCCATTAATAAAATAAATAAAAATAAGTTTCATATACTTATAGGTAATAAAATGTATTAAGACATATAAACAGCTTTCATTTTTACTTATGCGAGTTTATAATGTCAGCCAGCGGCCATATTGGATCGGAATACAGTCAGCATGGAATAAATTATACGATATTACTTGATCGAGAGATTCAGCATCTTCATTGGATTTTTCCTGACTTCAGCGTAGATATGTGGAGTGTCAGGTCAGGTAGATGTGTGTGCATTTTGCAATTATTTATTTATTTTATTCTTCATACACAAATTTATGTACAGGCGAACTTAATGCCATGCGGCATTCTCTACCAGTCTACTACTAATCAGATTATTTACTTCTATCAAGCAGCAAATCAATACTAATAAGATTATTACTTCACTACTCTAAATGGATCTTGACCACCGAGACCAGAAAACGCTAGTCTTGTTGGTCTTATACCGCCTACCATCACTGCTGTGTCTACAGTTGGTTCAGGGGTCGAGCATTAACTGTTTTTATTAACGCTCAAGTCCTGTAAATGTCAGATTTTTGCCAAAAAATAGAACAAAGATGGCGCAGACATTTACAGAACGTGGAGCGCTAAAAACTCGTTGATGCTTACCCCTCCGATACTTCTCCTTTTTACCTCCTCCTATAGGTATTTAGGACGCCTGGCAGGTAATCCCAGGTACCTATATTTGCTTCCCAGCACAATCGTACGTATCCCATTATGTTTGCTAGTGTATGCCAGGATATGTGTGATATTGTATGCTAGGACTAGTATATATGTGCCATTGTATGCCAAGATATGTGTGCTATGGTATGCCAGGATCGCAGCAGATGGAGGTCCATCGTCTCCGCCTACCCCTGCGGGAAATAAAGTCGTGAGCTTATGAATGAATGAATTGCAAGGAAAAGGTGAGGAGGAAAATTGGCTAAAAACTTTCAGCAGCGCAATCTATCAATCTTATAAAAATCTAGAAATTGAAGACCTAGTGTTCGAGCCCAACATCATCGGCGCGATCAAGTCTGCTCGACTCCGCTGACGTCGAGAGAATGGGAGAAGATCGTAGTGCCAAACTAGCGTATCTGGGACAAGCGACTGGTCGTCGGCCGGTCGGGCGTCCAGGCTGGAAGGACGAGGTCAAGAAGGACCTGCACCGACTGCAAGCACACACGTGGCGGCAGTCGGTGCACGACTGGCGTCTTCTCGTTGCGGAGGCCAAGAACCACTTCGGGTCAATGAGCCAGCGGAGTAAGTAAGTGTCTACATCTATGTACTTACCCGACCCAATTTTTTACAGATATACATTGGCGCAGGCATGTCCTTGTCAAAATGGAAGGCACGAAGAATGCAAATCGGAGACGCTGTAAGGGTTGCTACGACTTCAACGTCGGAATATATGGAAGTAAAACTGCTAAAAACAAGACGACAAAAGTTAATACTTACTGCATGCAATGCAAAGGTTACTTTTGCTTGTCATGTTTCAATGGTATACACCATGGTGTCTTCGGGAAGAGGAGCACCATTCCACCCCAGAATAAGCAGCAGGTGGTGGCAGGATGGGAAAGGCCTTTGCCGCAGACCGAGGCTCCAAGTGGTGATGCTGATACTGATGACTAAATACCTATGAATAAGGCCGAGTTTTAGTAAAAAAAAATACATCATTATAAAAATAACGTAACATTGGTTGATATAAGATATGTGAATAGAAAATACCTCAGCGATACGCTGCTTTTCAGGCCATTCCTGTAACCTTCAGTATTTTTTTAACCAAACCAAGTACTTATGATAATACTCTTATATTGCTGTGCCTAAACAAGGTCCATAAAAACATTGTAACATTTTAATGGTAATTACATGAACATCCGTATTATAACTTACGGAATGCAATAAATATATTGAGTATTAAGTACTTGGCTTATATTCTAGGGTATATATACTAGCCACGTGGCGCCAAATCTACGTCTTGTCACAAAACCATTGTAGCATACTTGTATCATACATAATTAAAAATTTATAAATTGCGAAAATCTATGTAATAGATGTTGTAAAACTGCTAATTCAATTTCAATATTAAAATCCTGCTGCGTAATTAAATCCTAAGTAAAATACAAATATCCTCCGCAATTCAATTTGTATGAAAATATATTTAAAAATGTGTTATATTTCGTAAGCAATACAACAACGAATTTTTAAAATTTTGATTAAAATATATTTTTTTTATATTTGTGTATTATGATGTAAGTAAATAATAATAATCATGTAAATGCTAGTATTTTATTTTGATCCAGGGACATACTTAATTCTAGATTAGAATGTGAATGTTTTTATACTTAATATGAAACGGACTAGCTAGATAGAATAATTTGAGTAGGTTTAATATTGTTACATTAATTAAGTAAAATGTTGTCACAGTAGTTACTTAACGTGATAAATTATTTTGATATTGAAAATCAAAATTTACTTCAATATAAATCAAATATTCTTATCAGTTCAGACACACCTATCATAAGGAGGTATATTTTTGAAAAACTGTTTGCCCTAATTATTGTTTAAAAGCTCTTCATATTGTTATTTAAAAAAATGAATAATCAAGTTTATAAAACTCTTTTTATTTTGATACCTACTTACTAATCTGGCTCAGGGTTCCGAAGTAGATTTTGGTCTCCAAAATGAGAACGTACAATTTGAGATACCTGTTTCGAATTTTTTTAGCATTTTCAGTTTATCGAATAAGAATTTGACTTAGGATTAGTAAATCCTAAGTCAAATCTCCTCAGAAGTAGTAATTATAGTGAATTTTACTAACATGTACGTACATACCTATGACATGACGTAAGATACCGATGCTGTTACTATAGATTAATGAAATAGATACTGTGCTGTTACTTGTATAAAATTAAGTTTCAATTATGATATATTTCTAGGTACATTCGCACCAATAATATGGACTGTTAAAAAAGAAGAACCTTCAGATTTCGTGACAAAAGAAACAAGTTTTACAAGAGAACAACCTCCCCAGTTTATAACATTGGGTAAAAGTGTTACAAAAGATGAACCGTCTCAGTTCGGGATAGGGGAAAACCATGTTACAAGAGCAAAACCAAGAACGTGGGTAATTGTAAAGAAATTTAGAAATTTTAAAGAGGCGGAAGCAGCTGTTTTCGCTGAAGGCACCTGGTCTCCTGAAAAGACGTACGAGAATTATAGGTGGAGGAAGCGTTTTTATAGGTGCAACAAGGTCTCGAAGCATGGCCCTCAATGTGCTGCTGGTCTCCATTTATTTTCCAAAGCTGACGAAGATGAAGTAGTGATGAAACGATTCAATACCCAACACAATCATGACCTCATCCTCCTGTCAGAATACAAAATAAAACAGGAACTCAAATCGGAAATTACCGAATGATTTTATCGTGACGCTATTTACACTATACAACTTATTTTTATATACTCATACTCATTTATTCGGTCTTAGGTGCACTATGGAACACTTGGTTACGTCACGTTTCTTACATAACTACATCTTTTTACATAATATTTAATTATATTTCAAATCACATAGCTGGATGATGTGACAGCAAAGAGCAGCACAGTACCCACTGTTCATAAACGTAGTACATAATATATGAATTTAAATTTGCAATTATTTATTAATTTCTATTGGCAAGCATTTATTAATTTCTATTGGCCAAAATGATGGTAGTTCCATACGTCGTAAAATTGGATTTATATGATGATTATTTCGTCAATAAGATTTAATATACTCCATGTGTCACTGCCTGTGCGTTTTTTAAAGCTAATCTTCATCTGACCGGTCTAAAAATGTGGTTTCATGACTTTTCGAATACCTACAAGCTTAAAATAATTAATGTCTCGTACAAATCGATCAAGCTGATAGGCACTGATATGCATGAAAGAAAAATTCAAACAAAACAAACAAAAACAAAACACAACAAAACAACAACAAAAGTCGTTCAGTTACTGGACCCCCCTCTGCCGTTGCACTTTGTATAATTTGATAGATATAGTGTCATATAAATAATAAATATCAGTTGTGTGTTTTTTTAAGTCAAATTCTAGGTACTTCCAAATCAAGTGTAGAAACTGATAACTCTGACGCTGTGTCAGAAAACGAAGACTTAATTACTAAACTAAAACTTATAACTAAAACATGGGTGTTTGCTAAAAAATATGGTTCCATTAAAAAAGCCGAAGCTGATATTAACACTGAAAAAATTTGGTCCAACGCATATACCCATCAAAATAACTATGAAAAGAAATATTACTATAGGTGTAACAAGGCCAAAATACCGCAGTGTGCTGCTCAACTCTACATAGTAACCAAAGATGATGAGAATGAAGTACTTATATACCGTACTGAAGATGACCATAATCACGATCTCATCGGGGTCTCGGGATATGGACTGAGCCCAGAAGTCAAGATGGAAATTAAGAAATTGTATCCTCTGTACAACAAACCGAAAGCAATATTGAAACTATTGGCTGAAATTGATGGTAGGTATAGTCATGCCAAGCTATACACAATTGTCTCACTATTTAAGTTGCATACCTCATAAAAGTTGATTTATGTGGTGATAAGTTAGACAATAAGATATAATATGAAGGAAGTGTTACTGACGTGCGATTTTCAAAGCTAAACTAAGTCTGATCGGTTAAAAATGTAGTTTTTACCACTTTTCGAATAGAAAATAAAAATAATAAAGATCATTATGTGGAGTTAATTATGTACGACATATTTTGGTAAATTGTTGTCTAATTCTAGGTACCAAATCAAGTGTAGAACCTGATAACCCTGACGCTGCGTCCGAAAATAAAGACGGAATGAAACCAACACCAATACGTACAGCTATAACTTGGATTTTTGTTAAAAAATATGGATCCATTGAAGAAGCCGAAGCTGTTATTAAAGCTGAACAAACTTGGTCCAAAGCAAAAACCAATCAAAATGTCCACGGAAGGAAATGGTACTATAGGTGTAACAAGGTCCGAATTCGTGGACAGCAGTGTGCTGCTCAAGTCTACACAGTACGCAGAGCTTATGAGGATGGCGTATTCTTATACCGTACTGCTGCTGCACATAATCACGATCTCATCGGGGTCTCGGAATTCGGAATGAGTCCACGAGTCAAGTTGGAAGTTAGGAAATTGTATCCTTTGTACAAGCCGAAAGTAATAATGAAACTATTGGCTGAAATTGATGGTATAGTCATGCCAAACTATAAACAATTAACTAATTATTTAACTAACATGCGTTATAAAAGTTGACATATGTACCTACTGAATATACCAATAGTTATATGTATTATAAATATAATGGCGTTGATGAACAAATTATTACTTACTTGGATATAAAATTAAAAATTGCTAGGAACTTAGAGATCTGCTTCAGTCCAAATAAATATTACTATTTGTTTTTTCATCAGTTATTTATACAGTCGTATTTGCATATGTTCAACTCATAATGTGGCTAGAATAGGTACAGTCGAAGACAGAGATAACTACACAGGGGGCCTCAATAAGGTTGAGATTTTCTTAAAAACTACTGGACCGAATTTAATAATTCTTTTACAGTCACATAGTTTTAACTTTTATCTATCAAACAGTGAAAGAATTATTGCAATAGGTGAAGTAGTTTTTGAGAAAATCTCAACCCTAAAAACTCTCCTGTACACCTTTCTCTGTGTTCCACCGTACCTACCTACCTTATTTATTTTTATTTATAAACTCACGCCTGATTCCCGTAGGGGTAGGCAGAGACGATGGACTTCCATCTTCTTCTACCTACCTACCTTGTTTTTCAATATTTGCGAAGGAGCAGATAATAAGATGGAAGTAATATGAGTGAGTTGTAAAAAGTTAATAAATGTCCTGCTTATCCTGTCTGCTTGCCTTTCTGTGTACGTCGACAATGACAATTATAAATAGATCATACTAAAGTTGTGTCTTGCATTAAAAATATAATATGCTTACTGGTAAAAGAGTTTTATTAATTTCCCTGCTCAACAATATAAATCCGAATCTAAGAACTTAAGCCATTGTGTTACACACACGTTAATCACTTGTACACATGTATTTTTTCAGAACCTACATTTTATTTAACACTTAAGGGCGCGTCCATGCTTTTATTAGATGGCTACAAGTTTATGAAATGCGGCCCAAGGTCTGATCCCCAAGGTAGATGGGTGTGCGGTTCTGGCAGGCGCACCGGATGTTATACGGAACTTCGCACTATTGATAAAAAAATAGTGCAGGGTTCTAATGTGCATAATCATCCGCCACCGAGATTAAGACAAGGAGTACGTTTATTGCTAGACGATTAATGTCTCCAGCGCCTCTAGGAAAGTGAAGAAATGTATGGGATTGGCATTTGCTAACGAAAAAGCAAATGTCGATCTCATACCTACATTTTTTTCTATTCTTTTTAATCTCATCATGTACAAAATAGTAAGGTCAACAATTAAATAAGGATATTACCTGTTGCCTCATTTATCGTCTATTATTTTTAGTGTATTTGTATGCATGTTCTAGTTATAAGTATGGATATTTTATTAAGATATATGTTTATTACGCAATATATTTTCTTTGTATTGTAATTAGTGATGCGTAATGTAAACTAAGTACTTGATTCTGTTACTAATATCTGTCTGTATAAAATAAATGAAATTGTTTTGTCAACAGAAATACCGTCCGTTGAAACTGACATAAACGAAGCCATAATGAGAATGATTGAAGAACATGGTCTCACTGGGGACCAGTTTACTTTCGAAGTTGAAGAGAATTGCGAAGAGGAAGAGACTTCTGAAGTGGAAAATGCAGAAACGGCAGAAATTTCCGAAAAACCCGTGGCACTATTTGTAGAGTCACGAAAGGGGAAGACTATTATACAATTCAATAACCACAGATACAGAAGAGCGTATAACTCCAAATATGGGACGCGATGGAACTGCTCTACTAGCAAGGATTGTTCGGCATTTGTTTATTTGAACGATAATGATGAAATAATAATGGCCAATCAAGAGCATACTCACCCGGTGCCTCGTCTAGCCTCTGTTGATACCGAACAAAATGGTTAGTTTTATAAATCAGATTTTTTTTTAAACCATTACTTCAAGTTATTATTAACAGTTTCTTAATTGGTGGAATGAAGCCGGCGTTTACAGTGTCAGTTTCGACTGACTTCGATGGTCTAATGTAGTGGTTCCCAATTACTTTTTCTTGCGTACCACGTCAGTTCTCCCTGGCCTCCGTAATGAGAAGGCGTATCTGGAATCTCTGTTATTGAGTAGTCTGTGCCTGGTTTGCAATTTTGTCACAAAACGTGTGCTTACTTTAATTCCAGATGCAGCAGTGGTATTAACATCACGTAAAGGCAAAGAAATTCTAATGTTCCGCCAATATACTTACCGCAAGCAATACGTAAAGTGTGGTCGGGCGCGCTGGGTTTGCTCCACCTTGAAGAATTGCCATGCATGCGTATTTACTGATGACACCAACTCGATTACATCTACCGGTGAGGAACACTGTCATGATCCTCCTAAATATTATCTCAAGCCCAGTAATGTTCTGCAGGCTTTAAGAGAGCCTCTGATTATTGAAACAGATTAGAATCATGAAGTGACGTGATTCACTGTACGCCCCCAAATGGCACGCACGGCGCTGTACACTTTTTAGTATTTAACATTATTTGCCTACATCGTCTTATACAAAACGATTTTCGATAATCTGGATCACGGATTTACAGTTAATATAATCTTGTGTCAATTAAATATCTCCAGGCAATTAATAAATATGTAGACCACAGTTTTCAGTAACTAGGTAGGTACCTAACCAAATGTTCAGCAAGTATTGAGTTGTGTGGCGCACCGTTCTCTCTGTCTTTTACGAAAGGGATATAGTGGTGTAAATCGAAATATTAAACTTTACAACATGTGTGTCTAATAGATGGAGTATGTTTTTTTTTGAATAATTAGACTTTAGTTGGTATTTATGTCTATTCCAGAGTGTGGAACCCTAGATTCAGATTATTTATTGGTAAAATATTATTTACATGTCAAATTCAATATGTTACATTATAATTAAATGGTCAAATAACAATAATAATTAAGTATACAAAATTAATAATCATAATTAGTCACAATAATAACTGCTTTTAATCTTTGCTAAGTATGGTCCATCTCATTTATGTGATTTATTAGCATATGAGTAACAGAGACAGTTTCGCTTAGGCTTAGATGGTATTACATCTATTCATCATGTTTCTAATATTACTCAATAAAGTTATTCCTATAACAGTATTCGGTTTAATTTCAATCACTACCTAAGGGTATCTTGCAATATCGATATAAATAACCCTGGGTAAAGTATTTAACCCGAGAAAACTCCATGCATTTTTCTGGGGTTAAGTCACTCTCTATACTCGAGTTATTTTTATTGCAAGTGGGGGGTAAGTGTTTTACAAATATATTTGTTATCTAGTTAGCTGCTAGGCTAGCTAGACTTGTGCTACCCTAGTCGTGCGTGACAGAAACAAATCTATGTTAATCTAAAGTGATCCTCGTCAATTTAATGTAAGTAATCTATTGCAATTTCAGTAGCACAAGTACTAATTTCCAAGCGAGGCCGACCGATGTTGATGTACCAGAACTATACCTACTCTAAATACCCGTACCCTCTTCGCAATGGGTTGCGATGGTATTGTTCCAAAGTGAAAAAATGTAGGGCCTACCTCATAACCTCGATGGATAATGTTGTTCTAGCAGCTATAGGGCAACATTACCATAACCATACTGCCAAGGAAGGAGAAATGAGAATTCCTATTCATTTTTCCGAGGGCTATCCTTCTCACACAGAGACGAACTGTCTAAAACGTTCTATATATTTGCAACAGTATTTAAATAATGGTAGCAAAGATGGTAATGAAATGACACCTTCTAGAGTTATTTGGTAAACCGGGAAATAAATCAAGTTGTATTGTAATCGCTTGCGCAAGCAAAAAGTCCCCCAAATTGTGGATCTTACAGTGACAGCAAACCCATTTCTATAATAATCCATTGCGCGGTTGCATTGACTAGTATTTTTATGTTACTAATGAAAGCCAGCAATGGACTATAGAAATGAGCTTGCTGTATTTTTTACAATTATTATAATTTTAATTAGAATGACTTTCAACTTTTATTAAAATGAAATGGGTCCTTCCTATTAAAAATAATCTGTACTCATAATTCGCCACCATGCTTCCTTTCTAATGGGTTTTGAGTTAACAGATGGTACTTATACACATATCTAATTATTTAGGTACCTACCTAAAAAACTGGGTCCCTATCCAGCAAAGTACTTTTACATTTAAGTAAGTTGTTTGTGGAGAAAGTAAAAATACAACATCACTAAATTGTTTAGAAATATATTTTAATACATAATAGTCTCATTAATGTAATTGTAACTACATACAAGTACAAAAATTACAATCTAAATCAAAATATTAAATTCATTGTACTTATTTCATTAGGTACATCACATGTCTAAGATTGAGCAGAATTCATATTGTCTACCATTACATAGAAATTATAAGTTAGGTACTATTAAATATCCTCTATTTAAGTATAAAAATATGGTTAATGATTATAATAAATAATACTTCTTTTGAGGTACATTTGTTTTATTGAGTATTAAAAAAATTCTTAAAATTATAATTTGTACCATTATTATCACTCTAATCAGCCATTACTGTAAAAATACATTAAAAATAGTGTTTATTTTATTCCATTACTAAATTTCTTTTGATTACCTTATATTTTATGCATTACCAGTCTTGTATCAAACAGTCTTGTATTTCAATCTTTAAATTCACATTAAGCACTAACATTACAATTAGGTACATAAAAATATATATATTTCTTAAGTTAAGTATATATGGTATTTTTTGAGGTAAAATGTTTCATCAGACAGAAGCATCCTGATATATTTTTTGGCCTTTTAATCAGTTTTTTAGATTTTTGATCATTCAAACCATTACACGAGATTTTATTGATAGCAAGTGTTAGACTACTTTAAAAGAACCATCGTTACGACGGTAGAACCCTGGAGCCGGGTGATTATGTTTGTCCCGAACCCTCTTGATGGCTTGGCCAGCTCGGGTGACCACCGTAGTTATGTCCACATGACATCCAGTTTTGGTCCGTGATATGCAGTACCACTGTTTCTTCCCATGGGCCAGCTTATTTTTTAGGCGAAAAGCAAATCCATTGTGTACTAACAGCAAGCTTCCCTTTCTCGTTGGTATAAAGTTGGCCACTGAAATATTATGGGAAGGTGTTAATCAAGTCACGAAACAGGCTTTAAGATTTATAATAAATAGGTGATTATCTAAAATTCTGGCTCAGTCAATACTACTCAATACCTATTGTGACTTGTGAGCGAAGATACTGTAATACTACTATTGGGAAGGAATAAAATAAATAAACACTGGTTCAAAACTGTTCTTTTAATCATTTAACTTAGGGTAAAACAAGTTACAATGCCATAAACTTTTTACGACTATTTAAATCAGTATAATAGTACGACAAATAGTCGTACTATTATACTGATTTAAATAGTTAATGTTATATTGCAAAGTTTTTTTTTTCTAGGTAGTTTTAAAGTATTTTTAGGTAGGTATTATTATTAGTTTGTTTAGTATTTAAAAAATAGTATTTATCGTAATAAACATTTTGTAAAGTCATGAATTTATATATCATCCATCAATAAATATCCATTTTGGATACTATTTCAATTATTAGAAATATCAAATTAGCTCAAAAACACAGAATATTTTGTTTCAGTCACTGGCCACTTAGCCTAAACTCCCTAATACTGTTTTCTTGAAATGTTGTTCCACATAAAGTAATTATTAATTTATCTTTAGAATGTTTTCGGCAATTTAACAAAACAGTTGAAGAATTAATTGAAAACAATAAACAAAACATTTCATTCATTTGTTGACTTGAATGAAATTAATTTTGACAGTGACGCCAAGTCGCCAACCAACCAACGCCAAGCGCTCGAGTGGACGAAACGAAATATCCTTTATCTCTCTCGCACAACACAATTGTGGCACAAAAAAATAACGTTCCGTTTCATTACTTTGTGCGTTTTGAATTCGGATACAAGCCTGCATTTTGGACTAAGCATGCTATGTCACAGGTGTATCCAAACGCATTATCGAAATAAAATAATACTGTCACTGTCAAACGTGTTTTTGTCGAAAACGCCAAAACGGTGAAGTTTGTCTCGAACGAAACGAAAGATAAAGCTTTGGAATTTAGTAAACTAGGCAAATCTTTCAGTGTTACATGAAGGAATGACTAATACTATTCACTTTACGTGTGTTAGATAGGTCTAGTCATTATAATGTGAATATTGTGTACTACTTAGAATAGTTTTTAAGTAATAAGTTCACGGAGAGTTATAAACAAAGTACCTACTATAATTTGTTTCAGTTCTGATTTAATTACTACAATATGATTTTAACAGTAATACCAGCAATTTATAGTGATTTAGGTGTAATAAATAAATCGATTTGTATTTTTTTAAAGTTTGTTTTGATTCGGCATGGCAGACCAGACTAACTACTTATTAGTGAAAAAGTTTCTAGACACAAAATAAATAATAGCACCTAGAACATAGTGAAAATAAAGTGAAGCCACTAAAACGAATACTAAATAATTATGTAATTAAAACTTTTTAATGATTTTTTTCAAGTTATTGCATTAAAAATGGACCACATTTTTGTTGAGGTTATTTTTCATTTCTTGCATGTTACAAGGATTCATATTTTGTAAAGTAACCAGTTAAACTGTAGATCTGTCTGTATTCTTTATAGTGACTCCACAATGATGACTCAAGAGTAGGTATATTAATTATTTTTGTTCTTACAGCCTTTTCCTGGTCGAATTATTCAGGTATTTTTAGGTGCCTTATTTACCTTATATTGATCCTTTATGTATACACATGTACTATGTTTTTTTGGTATTTCCAAACAGGTGTTTTTGTTGACTAAAATATTTAAATCAAAAGTTGTTTTATTTTCCTTCCTTGTGCAATTGTTTATTGTATTAATGTACACGTTAAGTGTAACACATGGGCATACTGCAGCGATTGCAAAGGCCTAACCATTGGTATGCGGTTGACTGTACTATTAATATTATTTAAGTGTTTCCTTTAATACCATGCCTCATACCTGATTTATATTTCAGGTATCTTCATAAACACAAGAGGAAATTCGAAGCTATTCATATATCAGAATCATACATTCAGATTTATGTATAAGAAGGCGTATGGGAGCCAACTGTGGTACTGTTGGTATTTCTTCAGTAGATGCTGTCCTGCGAAGCTGCGTATAAACAATGCTGGGCAAGTCACCGAGTGCATCGGCAGACACAACCACGACCCACCAACCTGCTGGATGACCCCTGATGGCAAATCGTACAGCCTGCCCCCGCTTCCTGACAAGAACCCGTAACTATTTAGAAATCGGCTTTTTACTGTATCAATGTTCACTGCCTTTCTTGAGAGATACACGAGTTCTATTATAATTATGTTAAGGGTTATATTAAAAACAGTGTGTGATGTGATATGGACATACGCAAATATGCTATATGATAATTGTGTGTACGGGTCTAACAGAGAAAATAATACAGAAGAGTCGTTTTATTAACTTGGGTTGGGATAAACCTGGATTGACCCATGTATACATACACTCTATTATACAAAAGTGCTGTTATCTAGTTTAACCACACTTTCCTTAAACTATATTGTCTATT
Source organism: Tachystola acroxantha (assembly GCA_963506565.1). Taxonomy (NCBI): domain Eukaryota; kingdom Metazoa; phylum Arthropoda; class Insecta; order Lepidoptera; family Oecophoridae; genus Tachystola; species Tachystola acroxantha. The sequence goes on from OY735879.1 coordinate 11,142,470, forward strand.
TCCCACTTCGTTATAAAGTTATCAACGACTTAATATAATATATATAACTTAGGAAACAGAAGTAGGTAGAGGCCCATTGATTGATACTATTTTATAATTATAACCTATAAGCTTAGTGTTAAATCTCAAGAATCTTTACTGAACTGTAAAGCAAACTTTTGCTTAGATATAATGAATGAATGAGATTTTTTTCAAAACCTGACCATAGGAATGTTATACTTACCTACTATAAATATGGTTTTAATATTGTTGCCTATTTTAGTGCTTATAATACTCTTTAAATTTATATTTTAATTGTTTTACCACGAAATAGATACTGAGATGAAATTTCCATATTTACATTATTTTTGATACTTGTTCAACGCTTGTTTTTTTTTTGGTAGGACCCTAAATGTGCAATGTCATGGGGCATGTACCAAATAATTGTTTTAAATGTTTATACCCATTGTTTGGTACACCACCCAGTGGGGACATATACCTAATAAGAGTCTAATATTTTATAAGATTTTAATTAATTAATATTATAATGTAACATTGTTAGTTTATAAGGCCCAGTATTCAAACATGTGCATTGCGTGTATGAGTAGAAACATTTAAATGCATTTCTAGGCTTCTTTGCCCTAAGGATAAAGTTATATATTATTATTTTTAATTAGGTATATTATATTACTAATTTTTATTAAGAAATTTTATATTACAAAGTTACATAGATTGCGAAGTTCCTTATTAAAAAATTCAGTTAAACTGATCCCTAATTAAAATCATGATGATGAATAACATATTTTATTATTGCTATTTTACAAGATATCCGGTAAATAATAAATAATAGCATTTTAAGCAGACTGAGCACGGCACCACCGGTTGTAGTCACTTGACATCAGTCGTTAGGCCACGTCATAGGCCTACGGGCGGCCTGAATAACTTTGGTCACTAAACCACACGAGAAAAAAGTAAATAATAGGTGACCTGTGAAGAATGAGAAACGCATAAACCAAAGCAATGTTGTCTTTTACTGTCCTCGAGACACTAGAATTATTTTCTTTATTCATAGAAACACTCAAACTACATTATTATGTAAAAATGAATGTAGTACAGTCGAAGACAGAGATAAGTATACAGGGGGCCTCAATAAGGTTGAGATTTTCTCAAAACTACTGGACCGAATTTAATAATTCTTTTATAGTTACATAGTTTTAATTTTATCTATCAAACAGTGAAAGAATTTTTGGAATAAGTCAAATAGTTTTTTGAGAAAATCTCAACATTAAAAACTCTCCTGTACGCCTTTCTCTGTGTTCCACCGTACATATTCTTTGCATAGGTAGGTACCTAACTAAATAAAAGTTAAAAACTTAACGATCACTTGCAATAATAAGATAATCCGTGTTTAGTGACTTAATCCGGATTAACCCTTTAATTTAAGTCAACCTATGAAAACAAATGTAACATGATTTTTAAGCTGCCTTATCCGTGGTTGAAGTTTATTTACCTAACATCCTGTACCTATGTTATTATTTATTTTACAAATTAAACTTATTGTGCCTTCGAAAATTTTGTGTAACAATTAAAATTAAACCAAATATATTTTTTGGCAAATTGCTGTTCCATGTTTTAATCAACTCTCTATCCAATATGGTTCTACTATTTAATTCCTTATTCTACTGATGTACACAATTTCCAAAATAAAGTAATTTTCTACTACTGGTTCCGACTTCCGGCAGGTCCTTAATGCCTGTATACCTACTACTTATATACATTTATGTATTCGTTTCTATTCGATTTCAACCTACCTACGGACAACAGCAGATCTATGGTAACACTGCAGTACGATTTCAACTCTTAGGACGCAGATAACAAGAACGGTCCAAAGTGTTACACTTGATCTGCTTTGACTCGTTGTAGACAAAGATTTCAATCAGCAGCCGTATTACCGTTCTCAAAACGATGAAATTATACCATGTCATGGCGAGCCAAACAGAGACGCCGCTACACCAATGCAATAGCACTGTCCTTTTCACGCCCGTTATGACATGGTATGATTTTATCGTTTTGAGAACCGTAATAGGCACAGACAGATGAGCCCGTGCCATCGGCCGCGCGCAGTCGCAGTGTGTGAATTTCAAACACCAGTCCTAGGCGTCCTGTCAACCAATTTACGAAATTCTGCGCGCGGCCGATGTATGGGCCCAACGATTTATATCTGTAGGTAATATCTAAACGATATAACCCTGCGTTAAGTAGGTACTTAATCCGCGAAAACTCCATACATTTTGTTCGGGTTAAGTCGTTAACTCTAGGGTTATCTTGGTAATGAAATATTTTTTACGATCGCTTCACTACTTAGCTTGTGAGACAATATTATTGACAACTGATCTGAGTTGACACCCTTGTATTCTATACTTATAACTGTTTTCGTTTTGACTGTACCAACAACTAAGGCCGAACGCACGGCGCACGGCAGCGCCATGTACCGCGCCTGTGGACGGCGCGGCGCCGCCCGCCGGCACGACGCCCCGTCCGCCTGTGACTTGCGCCGTCCGATAGCGTGCACCGGTGCCGCTGGACGCCCTAACACGCCGTGGCGTTGTGTGTCAGCCCTTACATCTGCGCATCGAGGAACACCGTAAACAATTAAAACGGTTCCCGACACATTTCTTTTTTACATTGAAAAGGAGAATAGATCCAGAGTTCCACACAAGTCTACGTCTGGTTTTTCCGTTATTAAATGGTTATCCCATATTTCGATATTTTCAGAGAGTAATTCTCAAGCAGTGCTCGCGTCTTCGCCTCAGCTCTGCATTCAGCCGTGTGATGCTGCCTCGAAGTTGGACCAATGCAAACAACTCCGAATTATATTGAATAGATTAGAACTCCGCGATAAAGAACGATTTAAAATATATACTTGCGGCATTTGCAAGAATCACTACATTGACCCACATAAATCATGTTGTCATACCACATTACAACGTGCAGAAGAGTTTTTAGGTGATATTGACAATTCTAAAAGATGCCATTTAGCCTTGATAGGGAAGAAAGTAAAGGAAGACAGAAAACAAGGACAAATAAATATGAAAAATGAAGAGTGCGAGTTTAATCCCGGAATATTCACGTGTCACATTTGCGACAAAAAGTACACAAACAAACCCGGTCTCACATACCATCTTAATAATGCGCATAATATGCATATGGTATATTCATGCAATATATGCCATAAAACGTTTGAATGTAAGGAATATAAGAAAAAGCAAAAATGTTTTCTTACTGGACAAAGAAGATTTCCATGTGAAATTTGCGGGTACTTGTTTAAAATGAATACTGCTTTGCAGCGTCATGTACTTGAAAATCATTCTGACGTAAAACGATTTCGGTGTTATGAGTGTCATAAGAGGTTACGTAGAGAGGAACTTGTAAAACGCCACATTTCTGTCCATGAGAAAGGGTACAAAGACATTAATAAGAAATCATTTTCAACCTAAGCTGTGGATTATAATTTCAAACAACAATGTGATAGGTACAGTGCGCGAGGCGTAAGCTCAGGTTCACATTTGTGTGAGTGATCGCCAAGCTGCTAGCGGTGCAAGAGGTGAAGTGCGGTGCGTGCGCGGCAGGGTGGCGGTGGCGTCCCGCTGTGTATAAATTTGTATGCATAGGACGCGTCGCGCCTCAGGCCGAATATCACTCTACACTATCTGTGTGCACTCTCACAAATGCAAACCTGAGCTTACGCCTCGCGCACTGTACGCAGTTCTAAAATAATAAGAGATAATGTCACTGTTGTACATAGGTAGGTACATATGTGTATAACACTGATATGTAGGGGGTAGGTATAGGTAGGTTACACTTAGGCCCGCATTAATAGTCTGAGCTCAAACCCGCCCTCGAAACCGAATTCAGCTGATACACTCTCAAGACATGATCACCATCTCAAGTATGTCATTTATTAATAAACCAATCTTGAGGGCGTATCACGTGATGTTTTTCTCAAGTGGAGGAACTCAAGTAAACGTCGCGGTTCGCCTGCAATCAACAAATACGTCCTCAAGTGTGAGTTTGACAGTTCTCTTGAGAACTGAGTTTTGTTTGTTAATACGTCGTTACTCACGCGATACCCGATTCCTAAACGCGCACCTAAGTTACGTTTATTAATAGGAACGCCATCTTGAGGTCGTTCTCAAGATTGACTTTTGAGCTGCGAGTGATTTATTAATGCCTTACACACCCTAGCACATCAAATTTAACACTCTGGACCGTTATTATTATATGCTTCGTAAGAGTTGAAATCGTACTGCAAGTGTTACCATTGATCTGTTGTTGTCCGTACCTAATTTAAAAATATACAAGAAACATAAGTACTACATCCAATACAGTATTTATATTGTAGGTAAGCAATGTACCTAAAATGTATAAGAGTTGTTTATAAAATATTGGGAATGATTGGAGAGTTAGGACTTTCATCTCTACATGACATATACAATCAGCTATTTGCAAGATAATCTTTAACGTCATATCAGAAAGATATCGATAGTAAACTGTAAGCGCAGGCCACACCGCCAGCGGGCGGGCGAGCGAGCTGGGCGGGCGAACATCGTTTCACCTCTTTACATACTTCGGTTCACACCGCGAGCTACAAGTCGCGTCATGTAAAAAGAACGCTGGAAGAAAGTGGAGGGGGGGTGTTTGCGCATGGGTACGAGCAAAGGCCGACTAACGAACCAATAGCGCAACGGCAAGCATGCAGCGCGCAATGACTATTCCTTAGTCATTGGCAGCGCGTAACCCGACCTCCGCGCGCCGCACCTCATACCACCAAATATATCGATAAATCGCCTAATGCGCAGCTTGACCGCCAGCGTTCTTTTTACGTGACGCGGCCTGTACCGACTAACCTACAACGATGTTCGCCCGCCTAGCTCGCTCGCCCGCCGGCTGGCGGTGTGACCTGCGCTTTATACTTGCACAAGACGTAACAATAAGCGCATAATGTATAAGCAAACAAACGCAGTAGATTTCGTTACATTGCATTCCCCTTTTCGTGTATTTTATATTGTTTTATTATCAACTGAACATTTGTTCAAATGGGAATTTTTTAGCCAAATGAATTGGACAACTGAGGAAGTGGGAATTTACGAAATTGTTTGCTATACCACCATGCCGCGCCAATATCGCACGCGGGTCGCGGTTTGGCGACCACTGCAGTGCTCTGTTACCTTGACACTTTCGTTTATGTACTTATCGCTCATTCAACGTTGATCGCTAGATTAAATCAATATCAAAACAACAAAAGTAAAGAGTTTCAAAACAAAATTTCAGACTTATCTTCAGCATATTTTAATGCCAGCTGATAAAAAAATACCCTATTGTACAATGTACATGTACGTTCGTTGCATACGGTCACACAGATATAGGTGTACTTAGGTACAGGAGACTTTTTATTTTTTTAAGGATGAGATTTCCTCAAAAACTACTGACCCTTGGCAACAATTATTTCACCGTTAGATATAAAAGTTAAAACTATGTAACTGTAAAATCGAACCAGTAGTTTTTGAGAAAATCAAATCTCAACCTAAATTAGGTGGGGCCTCGTGTATCTCTGTCTTCGATGCCGAATGATACAATATTTCCTAAATTCCTGTACAAATACAACATTTTATCTGACACCTATGGCGAACGTAATTTAGGTAAGTACCTACTTAATTTACCTCTATCGACAGGTCTTTGATTGATAACAAAGATTAGCAGGTCATTAGCTTAAATGAAGGTTGCAACATTACTTGTCACCGTCACAACAACACGCTAAGTAGAGAAACACAAACTCAATTACCTAAAATCAAAATTACCTCAGGGGTCCCTTCAGCAGTATCTGGTACAACAGACCTGCCGACTGCCACTCGGTTCCCCAGATATGCTCTCTTCGCAGCACGACCTTCTCTCTTTCTTTCGACATGCCCTAACCAAACCATTCTATAAGTAGTAGTAGACAACTAATAGACAATAATATAAAAGATAGCATAGTGAGGGCGAAGTAGAACAGAGAACACGATAATCTTGGTGTTCGGTCCTTCATTCTGTTTTTCCCGATTGCACAAGAAGGAGGGTTATGTTTTTCGAGTGTGTGTAAGTTGGTAAAAATAAAAAAAATATTTTTGGGTTGATGCAATTTCAAATTTACAGTTTCGGATTTTTTCCTTTACTTGTGCTGTAAGACAAGGAACGTTGACCTAGAATCATGAAATTTGGTCTTGCCAAATAGGTTTTGTTTGAGTTATATGCGTTTTCATACAAATATGCTATAAAATGCGACATAAACGGCCATATATTTTGATTGCGTTGACGTAGAAGTTGACGTAGATTTCTTCACGGCTGCATAAGGTTGCAGACCTGAGTATTTGGTATAAACAACTTGATCCGTCCACGCGTTTCTGATATATAGGTCTTGACATACAGACAGACGGACAACAAAGTGATCCTATAAGGGTTCCTTTTAGTTTTTTTTCCTTTTGAGGCACGGAACTCAAAAAAATAATCAAAGGGTGTTAATTTTTTCCCGGTCGGGTTTTTTGTTTGTTGAAATCATTTCTGCTTGTCTAATAATTGTTTATTACTGTCATTCTTTCAGCCCTAATACCAATCTTTAGCAAGACCATTCGCGGAAAACCTATGATCGAGCTGGGTAATTATCAGTACACTATTCATTCCACCTTGGGTGAAAAGATCAGATGGCAGTGTAAGCGGCAGAGGACACTTGGATGCAATGCAAGGGCCGTAACTATCGACTCAACACTCGTGAAGGTTATGGGACATCACACACATACATGAATAGATACAGAGATAATTCACGATTTCAGTTATTAGATTCATATTAGATATAACTTAATATATATAAAAATTGGGTCATAAAATTGAGTAGGTACAGTCGGAGACAGATAAGTATGACAGGGGCCTCAATAAAGTTGAGATTTTCTCAAAAACTACTGGACCGAATTTAATAATTATTTTACAGTTACATAGTTTTAACTTTTATATATCAAACAGAGAAAGAATTTTTGCAATAGATCAAGTAGTTTTTGAGAAAATCTCAACCTTAAAAACTCTTATGTACACCTTTCTCTGTGTTCCACCGTACCTACCTAGGTACTTTTACGAGATACCTATGTACTTATGGAATTCTTTAAATGTATGTATTTTTAATCCGACTGCCGAAAGGAGCATGGTAATGATTATTTTAAGTTGAGATAGTGAGTATGGAAATGTTTATTTTTTAATTAATTTACACGGAATAAAAAAACGGGTTATCTACGGTAAAACACACTTAATTATTGTAAGTAACTATAAATATTATAAATTGTGTTTATTCGTACAAACGACTTTAAATTTTTTGGGTAATTTAATATTAACAACTAGATATTTATTTAATTGTAATTTTTAGGGTTGCTTTTGAAATAGGTTTGCACTAAAACTAAATTACTTTGTCATTTTTTGTTTTGTGTTACGAGTATTTCCATTTGTGATAGTTTTTATTATTATTCTACTAGTACTTAACTTATTAAATCACAAATAAATCTACTCACTAAAATATTGTAGGTATATTTTTTTGTTTTCCATAATTTTTCTAGACTTAACTAATAAAATAACATTTTCTACATTTACATAGGCAAAATGTACGTACATCCCTTGTGTAAATCTTTCCATTATATTTGCATTCCCTACACCGGGAGATAACGATTTAAGAACTAATTTCCGCAACAACAACAAAAACATACACAAACATATAGTTATAGGTGGTTATAAAGTCCAACGAAATACATTTATTACCTTCCTCTAAATAAAAAAAATTGCTCGGTCGAAGTCTGTGACCTCGAGTCGGTAATCTTTAGCTTCTCAATCAAGATTACACAATTCGGACTTTGATATTAGCTATTATAAGCACGTGATAATAACTATTCGTTTTTACGTAGCTACTAAAATATATGTATTTTTGCAAAAACTAAGTAGAGATAACTTTTAAATTACGATAACAGTTTGTATTTGACGACAGCTCTCATCTTAATTGGTAATTAGTAGGTACTTACAGTCTAACACAGAAAAGTATATAGTAGAGTTTTTAAGGTTGATATTATCTCAAAAACTACTTGACCTATTGCAATAATTATTTCACTGTTAGATAGAATAAAGTGAAAACTATGTACTGTAAAAGAATTATAAATATCGGTCCAGTAGTTTTTGAGAAAATCTCAACCTTATCGAGGCCCTCTGTACACTGCGGGAAAGTTTTAAGGTTGAGATTTGCTCAAAAAGTACTTGTCTGATTCTTGAAAATTCTTTACAATTATGTACCTAGTGTCTACTCTAAACTATCTACAATTGAAATATTTTTTTACAATTATGGACAATTAGTTCTTGAGAAGATCTCAGCCTTATTGGGTCCCCTGAATATATCTCTGTGTGTACCTACCCCCAGGCACAGAATATATAATAGGTTACGCGAAATTACATCCGTGCGACGCAAATCTCTAGCTACACAATAACTTTAGGCTGTAGCCCAAATAGCTACCTATATTTTAGATGGAGCGGTTATGCCTACAAATTTTTTAAAGTATTTTTTTTTACCCCGGCGCCAATGTGCACAAATGTTTGCCAAATATGCTCAATTCGATGTTCATTCACAATTTGATGTTATTACGTCGTAGTTATAGATTCTGTACAAAGCTTTCAATTGTAATTCAAACTTTGCAAAGATGCTCACGTGTCGGCGTCGGTATAACAGTCGGCTGCAAACTGTTTGCTTGATGGGGTCCACAGCTTGATAAAAAAACTATTTGCCCGAAGACGATTTGCCGTTTTTTCTCCGTGATACAGTCGACAGCACATCAACACTATGGACTTTGTACCGTTTTCTTATTGTCTGTGTCATAAAGTCATAACTTAAAGAGTTGAAATAGTATACTGCAAGTATTACCATCGATTGTACTACCAGTTCACACTGTCATTAGAACTGTATTTTGTTGCAAATAAATATTGAATAAACTGATTGAATTTTTTATTTATCATTCTTGCAACCTACCTACCCACGCAAGTTTTGGGTCTTGTTTGAAGCGGTACACAGGAAAATGTATTGTAAACTCTAACTAATACAATGTAAATCAAATTGTTTTATTTCTATCGTTGTTGCGTTCGTTACATTACATCCTCTTCACGGAAAGCTGAGCGGGCACGTTCCACCGGTGTTGTGTTACGAACTTACACGTTACCTTTTATTCCTCGAATTTACTTATGTGTATACCTACTCACTACACATATGTACGTTTTTAGGGTTCCGTACCTAAAAAAGAAACCCTTATAGGATCACTTTGTTGTCCGTCTGTCTGTCAACACATATATCTCAGAAACGCGTGGACGGGTCAAATTGAAATTAATACCTAATACGCCGCTTATGCCGCATTTTTGCAAGAAAATGCAAGAAAACCAAAACCTATAGGGTACTTCCCGTTGACTTATAATCATGAAATTTAGCAAGAAGCTAGGTCTTATATCACAAGTAAAGGAAAAAATCCGAAAACTGTAAATTTGTCGTCTATAAAAAATATTTCTTATTACAAACTTATATTTGCAGTTGATCAAATAATTGCGAGTATGTCGATGTATGGTCATATTATTTTGGGAACGGTAAAGATAAGTTGGTCCTTAAATCGAGTTTATCTTTTCGTTAGAGCAAATTACGGGGATAGGTTGCGTTGCACGGAACCCTCGGTGCGTGAGTCCGAAGCCGACTCGCACTTGGCCGTTTTTTCCCCTCGTGTGGTTTAGTGACTAAACCTATTGTCAGAGTTATTCAGCCTCTGACGTGGCCTAACTACTGCTGCCGAATGACAATAACCGCGACCAACTGCTAAACGTGCTTTCCAAGGCACAGTTCAGTAGGCCGACCACTTAACTTTTGTTCTGAGACCTTTCCCATGATATATAAATTAATGTCTCATACAAATCGATCAGCTAATCGGCATAAAATGTATGAAAAGCGCAATGTTTTTGCCCGAAAATAGAAAAGTCATAGATTAAAAGTTGTACACCCTCCATTATTTTATTTGGTAAACGTGCTTAGGATTTTTTTGGTATATAGGTTAGCTGACCTCTCGTTCTTCTCAGTCGAGCCGGAGAACGTGGGACTCTCCATATCGCAAGCCCATGTGACCCAACCAGTACCTATTGCCACTGAGCTCTCATTGGCGTTTATATACGAAAATAAGTAGAGTCAATAAATATAAGCCTTTATTTTCCGCATATCATGCATGCACAATTTAAATGAATTACACATAACATTGAAATTAAAAGTAAGTATGAAAATATTTTACAGATGTATGTATTTACACTTTTAATATATTTATCAATCAAATACACTTTTAAATATTTAAAAGTGTTGTTCATTATGGGACACCTAATCTAGGGTAGGTACTAAGTCTCCGTCTCTTTCCATGATCCGTGATTATTATAAATAGAAGACATAAGTACCTATAAATTAAATAGACAAAGCCCAGTCATCCCAGAAGAGCTTAACATATTCAGTGGTATCAGCAGGTTATTCTTCCCACACAACAATGGACTTTATTATTAATTATTATCGTTTATCGTAAGTACGATTACTACGAGTGCGTCATAGATAACGCTTCGAGTTAAAGCAGTGAGGTGCAAAGTCCAGCCTATCTGCAGGTTTGGTCTGAGTTATAAGTTTTATTACTAATAAATAACTAATAAGTAAAGAAAAAACACCTCTTTATTTCATAGCGTCTACCATTGGTCTACTTACACTACATTATAGACAAAAAATGACGTTTTAGAGAAAAGGAATCTTTAAATATCATATAGGTAGAAATAGTAGGTCATTAGGCCGCAAATCTTGATTCTCGTGACGCACATATAAAAAAAATGTAATTTCGCTTCTCTCCACGCAATTTTAATGTTAATTTTATAATATTTTGCAATATGAAACTTTGGTGGTCTGCTTAAATCTATAATTCTGCTAGATGTAGTAACATAGTTCAAAATTTTAACCCAAAACTCTGAACAGTAAGGTAGGTAGGTACTTTAACTTTTACTGGGTTCCGACCCGACCGCGACTTTAATCGCGCGTTTTCGTAAAGCCTTACAAATACATACACCGGCGGCCTACGGCCAGTTGAATGGCATGCCCCGGGCCCCTTTTCTGCTAGTTTTCGGCAGTGATCTGCCTGCGCACATATTCAGTCATATTTCGCCCACATACACAGGCGTTTAATCGCCCAAATCTTAACGCATGAGGTAGGTACATTCGCCAAATTCAATCTTTCCGCAGATTACTTATCGCTAAACAAACATTCAAATAACATGATTACGTTGATCGACGTAGATTGTCTTATACATAACTGGATATTAAATTATACATAGGTAACTATATAAGAGTAAACTATTAGCAGATTATGAATTTAACTGAATCTTTATATCTTCGGTTGATTAGCCGGCCTTTATAAAAATTGTAGGTAAGTACTTACCTACCTACTCAGACTTGATCTGTACTCGATCGACGAAATAAAGAGTTTCTAATTGAATCTAAGTATCAATCATTGATGATGATCTAATTAAAATAATACCCTCTTCATCTAGCTATTTGTAATTACGTACCATTGACGCGAAATAGGTAAGTATCAGTTAAAATTCAAGTAGCGATAAAGTCGCTACACGTGGTTTGGTCTACAATCCGTACAACACTCGATATTGTATGTTTACTTTAAATAAATTCGCAATCTAGAGGATAAAGTAGGTCACGGTCGAAGTTGAAAAACATTAAAATTAAGACGAACTACTTGCCGCTTTGTGTAAGTTTTTTTCTCAAGTTAGGTACCTATTAGGTCTGTATTTTAGTTACATGCTTATAATGCTCTTTGTTAGGTAGGTGGTAATTAAATCGAAAATACACTCGAGTTGAAACCAGTTTCACAGTACCATTTCAACTCTTAAATAACCCATATGGTGAGGGACAGAAGTGAATTGTTTGAATAAAAATCTAATTTTGAGACTACTACTGCCATCTATTGAGAAATCAAGTGAAACAAGGTTAGATAGAAGAGGGCATTACTCTCGCTCGACCGCGTCGTAGTTCCGTGCCGTTTTTTGTAATATATAATTTGAAGGGGCGTCGCGTCGCTCGGGGGACCCGACGAACGGCGGCGGCGGCGGTGCGCAGCGCGTACAAACGAGGAGTTTTTTGCATGATTCGCGAGTGAATCCATAAAAACAATGATTGTAAATATTAGTTGGTGGTGGTTGGTGTCTCTAGCTAGGTTGAGAAACGCACCGCTAACGTCAATCATTCGGTGTGACAATTGGCTGTATGTTCTCATTCCGACCCTTGCCTGGCTGTCTCCTAGTGTAAAACAACAATAACTGACAATTGCGTTGCGTCACGTTGTTTTTCTGGTTTTGTATTATTTATTTTGTTTGCACGTTTCTATTTATTTTTCGCACTATTCGAACAATAAATGCGCTTAAAGTCCAATATTTAATGAATTTAACCTCTCAAACAAGAACAGTGATTGTTGGATAACCATAACATTACACACCCGTTCCGTTGATTAGAGATTGTAGTTACCCCGTTAATTGCCCGAATTACACAGTAAACAGACGTATTATCTTATTTTAGTCGCCAAATCTGCCATTGGTAAGGTAATTGGAGTTACTATTTCTGTCGTAGCAGAGAATAACATTGTCATAATATTGCAGGATATGAATTCGTGCAGTGCGTACCGACGATAAAAGGAGACCAAATTTTGTACAAGGGCTACATATACATGTTTAAAACTAGATTGCAGTGCGGTTCCGAACAATGGTGCTGCTCGTACCGCAAGAAAACAGGTTGTATATCGGTTATAAACATGCATACTAGCGGAGTGCAAGTTATACGCGATTTTCATAATCATAAGAAGCCAATGTTCTCAGAATCATAGAGCAGAATAAAGGTATTTATATGACTAATTATAAGCCCATGGTGTCCTGGTCATGAAGGTCTGTATGGGATTAATATCATTTTGGGCCAGTGTTGATAACCGAGCCTAAAGGCTTTCAACATCATTGTCAAAAGGTAACCTATTCCAGAAATATTTTATTCCAAATTTAATAGCAGGTCTTTTACATTAGTGAGGGAGGAATCTAATTTTCTATTATAATAAGTAATATTGTTAGGAAATGATTGTATCATTTTGTATTCAAATTTAAATAAACATGTTATTAAATACTTTTGTTTTATTATTTAACCTTTATTAAAATTAAATAGTATCTTGTATTATATGACTTTTATTTATTCCTACCTATTTATATAAGTTATTATTGAATTATGTTTAGTTTAATCTAGTACACATAGTAATAATCACAATTATTGTAAAGTATTTAGGTCTGTAGGCAATTGAACATTTTTTATTAAATAAACTACTTGTTTACAGAAAATCCATTACCAGATTGGGTTTCCATTTACTTTGTAAAGAACAGCGATACAGAATATCGGTGCAATATCTGCGAAGGCACTGTATACTCGAAGAAGCCTTCTGATCGGACGGATCATATAAAAACTCAACACAAAGAGGTTTATGATGTCCACAAGGTGAACACAGAAACTAACGTCGGATTTCACATAGAATTCTTGCATCTTGATGCTGACTCTGATCTAAAAACTCAAGCCGTTGTGATTGGAGAGGTGTGCGAGGCTGCGACAGAGGAAATTGTGCAGCCCAACAATGAAGAAAGTGTGGTCGAAGAGGTTGAAGAAATTGATGGTGTTGTTGAGAAACCTAAGAAGTCACCACGGAAACCATCGGCGCGTTCAGAAGGTGAGTTGTAACTTATTAAATTGTTGGGTCAATGTATTTGACATGTTTGTCGATTCAAATAAGAAAGTACTTAACAAATAAAGGAATCAATAAAAACTATGAATATACCAGTAATAAATAATAACAGCCCTAATGATGATGAAGGTACCTGTATATTCAACAGTATACTAAACTACTGGAAGTAATGCTATGATGATATATAATGTAGTGACATAATATTATATTTCAGAAAACCGTAAAAGGAGCTGGGTATGGAAATATTTCCACAAAATGGGCAGCATCATATATCAGTGCAGTCTATGCCATGTTGTGCTATCCATCAAGGGGTGTAACAGTAATAATATGAATCGTCACATCAGAACTCGGCATGCAGACATTTTTAATTTAGAAACAGATAAAAAGAGGAGATCATCAGCCGACCAATTGGATTTGACTGAAGTTGAAACTCCATATGCAATTAAAACTGAGGAAATATCTACGATGGAGAAAGAAACAGTAGAAGAAATAAGTGAGTATTACTTATTTGTAACACATAACCATAATAATTCACTTGACTGACTTGTTAAGTGAAGTGAAGTAAATGGATCAATGGGCCTAGTAAGTAGTAGTGGCTATTCCCTTTAACCTCTGATTAAAGTCAGTATTGAAAACTTTTTAACACATCGTGCAGCAAAAAAGAATTGTTTTTATTATTTAGTGTCCTCCCGAAAACTTTTTCGCGGCCTAAATTTCCAATATCAATGGGTTCACTATAAAATGGCGTGCGTGAGAGGGACAGTGATATCGCATTGGTATAGCCGTCTCTGTTCGGCACGGATTACCATCTGCTGCGATCCTGACATATAATAGCACACATACTTCATCCAATTTATTTTACATCTCGCCCCATACATTAAATGCAGCAAAATATCCACCGCCCGTTTTTCGCTACTATACCGAAGTCCAAAATATCAAGTGTCTTATTTTGTAAACAAATATGATCGTCTAATTACCTGTTTTGATGTAACACTGAAGGAACTGATTGATTGAACCTGTTCATCATTGTGAAAATAAAGTGATCAGATCTGGTAATGTGCGTAGTTTAGTTTAGTATGTAGTTTTTGCTTAGTTAGCTTTAATGTTAGTAGGTTTTGTTTACAAAATAAGACACTTGGCTTCGGTATACGTGGGCTATGGCGTTGTGGGTGGCGAACCTTATCGCCGTCTCCTTACTTACGACTGTAACTTACCGCAATGACTTATCATTTGCAGCCACTACGCCGTCCGGCCATCGCCGCAGCTGGATCTGGCTGTACTTCGACCGCAAGTCGCACACGACGGCGCAGTGCCGCCTGTGCTACCGGCTCATCTGCCACGGCGGCAACGCCACAGGCAACATGAACAGACATCTCAAGATCATTCACAACAAGACAGCAGGTACGAACGACAGCATCCCGAGTGGAGTGATGCTAACCGGTTGCCTTTCAATGCCTCCAAGTAGTCTTGTGTAGTTCGTGAACGAACTAGTTCGTTAGAGCGCTCCGAGAGACGACCTACGCGAACTAGCTCCCAGATCCCTCGCTGTTTAGTTCATTATTAGTTCACTCACTTGTCATAGAGTGTTTATAAAAGTATGTATTATTAAATACCTAATACACTGCTGCATGTCGATTGTGATATTATCTCTGTCGCATTCGCTCTTACCAATCAACGCCTTTGAAAGAGCGTGACAGAAACCGTGATATCATATCGGTTTTTTTCCGAAAATTGGCTTCGTGCCTTTGGTGTGGAACGCGACGGGAGCTGACGAACTAGAAGAGCGAACTAGTTCGCCGAGGAGGAGCGACCTAAACTCGTGATCACGAACTACTATGTGCAAGCCTACCTCCAAGTGCAAGGTCATTACTTTCTCACGCTCCCGTGTCCCTATATGCGCTATGTAGAGCTTACCTGACGCGGCTTTGGCAAGAGTGAGCGAAATTAGTGACTTAGGGGTACCTGGATGGCAAGCTGGATTTTCGCACTCATATGACCAATGTTTGCAAAAAAGCAAAGAAAGCTCTAGGTTTCATCATGAGAGTAGCTTCGCAATTTGGGGATATCAGTGTGGCTAGGGTTCTACAACACGTACGTCCGTAGTACACTTGAGTTCGGCGCTATCGTGTCGGACCCTTACGAGAGTACCTCATGATAGAAAGAGTTTGAAAGTTTGCTCGATGTGAGAATGTACGGGTCTCTTAGTATCGGGTATGGTAGGCATCGACACACTATAGTACGTACGCGTTAAGAAAACAGTGAAAAAAAGAGCACGTTTATCCACGGTTGACAAATTAGATGACTTGGACAAATGAATAAGACCATAAGAAGGAAAGTTCAATAACAAAAAAAATTCAACTTTCCTTATGGCACATTTGTCTAAGTCATCTAATTTGTCAACCGGGGATAGATTAAAAACTCTCCTGTACACCTTTCTCTGTGTTCCACCGTACATACCGTAGACAGATTATCCATTAGACCGAGTCCCCGCGTAACCACATTTACCCTTTCTTTCTGGCAGCCAGGGGTTGCCTAGGAAAAACTATTACCAAACATTAAGGGCATTTTTCACAATAAAATTATAAATTATAGATATGAATATGCATAAAAAATGCATTGGATATATTTTTGGTAAAACTATATTTAGGCATATAATATAATATGTAATTTTCGAAAAAGTCGTATTTTGAAAGTGTGATTTGTTCATTTCCGCCAATTAGTGTATCTGAAAGTGACAGCAAACCCATTGCTATTTTTATAATCCATTGCTCGGATGCTGTAACAAATTTTTTAATGAATTTCAATTTAATAAGTACGTCCACGCGTTTCAGAGCAAAGGGTCTTATACATACAGATATACATACAGACAGACGAACGGACAGACAGACGGACAACAAAGTGTCCCTTCCTATAAGGGTTCCTTTGTTTCCTATTGAGGTATGGAACTCTAATCATGACAATCGAGTGAATCAATCCTTTTGCACAAAGTAAGTGATCTAGTATCTAATGAATTAGACTAGGTATTTAAAATTAGGACTAGCTAAATAGTACTGTAATTCCCATACATATATTGTGGAACAAAATATTTTTTGGGGAATTTTTTACCAACACTGTTGACAACACTGAATTTTATGTCATACATTATACAAAATACTTTTCGATGTTATTTTGATATTTAGGCACTATTTCCAAGTAAAATTACAACGCGTTGCAACGTGTTGATTGTGTATAAACTATGTACCGTACGTTTTAAAACATAGAAAGTTAAAGAATGGAAAATACTGACCTATGAAACGAAATATTTGGATCATTGCGTTCTCATCTATTTTTACACTCCTGTACACAACAAACCCCCTCAGCAATGATGATATAATAACGACAATATGTTTCGATCTGATATATGACTACAAACACGAAATCCAACACATAAAATGCTGCTAAAACAATAATTTATCATAATTTACAACAACGTAAAAACAATCTGTCATTTTGGTGCCGGTGACAGTTAGTTTTAATAACGAAAAACTGGCTACGCCGATAAGGACAGAAGATATATGAATCTTTCTCTCTCACGCTTACAATATCCATATTATGTTGTTCTTGTCACTCGAGAGCGAGACAGAAACCACACTCCATCTATAGGCTTCTCTATCTACGGTACATACACTAGAAAAACTCCTTCTTGACGGCCAAGAAAAAGACATCCTGAAAATTATTTTTACGCATTAGCGCCATCTATCATCTAGCGTGGGAACTAAAACAAACTTGCACTTTTTCAAGATGTCTATTTCTATTCCAGATGACTACACCTGGATCTGGAAAGTGTTCGAGAACACCGAAGACGACTTCTATTCGTGCAAGATATGCACGTACCAGTGCATGAAGTTCAGCGATGCAGACAAGAGCATCTCCTGCATACTGCAACATCTGAAGCAGGACCACGGAGTGGTGTCCGGTGATCAGATCATAACAGACACCACGGAATGTGAGACCGATGAGAATTGACAATTTTTGGTCATTGTAGGGGATTATTTAGATTATATAGACTCCGTTTAGATTAAACTGTGAGCAAAGTATTAGAGACAAGTGACATTGACTTTTTTGACGCTAGTAGAATAAAATCCTGTCGAATCCTAATCCTGTCACTGTTGTTCATATGCTACGTCGCGTAAGAGCGAGCGGGACGCCTGGCTTAGAGGTGTCTATTATTAGCGCGTGCAGTCTAGAATTAGCACTAGAAAGCAAGCTCTAGAAGAATATAAAAAAATGTAAGGCATTGATTTATGCTAACGGAAAAGTAAATGCTTATACTTTTCCTTCTATTCTACTAGCGTTAACGAAAGTCAATGCCACTTAGCTGGGACAGGCCGATCTGAGAATTTTATCTAAAATTTCTCTGTTGTTTCAATTTATTATACATAATAGGTAATTAATATAGATAACTAAGGTGTGTTGCTATTTTTATTACCATAAGGAACTAAAAGGAATATTTTATAGTAAGTTATATTTTTAATTTGTTATGAAACACAGTCTATGTTTCATGCAGTCCCTACAATGACCGATTTATACTATCATTTATTCATTTATCAAACGTATCAAAAGTTGGATACTGGTCTAGTATTTTTTTTTTAGTTAATGTAGGTATTGCAATATATTTCTCTAGATTTTGTTTATAATAAGTTTTACGTTATTATGTTTCGGAATTTAGTTGCATACGTGTAATAATACCTAAACGGTGATGGATATTCTGTCTTGCCTTTTCTAATTTTAGGCTGAATTTGAAGTTTCTAAAAATGGTAATCCTTTTCAAGTGCAAGAAACTAAGAAGTAATTTTTAGACCTGTCAGTTTTTAGTTTGATTTTTACAAAGGCACGTCAGAGTCGCACAACTAGTGTTCTGCGTACTAAACTAACCCGGCGACTGTGTCTCTACCGTTGAATGTGAAACTAAGGGTTAGCTCACAATAACGAATTCAAAGCTTTAAATCGTCAGATGGCCCCCTGCCATACATCTATTCTATTTTTATATGAATAGCTTCTATTCTTATTCAAGAGATAATTTCGCCAATGTCAGGTTATTTAGTTTTAGAGTATTCATGTAAATAGAAATCCGCAATTCTATCAGCTGCGTGCAGTCGTAGTGTGCGAATTTCATACATTGGTTGACGGACGACTAAGGACTGATGTTTGGAGTTGACACCAAACGCGCGGCCGATGTATGGCACTGGCTCATGTGACGATTTAAGACAGTTATCCCACCGCCGGCGAGTAAGCGAGTAAATCCCGGCTATTTTCTCGCCCAAGAAACGTACAAAAGATACTACATTCTGTGTAAACAAAAGGGATGCATATATTAATAGTTCATCGCCGACTGCTCACATCGCCGGTGACTACTCGCTCGGATATTTGGTCGCCGGGCGAGTACATCCCATCGCTCGGCGACACTCGCCCGGCGATACTCACCCACTCGCTGAGCTACACTCGCTCACTCGCTGAGCTGCACTTGCGAGTGAAGCAAGTGGGAGTGTGAAGCGAATAATCGCCCGTCGCTCAGCGACACTCGCTGATAGCCGAGCTACAAAACTATACTCGCTCATCGCCGGCCGTCGGACAACTGCCTTAATTTTTGAGCGAACTGACGTGACGCAACGACCCGAAGCTAAAGGCCCGGACTCTAGCAAAGTGGAGATGTATTTTAAACAACCAATAGGATTTCGTTATTCAGACATCTCGTCTCCGCTCAGCGTCTGTGGAGACGGTTGAACAGGGAGGAGAGGAGATGTATCATATTTGTATGGCGTGAATCAAAGCGGATATGTGAGCTGGGGGCGGCGTGAAGCGGAGACGAGAAGAGATGTGAACGGCGTGCAGTGAGCCGCTAAACTGCGTTTATATCAACATCCAATGCTTGCCGGACACAGCTCAGTTCAGATCTCGCCGGCATACCTACATATCCGCTCTAGCCAGCACATATCTCCGCTCTAGCCAGTACGCATCTCCGCACAGCTTCGGTGGATTCTAGCTGAAAAATATCTCGTCTCCGCTTCACATATCTCCCCTTTGGTGGAGTCCGTGTCTAAGGCTGCGATTTAATATCGACTGGACCGGTGATGGAACCGGACGTCGCCTCCCGTGTCGTTACGCTGTACGGACGACTCCGGCCGTCACGTTCCGTCGCGTCGCTTCCCGTCAAGGAAAGTAGTATGTTATCCGGGCAGTACCGGTGTGTTGTATTTTTAGTTAAAATGAATTGTCACTTAACAAATATCTAATTGTAGTTTTGTTTTATGTTTATTTTATATTTAATTGATGTCATGTCTAGTGTGAAACTGTTCATTATTGTGGATTTTCATACAATTTGTATCTTGCACTGGTTGGTTTTAGTTTGTTACTTGACTATTCCCCATTTTATTTTACGGGTTTCGAGAAATTAATATTATTCGTTTTGAAATAACGACGAAATCCGCGCGAAAAAAATATTTACTTACCGGGGACGAAGAGCTTCTTCTTATCTCAACCATTGTTTGATCGGAATTGAATCGCTGTGCGACCAATCTAAATTGGCCCGGCTTAGACATGACTAAGATAGCCGAAGCTGAGTCAACAGGTACTGGTCCATTAGCGATTAGACTCCGATCATGTCGAATATCTTAGCGGAATTGGGATAGATACGTAATCAAAAGTTGCTGTAAATTAAACACAAAAAAGCTAAGTTCCGCAAACAAATTTAGGTATATCTTAAATAACATGTTCGGTTTTATGATAAAATATCTGAGAGTTACTTATAAATTAGTTTTACGATTATTTAAAATAGGTGTTCTATTCTTCTATTTGCAAAGTGTATATAATAGACACATTTTAAAAATAAATATCACTAAAATTGTATATTAATTTTATTTTAATCAATCAAACCTTACTTACCCCTTTTTGTTTAAAACCAAGCTGGTAAGTGGACCATACCTATTGAATCAATTAACTCACATCTACGTAAATGTAATGTCCCTATAAAGATATTTCAATTACTACCGCAGCTTATTCATAGCTAAGCTAGCAGTTCCACTCTTAGGGTCGGCGCACAACAGCGAGCGCGGCCGCGCCCCGTGCCGTAGAACGTCGCGGCGTGTTACGGCGTCCAGCGGCACTGGCCACCGGTGCATACTGTCGGAGGGCGTCAGTCACCAACAGACGGCGTCGTGCAGGCGGGCGGCGCCGTCCGCAGGTGCGATACATGGCGCTAACGTGCGCGCTTGAGGACGCCGCGCCGTAGCATTGTGCATTCGGCCTTACGCGATGTGGCAGGTATGAGTGAAACACTTGGTTACATCACGTTTCGTAAGAAATATAGTTAGGTAAATAACCTAAGTACCTATATCTTTTTACATATTAATAATTTATAGTCTGCCTCTGTCATTCCATGTTGCTGTGCCCTACAGGGTGCATTGCATATATCATATTTTAAAACCTAATGATGTAGGTATTGATGTACATTCTGACATGTGTACGCAATTAAATGAATTGAATATTTCAAATCACATGGCTGGGTGATGTGAGAGCGAAGAGCAGCACAGAGATTGAGGCCCCCCTGTGTACTTAGCTCTGTATTCGTGTGTACAGTGCGCGAGGCGTAAGCTCAGGTTTGCATTTGTGTGAGTGCACACAGATAGTGTAGAGTGATATTCGGCCTGAGGCGCGGCGCGTCCAATACAAACGCAACAAAATACACCCTGCCGCGCACGCACCGCACTTCACCTCTTGTACCGCTATCACTCACACAAATGTAACCTGAGCTTACGCCTCGCGCACTGTACCTACAATGCATTGGATAGGTTAAAGTTAGATTTGCAATGCTTGTATGACCAGAGGGTCATACAAGCATTGCAAATCTAACTTTAATAGTATGCTTGCTCATAGAGATGAGCAAGCATACAGGAATTGCATAATAATCACTTGCCAAATATCTAACATTATAATAGCAGTGCAATAAACGCATTCAAACTGAACGGTCGTTTAATTAGCAGATGTCAGACAGGCGCCAATGAGTATAGTAGGATATCCTACAGTATATACCTCATCTTATTATCATAAATATATGGAGTTCATCACACAGACCCTATTGACTGGGTTACACAATCTTAAGTTAACAAAAACACCGAGTAAACATGTGTGACTAGTTATTTATTCTTTTATACAAACATCAAATGACACATCAAAAGATAAACTTCTTACATCTATTGTTTTGGCAAATATCACTACTATGATATACATGTATTACTGTAGTAAGTAGGTACAGTACACAACCACAACTATTCATATATTGATAATTTCAGAGGTAGATTGTTAAAGGCGAATCTACATTAAACATTGCTTTATATGATAACTACCTATTTCTTATATTATTTTACGTCTCACATTTGAATAATGACATAGTTTCTATATTAAGCCATGCAATGGATAAATATAAAACACTATTCGAAATATTTCACAGATTTTTTGACTAATTTAGAGTCTTAAGATCAGTTTAATCAAAATATATTAATTATGTTCAGATCAGAACACCATCTTAGAACCAAAATACTTTAAAAATATCTGGAATTTTTAATATATAAAAACCAAATTACTACAATATCAATTTGGCAACTATTTCAGCGACTGCATGATATAATACAACTTATTCATCTATCTAATTTAATCTTAACCCTGTATTCGATCCTAAATTTAGTATTATGTTCAATAACTTTTTTTTATCAAACAACATAATTAGTTAAATAATATAAATGTGAGGTGTTTTGACGGGTTAAGGTAGCTAATACTTGGTTGATAATCGTTTAACAACTTATGCCTTGTACGGAAAAGAAAAAAATGTACTTATATTTTAGAAATTTTCATAAGGTTTAAATTGTCAATTCAATCAAATAAGAATGAACTGGAATTTCAATTACAAGATAATCAATACACTAACATACTGTAAAATGTCCTGATGGGCTATAACGGATCTAAATGGCGCCCCCAATAACAAATGATATATTTTAAAAGAATAGGTTTCATTAGAGTTATGTACCAAATCTCTGTTACGGTTTACCTTATGCATATGTGCACATGATTTTCAATATATCAAGTATTTTCGAGGGAACAAATGGAAAGCAATAGACATCGAAGAACGCTAAACATTATTGAGTTCTCAATTATAACATATGTACGGTGGAACACAGAGAAAGGTGTACAGGAGAGTTTTTAAGGTTGAGATTTCCTCAAAAACTACTTGACCTATTGCAAAAATTCTTTCACTGTTTGATGGATAAAAGTTCAAACTATGTAACTGTAAAAAAATGTTAAATTCGGTCCAGTAGTTTTTGAGAAAATCTCAACCTTATTGAGGCTCCCTGTATACTTATCTCTGTCATCGACTGTACCATTATCATGAGTTTCTATTGTCTCGTTCGGTAGCGAGCACGCAAAGCTTTAGCTGCAAGATTCGTGATAGGTGCTATTTTAGTTGCACTACTGGAGTGCAGCAAAAATATCACCAATCACGAACCTTCCATTATTACAAGAGATTATATATTTTTTTCACTTAGGTGCGTACGTACTTATATTATACCTGATAGATATCATATTCTACACAAATATCTATTTACATTTACACCACATATAATTATGTATAATACTATTCTTCATTTTTAGTTATTGCCGACTACATATAACTTATATGTAGTTTACAAATTACAGCTAAATCTAGGACGGTAACTAACTTTTGCGATTTTTAACTGTCCCTGTTCATAGTAGCTTAATAATAAGCTATTTCCATACAATATATAATTCACCTTCCTAATTTACATTAAACTATGCTATAGTACATAAATAATTTAATTCCTTACTTATTACATTGTACTCATTTTAAACAGGCATGTATTTTGTACTATTTTCTTACAACTTAAACAATAAACATTGCCTAGAAAATCTAGAAATAATATCAACCAGTGTATTTTCAAAATATTTTTATTTACAAGTTCACTTTTGTACATTTTTTGTATAAAAACCTATGGTATGTAATAATTTTTACTAAAATATCTGATATAGCCTTTGGGGGTCAAAGTTATTGTGTTATGTATTACAATAAAATAAAATTAGTATTTTCTTTGATAACATTTTCCATCATTGGACATTGCCCAATTTAATCAGCCTTGTGTATTTACACACATTCATAGTACAACCAGATCCTACTATTTGTAACCTAGTAACATTACCTGTCCTTTTTTGTGATTTTTTTTCAAACTTTACATTTTTAAATGGAGTTTGCCTTAAATAGTATTAATACTTTACACAGCCGGTGGCTTCGGCCCACAATTATGAGTGCTCTGTATATAAACTATCCTCCCCTTGTAAGTGTGGAGCGCTGCTTTGCACCAGGGTCCTCGGGAGCACCTCCAGCGGATCTTGCCGTTCCTCGCGCAACCATTAAACCGGAACCTGTAGCCTCCTACGTTGATGCCCATCTTGCCTTGCTTGCTGAGGCAGTACGACGCAAAGCAATCGATGCCGGTGCCGATGAGACCAACTGAAACAAGAATAATAATTAGAAAATGATAGGTTGATTTTGGTATAAGACACGGAGTAATGAATGAGAGATTCAGAAAGTCGTTGATGGACCTTTAGGGTGAGCTCGCTCTTAGAATTGCCAAAAATCAATGAAATCTTGAGCGCGAGATTACACCTTTTCCAGATGAGGTGTATACGCGCGAGTCGCTACAATCACATTTCAGCCAATCACGCCTAGCATTTATTGTTGCTATTTGGTTAGCTCCCACAGGGCATCGTTCGTTGGCCAACGGTTAGTTTTGGCCACTTTTTTTCGGGTAGGGCCAACGATGATTCTTTGGTGGGCCAACGAATTCCCAACCTAATGAGGAAACGATAAATGTTACTAGGGATATTGCTAACGACAACAGCTCGATTGGCTATGCGCTAGTCCACGTCTCATCTGGTCAAGGTCTCAGGCTGTTACATCTGTCAAAATTCAATGAATGACAATTGTTACTTTAACTCGGCCTAGCCACTAAGTTGGTCGGGGAGTTGGAACATAGGTTTCACCTCTCTTTTCTCCATGCAAGAGTTACACTAACAGGAAGCCTTAGTAGAACTGTAAGTAACCTGTAACAATCCCTTTCCTTTAACAAAGGGAACTAAGCTACATTCGTATAATTCAGTACTCCGTGGGACAACAACAAAGAAGCTTTAGGTAAATACCTGTTGAAAGTGGTTGCGATCTTAATAAACTTGTGAGTGACAAATCTGGAAATAAAAGAAGTTGCTTGAAAACAGTGAAAGAGGAGTAACACTGCACTAATGACATATTTACGCAGCAGCTAGCGAGCGACATACTACAACAACTGGTCCAGTACCTGTTTTAATTAGGACTACAAAATAATTTACAAGAAATTACAAATAAATGACTAGTGAACTATACATAATTATAAAATTAAATACCTTATCATGAGTTGTTACGTAGTACGTCTTACGTAGTCGCTCTACGTAATACCTTCTCTGTGACGTACGGGATTTCTGTTGTGCCTGAACTATAGTCCCGCCAAATTCGTACGAAGGTATTTACGTGAGTAACTCGTGGTAATTGTACGGTCTAACAAAGAAGAGTGTACAGGAGAGTTTTTCAGGTTAAGATTATCTCAAAAACGACTTGATCTATTGCAAAACACTATTTCATTGTTAGATAAATAAAAGTTAAATAATAACTGTAAAAGAATTAAAGAATTGTCAAATTCGGTCCAGCAGTTCTTGAGAAAATATCAACCTTATTGAGACCCCTGTATAATTTTCTCTGTCGGGTAAATGCCGAACGCAATAGTCAAAGTCAAATTTCTTTATTGCAAGTAAGCACTTTGTGTACATTTTTGCACGTCAACATATTTTTGAATTAACAACACCACTTTGCAAAGGTGCCAACGCTGAGGAGAGAAGTGGCAAAAAACTATCAGCAGCACATCTTTTAAAATAATGGTAACACAATTACTTAATAACTAGGTATTACACAACTATTACTATTATTAGTAATCTAAACTCTATTCTTCATGCGGAACCGGCGACACACACCATGCATGTTCATCGTTTAAATAGTCATCTATTCTGTAACACACCTTCTTAACAAGTGTTCCTTTAATGAATTTTTTAAATTTCCTCTTCTACGCTTACGGTCCAACCTTTACTTCTTTAACACCATTCCTTATTTTGCAGTCCGCTTCGGCCTATCGACACGCGGTCACCTGGTGGTCCACGTGGGCCCGCACCGGTTCATCAAGCACGAGTGCTACAAGAAGAAGGTGCGCTGGACGTGCAGCAGACGCATCCAGCTCGGCTGCAGAGCAAACCTCACCACAGACAATGCAGTCATTGTCAGGTCGTTTTTGGTACATAATCATCCATAACGAAGGGTCATTTTATTATTTCAAGACAATTCAGAATTTGAATTACGCATTATCCATGCTCGGTGAATAAATTAGAACATGATGAAAAAATTATTGCCGTGGGCAGGACTTGAACCTGCGACCTCTCTTCTTTTCTCATCCCG
Organism: Tachystola acroxantha; assembly: GCA_963506565.1. Classification (NCBI taxonomy): domain Eukaryota; kingdom Metazoa; phylum Arthropoda; class Insecta; order Lepidoptera; family Oecophoridae; genus Tachystola; species Tachystola acroxantha. The sequence goes on from OY735879.1 coordinate 11,168,915, forward strand.
TCTCACGTCTTCTCATCATTCCGTGTCACGGAATGACAAGGTCGCAGGTTCAAGTCCTGCCCACGGCAAGAATTTTTTCATCATGTTCTAATTCAAGACAATTGTTATTTAGTTCTGACGATTCCAGCGCATGTAGCCAAGTGGCATTGACGTTAGTAGAATAGAAGGAAAAATGTATTGACATTTGGAAACGAGAAAGTAATGTATGGGATTGACATTTGCTAACGAGAAAGCAAATGTCAATCCAATACATTTTTCTCATAATTTAAATTAGATTATTTATTATTAGAGGCATTGTCAATGTCTCACGTCAAAAACGCCAAAATTGTGGCTGATTGTGAATGTACCTTTATGCGGTGTTGTTTGATACTTGTATTATGTATGACGGAAAGTTGTATATTCGTTTTATCACAGATTGTTATTGATGATCAGTTTTGTGTGATAATTAATTAATAATATCTTGTGCCTTTGACAATACTTAAAGTAGGTATTAAAAACGTTTAATGTTTTGATATTGAATTAATGATATAACAGTAATACGTTTCCTATTTTATATAGTACTTAAGTTAAAAGATCTTGTACCTAAAGCTTTAATAAAAAAGGGTTTTTGTAACATTTTGACAATACAATTGTATTTTGTATAACTATTGTTTAATTTTTTACAATTCATTTGTTACAAAGATGGCGTAATAAATACATACAAATAAAATGTGTTTATTTCACCAAACTTTCAATGCTCATCAATTATATTTTTAATATATTATTCATTTAAATGAAATGATAAAAATCGGTCCGTTGGAAGGTTTGAGTATATTTGAGAGATCTCAGAGTTATTCACAGAAGTTCTTTGTAAACGTTATGAAACATGGACTTTTCAAGGTACCGTGTCAGCACGGTACAAGCTTAGGCTAAGCTTTAAAATCTATATCAACCCATTTGCGTTAACTCAGAATCTATATTTTAGACCTGGATTCTAGATCGTTTAAGGGCAAAACTCTTCGCCATAATTAGGGTTGAGTATGTTCGAACCGGATTAGATAAATCGGTTTCAACATGGTTAACCCTAAGGGTTACGAATTGTATCTTTGGTGCAAGAGAATTTTTAACGTATAACCACAATATTTATTTATTTTATTTATTTATATATAATTTGCGGTTCCCTATTTTTGTGCATAAATTTTTATGTCATAATATAACATGGCATACTTTAAATTGTCCTAGTAATAACTACGCATAATAGTCATTAGGCATAACTTTATAGGCATAATATTATTAAGCATAACTACAAACAGCATAAAGATTGTTAAGAATAATATTATAAAGCCTAAATAAACTTTGTCATAATGATATTAAAACATAATTGTAATAATCATATTAATTACTCGCCGAAAAATATACTCCTGAAGTTTTAAAAACAAAAATTAAACCAAGGGCCACCCCCGCCGCACCGTAACCAACTATTACACTATAATACCTACTTTTTGATTGTAGGTATATAAAATAAACATGTTGGCGGCTTACGGGTGGCCCAAGGGCCACCCCCGCCGCACCGTAACCTACTATTACACTATGGTACCTAAGTTATATCTGATATACCTACCTAATACCTACTTTTTGATTGTATATAAAATAATCATGTTGGCGGCTTACGGGTGGCCCAAGGGCCACCCCCGCCGCACCGTAACCTACTATTACCTAATACACCATACATACAACACCAATACCAACAAAAAAGAAAAAATACACAAACAAACATTATTTATGTATAATATCTATTAGACGAATAAACAATATGCCATAAAACAATATGGAAATCAAAATTAGGGCAAAAACGATTAGCCCAAACTAGAATTATGCTTAGTTAGATTGTATGCCCAAAAACAATTATGACAAAATATGATTATGACAAAAAACTTTATGCCTAACTCATTATGCTAAATTAAATTAGGACAAAAAAATTATGCGAAAAAAAGGGGTCCCATAATTTGCACCTTAACAGCTAGTACCCAATTAGTACAATATAAACTAAGCCAGCGTTTGGCCTCAATCTCCCTGATGGTAAGAGAAATTTGAGATTTGAACGGAGTTAACTTCTTAACCGGGGGTTATCTTCTAGAACTAGCCCTTAGACCAAATAAGTGCCTACTTATATTAAAGAAATGAAAATAGAACACCAGTAGATACTAGATAATTAAAATGCACAGAAAACAGTTGTTGCCAAAGGACACTACGGGTACCTACATAATATGTTATAAATTGAAATAATTTAATTAATAAATGGTAATGTATAATACTCGTAGTTTCCTAAATCAGGACTGATAATAAAACTCAGAGAACAATATAATTAGATTTTATTTTACAAACAAGTACAACAGATTTGGTCTTAAATTAATAAATTGTAGCTTTACATAATAATGTACAGTTGACAGCGCATCAAGCTACCTACAGAAAATAATCTGTGTGTTAATACTTAATGTGCTCTCGAGTATACCGCCTTTTGTAATTTGTTAGTACCTAATTTAGTAGGAAATATCATCATTACTATAAAACAGACTTAAAATAAGTACCTAAGTAGGAAGAAGTGAAGTGACTTCACCACATAACATATTTTAAACTATTAATGCTTGTTTTTACACTTGCCATCAAACATAAACAAACTTGACAAGGTCTAAATCTTTTTACCATCTATGTTATATTTTATATGTAAATATAGGTAAAATTAAGGCAATTTTTATATGAAAATATAGGTAAAATTAAGGCATCCATACTTTTCCTTTTCTTCTTCAAATAACGTCGTTTTCACTAATAAAAAATCGGAATTTATCTACGAATAATTCAGAAAAAAAATTCCCCTTAGGCACAGCTAACAGCAGATCAAGTGTAACACTTTGGACCGTTCTTATTATCTGCGTCGTAAGATTTAAAATCGTACTGCAAGTGTTACCATTGATCTGCTGTCGTCCGTACCTATTAAGAATGACAAAATTTTGAAATGGTATCTTGCTTTCATGATATTAATGGTTTTTTAGACCTTGTCAATTCTTATTCCTACATTTTTCTTCTTTTGAAATTCATTTCGATTTGCGGTCTTCGTATCAGAAGGGAGCGTAATGTCGAACTCGGCATGTGCAATTCCGCCGCAACTTGTGCCTTAGAGCACTTACCACTGAGTGCTCTTTCGTCGTAGTACTTCAAAATTTGCATTTTTTCCATTAAAGTTATTGTGCATCGTTTTCGTTCTGTAAAAATCAGTTTTCCGTTCTATGTGTTATTATTATATGTAAAAAATATACCAGGGGGCTGAGCCGCGTCGATTTTTACTAGCCATCAATGTCAGATTTTTGGCGAAAATTAGTACAAAAATTTCGTTCGCGCAGGCTTTGACAGGTCAAAAAAGGCCAGCCGGCTAGCCTGGTAGTAAGTCGAATAAAAATAAATTAACGTATATAAATCAATCGGATGATCGGTACAAAATGTATGTATTCAAATAATATATTCGCGAAAACGAGATGATATTTTGATATTGATACACATAGTTTTAGTTGAGATAGTTATTTTATTATACATTAAAACACACTATATACGGAAGATAACAGCAGATAATTATATTGTACATATTTTAGGTAGGTCTAAATTGCATATGGATTTGCATAAGGTAGCGCTTTAGCCAAACCCTAGTTTTATTATTTCGGCGTATTTATTTACATTTTCGTAATTAATTTTACTAACTTAATTAAGGTAACAAGGTATTACAAGATATAATTTGGCATTGCTAAGTTATTTACAGATAATAAATATAATACATGACGTGTTTAGAGATTGTATATACTTACATATGTAGTAACGTAATATAGTCCGAGGAACGATATTTACATTTTTCTCACAACCAGTTCTATCAGCTAGACGTGTCAGTAAAGATCTCGGAAAATACCTATCCCACTGTTATGTTACGATACAGTGGGAACGCGGCCTTAGACTGTACGAATGGGACAAATCAGTCCCAGTTGCACCCTAACTGGTACTGGACCATGGTATAACTGGCCCTGCGCTATAGATCGGCCCAAAATCATTTACATAATTCAAGTTCATTTATTCGGTAACAAATCATTTTGTGTTCGAAATTACAATTTATAATGTTATCTACCTAAGCTATTTAATCACAAATTAGATTCAATCAATAATTTATAAGTACTACAATATACCTACTTAAATTGGCAACATTTGTTATTTAATTAAGATAAAAGCTTTTCTTCTAATCAAGAACTAGAGCTAGGCACAAAACGATTGTCATTCATGACGCCACGTAAAAGGACTTAGACCGTATTTAGTCTTATATTGACGGTCAGTCTTGAGTCCTGACATCGGTCGTCCTATATCGGAATATTATATAGAAATTTACTAATGTATTTAGTATTGCCCTGACAGATCGGGCCGTGCGTACATATATTATGGTACAGCTAACAGCAGATTAAGTGTAACACCGTTCTTATTATCTGCGTCATAAGAGTTGAATTTGTACTGCAAGTGTTACCGATGTCAGGCAGGACTGACCGTCAGGATAAGACTAAATACGGTATTACCTACTTATTTTTATGTCTTTGGCCTAATAATAACCTAATCACTCAACAGCAATCCACACGTGTGCGCAAAATGATCTGTGTCGTCTATGACCTTACCGTCCAGGGTTCTGACCAAAGCCTTGCATTTCCTAGTGCACCGATACTTGCAGTACCACAGCTGCAGCCTGCTCTTCCGGTACGCGTTGTGGGGGCGGTACAGATATGCCCCATAGAGGAGCTTAGGGTACCCATCACCTTGGATTATCTGCACTGGAAAAAAATGTTTTGTCAATTGCTAGAAGTTGTAAAGTTTAATGGCCTGCACACACGCTACGGTCTACCGGAGAGGTGTACCTGCTCAGGTATACTTTGTGCAGTTTTTTTTCGAAAGTCAATTATTGTAAGTGAACCTGTGCGTGAACTGATGAGATATCCGGCATACCGGGTCGTCCCATGCACGACAAGCGGTTGACCTGCGCAGGTACACCTGTGGGGCTATTACGGCTATACCATGTCATATCGTGCGTGACAGGGACAGTGCAATTGCGTTGGTATAGCGGCGTCTCTGTTCGCCGTGCAATGACATCGTATGATTTCGCTGTACAGGTAAAGCTCTCCGGTAGTCTGCATACGGTGATTGGTGTTTCTATAGAAGCGAAGACAGTTCGTCCAAACCATACCCAAGTGGTCCGTTTGAGCATAATCATGAAGAAATGACCTTAATTGAAATAAAACAGCAAATGAAATTATTCACCATTTCTTATTCTAATGCCACAATCACAATATCTGTTTATACTAGATACTTAGTATATTTCTGTATAAATTACATAAAAATTATACCCTAAAATCGACGTTAAAATAATAAAAGTAATCCAATCATAGAGTATATTAACAGAATATTAACAGAACGCATTATTAAAATAATTGACAATAAATTATTATCTACTGAAATATTACATAGGTATTCGAAATATTGATAAAGGAAAATAATTACAAACGCACATTAACTTCTATGTTAACTATACTTACGTATAACATTGGAAGCATTGTTATAACTAATACTCGTAAGTACTCTCGACAGGACATCAAGTACGATATCAACTCTTATGACACATACATAAGAGCGATACAAATCCCAAATACATTCGATGTATTTTCAAGATACACCATGTCACTGAAAACTTCCCTAATAATATGTCTACTCTATGTAGAGGTACTTACCTCTATTACGTTATGAGTACTGTTAAGTATACATATGTGAATAACTTTTGTTGCTTTACAATCTACATTATTAACTATGTAATATAATAGGCCTTATTTATATTTTGCTCTACAGTCTACATCTTACAACAATTCACTTGATTGATTGATGAATTGATGATACCTACCCGTGCTTTGGTAAATGACAATTCCAATAATTATCGAATCCAATACCTATCCAAACCTTTCAAAATATCGAAGTCGTACCCGATCACAAACTACAGACTGCAGGTTATTGTCTAAAGTTCTGCTAACTTTAGAGAATAACACTGATGTCCATAAAACGCGCTCCTTTCTTATTTTGTTCGAGAGACTAGATGTTCCTTATAATTAACTAACACGATAGATAACAATTCTTCTAATATGCGTATATTAGAAGAATTGTTATCTTTAAAACCTAATAGGTAACTAATAAGGAAAATATTAAAAGATACTACTATTTTAAAAATAAGCACCTACATCATTTCCTGACCACTCTTCTACTTTATTTCGTGAGCTACCCGGTTGAACTGACAGCGCAGGCCATTATATACCTTACTAGATATATCGCGGGAGAAATGCACAAAACTTTCGTAGTCGGTGCAGAGTCGCTCACCCCATCTAAGAATAAGGATGAACCACGTCATGCATTTCTTACACCGTGTACAGAAGGCTATTAAGGTTGAGATTTCTCAAAAACTAGGAATTCGACTGTGTTTTTAAAATTGTGTGTACGTGACAACAGCAGATCAATCAATGGGCACTTGCAGTACGATTTCAACTCTTAAGACGCAGGTAATTAAGAACGGTCCAAAGTCCCAAAGTGTTGCACTTGATCTGCTTTGATGTCTACCTACTAGTAAACGAATTTTCACAATTGGTCAAGTAGATCTCAAGCAAATCGTAACTTTATTGAGACCCTCTGTAGACTTTTCTTTGTTTTCGACTATAAAAAGTGGATCCTATTGTAAAAAATCGTAATAGAATCTCTGGCTATCAAAGGATGGAGGTATATTATGATTTTTTATATTCCCGTAATTTTCGGCATTTTGCCAGAGAATCTATGTATATGGGCCATGGCATCACCTCCGGAGTTGAATGGTCCTGAAGTTTCACCGGCGACGTGGTTATGACTGTCGTTGAGCTTGACGACGTGGCAGTCCTGCGTGATGGCGATGGCCTTGCACTTGCTGAAGGACTTGCAGCATCGCCACCGGGTCCTGCCCCGGCGACTGACGTAGTGACGCATGAAGCGGTTGCGGCCAATCATGAGAACGGCCCGACCCTGCAGCTCGATGAACGCAGCCCGTGGTCCTGAATGTAACATGAAATCAACGTTAGTTGTACGTTCTAAGGTTACATTTTGATTGATTCAGACAAACTACAATTACGCCACAACTGCAAGAACTATAACGGCTTATTACCAACTCGGCACCTTCCCATCTCGGCACCCAATAATTTTTGGCAACAAAAGCTCCCCGCCCCGCCTCGGCAATCATTGTTAGGTACAGTTGTCGAGAAAATAGAAACACAGTATCTATCCAGTAAATCAGCCTGATTATTTATTGACACAAAATTATAACTAAAAAAATTATACAAAACATACAAAATTCTGCTCTTTGAAACACTAAAGTTAAAAAGAAATATTGATTCTAAAACTGTAATATCTTTAACGTTTTTTTTTCTTCAAATTCAGGTACACACTCTGGCAAATGTTTGGTTTCATTTAGCACTATATTATCTTGTACAGTTATACGTCCACCACACCCGTTTCTTGTTTTTGATTTCACGCATCGCCATCGCACAGAGTCCTTGTTTTGCTTTTGTACGTAGTATTGGTAACCTGCGTGTAGTAGTACATTTTGGCCACGTTGAGACGTCACATAATTTAGCACTGGTCTTCCGTTACCAGGTCTTGCACTCGTGATTATTTCGCCACTCACTTGAAATAACAATAACGTGAGAATTTCAGGTTCATATCTAAACTACGACTACTGATAAAGTCAAAACAACAAATGCATATGCAAATGCTCATTCTTTTGTTAGCTTTAGCTGATCCATTTCTGCGAATTTGGTAACACCGAAAATAAACAAGTATAGTGAATAAGTAGGTATTTAGAGCAGTAACATTGGGCAGATTAAATTCTAAGATTAAAATAATAACACAATGTCAGCCAATGGCAGTAGTCAATACAAATATTTGTAGTTTAAACTCTTTGAAGAAACTGAAGGGACCGGGCTATTTTAATAATAATAATCTTTATTTATTTCGAACAAAACAAATATGAACAGAACTGTACCTTTGAACAACCTGACACCTTGAGGGTGCCGAGATGAGAAGGTGCCGAGTTGGGACTAAACCTCTATAACACGGGCGCAATTTTGTATGAAAAAGAATAAATTAATTGACACAGACCACATTTTGTGGCCAATTTCAACCGCGTGTTCGATACGTCGTGAACAGTGATCAGCCATTTTGTGTAGCTGTGATGTAGTGTGGTTGTGGTGTGTGAATAGACACTACATCACAGCTACACAAAATTACTTCGGTAAACATTTAATTTTCATAGTTTAGTATTTTTGTACAACTTTTAAAATATGAAATGTTTATAATTATTTGCGAAGTCCAAGACTAAAAGTTATACACAAAAGATTTTACATTAAGAGCCTTCCATGAGCCTACTAGTGCCGCCAATCTTAAAAAAATAATATCTTTCAATATAATAAATAAAAAAAGCTATTTACGAAATGTTTATTACGATAAATACTATTTTTTAAATGCTTATTTATAACGTGATTCAATGCCGGTAAGTTGTAGTTGGCATAATTGCGAAAAACTGCCGTTTTTGGCACATTTGTGAACTACAACTTAGCTTGTCGCAATTATGCCATGTATTGTATATTGAAAATAGTATTTATCGTAATAAACATTTTGTAAATAGCTTTTTTAATAAAATTGATTAAATTGGAAGATATTATTTTTTCAAGATTGGCGGCGCTAGTTGGCTCATGGAGGGCCCTTAAGAAGTCCAAAGATAATGCAATTTTCCCACTCACATCAATATGCATCCAGTACAAGATATTTAAAGGAGTTTGGGGTGTAGGAGTAAATAAATAATAACGGCAACTGGTTAATTAGTATAATCAACCATAATATAGAATATATTAGTTTAGAACACAAATATAAGGTCTTGAGTTTGATACCCTGTGGTGTGATAGAACACCGCACTTTACACCACAAAGCTTATAGGAAATATATACCTAATTGCCGCCGGTTACAAGTTCCATACAAACTCCATAATAAGTTAGAATTGCGATAAAGCACAAATTTAATAACATCTCTGGGGGTTAAATGGATTATCGAAACTCGTAATTTCAGATTTATCCTCAGCATTATCAAGAACCTTTTTAAGACCACTATTAAAATTGAAAGGAATGTGTACGAGTGTAAAAAAAATCTTGGGCATTGAAAACTACCCAATAAAGTTCTTTTTATCTTCTGGGTCATGTGTGTGAACCCCAGTTATTTTGATGACCATAGTGCCTACAGTGGCGGCCGAAGCTTTACATCCACCATGCCTTTTAATGCATCTCCATGATATTCTGTCACCGTGACAATAGTCTTGTCGATACTTGAAACCTTCATGGTTGAGTATAATAGCTCCACGTTTGCTTCTAGTAAAACGTACTGCTGAATCTGTGAAGTAGATGACTTTGTAAAGTGAGGCTTCCTTTTCCAGCGGAAAATTGAAGGCTATAAGAATCATAATATCAAATCAAATATTTTAGCAATACAGAGAGGGAATGCTGCCAGCCTTCTGGGCACCTTGACTCCTGATGCCCTCCTAGAGGACATATTTTATTTATAGGTAAGTAGTTTTAGTTTTTTAGTGTTAGGTTTTAGTCATTTTATTGTTATTTGTATTTTAATTTAGCTTTTAATTTATGTATTTCCTTAGTTATGAAAATGGTTAACATTAAATAAGTATACGAATTCAATATTTTATTGTGCATAAGAATGGGTTTACAGTTTTTCTATCTAATGTCTAAACCGAAATAGTTAATTCTTACAAAATATGTATCAAAATGTAGGGTATAAATACGAGAGCTTGTTTTAAAAAATCTGATTTTTATTGGCGTATTTTTATTTCCCTGCCAAAACTTAGCCAAAATTAATAAAAATACAAATATGGAGTCACTGTGCCGTGCTCTTCACCCCGACGACTGTCTCATGCTCGAGTTTAACAGCAGGCATTGTGAAAGGGATAGCAACACGATTTAAAGGAAGTGAGGTTTAACTAGGTTTATGAATAACATCATTAAGGTGGTTCGAGTTTGATACCCTGTGGTACGAGGGAGACTGTGGCGCAATGCTAGCGTATCAGCCTTCATATATTCAGTTTCAGTTATTCTCAAACAATTTTTACATTGTGTTGGAATGCATAAAAATAAGAATTAAAATAAAGTAGCATTATAAAAATATTTAGGTACAATATCAAATTACAATAAAATAAATTACTCGTATCATGTCAAAAAAATCATATCAAAATGTATATCATCATCAAGCGTAATTAATATAATAAATAATGTCAATTATCTAACTATTTATTTATGTTATAGTAGGTATTTATCAATAACACCAAGAATTCTTTCAGAGTCTCTTTAAACATAATGTGATTGCCATATTGCATTGACCAAAATCAAATCAAATATACTTTATATGCACATTGCACACAAATGAAAATACATCATCAGTCTATTTATATTGCCCCACTGCTCGGGCGACACCTTCCCTTACATCGATGGAGCTGGGGCCATGATCCACGACGCGGGCCCAGTACGTATTGGTGGATTTCACATGCCTTAGATTTTTTCTTCTACGGCATGCAGGTTTCATCACGATGTTTTTTTTTGAGAGCACTCGGTAAATGCACGTAAATTTTTCCGTGGACAAACCCGAGGATAACTCATTAGTACATGGCTGCCATGGCTGGGAATCGAACCCTTTTTTTATGACCCAGGTAAAACATGCAACCATGTAGCGTGATGATTATGTCGGTCTCACCGCCCTGAAGGGGCAGAATACCGACTAAACCTCCTTTTTTTGTTGCTTAGGAGAAATACATAAAGTATACTACCCGTCCGGGGGAACATGATTATGTTGGACTCGCACCAACTAAAACTCCTTTGGTGTTCCACCTCGTGCCATTTTGCCGAGCCACGGGAACTGCGATACATCGGGACCTCTGTATAGCAAGTCCAACCCAATCACTGAGCTCTTAATACATCAGTATACTAAACAATACATCAGTTACATACAAAACCAAAATTAACCAGTGTACAGACAGGCGGCTTTATCGCTTTGATTTCATAAGTCAACCAAGTACTTATTATCTTCTGGTTCGTGTGAGTGAACTCCTGTTACTCTGACGACCTTAGTGCCCACAGAGGCTGCCGAGGCTTTACACCCACTATGCCTCTTAATACATCGCCACGATATTCTGTCATAGTTACATCTATCTTGTCGATACTTGAAACCTTTATGGTCGAGTAAAATCGCTCCGCGTTCGCTTTTAGTAAAACATACTGCTGAATCTGTGAAGTGGTAAATGAAGTTTTTTTCTTATTCTAGCGGAAAATTGCAGGCTATAAGGATCAGGATCATATCAAATTAAAAATGTGTACCTACATAATTGTGTGTGCGCTAACATCTGCACTAGACAAGCTTGTCTTATAGACATGAGAGTCCCCTCACTACGCCTATTCCAATTTTCCTAATTTACGTATACTGCCTACTAATTGTACTGAGTGTAATATATTGGAAGACGTCTATCATATTTTGATGGAGTGTGTCCGTAACGAAGCTATGAGAAGGCAGATTTTTAATAATAATATGTTTGTTAAAATAGGTGGCTGTAACATTGCCCTGTCGCGTCTTTCCTCTAAGGACGCCAGGACATTATATAAACTGGTTAAGGTGGGAGTTCAGAATAGACCATAATATTTATTGTTTAAGTTAATTAGTTATAGTTAATAATTATGTATGCAGCCTCTATGAGGGCGACATGGTCACTCATCTGTGTGTACCAAGTCCTTTTAAAAATAAAGATAAAAAAAGGTATACTGCCAATATAAAAAATATACAACATACCTATGCATATTTTATTGCACTCTTTTGTAGTTCAACAGAGAGCCCGGAGTTCCCTCACAAAACGCAGAGGAGGCCACCGTGGGGTTTTAGTCGGTGCGAGTCCGACATAACCCGTCGCTGCCCCTGAGGCGGCGGGTATGCACAAGCATTTCCCCACGAAAAAACGAATATATATTATAGCAAAAAAAAAAATGTGTATATTTTTGACGTCAACATATTTTTAGAATGTACCTATACACCATTTTGCAAGGAAAAGGTGCCAAAGCTGAGAGGAAAAACTGTATAATGTTAAAATACATGATATATTAATGCGGACTAAAAATAGAATAAAATTAGAAATGAAAAACGCATTTGCCAATAAGTTTTTTAATTTTAATAATCATATTCATAAGTTATAAGTAGCTAAATACAAAAAAAATATCACGCTCTGTGAGAAAAAAAAATAACCAACCTAACCTATACACTAAATACTAATGTGCTAGTAAACGTTCTTAATAAACGTGAAATACAAGAATTAAACTAAAGGATTACTGTTTCAAACGCCATTATCATTTATCACATGGCGTTTTCATTTGTCACATAAGTAGGTAGGTAAGTACTTTAATTTAGTGTTTATGAGAATCAGAAAATACAAGACACTTAAATTTTACTCCAATAACTGCGAAATCAACTGAAGCCAAAAAATATTGTAGGTACTTTAACGCAATATTTCTGAAAAAATATTAGTCAATTCTATTAAGACGCCTAAATTTGTTGTCAATAATTATTATCAGCCCCTTCCAACAGAGAAAGCCTTCAATCACATCTCACGCATTAAATTAACTTACAAATAAATATTCTTACAACTATCCATTGTTCTCAACAATACCATCAAGCAGTTTATCTTCATCAGCTGGAGTCGCCTCACCACATATTATCATTAACTTATCTTCCAACGACATATTATTGTCATTAATATTCACTATTTTTCCCCCACCCTCTGTTTTCTCTTCAGATATTACTTTAGATTCGACATTTTGTCCTGCTACCGTGTTATTAGCTGTCATATCATCAGTTACATTAACAAAGGATGTTTCATCGCTGTTTTCTATTATTTTGGCATTTTCATTATTCGGAATGGTCTTTTCTGGAGGAGGTGGTAAAGCGATAACAGGCACCGGAACGGATGACAATACTGAATCTATGGAGTGATGAATATCGGTACAATTAAGCGAATTTTGCAGAGGATCTTCGAGTAGCTTTGCCTCGTCTATGTCATTAAGACTGCTATCAGTCAGAGATGGAAGGGCGGTAAAATGAAAGTTTTGTATCACAGTCGGTGGATAGGATAGCTTAGTTTTGAGCTCTAACTCTTCGCCATCGGATAATATCTCTATTGGAGCTTCATCTCGGACCACTTCGATGACGTCATCGTCGGATCCATTATCCTGAACGGCTGGAGCTGTAGAGCACACTGCTGTAATCTTTAGATTCATAATTTCATTTGATGCAGCTGAAACAAACATGACAGTAAGTACTTGTGCCTACGTACAATATTGACATTAAACTATTTATTTCGATAATATATCTAGATTTCTTATACTAAGTATAATAAAACTAACCTAGATTTTCTATACTACTTATACATAAAAGTAAAATCATCGTTACATTATATATCATTTATTTGAAATAAGTATAAATAAATGTGATTCATTCAAATCGATGACTGTGTCACAAGCACATACTAAAAATCTGTCATTTAGATTATACCACTTACAAGTTTACGTAACAATTTCAAACATAATTTTTTATAAGCCTGGTAACTTGGCAATGAGAATAACAAAGATTCAATAGTTATTAATTCAATCAACAATAAGTTTTTGACATTCATTGCATTGTCCACTCATTGACATTTTATAACTAGATAATTATGTATGTATTTTTTCCTTTCTATTTAAAATAAAAGTAATTGTATTTGCATGCCGACCCCGGTTAGTTGCAGTTACACCAAAATGTATCAAATATCATCTCGATGTATTCTGTAACTGGCAATAAAATTGATTTGATTGCCTCTTTTCCATTGGCTACACCTGGGCAACTGCCAGGATCACTCACCGATTTTACTATATTACCGATAATTATATTGCTAAAACCTACCAACCAGTATGTCTGGCTGTCGAATGTACCTAACAATATTATGGTGATACCCTTATAAATCTAGAATTTTACTGCTTATTTTGACTGTTTTAATAAATAAAATATTCCTCTATCGTATTTGTATGACTAATCATGATTGTGCTCGGTTCCAACATAGAACATATCACCCTGGCTGGTATTGACGACTTTCAATTTGGCCTTACACGGATTCTTATGGTAGATCCTGTTACATCACCATCTCATCTGGTTTCCGGCCATGGGAGTGGGCGCTTGGTTATACTTGAACTTCCCTATGTGTAGAATATTGCCGCCTCGACGAGATTTGCTGTAATAGACAGTATTAGGATCTTGAATCTTTTCAGATTCTTCATTTATACCAGTATTTTGCCTTTTGGCAACAGCTTGTACATTATCTTTGTTTTGAGCGTTTTGTCGATTATCTTCCTTGTTACATATGGTTTGCGTTATCTTAGGACTTATTTTACTGACAGTATCTTTAATGTCGTTTTGATCTCCAATGATGATACTAGGATCTCGCATGGTAACAGTTGTATTGTTTATCTTTCTATAAACATATTGAATCCGATTAGTCACAAGATCTGCAACAATTACGAAACAAATCAGAATCCATTAACAAACTTGTTTCGTATTATTTCGATGTATACCAGTGAAGTGAGTTAACTGGTGAAAAGGCTCATAGTCCTCACTAACAGGACCTGAACCATTTGTGGTACTCGCTATGAGTATGATTAAGATGTCCCTAAAGGTCAAGGCCAAAGATTTGCACAACTTTAAGTGAAAAAGCTCAAGAGGGCTGAAACGTTTCAAACTTTTATTGGCGAAACCAACACAGGCTGGTTCGGGTAAAACTGGAAATACAACAAATACAAGATGTATCTCAGTTGGGGCGCTTATACTGGACACCACACAACATAAGACCATACAGGGCCTGTGTGTCATGAGTCCATGAAACATATGTTGTGTGGATGTAACTCACTGGATACATACAACCCGCCTGAGTCTTCTGGGGTAAGCCTATCCGCAAACAGAAGACTACAGGACTCTTTCCCACGAGCTGCATAGCAGACCTAATGAATAATCTTTTTAAGGAGGATTAAGGAGTATAAATAAAAGGAGAACGCATAAGATCCCAATGGATTGAAGTATCGTCACCGGATAAATGATAAGTCATTATATAGGTAAGCCTATACATATTTCGTTTATTAGTTTTGGACGAAGTGGAAACCAATCAATTGTGATTATGTTCACCAATTTGAGCAACAATGACGTCGTTGTAAGTGATCACAGACGTCTTGCAACGGGGCAACGAGTGGTTGTTAGCGCAGCACCATTTGCACCTCGGCTTGTTAGAAGAATACAGTTTCTGGTAGAAACGGTACGATCCAATGTTAAGGATTCGTTTGCCGCGTTGCGATGTCGTGAAGTACGGATCTGGAAGTTACACGTTTCAGTGATAATGCGCAAAGTATTAACTCCCGTTTATTTCTAAGATCTACAGACAGACAGAACTTATCAGACAAGTGCCGTGGAAGACAAAGTAATATAATGTTTTCACATTTTCTTGCATATGCGCTATGCGAAACGAAAATCTAAATGATAAATGGAGAACTTTTTTCAGGAGAAGATGGAGACAAATTTCACGACCTGGGTACGTGTGGCTCTGTTGGAATAGAGCGTGCCTGGGTCGAATCCCGGTTGTGATGAATTTTTTTCTCCATTTATCATTTAAAGTAATATTATTCTATACAATGTCTTTCGGCGTTTGCGCGACCGTGTTACAGTAGATATATAAATGTATAAAACAATATTATTCCGCATATACATACACACGTGACGAGTCAGTCACGTCATTGTCAGTAGATATAAACAGGCCACACTTGTGCTTTCGACATAACAATTTAGTAATTTCGTACACGATATCAAAAACGTTAGTAGCCTTAAAATTGGTACAAATGGTGACGACGAGAAAGAAGAATTATAAATAAATAGAAAATAAAACAGTTTAATTTCACAAACAACAAATCTTTTAATAATGAATGAATAAATAACTATGTCTAATTTGGCAAACCCTGTACAGAAATCCATAGTATTCTGGTATACACCCTGTTAGCGATAAACGGGTAAAAGTAATTCCAACTGTAAACGAGGTGTGAAAGTGAAAAAACCCGATTTAAGTGTGGTTAAACTAGTTTTATGGGTAACACCATTGGTGTGTATGTCGGTTGTTTAGCCTGACTATTTGGTCTTGTATGGTGTGGACCTTGGCGGTACAGTCGGCATGCGTGGAACACTTCCAAATTTTCTTGATATGATTCAAACAATAACTGCGACAAATGAAAGCGAAACCGTCAATGACTAGATGACGCGTTCCTCTTGTAGACGTTCTATAAAATACTGCAAAAATTAAAAACGATGAATAACGATGATCATCATGACTATTTGTTAATCTCAGGCCGATATTCAGAGACAGTTTTGAGCAGAAGCTCAGCCTGAGCTCGGTCTTACGATTGTCAAAATTGTATGAACTCTGACAGAGTTGTAAGACCGAACTCAAATTCCGGTCGCTCTCGAAACTGTTTATGCATATCGACTATAGACTTAGTCGACTTATGCATTTATCATTTAATTTAAATGTTGTGTTGTTAATTATTTGAAATATTAACCACTGTACCATTGATTGAATTAAATTAAATAGAAATACAAACCATCAGTCCATTTTAATGGCCTCACCTTAGGGAGCTGTGGACATGATTCAACACGCAAGCTTAGCGCGGATGCACATGCCATAGATTTATTGAATGATGATACATGAAAATAGGAAAAATTAGGTATTGGTTTTGGTATCAGTAAACCATAGAATATAAAAATCTATAGATTTATTAGCCACTACATAGTTATTGTAATTAATATACAATAAAATCTATAAAACACAATAGAAACCTTAATTTAATATAAAGTATTTATAAAACTGGTACCGTTATCTCGCTGGCTTGCATTGTTGAATTTTCTGATCAGTTGAGAGAAGTAGATGCCAGCCTTTGAGCACCAGTGGCGTCTACTAAACATCATTGTACAGTCGACAGCAGATCAATGGTAACACTTGCAGTACGATTTCAAGTCTTACGACGCAAATAATAAGACCTGTCAAAAGTAAAAAGTGTTACCATTGATCTGCTGTCGACTGTACTTACAAGGATAAGAGTCGAGCGCTGGGACCCACAGACCACTTACCCAATAGACATGAAATCGGTACAAATTTGCAAGCGAAAAATTCTGTCCACGATGAGCGCATAGAGACGAAGCGGGGGACAGGGGTGCCGTATTAAAGAGATGCGTCCATGTCGATAATAGCTCTAGGTTACACGTGTCGCAAAGTGATTTTGCGCTCATGTGCGGGCAGACACGGACGCTCCTATTACAGATCTATGGGGTAAGTGGTCTGTGCTGGGACCCCGAGCGAGGGGCTGGCTGGTCACCAAATTAAGACTACGAGTAAAGTTCAACTATACCTACATAACTCTTGGATAAACACATGTTGTATAGGGGATTGAAACTGATCGATATTGATATTCAAAAGTTACTGTAGGTTAATATAATTTCATGATTCCGATTATAATTAGGAATGGGCTATAGTCTTGCACCCTTCGGATTAAACATTTGCTATACATATAATAACATACCTACATAATATAGTGACGCTATGTAAATCAAGTGCATACAAGTATACCTACATCAAAGCACATGAAGTGCAACACTTTGGACAGTTCTTATTATCTGCGTCGTAAGAGTTGAAATCGCACTGCAAGTGTTACTATTGATCTGCTGCTCCGTACAACTAACTACTCCAACTATACACAGCAACACAAACTAATATTAGATATTTAGATAGAGTTTATATAGAGCTCTAAGGGCCGGACTGTACTACATTGCCTGGCACTGAATTTTCCTATAAGTCTATCCCTTTCTGCCACGTAGAGACATCGTTCGCTAGAGGAAGAAGATAGCTTGCAAACGCCCACATTTTTCGGCATAGGCAAGTCCATTCTGTCGCAGGTCAAAATACAGTCTGGATCGAATCGATATTAGGTACATCCACAAACAGAAAATACAGTAATTTATTGGCCAAATTTTCACACCAGCCAATCAGCAGACGCCATTGCCAATGTTTCACGCCAATCACGCAATATCGGCCATTGAGTGTGGGCGATCGATTTTATACCTATTGCTTGTCCGGTCAGTGACCGAGATTCATAGGAGTTTTCAGCACGAACTTAGCGTTCAAATTACAATTGTCACAATCTACTCACGAGTATTTAATATTCACAATTGACTTTTTAAACTTACACGGTTTGTATACATATTAATTAGATAAAAACGGGAATTACCGTGTTGAACAGAGTCTACTCGTGACCATGATGGCTGCAATGCTGTCGAAATATCGAGACATCAATAAATGAATGTTTAACACGGTAATTCCCGTTTTATCTAATTAATATTCACAGTTGAGTTTGAGAGCTCAAATATTGCCAGCTAAGCTGAGACTAAGTCGTCGATTTGGGCAACTTAAGTTCTACACAAACTCTTCAGCCGTAAATTGACATAAGTGAGTTCTACCATAGACCAAACGCTCAACAAAATCTTGAGTAATTACTTAGCTGAGCACGTGGCTCTTAATTATGAATGCAGATTAGGGGCTCGTAGTCCAGTTGTAAACGATCGTACAAGTTAAGTAACGTTATGCGAGGTCAGTACCTACCTGGATGGGTGACCGTTAGTGACATTTTCATCTGAGATCCTCCGTGTTTCGTAAGGCAGTTGTCACACCGCCGGCGATGAGTGAGTAAAGCTATCAACTATAAAACGAGTGGGCGAGCAGCGAGTGGCGAGTATAGTTTTGTAAATCGGCTTTAGGCCGCCGGCGAGTAAGCGAGTAACCATCGGCTATTTTCCGCGATATATATAGCACATTCCGTGTAAACAAAAGAGACGCAGCGATACTCGCTCGGCGACATAATATTTATAGTTCAGCGCTGAGCGAGTGTCGCCGAGCGAGTACATCCCATCGCTCGGCGACAAAATAGCCGAGCGAGTACTCGCCGGTGGTGTGAAAAGTCGGCGATGAACTATTAATATATGAGTCTCTTTTGTTTACAGGGAATGTATTATCTTTTGTACGTTTCTTAGGCAAGAAAATAGCCGAGAGTTACTCGCTTACTCGCCGGCGGTGGGACAACTGCCTAAGCACGTTAAACAGTTGGCCCCGGTTGCTGTCACTCGGTAGCAGTCGTTAGGCCATGTCAGGGTTTAATAAAGTTAGGTCACATAACCACACGAGAAAAAAAAAACTACGACTGCCAAATGGAGCTAACGATGAGTTTCAAGGGATGCTTAGCTCAGTTGAGTATTACTCGTGTATCGTCTATGAATCTCGGCCTTAGGAACTAGACCACCTTTAACCCAAACTCCGTCTTGGGTTTTAGAGTACCGAGGTGGCGCATGGTTATGTTCGGTCGCACCAACTTTGCATATGTTATTATACAGAGTAGTAATCGTAGCTTTGCAGCCTTTGGAGTATTTGGAACAGTACCACAGGATTCTCTCTGATGTGCCGTGCTGGAACTGCCATTTGTATGTATACTTGCAGTACATTAGGAGCGGATGCCTTCCTCTTTGAGACGGTATGAAGTGAACTGCGAAAATGACGTAAAGTTAGACGGATTTATTTATTGAAATGTGAATGTAGGTTAGGTATAAAATCTTGTTATCAGAAGTACAGTCGAATACAAAGAAAAGTATACAGGGGGCCACAATATGGTTGAGATTTTCTCAAAAACTACTGGACCTAATTTAATAATTCAGATACACTTTTATCTATCAAACAGTGAACGAATTTTTGCAATAGGTCAAGTAGTTTTTGAGAAAATCTCAACCTTAAAAACTCTCCTGTAAACCTTTCTCTGTATTCCACCGTACAAGCACGTTTAGTTCGAAATTAAAGTAATGTAACTATTTCTATAAACTAAAAAAATGGGCAATGCGTTTCTGTACTCATGAGATACTGCAGCAGTTTAGCGCTAGCTACTACGTAAATACTTTAGCTGCGACCTACAGTATTGGTGGGATTTTGGTTGTATTCTTAGCGGCCTAAAATCGCACGAACCACAAACCTTGTAGCTAACGTTCTTACGTACTCGAAAGCTACCCTCTAGGTATAGCCATGTTCGTTAATTCAAAGAAATGAATTCTTGTAACAAATATAATTTAATAACCGAAATTATAATAGTATCTAATAAATAAAGGTACGAAATACTTGTAATTCCTTATACATGTAAAAAACAATAAAAAATCTTTTATTAGATAAGTCTAAAGTTTCTCAATCACTGTCGGAAGCTGGATGGAACCCAAATTTTGCGAATTCTTGAACTGCTATGGAAATATGTTTGTTCTCCTTTTCGAACTTTAGTCTCTCTCTATATCTTCTTTTTCTTTCTCTCCATATCAGACGAGTGTTGTTCAGTTCATGGTAATCCATATCTGAGACATGTTTCTTGGTTTCCCTTAGCATTGGGTCTAGACTTCTTCTTTTACGTCTCCTCAGTCGTTTAAGTCTTCTTATTGTGTCTAGATATAAAATACGACAAAATAAGTTATTAAGTTTTTTATAAATAAATTTAAATTAAATCAATTTCTGATGTAAGTAATAATGAAACATTTTTTTTTAAATTAAATGTCATTTTTATTGCCTGCTTGTTCATTTTCGAATATTAGGTTCTATCTAGAAATAAATTAAGTATATATTGCTTACGTATGTATTATTAGGGCTCCCGCACACGGGCCACCGGCCACAACCACAAAACGCCGCCACAGGCATATTTCCTGTAATTTTCATACATTTTATATGGACTCTACGCACACGGTTGGCGCCGGTGGCGGCCACACGCTACAAATCGTCGCAGCATGCTTCTTGTGGCTCGCACCGGCCACTAAACGCCGACACAAAAAGCCGCCACACGCCACCCGCGCGATTCCGCGCCCCTCTCTCCCTTGCCTTAGTAAACTATACTGCACGCATGGGTTAAAAAAAGTAGCAGCCACCGACCGCAAGTGTCGACCACCGGCCACAAGTGGCTGTCGCGCGCTTCAGCTACCTTTGTAGCCGCTTCTAGCTTCTCGTGGCGGCGTTTGTGGCTGTCGCGTGTGGCCCGTGTGCGGCGACACTTAGACACTATTAAGGCCATGCCACACAGAATGCGGACCGGGGGCTTTCCGGTCCAAAAGCGATGCGGGATATTTATGTAATATATGAGTTTGTATGAAGGGTCACAGAGACAGCAGTGCCAGCACGAAATTACAAAATACGCATCGCTCCCGGATTGGAACGCTCCTGGTCCGCTTTCTGTGTGGGCTGGTATTTATTGTATGTGTTTTTCATATCCAATCAATCTTCACTATTTTTTGCAAATTGTGTAAACAGGCGTGATTCTGTCGTGGCCGCTAAACAAACGCAACTGACACTGTCACTCATATGCTACATCACATAAGAGTGAGCAAGACGCATCGATTAGCGGCGATTAAAAGTGTGAAACAAGAATCGACAAAGATAACTGTAACTTAATTCAACTATTAAACTTTTAAACATTAACTTTATTTCTCTCTGTTATTTAACTTAAACTCAACAACTTAAGTAAACTATAACATATTAATTAATGTGCAAACTGTACAAAAATGTGTATATATCTATCTATCTTAACTAATTTATATTTCACTAATTAAAAAAAATCAGTTTAAAAAAAGTTATTATTTGTCAACCACATCGCTATCGGGTTTATTAGCATACTTCTTTATACCTTGCGACTTATATCGAGCGTTATATAAAGCTGATTTCACACTTGAAAACTTTGGATAACTTTGAGCAAACTGTGCGCCCATATTCTGCATCCTTATAAGACCGTCATTATAAATGGATACAATGGACCTATCTTTCCCGGTTGCTGCTTCTTTCTTGAGAAGAGACAGTACTTCTTTAACGTAGTTCTTTACTACATTCGATTTGCAAATGGTATGATCTGTCGTCTTGATTATATAATCGATATTTACAGAAGTTACGACCATACCTTTGCACTTTTTGTCAGTACATCTCCAAGACACGGTATCCTTGTTAACTCGAGTCTTATGGTATTGGTATCCATTAAACAAAAGAAGTGGTTCACCTCTTCTTGATGTGACAAGCGATAGGTTTGTACGTGAAGTGGATGGCGAAATATATTCTCCTTCAATAGCCGCCGATGCTAAAAAATAAAATAATAATATTACGTAATGTTTGCATGTACAGTCGAAGACAGAGATAAGTATACAGGGGGCGTTAATAAGGTTAAGAATTTCTCAAAAACTACTGAACCGAATTTAATAATTCTTTAACAGTTACATAGTTTTCGCTTTTATCTATAAAACAGTGAAATAATTTTTGCAATAGGTCAAGTAGTTTTCGAGAAAATCTCAACCTTAAAAACTCCCCTGTACCTACACCTTTCTCTGTGTTCCACCGTACAGTCGACAGCAGATCAATGGTAACACTTGCAGTACGATTTCAAGTCTTACGACGCAAATAATAAGAACTGTCAAAAGTAAAAAGTGTTACCATTGATCTGCTGTCGACTGTACTTTACCTAAGACCACAGCAAAGTGTCTTAATTATTTTATAAACATACATAGAATATGATTGTTTAATTACCTGTTGTGGTATATTGATGGAACTGGATTTAATAATGTGAAAATAATTAAGGATTAATCATAGCTAGGCTTAATATTATACTCGTGTTTGTTTACCTAATGAGACACTGACATGAGATCCGATATTTGTCTATACTTAAATTCCGAATCTTCCGAATATGGAATGGGACTTACATTCCGGCAAATAACACCTTCAAAAACAAAGAAAACATGAGATTCAGAAAATGTATATTATTAAACATCACTAATCTAAATCTATAAAATAAATAAATTACTACTATAAAACCATAAAATATTAATACTATAAAAACTTAATTTAACCACATATACAGAACACTATTATGCTTATAATAAATTATGCTTACTACTTCATATACACCGTATGTGACGTACATACGTATGCATACATACATTATAAATAACCTAATATACCTAATTCATCGAATATTTATTAAAAAAAACTCAGTATATCTCTACAATATTCTACAACTTACCACAATTGATTATTAAGTTTCAATTACTGATATTAATAAAAAGAGATCTGTTTGAGTATTAGTATAGAAAATGTCGATTTTGACTTGTTTACTTTATTGCACGCAAAATATTACATGGATGAAATTTCCAAGATAGTAGATGTACATTGGTCGAGCTTATCTCTAATAAAGAGAGTTATTTACTAGTTTTTAAAGAATGTATTTATTTCAGCAATGTTTTCACACGACTAATGCCTGTGCTAGGAGCAACCATTACAGTATACTGAGGTGGGGACCGAACACGCGCCGATTAATTGGGCTACTGTGACATAAGTATACAAATAATACTGTCTTTATATGATAGTGTCACATCAAAAGTATGTACACAAATCAGAACCAGTCGAGGCCCTATATACAATCAGTCTGACATATATAGAAGCACGTCTGCCTCCCATAACCTATCAGGCGAACTTCCATAAGCTTATTGGCTCACCAGTTCGTATCCTACAAGTTTATTAATTAATTATATTTATTTACGAACCATTTTAGTCAAAATCTCAGACCTCGCCTTCACTTAGGTATT
Source organism: Tachystola acroxantha (assembly GCA_963506565.1). NCBI lineage: Eukaryota > Metazoa > Arthropoda > Insecta > Lepidoptera > Oecophoridae > Tachystola > Tachystola acroxantha. The sequence continues at coordinate 11,192,807 of OY735879.1, forward strand.
AATAAGATATATATAGTAAAAAAATTATAAAAAATTGAGCCAGTCGGTAAAGTTTCATGTGATTTATCCATTTGATTTGAATATATTTATAATTTTGTTATAAGTAAGTAAGAAAAAAATATTTTATTGCCTCGGATTTTGTAGAGATCATTAAATAATCTATAAGCTTCTTAAATTGAGCAACAATGCCAAAACTTCATTTAGCCCCAAAATTGGCTTTTAAGTACATTTTTATTTACATTTAATCTAAATATAAATGATTTTTTTTCGTGACAACTGGAATTAGAATTCCATAAGAGCTACTGCGAGTCGGATCGGATCGGCGAAGTCTTCCTCCATATTCGTCTTAGGAACAATTTGATTTTCGATTCGAATAGAGTGTATGCAAGAAAAAATTATACCCTTACATTTCGATCCGATACCTCCTTCGATATTCTTTTCAGCTCGATCCGATATCGTCGACCATCAGTAGCTTAGTTATCCTCACCCGAAGCATCCTCTAAAGGAGGAACAGAATCATCAGACCTGGAATCCTCGCAGTTATCTGTTCTCGAACGTCTTTGCTTCGGTCTGGCGTTAACGTCCTTCCAGCGACCCTTAGCATTTCTCTTCGGAGGGTCATGGGTATGCTCGTTCCTCACTTCGACCTCATCTTTGCCAACCAAGCATGACGCGCCACACCCTTTGTGCACCATCACACATCTCCAGTGCACTTTGCCGGACTTGTTGACTGTGACGTATTTGTAGATATGCTTCTCGAATAACATCAGGGGATGTTTCTTTCCTCCCGGCAGATATGTGATTGCTGGAACAGATAACCTGGGATGTAGTGAATGTTATAGACATAATGAGCTATGGAAACAGCTATATTTCACGTTGTTATCAAGTCTGAGGCAGATATTCAGAAACGAGTCTGAACTGTCATGTTTCATGCAAGTTTAACAGTTACAGTTAATAGTTACTTAGTATTTCCATTCTTTATTCAATAATACAATTAAAGTTAATATAAAATATGGTTTATTAATTTAATCCATTACAATTACAGTAACTTATACATAAATTTAAAATACAATAAATTCTATCTACCTCTATAAATAATCAGTTTGTGAATGATTTTCACAATCATTCTACAATTAGTGAAAATATTATTTATCAACGTAATATACACGTATAAAAATTAAACTACACGGTCACAACACATGACAGACGATTATTACTATTTATAATACTATAAATTTCTTTATACAATAAAGAAAGATATTTGTAAGGCGATTCAATAATTCTTACTATTGTATTGTATGTTTCTTTACATATATTAATTTACCGCATAAATATAAAAACGTTTTGAGGACAGTGGAAAGCACACAATTTATATAGTTTTAAACTTGTATGATAATGTCAAATTAGTGGGTACAGTGATTACTTAGATTGCTACGAGTATATTAACTTTACATCCATTTTGTCGTGTTGTTTAGTGATCAAATCTATTTATCAGAGTTGTTTAGGCTGGCACGGTTGGGGCTCAGTTAAAATGTCACTATTGGTCACCCATTCATACCTGCATACCTCGCCAAACGTTGATTAACTTATACGATTTTTATGTGATAGTCACATTGTGTGCGTTTATTTATTTAAGAGAGAGTTTGAGGACTAGGTATATTCGTTGCCTGATACAGGTTTTAAACTAATGATAATATTTTATCTACATACATACAGTCGAAAGCCATTGATCTCCTATAAACAACTAGATACACAGTCTGCCTTCTAAAAATGTCCGAGCGCAAAGAAGGTCCAAACGGATGAATGGTTCATTTGCTTTATTGTACATTATTTGGACGTTAACAATGGACCCGTATTTGGACGTTTTTAAAATTGTTTTAGTAAGACATTTGTGTATCTAGTTGTTTATAGGAGATCAATGGTCGAAAGCACATCAAATGTAACACTATGGAATTTAAACCATTTTTATTATCGGCGTCGAAGTAAGAGTCGAAATCGTAATCGAACACACATTCACAATTATTAATCTGCTGTCGAGTCTACTATCACGACCTGCCGCCATTTTGAGTCAATTTAGCTGCATGGAACTGTAATAGTTGTCCTAAAGTATAAAATAGGATTGTAATTATTTTCTATAGATCCACATACCTATTTCTGCTTCGTAGTTCCCTTGCCTTAGAACGAAACATTATAGTCATCGAATAGAAAGAAAACTCCCTTCGATTCGATGATAATCAGCGATTTTAATGAAACTAAAAGCTTGTTTATGCTACCTCTTTTAGTTCCTAATATAGAAGGTAGCGCTGACCACTGATGATCATACAAACTCGAAGCTACCGATTATTCGAGGCACGATTAGGCTACCGGTTTGAAGGATATTTATATTTAGGTTGGTGTTTGGAATTATTGAAAATTGGAACCGAACCCGGTTATTTCGGCTTAAATCAACATAACATAATTATGCATCTACATATAATCCTATTTTAATTACTATATGTAATAAATACTCTACCTATATTTTACTTATTAATTTCTTACATACATTTTTACAATAAATATTTTCAAGATCAAAATAAAATGTACTAAAATTATTATTATGGACTATTATTATGCATTGGGGTTTCGAAAAGGGACTGCGCCACATATTATCGAAACACACGTTCAAACCTTATTGATATTAGTAGGTTATCAAATATTATTTTTGTTAATTATCGAATATAGGGATTTATATTTTAAAAAATCAATCTTGTCTCTGCAAAAATTGTTTCAATTGTCGATCGTGTGTTGCGAGAATTTCATATTTGACAGGAATCTCCAACAGCCTTCAGTTAATTTTGTGAAGTCGTCATTACACCAATTTATTATGCATATTAAGTACATTGCTATGTTTATATTATGCTTAATGGAGTCTTTTTAAAATATTATTAATCGTAACGGAAGCTTTTAAATTATCAGTTATTAAGAGCCTTCATAAAGCCAACTAGCGCCGCCAATCTTAAAAAAATAATATCTTCCAATATAATAAATTTTATTAAAAAAGCTATTTACAAAATGTTTATTACGATAGATACTTTTTTTCATTATACAATACATGGCATAATTGCGACAAGCTAAGTTGTAGTTCACAAATGTGCCAAAAACGGCCGTTTTTCGCAATTATGCGAACTACAACTTACCGACATTGAATCACGTTATAAATAAGCATTTAAAAAATAATATTTATCGTAATACATTTCGTAAATAGCTTTTTTAATAAAATTGATTATATTGGAAGATATGATTTTTTTAAGATTGGCGGCGCTGATTGGCTCTATGAAGGCCCTTAATGCTGAAACACATTAAAACAGCTGTGGAAAGGCAACGGCAGTGGTATGTTTGAAATATGACGGTTACAGTGGTTGCAATGAACGACATATGATGGGCTGACCGCCGCGCGGTTGCCGCTCCCTTGCTTTGCCGCTGAAGCTACGTTGTTGCGTTTAGTCTGTCACCTTTCATAGAGTTTCATACATTACAACCACTGCCGTTGCTTTCCGCTGCTTTTTTAAATGTGCTTCAGCCTTTGTAGCTATCATTCACTATTCTAAAACTATCGTTTACTCGTCTTCTAGTTTATTATTCCAGCGCCTGTTGTCCGTCCTCCCCTTTGGCGGAGGGTGTGTGTGCTCATTCCTCACTTCCACCTCCTCCTCGCCGACCAGACACGTGGTCTTACAGCCCTTGTGCACCATCACACACTTCCAGAACACCTTGCCAGACTTGTTGGTCTTCACATACTTGTACGGGTAGCCCTCAAATATCATGATGCGGTACTTCTTCGCTGGTAGATATGTGATAGCTGAAAATACGATGAAAGGTTAACTATGTTCCTTTCTCAGTTCCACTTCAACATCACCGACCAAACAGTACGCGTTACAGCCTTTGTGAATCATCCACACACTTCCAGAATACTTGACCAGACCTTGATCATACCATGTCATATTGTGCGTGACAGGGATAGTGCTATGGCGTTGGTATAACAGCGTCTCTGTTCGGCGCGCTATGACATGGTATGATTTCATCGTTCGTTCTGAAACGTTTGTATGAGTATCCTGCGATGATCATTAAACGATGCTTTAATCCTGGTACATATTTCATTACTAGAATAATAAATACACAAAATAAAAATAGAAGAAGCAAGAAAAATATATTTATTTAGGCAAAAACAAACACGACATTCCTAACATTTTATTTCCTTAATTTATATGTACGGTCTATTACCCGAGATAAGTACATTTACATAGTGTGTTCTCTAAACAATCTACTATAAAAATATTATTGACAATCGTTCAAGTAGTTTTTGAGAAAATCTCAACCTTATTGAGGCTCCATGGATACTTATCTCGGGTACTGTACATATAGATTTTGCCCCACCATCAACCGCAAGTTGTACAAGATAACGAATAAAGGTAAAAATACCTCCGTTTTTTATTAAAATGATTGGTTTAAAATAAAGTTTTGTACAAGTTGCGATTCGAAAAAAACTGCTTAATTAAGAATTCAGAAAATAGTAAGAAATCGAAGCGATTTATTCATTGTTTTTGTTATTCTTCTATAGGCGTTGCGAGAGTAGTAGAAAATGATACTGATTATGATTATGCAATATGAAACCTGGAATAAGTCCCCAACAAAATGATAACTTGCTTAACTTGCTCAACTTGGTCAAGGTGAATTGACCCTTGTGAATTGGGCTTGACATGAGCCAACTAGAGCCGCCAATCTTAATATTAAAAAGTAATATATTCTAATATAATCAATATTATTAAAAAAAACTATGATAAATTATATTTTCCTATACCTATACAATACATATCATAATTTGCGAGAAACTAAGCTGTAGTTCTCATAATTGCCAAAAACGCCCGTTTTTCGCAAAAAGAGAACTAAGTACATTTTTTATTTATTTAATAGCCTGCAATGTCCCACTGCTGGGCAAAGGCCTCCCTGAGAACTACAACTTACCGAAATTGAATCACATTGATATTATGTATTTCAAAAATATTATTTATCGTAATAAAGATTTGCTTCATAGCTTTTTTACCCGACTGCGCAAGAAGGAGGATTATGTTTTTCGAGTGTACCTATGTATGTACGTATGTATGTATGTCTAATTCTTTGGCACGCCCTGCAGCCTAAACGGCTTGATGGATTTTAACATATGAGGTGTCGTTGGATTCGTCTTAATTGTAGAAGTGATATACAAATATAAAATTTAATCAAAGCGGCCTAAATCTTTAGCAGTTGTTTTTATAAATTAATTTTTGCTTGTTAATAAAATTGATAACCTATATTGGAAGATATAATTTTTTAAGATTGGCAGCGCTATTTGGCTCATGTCAGTACTTAAGATGCTATCACTAACCAGAAAAAAAACTATTATCTAGCTAGATTCTTATTAAGGATCCGTCTTTACTTCGCATAAAATGTGGAGGATCGTGTATATGGTCCATTAGACTTGATATAATTACTCCATGTTCAGGATTCTCAGAGTATGTTTTTATTGTGGCTTTACACGTCTTGCCGAATCTTGAGCACCTCCATACGGTTTGGCCGTTCACCAGTACTTTGTGTTGACTGTACGTGAATCCATACGCGTAGAGTACCGGGTGCTTCCTGCCAGGTATTAGTTGAACACCTACGTGAGACACAAATATTACTACGTATAAAGTAATTGTACACAATATACAATATAACAGACAATACCGAGGATATTGGCTTAGGTGGCAACTCACCCTCCAAAAATCTCACCTTTTAAAATTGTTAGTGGTCGATTCACACAGTACCTGGGTGAGTCGACTACTTCTAAAATGTGAGGTTGACCACCTCACTCACCCCGCTCCAAAGGTTACGTTTATGGAGATATCAAATTGATTTATTGTTCACATCTATACCAGTTTTCTGAAGATCGAGTGACGCGCCTTAGGAGAAGGATTATGTCAAGCAGTAGAGATATAGTGCTGATGATAAAGAAATTAAAAGATATTATTGTACGGTCTATTAAGATAAGTATCCAGGAGGCCTCAAATAGGTTGTGATTTTCTCAAAAATACTCGACTGATTTTTTTAAATTCTATACGCTTTATACAATCAATACTTTACACTAATGTATAATGTGTACTCTAAAAAATATACTAGAAAAATATTTTTTACAATCGGTCGAGTAGTTGAGAAAATCTCAACCTTATTGAGGCTTCTGGATACTTATGCCGAGTAATAAACTGTACATAACTATAAGAACGGAATATCATTCAATGCAATTCGATTTAAATGTTGCAAGTCAGCACTAACTCTTAGATTTTACCTACTTATAATCACGAATTAGGATTTACGAAAATATTGGTAACTAAATAAAATTATATAAGTATATTTTTAATTTGTTAAACATGGATCAGTCTGTAATAAATATGATTTTATTTTATTATTTATTTATACGTAATACAAACGAGTTAAGAACTTAACAATATACTCAATCAAATACAATTTCGGATACAAATTAAAATTTTACGACTAGACGCATAAAAAATGTAGTTTATTGACCAACCTATGTCAGATTTGTTTGGCGTAACAGAGCGACAGGAATTGGGTCCATTTGTTTAATTGGTTTTCGGTATTCAAAGTTATGTTAATCTAATATTAAGTTTTTTGTATTTTCATCAAAATTAAACGAAATTTTTGTATTTTTCTTGATTTGATATTAGCGAAACTTGACTCGGTAGTATAATCAGTCCCCACATGTCAAAATCCTAAAATGACCAAACTCCCAAAGAGTCCAATTCCCAGAATGATCAAATTCCCAAAAAGTACAATTCCCATAATGTCCAATTTCCAGAAAGGCCATTTCCCAAAAAGTCAAATTCCGAGAATGACAAAATTCCCATATACGTAGGTATGGCTTCAATATTAAAAGTTATGCACGAAAGAGTTTTATATGGAGGTTTTTGGAGGATTCCCGTTACAACCTAATCCAACTGCCATCTTTAGCCCTCACATACTCAGGGCGCGGGTGATAATGGGCCATGTTGTGTGGCACTGTGATCCCAGTGCTCGGGTGTTCAGATCTTGTCTTGATTGCTGCTCTACAATTAATTTTATTATTTGTCCACTTTGGACACCTCCACACCACTTGGCCATCAGCGAGAGTCTTGCATCTATTGTATGTAAATCCATTTATAAAGAGCACAGGATGTTTTTTCCCCGGAATTAGTTCGTACTCTAGAGATAAAAGTGAAAGGAAAATTTTATTAAACCTTCGGCGAATTGATAATATCTACTCGTTTTTGGAAGTCGGTTAAAAACAAGCACAACACCTAAAATAATCTGTGTAATGAGGACTATGAGGAAGCGTCCTTATACTCCTTAAAAGTTACAAAATAAAATGTACTAAATGTACAAGCAATCAATTTTAATTCTTAAACTTAATTTTTATACAAATTAAATGTGAATATATAGAAAATAATACACAAAGAATTTTGGCTGTCTTAAAATACTATTGACAAATAAATTGAGCGAACAAATAGAAGGCATTAAATTTAGACAATTAAAACAATTGAAACTCCGGCTTAACCTAATATCGTTCCCAATTATCATTTTTCGTGTTTTCTTCGTAGTAGTATTTTTAAATCAAACGTATAACTTCTATATTAAAAGTTATGCACGAAATAACTACATAGATTCCCATTACACCCTAATCAAACTGCCATCTTGACTCCTCATGAAACTAGGGGGAGCGTGGTTATGGGCTATGAGTGGCGCTGTAATCCCAGTGCTCGGGTCTTCAGATTTTGTCTTAACTGCTGCTCTACATTTATCTGTGTTCCACTTCGGACACCTCCACACCACTTGGCCATCAGCAAGCGTTTGTCGCTTATTGTATGTAAATCCATTTAGAAAGAGAACAGGATATTTTCTCCCCGGAATTAGGTCGTACTCTACATGAAAAATAGAAAGGAAATATTAATTACACAAACAAACAAAAAGTACAATTTAGACGATTTAAAAATTAAATAATTAAGCATCTTCTTCTATTGTGTAGCTTTTGGGTAGACACGAGACAGTATACTGACTAAAAGTTAATAACTAAAATGTGCAGGTAGGTAAATAATTTCATTGCAATTCTTAAACTTCATTTTTATTCAAATTAAAAGTATACAGGGTGGGAACGATAAGTGATCGCACTCGATTATTTCTAAACTATGTAAGATATCGGAAAACTGTAGCTGGAAACATCGAATGTTCGGAAAGATCAAGCTTATTTTATAAACTATTATTGCTACCATTTGATAGAGCTCCTGAAGCACTTTCAGGATCAGTGGTCAGTTTTCCGATATCCTATATAGTTTAGAAATAATCGAGTGCGATCACTTATCGTTTCCACCCTATATAACTAGGTACCTACTTGGAAAACAAAAGACTGAAAGACCCAAAGGATTAAAAAAAAGGTTGTCTTAAAATAATAATGAATATAAAATGAGCAAACAAATATTGTTTTTGATCAAACTCGTGTGTTCAGGACATCATATGAAAAGTTATGCATGAAGGATTCAATATGGAGGTAAAATTTGGAGGATTCCCGTTAAACCCTAATCAAACTGCCATCTTTAGTCTTCATAAACGTAGAGCGGGCGTGATTATGGGCCATGTCATGTGGCACTATGATCCCAGTGCTCGGGTCTTCAGATTTGGTCTTGATTGCTGCTCTACATTTAAAGTTTTTCCACTTTGGACACCTCCACACCACTTGGCCATTAAGGAGCGCTTTGTGTCTATTGTATTTAAATCCATTTACAAGGAGAATAGGATGTATTCTCCCCGGAGTTAGTTCGTACTCTAGATGAAAAATGAAAGGAGAGTTATTATTAAACAAACAAAAAATCACGGTGAAATTATAGTATCTACTCTTGGAAATCAGTTAAAAATAAGTACAAAATCTGCCGTAATTTAAGGAGGCCTCCCTATACTCCTTAAAAGTTATAAAATAAAATGTACAATCAATTAATTTCATAGTAATTCCTAAACTTAATTTTTATACAAATTAAATGTGTATATTTAGACAACACAAGTCTGAAAAGGCACAATTTTTTTAGCTGTCTTAAAACACTATTGAATAAATGAGTAAGTAAATACAAATAAAGTAGGTAAGTAAATGGCTTTATTGTAATTGTAAACTTCATTTTTATTCAAATGAAATGAACGTAAATGGTACTTAGCAAACAAAAGACTGAAAGACCCAAAGGTTTTACATTGTTTTAGAACACCAATGAAAAAATGGGTAGTGAAATAAAATGAGCGAACAAATGAAGGAATTAAATTAACACTGCTTAACGTAGCTCTCAACTCATAGAATTTTTTTTTATATTTTCTTGATCTATACACATGTAGGACATGAATATTAAAAGTTATGCGTGTTGAGCTTAAATTTGGTGGGTTCTCGTTATACCCCAATCAAATTGACATCTTTAGCCCTCACATACTTATGGCGGGCGTGATTATGGGTCATGTTGTGTGGCAATGTGATCCCAGTGCTCGGGTCTTCAGATTGTGTCCTAATTGCTGCTCTACATTTATCTTTTCTCCAGTTTGGACACCTCCATACCACTTGGCCATCAGCGAGCACTTTGCACCTTGTGTATTTAAATCCATTTACAAGGAGAATAGGATGTATTATCCCCGGAGTTAGTTCGTACTCTAGATGAACAATGAAATTAAAGATTTTATTAAACAAACAAAAATCTCGGTGAATTGATAGTATTTATATTTACTCGTGTTTGGAAATCAGTTAAAAATAAGAATAAAATCTAACGTAATAAGGAGGCCTCCCTATACTCCTTGAAAGTTACGGAATAAAATGTACAAGTAATTATTACTATGACATTAATGTTATAGTGATACTTAAATTTAATTTTCATACAAATTAAATTATTTAAACAAACAAAAGACTCAAAATGCACAAATTATTTTAGCTGTCTTAAAACACTATTAAATAAATTAGTATACAAATAAAGTAGGTAGGTAAACAGTTTTATTGAAATTCTTAAACTTAATTTCTTTTCAAATTTAATATACATGAATAGGCACTTAAAAAAAGACTGAAATACCCAAATGCTTATAGTAGTCTTGAAAGACTAATGAATGTGTATTGAAATAAAATAAGCGACCAAATAGAAGGAACTAAATTAACACTGCAAGTATCGCGACATGTCACGCGGAACGATCCGAAACGGTATCATATAAATTAATGTAAAGTAATGCCGTTTGCCGTCGCGACAGATGCAATTGCCGTCTGCCGTTGCTGTCTGTCGTCTGCCGCGTGGATCGGAATTGCACCTTTTAATTTTCATCCTCCATATTTCCTTTTTGCATTACTTTTTATCTATACACATGTGGAGGACATCAATATTATAAGTTATGCAGGTTAAATTTGGAGGATTCCCGTTAAACCACTTCAGACCAATTGTCTTTTGCGTTTCCAAAGTACGTTTAAATTCTTTTTATGAGAAGTACTGTCACTTAGGTGATGGTCAGCATAGCTTTCGAAACTGTTACCGCATTATTTAATTTATCCCGAGAAGTGTTGAATCAAGAGATAAAATATACAATAGGAATTATGCTAGATATGAGCAAGGCTTACGATAGTCTCACATAAATTATGAATTATGAACCGTAATCAAATTTCCATATTTAGCCCTCACGTAGTTAGGAGGAGCGTGATTATGGACCATGCCGTGTGGCACTGTGATCCCAGTGCTCGGGTCCTCAGATTTTGTCTTGATTGTTGCTCTACATTTATGTTTTCTCCACTTTGGACACCTCCACACAATTCGGCCATCAGCGAGTGTTCTGCACCTTGTGTATGGAAATCCATTTACAAGGAGAACAGGATGTATTCTTCCCGGAGTTAGTTCGTAGTCTAGAGGAAAAATTTAAGGAAAGTTTTAAACAAACACAAATCTCCGTGAATTGATAGTATCTATGTACTCCTGTTTGGAAATCAGTTAAAAACAAGAAGAAAATCTAATGCAATGAGGTGGCCTATACTCCTTGAAAGTTACAGAATAAAATGTACAAGCCAATACTTTCATAGTAGTTCTTAAATTTAAATTTTAAACAAATCAAATTATTTAGAAATCATAGACTATAGAATAGACTCATGAGACACAAATTATTAACCCGTCTTAAAACACTATTAAATAGATGAGTATATAAATAAAGTAGGTAGGTAGGTAAGGTAGGTAGTTTTATTGTAATTCTCAACTTAATTTATTTTTAAATTTAATGTACGAAATTGCAGTACGAATTCAACTATTATGACGCAGATAATAAGAACGGTCCAAAGTGTTACACTTGATCTGCTGTTAGCTGTACATAAATAGGTACGTAGAAAACAAAAGACTGAAATACCTAAAGGTTTTTAGTTGTCTTAAAACACTGATGACTGAATCGAATGTGCAATTAACACTACTTAACTTAGGATGGCTCTCAATTTTTATCCTCTTTTTTTCTTTCCACGCATTATTTTTGATCTACACATATGTGTATATGAATATTAAAAGATATTCGCGAAGAAATTAATATGGAGGATACCCGTTATATCAATTCAGACTGTTTTTTCTTTTGTTTCCTAAATACTAGTGTCTGCAATGTCAACTCGTTTAAATTATTTTTTATGAGAAGTAAGTACTGTCTCTTAGGTGATAGTCAGCATGGCTTTCGGAACTGTTACCGCATTATTTCATTTCTCCCGGGAGGTGTCGAATCGACGAGAAAAAAATATGCAATAGGAATTATGCTACATATGAGCAGGCCTCACGATAGGCTCACACAAATTATGAATTATGAACCCTAATCAAATTGCCATCTTGAGCCCTCACATACTTAGGGGGAGCGTGATTGTGGACCATGTTGCGTGACTCTGTGATCCCAGAGCTCGGGTCTTCAGATTTTGTCTTAATTGCTGCTCTACAGTTATCATTATTCCACTTTTGACACCTCCACACCATTTGGCCATCAGCGAGCGCTCTGCACCTTATGTATGGAAATCCATTTACAAGGAGAATAGGATGTATTCTTCCCGGAGTTACTTCGTATTCTAGATGAAAATTGAAAGTAAAGTTTTTATTAAACATACAAATATTCGGTGATTTGACAGTATATACTCTTGTTTGAAAATCAGTTCAAAATAAGAACAAAATCTAACGTAATGAGAAGGCCTCCTAATACCCTTTAAAAGTTACAAAATAAATAATAATTCTTAAACTTAATTTTTACAAAAATTAATTGTAAACTGTACTCAAAGGCATTAAGAATTTTAGCTGGCTTAAAACACTATTGTATAAATGAGTACCTATACAAATAAAGTCGGTATGTAAATAATTTTATTGTAGAAAAGTATTATAGAAAATCATCATTAGGCTACAAAGTTCGGTCTAAAATAACTACAAAACATAGATAAGTAGGTAATTAAGTATATGTAGGTAGCTATGTTAGTATGCGTAAGTACATACCACCGACCAATGTGAGTAGTTATGTAGGTTTCATTGTGGTTATTGGTGATATAAGGTGGTCTTAGGTAATTCATAAACTTAATTTATAATTGAATCAAATCTACATTAATAGGTATTTAGAAAACAAAACACTGAAATATGTATTCCCTTTTATAACAAGTTGCCAGAAAGTGTCACGCACGACGATGACAGAGAAAAAATTTAAAAATTTCATTATATGAACACTTGTTAAGAAGGCGTATTACAGAATAGATTAAACGATGAACATGCATGGTGTGTGTCGTCGGTTCCGCATGAAGGATAAAGTTTAGATTACTAATAATAGTAATAGTTATGTAATTACCTAGTTAATAATTGTGTTATCATTATTTTAAAAGATGTGCTGCTGAGTTTTTTGCCACTTTTTCTCCTCAGAGTTGGCGCCTTTGCCTTGCAAAGTAGTGTTAATGTGAATTCAAAAAAATATGTTGCCGTGCCAAAAATGTACACAACGTTACTACTTGCAATAAAGAGATTTGACTTGGAATGAATGAATGTGTATTGAAATAAAATGAGCGAACAAATAAAATGAATTAAAAAAAATCCTCCAAAATTTTCTTAATATCATTAATTTTCTTTCACATCGATATTACAGTTATGCAACAAGGATTTAATAATATGATGGTTAAATTGGAGGATTCCCGTTAAACCCTAATCAAATGGCCATCTTTAGCCCTCACATACTTAGGGCGGGCGTGATTATGGGTCATGTTGTGTGGCACAGTGATCCCAGTGCTCGGGTCATCGGAATTTGTCCTGATTGCTGCTCTACATTTATTGTTTCTCCACTTTGGACACTTCCACACCACTTGGCCATCAGCGAGCGCTTTGTGCCTATTGTATGGAAATCCATTTACAAGCAGTACAGGATGTATTCTCCCCGGAGTTACTTCGTAATCTAGATGAAAAATAAAGAAAAGATTTAAATAAACAAATAAAAATAGGTATTGCTTATGTATTAGTAGTTATAATTTATTTATTTACGTACATCTTTTATTTATACACCACGACGACAACCATTTTTAACACTGCTCTTTCGCGTGTTTGCTGGCTGAAATCTCTTTTGAAATAGGCTCGCCCTTTGTACCAATTTATTTCTTCTGTATGTTATTTATGTATTTGTCTGAGTTGTGCAATAAAGTGTTAAAACAAACAAACAACAATCTCGGTGAATTGATAGTATTTATTCTTGTTTGAAAATCTGTTAAAATATGCACAAAATCTGACGTAATAAGTATCCCTAACTTACAAAGATACAAAATAAAATGTACAAACTATTTATTTCATAGCAATTCTTAAACTTAATTTTTATACAAATTAAATATGTATATTTAGAAAACAACAAACTCAAAAGCACAAATTATTTTAGCTGTATTAATCACAATTGAATAAGTGAGTACACAAACAAAGTCGGTAGGCAAATAGTTTTATTGTAATTCTTAAACTTCATTTTCATTCAAATTAAATGAACATAAGTAATATGTACTTAGAAAACAAATGACAGAAATACCCAAAGGATTTTAGTTGTCTTAAAATACTGATGAATGAATGTGTATTGAAATTAAATGAGCAAACAAATAGCAACAATTAAACTAACACTGCTTAAGTTAGGATGGCTCTCAATTGATAAGCTCGCCCTTTGTACCACTTTGTTTCTTCTGTATGTTATTTATGTATTGTACAATAGAAAGTTAAAATAAACAAAACCATTTTCATCCCGCATATTTTCTTCATAGCTCTATTTTTGATCTATACACATCATTGAAGCCTTACACATGTGTTACAACACATGTGTAAGACTTCAACATTAAAAGTTTTAATTTTCGATATGAAAGACCCAAAGGATTAAGGTTGTCTTAAAGTAATGAATGTATACTGAAATAAAATGAGGAAACAAATATTGTTTTTGATCGCACTCGTGTGTTCAGGACATCATATGAAATGTTATGCATGAAGGATTTAATATGCAGGTGAAATTTGGAGATTTCCCGTTAAACCTTGATCAACTTGCCATCTTTATCCCTCACATATGTATAGCGGGTGTGAGTATGCGTCAACTTGTGTGGCACTATGATCCCAGTGCTCGGGTCTTCAGATTTTGTCTTGATTTCTGCTCTACATTTCAGTTTTTTCCTCTTTGAGCACCTCCATATCACTTGGCCATTAACAAGCACTTTGTTCCAATTGTATGGAAATCCATTTACATGGAGTACAGGATGTATTCTCCCCGGAGTTAGTTCGTACTCTAGATGAAATAGAATGAAAAGTTTTAATTAATTAAACAAAAATGGTGAATTGATAGTATCCAGTATCTACTCTTGTTTGGAAATCTGAAAAAATATGCACGAAATCTAACGAAATGAAGAGGCCTATAGGTACTCCTTAAAAGTTACAATATAAAATGTACAAACTATTTATTTCATAGCAATTCTTAAACTTAATTTTTATACAAATTAAATGTGTATAATTAGAAAACAACAAACTCAAAAGCACACATTATTTTAGCTGTATTAATCACAATTAAATAAGTGAGTATACAAAGTTGGTAGGTAAATAGTTTTATTGTATATCTTAAACATCATTTTAATTCAAATTAAATGAACATAAATAATATGTACTTAGAAAACAAATGACAGAAATACCCAAAGGATTTCAGTTGCCTTAAAATACTAATGAATGAATGTGTATTGAAATTAAATGAGCCAACAAATAGCAACAATTAAACTAACACTGCTTAAGTTAGGATGGCTCTCAATTGATAAGCTCGCCCTTTGTACCACTTTGTTTCTTCTGTATATTATTTATGTATTGTACAATAAAATGTTGAAATAAACAAAACCATTTTCATTCCGCATATTTTCTTCATAGCTCTATTTTTGACATCATGTGTAACACATGTGTAGGACTTGACTTCAACATTAAAAGTTTTAAGATTCGATATTGAGGTATTTGGACGAT
Organism: Tachystola acroxantha; assembly: GCA_963506565.1. NCBI lineage: Eukaryota > Metazoa > Arthropoda > Insecta > Lepidoptera > Oecophoridae > Tachystola > Tachystola acroxantha. The sequence continues at coordinate 11,208,343 of OY735879.1, forward strand.
TCCCGTTAAACCTTAATCAACTTGCCATCTTTATCCCTCACATATGTAGAGCGGGCGTGAGTATGGGTCAACTTGTGTGGCACTATGATCCCAGTGCTCGGGTCTTCAGATTTTGTCATGATTGTTGCTCTACATTTCAGTTTTCCTCCCTTTGGACACCTCCATATCACTTGACCATCAGCAAGCACTGTGTTCCTATTGTATGAAAATCCATTTACATGGAGAACAGGATGTATTCTCCCCGGAGTTAGTTCGTACTCTAGATGAAAAATGAAAGAAAAGTTTTAATTAATCAAACAAAAATCGTGAATTGATAGTATCCAGTCTTGTTTGGAAATCAGTAAAAATATGCACGAAATCTAACGAAATGAAGAGTTACAATATAAAATGTACAAATTATTTATTTCATAGCAATTCTTAAACTTAATTTTTATACAAACTAAATGCGTATATTTAGAAAACAACAAACTCAAAAGCACAAATTATTTTAGCTGTATTAATCACAATTGAATAAGTGAGTATACAAATAAAGTCTGCAGGTAAATAGTTTTATTGTAATTCTTAAACTTCATTTTCATTCAAATTAAATGAACATAAATAATATGTACTTAGAAAACAAATGACAGAAATATCCAAAGGATTTTAGTTGTCTTAAAATACTGATGAATGAATGTGTATTGAAATTAAATGAGCAAACAAATAGCAACAATTAAACTAACACTGCTTAACTTAGGATGGCTCTCAATTGATAAGCTCGCCCTTTGTACCACTTTGTTTCTTCTGTGTGTTATTTATGTATTGTACAATAGAAAGTTAAAATAAACAAAACCATTTTCATCCCGCATATTTTCTTCATAGCTCTATTTTTGATCTACAGGGTGATTAGAAATTCGATACATTCTTTGAAAGGGGTGATACTAGTGGCGGTTTGAAACAAATTAGGCCCTATTAACGAGGAGTCGAAAATTACTGGTTTCTGACTTACGGTAAATTTAATTTACTTGTTCACAAAAAAAAATTATGTTAAAAAACTGCTCCACTCTGACAATTGAAATAATACTTTTCTGAAAGCTGATAAAGTAGAGATTACTTTACAAGACTTATTCGTCAACTGGCGAGTGTGGAACTCGCGAGTGCGCGCGTGTTGGCACCTTCTGATTTTACCTATTTTTGTTGTCGTCAACTCGCGCGCACGCGTGAAGTACAGTCATATAAAAATTGATTGAGATCAAAAACTTAAATAAATAACTATTACCCGCATTGCCCGAGTTGGCTAATTCGGTTAAGTATGGATTATTTACTTAGATTTCGATTTAGACGTGCAAAATGAGGCGAGGGGAACAGGGAGGCTAGGGGGACGCGACCGATGACGCATATATATATCATAGATGATGATGATGAAGAGGAATGCTTACAAGAGGAAGACGATTTTTATCAAACTCTCACTAACCCTTTAGTGATCTAATATAACTTTAAAATTAGAGGAAACCCGCTCTATTGATGAACACATTACCCTCGCCATTAACGAATTGATCCATGGAGTTATAGGTATTGGTTTATGTAGCGAATTTCTAGTCTTGTGATTTTTCTTACCTTAACATACTTTGTGATAGTAACGTTTGTTATAAAAATCATTTTCAATAAACTCTGATCTGTGATTTGTTTAGTCAATCAATCACAGTCTTAGGGACTAATGTATACCTATCAAAATAGTACTTAATCAACAACGTAGGTTAACAATAACATAACAATTTAACATAGGTTTTAATAGTAACGTTTGTTATAAAAATCATTTACAACAAACTCAGATCTGTGATTTATACAAGTTCCTAAGCCTAATTGATTTTGTTAGGAAGAAGTAATAATAATTAGCCAAATGTTACACTTGTTGATTACAAATTTAATTATAATAAGATGATAACAGGCAGATGCCTCCCCCCCTCCCCTGGGTACGCCCATGTTATTTTGAATTTATTAAACTTTTTTGTAGCTGTACATAAATACGCCCTTATTTACGTGCGCGCGAGTTGACGACAAAAAAAATAAGTAAAATCAGAAGGTGCCAACCCGCGCGCACTCGCGAGTTCCGCACTCGCCAGTTGACGAATAAGTCCTTTACAAAATGCATGCCTAAAATTCCCCTTAACTCAAAAATAAACGGTCGTAAATCACGAGGTTTGAATTTTTTTTCTCATTTTCGACCCCTTGTTAATTTGTGAGCAAACCACCTCTAGTATCAGGCCTTTCAAGGGATGTATCGAATTTCCAATCACCCTGTATACACATCATGTGTAACACATGTGTAGGACTTCACCATTAAAAGTTTTAAGAGTCGATATTGAGGTTTAAAATCCCGTTAAACCTTAATCAACTTGCCATCTTTATCCCTTACATATGTAGAGCGGGCGTGATTATGGGTCAACTTGCGTGGCACTATGATCCCAGTGCTCGGGTCTTCAGATTTTGTCTTGATTGCTGCTCTACATTTCAGTTTTACCCACTTTGGACACCTCCATATCACTTGGCCATTAACAAGCGTACTCTTCCAATTGTATGGAAATCCATTTACATGGAGTACAGGATGTATTCTCCCCGGAGTTAGTTCGTACTCTAGATGAAAAATGAAAGAAAAGTTTTATTTAATCAAACAAAAATCGTGAATTGATAGTATCTAGTATCTACTCTTGTTTGGAAATCAGTAAAAATATGCACGAAATCTAACGAAATGAAGAGGCCTCCCTATAGGTACTCCTTAAAAATTACAAAATAAAAAGTACAATATAATATATAAGTACATTATAATCGTAATAAGTTATATTTTAGTTTTTATTGTTATTTGTTTGTATATTAGCTTACTTTAATTATTAAGATAAAAATAAAGTACAAACTATAACTATATTTTAGATGTCTTAAAACACAAAAAAATGTGTATTGCAATAAAACGAGTGAACAAATATTAGGAATTTACTTAGGATGATTTTCATCCTGCATATTTTCATCGTAGCTCTATTTTGATCTATACACACATATGTGCAGGACATCAATATTAAAAGTTACGCACAAAGCATTCAGGTTTAATTTGGAGGATTCCCGTTAAACCCTGATCAAACTGCCATCTTTAGTCCTCATATACTTAGGGCGGGCGTGGTTATGGGCCATGTTATGTGGCACTATGATCCCAGTGCTCGGGTCTTCAGATTTTGTCTTGATTGCTGCTCTACATCTCTCGGCTTGCCACTTAGGACACTTCCACACCACTTGGCCGTCAGCGAGCGTGTTGCACCTATTGTATGTAAATCCATTTAGAAAGAGAACAGGATGTTTTCTCCCAGGAATTAGTTCGTACTCTAGATGAAAAGTAGAAAGATTTTTTTTATTAATTAACAAAACAAATTTTAATACAAGCACGGCAGATGTACCGCCTCGAAAATCGGTCAAAAATAGGCACGGCATCCACTCTAATCTGTCAAATGAGGATGCCACCCGTTATTCCCTAAGAGTTACAAAAAAAAATAATGTTGATTAAATTAATTGTAATTATTAGACTTATTTTTTATACAAATTAAATGGAAATATTTAGAAAACATACACAGTGTTTTAATTGTGACAAAACATTATTGATCAAATGAGTATACATGTGAAGTGAGCGAAGAAATATAAGGCACTAAATTGACACAATTGTGGTTGTGGTTAAAGAATTTATTCTCAGCAAGCGCCACGCTCTATGTAGAGAGCTTAAAGTATATTTTGTATGGGGACAGACTTACCAGTTTATAGTCACTTTCACCACATATATCAAAAATAGATATCTATTTTTTAGGTCCGCCTTCTAATGAATATTCAATAAATTAAAGAAAGAAAAAACAGTGGCATAGACGCGGTAATTAAGAGGGGTGCACGGCGTTCCTTGCTTCATGAATGAGAAATTGACAATTGTTTTTTTTTCTTTGTATAATTTTCAATAACTAGTACTGCAATAGTGCAAATTCTAGAATACGTAAGTTATTTTAGTCGCCGCTAAGCGAGACGTCCCTCTTTCCCTTACGGGAATTAGCTACAAAACTTAAGGCTTCGTATGCGCGTATTTTCAGATTTTTATTTATATTTAATTTCAAACATTATGTCAATCATATACTTCTTCCGCCGTAGGGTGACAATGTTGATCGAACTTGGTTATAATGTCAAATTTGTTCGGTCGAGTCCTGATGAAAGCCTTGCAGCCATTGTATCTTCGACTTGAGCAATACCATACCACGCCTCGATCCCATTTTGTTTTATATGTGTATGTGAAGTGTTTGTACAGAAGTCGTGGGCGTTTGCGATATCCCATAGATATGAGCTGTATATCTGTGTAAATAAAAAATAGTTAACATCTAGGATTAAGGTCCCGATATTTATAAATAGGAGTATAGTCAGAAATATCGCGAGTTCCAAGATGGATTTCACATTAATATTAATAATAATAAATCAATTTATTGCCACATTAAATTTTACATAACAGTAACCTAAAAACTAAAGTACATGCCCGACCTAGCAGAGACATAGGAGCGTCTCGTTCCGGCTAGCTGCCGGTTATTAACCATTAGGAGTGGCAATGGGCGAGGGACTCAGTATCTGCTGGCGACATTACAAACCGTTTATGTTAAAAAAATGTATTTAGTGCTAAAGTCCTGCTGAACAATATGTCATTTTAGTAAGTTGGGACCCCAAGACGGTCTATCATTAAGTACTGTCGATGTGCAGCACTATTTTTTTTATAATGTAATTGGCAACGATGGTAATCGGAATACATCATTATTTATAAATATTTATAAATACATTATTTATAATGATGTATTCCGATTACCATGGCGGTATTGTATTGTATACAATGGCGGGGTTGTTGAGTATTGGATCTGACGAGCTCAATGGAATAATAGAATTAAACAGTTTTAAATAAAATATATTGTTCAGACAAGGCAAACGTAAAACTAACAGTGATCCAGTAATAAACTGATGTCATTGCATTGACGAAAATCGATCGTGTATTCCCCCAAGCGCCCGTCTCCCGCGTGGGGGAGGATGCGCTTGGTAAGGGGACAGTTCATAAGTTTAATAGACTACGAGATAAATTTTAAAATAAACCTTAGTCTTTAATCTAAAATAGGATCGTACTTAATTTATATATTTTCTTTTTAATATTATCTTGGACACGGAATTTCTACGCTCGTAATAAAATTTTAGTAACAAATATATATTTATAAAGAAATATATTCTCTTCAATTGACGTTCTCTTAAGGCTGGCGGAGGCGTCAATAAAGCTAGGCTATAATATGTGTTCAGGATCAACAAAAAACAGTACAAAACAAAAACAATATACATACATCAAAATGCTATTGATTGCAATGCATGCTTTTTTTGTATACAGGGAGAGTATTTGATCAGCGACGCTCAACTCTGTGGTGGTTGTGTAAATAATCTAAGTTCCCAAAATTGTTATTTTATTATTTTTAACACAATTACTATTAAAAAAATATCTGTTCAATTTGTCTTGAAATTATCGCAGCGCGTGGGCGCTGCCTACCTAGGTATACAGAGCGATTTACACACGTTTTTCTTTACGTTGCAAAATTATTTGATAATTTTTATTTTGGTGTCTACAGTGATTATTTTATTTTGTGTTTAATATCAGGTTAAATTAATCAGAAAATGTTCGCGACTGACAGTATTGTGAATTTATTGCATAATTTGAGCAAGATCTGAAGTTTCAAGCTTTTATCAAGAGTTCCCGCTACAAGCTCGAGAGTGAACGTGACTGTCGAGCTGCTTCGTCCAGAGTGATGATGCTACGGCGGCTCCTCTGGAGGAAGACATGAAGACGCGGCTACCCAGGGTGAAGACGCTACTGCGACTTCTCTGGAGGAAATAGAAGACTATTATATTGAATTTTCTGTAACATGACATTGGCAAATGACGAACTGTCGAGTCCATTAATAAAATCAATAATAATAATACACGCCGCCCAATCATGCTGTCAATGACCCGTCCCCCTATTATGAAACTGACAGTGACAGCAAGCTCATTCCCATTTCTACAATTCATTGGTCGGTTTCTGAGGCAGGACTTATAATGTTACCAATGAAACCCAGCAATGGATAGAAATGGGAATGGGTTTTTCTGTAACTGTTAGATCCACAATACGGCGACGCCAACGAATTTCATAATTTGTGGATTATTGCATGGAAAATTAAGGTATTTTATATATTTTTTGGCATCAGCATCGTATACGTATATTATCACCCCTGAGTCGCGCGTCGTTGATCAAAACCACCGCTAGTAAAGAAGAGGAAATTATTAGTTCATCTGAAATTGGGAAAAGCATTCCTGGGTGGGTGGCTATGTTCCTCATGTACAAATATGATAGCATCCAAGTTCCTAGCATCCGACTTGATGAAGGCTTTGCATCCAGTTCTAGTCCTCCTGGAGCAATGCCACAGCACAGTTGAAGTCGACCTCACTTTATAAGTGTATGTGTAGTTGTTATACATAAGTAGGGGATGCTTGCCCCTTCCCGAAGGTATTAAAAAACCTGGAATTGGTGTACTATTATATATTTCTGCAAATTAAATCAATTACATTACAGTAGTAGGTATGTAAATCTTAAAGGAGATTGACCAATCCAGGCCCAGCCTTTATAGAGCCGTACTGTTATCTTCTGCACAAAACTATACCATGCATAACTTATCAAGTATTACATTTTTCACAACTAAAGTTATGGGTTGTTAGAATTGCCATGTACTATTACATATTCTGTGGAATTGCATAAAACAAGTACTTACCTATTTTTATGTTCTCATACATATGTATGAAAAAATGTTTATTTGTTGTATTTCTGCAGTCCGATATTAACAAAAGCTGTACTCTTTTTTCAACATTTATCATTATTTATTAGATTAATCTTGATAACAGGACACATTTGATGCCGAAAAATCAGCAGGTTTTCCTGTTAAGTAACGACAACATGTAGGAAGTTCGCCACGTAAAGACTACGACCGGGTCTTTTCACCCCTAACTTCGGGGGAGAAGTGCGGGCCTTGAGGTATACCCTCTCTACCCGGGCATGAGCTCGCCGGATAATAATCCGACGGTGATATTGGTCTGCGGTTGGTATGCGGGATATGGGAGTTGGGCGGGTTGGTACGGCCGTTTGGTGCACAGCTCAAACCCGCCGCTTAAGGCGACGGGGAGCGCAGCAACTCCCTCTGGAGGCGGTGGCCTTCCGGAGGGCGCGCGTGCAGGGGTGCGAGGTTGCGGAGATGAGCGTGCCTGCTGTTGTCGCTACGTAAAAGGGAATTCTAGAATGCGCAAGCGTCCCCGCTCGCTCTTACGCGATGTAGCATATGAGCGACAGTGACAGTTGCGTTTAGGTTTAGGATTAGTGGCCGCTACATAATTAGTTACAATATTTATTTATGTTTCAAGCATTCTGTCAATTTTCTCGACTGTAGGGTGACAATGTTGATCGAAGATGGTTATAATGTCCACCTTATTCCGCCGAGTCCTGATGAAGGCGCTGCACCCATTGTATCTTCGGCTTGAGCAATACCATAGCACGCCTTGGGGCCCAAGTTGTTCTGTTTTATATCTGTATGTGAAGTGTTTGTACAAAAGTAGGGGGTGTTTGCGATATCCTTTAAATATGAGCTGTATACCTGTGTTACCTGTGTAGATAAAAACATTAGTGTTATTATCGAGAGAGAAAAAACGGAAATTACCGTGTTAATATAATAAATAAATAATACGCACGCACCTATTTTCTGCAAACCAGGAGTACCTATATCTATGTATGGACATAATATTTTGATAATGGCAAAGTTAAGTTGGTCTCTCAATCTAGTTTACGTGGTTAAGTTGCGTTGCACGAAAGCCTCGAGTCCGACTCTCACTTGGCCGGTTTGTTTTTGTATAATGTCTGCAGCGACTAGATATGGTATATATTATTATTTATAACCATGGTTGGTTGGTTGAGAAACAATTTGTAATGTTAACAACAATGGTTTGCAATACGATGATCGTTCCGATTACCATTTGGTGTCAGTTTCAGATACATAATAACTTCCGCAGCAATATTCAATGTTGAAGCTCTATATTTAGTCAATATTTAAAACACTCGTTATAATACAGCTAAAATATTAAATTTATTAAAATCACGATTAAATTAGGGTTTCATTTCAATTCATAATAAACTCGAAGACAGATTACATTCTACTTTATTGATATAAACTCCTAACTTTTTTACTATTTTATAAACAGACTTACAAAACAACAATATTTATAGTAAAATATCTAGGAACTTAAAATAAGGCAACCTACAAAACTTAAATAATTGTAAATGTGTATAATTGTAATTATAATAATACCTACAAGTTACTTAACATGTAAATTAACTTTAAACTTGAACTTTTATCCATTTTGTTCCAATTATAGGATACCTATCATGACTTTATAAATATTAGATAATAGGTAAGGATAAAAGTAGAGATCTTTAAAATGCAATTTCATAGTTATTATAGAGTCGAAAATTGACTGATAATTATAGTATTGTTAATTATAAGAATATTAGCTAATACAACTAATTACGTCAATATACCTACACTGCTCAAAAAAGTTTTGAAATCATGAATCTATTGAGATGAAATTTATATGAGAGGTTGCTCATAATGTACTTTTTTATCCTGATAATTATTTTTACCTACTATGTCAAGAGCATCGATTTTTTTCGAACAGCCTTATTTCATTAATTGCAGAACTTTGAGATTGAAAATTTGAGATTTTTCTTCAAGGCGTTATGATAGACCCTATATTCAATTGACACAAAGAATTAACCGGTTTAAGTTGTTACAAATAATCTGTTTTGAAAGGCTTTGCAATTAGTGAAATAAGGCTATTTAAAAAATATCGATATCAAGAGGGTAGGTAAAAATAATTATCAGGATAAAAAAGAGTACATTTTGAACAACATCTCATATAAGTTTCATCTCAATAGATTCATGATTTCACTATTTTTTTTCCAAGAAATATATAAGTTTTGCAAAACTTTTTTCAGTAGTGAATTATAATAAGGTATTATACAATAGGAATACGCTCCACACATGCTTGTCTACTCGTATATACCTACTTAGATTATTATAAAATATTGCAAACTCCTTCCATATCTACTAGTTCTACACATACTTATACAGGGTGTAACGTAAAGGGTATATTAAGCCGAAAGAATACAAACGTACCCGACCTACTAAAGCTGTACACAGAGTTTTAACTTTTTAAAAAATAGCTGTGAGTTCCATACAAAACTTAATATTAATTATTTTAAGTCATTGTAAACGGTGCTTTTATTTAGGCGCGCTACTTCTGATAACAGTCGGGAGTAGTCGACCTTCTAAAAAGGTTAGGTATGGCCGCCTGGTACTATTCATTCACTATTCGCGAGCGGCGGCGGCGGCGGGCGGGCGGCACGGCAACCGCGCGCGGTTGCCGTGCCGCCCGCCCGCCCGCCGCTCGTGCCGACTGCCGGCCTGCCCCACGGATGCACGAAGCGGCAACACACTCAAAGGGTAGGTAATTATTTTATTAACGGGTTAAATAATACCTGACTATTGTAAAAAACAACATATTCTGACTGACCTGGATAATTTACTTGAATGTTGGCTGTAGTCTCCTGAATCCATGAAATCACATTTTCATAATAGGATTAATAGGTAGCCAAAATCACGTCACTTAATTTACATTCACAATCACGTCACATCGCGGATAAACGTTACAGTGTTTAATGTAAAACATGGTAAAAAAGAACAAACGTGTCATTTAATTAAAGTTAAGTTTAGTAAATTGAAATTCAACCAACGAGGGAACTTCTCATCCGCACGAAAACTTTGCAACTTAGATACATAATTCGAAATAATGAATGAACAATATCCGGACAAATAAAATGTTTTACTAAGTTATCTCACTTCCTACGTATTTCTCTTTCTCGCCATTACTACGATACTAACCGAGCGAAAAGGATAGCAATTTTTCGGCAGATATTTTGCAATTTGTTTCCATAATATTTACAGAAAGAGAAAGCATGCATTTGCACATTCTCTGTTGCACATTTTCGTGCGAGTAAAGAAAGTGACGTCATTGCAGGGCAGGGTTCCGCAAACGATAAATTTACAAGTAAAACGGTATAAAATGCCATCGAGAGTTAAAATTAAGTTTAATGGATTTTGAAATAAAACTCAGTGAATCATTTGAGGTATGTACCTACTACCTAGCCTCTATGACTGACGCCTAGCACATAGTGACCGTAGTCGGATAAGTTTTAAAGACAGCATTCTCGAATAAAATAAGTTTGACATCTGGTAGATAACTAACATAATCACTGCACATTATCTACACACCTGGGGGATAGGCTTGGCATTTTTTCCTATTTTTCAACGCCCTTTTTTAATTCACTTGCTTTTGTTACGACTTATGTAGGTACCTTTCAACATACCGAGAAACCTCCGTAGTCAGTACACAACAAATGTTAACCACAATCATTGCGTTTTATTGAAGGTCGGTGCAGGGAGAAGTGAAACAAGCCATTTATTTTAATATTCGCATTTATTTGTCAGTATCGAGTTCCAGTGCCCTGAGTACTTGATACTGACTTGAGAAACCGAGAGTTCATGATTATTATTATTGCATTAAACATAAACAGTATTTATTGACCATTTATTTAAAACCACATGTAAAACCAAAACCCGCACAAGATATTTGCTCTGTGACCATTAAAATTCAAGACGTAATCAGTGTTTTTAAAGGTCATTTTTCTCAGTTTGTTAATATGAGATCAAATCCAAGACCGCGGTTCGACCTTAACAAAATTAAAAATAAAATAATGTACGGAGCCCTGTGCGACACAATCCGCAACAGGTCATTCATTTACGAGGCATGTGTGTGTTAAACTTCTATGTAGTTTGTTAGAGTTGTTTCAATACGTACGCTAGCGCCGCTACTTCTCTAGTAGTGAGTAGCGGAACTAAAAGTCCTACCAATCCCAATTTGCACGCAGATAGGACAGTCTGTTCATTCAAATAGGTACTAATATGATCGCGTAGACTCACACATTTTTCATTTTATCATGCGCTATTATCATGGGCATATTTTACTCGTACGTATCATAACAAATGTAAATATTGAATGAATATCATGCATGAGTAGCATACATACATACATGTGTAGGTAACTATGTGAAATGATGTAATAATCAGACACTAGCAGATGTTTCCATGTGTGTTAAATTTGACTGAAATTTTTCTTTCATTTAAAAAAAGGCATAATCATACTTAATTTGTTTTATTATTTTCTCCCACAGAGGCGTAGGTAGAAAAAATGTCTTATCCATTAATTACTTAGTCTATGTTACCAGGGGCTCAGAGGCGCTATTCATGGCAAGGTCGGTCATTGCACGGGGTCATTGCCACTACAGCAGCTGTTCTTAGGAATATTTTACACTTGATTTGAGGCATACTTTGTGATCGTATAACTCCTGCATACAATTTTTTCTGGACCTGGGCGTATTTTTCCCTTGTTAGGTGGCATCTGCCCTACCCGCTGTTTTCGGCTTATTATACCCTTTACGTTACACCCTGTATACTTATGTAGGCAAATATTTAAATCGTCAGATGGGCCCGTACGGTCGAAGACAGAGATAAGTGTACAGGGGGCCTCAATAAGGTTGAGATTTTCTCAAAAACTACTGGACCGAATTTAATAATTATTGTACAGTTACATAGTTTTCACTTTTATCTATCTAACAGTGAAATAATTTTTATAATAGGTCAAGTAATTTTTTAGCAAATCTCAACCTTAAAAACTCTCCTGTCCTACACCTTTCTCTGTGTTCCACCGACACACACGTCGACCGCGCGCAGCCGTTTTTGGTGTTTCCATACATCGGTTGACGAACGACTGATGTAAGAAATTCACAAAACGAGTCAATGTAAGGCACGGATCTTTCTGACGATTTAAATCTTTGTATAGCACACCTAAGTAATAACACTATATTAAATAAATAGACAATGAATGAATCGAGAGAACTGCAATGTTTAAAACTGTTTTATTTTCAACTCTGTGAGTGATTTTATACAAAAGATTTATTTGGGCAGTAGAATAAAAAGGGATAGTTGATTTTTTAAAGGATTAGGTACTTTAGGTTTATTCAAAGTTTAAAAGTCTTATTATATGTATAGATAGGCGTATACCAACTACAGCCGTAGCCAAATATAGCCATATTTTTGAAATATAGGTACGTAATAGAGCAAGCTAGAGAGAATATTAGAATAGAAGCGAGGGTAAGGTATAAACAAAGAAGCATCAATTATCACATCACAGATCTAATTATCGAATAGATTATTGAGAGCAATTATTTTACACACAATACACGACAAATCGGTCGCGTTGGGTTAAAATATCACGCGATTCCATGGCTGACTATCAAAATTACCGTGTTCTAGGATTACAATATCATAACGCATATACTTAGGTAAGTAACATTAACACATTATCATATCTGTTCTATGTAATTTAGGCTATTTAGTACTATTTGAAAGCGTGCCTAAGGGGCAATTGCACCAACGCGGGCTAAAGTTACATCGTGTTAACAGTCCCACACACATTATATTTCTAACCTCTATTAATTGTTATGTGACCAGGGTATTTGACTTGCTTTTTATTCTCTACTTACACCACGGACCACTTACCTCATAGACCTGTAACAGGGGGGCGCCCGTGTCTGCCCGCAAAATTGCTTCGCGACACGTGTAACCTGGAGATATTATCGCACGGACTTTAATACGGCACCTCTGTCCCCGCTTCGTCTCTATGCGCTCATCGTTGATTTTTCACTTGCAAATTTGTACCGATTTCATGTCTATGGGGTAAGTGGTCTGTGACTTACACAGACTGCTGAAGAGAAATGTAAAAGCCGTTATTCGAAATAGATATTTAGCGGACGCTCCATATCTATTTAGCAAAAGGTCTCTAAGTAAAGCGCTACTTAACTGTGACGTCACGGCCACAATACAACGTGTACCGTTGCCGTCTCTCTATATTTCAGCTTTTCTAAATGCAATTAATGAAGGAAAAAACCGCGCTCTATGAAGAGAGCCTAATATTGTTTTGCAACATTCAACTGTAGTTGTTATCACAGTTAATTTCATTTAATATCGATAGGTACTTGTCAAATACCCTATAATGCTTCCATTTCACTTGGCTATTCGTATTCGCTATTGGATGTTTGTCGTATTTGTCAAATACTTGATGTACATACATTGATCTCCTTTAAACAACTAGATACACAAAGGTTTTACTAAAACAATTTAAAAAAACGTCAAAATAATGTCCAATAAAGCAAATCCATTCATCCGTTTGGACCTTCTTTGCGCTCGGACATTTTTAGAAGGCAGACTGTGTATATAGTTGTTTATGGGAGATCAAAGCGTACATATAAATAAGACGAATATTTTGTCAAGCACACCAACCACACATCAAGACCCCCGGGCAGGGACTGAAAACCAGCGCTCGCTGAGGCCCTGACCCATTCATTTATACTATATATTGTTTAAAATAATTAACTAGTTTGTATTTCTGTTTTGTGTTTTGATGAATAAATGTCTTTTATTATTATTTATTTATTATTATTATTACATGGCAATTATGACAAATACGCAAATACGAATAGCCAAGTGAAGTGCCACCATGACATTATACCGTGGTTTATTCGCATGGATACTGCATGGGTGGTGTGTTGAGATTCTGGGCAAAATTATCTGTCGGTGGCAACTTCGGTGGAGGATGATCATGAGGCCTGTATGCCAAAGCCTTGGAACCAATGCTGATAGCCGAAGATCTACATCCTTTTAGTCTTCTAGAACAATACCAGGAGATGCGTCCATCAGCGTTTTGCTTCTGGTAGCTGTAAGTGTATCCAGAGAGAAGGAGAAGTGGGTGCTTGCCTCCTCTTTTTGTCCATAAGAATTCGCCTGTAAAAAGTATACGATTTAGTACTGAAATGTTTTTCTGTGGTTACGATATAATTTAAAAGTAGCATGCAATTAAAAGTAACTTTGTAATGAGTCTAGGGTCCTATATTTTTGGTTATTTATTGTGGTGAGACTGGTGTCTACCTGACACCAGCCTCACCACAATAAATAATTCCGTTCCGTAATATCTCCATCACCCGAAGGTAGCCTGGAAGAAATCGCTTAAAGCGTTAAGGCCGCCTGTCTGTACACTAGCTTATTTTTGGTTTTATATGTAACTGATGTATTTTGATTTGTGTGCAAATAAAGTATATTTGATTTGAAATAATTCCGTCCGTATTCCATCCCCAAAAAATATTTGTGTGAACTTTTATTTTTTATTATTGTTATTTCAATGTTTTCAGTCAGTTGTATTGTAAGTAGGTACGGACAACAACATATCAATGGTAACACTTACAGTACGAATTCAACTCTTATGACGCAGATAATAAGATCGGTCCAAAGTGTTACACTTGATCTGCTGTTAGCGTACCAGACCTACAATCACAATGTAGACCACGAAGAAAGTTCCCATATGTTCTCTCATGGGTGAATTTAAATCCCATTTCGATCTAGCCCACCTATATACCTATCTTGGAACACTAAACTCCTATAAAGATACAATACGATAACCCAATTTTTTTTAAATATATCGAGACAGTGTGAAAAAACTGTGCAGTTTTGGAATAAAAGTAAGAGACAAGTTAAACAACTTCTTTATATATTATGCTAAGTCAAAACTTTGATATAAAAATCGTGACAACATTTAATTAACATCAATATTAATCGATAACAATAATAGCCACAGAAAATTATTTACAAATCACAGATAACGGTATTATAATAGGAAAAATAAGTTTCATAAAAACACTTATCAGTCATAGACAGTATGGTGAGCTTTTACGAACTCAGATTTTAATCTGATATTTATTATACATATAATAAGGCACTAATATAAATATGGCCGAAATGAGTTTAAGTGTAGGGACACACATGCAGATAAATACGTCGCTGAATTCCCAAAACTCAAGTCAAAACAGACACTCTGCCCATAGCCGTAAAGCTGCTTTCAGTCTGGCAGAAATGAGTCCACCGTCGAAACAAAAGCGGTTCACCGCTACAGGCTAAAAACAACGTTACTGCTATAAGCAGAAGGTCAGTTTTTGACTTGAGTTTTAAGAATTACGCCACGTATTTATCTGTAAATGTGACCACGACTTAAGAGGCACTTTTGGCATGTTTTGCACCTCCATCTGTTAATTGCTTACCCCTGCGCCAGACATGTGCGCAAATGTTTGCCAAATATGCTAAAATTCGATGTTCATTGACGGGTTTTTATGACGTCGTAGTTATAGATTCTGTACAAAGCTTTCAATGGTAGGTAAAACTATGCAAAGATACTCACATATCTGGTGCCGGCATTAGAATTAGAAAGTAGGTACTTTAACAACAAAGAAACCGATGTACGGTCTAACACAGAGAAATGTACTTATATAGAAGAGTCATTATGATTTTCTAAAAAAGTATTCGATAGATTTTTTTAATTCTTCACAGTTGCATTTTTACTCTAAACTATCTTTTTTACAACCGGTTAAGTAGTTCTTGCGAAAGTCTCAACCTTATTGAGAAAAGTAGTCTACTAGTTCTCTATTTTCGAATGTAGAAGTAGTTACGAATTAAAAATAATTAACAATTGGAATTATGACGACGAGCGACGATGACCATTTACCATCAAATAGCCATCCATATTCTTTGCCGTTACTTAAACCCGTTTTAAACTGATATATCAAACAAAACGTGACAAAATGATGTATGGAATATCATGGTGGCCGCAAAATTAGAATTCGCGTATGACGTCATGCGCTCAATCAGTCGTTATTTAATTAAAAATACGAAATTACCATGAAATAAAGGATTAAGGATTATTATATTATGATAGAAACTTGGCAACAATAATATTTTGGTTACTGTCAACATCATTATGTAGCCATTGTGACGTCATCGGCTACTCCACAGACTCAGTAATCTCTAACCAAAACGTTATTTCGTTTCACAAACCTAGGTTGGACATGACAGTGAGTACCGCCAACACCAAGCACCTTGTACTGAGTACAAGTGTAGACTCTTGCATTACACCGTTTCGCGGTTCCCGATCGGACCATTGTGCATTTCCATAGACAAACATTATCCTTCACGTTCTGAAGACTGTACGAGTAACCACTGTAGATTAGTAGACGACCACCTCTCTGTGACCGGCCAAAGGAGACTGAAATATTAGTAGGTATATTTTATTAATTTTAACACGCACACAAGAAAGCAAACTTTTGGTAGAAAGGAAAATGGTAATCTAACCATTCTAAGCCCATTATAGGCGTCTGCCCAGAATGGGCTTACAGTGAAAAGGTAAGATGGAAGTGTAGATCTGAAACATATTGAAGAACTAGTGTCCCAGCCCAGTCCAACATTATCTGCTTAGGCCTGGGCAACAATGAAGTCTTATAGCAGGATTACTTCAATAATACTTTGCTATTTCGTACCATGACGACCTAAGCTTGACTATTAAGCTTACTTTAAGGACGTCATGGTATAAGGCCACTGGGTTTTAAGGTGACCTGAGTTTGAGTTATGTCTTACAAAGTCATATTTCATACAATTTTGATAGTCTTAAGAGCGAGCTCACGCTGAACTCGTGCTCCAAAGATGCGACCACACCTGGGAGACCCGGACGCAGGAGAAGGTTGTACAACAACTGCAGGCTTATGATGTGACCGGAGCCTACGATCCGGCCACGAAACGATATTATTTTTATATTTGTATACTATGGTTTCAGGGTCATTTGAAAGGCTTGTACATGGGCCCACGCGTAGGCCTTTTTAGAAACCTTTAAATTTTAGGATACACCTAGCGGGCCGGGTCTGTTGGAGCATATGAATTCTGAATGCACTAATTACCTAAAGACAGATCCAGCCAAAATGTTACAAAAATAACATGACCTTTTAGGTAGAATTAGGTGTTGATAAATACAACAAACTACTTCTTCTTTTAGCTTTAATTATAAATACAAACTTTTTTTTTAAATTACAGTAATGCAGACCCACCAAAGCCGCCAACACCCGCCGACACAGCCTGTATCTATTTGACACTAAGCCGCTATTGCCAGGCCGTGTCAGTGGCTGTCAGCGGATTTGGTGTGTAGACTCCATTAGATTTTAGAAAACTCAGAATAAATAAATAAACTAGAATCTAAATAACAAATCCATTGAAGTTAATATACGTTTGAAACTAGGTATCTATACTATTTAACTAAAAGTAAGGTATTAGTGGTTGATGCCAACCACCTTTGTTCAGTCCTAAAGAGCTAGGTGGTGGCTAATAAGTAAAAAAATATTAAAGAACAAAAAACCAGCTGCTAAAAAAAATCAACACTAACAATCAAGACGAATCTAACGGCACCTCATGTTAAAATCCATCAAGCCGTTTAGGTTGCAGGGCGTGCCAAAGAATTAGACATACATACACTCGAAAAACATAACCTTCCTTCTTGCCCAGTAGGGTAAATAAAGTTTTCTATAAATACGCTAAACTCTGATGTACACTCCATTTTTGGAAACAAAATACTTAGCGGCCCGATGACAGTGGTTACCCGCAGCGCTAATGAATTCTCCCTCATTGGTGACCATAATATAGGCTTTGCAGTCGGAGGTGGACGTGCAGCGCCAACGTTGCCCCACTCGGGAACGGAACCCGAAACAGTACGTATAGTCTTTGTACATGAAATAACTTCTACCGTTCACGAGCGTGATTTGCTTTAATTCTGTGGGGAACAACATATAATAAATTAATTGCACCTTACGCGCTCCGTGGATAGAGCTAAATAGTGAGAAAGTAGACAGGTACAGACGCAATTCTCCTGTAGTAGCAAGTAGTTCGGACATTAGTCCGGCCAATCAGAATAGTGAAACTTTAAATTATTTGGTTTAAATAATATTTATTAAGATAAGATAAGATAAATATTCTTTATTGCAAAAAATAAAAAGTATTACACAAAAGAAATAGGCTAATACAGTTAGTATTACAATTGGCGGTCTTATCGCTCAAAGCGATCTCTTCCAGACAACCTCTGGGTAGAGAATTCGGCGTATGAATAGGTAGCTTGTTGAGCAATATTAAATACCTATCATTAGCTGGTACTTAAGATAAGTACCTACCTACATAAAAAATAAAAAAATAAAACTTATTTACCTACTAATAATAATTATACTTATAAGTATAAATAATTGTTTTTACCAATAAATAAACTGATACATTACATACTAATAATTACTTAAAATAAAAAGAAATAGACTACTTACTATACAATACAATAGACTACTTACAATACCAATACTGATCATGAAGGATAATGTTATTAATGATAAATTAATGACACTTACTTAAGTCTATGATTAAGTATACTTGTAAATATAGTCTTAAATAACATAATGAAGTACATTTTAATTTAATTGATGGGATTTTCCCATCCTCCCCTCGTGGATGGGAATATTCGCAGGATTAGGACAGAGAGAGAGAGAGAGGTTATATTTTGACGTATCTTCCATTTGCAGTGATGTGGTATCTACCAGGTGGGTGGGCGTGTCCATGTACCGCCTGTTGCAGGATACCCTCGTGGGATATCAGCAAGTAGGCTTTACAGTTCTTGGTGCATTGCCACCTTTGACCCTGTCTCGACTTCACGTGCAGGGAATATGTGTGACCTTTATACATGTAGTACTGTTTGCCATTTACAAACGTAGTTATTTTCAATTCGGGGTCTGTAAGAAAATTATACCTATATAAAATGTTGTGTACAATATATTGTGGGGTGAAATTGAAATCATTGGCAATATTTTAAACTAAGACGTTATACGGTTTAAAATCTGAATATATTCTTTATAAATACAACAATATTCTGTATATATACTTACTATTGCATATGCACACTAATATTAATAAATATAGACAACTCAACATAGTGGTAAATAAACCGACAAGTTGGTGACAATGAAACGACAACAAAACGTTGAGTGAAAAGTTTTTATTTAAACTTTCATTTCTGAGTCATTATCATTTTAGTTTATTTTAAAATATTCCTCAATATGAGTGAAATAGTAGGCTCAATTTATGCCAATGATTTAAATTTCGCACTATATGAGAAAGTCACGCAAGGGTAGGTACATTGACACTGGTTTAGGTTTCAAAAAAAAGTAAAAAAAAAAGGTAGTAGGTACAAAACTATATTATCTTGATATACTCGTACAATATTTGATCACAATTCGATTTATTTATATTCTTACATATTGTCCATTTCTTAAAACACTTAATTTAGATGGTGCATGATCGTGTTCATGTACTGCTTCTTTTAAAGTACCATCGGAAACCGTTATATACGCCTTGCATCCTTTAGTACACCTCCACCTCTTGTTTGATCTCGATTTGGACTCTTGATAGTATGTATAACCATGGAGCATGTAGTAATTTTTTCCATTCACCATTGTAATGTAGTCGAGTTTCTCTGGACCACAAAATAAAGAATGATATACTTTTCGTGATAAAAAAAATCGTCACCGAATGGACCCCAAACAACGCGAAAAGGCCACGTGGCCGTCCCCGCAAACGAACGATGGCGAGACGAACTTAATATTTTGATGAGAGAGTGGTCCGAGTCTGCGCAGAATAGAGATGAGTGGAAGGGGTGGGGGGAGGCCTTTGCCCAGCAGTGGGACATTGCAGGCTGTTAAATAACATAAATAAAATACTTTCCGTTAGCAAATGTCAATATAATGTTTTTTATATATTTAGAAGCATTAATGTAAGTCCTTTGGCTACTCTCAGGACAGGTATTAGTGAAGGGGGAGAACTTTGCCCAGCAGTGGGACGATTATAAAAAAAATCGTCCTACCTATAGGTTAAAAAGTAGACCTACTCCATATTCATATACTTATTCTTAGGGTAGTAGGTAGTTCTTCTTAATACTTATCTGAGATTCAAATGTCTGTAAATACGTCAACTCATTTCTATTCTGTTTTTTACAGGTTAACCATTATTTATGTCTATTTTTATTAATAATATAATAAATCAATATAAAATAAAACTCATGGGAAATGGAGAAAATATAATATAATTAATTATTATAAAAAACCAAAAACCCGACTGCCGAAAATGTAAACCCCTTTGATTTAATTTTCATAGTTCTATGTCACTCCTACAATCAAGACAAATCTAACGACACCTCATAATATGTTAAAATTAATCAAACCGTTTAGGCTGCAGCGGGTGCCAAAGAACTAGACATACATATACTCAGAAAACCATAGACATAGACATTCTTTATTGATAATATTCATTACACGCCAATTTTTGAAGTCAAAGTCAAATTTCTTTACTGCAACGTTGTGTACATTTTTGCACGTCAACATATTTTTGAATTTACATTTACACCACTTTGCTAGGAAAAGGTTGACCAACCAGGCCAACGCTGAGGAGAAAAAGTGGCAAAAAAACTCTCAGCAGCTTGATGGTGGCACTTCACTTGGCTGTTCGTATTTGCGTATTTGTCATAATTGCCATGCGTGTTTGGTATTCTTGACAAAATATTCGTCTTATTTGTATATACGTCAAGTATTTGACAAATACGACAAACATCCAATAGCGAATACGAATAGCCAAGTGAAGTGCCACTATTACAATGTTGATATCGATACAATTGTAATAATACATAATAATGTACGCCAATTGTTCATTACTATCCTATATTATTATTATTATTATTTATCCTATATTGGCAGCCATGTACCAATGAGTTATCCTCGGTTTTTTCGACGGAAAAATTACGTACATTTACCGAGTGCTCTCAAAACGGTGAAGGAAAACATCGTGATGAAACCTGCATGTCGTAGAAGAAGAAAAAAAACTCTAAGGCATGTGAAATCCGCCAACCCGCACTGGGCCCGCGTGGTGGATTATGGCCCGAGCTCCCTTGATGTAAGGGAAGGTCTGTGCCCGAGCAGTGGGGCGATATAAATAGACTGATGATGATGATGATCCTATATTTCTTATATATTTACCCTCCTTCTTGCGCTGTCTGGTAAAAAGTCGAAATAATTAAAATTTTATAGTAGGTAAGTCAAACGAAAACATATATTCCCTTACGTGTCCTAATAATTTCTCTAGGAGGATGCTCATGTGTCCCTTTCATTTTCACCACAACATTGTCAACAGCTGTTAGCGTGGCCAGACACTTCTTTGTCTTATGACTGTGACACCTCCATCTGTTTATAGTGTGGGGTACGTGCGAGTAAATATGGCTCTCATATTTTAATAGCACAGCTCCATTCAATGTAGTTATCATTTGTACTAGAATCAAATAACGTATACTAAAATTTATTTTGTTACGACATAATATTTAAAAAAGACTACTTGTCTATGTAATTAAAAAAAAACTATAAATAAAAAATTTGCCGCAGTTCAGCGACCGCGGGGAGTGTCCCCAGAAGGCTGGCTGCATTGCCTCGCTGGATTGCGAGGCTAATGCGTTGCGCGAGGTATGCGCCAGCCCTCTGGTCATTAGACACATCCACCAGGCGCACAGAGATCTCTTTGTGGATGCTGTGTGCGCCTGGTCCCCACGGTCCCAGGGTCTCCACACCAAACGGCATAAATATGCAGTCTCCACTGAGACCTGCATATTTGTAACGTATACTTAACATATTGATGTCAAATAATAGGGTTCTTGTTTTAGAAGAAAATATATGGGCGTAAAATTGTTGTGTTACATCCATTGATCTCCTATAAACAACTAGATACACAAAGGTCTTACTAAAACAATTTCAATAACGTCCAATTAAGGGTCCATTGTTAACGTCCAAATAATGATCAATAAAGCAAATGAGGGTCTATTCATCCGTTTGGACCTTCTTTGCGGTCGGACATTTTTGGAAGGCACACTGTGTATCTAGTTGTTTATAGGAGATTAATGGTCACATCACATATTTCCAAAATAAATCTTTTGATTTCCACATTTATTAATTTTATTACAACTGTTCTGACCCGGTTTGTAAACATACTTAATACATAGATAAATGAGGTAAAATAGAAAGCCAACTTTAACTGGATAAGTACACGTTTATTAGCTACACATTTCGAACAATTAAATGAGTCAGAAAGTTGGTAGAACATACCAAAATGCAATCATCGAAATAAACCTAATATAATCAAAACTTCACATATTTACCACCAGAAGTTTTATGGAACTTTTTAGATTTATGGTTGTGTTCATGAAAAAATTTCTTGATGACCAGGTCTTCTGTCGCAAACATATATGCTTTACACTTAGGAAATGCAGTGCACGACCACCTGACGGCGTTGCGTACGTCATAGTGTTTGAAGAAAACGTAGTTCTGGTACAACAATTGACATTTGCCATTGGTAAGGGTTATGAGTAGAGCTGAAAAGAAGTGTTTACAGAAATCAGACCAAGTGGTGAGTAAAAGCAAAAAGTCGATATGCCGGTTTCGCTAAAGTCTAAAGAGTACATTTTAACGGCAGTCTGCATTATGCGGACGTCGCATATTAATTACTTATTGAAAGAAATCGAAGTATGTCGATATAAATACAAGAATAAACGGCGGGCAGCTGAATTGTCTAGTTTTTCTTATCTGCGAGACCACGCCTATTATAAGTATTATTTATTAGTATGGTGTGCGTCAGGGCTCTCATCTTGGTTCTTTGCTATTGTTGCTAGTTATCAGCAGTTCCACAGTTGTGTAAAACTAACATCAAATTCAAATCGACTTATATAAAATAACAGTTTGAATTTGTTCTACTCATAGAATAAGTAGGAAACAAAATTCCCTATATCAAACTCTTATGTAAGTTTAAAAACAAAACTGAAAAGAAATAATAATGTAACAAATAAAATAACTGTAAACATATTATATATATTTAATAGGTACCTTACCTAAACAATATGTACAAAATATGCATTAGCTATGTTATTTTAAGTAAAAATACTTATTTTCCCAAAACCGAAACTATATTAAAATGGTAAAATTATACCTATTCTCGGACACTGGTTACCCATGATTGTAAATAACTAAACTAGAGAATATAATAGCATAATTATTACAACATAAAGGCGCGTATTCATAAACGTGATTTAAAGTTACACCACCGGTTAGTCCCTTTCTATATTATCCTTTTTTTAACGAAGTGTAAAAGGGCTATTCCCCAACACGATTTAAGGAACTAGATTTATGAATAACAGCAAAAGGGTTAGTGATTCCGGTTTATGAGTAGGTTAAGGTATAAACTGCAAACTAAATTAGACGTGATCAAAAATAACTCCTGTCTCTACAGTAAAATAATTAAGTGTGGCATTGTTTTTAGATCTATCAACAATAGTTTAAAGTAGGAATCATACTATATTCACTACCAGCGGGGTTACTCTCACCTCTTATAGCGATCCCGTTTAGGTTCCTAAACTGACAATTTGCTACAATGACGTCAAACATCATTGTAGCAAATAGCGATTCGGAACCTAAACTGGATCGCTATAAGAGGTGAGAGTAACCCTGCAGTTATATTTAGTAACACTCTTTAACATTCTTTATTTTGTGGTCACATGGAGGCCCATTTAAGTTCACATTTTTAAAAGAACATGTCGTATCTTCCTCCTTTTCTTTAATCTGGGGCCAGTGTATAAATTATTGTTGCCTATACAGGGTGTAACGTAAAGGGTATATGAAGCCGAAGGGAGGGTGTTCAGTATCGGTAACTGAACAACTTTTGTTCTACAACTTTTCGAACAAAAAATAAAAATAAATTCATGTCCCATACAAAACGACCAGCTGACCGGTACGAAATGTATGAAAAGTCAAAAAATAAATTCGCGAAAATCGAAAAGTCGTAGAACAAAAGTTATTCAGATACCGATACTGAACACCCTCCCTTCGGCTTCATATACCCTTTACGTTACACCCTGTATAATTTACATCTACATTATTATAGTATAGGAACCGTATTATTTCAAAAATGAATTATACGAGGGTCATTCCGTTGTATAATACGCTTATATCTCCCGTTTTCTAGTTTTCTAAACAGTTTAGGTGGATGGTTGTGATCTCCGGTTGGTTCACGTATTACTCGCATGCATTCGTCGACGACTATGTTTACGTAGCAGTGATTAGTGTCTATGCACCTCCATTTATGTGGGGAATGCGGTGTCTTCGTGTAGTAGTGCAGTTTGTACTTGATGTATTGGTATCCATGGGTTGTCGTTATTATTTGCACTACAGAATAAAAAAAAATGATTATTAAATCATTGTCGGTTATATTTTAGAGACAATTGTCTACAACCTTAATATGTACAGAGATATAAAATCCTCCATTGAAGTAAACTTACTTGAGCGAAAGTGAAATAAGGAAACTCGAGAATCTCTTCTATTCACTCTAAATATTTTGGACGAATTGCTCCACCGAAGGGAAAATCTAAATGTAGAGAAATTAAATACCAAAAAAGAAACACAATACTTAATAAAACCAAAAGCAGTAATACCACCAGTAGATCAATGAGACTATTTTCAATTGTCGGAGGAAGCAAAGGCACTGTATAGGTTAGTAAGACTTAGATTTAAGCTAGTTTGGTGTTAGTATACAATAATAGGTACTCCATGTTATGTACTCATGTGGAGGCACGATAGAGCGCCTTAGTCGCATAGCGACCAAGCTCTTCAATAAAGATTTAAAAAAAGGTTCGATCACTATCTCTAGACTACTGTTGGTTGGAATGGTCGAGGATAAAATTAAAAAATATGATATTTTTAATTAAAATATAAACATAAGTTATACTTATTTTAACAAAATCAGATATTTTCATCTGGAGCATGAAATTCTAAAAAGCAATTACGCTTCTTATTGATGCACAAGTATATTTTGCACTTGCTGCATTTAATGAAGGCTCTACTTCCGCATCCTTCATTCCTGCACTTCTGGCGTGAACTCTTCCAGTGTGGGAAATGGTGCCATCTTGCGCGTTTACATGTGGAGGTAATTCGATGTTGAATTGACCATTTTTGCAGCTGGTTGATTCTCTGTCTCGACATTTGCTGCTGTCGCCGATATGGTACCTACGCTATGAAGCAAATGAAGTAAGGGGTTAAAGTTCACGGTTTGTATACATATTAATTAGAAAAAACGGGAATTACTCGGGGTCTACTCGTGACCATGATAGCTGCAAAGCTGTCGAAATATCGAGACATCAATAATAAATGTTTAACACGGTAATTCCCGTTTTATCTAATTAATAAGGGGTTAAAATTAAAATCTTAAATTGAAAGACCAAATATAGCTTTAGTTTCATTTTATTTATAATTTTCCAACGTGATCCGTACCATGCACTAGTTCCCTCGACAGAGTAACGTAAATGCGTTAAAATAAAACGATACGTATCGCTTTCCATACACGTTTTTTATCGCTTACGTATTTTACTTACTGCATTTCATAGTACGGGGTGGAGTAATATACGAAGTCGTTAAGAGATAACAAACCTATTTTGACATGAGAACAGTATTCTGTGGTTTCCCATTTTTTCTTAAAATTTTCTTATAATGAGCTAAGGCTGATAAAAAGAAACAACAATAATAAACAAACAAAGAACCGACTGCCAAAAATTTTGGCCGCTTCGATTTTTATAGCACGTCAACAAAACGTTAACATATGAGGTGTCGTTAGATTCGTCTTGACAATCAAGAATCATCAAGCCGTTTAGGCTGTAAGGCGTGCCAAAGAATTAGACATACATACTTACATACATATATACACTCGAAAAACATAACGCTCCTTCTTTCGCAGTCGTGTAAAAAGGCTGATCACCCCCTACTTATAGCAATATCATTGTATGTTTTTCCGCCTGTCCTAGTTCAGTTCAGTAATTTTTTATTAATAAATAAAAAATTACTAGAGACAGAGTATAGTAGCACAGAATATATTAATTACACTGTACCATAAGACCCGTCTTTACTTTGAAACAGATCCTTCCTACGGTGTTGATGAGTATTTGCGCAATGTGTAACAACTAGACAACTGTCCACTTTTAGGTAGGCCTTACAAGATGGATAAGACACACAATCCCATCTTCGATACTTCGATGTTACGGTGCATCGATTTTTATTATAGTAGTCATATCCTTTGTAAATAAGTCGCTGCTTTCCGTTGATCATTCTTACTATTTTCGCTGAAATAAACGGAATTTTTTGTTTACTTTATAGATATAAAAGGATATTGATTTAAATAATAAGGAAAGAAACCTAAGTATCGAAGGCAGCAAATGTCTGCCTAGCGAAGTCTGAGAACAATAATAATAAAATCATTATGGACACTGTTTTATTTATAAAAAAAAGCTTATTGTAATTATTTTTTACAACAAAACTAACCCGGTATAGGATTTACAACAAAACTGGACTTTCTTAGTTTTATCTTATAACAAAATCATATAGGTAACTATTCGTTTTATAAATCCATCCGATGAATTACTTGCTAAAGATCGTCACCAAATGTCACATATTATTCCCGACATTTTCTAACATCAATTTTTGTTCTGTGATCTTATGTATTATCAATAGTTCTAGCTCATTACATCTGATGAGCTACTTTTTTCGTCTTATAACACTGATTATATGATATACTAGTATGTAGTTAACTAACAGGAACAAGGGGTTATTCTGTAAGAATCTTTTTCTAGGTCCTAATTTGTACTCTCTACTTTGTACACCCTTGGTCTGACCAGCGGGGCTAGCACGAGTCGCGTTAGCGATCGACACAACGCTGTGGAGCTGTCAAAGTAATGTCAAACGCCTTGTAATAACGTCAGTTTGACAGCTCCGCGCCACTGCGTCGATCGCTAACGCTGACCCGTGATACATTATCACGACTATTAAAAAAAATAAACGCCATAGATTAAAGTTGAAATTATCTCAAAAACTCCTGGACTATTTTTTTAAAGTTCTTTACAATTATACAGTGCGTACTCGAAACTATGTACTAGTTAAGGTTTTTTGCAATCAATCAAGTAGTTTTTGAGATAATCTCAACCTTAATGAGGCTCCTTATATACGTTTCTCTGTTTTCGACTATACCTACAAAATGCTAATTATTTAGTTTCTGACTGTATTTTTGTTCAGTGTTACTTTTGTAAAAAAATATGTACAATAAAGCGTATACAAACAAACAAAGCTCCGGTCCCGTAAACTGTAGCTCCTTCCTTCTGACCGGAAGAATTAAATGTCGACGAATCACTTTAAGATATTTTAACGAAGGTCCCATTAAGCAATTGCTTTAATATAATTTCCTTGTGGTTATGTTCAGCAGTCGTGCTAATGATCTCGAGTCGGTCGTCAAGGCACAGTCCTGCCTTGCATTTTGGATAAGACGTGCACATCCATTTGTCACCAATCCTAGTCTTGTAATGCTTGAAGTAGGTGTAGTTTTTGTACAGCAAACGTGATTTTCCGGTCTGCATTGGGATCAATATAGCTGGAAAAATAAGAAAAATAAATTAAAAATAGGATAAGTCTACAGCTCAAATAAACTTTGTTCAATTTAAATAATTACAATGGCAAAATTACAAATGTCAATGAAAACCTTAAAACTAAGTATACGTATAAACTTCGGCAATCGAACCCGCCCTTTGTCATACCCGGTGCAAAGGTGCCCATAACGCTCGCAGCGTTGCCGCGCTGTATAGCTATGGCCAGTATTTGCACCAGGTAGGACCCGGAGCGAGGGTCACAGCCCCTGTCCCTAAGGCGACGGCCAATTTCAGTAATAATCTTTTAGAATTAAAATTTTTGTTACCAAATGCCCACGTTTCCTCCTAGATCATACAAGGTGTAACTGAAAGGATATAAGGCCGATATTCATAGACAGTTTCGCGCACGAACTTAGCGGGTATTAGCCCTATAATTGTAACAATTGAATGAAATCTAATAGTTCTTTGTAATATCGATACCGAACTAAAACTAAGATCGCAGTCAAAATTGTCTCTAAATCTCGGCCTAAATAAGCTAAATAAGTTTTCAGTACGCATATTGTAATGTATGCGGCATTGAATTAGCGAATTAAAATATACATGTACATTCGGCATCTATAAATCATTTAATCAAATACATATGTGCTTAAATAGACAAGGTATGATTATGACGGCCGTCAAATGTAATCCTAAATCTAAATACAACTGTCACTCACGTAGATGCGTCATCACGTGAGAGTGAACCCTGATTTCCGTAGAGCTAGGCAGAGACGATGGACTTCCATCTGCTGAGATCCTAGCAAACAACTCTCGCTTTGTCCACATTCATCAATCTCTTCATGCACGCTTGTCGGTTTGTAGTAAACCGCACTTGGCCCTATTTTTCAAAACATCGCATCGTTGATTTGGCGACGTAGGTACGTCCTCCTACCCCTGTCGATCTCCTTCCATCAACATTCTCCCTATGTGTTCCTTTCGGTACCCTACAATTCGCTTCGCTACAATTATGACTGCAAATGTAAGTCTTTTTCTCTATTCCTGTCTTTCATACTTTCTTTAGAACAATCTTTTAATACGAATATAAAAAAATATCTAGAAACCTGATCAATTTCTGATTTTTTTTCGACTTACAAACTTTGGAGATAAGGCACAATCATTTCAATTGAACTTCTCCACTTTTATGTACAATTTTGTCACAAAATCTAAATACAATATTAATATTTTTAAAAACGCATTTTTTTAAAATTTTGGATCAATAGAACATAAAAATTAACTTTACATTTTGTTTTGGTAGCTACGAGTTCATTATTAAAAGGTATGCACGAAAGACGTGGATGTCCCTTAAAGTATTAAATATTTCCCGTTAGCCAGTCTTCGAAGTTTTTTAGTTATGTGGTTGTGGTCTACCTCTTCATATTTGACCATATTGAAATCGTCAATGACAATGTATGACCTGTAGAGGTGTAAAAGTAACGAAAAAAAGCGTACCCGCATGTATTCGTTACTTTAACAATTAGTACTCGTTACTACCGTATCGTTACGTTACTCGTTACTTCTGACACCATGACACATGACCATGCTATGTTATGTTAGAGCAACGAATCGAGTCGTATTGTGTACGCGTACAGTATGACATCGCAATACATTACGCCTCGATTATAATGAAAAAGCAACAAATAGGTGTCAAAAATTATTTATTGACAATAAAATTGAAACAACATTCAAAATTTTTTTTTTCTTAATATGAAATTGAACCTAAAGTATCGCAATTGTTATGGACAAGCATTTAACATTTGCGACTTTCTCGTCTCTCCATTTCAGTAAAAAATAAAAACATATTAAACAAACGTTACGTTTCATATTCGTATACACGCATCAACGGTACTTGCGCGAATTGCGTGAACTGAAAGGGAAAAGTGCGAGTATACGAAAAGTGCGAGTAACGAAATGCATTCGTGAGTAACGATTCGTTACTTCGAACTAGATGGCGCACCCGTTACTCAGTACCGAATACATACGGTTTGTCACAGCTCTAATGACCTGCATTTAGGGGAGCTATAGCATGGCCACTTGCCCGAACCCCTTCTCTTGTTTTTACCGCCGAAGGTGTAGCCTCGGTATAGGAGACAGATATGGTCGTTGTGCATTATAACCGGTCTGACTGAAAAATATCAAACATTCATGTTATTGGACTCACGGCATTCACGCCGATTTTCACGTCTATTCCCACTAGTTCAGTTGGCCAGTTCAGTTGACTGAACTAGTGATAAAAATTCCCATTTGTTCAGTTGACGGAACTAGTGGGAATTTACGCCATTTACGCCGATTTTCATAGACAAAGCAGAATTTGAATTCGAGCTTACAACTGTCAATTTCATACAATTTCGAGGTTTGTAAGTCCGCGTTTCCTATATGAAAACCATTGCTTTTTTATCAATAGCAATAGCATAGCAACTCAATGTCAAAACAGCGTACCTGTGTACGCGCTTGCCTTTGTGTATCAGAGATGTTTATTTGGAAATTTTGAAATATGTTCCGTTTGGACAGCGATATAGCGGCCTCACTCCATGGCTATGGTGGACCATGGACACCATAATCTTCAAATCGTGGTTGTCATTAACGCATATGAATGCCTTGCACCTGGGAAAGTTGGTGCATACCCATTTGTATCCCATTTTCACTTGGTAACGGTAGAAAAACGTATAGCCTTGGTACTCGGCGCATTGCTTGCCGCTCATCATTGTGATTAGGGTTGCTGTAAAGAGAAATATACAATAACAAAAAGTATTACCAAAAGTAAAATGTTCTCATCTGAGGGCCTGGCCTTTACTTTTGTTGACTTCACTTCACTTTTTAAATTATGGCTTCTACCGTGGCTGGCACAGTAATTTTGCCAGTGTCGTACTTTTGTTAACGCTAGTAGATTAGAAAGAAAATCTGACAGTTGCGTTTTACAAACTATATTACTATATGTATATTCTAAAAGACATCAATGATTGTGTGAACACAAATAATAAGTACACAAAATAAAGTTAAATCGGTTATTATTTCGAAACGGTGATAAGAATGACTTTTCTTATTATTATATTGACCTCTGAAATGGGCTCTCAGATAGACAATGACAGAAAAATAGTACGTAATAGTATGTAGGTAGGGTACATACTACTTTATGTACTTTATCTCAGGTATGAGACAGCGCATTTGAGAGGTTAAACTTGACTTAGGCCGTTTGTCCACCATCGCCGTCCGTCACCGAGCCGTCACCGACAACGAGATGACGGCGCCGAAGTTGCGATACCGATACACAGCACGTTCGTCAACCGAGCGCCGTCATCCCGGCCGCCGAAGTCCGAACAACAACAGATCAATGGTAACACTTGCAGTACGATTTCAAATCTTACGACGCAGATAATAAGATTACTTCAGGCCGAGGTACACATCAAAGCAGATCAACACTTTGGACCGTTCTTATTATCTGCGTCGTAAGTGTTGAAATGCATGTGTTACTGCTGTTATCCGGATTTCGGCGGCCGGGATGACGGGGCGGCTGCGGTGGACAAACGGTCTAACACTTGGCTACTACCTAATGTTAAGATTCGTACTTGTAAAAATATAGTAGGTAACACACGTATGTAAAATAACATATTATGCATTTTAATATCATAAAACCACAATAAATTAATATTAAATATAAATTAATTATCTTTAAACGAATTTTAAATATTGTTTTAATTTTGATGTACTGAGTACACATTCAGGTACTTACATAATATTTGTTAAAACACTTTTCAAAAGTCTTCTTTCCAAAATAAATAGATTGTGTCGAATTACAGATATAACATCACAGTAGTAAAAAAAACTTAATTAGGTTAACTATCGTTAGTGTGTAAGGCTCTTAGTAGAATAGGTTACTAATAATACAATTTATTAAATTGTTATGTAATACACAATTATTGCTTTTATCGGATTTAAAATAATCACAAGAAAATAACTGTAAACACTAGTTACTTATAACATTGATTACATCGACTAGCTTAGTATATGTCTAGTTTAGTTGATTTAATTTAACTTGTTAAAATAAATACTTTCTTGATGTCTTTTGGGCATAAATCTATGTGGGCTTTCCTCAGCGTCGCTATTCCATCCTGAAACAATAAAAATAATGATAAGAGAGGGTTTTGACTTATTTGCTCTGGCAACATATTAAAAATAAGTCTAATCCCTAATAAATTGTAATACACACAACACCTGAAAGTACTAGAACCAGACACACACACACACACACACTCAACCTGACACACACGCACCCTGACACACACACACACACACACACACTCAGAGAGAGAGAGAGAGAGATTTACTCTTTGAAATCAGTGTGTCGTCGTAGTGGTCATTATAACTTGCTTCTTTATTGATTTGGCTTTAAAGCCCAATCCACACAGAAAGCGGACCGGGAGCGTTCCGATTCGGGAGCGGTGCGGGAATTTTTGTAATTTTTGTTTCCCTAATTTTATTGATGGATTATTTTAATTTAATGGTTTTTAGGGTCCCGTACCTTAAAATAAAAAAGGAACCTTTAGGCTAGTTTCACAGCTGCCCGGGAGACCCTTACGGGCTGCTCGTACACATAAAAGTTATGGAATTTGTTTTTTACGATGTTCTAGCTCACGAGTGACTCAGTTCCGGACAGCTGTGAAACCAGCCCTATATGACCACTTCGTTATCCGTCTGTCTGTCAGGTTATTACCATAGACGTGCTTTCGTATTACCATTAAATAAAATAAATATTGTCTTACCTTACTAATAGCCAAAGAGGCGTTACATTTGTTCTTCTTCCTCTCCGCACAGCGCCAATAGCTGGCGCCACTGCCGTACTCCCTCTTCCGATGGTACTGGTACCCATCGTACATGAGTGCCATGCCTCGGGAACTTTCCACTATCACCACGTCATTTCGCTCCAGTTTAGGTATTTTGCCGAACACTGAAAAGCAAACTATTGTAGTAAGGCGTCAAGGTTACAATAGCACCAAAAATAATCAATCAACATCGACAACAAGCAGTAGGTAGGTAGGTATGGATGGCGCTTCATGCACTGAAGTGTACCTTGATTCAAAATTTTAAGAATATTGAATTGTACACTTAAGAAGATCGCAAATGCAGCTACAACCGTGCACCGTCGCACGTCGCGGCGTGTTAACGCGTATAGCGGCACCGGCCACTGGTGCTCGCTGTCGAACAGCGCCAGCCAGTCACCGGCGGACGGCGGCGTCATGACGGCGGGCGGACAAGGCCGCGCCACCGTGGCGTTGTGTGTTCGGCCTTACTAGGCCTTAATAGCTTAATGTTTTACTGTACTTGCTAGTTGGTTTTCTGGCTTGTTGTAACTTCTGATCAACAATATCGATCACATTTTAAAGTGTCTTGCGTCTGTGTATCGCGTCGTGACGTCATTGATAGATTAAAACAAAAGAACAATTATGTGAAAAAATAAATCTATAATTTAAAAATATACTCAAAACTGAATTGTACTCTATATGCTGTTACACAGTGGAAAACATACTGATCCATTACGGACAATGATGGACAAATGCACGAATAACAATTAGAACTAAATTTATAAATAACCATTAAAGCCTAAAGTAATATAATTATTAGCCGTATATTTAAAGTCTTGTAGACTCCATAGTAAATATTATTCAGTATTTTTCCTTAGACATGAATCAAATTCAAATACACTTTATTGTACATAAAAGACACAAACAATTACAATACAGAAATACAAAACAATATGTACAATTTTGGCGGCCTTATCGCTAAAAGCGATTTCTTCCAGGCAACCAACTGTTGATGGAATTTAAAAATAGTAAAGTAAAAGAGGTAGAGATAGAAATACAAGAAGAATAAAATGAAAAATAATTGAAAATCAAATAATTGAGAATCATGTCTTGATTTGAGAATTTTAACCGAATAGCATTTTGTACATTATCGGAATAATTCCCATTAGTTCGATGGAACTATAACGCCATAGAACTGTTGAGAGTTGTTTCTCTCAGCGGTTCTATGATAAAACCAATGAAATTCAATTTGTCACATTAGTTCCAAAGGACTAAAACCTCTTTCGTTTTTTTAATTACAAGTACTTACTTATTATCATGCCTAATATTGTATATCAAACATTCTTGAAAATCCTCGGCACTCTTCTCGGTTTTTTCAAATAAGTGCCGTCTGGGCTACGGTATAGTTCTGGTTCGTCGTGATTATGAACGGCAAAAGTCTCTCGCACTTTGAAGTCGTTGTCACCGACGAAGAAATACGCCTTGCATTTCGGGAACAGAGTACAACAGTACTTGTTCTTATTGGCTACCCTTTGGAACTTATAGCGGTGGAAGAATGTGTGACCTTCGTATAGGAAACGCACTTTGCCGTTGGCCATAGTAATTGGTTGAGCTGTAATTAATAAGTAGATTATTTTGTACAACTAAATAATGAAGTCCATTATCTATGTAATGCAATAATGGCCTGACTTTATTTATGTATAATTACAAAACAGTCTCATTCATGTAAAGAAAAGCTTTAAAGTTCATCTTAACGCATTGTAATTACTTTCAATTGAATAAATTGTACACATGTAAAAAAACAAAATCACAATTAATTAAATAATAATGTCTCAGTTTTCTTTTGATTATTTAACTGTTTTTAATACTAGATATTTAGCGTCTAATTTCATACAAACAAAAAATCAAGAAAAATGTACTTAGAACTATAGTGAACCCTTACTACAAATTATTGTAATATACGAACGGAATGCGAGTGTTACCCTTATGTACATAATAATTTAAAATCATGCTTTCGAACAAATTAACATCATCATCATCATCATCAGCCCGTATCAGTCCACTGCTGGACGTAGGCCTCTCCCAAAGCGCGCCAATCAACCCTACTCTCGGCCCTCTGCATCCAGTCCCTGCCAGCCATTTTGCGAAGGTCATCCCTCCATCTGGTCGGGGGGCGTCCCACACTACGTTTACCCGTTCGTGGCCTCCATTCGAGAACTCGTCTACCCCATCGGTTATCGGTTCTACGACAGATGTGACCAGCCCACTGCCACTTCAGTTTACTGATTCTATGAGCAATGTCAACCACTTTTGTCTTCTGGCGGATATACTCGTTTCTTATTCTATCTAATAGAGAAATTCCAAGCATAGCTCTTTCCATAGCTCGCTGAGCGACTTTGAACTTGTGGGCCAGTCTCACCGTCAATGTCCACGTTTCGGCTCCGTAGGTCATCACTGGCAGGACGCACTGGTTGAAGACCTTAGTTTTTAGGCATTGTGGTATTGAAGACGAGAAGATATGACGTAACTTCCCAAACGCTGCCCAGCCCAGCTGAATTCTCCTGTCACTCTCTTTCTCGAAGTTGTTCCTACCCAGCTGCAGAGTTTGTCCTAAGTAGACATATTTCTGAACAACTTCGAGGACCGTGGCATCGACTACTACTGGTTCCGGGACGACCAGATCATTGAACATGATCTTGGTCTTATCCAAATTCATCCCGAGTCCGACACGGCGAGAAGCAGCATTAAGGCTATCCAGCATTGCCTGCAGATCCTGCAGCGACTCAGCCATGACCACTATATCATCGGCAAACCGAAGGTGTGAAATGTACTCGCCATTTACATTGATGCCACGTCCATTCCAGTCCAGTGTTTTGAAGACATCTTCCAGCGCGTTTGTGAAGAGTTTCGGTGATATAACATCTCCTTGTCTCACACCTCTACGCAACTGGATAGATCTTGTTTGCTGGTTCTGGATTTGGACGGTCATTGTGGCGGCGTCGTACAGGCATCTCAGCACCTCGATGTATCGCCAGTCTACTTGGCATCGCTGCAAGGACTGCAGAACAGCCCAGGTTTCGATAGAGTCAAATGCTTTCTCATAGTCCACAAATGCAAGACACAGGGGCCGATTATATTCCTCTGTCTTTTGTATAATCTGCCTCACTGTGTGGATGTGGTCTATGGTGCCATATCCTCCGCGAAACCCGGCCTGCTCCGGGGGCTGGAAGTCGTCAAATCTCCGTCCAAGACGATTCGTAATGACTCTCGAAAACAGCTTGTATACATGACTCAGGAGAGAGATAGGTCTATAGTTTTTCAATAGGGTTCTGTCCCCTTTCTTGAAAAACAGGACAACGATGCTCCTGTGCCATGCCTTCGGAGTTCTCCCACTCTGTATGACGGAGTTAAAAAGCTTCTGTAGCTCCATCAGGACAGGAGTACCACCTGCTTTCAGGAGCTCAGATGTAACCCCGTCTTCACCGGGGGCTTTTCCATTCTT
Organism: Tachystola acroxantha; assembly: GCA_963506565.1. NCBI lineage: Eukaryota > Metazoa > Arthropoda > Insecta > Lepidoptera > Oecophoridae > Tachystola > Tachystola acroxantha. Next base: position 11,244,328 of record OY735879.1, read on the forward strand.
AAGCTGTTTGAGAGCCAGTCCGATTTCGTCAAGACTCACATCAGGCAGGTCTTCGGTAAAATGGCGTGTTAGCGTGGCTCGGGGATCATCGGCACTAGGCTCAGGTTGCGGTGCGTGAGGTGCGTACAATCGGACGTAGAAGTCTTCGATCTCAGCGAGTATCTCTGGTTTGGAAGTGACGGTTCTGCCATTCGCCGACTTCAGTTTGGTCAGATGGCTTCTCCCCAACTGCTGCACGAATACTTTTGACCCTCGATTTTGCTCAATTGCCTCTTGTATGCGGCGTGTATTGGAGCGACGAAGGTCACGACGTATAAGCTTCCTTACATGCTTGTTGAGGGTCCGCTGTTCTGTCTGAGAGATTTGCGTAGCCTTTTCACGTCTTTCCTTCATAAGATCCAGAGTCTCCACTGAGAGCTTAGACTTCGTGCCAGTACGTTGCGACCTGCAAAACCTTACGCCTACGTCCCTGATGGTCTTCACCACTGTGTCAAACGCCTGGTCAACGTCAATTGTGGTTTCCAAGACATCGAATCTATTCTTCAGCTCCAGCTGAAATTTATCGGAGCCGGTTACGATCTGTTGCAGGTTAGGTCGGAGCGTAGACCTCATCATACGGAGTCTTTCTAGCTTAAAATCGATATTCAGGGTGCCTCGCACGAGTCGGTGGTCACTACCAGTGTTAAACCGGTTAAGTACAGAGACATCCCTGAATATATGCCTTTTGTCCGTTATGATGAAGTCTATCTCATTTTTCGTCATAGAGTCGGGGCTTTGCCAAGTCCACTTCCTCTGAGGCTGCTTCTTAAAGAACGAATTCATTAAGAATAGCCCCTCTCTCTCCAGGAAGTTAACTAGCATTTGCCCCCTATGATTCCTGCAACCAAGACCATATGGTCCGATTTTCGATTCGATGTTGCTCTGTACTCCCACTTTAGCGTTGAAGTCCCCCATGACAACGTTGAAGTGTGTCTTAGTGGTGTGATTGAGGGCTTTGGCTATGTCTTCATAGACAGCCTCCACTTCTTCATCCGAGTGTGCCGACGTTGGTGCGTAGACCTGTACTACCTTAAGAGAGTATCTCTCGGTAAGTTTCAAAATGAGGTACGCTACCCGTGGCGACACACTGGAGATCTCCATTACGTTGTCTACGAGGGCCTTATTCACCAGAAAACCTACCCCGCCTTGGGAGAGTTGATCGCCCTCTCGAAAGTAGAGTAGATGGCCCGATTCCAGGGTCAGTGTGTCCTCCCCCTCTCTTCGGACTTCACATAACCCTAGGACGTGCCAGCGTATCCTCTCCAACTCTACTTCGAGTTCCGTGACATGATCGTCCAGCCGCAGAGTTCGTCCGTTGTACGTAGCCAGGGTCAATTTTGTTTGGCAGCCTCCCGTAACCCGGGGATTCTTAGCACCCCCTGCCCCGCCGTTACCGTAGCCGCTGCCTTGGCTAGGAATAGCGGGGCGGCCGGGAACTGGGGGCCGGGGCCTTGTGGTGTCACTCATATTTGGGAGGTAATGCCCGTAATCGCCACGCTGGGCAAGCGGGTTGGCGATCGAACAAATTAACAAACGCTACATTTTTAAATAAGTCCCATCCGGCATAATATGGAAATTTGGTTTCTTGTGCTCATGTCTTTCAACAGCTCTCAATAGTTCTCCGTCATGGGAAAGTATCAAGAATGAGTGACACCGGGAACTAAAGGTACAGCTCCACCGAGTTCCATATCTTTCTCTTAAGTGAAAGTAGAAAGTAAAGCCATCTTTCATCAGATATTGCTTCTGGTTTCTATGCATAACAATTGTCTTTACTGAAAATAAATGAGGTAATTATGTACTCAAGGAGTAGTAAAGATTTATTTGCCTACAACTATGATTAATTAATCTTGAGTAGTGTTATTATGAACAATTGTTATTAAAAATTCTCACATCATTATTAGGTTCCATCAAGTAACCACATAAGGTGTTGCATGAAAAAAGATATATTAAAAAAAATACTTTTGTCGAAATATTCTGTATTTTTTCCGAATTATTCGGAAGTTATGCAACCATGAAAAAAATGTCTTACAATGATATCTAATAATAAACTTATTCATAAATATCTACATCCTTACGTAGGTCCCATCAGACATGATATGGAAATTGGGTTTCCTGTGTGCATGTTCCTCTACAGATCTCAACAGTTCGCCATCATGTCCAATGATGAGGTATGAGCGGCAAGTGCCACCGCGACTACAAGTCCAGCGGCTCCCATCCTTAGCTCTCCTATGAGAATAGTAAGTGTAACCTCCTTTCAACAGCAACTGTTTCTTGGTATGATTCAATACGATTACCTTAACTGTAAATAAATTTGCCAATAATGAAGATATTACAATTATTAATACAAACTGAAAGTGACCGTTACCCTTTTGTATATAATAATTTAAAAAAAAACATACTTTTGATCGAATTAACAGACACTACAGTCATATCAAATCAATTTTATGGCCAGTTACAGGTTGTAAATACATCGATATGATATTTGATAGGTACATTTTGGTGTCAATACAACTTACCGGGGTCGGCATGCAAATACCATAAGTTTTATTTTAAATAGAAAAGAAAAAAATACCTACATACTTATCCAGTTATAAAATGTACTTTTAAGTAAGTCCCATACGCGTTAAATTTGGATTGTTGTGCTCGTGTCTTTCTACAGCTCTCAATAGTTCTCCGTCATGGGAAAGTATCAAGAACGAGTGACACCAGGAACTAAAGGTACAGCTCCACCGAGTTCTATATCTTTCTCTCAAGCGAAAGTAGAAAGAAAAGCTATCTTTCATCAGATATTGCTTCTGGTTTCTATTCATAACAATTGTCTTTACTGAAAATTATTTGGGTAATTGTGTACTCAAGGAGTAGTAAAGTTTTATTGCGCACAACTATGATTAATTAATCTTGAGTAGTGTTATTATGAACAATTGTTATTAAAAATATCTCATATCAGCATTAGATTCCATCAAATAACCACACAAAGTGTTGCATGAAAAAATATATATTTAAAAATACATTTTTCGAAATATTCTGTACTTTTTCCGAATTATTCGGAAGTTATGCAACCATTAATGAAAAAAAAATATCTTACAATGATAACTACTAATAAACTTATTCAAAAATATCTACATCCTTAAGTAGGTTCCATCAGGCATGATATGGAAATTGGGTTTCTTGTGTTCATGTTCCTCTAGAGACCTCAGCAGTATGCCATGATATCCAATGATGAGGTATGAGCGGCAAGTGCCGCCGTGACTGCAAGTCCAGCGGCTCCCATCCTTGGCTCTCCCATGAGAATAGTAAGTGTAACCTCCTTTCAACAGCAACTGTTTCTTGGTACGATTCAATACGATTGCCTTAACTGTAAATAAATTTGACAATAACGAAGATTTTGTTTCCATAAAGTAGCAATAGAGAAGGAAAATGCATTGAATAAAAAACAACATAATTATAATAATTTGCATACAAATATATTATAGATACAAATGACGGTCTTCATTATACCGCGTTTACACATTCGACGAAACACTCGGTAATAATGAGTGACACGACTTATGCCTACAATTTTAACTCTTTCTAAGCTGTGCGGCAAGCGAATAGCGAGTGGACTGTGGTCGTAGTTCGTCTCGCCACTCGACTGTGTACTCGTAGGCAAATATCGTCGCAACGTAAGGGCCGGCGTACATCGTCATGGCGCGGCGCCGTGCCGTCGCATGGCTTGGCGTGTCACGGCGGGCGTCTGCCGGCACCGACTCCCGGCGCACCGGCCGGCGCCGGTCACAGGCGGACAACATTCGTGCCCGCGGACGGCGCCGTCCACTGGCGCGGTACACGGTGTCGTCCGCCGGCGCTGTTCTGTTGTACGCTAGCCCTATCCGCTGAGTCAGCGGAGTAAGAATGCCCTAAAACCTTACGTAAGTCCCATTAGACAAAACACGTAACCTGGGTTTCTTGTGCTCATGTTGTTCGAAAGTTTTCACCAGCTCACCGTCGTCGGTGACGATGAGGCGGGACCGGCAGCTTGATCCTTGACTGCAACTCCAACGGGTTCCATTCTTCACACGCACATGAGGATAGAACATAAAGCCGTCTTTCATCAGATATCGTTTTTGGTTTCTGGCTAAAATTATAGATGTTACTGCAAAATAAATTATCGTAAAGATTTTATTATTTTTTTTTTACCTACAAATCGTCACACTGGTGGGCAAAGGTCTCCCCCCTCCTCTTCCATCCATCCCTGTCCTGAGCATCTTCCAGCCACCCATCCCTGTATCTAACGACATCGTCTCTCCACCTACGCCCTACCCGACGCCGGTGACCGTCCAATGGCACCCATTCTGTGACAGTCCGGGCCCTATAGGTTCGACTGTATGGAGCACACGTGGCCCGCCCAGTTCCACTTTAATATAGCTGCTTTGCGGGCCACGTCTGCTATGCTAGTAATCGATCGCAGGGTTGTGTTTCTGACACGGTCCGTTCTCCTCAAAAATTAATTATCAATTTAAAATGAAATTACATATTTATTTATTTTATTAATGGACTCGACTGTTCGTCATTTGCCAATGTCATGTTACAGAAAATTCCATATATTCAATAGTATTCTATCTTCCTTCAGGGGAGTCGCAGTAGCGTCGTCACCCTGGGTAACCGCGTCTTCATGTCTTCATCCAGAGGAGACGCCGTAGCGTCATCACTTATTAATTACATTAAATTGAACCATAACAACCATAATTTATATTAGGGTCAACCACCATTGATACAAAGGACCGTACTCATCGAGTCGTTTCACGAACGAGCATTTGTTGCGCAAACATTTGCATGTATTGCAAAAATCGCGAAACAAACATTTGGTGAGTACGTTGAAACGAATATCAGGTATTCGCTTTGCAATTTCATGTTCGTTTTCCGAGCAGACTGTACTCAACCGGGAGTATTCTCTTTTAAACGAATGTTCAGTGACAATTTCGCAACACGAAATTCAGAATTTTTGCTCGCCAAACGAATGTTTGTTTCGCGAAAATCATGAATCACTAATTAGTTAAATGTTCATCAAGCCGTTTAGGCTACAAAAGACTACCTAGATCATACATACGTACACTTGAACAATATTCCCTACTCCTTACATTGTAGGGTAAAAATCTCGTCAATTCAGATGCTATGGCAATACGGTCTACAAAAATTCGACGAGTGCCCATGAAGAGATTGATGAATGTGGATAAAGAGAGAGTCGAGGTCCATAATCGCTATAAAGTCCATCGTATCTGCCTACTACAACTAACAGGCGTGAGTTATGTATGTATGCTTCAACGGTAACACTTTTGTGATACGATGTCTTAACTTTATCTCACTCAATGGAAGTATGAATATGACATCTTGGAAAACAGTTATTGGTTATTTGTAAAATCAAACACTATTGTTTTAGCTACAAGTCCATAAGCCATTTCAGAACAATTAAAAAACAAATAAAAAATAAAAAGAATAGGGTTAATTAAAAAAAAACCTATTGAATGTGTTTTTATTATAATTAGAAATACATTCAAACATACGTATTCTAATGGTAGGATATAAACATGTTCGTTATAATATTATGTCCATTCAACAATATTGAATATTTTTGGTATATTGTATTGTATGACATCAGTGTTTTAGGATTATAATATAGCTCTATGAACTAATGGTAGTCGGAACAAAATTTAAATACCAAATCTCACAACGTGTATTGTTAATACACAGATTTAAGTTATGGATTTTTCTACAATTTAATGTACGTCCCATTGGATAAAACGTGGAATTTAGGTTTCTGGTGCATGTGAATGTCGACAACCTTTAATAATTGACCTTCATTGCCAACGGTGATGTAAGAATTACAAGAGTAATGACTGCAGCTCCATCGGGTTCCATTCTTTACATTCCTATGAAGATAAAATGTGTACCCTCTCATCATCAGATATTCCTTGTTGTTTTTGTTCATAATTATTTTCGTTACTGCAATGAAATAGTATCGAAGGTTGAAAATTGAAACTAGAAAATACGATATTTCTAATTATATTCATAACAATTAATAATTAGTTTACTAGCAAGAGAACAAAAGTAGTTATCTTAACTCATAGGACCAGCAAACTGAAGTGGGCTGGTAACATGTGGGCTGGTACTTATATATGTAAATACTTATCATCATAGTAGGTATACGTATACATTTGTGATATAGTATATTACATAGGTATTTATGTATCATTATGAGTATATATTATACAATTACTTTTTATGTATTTACAAAATTTTATAGTCGTTTAAATCATAGGTAATATTTTATTTCGTCATAGGTAATTGCACCATTATGCTACCACTTCCAAACGCACTGCTTCTCTACCCGAAGGAAGAGATCGCTCTCAGCGACAAGACCGTCTATTGTATAATAATTGTTTAAGCTAAGTATGTTCTGTGCAATAAATAATATTTATCTTATCTTATCATTTGTCGTAGAACCAATAGGTTCTCGAATGGAGATCGAACGGTAATTCGGGATTATCCGAATTTGCTCCGCTACTGTGGATAGTGGTGGTGGTAAGTGGATCCGAAACACAATAAAACTATATGCTGGCTTGCTCGCACTACCAATTTTAAGACACTAAATTACTCATAGAGGCTCTAAGGGCTTTTTAGTAGTTACATATTGGTATCGATTAACTGACAATAGTAGGTGTAGCTATTCCTAAGCATACATTGCTTTTGGTTTCTTTGGAACGTAATCATTCTTACAGCAATTAAAATAAATTTGAGAGCAGATGATGGTGGAAATCCCAATTGAACAGATGAATATCAAAAGGTGACATGTCTATTTTAAGACACTAAATTACTCATAGAGGCTGTTCTAAGTAGTTACATAATTGAAAATTAAACGAACTTACCTGTTGTGAAGTTCAATTATAATTGTATATCTTAGTCACGAATGCTATTTACTTGTAGTAGACCGATCTATCGCGTCTCTGCTCGCAAATTTCAGAGTCCATAAAAAAGAAAAAAAGAAGTGTCAAGTTCCGCCGCCCCACCCAAACGGCCATTGTAGTTCAAAGTATAAGTATAACTGTTTCATGACAAGTTACTAGGGAGTGTTAGGGGTGGGTGGGACTATTCATATCGTGACTAAGATATACAATTATAATTGAACTTCACAACAGGTAAGTTCGTTTAATTTTCAATTGTATATCTTAGTCACGAATGCTATTTACTTGTAGATGTTGAAAGTGTCATCTATCATGAAACAGGATAAATATTCTAGGGCAACTATGTTGTTTTAATTAAGTATTTGCTATATTTACTTCTTCCAACATAATGCAATATGGTCGTTGACGACACAAAAGTTATGAATTATTATTACATGAATGTATGTCCATTTGCACATCAATCAATCTACGTTATCGTTATTAATTGATAGGTATGAACCCCGTAAGTTCCAATTTTGTAGTGTACAACATTTGACGGCATGAAGTCACTGAACCATTTAATATGATATTGTGCTGATCAGGTAGGACCTAGTGCAGTAGCATTGTGTATAAGCTAAGGTGGGATTGACAAGCTCTGCCAATTTGAATTATTGGAGTGCAATACGTCTCCATCATAAAATTTAGTGAATGTGTGTGTGATGAATCTACACAATCATTAATTTTAATAAGTTATGATCTAATTGAATATATTGATGTCAAGCCATTTCGCAGCTGATGTATCAGCATGTCTAATGCTTTGAGCAGTAAATATAGATCAGTTCACACCACCAAGGTATATTTGATCTGCTAACAGATTATGAACCCTATGCCTATCAAGGTCTCTTGTGACTTATTGTTAGTACAGTATCAATTTACTTGCGAATTAAACGCGTTTAGTTGAGATAGGTACGTATGTAAGCAATATATAATATTAGCAATATTCTGGATTAAAATGAAAAATTTAATAAATTAAATTTAAATGAGGTTAAGTATATTGTTATAGGAGTGGAACTATTTCTTAACCATTGGTTAGGCAGGGTTTCAATAATTCACACCTTTATTAAGGTCTGCACCTGGAGTGCAAAAACTATAAGGAGTATAGTATAAATAAAAACTACTGATTTTTTGCAAGAATCTCCAAAGGTCTCCTTAGAAAGAAGAAACAAACAACCAAAAAATTAATGTTTCAAGCCTGTGACTGGATTCTGGATCCCAGGCAATATGTTGTTAGGTAAAGGCGACATACTGAAGAATCAATCCTAAAGAATTACTTGATCAAGTCGCTATCGTTATTAATTTGAGGGCGTGGTAATTTGGGTAGTGCTGATTTGGCACAATTTAATGAGCTAAGCATAATGGGGTGAGCAAACATACAGCATATTTAATAGTGGTCTGTGAAATAGAGGTATCACATGAATGTATCCTCATAAATGCAACATCACAAGCCGCTTGTCAGAGGCATGTATTGTACTGTTTTGTACATATATTGTACTGCTTTGCTCAAACTAAATCCTGAACTATGTGAAGTACTTGGCCGATTAATTCCCATCAGCGCACCCCTGGTTATGGTTAATCCAAGGTTATGGGTAACCACTGGGTCAATAAAATCACTTTTCATAAATTAATAATTAACAAATAATCAATAATTGATAAATTAATAATTAGTCTGGGCATTAGCACTTAACGCCTTGTATGTACCACATGCATGAGGCAATAAATTGATTTGATTAGAAATCCCTGGAAACAGAGTTTGTTCTGAAATCATATTTTGATTGTTACCTAAATTGAAAATAACGATAATAAGTAGTGGAAATGTACATAATAAAATCCCATTTCGCATTGTTTTGACTGGCAAGTCTACGAATCCGGTTCGGCGTGCCTGTTTTCGGTTGGATTCGGGGTCTGATTAAATATTTTCTTCTGATGACATTATATATGTATGTCACACTACACCTTTGTGGCCGCTGTGACCCTTTGGCTTCTACCAATACCTCAATATCAAATAATAATGTATGCAATATATATGTCACTATATAGTTGCCACAGTAGTTTAATAATGTGATTAAATGTGGGTAGGTCCCTAATTGTGTACCTCCCATATAAGGCTCTGGCATGCTATGGTAAAGGTATTGTGAACATTATTTTCATCTAGACATGTGTCCAGCATACGTTTTTATAGCAAGAAAGTTTGAAAGGATTTAAAATACTTAATTGTTGTTTTTAAATTCTTCCCAGAGGGAAAGGCAAGGCCAACTAGGGCCTACAGCCTGGTCTGATGTAAATAGAATGTCTTGGAAATCGCGTAAATACGCGGGCCTCACCGTAGCAACCCTAGGTCGTTTAATTTTTAAAATATTTAATAGGCACAGAACTTCTTCTGATGATCACTGACCTATCTATTCAAGTGAGTTACTAGTCGAAATCATCTTGTAACTTATGTGGTATTTATATACCTAATTATCTGATAATTATCTTTATTTTATAAGAGTCTATTGTGCTTGGCCCATTCAAATATCTTTGTATATAACCAACCAACCATAATAATTTTGCAATGCATGCAACGGTTAATGGTCCCAGTCAGCGGGCCAAAATCTCATATTTTGCATTTATTTTGGTTATAAACCCATTATAACATTATGCCAGTAATTTTAGCCATTTTCCTTGTGGAAAGCTAGTGTGGAATCACCTCTGATACAGGGTTATGCTTAAGGGCGGAACAGTTTTTGAAGCCATGAAACATCAATTGTTTGCATTAATACATAATAAAGCCAATTTTCATAATGCTTAAGCTGTCAGGGTAGCTTTATTCAAATATTCTGCACATAAGCATCCAAATATTTGAGTTTTAGTTTGTTTAAAATTGCATACATAATGTCAAAATGTATGTTGATTAATTATTAGGTATTTTGATATAACATACACAACACACAGCACGGCACAGCGATATGAAATGATATAAGCATTTCATAAAATTACAATAAGGGAAAGTCATTTAAGATTCCAAATAAACTGTAGAGATAAGACCTAGTGATCCTAGGTAACATATCACTCGTTACATAATTTTGGGCCCCCTCAAGACACTGTATTTGAAACTGAAGGAATTTCCGGTGTCTTTTAAATATTTAAGTGTATGCACGCTATAATACAATGTCTATTAGCTTTACAAGTATGTATCAAATTATTTGAGATACCTATTTATTTATATGAATTAATTAAGGCATTTAAAGTGAAGTATCTTAGAAGAATAGGTTTACCCTTTCTCTATTAGATTTGGTATTAACGAAATGAAGGAAAAAATTTGGCCCGGAGTTGGCCTATGCAACTTGTACGGCCGGGGAGTAATTGCCCCATCAGTTGAAAGTTATCCTATATGCAGGTGAATTTCACACCTCGCATACGATTGTATGAAACGACTTGCATATCTAGCGGATATGCAAGAAAAAATCAAATGAATAATTTCACATGTTTTTGATTTATTGACATTTAAATATGTATTATTGATATTTAAGTATGTATGCATGGCAGATTCATCTGTGATACCTGCTGTTTAAGGGGTATTTTATAATCCCCAAGTCATGACAAGGCCGTCTTGTCATTAATAATAATAATATATTGTATAAATCATGTATATAACAGGCACATATACCCGTGAGCCTACCTTTGGGCTAATGCGGGTAGGACTGGTCTGGTGCCGTCCTTGCTGCTGTGTGTTCCATCCAATACTGGTGGTAATACAGGGTTGCTGGTCGTCGTGCTAGGCTGTTCTGGTGTGCCTAGGTTCCACAGAAGATTTTAACAGATTCTTGTTGAATTTGTTGGCTAGGTATAAGCAGGTCACGGAAATTGAAAAGTTTTGATGTTGGTATAGCCAATATGCTGTTTCTTTAGAAATGTTCGCACAATTGCTTGCATTCATTCAATTTATCAGACAAGTTATATTGCAATGATATTTATCAACTGCATCGGTGGTATAAGCGTCTAGACTAGACACATTTTGTAAGTGTTATCGGTATAACAGTCAGCCAGCATCACTGATACAATAGTGTTCAGGACATAATCGTTCCTATTAGGAAGAGATTAAGAGCAGTATCCACTGCAAAAGACAACACAGACCATATGTTTCTGCTTTATTAAATCATCATCAGTCTATTTAGGTATATGTCTCCGTGCTCGGGCACAGACCTTCCCTCACATTGCAGGATATTTATTAAATAATTAGTCAAAATTAAAATGTACATATTTTATTTCTGACATCACAGCCTTAGTATTTGAGTTGGAAATAGGAACAATGTATGGCAAGTATAACATTTCTCTGGATCAGGACATCTTGTTTCATTTCTTTATCTAGTGGCCGAGGTATTTTTCCCCATGGGCACCGCTGCAACTGTCTACAGGGTCTGTCTGTTATTGGCGTTGTTCAAGAATGGACTGTGACATGTCGTCCAGTATGTATTGTAAGAAGGTACATAGTCATACGATCTACTGTACTTTGCCTTTCTATGATTCATTTTAGGTTAGGTTATGTTAACACACTAAACGCCAGACGTGACCTGCCTGAGGCAATACATATCGATTGTTCGCATGTATATCGTGAAAGGAGCCCAGGCTCTCAATACAGCCTCTCGCTGGGAGTGATAGATACGCATCAAATTGTTTGCACGTATGGTCGTGGTGGAAATATCATATATATTCCTCACCCGAGTTTGGACGTTAGACGTCACAACTATCACTCCAAATTACAACCCATCGCATGGGTGTACACTGTACAAGCATCACTAGAAGAAACAACTCTTCGTCACTCAGGTTATTCGTAAACTTCACTTAACCTCACGGCATTTGTTCGATATCTTCCTCTCATCTTCCCCAGGCGATATCAAGCCATTCTAACCAGTTCTAATAACTGATCGAGTACGAAATTTTTCGTTTTCAGCATAATTTTCCATAAATTGTAGGAAAAACACTCACGCGGCATCGACGCAAAGATTAGCAATGGCCGTTTGGGTGGGGCGGCGGAACTTGACACTTCTTTTTTTCTTTTTTATGGACTCTGAAATTTGCGAGCAGAGACGCGATAGATCGGTCTACTACAAGTAAATAGCATTCGTGACTAAGATATACAATATATGTTAGTTCATATGTTGGTAGCGATTAAATGGACAAAAAAGGCAACTTGGATCTATCCATGGATCCAACCAAGGGACCCAAGTGGAAGTAGCGGATTCTGTCGTGCTGTGCTTTCTAATTTAAGGTAAACTTTGACAGTTCTAAAAGTAGTGCTATTTCTATAACTTTGGTATTTGCTTAGTCACAATCAAAGTTACTAATTTACTGTGACACTAAAAACAAAATCAACTACTCTAATATACTCAGAATTTGTTTTATGCATTATGCCATGCTTGGCGAACCAATTAAAATGATGAAAAATTTCTAGCCATCCAGGACTTGAACCTGCGACCTTGTCATTCCGTGACACGCTGATAGATGGCTCACGTACCCGTAGTATGTATAATACGATCAAGGATTTCGGTGGTCGGACTTGTGGCCTGTGGTGGCTCAGTTGGTAAGAACATGTCACTGAATGACAAGGTCGCCGATTCAAGTCCTGCCCACGGGTAGAAAATTTTCATAATTTAAAATTACCCTACCTATACTTTTACGTATGTGCCATCTGGCATGATATGGTATTTTGGTTTCTTGTGATCATGTTGTTCTACAGACTTCATCAGTTTCCCATCGTCGCCGATGACGAGGTAGGAATGACAGCGGGAGCTCTGAGTGCAGCTCCAACGGGCCCCATACTTCGCTTTAAAATGAAAATAGTAAGTGTAGCCATCTTTCATCATACACTGCTTATTGTTTTTGGCCAAAGTGATTGCTGTTACTGTAAATAAAAGACACTGGATATTATTACATTTTATATACTCGTAGTATCGGTATCACGGATTTTTTTCTTTAACGCATGCGTAAGTAATAAAAATACTTTTCCTTTACCTTATTTATTTAAGTACAAAAACCCAGATATATGTTTATAAATTTTACTATATTTTTTACGAGCGAACTAGCGCTAGGTTAAACCGATGTCACTAGTGTGTTTACATAACATTTACATTTGGTTACATTTTTGGTTTGGATGACTAACGCTTCGCATAATACCTAGTAGTATGAGTTTCATACATAGATAGGCAGACTCATCTCTAGAACTGACCGGTCTCTCATCTGTGGTATGTATGCCCCAATCACAGACCTCTTACTCCATAGACCTGTAACAGGAGGGCGCCCGTGTCTGCACATGAGTGCAAAATTGCTTCGCGACACGTGTAACCTAGAGATATTATCGACATGGACGCATCTCTTTAATACGGCACCACTGTCTCCCGCTTCGTCTCTATGCGCTCATCGTTGACAGAATTTTTCGCTTTACCGATTTCATGTCTATTGAGTAAGTGGTCTGTGGCCCCAATACACTGGCACCCAATGCACTGGCAATACACTGGTACCTCTGGATCGCAACGTATAAATATATTGAAGCGCTATGAAAGAACGCTGACGCTCCGTTGATGCGTTTAGAATGTTACTTTCATAGAGTTTCATACATTATAACCACTGCTGCTGAGGCTCGATTGGCGTTCTGTTGCTTTGCTTTTCTCTCTGTGTTTCAGCTTTAAACATTTATATTTTTATGTATGTTCCATCAGACAATATGTGGAAATTGGGTTGCTTGTGTCCATGTTGTTCCACAGACCTAAACAGTTTCCCGTCATTGTCGATGATGAGGTAAGAATGACAACGGGAACTGAAGGTACATCTCCACCGAGCACCATACTTCATTTTACTATGACAATAGTAGGTGTAGCCATTCCTAAGCATACATTGCTTTTGGTTTCTTTGGAATGTTATCATTCTTACTGCAAATAAAAGAAATTTGAGAGCAGATGATGGTGGAAGTCCCAATTGAGGAGATGAATATCAAAAGGTGACATTTCTATTTTAAGACACTAATACTCATAGAGGCTGTTCTAAATAGTTACATATTGGTAGCTATTAAATGGACAAAAAAGTCAACTTGGATCTAACTTGGACCCAAGTGGAAGTAGCGGATTCCCCGGGACGTCAGTGCGACGTCGCCAGCTACGTATCCAACCAATTCATATTGAAATCACAAATTGGCGACCGTAGCTAAGTGAGGGCAAGCGCACAACGCCACGGGGCGGCGCTGTAACTTTGCATGGCAGCTTTAATTATCTGTAGGTAGTTGAAAAAGGAAGACCGTAGGATCAGATATGAAAAATATATCTAATAAACATTACAAAGGTGACAAACACAAATGGTTTTAGAAAATATAAGAGAAATTATTTCTTATTATCACCGGTAGGTAATTAATTTATTATACAAAAACTACTAAAACTACAAACAATAAATAATAATTAACTTCCAGCGCGTCGCATCGAGGCAACGTGCCCAGAACACTGGCAGCATCCCTCTTTGTATGGCCAGACTGTGCGCTGGCCAAAGTAGCTGCCAGCCCTCTGGTCACCAGAAGCATCGATGAGACGCGCTGAAAAAAGAGAAATTAACAACAACGACTATGGTAGTAATATTAGGTACACTACTACTTATACAAAAACATTTTAAATCGCAGAAGGCTCATGATTATGTACTGTATTCTGCTCAACTATGGTAGTCAAATTCATGATCGCTATATACGCTCCACAATTATAAATCTTCTGTCGAATACAATTCCATTTTTTTATAGTCAGGTTTGCTGTAGTAGGCTCTTGTTCATCGTATATATACTTCTTATATATCAAGAATTTGTTGCCGTCAGGTGACTCAAATATTCCTCCAACCACGTTGTCCTTGTTATTTTTGGCTGAAATGAAATATTATTAAAATAGTATAGAAGAATAAATAAATATAAAGAACGAATATTAGTGGAAGGGTCAGCAGAGGCAGATCGAGGAGGACATAGTCACAATATAGAATGTAGGTATGTACTTTTTATATTGTGACATAGTCGACCAAATTATGTTCTAGAAAAGGACCAAGAATAGTGGTGTGAAGAATTGATGAATGTGACCAAAATGAGGATGGTATGAGAGCATCGCTACAGATGGATATGCATCATTTCTGCCTATCTACGAGAATAAAGTATGAGTTTATGATGCAGGTAAACTCTTTATTATTGGCTTGGAGAAAAACGGTGACATTTGTGATGAAAATTTGTCATTACCATTAAAATGCTCTAAGATGCTTAAATTATGAGCAGTTTTCATTGCTAATATTATGAAAGAACAATGGGAACAGTATCGTCGGCTGAAGTTACTTTGTTTAAAAATAAAAACACCTGTTACTGTATAATGATTTTATTGTTTTTAAAAGCACACACACCTTTACAAAGCTTAAAACCGACTGCCGAAAGAAGGAAGTTAATGTATTTTTATAGAAAAATGTCGGTTCTTAGTACGTCCCTCTTACAGCCTAAGGGTTTGATGGATTTTAAGTATTGGTAGCTTGATCATGAGCATAGAATACATTTTAGGTCAAAACCGTCAGTTTTTGTTTGTTTTTAATAACCTATTTTTACGACATGCTTCTAGGCTAGCTTTCAAGTACCCTTGACCTTCATTGGACATACAGGAACATACAATCCATTTGTCGTAACCTTGAACTGAGGGATTGGATGGGAATGATGTGGCCTAGCTTTTACTATACTGTTCCGACTATCGATATGCAGGTAAGCCTTGCAGGTTTCTGCCGAATTGAAGCGAGAACAACGCCATCTGAAGCCATCTCGAAGGGCAAAGTGTTTATAAAACATATAGCCTCTGTAGAGGACGCCGGTGCCTCTGGGTCGGTTCACGTAGATGCCTGAGGAATTGTACATTTACGAGTATAAAAGGCTCGAAAAGTATTAAATCTACTTATTATTAGTATCTATTGCTATATAAACGTATGGGTTGTTTTTTTCGGGTAAATGTCGGTTCTTAGTACGTCCTTCCTACAGCGGTGTGATGGATTTTAATGTATCAAGTATTGTTAGCTTCTTGATCATTGAGCATAGGATACATTTTTAGGTCATAAACATCGTATTTGTTTGTTTTAAATAAACCACTTTCACGACATGCTTCTAGACTAGCTTTCAAGTACCTTTGACCTTCATTGGGAACACTGGAATATACAATCCCTCTGTCGTAACCTTGAACTGAGGGATTGGATGGGAATGATATGGCCTAGCTTTTACTATATTGTTCCGACTATCGATATGCAGGAAAGCCTTGCAGGTTTCTGGAGTATGGAAGCGGGAGCAACGCCATCTGAAGCCATCTCGAACGGCAAAGTGTCTATAGAACATATAGCCTCTGTAGATGAGGCCAGTGCCTCTGGGTCGGTTCACGTAGATGCCTGAGGAATTGTACATTTACGACTATAAAAGGCATGAAACGAATTAAATAATATATATATTGCTGTTCATAAACCTCACTTTTCTTAAACCGTGTTGTTTGTTGTCACTTTCACACTTCGTTAAGAAACGTTAAGGTAGAAAGGAACAGAAGGTCTAAACGGTGGAATAACTTTAAATCACGTTTATGGATACGGGTTAATATTTAAAAAAAACTATATTTATAAACATATATTATAGGCATTACAAACAATAGTAGCTATTTAAGATTACACTAAGACTCGCTGCCGCTAAGCGAGTCGTCCGGCTCGCTCTTACGCGATGTAGCATATGAATGACAGTGACAGCGGCGTTTAGGTTTAGACTTGTGGCCACTACAGAATTAGCTAGATTATCTAATACTTATTATTCATATTAGGATTGCACTTTCACGTAACATCCCTTAGAAACGATATACTGTGGAGGGTAATGGTTGTGTTCACCAAAAGCTTTAAGTACTTTGAGGCTGCGTTGATTTAAAATGAGGTAGGCCTGACATTTCTTCTTGCGGGAGGAGCACATCCATCGGGTTTCTCCAGAGACCAAGGCGTAACTGTCTTTGTGAAAGGTATAATTATCTACCATCAGAAGTGATTTTCCATTGAGCAATGTGATCATTTTCGCTGAAAGATTAACAATTATTAAGTATTCTTATTCAGTTCATTAATGGACTCATTAAGCAAGGAAACCTGTGGCGTAAGTCACATTTACATCGCAGATTCAGCTCTTGAATGATAAATTTTAGTGTCTCTGCCACTCATTAAATACATTGTTTTAACTTTCTTTAGAAGTCGGACATAAACATTAAACATGTCTCTTTCTAACGTATGAGAATAAAAGTGATTTATGAGAAATTAATGGTTTTAATGAAATTTATTAAGTACCTACCTAATATTTGATTGAAATGAAAGTTATCGTAAATTAGAAACGTGTTTTACAAATATTTTATTTATTTATCGTAGGTCAGACGACGGCTGTGCATTCCAGATTATTAATATTTAAATAGGCGTCCTTGACTATCAATGTAAAATTTGGGAGGATCATGGTTATGTACGGTATGTGCCTTTATTATTTTGTTATTGTAAACATGAACATAGGATTTGCAGTTCTTTGATATCATACTGGAGCATCCGAATCTTGACCCACCGTCTCGAATTTCACACTTCCTGCTATACGTATAACCCTTGAGAAGTAGAAGGACCGTACCTTTGCCTGTTTTTACAAATTGACCTAGAATTGAAAATATGAACAATAATCAGCCTTAAGGTCCGAACACATTTTGCCGGGCCGCAGCGTGTCGGGGCGGAGCGCAAAAATCCGCTCAAATCACTTTAATACAAATTGTATGAACTATCGCACACTGTCGGGCCGCAGCGGCTCGCATTATTGCGAGGCGGATTTGCGTCCGTGCGATGCGGTCCGCCCGCCCCGACACAGTGTGCTATAACAAGCGGATTGGCGTGCACGCGCGCCCATGTTTATTTTACGTTATCTGGCAGTACTGTACTCAAAATCCGTCAATGCGCTGCGACCCGGCCCGTCACTAATGTGCTAAGTAAGCATTTTGCGCTGCGCTGCGGCCCGCCCCGACACGCTTCGGCCCGGCATAATGTGCGCGAAGCATCAAGTGACAAAAGTTGCAGTATCTCATATTTGTTGCGATAAAAAAATGTCGCAATAATGAAGCGAAAACTGACCCATATTGTGTAAAGGAACTTACTATACCGGAGCCCAAATCTAGTGTCATATTTTGTAAACAAAAAGTACTAACATTTTAAGCTGTTCTGTGGTTATCGCACAACTACTTTCAATATATATATTTCAATAGATAAACAGGTTCAATCAATCTGTTGCTTCAGTGTTACATCACAACATGTAATTAGACGATCATATTTATTTACAAAATAATACACTTGATTTGGGCTGCGGTACATATATAGTAATTTAATGATATAAAAATAAGAAATGAACAGAGTGAACCAAATAAACTACATTTTATATAACTGTTACATTGTTGAAATAATTAAGTTTTGAATATAAATTAAATGGAATGTGACTTAAAGATATAACGTGTGAATAACGTGAACTTTGCATGTTTTATCATTTAATGTGTGATAAAGATAACATTTTACTTAATGTGAGTATTAATTTAAGGACATGAGTACATCTACTGCTTGCTTAGATTAGAACCCGGGACTTCATAATTCCATGGGAAACGCTTTAACGACGAGCAACTGTTAGTATGGTAAACCCCTTTATGAAAAATGTATAGATTTGACATTTGCTTTTCGTTATAGCAAATGTCACTCCCATACCTTTTTCTTTCTATTCTATTAACGTTAACGAAAGTCAATGCCGAAATTTCGAACATTTCGAAATGTGGGCATACAGACGCATGTTGCGCATTAGTTGGACTGGCAAAATAACGCACGTCGAAGTCCTGCGACGGATGAACAAAAAATGCGAACTTTTGCAGACCATCAAGAAGCGTAAAGTGGCGTACTTAGGACATACTCTGAGGCACGAGCGCTATGAGTTGCTTCAATTTATTATGATGTGAAAAGAGAAGAATCGGTCGCAGGAAAAAGTCGTGGCTGCGTAACATCCGGGAATGGACTGGAATCCCTCGCCTCGCGAGAGATAGGCACAAATATGATGAGCTGATTGCCAACCTTCACTAGTTGGCGAGGCAACCCCCAAGAAGAAGAAGAAAGCCAATGCCACTTGGGGGGTTTGTCATGGTGCCACGGAATAGCGAGGTCCTGGGTTCAGGCTGTCTCTCGACAAAGAAATACTTAGGTCAATAGTTATAGGCAGTTTTGAAGAATTAGTGGAGTTTGAGTTTGATCATACAACTATCAGTTTTTATTAAATTTTGACAGTCGTAAGTGCGAGCTCACGTTGAGCTTGTGTTGAAAACTGTCTAGTTGTTAGTGTCTAACATAGATTTCCGCCGCGCATGACGATGGTACTCGTAGCATAGATGCAAGCTTTTTTTAAAATCCTATTGCAAAGCAGCTATCCTATTACAAAGTTTTATGTGAATTAGAAGATCATACGTGATTCTGAGATCGATCGATAATTGTTGCAATAATCAAGTTAGGTGTAAAACAATTTAATACGTGCTTGTTGCTAAAGTAGTGCCTTAATGCCGACAATGAGCTAAAACTTAATTGTTTTCCAACACTATTCTTTGGTAAATGACTAGCTAGAATATATCCTTTCATTTATACAGTCGCTTTGTTGCCTATTCTTTTAAAAAGGGGGCTTCTCCGCCAAAAAAATGTTGGTGCATAATTTTTAAAACAATTCGTGCGCTGTAATGAAATGACCACCCAAATGAAAATAAATAATACATTTTTCAGATCTCTGCACCCTTACTATGTCTTATAGCAGGATTACTTCAATAATACTTTATTATTTCGTACCATGACGTAATAAGCTTACTTTAAATAAACGGATTTTTAAGGTCGTTATGGTACGAAATAACAAAGTATTATTATACTAATAAGACTTCATGGTAAGACCCCAGTTGTTAGGTATCTATAGGATCGCGGAAAACATTTAAATAACTATGAAAATTTATTTGCTTGGAATTGTGTGTATGTAGGACTAAAGTTTTACGTACTATTGCGGAGAATCCCAGATAACAATCGTATTTGCACACATCACATTTGCTATTTTAACTAATAAATCTATTTAAATGGATTATAATGACTAGAATTCATTATTAAAATAATGCAATTACAGGCGGTTACAGTTATCACTTAGATATCGGTCAACACTTCGAGGGTGAAATGTTTAAACGCTGGTCCAGATAACAGACTTTGGATGTTAGTAATTTTCATAATAAAATTATAATTTTAAGGAATGATTTCGAGACGGGCAGCAGACTGGAAACCGCAGCCGTAGTGAAGATCTGCATTGCACTGCATCTGCGTTCTGCGGTCGCGGGTTGCAATCTGCCGCTCGTCTCAAATTCGCCTTTAGTGTGAAAATTACTGGTTCATAAATTTTTGTGACAGAGAGTAAAAGGTCTTTATAAATTATTTTTTTACCAAAGTTTTTTTATCTTTATAATTACTACTGAATACTAATACTAATAATGTGCAGAATTATACCTACCTACGTATTTATTGCGTTGTTTGTATAAAGTGATATAAAAGCTCTATTTACGTATTATGTATTTTAGGACTAATTTATTTTCATATTATATATAGGGAAGATTTTTTTACTTTTTGACAGAACAATATCGGAAACATCAATAATAGTGTATTGATGTTTCCGATGTTGACAGGGTGTAATGTAAAGGGTATATGAAGCCAAAGGGAGGTTGCTCAATATCGGTAACTGAACAACTTTTGTTCTACGACTTTTCGATTTACGCGAATTTATTTTTTGACTTTTCATACATTTCGAACCGGTCAGCTGATCGATTTGTATTAGACATTAATTTATTTTTATTTTTTATTCGTAAAGTCGCAGAACAATAGTTGTTCAGTTACCGATACTGAACACCCTCCCTTCGGCTTCATATACCCTTGTTTTTTTTTCAATTTCATAAAACTACTACTAATGTATTTATTTAGGAAAAAATTTACGTACGGTTTCTGTTTCTGTTTGAGGTACCCACATTAATTCTTTGGAATGCTGATTCGAATAGGTACCAACTGTGTATAATAGCACACGGAAGAAACATTCTGCGAAGTCTTCTGTATTTTTTTCGAAACATTCCGAAGTTATGCAATCACGCCCCAAGATCGGATCCACTGTTGCAGGTACGATGGACTTAGACATGCCCACAACCCTAATAGACATTTGACGTCACACTTTCACGGTCTATTGTGAGGTCGATAGGCTCCTAATGAACTGTACCTACAGTGTACAAAATCTTGGTCAGAGCGTCATATATTTTGTGAACATCTCCTCTGTAGGCACAGACCACTTACCCAATAGACATGAAATCGGTACTTTGCAAGCGAAAAATTATGTCAGCGATAAGCGCATAGAGACGAAGCCGGGGGACAGTGGTAAGAGCCGTATTAAAGAGCGTCCATGACCATAATATCTCTAGGTTAAATGTCGCGCAGCACTCATGTGCGGGCAGACACGGGCGCCCTCGTGTTACAGGTATATGGGGTAAGTGGTCTGTGTCTGTAGGAATGCATTCGATCACGAGCGAGTTCATTCCTATCACCACCTTTTTTGAGAGCTGCATCCTCGCCTGTCACGCCCAATGTTCGCCAACTCATCCTTCACTTCACTCTACACTGTCCAACACAAGGATACCAAATCTATTAAATTCCGGCGTTATTCAAGCTTCTGTGTCGTCCCAAACGGTCCATGCGTATGCTCCATGTTACTCCTCACGATGGTCATTTCATCAGACAAATGGAGATATGCCTTGCACTTGTGCCATCGATTCTTCGTGCAACCCCACCTGAAACCACTTCTGGTTCGACTTTGCTTGTAATATGTGTAGTTGTTGTAAACCAGACGCTCCTTTCCTCGGGACGTCATAAAGATGTTTACTGTAAAGGAAATCTGCGGTCTAATTATGGATCTGACAGTGACAGCAAACCCATTCCCATAATCCATTGCTGAGTTTCCTTGTTAACATTATAATTCCTGTCACGTCAACTGAGCAATGGATTATAGAAATGGGAATGGGCTTGCTGTCACTGTCAGATCCACAATGGGATTGGTGTAGTGCATTTGTCTTCTACATGTTACAGGATATTTAATGTAAGACCTGAAGAGGAAATCAAATATAACTACTGCGAGCTGGGGTGACAAAATCCGTAATTATCTAATGTCTATGGATAGTAGTTTCAGGTGCGCAAGTCAAATTGTGATGTCGAGAAGGCCTAGTGGAGCTATTACGGTTCTCAAAACGATAAAATCATACTATGTCATATCGTGCGTGAAAGGGACAGCGCTATTGCGTTGGTATAGCGGCGTCTCCGTTCGACGCGATGTGACAGTATGGTTTCATCGTTTTGAGAACGGTAATGGGGGGGGGGGGGGGGGGGGCTGCAGGCACACACGATTCGCTGAGCCACCGAAGTAAGTAAGTGTGATAAATTGTAAAGTAATATTTGAATAAAACACTGCAACTTAAAATAAAATATGTTCGCATTGATTTTATTCAAATATTATATTGTATACATTCTAAGAATTATGAAAGTATATTTTATAAAAGTAGTTACAAAAGTCCTGTAGTAAACATCTACTAAACATATAGGCTACATCCTACATGTTATAATATAAGGTACCTAATTCTATTTACAAACAGCCATTATTCGAAACTAAATACAAAATTACATGGTAACTAACCGTGAGTCGTTCCATACATTTTATGCTGATCAGCTGATATATTTGTATTGGATAATTCGCTCCAAAAATATAGGATTTTCAATCCGTAGATAATACTCAATAGATATACCTTAAATCTAGCTATATAATACTTATCAATTATATGTATCCACGCACATATCTATTACATGTATAATTGCTGCCGCGACACGCACCGCAGACGGTGCTTGTCGGTGCTCTCCGATTTTACGAGCCGTGGTTTACAGCGCAGTGCAAGACGCGCACTCACCTTGATAAAAACCGACGAAATAGGTCTAAATACTGATACAAAAAATGAATGTTATATCAGTGTACCTACATAGTTTGAATGACTATAGTTTTGATTATGAACTAAAATAGGTAGGTATCTATTTAATTTAAAACTTTTTGTTTACTTTATCTACTTTCAGCAAATAAATTAGCACCACGTAGCAGACCACCTGCTACGTGGTGGTCCAGTATCGATAGAGAGATGAAGGATCGAGAACTTCCACAGTCGACAACTCAGGACAGATTGTCCTGGCGCCGAAGTACGAGGAGGCCCGACCCCAGATAAACTGGGAATTGGGGCAAAGAAGAAGACTTTCAGCAAATAAATTATTTGAAAGGATGTGTGTGATTGTGTTTATCGTTCACTTTCTTAATATTTCCATTAACGCCGATATGCAAGAAAGCGCGGCAAGCCCAATTGTATCTGCGGCACCTATACCGGAAGCCATCCCTCACTTTCATATGCCTAGCAAATATGTAGTCCTTGTATAAAATAGCTCTGACGGGATCTGAAAACAAATGGTTACTTTGTATGTTATATATGTATACGCTTTGTATGTCTAAACTACAGGTATGCACGGATAAAACATTGGATCAAAATTCCCGTTTCGTTCTATACTGGTAGTTATAGATAATAACCTATGTTGTGACATTGACACAAATTGAGCAGCCAATTTGGGATAAAATGGACATGCTAGTATTAACTTAATTTGACTTCCTTTGTAGTATTAACATAGAAAAGCAAACTGCTGACAAGGTAATCTTAATTTATACTAGAAATAGTCAAACTTATTATGAAATGTTACCCAGGACATACAATTTCGATTGTATAACTTTAATGTGAAGGTTAAAAAGAAGAATAAGTTATAATTTTTATTTTAATGCTCGTAATCAGCTAACCAAATAAAAAATACCACAATATTATTAAAAAGGCAACTTAAAATGTTATGGGTGTTAAATAAAACCAGTCCAGTTAAGTGTTGCTAATATACGAATTTATTTCGGTAATTAAATCTAAAACGAAAGGATCATTACGCCGCACTGGTAATTATCCAGCTAGGCATTAATTAAAGATGTCCGGTTGGCCGAACACTAAATAATATTAATATGGATCCTCCGCCATATTATTTCGTGTACACACACATTTCTACCACCAAATCAAAGTACCTGCTATACACCTTAAGTAAACATTTAAACTGATTTCATACTTGTACAGCAGACCAAAACTTCATCAATCGAATAACCCGCCCCTGGTTATACCCGGTGCAAAGTCGCCCATAACGCCGAATCGAGCTTTAATGCTATGGTCACGGACAGTCTTTGCACCAGGTAAGACCTGGAACGAGTGTCATGCACCAGGTAGGTCCCGGAGCAAGGGTCATTTTATTTAATTATTTGGCAGTAATCTTTTAGTAAATTAAGTAAGCAGTGTACTAGTATAGATATTTAAAGTTTTAAATGACAGATGATGCCCTTAATTACAAATTAAATCTTTACATATTTCCCATCAAGTCTCTTGTAGTACTTCGAAGGTGGATGCGAATGTTGCTGTGTAGAGATACTGATGACGTTCAAATCGCTGTCCAGATGCAAGTAAGCCGAGCACACACTTGTCTTACAGCATGCCCAACGTGTGGCCATACCCCCACGTACACTAACCCTCCTACAATACGGGTAACCATGTAGTAGGAAATATCTCCTACCGTTCGCCAGCTCTATTAGTTTACCTGATAATGATAAACCACAACCGGATTAGAGTTATAAAGTTAATTGTAAAACTGCTACTGAGGGTACATTTTAGCCTTTGTTTAGCCGTACATAGTTAGTCATAAACGTCGGTTATTCTCATTTTTATTAAATATAGTGTCTTTTTCATTTTCACTCAAGTTCAAATAACTTTAATTCAAGTCTATAGCTAACCATATTTATTGAAGTAGGTAATATATTTATTTATTTTTATTTTTCAAGATTCATAAGGCTGACGAGGACGTGATTGAGTGGCTGGATAGCTGATCTCCTGTCACGTCGCCGTGACCATACGAAAAATAAATAAATATATTTATTGATCGCGCGCATTGCGTAGTATGTGTGGAGTGAATCTGTGTGAAAGGATAAATAATGAAGTGATTAGAGAACGGTGTGGTCTGAAAGAAAATGTAGTAACTAGGATTGAAAAGGGTGTGTTACGATGGTTAGGGCACTTAGAGCGGATGAGTGAAGGAAGGGTAACGAAAGGAATATGTATAGAGCTAATGTTGATGGAAGGGTCGGCAGAGGTATACCTCCGTCTACGGAGGACGAACGTCGACCAAATTGGCGATGTTTTAAAAATGGGCCAAGTGCGGTCTACTACAAACCGACGAGCGTGCATGATGAATGACGATGAAGTGGGAGTTGTGTGCCAATATCGCGGCAGAAGTTCATCGTCTTTGCCTGCTACGGGATTCAGGCATGAGTTTATAAATAAATAATTATAGATTAGCTTTTTCAGACAATTTTAATAGGGCTATAGGTAATTTTATTTGATAATACACTACTAAAATAGTTTCGTAATTAAGTAAGTACATGCCGTTAAAAAATTTCTTATAAAAAAATCGAGATATCTTATAGGTACCTACAGAGTACTTTCTTCCATAGTTAAAATGTAACTATGCTATATAGATATTAATTATAAATAGCTTAAAGTTGCTAAAATGTAAGTTTTTCGATATTCCAATTATTACCAGAAAGTAATATAAATTGTTAAAGTTGAGCATTATCCCTACTTGGTTAAACGAACTTGGTTTTGAATTTGTATGACGTAACGTCAATTCTTAGTATGTATATGATTTGTAATTTCGAATGTCCATAACATTATAGGTACATGACATACATAAACTACCCTATTACTGTGTACAATATACAATACACGATCTATTCTAGGATTAGCAAAATAGTATAGATTATTACAGAATAATATTTTGTCAAAACAACATGATTCTACACAAAACATTTACTTTAAAATATCTATAAAGCCTTACGTCTATTTTTGTTCATTTTTTAGACCAGAGCAGAGAGATATTGTTAAGTAATAACATATCTATGAAGGTAGTTATGCTTCCACCTGGCTCTCACACAATAGAGATGAGTATAGAGTCAGCATATTCCCAGATGTTGTTGACACGAACGACTCAAACATCTCCCTCTTATATTAAGAGCCTTCATAGAGCCAACTAGCGCCGCCAATCTTAAAAAAATAATATCTTCCAATATATTAAATTTTATTAAAAAGCTATTTACAAAATGTTTATTACGATAAATACTATTTTTCAATATACAATACATGGCATAATTGCGACAAGCTAAGTTGTAGTCCACAAATGTGCCAAAAACGGCCGTTTTTCGCTATTATGCGAACTACAACTTACCGACATTGAATCACGTTATAAATAAGCATTTAAAAAAATAGTATTTATCGTAATAAACATTTCGTAAATAGCTTTTTTAATAAAATTGATTATATTGGAAGATATTATTTTTTTAAGATTGGCGGCGCTAGTTGGCTCTATGCAGGCCCTTAAGTTAACTTTATAGATAGCCAAAGCTTTAAAGGACATAATAAAAGTAACTCGGTACGGACGTCAATCCGTTCATTCTCGTACTTTTAATTTTAACATTTTTAAAAACAGCTTGCGAACGCCTCCAAACTTGACTAGGCACTTACATATTAGTTTTTACACATTCCTAAGTGACACTTACAACACACATATAATGTGTACCTACATTCAATAATAAAACCACGGGTAAAATCCCAGAAAATATGTTAAAAGTAGAATAATTAACCAATATGTGTGACCAAAGTATGTATAAGTATTTATTTATTATTATAACGGTACACACTATGTCTACCTTTCATCTCAAATTGTCGCTTCATGGGGTTTGCTGGAAGAAATCTCTGATAGAGATAAGTTACGCCCATTGTATATGTCTTTTCTTATCTATGTTACAATGTAAATATCCAGTGTGTATACAATAAAGTGCTAATAAGCAAAGTCTACTATGACCAAAGTGGAATAAGCATAATACATAATTTGAGATCTAGATTATAAATTAGAATTTGTTATTTCAAATAGGTCATTTGAAATTTTTAGTTCACTGACAAAATACCTTTCTTAATCTTCAAGGTTATTTTTTCCAAAACTGGGCCTTCAATTTTCACCTTCTCATCAGATTTCTTGTCATCGAATTCTTTTCCCTGAATCGTTGTTTCATCAACTGCTTCTTTTTTAATATTTAGAGCAAATTGTTCTTTGATCTTCTTATTACGTGCTGATTTCGTCTTTATTGTTGTACTTTGTGGTGGATGATTGTGCTCTAGTACAGCTCTAAGAACTTTCAGTTCAGGTGTGATGACGAGATAAGCTTTGCATCGTAATGGCTTTGCACCGACAAAGGTGCAACTCCAGCGATGACCTCCCTTTGCCTTCATATGTTTATAGAAGTTGAAGTTGTTGAGACGCAAGTTGATGCGACCATTTGGTCGTGAGTAGAACTCCACTGTGAAAACCCATTGCTTATTATTAGACATATAACGTTCACATATGATGTAGAACACAATATCCAAGCGTCAATACTAATACTACATAATAGTGCATTGTTAATGTACTACTGTCTCATAGTATATGAACTGGAAACTCGAAAGACAACATCACTCTTTAAATAACGATATAAAACTGGAATTTAACTTGACGATTACATTGTCGATGACATTGCAGCCATCACAGGCCACTTACCCCATATACCTGCAACAGCCCGTGTCAGCCCGCACATGAGCGCAAAATAGCTTCGCGCCACGTGTAACCTATAGATATTGTCGACATGGACGCATCTCTTTAATACGGCACCCCTGTCCCCTGGTTCGTCTCTATGCGCTCATCGTTGACAGAATTTTCGTTTGCAAATTTGTACCGATTTCATGTATATTGGGTAAGTGGTCTGTGGCAGCCAACCATTATGGTATTTCTCGTAACTTTCATCGCTGCATTGTCATCTAAATATTGGAAACTTAATCTTAGTTAAACAGGGTTAATTTCCGTCTCATATCGCTAAAACAAGCTCATAGATACTCAAAAAAAATAAGTGGCATGCAAGCAACGAATAACTGACAATAAAAATGTTATACATACAAATGAATGCTAAAACAGCAGTTCATGCAAGGGATCAATGAACTACTACATACTAGAATATAAATACTACATATCATCAACTTCAGTACTAATTAGCTAGCATGAACACAATAGTTCCGTCTACACTACTAAACAAAATCATAAAAAAAACCTTGATTTAAATAGAAAAAAATACTAGGACTTTGGAATTACTACAAAAAAGAGACAAATATTTTGTAACACATTTTATTACATGTAAAATTAAATACAAAAGTGTAACTGATTAAAATAAAGGCTCTACTATAAATGAGATTGCATTTTAATGCTCTCCTTGTTAAACTGTTTTAGACCTAAATTGCCAACTGGCGACTATTTAGAAACAATATCAAAAGTTCAATTCACAATTGATCATTAGACGTTATTGTATTCTATGATTTGGCTATTAAGATATAAATGTTTTAAGAAGACTAACTTAGACTTCATCGAGATCTTAAATAAGGCTTATTATGCAGAATAATATGCAACAAAATTATACCTACTAAAGTAGGTAATTCAATCTTGAAGGAATTCAGGAGTTGAATGACAGTAAAAAGTCAATGACTACTATACAAATATATAAAATTTGAATAATTTATCAATACAAATAAAACCTAAATTATTTCAAAAAAACAAAAAACGTGACTGCAAAAAAACTATCCCCTTTTGATTATTTTTTATACCCTATGACGCTCCCGTAATCAAGACGAATCTAACGATACATCATACGCCAAAATCCATCAATCCGTTTAGGCTACAGGATGGCAGGAAGGAATGGATACACCCGAAAAACATTACCCTCCTTCTGGGGTAGTCGGTTAAAAAAAACATAATAACCTATAGACTATCATCATAGGCAGACATTCGATAATTATATAGAGGGGCCATGAAATGTGCATCATTTACAGTGACTGTGCTATCTGATTCTGTATTTGTTTTCAAAGTATTTTCTACTTTATTGTGTTTCACTTCTGGTTGTTTGTCATCTGTTTTAAACGTCCTTTTAGCAGGATGGTTGTGTTCAGTGCTAGTTCTGACGACTTCTAGTCGTTCCGTCATGATGAGATGTGCTTTGCAGCCCGTCTTGGTACAACTCCAGCGGTGGGCATTGTTTCTGGCCTTCATGTGTTTGTAGAAAGTGAATTTGTTCAGGCGAAGATTGACACGACCATTAGGACGAATGTAGACCTCGACTGTGGATAATTTACCAATGTTAACAATGACATCTCTTACACTTTTATTTAGCCAAATTTCCTTTCGTCTACTTAAAGTTAATTAGTAAATGACAAACTAAAGAAACGCAGACTCTTGTCAGCTACATTTAAAAGTCAAAGTTAATAATCTTTATTGCAAGTAAGCACGTTGTGTACATTACTGCACGTCAACTTTTTTTTAAATTTACATTGCAATGTGGTGTTTGTATTTGCAAGAAAAATGTGCCAATGCTGAATGCTTTAAATATGTACCCTAAAACATCTGGTTATATAGTTTATAATCGAAACATAAAAAGAAGAGCTATATAAATATGGGAAAAACAAAACACGATATAGGCAAGTAAAACACTTTATAATAAGTAATTAAACTAATTTATCTTAACAATGATTTTTTTTGTTTATTTCTATTTTAGTATTAAACACTTTAACTATATTAAAATAATTAAGTAATAAAATATAAAAAAAATTATATTAAATTAAGTAAACTCTACAAGATACCTACTAACAATATTTATTGCAGACGATGAAATGGCCATTATTTAATTTAGTGATTGTATTTACTTTAATACTTATACATAGAAATCTGTATATCGAGATTATGCAGCACTACATTATATTCTATTTAATTATATAAATCTTATCATTAAATACATTTAAGGCATAATTATTTTTACGATTTGTTTATAGCTAAAATCCAGCGCGTCCTTGTACGTTGGCTATTTTCAATGATATACCCGGTCTGGGTATGTCCTTTTCATCCTCCAAGTGTCTCTTTGCCTAAAAAGATAAATTGAAGCTAATGTAAATTGGGATATAATTGTAAGATTTTAAATATAAGTCAAAAATAATTAATTTAAATTGACGCCATTGGTTTTTACGGTGAAGGAAAATATCATGAGAAAACCTATGCCTGAGAATTTAAAAAATATTAATCCACCAATCTGCATTAGGCTCGAATATTGGATCATGGCCCCTAGCATCCTCCATGTAAGATAAAGTCCTGAGCAGTCCATAAAGGACATGATGATGATTAAATTTGTAAAACAGTCTTACGCTCTACTCTCGCGGCGCGAAAGCTCGCGAAACGCGAGTGTGGATGGATTCGCGGCTCCTGTTTCGCGGCTTTCGCGGCGTGAATATACAGGATATCCTTGAATTCATTCGAAAAATTGAAACTGGGGGTTGATAAATATTAAATTTGTATGGTTTTCAGTAAATCAAAATTACAAAAAAATTTAAGTAAGTACGTCACAATTCACCGAATGACCTTAGAAATGACCATTAGGTCAAATTCCAGTGAAAGAAATCGTTGCAAAATTTAAAAAAAAAACTCCAAATAACAGTAATGATACACATCAATTTTTTTTTGATAGTGGAATATTTTGTAAATATTTTTTTTTATTTTTCCCCAAATTGTTTAATTTAGCGCTGTGCAGAATTAGTATGTCACAAGCCTAACCATCCATTTAATTTTGTCGAATGAATTCAAGGCCACCTACAGGGTGCGCCCATTACGAAAAACCATACTTACTTCCTCATTCTTTGTACTCTCCAAGAAGTAAGTTGACGGTGGGTGGGAGTGTTCTGTGTGGGCCCTGACGACGAGCATCTCCTTGGTCACGTGCAGGAACCCCCTGCAGGACCTGGACCCCATCTGGGTGCAGCTCCAGCGGAAGCCGTCGCGGAGCAACTTGTGCTGGTAGTACGTGTAGCCATTAAGCATCAGCAGGTCCTTGCCTTTACGTCCCTTGACCAGGAGTACTGAAAGGTAATACAAGAGTTATAAGCGTATTCTAAAGTCAATTGTGCTCTAATTTAGGTTTAAAGATTCTTTATTGCATGAGAAGAAAGTAAAAGTGGGTTAAGAGTTTTTGATTTGATCAACACCCTACTTATGTGGTCAAACACAGTACATGGTGTCCCATTAAAGGTGACATTTACTCAAGAACTAGATACTTGACCGTTTGTAAAAAAAAATCACTACTAGATAGGTAGTTTTGGGGCAGAATATGAAGTGTAAAAGAATTTAAAAAAATCGGCCAATTACTTTTTGAGAAAATCTCCACTTTAATTATTTCTATTGTACACTTTTCAGTGTGTTAGACCGTATATAGTTTATATTCATTCATTCATAAGCTCACGCCTTTATTTCCGTAGGGTAGGCAGAGACGAGAGACCTCCATCTGATATAATATAAGTCTCTATATATAATAGAGAGAGTTCATATTATAACAGTTAAATAAGAAAACAAGATGAAAGATATAGAAACAGGTTTCCAAAATATTACTCTGTGGCAGGGTGACCAAAGGACCAGCGAATCGTTGGCAGATAAACGACAGACCTCTGGTCATCCTGACTACTCGTAAGGCTGAAACACATTAAAAAATCAGCATCAACACAGCGTCAGCGGCAAAGCAAGGAAACAGCAACCGCGCGGCGTTCAGTCATCTTCATAATTTTATCTTTCATAGAGTTTCATATATTACCACCACTGCCGCTGCCGTTGGCTTTCCGTTGATTTTTAAATGTATTTCAAGCCTTTACTTACAGGATATGGTAGGTGTACAAAAACAATAACTGAAATACATAAAATCTTGAAATAATTGTATTCCAACTAAAACTCTGACATCGTAAAATTATTTTGATCATGAAGACATTTCGAAAACATGTCAACTTATAAATGCAGACATATTCGAGGTCACTTAAACTGCGACAAATTGTATGTATCACAACGTATGTATAAATAATTTAATTACATTTATGTTTCATAATAGTTAAAAAATATTGTGACTAGTAAAGTAGGTACACGTATAAATAAAACACCACAAGCAGTTTACACCTAGTGGTCCGTCCGCCCAAGAACTTTTTGGAATTGGTCGATAAGGATCGCAATTTTTGATAGGTACATTAAGCAGAGATGATAGTATTATTACACATCCCTAGTATGGAAATATTTTTTTATTGTCCTTTGGTCCGCATCGCCCCATTCCAAGAGAACATTGGGCCATACGCATGGCAGCAGTCGATTAATTCGACTTTGTTATCTTCTTAGTCTAAACTGAATGTGATAGACTCGACTGTCACGCATAATTTGCGTATTTAAAAAAAATTGTGACTAGTAAAGTAGGTACACTTATAAAAAACACCACAAGCAGTTTACTTCTAGTGAACTTTTTGGAATTGGTCGATACGGACCGCAATTTTTGATGGGTGCATTAAGCAGAGATGATAGTATTATTACACATCCCTTATAGTACGCAAATGATTTTTTATTGCCCTGTGGTCCGCATCGCCCCATTCCAAGAGAACATTGGGCTATACGCATCGCAGCAGTCGATTTATTCGACGTTGTTATCTTCTCAGTCTAAACTGAATGTGATAGCCTCGACTGTCACGCATAATTTGCGCTGGTTCATGACTGTGACACTCGTTTGCCCTCCTCACAACCCGCTTTCAGTCAACACCAGATGTGCGCTACATGTTTTCGAGTAATGCTTAGTGCACTGCCATCGCATATCGCCTCCCTTCAAAGAGTAATGTCTGAAGTACGTGTGGTTATTATACCTTGCCCACACTTTTCCGTTTGTGGTTCTGATGAATTCGACTGGAAAAATGATAAAGCTCCAAGTAGTGAGACGTACAGTTAATAGTGGTACATTCTGTACTATCTTCATGAGTCAAGTACGCCCAACTAATACGCACAAATAAAAACAAGCTTTGGAATACTGTAATTAGACTAAATATAATTCACTAAAAATAAATAGGTATTCATTTTTTCAGACAAACCTATTTAAGACACACGGACCTTGGATAAGTCAACAGATACTGTAACATTTTCTGGGTAAGTTCTAACACAAACGTACAGGGCTCTTACCATGAAGTCTTATAGCAGGATTACTTCAATAATATTTTGTTATTTAGTACCATGACGATCTTAATAAGCTTATTTTGTCGTCGTGGCACGAAATAACAAAGTATTATTGACGTAATCCTGCTATAAGACTTCATGGTAAGGCCCCAAGAGTCATTAAGGTAGAGATTTTTTCGTAAAATACTTCACCGATATTTTAAAATTCTTTTGCATAGCGCGCTCTCTAAACTATCTACTAGTGAAATAATTTTTATATTTGGTCAAGTATTTCTTGAGAAAATCTCTTGCTGAGACCCTCTGTGTACCTTTCTCTGCTTTCGACTAGTAGGTACATGCACATCAACTGTACAAAACCATTGCAATCTGTTCCGTATTACCTCCCATTAGAGTGTCCGTGTATTATACTTATTCTGATATCGATTCTATGGATATAATTTTTAAATTCATGCTATTGTACTGCGGATCAGGATCATGAGTATGGCTCTCTATTTTCTTCAACACTGACCCGTCCATGGTCATTACCAGGTAAGCGTTGCATCTTTTGGACGTACGCTTGGTGCATTTCCATCGGATGCCCTGCGCCACGATCATATGCTGGCTGTAGGTGAAATTGTTCAACATCACTAATAATTTGCCGGTGTGGGTACGGATGAATTGTCCTAAAAATAAAGATATTTAATTTATTTAATAATGGACTCGACAGTTTTTTTGTCATTTGACAATGTCTAATTAAATTAATATTGAGGAGCTGGATTAGCATCAACGATTTTTATTACCGCTCAAGTCCTGTCAGAGTCAGATTTTTGACAAAAAATTGAACTATAAGGCCTGACACATATACGGGCGGACTGCCCGCGGTCTGCGGCCAGCTGCACCACATGCCCCGTCCCCCTTTTCTCCCGTCGTTACCATCGTTAGGTAGCTATCTGAGGCCTAAGCCGCAAATCACTACCGAAAACTAGAAAAGTGCAGGCCGCCCGTGTATGTCATCGGCTCGTTGTTTAAAATTAAAAGGCAAATTCAAAAATATCAGGTAATAGCTGTACTCAGTGGCACTGACTGGTGTATCTATCAGTTACCTAATGTTTAGTGATAAAAAAGCCCTTGACCTCAGATCAGTTAATAAGAGTCTTAAGTCTTATTCCCTGATCTGAGCCCTTTACAGACAGGGGTTAGCTTCAACGATTTTTTGTTAGCGCTCAAGTCAAGATTTTTTTGTAGTTTTGTCGCCAAAAATCTTACATTGACAGAACTCAACAGGCTCACGCTAGTAAAAATCGTTGCTGCTCTCCCCCAGGTGTAGGTGGCCAGTTGGTAACAGAGAAGATAACTTTGAACAGTTTGTTAAATAATAAGTTATGGAAAGTCTTTATTTAAATAACAATACATATTAAAAATACCCTATTATAACCCTATTTGGGTAGTACCCAAAAATATAAACTAAACTATAAACTATATGTTCAAAAGGTTGGTTGAACTATCTAAATGGGTTGCATTACAAATAGTTCAACCGATCCCCGTTATCCGGTAACGTGTCAAAAATGCTGGCGGCATTTCCCCTCTGGATCGCTAGGCGAACCAGAGGGGAAATGCCGCCAGCATTTTTGGCGTTAAATAAGTTAAATTTAAAATAAAATTATGCGATTTTAACATAAGTTCCACGTGCATCACAATAATAACGTGGAGGACGGTGCGTATGTTCTTCGCTCTTCTTATAGACTTGGCCATCTTCAGACAGAATCAAATAAGCTGTACATTTTCTGGCTGCACTGTTAATTGAGCATCTCCACCGGCATAAACCGGTTTTGGTAGTATAGTGCTTGCTGTATGTATGCTCATTAAACATTACCAACACCTTATTAGCATGGGTGGTGATGAACATTGCTGAAAAGTCAAAGTCAAATCTCTTTATTGCAAGTAATCACGTCGTATACATTTTTGCACGTCAACTATTTTCAGAATTTACATTTACACCACTTTGCAAGTGCCAACGCTGAGGAGAAACAGTGACAAAAAACTTTCAGCAGCAAACAAATTATGGTGATAACTTCATTTCGAGAAAGCGAGAGTAAACTCCGACGATATGTGTTGAAATAGTAAGTTATTTACCACTAACATAAGGCTAAGAGCGCACTACGTTTAATAGCGAACAAATAATAATAGCCAATCTGTGAAAGTCAAAAGTCCTCGACAACACGGACATAGTGAGAAGACTGAAAATAACCAAACCTTTTGAGTTAGTGTAGTGAAAACAATTCGTAGTGATAGTGCGCGAATTTAAGACACGTGAACAAAGTGATCGCCCTTAAAAAGACTCTAAGTAATGTCTATGGACTAACTCTTAGATATAAGTGTTAATTTATAGAAATTTAGGTCAAAATCAAATTACTAATTAGTCTTTACTGTATTTAGGCTAGATCGTAGTGTGAATAAAGTGTCATATTATGGCACTTTATTTAATAGTAATAAAAATCTGTGAAAGTCAAAAGTCATAGTCAAAATGTTGTGTACATTTTTGAACGCCATTTTTGTTTTAAATTTACTTTTAACACCACTTTGTAAGAAACAATACTACTCTGCTATTTCGCAGGCGACAATAAATTTTTGTCATATGCGATATAATTTCGCATTTTAAAAATCGCACGATTTTCTAACGTCTCTGCCAGTAATTTGCTTTTTAATTGTATGAATTTTCAATAGACGACAACTTTTCAGTATTTTAACAATATCATTAGGTAACAATCAAAGAATTGGAACATATTTGTAATATCTGTTTATTTTCGATAATAACCATAGTGATTTATAAAAATATCGTTGTATTTAAGCTCAGGTATTTAAGAAAACAAACTAGTTACCTTGGTACTTACCTAAAAATATACAGTAATACAAAGCTTAATTTTAATTCTGTTTATACATTTGAAGTTTTAACAGCAATTACTTAATGTATAGGTACTTACTTATTTAACGATAATAATAAAAACATTCGATAATTGTCTTATAATATTACTCTATTCATTAAAACAAACAAACATTTATGTCCGGTGATTAAGACGAATCTAACCACACTTCACAGATCAAATCAATTAAGCCGTTAATAATTATAGGTAACAAAAAAATCTCCTTCCAGCAGTCAAGTAAAAAATCTTATTTAGCTATAAATCTAGTTTAAGGCAGATATTATACCTACATTAAAAATGCGGAAAGGCAACAACAGCGGTTGTAACTTGTAATGTATGAAACTCTATGAGATTGATTTATTAATACGGGCGTATTAATAAATCAATCTCAGCTCAAAAGTCAATCCTGAGAACAACCCAAGATGGTGTTCCTATTAATAAACGTAACTTAGCTGAGCGTTTAGGTATCACGCGAGTAACGCTGTAATTTTAAAAAAACTCAGTTCTCAAGAGAACGGTCAAACTCACATTTGAGAACGCTATTTGCTGATTGCACCGCGACTTGAGAAAGACATCACGTGATACGCCCTCAAGATTGGTTTATTAATAAATGACATACTTGAAATGGTGATCACGTCTTGGGAGCGTATTAGCTGAATTTGCTCTTGTTTTGTTTGACTTGTTTAAGCTCAGTATAATACGGGCCTATGAAAGATGGCAGACTAAACGCAATAACGGGGCGTCAGCGGCGAATCAAGGGAGCCACAACCGTGCGGCGTTCAATGTCATATTTCATACATTACAACTACATCAGCCACCTTTTACTGTGTTTCAGCCTCTAACAACGAAAAAGGCTGTGACACTTTCACACTTTTGGCTTTTTTAAAGTCACGTTTCTTGTTAAAAGTGTTAAGTTTAACATAAGTTCCATCGTTGTCAATTGCGTACTGAGGAGGGTTATGCGTGTGTTTCTCCTTCCGTCTGATGACCATTCCTTCTTCGGAGAGGATCAAATACGCTGAACACTTGGAAGAAAAGCAGCATTGCCACCGGACAAGACCCGTTTTCTGCATGCTGTGTCTACTATATGTATACGAATTAAACATTGTCAACAACTTTCCCGTTGAAGTTCTAATGTACTGTGCTGAAATATAATTACCCAGTGCATAAGTTGAGTCTAAGGCTCTAGATAGACAGACGGCCTGCATTTCAACTGTGCTCCAACTGCAAGTTTGAATTGCAGCAAAGCAATTCAAACTTGCTTCAAGCAAAGCAGTTAGGGCCGCCGCACAACGCCTTGCCGGCGAACGGACGGCGGCGCCGTCCGGCTGTGACCAGCGCCGGCCGACATCGTGCACCGGTAGACGCCGTGACACGCTAAGCAATGCGACGGCACGGGCGCCGCGAGTACGACTGCAATAGAACTGCACACAGACTGCAATCCGGCTGCACGGTTGGTTTGCAGTGGAAGTGCAGTTGAAATGTAGTCTGTCTAGAGACTTAATCGGAGATTTTATTTATTTGCAGTCAGATGTACGAATTAAACTCTAATGACACAGACAATAAGAACGGTCCAAAGTATTACATTGTTTTCGACGGCTCGTTTTCAAGCGGGTCCAAGATCCTATTGTTCTCAAAAAGTTCATACATTTATTGCCAGCGGAGGAATGTTAGAATAATAATAAAAATCTGCATCTACAATCTACATTTTTAATCTATAATGTCTAAACATTTAGCATACATCAATTTTAAAATAAAGATCAAAGAAAACTAAAAATATTTTAAACAATTATATTTACAAAACTCGCAAGCTTAAATAAGCCTGGACACCATTAGGTAATTCGTTTGCGGCTGATTGTCGTATCTAGCGGACTCTGAGCTGCGTAGTTTTGTCAGTTTGCTGGCGTACCGCCGCTGACTGAACTGAGCCGGCAAGCGAAACGCCACAAACTACAGTAGGTACGCATTGTATGAACGCTCCATATATGGGAGGCACACAGTCAGCCGCAAACTATTTGCCTAATCCACAGCCTAACGAACCAGACAGTAAAGTCCGTCTTTAGAACGGTGGTAGGAAGGAGGGTTGTGCGTGTGTGCGTTTTTGTGTTTGACAATTTTCCCATTTCCAGAGAGGGTCAAAGACGAGGAACACTTTCTAGAGTTGCTGCACCGCCATCGGACGTACCCAGTCTTCTGCACCTCGACCTTGTAATATGTAAACTGGTTGAACATGGCCAGAACCTTGCCGTTGACAGTGTGAATGAAAGTAGCTGAAAGAAAGAAAAATACATTATAAAAACATAGTAGGAGTCTTCTAGAGATTGCAGAAGCTCCACAAGATTTGCTGCAAAACTCAACAGTGGACTAGTCGATGACAAAGAAAGGTGTACAGGAGAGTTTTTAAGGTTGAGATTGTCTGAAAAACTACTTGACCGATTGTACAAATTCTTTCACTGTTAGATAGATAAAAGTTAAAACTATGTAACTGTAAAAGAATTATTAAAATCGGTCCAGTAGGTCTTGAGAAAATGTCAACCGTATTAAGACCCCTGTATACTTATCTCTGTCTTCGACCAAGGCAAGGCAATAAATATACCAAATTTATAATGTGCAACTGAATGTCCCTTTGACGGTATTCCGTTTAGTTCTACTAACCGAGTTATACTGATAGAACTATCCGGAAAAATATTCCGCCCTAGTTCTATTGCTGGAAATAGGGTAGAACTAAACGAAATTTTATCCGCTACTGCTATGACGATCCATCAAACACAGAGTACGGCAAGAAAATAAGTTTTAAAAAATACAAAAAAATACAAAAAAACAAAAGTTGGGTGGCCTTTTTTATGAGAAAGGTAGACGGACATTGGATAGTAAGCAACTCATAATATATCCTACACATATCATGATTAAAATAAATTAACGATAACAATTACATCATAACCTCTTAAGCTACACTGTGGCTATTGCCATTCTCAAAACGATGAAATATAGTCAAGGCGTGATGAACAGAGACACCGCTATACCACGACAATAGCACAGTCCCTGTCACGCATGCCATGGCATGGTATGATTTCATCGTTTTGAGAATGGCAATAACCCCAGAACTGTAATGACTCAACAAATATTCGAGAATTTGAATTTCTCGAAAACAAGCTTTCGCACAACGACTGAAATTACATTTGGAAGAACTCTATAATGCAAAAAAATAACCACAATGACGATGATGGTGCATCGTTTAGCTTTGGCGAATATTCTCCAGGTTAGACAAAATTACTTTTTGAAATAAATTACTTTATTGAACGTATTACCTAGGCATATGTAGTAATTTAGTAAGTACCTACAATATTTCTGACTACTAATTAGGATTTAGGAACTAGACTAGGATCCGGAGACATCCAAAAAAACAATGATATCATCATTAGGTTTTTTTGGCATGTATTCACTTTTACTTATTAAACTTTATTGAACAAATTATTTATTATATCAATTACACGTACTATTTTATTAGGATATTTTATATGAAATATAAAAATTACTATATTATTACAAATAACTTTGGCACACAAATCTTACCTATATAAAAAAATTGGGTTATTTAAAAAAAAATATTTATAAGTATCTATAGAAATTGTGAGCTAAAGTAATTGGAAATAATATAACAATTTTAGACTTACTTATCTTTAAATACCTATATATGTAGGAAATATAAATATTTGATACAAGTAATGTAAGTTTGAGTTATAAAAAAATTGGGAATAAAACAATATGTTACATTAAAACGTTTCTACGATGATTACAGGCGGTTGAATTACATTTATTGACTAAACTGTAAATAAATTAAATTATAATAAGCTTTCACTTTTTAACTTACTCTTTCTTTACAAAATGTACGTAAAATTACAAACTGAACTATTTTTTCTCCATTTATCATTTTTATAATAATTAAGTAAGTACATTAAGTTTATTTCAAAAAGGTACAATATAAAATAAAAAAGACCCATTAAATATTTAAAAAACCTAATCTAAACTATTTTAAAAAAAAGTAGTTACAGGAAGAGTACCCAAGACACTGGCAGCGTTACCTCGCTGGATCGCGATGCTAATCCGTTGCGCGAGGTAGCTGCCAGCTCTTGCGTCACCAGTGGCATCTAGTATTCGTTTGCTAAGCTCTTTATAAAGCGACCAAGCGCCGGGACCTCACGGGCCGAGGGTCTCGACACCAAAAGCTATTATTATTATATATTAGGAAGTTCGACAAATCCCTCGCGGAGTGACCATTGCTTGACCGAAAGTGCCTTACGTTTTAAATATAATAATTAAAAAGGTACAGACAAAAAACCATATTTCACATTAAGTAAGGGCAAATGTCAGCACTGCGTAGGTCGTACTGAGGGCTATACCAATCCCTTTTAAAAATATATTACTTAGACCTAAGTAGCCTATAAGTACCATCTTCAGTGCAAAGATAGCTCGGAGGTGGATGTGTGTGTTCTTCTCTTCCTTTGACGATCTGCCCAAATTCTGTGAGGGTCAAATATGCCGAACAGTTTCTTCTCCCAGACGAAAAACAGCATGACCATCGCATGAGCCCTGTTTTCTGCGTGCTGTGCTTGTAGTAAGTATATTTATTAAACAACGCCAATCGTCGGCCAGTGGTAGTATTAATGAAAGATACTGAAAAGTAAAGAGTGTTTTAATAACTGAATAATCAATAACATGCATCCTCGGATATTGACTTGCATATATAAAATTATTTTATGCGTAAGTTTTAATTTTGAACTCCAACACACATAATTTCTAACCAAATCAAAATATGTATACCGCGGCCCAAATCAAGTGTCTTATTTTTTAAATAAAAACTACCCTCCCCCACTAACATTTTAAGCTATTCTGTGGTTAATTGTATAGTTATTTATACCTTATTAGATCGGATTACTTTATTTTCACAATGATGAACAAATTCAATCAATCAGTTCCTTCAGGTTACAAAATAAGACACTTGATTTGGGCTCCGGTAAATAATTTCTGGGATTGAAGATTTGACAACCTCGCTCGCGCAAAATATAAAGAATCATATTTTAAAATGTGTCAATTTACAGCGATTCTACCAAAGAACATAGGCAATTTAGCTAGGTACTTGCTATTTAATTTTGGTAGTTATAGGAAGAATTTTGTATGAAAAATTAAAACAAAAGTTTTCGGAAAAGACAAAAAAGTTAAGAAAATTGTTGTATAATAAATAATTCATGTAAATACTTAATTCTAACAAGCGAGTTGGAATTTGTAATCTCTTAAACCTATATATCTTACCGTTTATAAAAACTATATAACATTATTTAACAATTAAAAATGAAACCATCGTGTCGTAATACGTGAACACATTGATTAGACCTTGGTATTTAGACGAAGAATATGATATTACAAATGTACTTACAAAACGAATAGTATAGGTACTGGTTAAGCTTTTAGAGCAATGGGTTTATTGCTTCATATTTCGAATCATTTTCAAACAGTAAAAGATACGAATCAATGAATGATAGAAACAGACATATCAACCAGTGAATGAGTGAATCAGTTTAATTCCAGCTATATTATAATCGTATATAATTAGGTAAATAGGTACAGCCAATTACTTGTTCAATATTAACTTTAGGTGAGGGCAAATGACAGCACTGCATAGGCCAGCGCGGTGCCGACTGTACGGTGGAACACAGAGAAAGGTGTACAAGAGAGTTTTAAGGTTGAGATTTTCTCAAAAACTACTTAACTTATTGCAAAAATTCTTTCACAGTTTGATTAGTTAAAACTATTTAACTGTAAGAAAATTTATTAAATTCGGTCCATTAGTTTTTGAGAAAATCTCAACCTTATTTAGGCCCCCTGTATCTCTGTCTGTCTGTACCAAGTTCTTTTGTACAAAATTATTTCTTAAAGTTATATATCAGGGCATTTTATCCGGCGGGATAATCACAGATTTACATTTAACTAGCGCATAAGCCCCATCTTTTGTGCGACGATAGCGCGGAGGTGGATGTGTGTGTTCTTCTTTTCCTTTGACGAACTGACCAAATTCGGTGAGGATTAAATACGACGTACACTGCCTTCTCCTGGACGACAAGCAGCATGACCATCGCAAGAGTCCTGATTTCTGCGTGCTCTGTTTGTAGTACGTGTACTTATTGAAGAATGCAAATCGCCGGCCAGTGGTAGTGTTAATGAAAGATACTGAAATACAAAGATAACTTTAAACTTAACCGATAAATCAATGTTAACAGGATTTAAAATGATGAAAAATTTCTAGCCGTGGGCAGTTATTGACCCCGCGACTTTGTTATTGTGGTTATAGAATTCTTTTATAATAAACACTAACGACGATTCTGATGAGACTGATTAAAAGCATATTATAAATTACTTTATTTTCATTTTTTGTAACACGTTCAAGTTGATTATTACTGAATAAAAAATTATTTCATTAAAATCTAATTTGTTTGAATTTTTACTCCACTGTGTATACGCCTTTACCCTGCACTTGCACAGATGACTCACTATTTTCTTAACGCGTACGTACTATAGTAGTAAGTATCGATCTCCTTTACTATCAAATAAATAAGTAGTTTCGGAATTAAAGATCTTACTTTGTATAATGGTTCTGACCCTAAATAACTTATGTAGTAAAGTAATTCTAACATGTGAGTTGAAATGTAAATAAAATCTTAAATAATTAGTTTGTTGGTAGGTACCTGTTACATAAAAACTAAGTAATAATAATATAATAAACGATTAAATTAAATCATCATCTAGAATAGAATACGTTTATTTGACACACACACGAATAATGCACAAATATACAAGAAGAAGAATAGATACATATAAAGTTGACAATGCAGTGGTCCAGGTGGTGTGATATCAAACCGGTAGGTCCCCAGCCCAGCGTATGCTGTAGTAGTATACTATAGTGCTGGTTTTCAGTTGGACCACAGCGGGTGCGTGATGTACGGAGGCAAACGGAATAGTACATAAATAGAAATAGAGTAGATATCTATATTTCGTCTCGTGGTGAGAGAAGGCGAGGGTATAAGTTAATCGCATCTGACGCTTTTTAGGCGAATATGACATTACATGCAAATACATATACAACTAGCAAAATAACTTCATTTAGTAGATCACACGGAGCAACGAATGAGAGTACCTACCTACCCATGTGATGTGAGTCGTGACGTCATTGAAGAAGGTGTGACTCAAATGGGAGGGCAGATGACACTTTCAGCGGTACATAGGTTATAGGTCTGCCGACTCTACCAAGCTTTTTTCTACAAAATTATTACTTGAAGATACAATACAGAGTCAGGGCGTTTATCTAGTCCGGGATAAGCACATGTTTACTTTTAAGTAAAACATAAGCACCACGTTTTGTGCGGCGATAGCGCGGAGGTGGATGTGTGTGTTCTTCTTTTCTTTCGACAAGCTCCCCAAATCCGGTGAGAATCAAATATGCCGAACACTTTTTTCTCTCAGACGACCTGCAGCATGACCATCGCACGAGCCCTGTTTTCTCTGTGGCGTGCTTGTAGTAAGTATAACTATGGAGAAATGCAAGTCGCCGGCCAGTGGTAGTTTTAATGAAAGATACTGTAACACAAAGATAACTTTACACCTAACTGCCAAATCAATATTAATAGGCTTTCTCCGATATCGACTTCCATTTTTATAAAACGTTTATTAATTGTATGGTATTGAAATTTATAATTAAAATTATATAGGATATAGTGGAACACAGAGAAAGGCGTACAGGAGAGTTTTTAAGGTTGAGATTTCCTCAAAAACCACTAGACCGAATTTAATAATTATTTTACAGTTTAATAATTATTTTACAACCTTGTTGAGGACCCCTGTACACTTATCTCTGTCTTCGACTGTACAGCTAACAGCAGATCAATTGTAACACTTTGGACTTCGGACCGTTCTTATTATCTGCATCGTAAGACTTAAAATCGTACTGCAAGTGTTACCATTGATCTGCTGTTGTCCGAACATACTATTTTCTATCATATTATTTTGTGGATTTTTTAGTATCGAACTCCTCTACCGTCGAATAAAATAAGTAATTTCCGGAATTCAAGATATGATAATCTGATCGCACAAAATAAATAAAACAGTTATTCTGAAATGTGAATGAAAATAGAAAATTTAAATGTTTACCGCGATCCTAGATTAACAGAACTTTGAATCCGAAGAACATCGGCAATAAGTAGGTACTTTCTATTTTATTTGGTAGTTCGGAGTTTTTTTGTGTATGAAATGAAAACATAACTTTCAAAAAAGACCAAAAGTGACTAAACTTTTGTATAACACATAATTTGTGTAGTAACGTAGTTGTAATCACTAAAATTGAAACATGTGAGCTAAAATTTAAATAATATTGTTAATCGTTAGTTTATAAAAACTAAATAATATAATAAACAATTAAATTAAATCATCATCTAGAATAGTAGACGTTTATTTCACACACACACGAACAATGCACAAATACACAAGAAGAGGAATATAAGTATACATTTATAAATTATATGAAATAATTCATAATTATTATTATTCGTAATCAGTGGTT
This sequence comes from Tachystola acroxantha, assembly GCA_963506565.1. NCBI lineage: Eukaryota > Metazoa > Arthropoda > Insecta > Lepidoptera > Oecophoridae > Tachystola > Tachystola acroxantha. Next base: position 11,289,177 of record OY735879.1, read on the forward strand.
GGTTATATTATGTTCGACATTTTAATATTTAAGTTTTGACATGTTTTACTATAATACTTATTATATTATACTTATCAATTGTTTGAATGACACTTTCAGTGCTACATAGGTTTTCAGTCTGAAGACTGTACCAAGCTCTCTTCTACCAAAGTATTACTTAATGATACATTGGAGCGAGGGCGTCTCTTTCTTCCTTTTTTAAGTAGAGCATAAAGACCATGTCTTGTGCGGTAATAGCGCGGAGGTGGATGTGTGTGTTCTTCATTTCCTTTGACGAGCTGCTCAAATTCGGTGAGGATCAAATATGCCCAACACTTTTTCCTCCCGGACGACATGCAGCATGACCATCGCAAGAGCCCTGTTTTCTGTGTGCTGTGCTTGTAGTAAGTATACTTATTGAAAAATGCAAATCGCCGGCCAGTGGTAGTGTTAATGAATGATACTGAAAAATAAAGAGATTTTCAATTAATTAAAAATCAATAATGATATAAATAATTATGAACTTAAATTTAATGATACACCGATATTCGTAAACCAATTTAGACCAGGCGAGTTCGATTCTCGCCGAGGGAAAATATTTGTGTGAGTATAATTGAATACTCGTTCTCTGGTCTGAGTGTTCCTATGTATATATGTTAAACGGATATAGTATGTATGTACATCAAATATTACAATTAGTACTCTAATTTTCTAGCACAAATAGTATCCTAGTTTTAAGATGATATGTTTCACACGGAAACATATTTATCAAAAGTTCCAGTATTTGCAAAAATAAACAATACGATAAAAAAAATGATTTATTATAATTATGTGAACAATAAACTATAAATAAATAGGTATACTCGTATATTATGTCAAAAAATTGCGAAATCATCTAACTTTTATATAGGTACGTTCCATTGCTAGTGCAGCGATATTGATAGGGTGGATGCGTGTGTTGTTCTTTGCTTTTGAAGACGTGTCCACTTTCGGAGAGGATCAAACAAGAAGAGCAATGCCTTTTGCCGCAGCTCACCAAGGTTACAGGCTGCGTCATGTAAAAAGAACGCTGGAAGAAAGTGAAGGGGGGGGGGGGGGGGGGGGGGTTGCGCATGGGTAAAGCAATGGTCGACTGACGAACCAATAGTACAACGAACGGCAAGCATACAGCGCGTGACCCGCCCTTCGCCGCCCGCACCTCATACCACCAAATAGATCGATAAATCGCCTAATGCGCAGCTTGACCGACAGCGTTCGTTTTACATGACGCGACCCGTAATCGTATGAATGAGGCTGATGTCTCATTTTATATTCTAATATAAATTCCATCGTTAGTACAGTGATATGTAGCAGGTTCGTGTGTGTGTTGGTGTTTGCATTCAACGACTGTACCATTTTCGGAGAGAAGTAGATAGGCAAGACACTTCCTTCTACCACCGCCTAAGGAGCATGCCCATCGGAAGAGCCCTGACCTCTTCAGCATCATATGCTTGTAATACGTATACTTATTGTACATAGCCAACAATTTTCCGGCGTTAGTGTTGATGAATATTGCTGGAAAATAAAGTCAGTAGATTCAGACCAAGAAGTTTTCCCACCAAGACACTAGTGGAAATAGCAGGCGTACAGTTTTATATAAGTAGATAGGCTCAAACACATAAAAAAATAGCGGAAAAACAGCGGCAGTGGTTGTAATGTATGAAACTCTATCTATAAAAGATGACAGACTGAACGACGACGTGCGGTTGCCGCTCCCTTGTTTGGCCGCTGACTGACGCTTCGTTGCTGTAATCTGTAATCGTGTCGTAGTTTGTAATCTTTCGTAGAGTTAATTAGATAAAACGGTCTACTCGTGACCATGATGGCTGCAATGCTGTCGAAATATCGAGACATCAATAATAAATGTTTAACACGGTAATTCCCGTTTTATCTAATTAATATGTATTCAAACCGTGAAAGTTTAAAAAGTGATATTTCGTAGAGTTTCATACATTGCAACCACGCAGCTTTTTTAATGTGTCCTTAAGGGCGAGAATAACAGAAAGTTTTTAGCGCAAACGTGTGTAAGTTCGCTCTTACAAACGTCAAATTTTCATAGACGTTTCATAGTTGTTAGGCACATATAAAGTCATTGTTTGTTTCGTTTTACAAAAAATATTAATTTGTCATACCTATAAACTATATTTTTTACAGAGTAACAATTACAATATCTACTGTACATAACTATGATAGTCCTAGCATGGAATACAATAATAATAATTTATTTAAATACTTACCATAAGTTTTACAGTTTCAACTTAATAAATTGTTTATTATTCCTACGTTTCCTATTTTTATACATATGTGAAGTCATTAGTGGCAGTTCAGCCTGGCATAGACTCCATAGCGAGTACGATGGTACTTTGGAGGATCATGTGAGTGTACCTCATTGTATCTATGAATGGTCCCATCTTCAGATAGTACCAAATAAGCAGAACATTTAGAAGCATTCGAAGTGCATTGCCATCGCCGGACTCCTGACTTCAGCATGTAATGCTTACAGTAGGTGTAGTTATTAAACATAGCCAATGTTTTATTATTAGTTGTCTCGATGAAAGTAGCTGTAAAATTTTAATAGTTAAAGTGACAAATATATAAAATAATAATCTGACATAGTATTTCTTCGCCCAAAGGATCAGCCGTTGAGCACGGGGATCGGTTGAACTATCTAATCGATTCTAATGTATACATAATGCAAACCACTCACATTGTTCAATCGACCTTTCAACATGTAGTTTTAGTTTAGTTGTAGGTATTTAATTTTCCATTTTAGGTTAGTATTATAATAGCTATTCCTCATATTTTTTTCTTATTTAAATAAAGATGGTACGTATAATGTAGACAGATAAATATTGCAAACAAGTGATAATAAAAGACCTCAGTTTGACAGAGGTCAAAATTCCAGTTTTCCTGGGAACAACTCATTCAAGACTTCAATAGACCTGGTAATCGCGTGACATTTATTGGCACCACCTGCTGGAAAAATATTGTAACCAAAAAAATTCGAAGCGTAATGATGACTTATAGGTACCAGAAATTTTACAGTTTCTACTTAAAATTAGATAAGTACATATAATTATTAAGACTTTATAGGACTTAGCTAAAATTCTAGTCCCCGCACAAGGATTTTGTTTCGTGGAAACTAGTGTCTTTCCAACAGGTGCATAATTAACAATAACATAATGTAAATTGGAATAACTCATATAGGTAAGTGTAAGTTTAATACGAGGTATCCTGATAGATTGGTCCAAAAAAGCATGAATACTCACTACAGGAACGGAAACTGTTACGCTATGTCCGTAAGAATTTTTAATCATTTGCCTGACCATTTCAAGACATATCCAATTAAACTAAATTTAAACCTGCGGTGTGTTCATGGCTGGCAGAAAAATGTTTTTATTCAGTTCAGGAGTACTTAAGCACTGATTGAATTTACTGTTTGTGATTGTATTTGTTGGATAAGTAATGTGAAATTTGCATGTCATTTTATTGGCTAAATGTGTCGAACTCTATTAGAAATTAAGAACTACTGTAACCACATTTATGCAAATAAATATATCTTATCTTAAGTTTGTATTGCTAATATAAATAATAGAAAATGTCTTACATAGTTACGAAATGAAAGATGTCTGTATCTTATTAATAAATTGTGTATTACTACAAGAAGTCTCCTATTTTTAAACTTAAGTGAAGTCAGTGCAGTTTGACATAAATTCCATTGCTAGTACGATGGTACTTTGGAGGATCGTGCGAGTGTACCTCTTTGTATCTATGAATGGTTCCATCTTCGGAGAGTACCAAATAAGCTGGACATTTGAAACCACTTGACGTACATTGCCATCGCCGGTCTCCTGATATCAGCATGTAATGCTTACAGTACGTGTAGTTATTAAACATAGCCAATGTTTTATTATTAGACGTCTTGATAAAAGTAGCTGCAAAATTAGAATAGTTAGAATGGCAAATATAATATAATTAATTATCCGACATAGAAAAGATCAGCATCGCTATCCAGGGGGGAAATGCCGCCAGCATTTTGAGCACGTTGTCGGACAATGGGGATCGGTTGAACTATGTCAAACCAATCATACAGTTCAACCGATCCTTTTTATATAGTTTTAGTTCAGTTATATTTCTTTGTAATTTATTCAGTCATTTAAGAAATTTAATTCTGTTAATTCAAGGCTCGTAGAAATAGGTATTTATTTATTATCCATATAGGTAGGTTACATTAGTTCCTATGTTAACAAATGAATAATGTAATTAATAAAAAAAATGTTTATTACTAGGATAAGTTTCCTATTTATAAACTTGTGTTTTTTTTTAATTATTTCAATATCTTATAATGTTTACAAATCATTGCTTTGTGCCACTAAACAATATTGCGTTTATCGCGGTACAGCACATCCGTGTTCTACGTTCTTAATTAAATGACCGCTTACATGCTACATAAAGTCAATATTATTGCGTTCAGTAAGTAAAATAGGTAGGTTAATTCATATACATCCGACAGCGTCAGTCTCGCCATTTCGTTCGGGCAGGTAGATACAACAGCCTCCTTACCATGAACTCTTATAGCAGGATTACTTCAATAATACTTTGTTATTTCGTACCATGACGTCCATAATAAGCTTACTTTAAGGTCGTCATGGTATGAAAGAAAATGAGGAGAAAGCCAGGGAAGAGAGAAGAAACCAGGCTCTTGCAACTATTCACCTCCACCGAGATCTTCGAACGCGTGCACGTCCCTTACAAATGTCAGAAGGCCTATTCAAAAAAACATTATAGGTTATCTAAAACTTTATTTCTGAACCTGTCTTCTGAACTTGCTCCATTTTTCGCAAGTAGAAGAAGAAAAACAAAAACTGTTTTCATGCTCATAAGTCATAGCTAACTTGTAGTCTTCGTACAGTTGTTAAATTCATGATCCATGCTACTTAAGGCGAGGCCATTGGGCCATTTGAGCCTAGTGAGGGGGTGAGGTGCGGGGCGAGGGAGGGGCGAGAGAGGGATGACGCGCATTGATCGGGGTCATTACTCGCGCAGGTACACAGAGTAATCGTAACCAGTGTCCTCACTGTGACGTCACAGCTCGCTACCCATAATAATACATATACAGAATGTCCCACGGATAGACGATATATCGAAGTCCACTTGTCGGTGCCAACATTATCGACCCATTTAATGCCAAATAGGGTGTAGCGCCTTCTTGCTCTGCCTACTCCGCGGAGACTTCGCGCTACGCGTCGTGTCGAAGACGTCACAGTGTAAAACAAGTGCCGACTGTTTTTCTCTCTTGTGATTGTCAAATCTCTAAGCACTACAAATACATACGAGTTAATGAAAATATTATTGTGGTGTTATTGATCGACTCCCGTTTTCTAAGCAGCACACCACAAGGGAAATCCCAGCAGAGCTCGGTGGCGCAGTGGTTGGGTCAATGGACTTGCAATATGGAGGTCCCAGGTTCGATTCCCAGCCAGGGCAGCCATGTACCAATGAGTTATCCTCGTTTTTTTCGACGGAAAAACTTACGTACATTTACCGAGTGCTCTCAAAACGGTGAAGGAAAACATCGTGATGAACCCTGCATGTCGTAGAAGAAGAAGAAAAAAAAATCTAAGGCATGTGAAATCCGCCAACCCGCACTGGGCCCGCGTGGTGGATTATGGCCCGAGCAGTGGGGCAATATAAATAGACTGATGATGAGGGATATCCAAAGTCTCACAGCTTCGGAGTTACTTATTTCAATTTTCGCGATTGTCGGAAAATATTTCTTTCAATCTTGAACTTTTGTCTATACTAAATGTTGTCGCACATTATGTCAACTCGGAACCGTATCATCATCACCCCTCCTGTTCACCTCTCGCCGCCAACCAGGCTTCAACTTCTACACTGGCCCTAACACGGGCTGTGCTCGTGACTATCCCATACCACACCCACTAATATTATGCGCAAGTTTGGATGGATGGATGGATGTTGCTGAATGAAACTTTACAATAATATAGCTCATATTATACATCAAAATAACACATAGGCTATAATTTATAATCCTGCGCAGACGAAGTGGTGGGCAGAAGCTAGTTGACAATAAAGTAAAGCAATTTGTACTTTTAAACGTATTTATTTATACGGAAGGTCATAAGCAGACATACGTTAAACCGACCGTCCGGAGTGGGTTCAGTGCAATCAAATTCGCGTCTACAGGTTATATATTTTAATTATTTTTTAAGTTATTTATATTGACGTATGATAGTATGACGTAGTAGAATAAAATACTATGTTAATACTAATCTGACGGAAAAAAAGACCTGTTATAATCATCATCATCATCATCAGCCCGTATCAGTCCACTGCTGGACGTAGGCCTCTCCCAAAGCGCGCCAATCAACCCTACTCTCGGCCCTCTGCATCCAGTCCCTGCCAGCCATTTTGCGAAGGTCATCCCTCCATCTGGTCGGGGGGCGTCCCACACTACGTTTACCCGTTCGTGGCCTCCATTCGAGAACTCGTCTACCCCATCGGTTATCGGTTCTACGACAGATGTGACCAGCCCACTGCCACTTCAGTTTACTGATTCTATGAACAATGTCAACCACTTTTGTCTTCTGGCGGATATACTCGTTTCTTATTCTATCTAACAGAGAAATTCCAAGCATAGCTCTTTCCATAGCTCGCTGAGCGACCTTGAACCTGTGGGCCAGTCTCACCGTCAATGTCCACGTTTCGGCTCCGTAGGTCATCACTGGCAGGACGCACTGGTTGAAGACCTGTTATAATAGGAATGTCAATTAGGTAATATTGTTGTAACAAAATCAATAAAAGTGAAAAATTGGAATAATCAAATTATTTGCTAGGGGAATATATTTTGAAAGTACTTTCACGCGATTTAATAAAAAATGGTAATAACCATGGAGATTACATTACAACAAATCTGTCTTTGACAAATTTAAGTGACAAACTGTCAAGTGTATCAATAAAACTAAATAAATGACGAATTTTTTAACGTGATGTTAGGTAAGTATTATTATTGGTGTCAGGTGTGACGTCAGTGATGGTGAAATCTGGCCCGTGTTATCACTGCGTAGGGTAAAACATGACACACATTATGTGCTGTTGACTGTACTTTTAAAAGTAGGCACAGTGTATATTGAATCAGTCTATAACTACGTAGCTATTGAAATTTGGCCCGTATTATCACTGTGCTTAGAGTAAAACAGGTATATATCGCACACCACATTACAAACCACAGCTACACTTGCATAGCTATTGAAATCTGGCCCGTATTTATTATCACTGTGCGAGTGTGCGTAGAGTAAAATGTGGCAAACTTTATGTGATGTTAACTGTACATAGTTTTACAAGTAGCAACTACGTATAAACTATTTTAAGTTCGATTGCTGTTTGTTTGTTTGCTCTGTGGGACAAATCACCGTCAATAGTCATTTGTTTTGGCCTGTTCCACTTTGGTCAATTTGGAAGTTACTGATCAGCCCCCCTATTACCGTTCTCAAAACGATGAAATTATACCATGTCATGGCGCGCCAACCAGAGACGCCGCTATACCAATGCAATAGCACTGTCCCTTTCACGGCCGCTATGACATGGTTTGATTTGATCGTTTTGAGAACCGTAATGTTATAGCCCCACTGTAATGTTAGCCGACTTGTCTTCATCTGCAATTATAAGACCACTGCTCGCTCCCAATATACGACACTCGACACTGGTGTTCGTGTCGCGTGTAATATGATGACTTCAAAAACATGGTTCGCGAAAAATCTATTGTGTTAAGGAATATCTGTTTTAGGTTATGAGTCCTTTTATTTATTCAAAACGATGCACAATCATTCCGTGATTAGTAAACTAATAATCTTAAAGTATAGGTGTGACCAAATTCGACTCGTATTATTTTAAATTTTATTACGTTATGACGATCGTGGGAGCATTCCAACTATTCCAAGGTAAAGACCAAAGTGGAACATTTGGCAAAAATCGATACAGGTCCGACCTCGGCAGCGCCCAGCGGCGCACTGAAGCTCGTAGCGCCGTGCATTTGTATTTATACAAATTGTGTTTTTTTCTTAAATTTTGCCTGGTATAAAAAAAACGTTAGAAACAACAGATTTTTAAGTTATCAAGCTCCTCTATTTATAATAACCTACATTTTGATATATATTTTGTAGGAATAACTGTTTTAGTTTAGACACACTACTCAGTGAAAAGACAGGAAAGGGGTATGTTTGTGATTTTTTTCTATCGAGCGAAGTTTGTCCAATCGTGTTTCGGGAGCCAACAGTCCCTAAATAGATACCCCAAGATTGATATATATTTTTTTCAGGCCTTTAATTTCAGTAGTTAGTGCCGTAGCCTTCATCGAAAAACTTAAAAACGTCCCAACACCTCGCCTTAAATTAAATACCTGAATGTAAATAAAACTATTTTGATACATAAAATTTAGTTTATTTTCTTGAGACTAGTCAAGTTAATACACACACTTTACTGTTATGTTATAAACAGAAATAATTATGAAACAATCAGATAACCAGCAATACGGGATTTTAGCAAATATAACAATATTAATTTAATAATATGGAGATAAAAAATGTGTAGAAATATGAGAGGAGTATAGAAAAAAACTACTGACATCCCCTATAATTGTGTTCGCTTTGACTGGCTGACTAAATTTTCTACTAATAATGGCACCGTGTCTGCGAATGACTGGTTGGCTTGGCCAATTAGCTGTGCTGTCTCGGCATTTTTGACAGATGCCTGTGCCATCAGATGAGCAGCATTAGCTAATTTTTCTTCCGCAGCCACCCGACGCCGTTCAAGCTCAACTACCCATTCAGGCTCCACTTCTGAAAATATAGAAGAAAATATTTTATAAAACAATATTCCAAATTCCCCCCCAAAAATGTTTTCTTTGATAAATGGTTAAACATTCTTGTTTTCCATTTAGAAGTCGAGGGATTACCGCGCGTCATAAATAAACTTTGATACTATGATAATTATACAGGGAAAATCAATAAGTGTAATGTAGTAACATTACCTATGTGGTTCCACACATGGTGTGATTCATTATTCAACATCATCCAAATGTGTCTAGTAGTTTTTACATGATTCCGTAACCCCAGACAGAGCTGTATATAGTAGGTACTAACTCGTTTCCATCTCTCGCCACTCTTGGTGGCACCAGTGCCATGGGCGTTCAACCTTGCTGCAAGGTCCTCCCACAACGTCTTCTGGTTGTCTTTTGACCTTGCCCAGAGACCAAACCCTTGGGCTAGGATGCGATGGGTCGCCATGAACTCCAATAATGACTCCATATCCTATAAATACGATTTTAATTTCACTCACACAAGCTGTTTCAAAATATTAACTCCATATTTATGTTTTAACAATGATAAATGAACAACAATGAAAAACTTTTCACTATGCTTACTTTTAAAACAATTAATATCACAACACAACATGAATGTTGACGAAATGACAACTCCCGCCACTTTAGTTACCGATTGTTTCCGAGCGGTCGCGAGTGGCGCTGTTGTCTATGGCGTATTCGTTTGACAGCGACCGCGACGAAACTCTCTAGCGATTGCTTACAAAATACCAATTCCTACATGCAACTGTTCTAGCAACCGGTCGCGTGACTATTTCGCAATCGATCGCTAGTTGTTATTTTACAAAATCAGCCTGCGGAGAGTCAATAATAGGTCCTCGCTAATATTATTATGTGAGTTTCACATAAACTCCATCAGCAGTGCAATGATACTTCGGAGGCACGTGTGTGTGTTCATCATTGCATCTGTCAAGGGTCCCGGCTTCGGAGAATACCAAATAAGCTGGACATTTAGAGGAACCCGACGTACATTGCCATCGACGAGCTCCTGACTTCAGCGTGTAATGCTTACTGTAGGTGTAGTTTTTAAACATAACAAGTGTTTTTCCATTGTTTGTCTTGATCAAGGAAGCTGAAAAATTAAGTGGCGTCCATCGTTAGAAGGGATAGAGTAGAGTGACAAAAATAACAAATAAATAATAATAATAGTGGCGGTAACTCCCCGACAAGTGAGATCGATCAACGAATCCAGCTACAGCCATCGAACGCACCGTCGTCGTCGGCGGGACAAGTTATCTCGGAGCGCGCACAGAGGGCGCTCATCCGCAGTGCGCGAAGAAACATCAACGGCGACGCGGGCGTGGCGCGCTCACCTTGAAAAAGACCGTCGAAATCGGTCGAAACTGTCGGTCTAATTGCCGACTTTAACAATATAAGTGAGTGATATCCGTTTATATATAATAATTTGTGACAAAAATAGGTAAATATATTTTTAACTAGCTGTACCCCGCAACTTCGGTTTCGTAGAGGAGGCGGATGGAGGAGATCAGGAGGCAGATCTTCCTCTCTGGATCCTTGTTTCCACATCACATACCGCCATGGCTTATAGCCTATGAGCTGTCCGGATATTTCAGCTAGTGAAACTCCCATCAAAATCCCTTCAGTAGTTATGGCGTGATACTTGCACAAAGTCACAGACAAAAATTCTAAAAATTAGTTTTTTAGCATCAGTATCGATCCCAAAACACATTACAATTATTCTTTTAAAAAATATCCAATGTACAGACACAACTTTTTTACAGTCTTATTATATGTGTATAAGATTATTATAATTTATCCGAAATAGTAGACAGATAAATAAACACTTAATTGCAAATACACCCTTAGTTTGATAGAGTTCAAAACCTGGTTGTTCAAAATGGATCCTAAATTCCGATTGTATACTAATTTATTTATTTTATTAATGGACTCGACTGTTCCGTCATTTGCCAATGTCATGTTACAGAAATCTTTTTGTTACAGAAATTTATCAAGAGTCGCCGTAGCGTCATCACTCTGGACGAAGCAGCTCGACAGTCACGTTCACTCCTGAGCTTGTAGCGCGACTCTTGATAAAAGCTTGAAACTTCAGATCTTGCTTAAATTATCCAATACATTCACAGTACTGTCATTCGCGAACATTTTCTGAATAATTTAACGTGATATTAAAAAATAACCACTGTAGACATTAAAATAAAATAAAACTGTCAAATAATTTTGCAACCGTCGTTTCCCGCCATTCTCAAGAGAACCAGATTGTATAATGTAAACTTACAATAACAAGTCCAAGTTCCAACAACAGTGCAATGGTATTTGCGTGTGTGTGTGCTTCAATGCGTCTATGAATTCCGTCTTCGGAGAGAGTCAAATTAGCTTAATTAATAACATTTAGAAGCACTTGATGTAAATCGCCATTGCCGGATTCCTGACTTCAAGATGTAATGCGTACAGTAAAGTAAGTGTAGTTATTAAACATAGCAATTAATAACATTTAGAAGCACTTGATATAAGTACCTACATCGCCATCGCTGGATCCTGACTCCAAGATGTAATGCGTATCTATATACAGTAAAGTAAGTGTAGTTATTAAACATAGCAATTTTTTCCACTGTTTATCTGGATGAAAGTAACTGTAAAATTAGGTAATATCAATAGTACTACAGATGGCAAATCATTCTGCCGCGGGAAAGCAACCACTAAAATTTCACGTTGTATAGTTTGTAACGGTTTTAGCTGCTGTTGCGAATACTTAAAAACCAAAGCTATTTTTCTTTTTCTTTCGGTGCACTCAGTCTACCTACCAATCATAATGCAGGTCGGAGTACATTCATTTACATTACATACGATCGGATAGGACATGAAAATTGGACCTATGCATACAATAGCGAAGTTTCGTGGAAATTGACACAGGTACAGTCGACAGCAGATCAATGGTAACACTTTTTACCTTTGACAGTTCTTATTATTTGCGTCGTAAGACTTGAAATCGTACTGCAAGTGTTACCATTGCATCTGCTGTCGACTGTACCTAACCTACATTGCAAATAATACACTGGTAGTGGGTTAGAAAAAGTAATCGATATTTATTTTAAAACAACATAAAAGTTAATTACAAATAATTACAAAATAAATCTTAAAATTACCAATGTGCGATTATTAGACAGATATTAAACAAGAAGATGATTATTTAAAAACAAAAATGGGCCTATGCACGCACAGGCTTCACCACAGTTTTGCCTGCGCAGGCCAGTATCTACAAGCACCATACGTGGCGCGTGATACCGTTTTACCAACTATAAGTGTACAGTCGACAGCAGAACAATGGTAACACTTTTTACTTTTGACAGTTCTTATTATTTGCGTCATAAGAATTGAAATCGTACTGCGAGTGTTACCATTGATCTGCTGTCGTGCCAACTGGCCTGCGCAGGCAAAACTGTGGTGAAGCCCGTACGTGTAGTAGGCCCATAACGGCATCTCATACAAATCCAGCAAGACTGCAGTGTGTCTAAAAATTAGACATACATACATACTTACTCTCGAAAAACAAAGACCTCCTTCTTACGCAGTCGGCTAAAAACATTCAAATGATTCTTTAGATGTCGCTAATGTATTCACGAAAACATGCATGTTCACGACGAAACTTGTGTCTTAAATCTAAACTTAGTTAACCATTATAATTACAAATAAAACTAAGAAACTATTATAAGCGGTTTTCTGACAGATATTAAACATAAAATAAAACACTCAACTTAAGTTAATTCTTAACCCGTGATCCCACCAAGGCCACCAAAATCGATCATACTTCTACCTTTATTATGAGACAAATCTCGATCCCTCTTAATTAAAAAGTAACTACTAAGACAGTTGTTCCACCGCCGGCGATGAACTATTAATATACGCGTCTCTTTTGTGTTCACGGAATGTATTATCTTCTGTACGTTTCTTGGGCGAGAAAATAGAGGAGAGTTACTCGCCGGCGGTGGGACAACTGCCTAAATGACATTGCCACATTTCGATGGAGCTTTGCCCCCACCTACAAAACTACGAGACCATTTAAGCTGAACTTATAATTTTATTGGGGACTTATTACAGGTTTCATATTGCATAATCATAATCAGTAAGAGTTGCGAGAGTAGTAGAAAATGATAACAAAAACAATGAATAATTCACTTGTATTTCTTACTATTTTCTGAATCGTTAATTAAGCTGATTTTTCGATTCGTTTGATGTACAAAACTTTATAAAACGGAGATATTTTTACATTTATTCGTTATCTTGTTCATCATACGGTTGATGGTGGGGTAGAATCTGGCATTGTCATTTTGTTTTATCTGTCAGAAGACGCCGCGCCGCATCTCAAGTAAATGCGCATTGATATCTCGGACGATGTGTGTGCACTTCGTTCACTTTGATGACTGCAGTCGCGTCTTCCGAAAGGACCAAATAGGCTAAGCATTTCTGGGAATTGTGCTGAGAGCACTGCCAACGATGGAGCCTCGACTTCAGGACATAATGCTTGCAGTATGTGTAGTTGTTGTACATTATCAATTGCCTGTTGGCGGAGGAACGAATAAAATACACTGAAAACAACAAAAAAATAATTATGTTATTAAAAACTCAACACCTATTATTATTGACTTAACAATAAGCGCCAGCGCAGACCGACGGAGCTTCGGCGAAGCGACTAATTTAGTAACGATTTGAATTCAACTTTATATACTTCAACATACGATATAATTGAGATTGCGCTGTCACGCGTAGTGGCTATACCGATTACAGTCGTATGTTGCAGTAAGTAAAGTTGAATTTAAATAGTTACTAAATTAGTCGCTTCGTCGCCACCCTGTCTGCGCTAACCCTAAGATAAGAATAAGGTCGAGAGTCATAGACAATTTTGAATGTAAGTGCAATGGAGTTTAAGTTCGGTTTTACAAAGAACTGCCAGTTACGATAAAAAATACAGCTATACGTAAGTGCAAGCTCACGCTGAGTTCGTGCTCAAAACTGTCTATGACTATCAGCCTAAGAAGGGCAATGTTAGGAATATGTCCAATAAATGTTTGTTTACAAAAAAAAAACATGTACTACACACTAAATATTTTATTCACAAAAGATACTGATTTTAATCTCAACAACTTGAAATGTATAGTATAATCCTTATCACCACAAGACACTGGGACTCTACACAACAGTAATATGACTAGATTAAGAGAGCTATCGTGGGCGAAACCATCTTTTATTTCATTATTTGTTTGTCTAAGGGCTATGTGCCAACTAGCGCCGCCAATCTTGAAAAAATAATATCTTCCAATTTAATCAACAAAACGTTTATTAGGATGAATACTATTTTTCAATATACAATATGGCATAATTGCGACAAGCTAAATTGAAGTTCACAAATGTGCCAAAAACGGCCGTTTTTCGCATTTATGCGAACTACAATTTACCGAAATTGAATCACGTTATAAATAAGCATTTAAAAAATAGTATTTATCGTAATAAACATTTCTTAAATATCTTTTTTAATATAATTGATTATATTGGAAGATATTATTTTTTTAAGATTGGCGCCGCTAGTTGGCTCTATGAAGGCCCTTAATTACTTAGTATCTATAAGTGAAGACCTATAATTGGCTTCTTGCTTTTATTAAAATGAAAATGTAATAGTTTGTAAGCTGTTGGTTTTCCATATCATAATAAAATAAATAAAATAATAATAAAACCATGTATTCCCGTCCCACTCAAGGATCCTTCATGTTGGGATGCATGGGATTTTTCCTATCTTCCTCCACGTGGGGGAAGAACGATTTTGTAGGGGAGGATGGGAAAAAATTGGGAGATAATGGTATGGTAATACACGGGTGTAACTATCACACTCCACATAAAACACAGCCAAATCATTTTTCTCGTTGTTTGAAGTAAATGTTATGAACACATTTGTATTGTGGAGGTTCGTGTGTATGTATTTCTTTTCGTCTGACAACTCGCCCGTTTTCAGAGACAATCACATAAGCTGAGCATTTCAGCGAACTTGATGAGCATTGCCACCGAACCAGGCCACTTTTCAACGTCACGTGCTTGCGATATGTGTAGTTGTTAAACTGGACCAATTGACTGTTGTTAGAAGTGCGAATAAGAAATACTGAAAGAATAAACATAATTATATTTTTAAAAAATCAATGCGAAGCCAGGAACGGCCTATAGAGTATGCCATTTTTACACTGCAGAGCCTGCTTTTGCATGACATACTAGCCACTCTGCCAGTCGTTTGTTATTTATTTTATTAATGGACTCGACAGTTCGTCATTTGCCAATGTCATGTTACATAAAATTCAATGTATTCAATAGTCTTCCATCTTCTTCCAGAGGAGTCGCAGTAGCGTCTTCACCCTGGGTAACCGCGTCTTCATGTCTTCATCCAGAGGATTCGCCGTAGCGTCATCACTCTGGACGAAGCTGCTCGACAGTCACGTTCACTCCCGAGCTTGTAGCGGGGACTCTTGATAAAAGCTTCAAGAGAACCCAGTCGTTTGTTTCTCCATTGTTAATGCATCTTTCTGACGTATGCGAATGCAACATTAGACCGGTCTCCGCCCTTGTTGTCAGTGACAGCGAACCCATTCCCATTTCTATATTCCATTGCTGGGTTTCATTGGTAACATTATAACTCCTGTTACAGCAACCGAGCAATGGATTATAGAAATGGGAATGGGCTTGCTGTCATTGTCAATTACACAATAGGGGGACTCCTAAATGCCATATTTATAATTTATATTTGTAAATGACAATGCCAGATTCTGCCCCACCATCAACCGCAAGTTGTACAAGATAACGAATAAATGTAAAAATATCTCCGTTTTTTATTAAAATTATTGGTTTAAAATAAAGTTTTGTACAAGTTGCGATTCGAAAAAAAAACAGTTTAATTAAGACTTCAGAAAATAGTAAGAAATCGAAGCGATTTATTCATTGTTTTTGTTATTCTTCTATAGGGTTGCGAGAGTAGTAGAAATGATACTGATTATGATTATGCAATATGAAACCTGTAATAAGTCCCCAACAAAATGATAGGTACAGCTTAAATGGTCACGTAGTTTTGTAGGTGGGGCAAAGCTCCATTGAAATGTGGGAATGTCTTTTCTTCCTTAATGATTTTAATATTCAGCAATAAACTTTATTTTACTTGATATTTTATTAGTTTACATATTATATACTCTTGTCGACATGGCATATGATGGCCTGCATTTAATGTAGACTCCTTTTGGGCTACGAATGTAGCTCGGCGGCGGGTGGTCATGGCTGTCATTCTTCGCCAGCACGGCTCCACCACCGTCAAGAAGCACATAGGCTTTGCAGCAAAGATGTCTGCTGCTGCATCTCCAACGAGAACCCTGTTTCCCTGTTCTATGCTTTGTAAACGTATACTCATCCATCATAACTAGCTTGTGACCGTTGGAAGTAACGATAAAACGCACTGAAACAATTGGAACATTAAGGCGAATTATAAATTCCTAACTTTACACAGAATATTTTTAATACTGAATTCGTAGCACATTTGAGTAACAAATCAAAATCAAAGTAGGTATATTCTCTTCGCATTCAAAATTTAGGTAAGATCGCAGTCAATAACGAAAATGCAATTTTTATGCTTAATCACGAAGAAAGTAAAAAAATACTATTTTAAAGTCTTGCTTAAATCATACTTAAATAAACAATAGACATCATTATCTATTTCTTTATGGACATTAAAGTATGGGTACCTACCTACTTGCTTAGTTATTATTTGTTTTGACAATTATTTATTAATAATATCATCATCATCAGAGTTCTCGAATGGAGGCCACGAACGGGTAAACGTAAATAAACTGAAGTGGCAGTGGGCTGGTCACATCTGTCGTAGAACCGATAACCGATGTGGTAGACGAGTTCTCGAATTGAGACCACTAACGGGTAAACGTAGTGAGGGACGCCCGCCGACCAGATGGAGGGATGACCTTCGCAAGATGTCTGGCAGGGACTGGATGTAGAGGGCCGAGAGTAGGGTTGAGTGGCGCGCTTTGGGAGAGGCCTACGTCCAGCAGTGGACTGATACGGGCTGATGATGATGATGAAGGGATATAGGGGTAGTTTTCTAGATCAATATGTGATGTTATTTGATATAATTATGAACTGTGTGTTATTTTTGTGTGTATATAAGAAGGTATGGCATATTTGCTTACTTTATAATATACGCCATTTTCAATAGGTACATAATGCGGAGGCAAATGGTCATGGTTTTCGTTTTTCTTAAATCAGTTCTCCGATTCGGCGATAACCAGGTTAGCCCTGCATTTGTTATTCGAGCACTGTCATCGTATGCCTGATTTTAGAACACACCTTTTGTACAAGGTATAGCTATGTAACATAGCCAATAGTTTTCCAGTGTTTGTGAGGATAAGCTGAACTGAAATAATCAAAAGCATCCAATAAAAGATTGCGTACATTTTTAATTAATTGGAAAGTAATTACGAAATTTATATCGATACATTCCTCAAGTATTAGTGGGCTCGAATATTTGTTTAGTCGATAAACGTAGAGTTGACTTTGTAGAACAAATACACACAAAAACCTAGTACACATTTTAAGGGTCACATCATACTACAACTTGTGAACCCAAGTGGAGATTTTGATACATTAGCATTATATACGAGTATACAGCTTTGCTAATAAAATTTATTCTATTAGAAGATATGATTTGTTAATAACACAGTAGGATATGACCCTTAAGAGTTTTTGATTACATAATATTTCAAAAATTGAGTTAAAAAAAAATAACTAGAGTATTATTGTACATTACATTAATCAAACACCTCGTGTCACACATCTTACAATATTTTAAACAAATGATTCACTCTTGTCATTCACTTAAGTTTACACTTAAACTTTGATAAATATTCCTTATATATATTACATATATTTCCACACATTCAACACAGATCCATCTACATCGAGTTTCCAATAACTGGTAGGTACATTATTGGACTTTTTTTCTAATATACAAATAAACACAAACGTCTCACAAACACAATGACTCTGATAAATTATTATTATGAATAGAATAGTGTGTTTTTCACAGACCTTCAATACTAATCCACCTTCACTGGGGATTGAGTCATTCGGGCTGATATTTACCCTAATATACAAATAAATAAACCAACAAAAATATAAACACTATTAATGTCCATTTGTTGGTTATAATGACAGACTTTGATAAAATGTTCCTTCTGCGTTACACACAACGCGGAGGACTGTGTATTTTTCAATTACTGAGCCATTTTTAATGGAGATCAAGTAAGTGGTGCATTCTTGTGTTGACATTTACCCTAATATACAAATAATCACAAAATAATCATAAATCTTTATCTCCCTTTGCTGCTTACATTCAATAAAGAACACAATTAGACTTTGACAAATGTCCCTTCTTCGTTACACACAACGCGGAGGAAGGTGTGTTTTACAGACATTCAACACAGCTAAAATGGCTACTTAAGTAAGCGGTGAATTTTTGAACATAATTAATATATTTACACTAATATACAAATAAACATAATTAATCCTCCTTTATTGCATGATCAACTGTGAAATAAAAATTGAAAGGAATAATTACAGGCTTTTAGAAAAGTTAGAAAGAGACACAAAACAATACACGATGTATTGTGACTGTGACGTCATACAAACTGCATACTAAAGACCGTTTTGCTAAAAAGAGATGGAGCATGACTTGACTTGCTCAATAACTTCTGTATTAATTGATATATCGAAAATTTTATTCTCCTCAGCGTTGGCACCTTTTCCTTGCAAAGTGGTGTAAATGTAAATTCAAAAATATGTTGACGTGCAAAAATGTACACAACGTGCTTACTTGCCATAAAGAAATTTGACTTTGACTTAGATTTCACAGTTATCTTCAGGAGGAATATGTGAGTTGATTGATGCAATAAAATATTAATAAGTACCCTATTAGATTTTGACAAATGTTCCTTCTCCGTTACACACATACCGCGGAGGAGGGTGTGTGTGTGGTCCGCGGAAGGTTAACACTGATCCTTCTTCAGTTAGGATCAAGTAAGCGCTGCATTTTTGTGATACACTACTGGAACACTGCCACCGTCTGCCTCCTTCCGATTTAGTATACCACCGTTTGCAGTACGTGTAACTATTGTACATAGCCAAAGACTTGTTGCGGACCATAATGAAATATACTGTAAAAAAATCACACTCATTTAGAACGATACAAAGTAACAATGGCATAAACAAAACATGGACATTACATAGTTTATTAATGAGTTAAATGGTATCCTCACATAAAGTCGAAGACAGAGATAAGTATACAGGGGGCCTCAATAAGGTTGAGATTTTCTCAAAAACTACTGGACCTAATTTAATAATTATTTTACAGTTATATAGTTTTCACTTTTATGTATCAAACAGTGAAAGAATTTTTGCAATAGGTAAAGTGGTTTTTCAGAAAATCTCAACCTTAAAAACTCTCTCCTGTACACCTTTGTCTGTGTTCCATCGTACATACACCCTCGTATACGCCCTCTCACACATGCAAACACACCCTCTAAACTTCCCCAAGTTTCTGTTTAGTCTTAAAATTGTAAATCCGACATTGGCAGTATGATTATATCTTAAATTGAAATGTAACTTAAATCAAGTGGTGTGATTCTATGACGAAAAAAAAACTCGTGACCATGATGGCTACAATGGTGTCGAAATATAGAGGCATCAATTCCAAATTTTTAATACGGTAATTCCCGTTTTATCTCATTAATAATGTATCTATACAAACGTATAGGTAATAAATACATAGGTAATCAAATCACTATTTTAAGTTTAATAAGATACGTCGCTACTAGAGGCGACAACGGAACCGACATACCTAGTACCTGAAAACATTACTGTCCTCTTTTCGGCATTTGGGTAATTATAATAATTGCAAACTTGGCATGTGCACTACTGCGTGCTTAGATAAGGCATATGATCGATATGGACAATCAAATAAATAAATAACAAATAGTATTTATTTTCAATTCGTTAACCTAAAACAAATGCAATATATTAAGTATGTCATAGTTTAATTAAATAGATAACTGGTATCTAAAATCTAATTTACAAAAAATATTATCAACAAGGATATGGGTGAACTCATCAGGCAAACAGTTTTCGGCTGACTGTTAAAAAAACGTTCAGTACCTACGCATTGTATAGCCGCTCCATCTAAAATATATCTCAAGCAAACAGTCAGCACGCAAACTATTTGCATAATGGGTCGACAACAGCCTCAATCTTTCAAATATAAATAATATATATATAAACAATCTTAATAAGTTATATATTATAAAACGCTAGGCGCATTTCTTTCTCTCACAACCCCCTCGTCATTGACTATTTCTAAAATATATTTGCACCCTCACAGTTACGAACATTACGCGTTACATTTCTTAAAATCATTCCTGTAGTATTTAGTTTCCTCTCTTATTTAGCTTAATCAATCTGCTCTTTATATACATGCTACAAATAAAAATAAGTCACACTTTAATTGTAAGCGGGTTACACACCCACGTTTTTCTCCTCACAAACCCAGTATTCCCATCCTCCCCCATGTTGTCTTCCCCACGTGGATGGGATTGTCCCCCCACGTGCGACGGTCCGATCTTCAAATACAAACGCGCAAGCATTTATGTAATGAATCGACTATCGCATCGAACACACACGCTATCACTGACGTGTGTGTTCAAAATTTAATCTTTATTCTGATATTGGATCCATATACTTTTTATACATACTTTAATAGATACTTTTTATGTGTGCGATATAGCAGACGGACGCGGACCAGCATGCACCACGCACCATGGGGAGAGATGCGTCTGTAGCAGCGCAGACACGTCTGTGGCGGTGCGCCTATACCTAGTCACGGACCGACACGTGGAAAGAGCCTCGGTGCGCGGTGCGTGGCTATCCGCGGTCCGTCGTGCGTGAGGATCCGCAATTTCGCGCACCGTGGGAAGCCAGCATTATACTTAATGAGTTGTATTTTATCTTTTTCAGCTCTCCTAACAAGTGCCTCGCTTGAACCATACTAACTTGGTTCTGATTTTTTTTATCTCAGCTCCGATTTCGCTTTCCATAGGATAGTTGCTGATGTGAGTGCCTCTCGTGGGTAGGTACTTTAAAATACGTCCCATTTTCATTATAAAGATAATTCGGAGGCGAGTGTGTGTGGGCCACGTTTTGTTTCCTCACAAAGCCATCATCACTGACGATCATGTAAGCATTACACTTCCTGGAATCATTACTGGAGCACTTCCAGCGTGTCCCTGATTTTAATACCGTGTGTTTGGCGTACGTATAGTTGCAACACATAATCAAAGATCTGTTATTGGCAGTACGGATGAAAGCAACTGAAAATAAAACAAAAACGTGATAGTTTTCAGATAGTGTTTGATGGTATTCAAAAGTAATGATTATACTTTTGAATCAATCAATATCGAGATTATTCTAACCAGTGTTGCAATATTTTTTTCGCAGATTGGTCCCTTTGTTTTATAGGTACAGATAGAGCATCAAAAATCTCGAATATTTTTTTAATTATTTATATTTTAACGCTAATAAGTTAGAGTTGAAAATAGTATGACGGAACAATTTTCTCTTGGAGAGTGTATAAAATACTGTATCATTTAAAAAAAGGGTTGTTAGAATAGATGGCGACGTCATAAAATATCACAACACGTTGGAATCGATATTGAAGAGGAATTAAAATTTTATATTGCAAATTCCGCAACAAAAAAAATGTAGGTATAATCAAGAACTTCGGGTGCTAGCACGCGCAGCGGTAGCGATCGACGCAACGCCACTGAGCTGTCAAACTAATGTCAAACGCATTATAATAACGTCAGTTTGACAGCTCCGCGCGGCGTTGCGTCAATCGCTATGCTACAAGGGCAGGGCTTAGAAAATTACGAATACATTGCATATTTTCATGCATGGAACTTGGAGGTTCGGCGACATCCTGGCATATATGCTTTAAAATGTATTTTTGTAAAAAATATAATACTAAAAATCATATTTTAATATACGTCCCATTTTCGGTACAATGATAGCGCGGCGGCGAGTGTGAATGTGCTTTTGTTTTCTTCACAAACCCATCTTCACTGACAATCAAATAGGCGCTGCACTTCATTGAACTCTTATTGGAGCACTGCCACCGTATTCCTGACTTCAGAACCATTTGTTTGCTGTATGTGTAGTTGCAGAATTTAATCAACAATTCATTTTTGGAATTACGGATAAAAGAAACTGAAAACAAAACAACTACATGATTTGGAGTTTTCTATTAGTGTATTGTACTAAAAATCGATATCACGCCCTAACGAGTGATGAGATATTTTTTTCGAAGTTAACATGATTAAATATAGGTAGATAATAAATAAATTACAAAGGATCATAGTATAATATACGTCCCCTTTTGGGTACAATGATAGCGCGGCGGCGAGTGTGAATGTGTTACTTTTTTTTTCTTCACAAACCCATCTTCACTGACAATCAAATAGGCGTTGCACTTCATTGATTTCTTTTTGGAGCACTGCCACCGTATTCCTGACTTCAGTACATTTTGTTTGCAGTATGTGTAGTTGCAGAACATAATCAACAAACTATTTTTGGAATTACGGATGAAAGAAACTGAAAAGAAAACAACAGAATATAATAAAACAAAAGTACGTGATTTGGAGTTTTCTATTATACTAAAAGTCGATCAGCCCTAATGTGATGAGATAATAAAATTGTAATAGATAAATTACGAAAAATCATATTTTAATATACATCCCATTTTCGGTACAATGATAGCGCGGCGGCGAGTGTGAATGCTCTACTTTTTTTTTCTTCACAAACCCATCTTCACTGACGATCAAATAAGCGTTGCACTTTCTTGAATCCTTATTGGAGCACTGCCACCGTATTCCTGACTTCAGAACCATTTGCTTGCAGTATGTGTAGTTGCAGAACATAATCAACAATTTATTTTTGGAAGTACGGATGAAAGAAACTGAAAAAAAAGTTCCTACATGATGTAGAGTTTCCTATTTAATGTATTGTACCAAAATCATTATCGATCACGGCCTAACCGTAACGAGAGTTGAGATTCATTATTTAAAATGATCCTTATCAGGTTTAGTTTCGTATAAGCGAAGAATAAAAAAGCTAAAAATATCAATGTGCCAAAGTTTATAATTTTATTACAAAATCATACACAGAGTTACAGTTTATACGCATTACATGCATTGTGCAATTCGTAATACATTTGTACATTATATTAACTAGCTACCTACTCAATTCAATCAATGAATCAAAAAAATTCAATGAAGTCTATTTTAATATAAGTATGTACAGTCGACAGCAGATCAATGGTAACGCTTGCAGTACGATTTCAAGTCTTACGATGCAAATAATAAGAACTATCAAAAGTAAAAAGTGTTACCATTGCGTGCATTAATTACGTGCATGTCACAGCAGGATGATGTTAAATCACTCAGTTAAAAAATGTGACATTTGTGTCAAACAACAGATGTTAAATATACACAGTGAAAATAAATCTGAAATCCTACCGACGAATGAATTGTCTCCATCCCTACTGAAACGCGCGTAAAATATTAGACATATCATTAAAAAAGTCACATTCTAAAATAACGTCCCATTTTCAGTACAATAATAACGTGGCGAGTGTGAAAGTGCCATCTTTTTCTGATTTGTGTTTAGTTTCAACATGTTTACTTGTTTAGCGACATAAAGTCATTTACCTAACTAATATTAAAAAGCGGAACATAACCAAGGACTTATTACTGGCGGTACGAATAAAAGAAACTGAAAAGCAGTCAAAAATATTGTTTTGCAATTTAAATTCACAATCATTTATTCTTTATCATAGGTAAAATAAGGTGACATGAATGAGGCGTTTTAAAAATGACAACTGTCAAGATTTTTTTATGTACAATAGATGGCGTTAGCTATAGCTAACGTCAAATCCTTTTAATGTGTCAAAAAAATGACATATTTTTTTTTAAATTTATTATTGCATGGCCCAATGCCATCGGCCAAAATGTCTTTGAAATTCAATTTACAAATACGTTTTATAACTTACTAGCTTGTGCCCGCGACTTATTCTGCGCAGGATCTATATAAAATATAGCCTATGTGTTAATCTGATTTATAAGCTATATTATTGTGAAGTTTCATTAAAATCCATTCATTAGTTTTTGCGCGAAAGAGCAACAAACATCCATCCATCCATACAAACTTTTTCGTTTATAATATTAGTGGGATAGTGGGATTATATACTACTCCTGCCAAATAATGATCCCTAACTATTGGGAACTTGAGAAGGTCTACAATACTTCACTTTCAAGTTTTTGTTCCATCCTTGTGCTGCCATCTAGTTTTAAAGATGGTTTCTAAAAGTAAACGGCTCGTTACAAATCAACATCACATATGTTTTTGATATTTTCTTGCATATGCGCTATGCGAAACGAAAATCTAAATGATAAATGGATAAAAAAATTCATCACGACTGGGACGAACCAGGGACCTCGCCATTCCGTGGCACGCTCTATTCCAACAGAGCCACCATGATATAGTACCCAGGTCGCGAATTTTGTCTCCATATTCTCGTCTTAGGGACGGCAGCGACATCTATCCATCATTTAAATAATCACATTTTAATATACGTCCCATTTTTAGTACAATGATAGCGCGGCGGCGAGTGTGAGTGTTCTACGTTTCTTTTCCTCACAATCCCATCTTGATTGACGATCAAATAAGCGCTGCACTTTCTTGAATTCTTACTGGAGCACTGCCACCGTATTCCGGACTTCTGATCGCTATGTTTGCAAAACGTGTAGTCACTGAACATTACCAAAGACTTATTACTGGCGGTACGAATGATAGAAACTGAAAATCAATCAAAGACATTATTTTGCGTTGTTCAAAATTCAAATTCAAAATCATTTATTCGTTATCATAGGTAAAATAAGGTAACATGGTACTTATTTAAGATCTCTATGAGTGCCTTTTTGCATACAAAAATAATATCGGACTCTACACAATACAAGTAATTGTTAATAAATAATAATAATAGTGTTTTGTGTCCAAAATAATAATGCCGATACGTCAACATCAGCCGTTATTACCGTTCTCAAAACGATCAAATCATACCATGTCATGATTTCATCGTTTTGATAACCGTTGCCCCACTGATTATTAAGGGCCTTTCATGAGCCAACTAGCGCCGCCAATATTGAAAAAATAATATCTTCCAATTTAATAAATTTTATTAAAAAACCTATTTACAAAATGTTTATTAGGATGAATACTATTTTTCAATATACAATACATGGCATAATTGCGACAAGCTAAGTTGTAGTTCACAAATGTGCTAAAACGGCCTTTTTTCGCAATTATGCGAACTACAACTTATCGAAATTGAATCACGTTATAAATAAGCATTTAAAAAATAGTATCAACAGAGATTGCGGTTGGTCCTTGCCTGCTACGTGGAAGCCCGTACTCAGGGCCGTATCCGATGTTAGGAGTGTGAGTGAATGCGGAGTAGACGCAGTGAGTACATACTGCGTGACGGGACCTAACGTGAGTGGCGGTAACTCCCCGACAAGTGAGATCGATCAACGAATCCAGCTACAGCCATCGAACGCACCGTCGTCGTCGGCGGGACAAGTTATCTCGGAGCGCGCACAGAGGGCGCTCATCCGCAGTGCCCGCAGTGCGCGAAGAAACGTCAACGGCGACGCGGGCGTGGCGCGCTCACCTTGAAAAAGACCGTCGAAATCGGTCGAAACTGTCGGTCTAATTGCCGACTTTAACAATATAAGTGAGTGATATCCGTTTATATATAATAATTTAAAAAATAGTATTTATCGTAATAAACATTTCGTAAATAGCTTTTTACTAAAATTTATTATATTGGAAGATATTATTTTTTTAAGATTGGCGGCGCTAGTTGGCTCATGGAAGGCTCTATTTGTCATAATATTTTTCTTGAGTATGATGTGTCTCTTTACGAAGGGACAAAAAGCGGAGGTTTATTTCAATTGACAGATAATAATCAAAACAATTGTGTATGTGATAATAATGTATTCATCTACAAAACTAAGTACCTACCTATTCACAGCGTTACAGCCTCTATTGCACCAATGCACTATGACGATAAGCAGATTAACAATAAAAGATACTAATTTGATTAGGTATCTTTACGCAATTACTAAGGTTTAAGATTTATCAAGTAAAAATACATCAAGTTACAAAGAAAATTCCAGATGAGGATTTCTACGTTTACAAGCTGATCCTGAGTTAAAACTCCAAGAAATATGTCAAAAAATTTAATTTTTAATAAATAAGGGTTTATTGATAGTCCTGTAAGTTAAGGATATCAGTGAATAAATCCTTCTATAATTGAAAATACAGCTCCTATAGAAATAACATAGTGTAAGTTTTTAAGACTAATTGCCCTGCAGACCTTCCGCTAACCTCTAGACTAAGATCTAGACTGACTAGAACCAATTACCTGAGATCTTTAAATACACTAATTTTTAAATAATTACCTACTTCTATTATTTTCTATACATTCAATATTATGCCTGTTACTGAACTTGTACATTAAATATGAAAAAGTGATATTAAACTTGAAATTGAATGCATTACAATGGTAATACTAATAATATATGGCGTGCGTTATTTAAAACTAACTTAATTATGATAGGTCTAAATTGCTTTCTGCCTTTCTTACATCAAAGTTACAATAAATCGGATATATGAAATTTTAATTTAATTTCCATTTCATTTCATGATGTTGGTGTTCATCTCGTTCCAGTATGTTGTTTCATATAAAGAATACTGAACTACTCGATTTGAGGCGGCGCATATCCCGTTACGGTGGGTTACGTCTGCTACAACCTATCTGATCAATTTATTACTATGTCAAACTCAAAACTAATACAATAAATTACTTTGAAAAAGTTATCCATTGAACCTTCGTCAATTAACCCATCCCTTGTCATATCCGGAGCATAGGTATAACGCTCGCGATGTTGCCGTGATGTGCGACTATAGTCTCGTATCCACTAGGCAACAATTGACGTGCAACATGTGACGCTCAACTAGATCAGCAACGTTGTACAACAACGCGCGATGTTGCCAGCTGGCGCACAATATGACCAACAATGGACCAACAGTCGAAGACAGAGATACAGGGAGCCGCAATAAGGTTTAGATTTTCTCAAAAACTACTGGAGCGAATTTAATATTTATTTTACAGTTAGCTACGTAGTTTTAATTTTTATCTATCAAACAGTGAAATAATTTTTGCAATAGGCCAAGTAGTTTTTGAGAAAATCTGAACCTTAAATCTCTCCTGTACACCTTTCTCTATCTTCCACCGTACCAATACCAATGGTACTACCTCAAGTTTCTTGTTGCCGTTCTAGGGATGCCCGATTTTTTTTATTTGAATCGATCTTATGGATCGTATCGTAACTCATTGAATCGATTCACGATCTAGATCGTATGGGTTTGAATCGTTTTCTCAAAGATAGAATCGTATCGTTTTATACCAAAAAATGTATCGAAATATGGGGTAAATGAATTTTTAAAGATCAACATGATGAGCAACATATTATGCGACATGTCGCGCGTCAAATGTTGCATGGTGGATACGAGGCTTATGGTCAACCTTTGCACCAAGTACGACCAGGAGCGAGATACTTTTTGTCCCTATGCCTCTGTGTATCCTAGCCTTTGTTTCTTGAATCTGTTATCAATGTAATAAATCATATTAATTTATTGATAATATTGATGTAACCAAGTGTTCCATAGAGTACTTAAGGTCT
This sequence comes from Tachystola acroxantha, assembly GCA_963506565.1. NCBI lineage: Eukaryota > Metazoa > Arthropoda > Insecta > Lepidoptera > Oecophoridae > Tachystola > Tachystola acroxantha. The sequence goes on from OY735879.1 coordinate 11,317,014, forward strand.
AATAAATGAGTATTATGAGTCACAATCCCAAATCATTAATTTATTTTAATATACTTTCCATTTTCAGTAAAATGGTAGCGCGGCGGCGGGTGCGAATGGTCTCCGTTTTTCTTTATAACATGCCCATTTTCGTTGACAACCAAAAAAGCGTGGCACTTCTTGGAAAATGTATTGGAGCATCTGTATCGTATCCCTGTCCTTTGAACGCTGTGTTTGCAGAACGTGTAATCGCAAAACATAACCAATAACCTTTCAGTGGCGGTACGGATGTAAGTCACTACAAATAAAACACACACATGAGTTTACGATTTCGATAGTGTCTGATGGCTTAAAGCATAATAGTGGCACTTCACTTGGCTATTCTTATTTGCGTATGTCATAATTGCCATGTGTGGTTGGTATGCTTGACACAATATTCGTCTTACAGTCGTCAAGTATTTGACAAATACGACAAACATCCAATAGCGAATACGAATAGCCAAGTGAAGTGGGAGCATAAGGTTTGTGAACCAATCAGGCAAAAAGTTTGCGGCCAATTTGCAGCCCAAATTCGCCTTATTTCACACGTCGCGTTCGCCAAAGAACTACACTGAGCGGCACGCACTATTCACCTTACCGACAGTCAGTCGCAAACGATTTGATTTGTGTCCACAGCTTTATGAACGGTTACACCAATACATAAATAAATATTATAGTCTTTGGAGAATAATTATCTATGTAACGTAGTTAGTTCAGTATAGACGAAGGATCGATGCTGGGGCATTTTCAAATTGACAATAAATGATCAATTATGTGTATCTGATAAAATATTTATTTACAAAACCATATATAGTTTTACTCTTTACAAGTATCTTTTGCTCGAATGATCTTTACTATGACGCTGTCAATCATTCTATATTTCTAGAAGTTTAAGGTCGTCCATTAAGGGCCTTCAATGTGCCAACTAGCGCCGCCAATTTAAAAAAAATAATATCTTACAAATTATTCAAAAAGCTATGTAGGTACACAATCTTTATTAGGATAAACACTATTTTTGAATATACAATACATGGCATAATTGCGACAAGCAAAGTTGTAGTTCTCAAATGTGCCAAAAACGGCCGTTTCTCGCAATTATACGAACTACTGCATAGGTGTGCTGTTTGTCTGTCAAATAAACGATTATTCTATTCTACGACTTACCGACATTCAATCACGTTATAAATAAGCATTTAAAAAATAGTATTTATCGTAATAAACATAATGTACATAGCTTTTTTAATAAAATTGATTAAATTGGAAGATATTATTTTTCAAAGATCGGCGGCGCTAGTTGGCTCATGGAAGGCCCTTAATTAAACAAACCTTTGATCGTTCCCGGTGCAAACGTGCTCATAATACCAGTGGCGTTACCGCGGTGTATGACTGTCCACCTTTACAAGTTTGCATCAGAAACGATTCAGAACGAGGTCCTTCAGTCGCCGCTCAAAGCCCCGCAAGAATTCCCTGGCCTTCGTTCCCTAAGGGTCAGCCGTCGAAGGGCACAAATGTGTAAACCCAATACGTCACCTAATTTATATTTTAATATAAATCACATTTTCAGAACAATGATAGCGTGTCGGCGGCGGGTGTGAATGTGCTTCGCTTTTTTTCTTGACCAACCCCTGTCTTCGTCTATAGCGCTCATCGTTGACGGAATTTGTCCCTTACAAAAGACATTGCCACATTTCAATGGAGCTTTGCCCCACCTACAAAACTACGTGACCATTTAAGCTGTACCTATAATTTTGTTGGGGACTTATTACAGGTTTCATATTGCATAATCATAATCAGTATCATTTTCTACTACTCTCGCAACTCCTATAGTAGAATAACAAAAACAATGAATAAATCGCTTCGACCTCTTACTATTTTCTGAATTCTTAATTAAGCTGTTTTTTTCGACTCGCAACTTGTACAAAACTTTATTGTAAACCAATAATTTTAATAAAAAACGGAGATACTTTTACATTTATTCGTTATCTTGTACAACTTGCGGTTGATGGTGGGTCAGAATCTGGCAATGTCATTTGTACCGATATCATGTCTATGGGCTAAGTGGTATGTGTGTGTGTATGTAACTTGATATTTTAAGATAATTTAATATACGGGCTAAGTGGTATGTGTGTCTATGTAACTTGATATTTTAAGATAATTTAATATACGTCCCATCTCCAGTATAATGATAGCGCGGCGGAGTATGTGTATGTACTGCCCTTTTTTTCTTGACAAAACCATCTTCGCTGACGACCAAATAAGCCCTGCACTTCTTGGAACCTGTACTGGAACACTTCCACCTAGTTCCTAGCCGTTGGACGCTATGTTTACAGTACGTGTAACCGCAAAACATAACCAGAGACTCTTTATTAGAGGTACGGATGTAAGTGACTGAAAATAAAGACAATTACATTATTTTGCGATTTTAATAGTACTATAATAGTAGTCACGGTGTTCAAAAGCCATGATAGATGGTACGGTCGAAGACAGAGAAAGATGTACAGTAGAGTTATTAAGGATGAGATTGTCTTAAAAACTACTTGACCTATTGCAATAATTATTTCATTATTAGAAAGATTAAAGTTAAAACTATGTACTGCAAAATAATTATTAAAATCGGTCCAGTGGTTCTTTAGAAAATCTCAACTTTATACTTATCTCTATCTTCGTGTGTAACTAAATATGTTAAAAATAATATATATAAAACAAACAATTTTAGGAACTAAGATTATTTAGACCATCAAAAAAACACTTCCTGTATATTTAATAAGTTTATATATCTAGTACATATTTCAGTACATGCATTGTGTATCTATCTACCTTTCAATAAATTAAGATAATTTAACATACATCCCATTTTCAGCACAATGATAGCGCGGCGGCTCGTGCGTATGTGCTACGCTTTTTTTCTTTAAAACCCCATCATCACTGATGACTAAATAAGCCTTGCACTTGTAGGTATCTCTACCGGAACACTTCCACCTTATTCCAGACCTTTGAATGACATGTTTACAGTACGTGTAACCGCAAAACATAACCAAAGATTTACTATGGGAGGTACGGATGAAAGTGACTGAAAAAAGACAACACATGATTTTGCTTTTTTAATAGTAGGTACTTGGCATGATATCTAATCAGGTTCTAACATGTGTTGCGATGACATATTTTAATTTATTGAAATGTTTGCTTGACCAAAGAGGACCTTTTTCCAATTGACAGTCAATAATAAAATAGGTATTCGATTAATTAACACAAAGGCGTGCAAACGAGCGGACATAAACAATTCTTTTTGCAAAATGGGGGTACCTGCAAACATCAACAACATATTTCAACACTCGCCGACTTCAGTCTACCCGTGACCAAGGCTGCAATGCTGTCGAAATATCGAGACATCAAAAATAAATGTTTAACACGGTAATTCCCGTTTTATCTCATTAATAATGAATACAAAGTGTAAGTTTAAAAAATGATGTACATTTCAATTTTGTATTCGAAGACCAGTGGGTCTGCTTGGTGGGTCCCTGAAGACGAATCGTGTAATTTCTCATACGTCCCGTTTTCAGTACAACGATAGCACGGCGGCTGGTGTGTATGTGCTACGCTTATGTCTATTGGGTAAGTGGTCTGTGTTTACATCTAAGAGTTTTTTTGTAGTCTTAATTGTAGTCGACAATTCGTCCCATAGTAAATGTATGGAAGCCGTAAAAGTACAAATTATGAAGACATGGCGGATTTCTAGTTGTTTATTTAATGCAACTCTTGATGGTTTTAACCAACAAATGACATTGCCACATTTCAATGGAGTTTTGCCCCACTTACAAAACTACGTGACCATTTAGGTAGTACCTATCATTTTCTACTACTCTCGCAACTCTTATAGAAGAATAACAAGAACAATGAATAATTCGCTTAGATTTCTTACTATTTTCTGAATTCTTGCTGTTTTTCTCGACTCGCTAGATGTTTAGACTTTGTTTTAAACCAATAATTTTAATAAAAAATGGAGATATTTTTACATTTATTCGTTATCTTGTACATCTTGCGGTTGATGGTGGGGCAGAATCTGGCATTGTCATTTTATATCATTTTTTTTTAAATACATCTTAAAGTGGCAAAATTATTGACTGGACACATTTATAGTTTCCATTCTATATGTATACCGATCGTCGTTACGAATCGTATGTACGGATAATAGCAGATCAATGGCAACACTTGCACTACAATTTTAAATCTTACGACGCAGATAATAAGAACGGTCCAAAGTGTTACACTTGATCTAATGTCAACGTATGATACATTTAGGACTGATACACTCTCTGCCTCGTTGCTACAAAAGCTACACAAATGGCGATAAGTTTTATAATTATTAATAAACTATGTTTTATATTTATGTCTAAGTAATGTGGTATCATCTAGTAGATAGGTGGATACATAACGCACGAGCTAAGGCTTTGCATGCGCAGATTTTCAGTTTTTCTATGAAGGCACTAAGTACTAAAATTAAAAAAAATATATATAGCAATCTTGGGGTGTCTATTTAGGGACTGATGAATACCGATACACTTCGCTTGATAGAAAAAAAATCGCAAACTAACCCTTTCCATGTCTATTAAAATGAAAATTATGTCTAAACCGAAATGTTATTTACACAAACTTGAGTTTGACAGCTGGCAGCCCCTTAAATATAAACGCGCGTGTGTCCCTGGCTATCATAGTCAAATAGTTTAATTCGAGCAAAATACAGTATTTCAAATAAAATATCACTTATTCACCACATTACCTAGACATAAATGTACTATATTCCAATAAATTAGGGTAATTTAACATACGTCCCGTTTTCAGTACAACGATAGCGCGGCGGCTCGTGTGTATGTGCTACGTTTTTTTTCTTTAAAACACCATCTTCACTGACGACTAAAAAAGCCTTGCACTTGTTGGAATCTTTACCGGAACACTTCCACCTTATTCCTGAACTATGAACGCTATGTTTACAGTACGTGTAACCGCAAAACATAACCAAAGACTTATTACTTTTGGTACGGATGAAAGTAACTGAAAATAAAGGCAATAATTTAAATATATGAAGACTCTGCGATTTTGATAGTAATTGGCGATCGATAGCATATCTGCTTAACTCGTCTGTCTTTGTAAACATAGCTTATATTGAAGAGAAATAAAACCAAAATATTTTATTACATAATATACTACCTATTAATAAACCATATTCGACTGAACCCTGAGCTCACTAGCGCCGCCAATTATAATAGCGCCGAAAATAAAAATTAATATCTAGCAATATAATCAATTTTATAAAAAAGGTATGAAGCAAATCTTTATTAGGTTTTTTTTAATATCCAATACGTATCATAATTGTGACAAGCTAAGTTTCTCAAATATGCCAAAAACGGTCGTTTTTCGCAATTAGGTAGGTATGCGAACTAAAACTTACCGAAATTGAATTACTTTGAAATAAGCATTTAAGAAATAGTAATAAATATCGTAATAAAGATTCATAGCTTTTCTAATATTATTAATTACCAAGGAGTAGAATTGGAAGAATTTTTTTTTAAGATTGACGGGGCTAGTTAGCTCAGGTTCTTTAAATTTAAACGAAAATAGTCACTGAGGTGACTGTACGGTGGAACACAGAGAAAGGTGTACAGGAGAGTTTTTAAGGTTGAGAATTACTCAAAAACTACTAGACATATTGCCTAATTTTTTTCACTGTTTGATAGATAAAAGTTAAAACTATGTAACTGTAAAAGAATTATTAAATTCGGTCCAGTAGTTTTTGCGAAAATGTCAACCTTATTGAGGCACCCTGTATACTTATCTCTGTCTTCGACTGTACACTGGTTTTCAACACATCTCTTGCTGTGTTACATGTATACGCATCTTTATAAGTTTACAATCTACATCTTTAAGAGCCTTCCTGCCGGCAGACGCCGTGAATATGCGACGGCACGGGCGGCGCCATGGCGTTGTACCTACGTCTGCCCGTACTTGATATTTTAAGTTATTTTAATATAAGTCCCATTTACACTACAATGATAGCGCGGCGGAATATGGGAATGTACTGCCCTTTTTTTCTTGACAGAACCATCTTAGCTGACGATCAAATAAGCGTTGCACTTCTTGGAATCTCTACTGGAGCACTTCCACCGTGTCCCTGAGTTTAGAACCACATGTTTGCAGTACGTATAGTTGCCAAACATAACCAAAGACTTATTAGTGGCGGTACGGATGAAAGTGACTGAAAATAAATCAATTTCTGATTTTATGTTCTTGAATGATCTAAAGTATAATCTTTACACCAATATCGACGAGGTACTAACATGTGTTGCGTGCAATAATACCCTAGTTTAGAGAACGATTCCTCTCTAAGGTCGAGATTCGAGACGACTTGACGTTTACTAAGCATCGGCCTTTGGAGATAAAGTCCCTTTGAAGCTTGGCCTCAAAATTCTCTCTATATCTCGATCTTACAGTCATTATATGAGGATCGTATTTAGGACTCTTTAATCATAGGTGACGGGGCATTGTAGTTTCACCACCTCTCATTCCGAGACTTTTGCGGCTGGCTTCGGACTGAATTTAGTCAACTAATTGGCTGACGTCACGGCACACAAGGTGGTACAAGACTCTTTCTAGTTGTTCAATTGCTAATTGCTCATTGCGTCTTTTTATAGTCAGGGTAAAAAATACGCAAATAAGTGCCTTCCATACGTCCGGTTGCTATAGTCGGCGTCAGGTATCCGGAGGCGAGGTGTATGGTATTATATCCGGTGCGTATGGAAGTTATCACTGAATTTCATACACTTTGCTGCCGGTTATCCGGCACCGACTACCCGGCAACCGGTACGTATGAAAAAGCACTAATATTCGGGGCTACCAAAAATAAATCGACTTCTCATTTGTCATTATTACAAGATATCGGATGAGCGTCATTGTTTGCAAAAATATGGACATGCCTTGAAAATAAAATACCTAGTTGTCAGTTTTATAAGATTAATTATTAAAATTGTCAATATCTACGCTCTTAGCTTTATTTATAAGTTGCTGACTACTACGCAGCATTTTGTCACATTTAATTTATTCATCTCGCTTTTCTTTTCTCGACAGATATTAGTCCAATTTCGAAATAACTTATGCATGAATCAACATCCGACAGGTTATGCAATAACAATTCAATCTTCCATTGCCAGTCGGCTTAAGGGTTCTTCTTTGTCAACAGGATATATCCCAGTCTTCTTAAACCCTGCAATCAAGTTCTTCTTCGTTTCAGTCAATGAGTCCAGAGCCTTTTTCAGCATACTAGGAAATTGGTCGTTTTGTGTTTTTGGCAGTCCAGATTGGCTGTTTTTCCAGTCCAACAGAATTTGTCGCCACTTAAATTTTAGTGGTCCGAAATAAGCCACATCCAGTGGTTGAAGTATGTGTGTTGCATTCGGAGGCAAACAAAGGAAGCGAATGTTATGCTTCTCACACTCCGACAGGACTCTTGGGCTGATGTGCGACGAGAGGTAATCACCAATGACCACTTTTTGTCCCTTTCTTTTCTTCAGAATGGGAATGAGATGGTTGAGAAACCAGTCTTCAAAGGCAACTGTGTCTATCCATCCACTTTTAGTGCTGTTGTACCGAGCATTGTTAGGCCCATCCATGGTCCAAGTTGACCGGAGATGTTTGGATTTGTAAATGATATAAGGCGGAACCTCTTGTCCAGCTGCATTGCCACAGAACATCACCGTGAAGCTGACTTGGGATGCATTAACCATGCCTTCAGGGTACTTTATCCTTCGCCTGCATAAAACCTTCTCCCTTTCAGGGTCGTCACTAAGGTTGATCTCGTCATAATTGTAGATATTTTCAGCAAGTATGTTCTCCAACTCGCTACTAATATTTTCAATGAACTCCGTTATTACGTCTTCTGAAACTTGAGCTCGTGCTATTTTTAAGTTATTTGCTATAAGTCGAGATACGATTATACGTCGCACGAGGAAATAATTCAACCAATCTTTGCCAGGAATATTGTTCTTAAATTGAGGTATCTTTCTACTCTGTGCCAAGAGATAGTCTTTGACAAACATTCTCACATCAGCTTGTGTCAGAGGAAAACCAAATTCTGAGAGTGTAGTTAAATGAGCCACAAACTTATTCTCTTCACTGTCTGAAAATATTCTTTGTCGGCCTGGTTTGTTAGAATACCTGTTTTTCAATTTATTCTTTAATGTGCTGTGAGGAATTTTGTACCTTCTTGAAGCTGCCCTTTGAGACAATCGTTTTGTTCTGACAGCATTCAAACATTCTTCTAATTCTGCTTCGGTATAATCAATATACCGACGTCTGCCGGGCTTTCGCCGATAGCTTGAGGGCAACAAAAAGGCTGAAACGCAATTGCATATGATTATTATCTAACTACACAAATATACACTATAGGTTAACTTTGACCCGAAGTTACCAGAATTCCTTCGGCGTTTGAGAGCAATCTGTAGGTTTGTCGGTCGGACGGACAACAAAGTGATCCTATAAGGGTTCCTTTTTTCCTTTTGAGGTACGGAACCCTAAAATGAGCTCATCAACCATCAACAGAGGAATGAATGACAGACGAGTTTCCCGATTTGAGGTAAGTATACCACCTTGTGAGTCGTGACGGGAAGTAGGCGTGGTTAAATTGAAAATATATTTTACAAGAAAAGTTTTGTGTTTTATTATTATGACAAATAAAATTATAATTACTTAATTTAAGTTCAATTCTCGTTCATGTAGCCACGTCATGCAGCGTGAGGAGAGAGGTGGATAATCTAACCTCGGCGCCAGGCAGGTGCGCAAATATGCTCAAATTCGATGTTCATTGACGATTTTTTATGACGTCGTCGACACTATACAACGTTTTCAATGGTAGTCAAAACTTTGCATGCTCTGCTCACATGTCTGGCGCCGGCTTAAGCTGGGATCCCACAGCCCGCCTTTTCACAGGCCAGACCGCGCCAGGCCCGGCCGAACGGGCCGTGGGAAGAGTGCATCCGATGTGGCCCGTTGGCGCCCGTCCGATCCGCCGGAAGTCTTTAAGTTCAAAGTGGCGGCGAGCGAGGCGCGGCGCGACGGCGCCTGCCGCCTGGCCTGGCCTGTGAAATTTCGTACCGTGGGATCCCAGCTTTAAAAGTACCTACTACATACAACATCATTTATACCCAATCGTACTGTATAAAACAGAGAAAGGTATAGAGTATCATTAAGGTTGCGATTATCAGAATAACTACTTGACTGATTGTTAAAAAATTTAATTAGTAGATAGCATGTAACATGTTTACTCGTATGTAAAAGAATTTAAAAAATCGTTCAAGGTTTTTCAATTAAATATCAACCTTAACGACTTTCCTACACACCTGTCTTTGTGTTAGTCTAGGGTTGGTCCTGTTTGGCATAATATTAGTTCAACTTGTAGGACATAGTGAACCAAAATATTCCCGTTTGTACTACTGCCCAATTAGTTGTAGGGCAGTTGGTCCCGTAGCAGTGATTTCTCTTTACGTTGATTTCCCGTTGCGGCGACTCCCCGATGCAGTGAATTTCATTGTGATTAGCGGCCCATTACCGCCATTGATACCGCGGCGGGTGTGTGTGGTTTATGTTCTTTTTCGTCACAACCCCATCTTCACAGACAAACAAATAAGCTTTGCATTTTTTGGAAATTGAACTGGAACACTGCCAACGTGACCCTGATTTCTGAACCTGCTTTTTGCAGAATGTGTAGTTATCTAACATTATCAGTGATGTATTGGAGGCAGTTCGGATGAATTGGACTGAAATACAGAAACATTTTTAAAACATCACAAATTATTTTATGCGTTTTATGCCTTGCTCAGAGAACAAATTTAAATTTTTTTATTATTTAAATTTTAAAACATAACATGCTTTTAAGTTAAAACAACCTATTCGAAATGAATGAATAAATGAGAAAAAAATACCTAGTTATGTAGTTTGTAAATGATAGTTTAATACTTACTATAGTTATTTTACTACACAAAAGTCTATTGATATTCAAACAATGTATGTTGCAAAGTGATAGTTTCTATCACAATAATCCTAAAAACCTTGTTCATGTTAATTTCGTATGATTCGTAATTTAAATTAAATTTTATTTAAAATTTTATAATTTTTTATTTAAACCTAAAATAGTGGCATGTCTAGCTAGTTTATTCAAATCCCGAGTTAAAGTAAAAGACAGCACTATGTTTTATAACTGGTTACGCATATATACGCCACTAGTGATACGTGCACATATTCTAAAAGAATTAGTACTTCATATAAGTCCCATTTGCAGTACAATGATACCGTGGCGGCGGATGAGTGTGGGTTACGCTTTTTTTCACCACAAACCCATCTTCATTGAGAGTCAATTCAGCTTTGCACTTTTGTGAAAGTAAACTGGAACATTGCCACCGTGACCCCGACTTGCTCTTTTTGCAGAAAGTGTAGTTATTGAACATTATCAGTTGTATATTGGAGACAGTTCGGATGAACTTGACTGAAATATAAAAACAACCTAAAACATAGTGTTTTTAAAAGTTATATACCTACCTATCTATAAAGGTTGAATAGGTCCGGAGAGGTGGCAACTCATCCTCCAAAAATCTCACCTATGGGTGAGATGCCACCTTTCAAAAACGTTAGTGGTCGTTTCACCCAACACTTGGGTGAGTTGACTATTTTCAAAAATAATAGAAATTACAAAAAGTATATAATGGTTTGATGATATTTACTAGCTATAGTTATTTTATTAAACAAAAGTTTTTTTAATTAAGGTCTTTGTGTGAAAAAATATCCCATGATCACTCTCTCATCGCCGGGGGTAGGACAACTGCCTAATATGTGAGTTTAAGCGGAAACATCTTTATATGCAGAGCGGGGACTGATGTTTAACCTTAAATATTGATATCCTACCTATTCGAAAGGATACTTTAAACTACAAAAAAAATACAGGTAAGTAAGTAGTTTTGTAGTCGTTTAATAGAGCGTAGGTTAGTAGTTACAGATATAGGTAGTTATTATACTGCACAAAAGTTTATTCATACATTACACAATACAACTTAGGATTAAGACTAAAGTGGTATTTATCTAATACCTCCTAGCCTAGCTATAAAGGTTGAATAGGTCCGGAGAGGTGGCAACTCACCCTCCAAAAATCTCACCTATGGGTGAGATGCCACCTTTCAAAAACGTTAGTGGTCGTTTCACCCAACAATTGGGTGCGTTGACTATTTTCAAAAAGTGAGGTAGTCAACTCACCCTGCTCCGAAAGTTACGTTTATGGAGATATCAAATTGATTTAATGTCCACATCTATACCAATTTTAACTGTCTAAAATGACAAGAACTGAAGCCCGACCGACTTCATGACACAAACATGTAGAGGGACTCAATAACTCCAGCTTCTGAGAAGACCGGCAACTTTAAATGAATAGTTTCAAAATTATAGGCAAATTAAAAACGCGCGAGTCATTTTGACCCAGCCCCCGTGACGCCGGGTTAAATGACAAGAACTGACAAAAATGACAAGAATGAGCCCACCTTGTCGAACACCACACTCTAGACTATAATCGCTAGATTGTGTCACATTTTAAAAACGCACATAACAAAATTACATTCCCATCAGGTGAAATTCTATAATAATTAGCACTTAATATACGTCCCATTTTTAGAACAAAGATACCGAGGCGGCGGATGAGTGTGGGTTACGTTTTGTTTCACCACAACCCCATCTTCACGAACAAACAAAAAGGCTTTGCACCTTTGTGAAATTAAACTGGAACACTGCCATCGTGTGCCTGACTTGTGAACATCCTTTTTGCAAAATGTGTATCCATTGAACATTATCAATTGTTTATTGGAGAAAGTTCGGATGAATTTGACTGAAATATAAAAACAATTTTACACATACTAGGGCTTATAATAGTTGATATATAAGTACCTTCGTATAAGAATAATTTAAATTATAAAAAAGTACTTAAGTGAGTAGCTTAAGAGCGTAGGTATTATTAATACCTATAGTTATTTTACTATGCTCAAGTTTATTCATTGTTACACTTAGCATTTTCAAAGAAATGGTATGGCCAGCTAACTTACTACATATTTAAAAAAAAATAGTATAACAATTAGCACTTAAAATACGTCCCATTTTTAGAACAATGATACCGTGGCGGCGGATGAGTGTGGGTTACGCTTTTTTTCACCACACACCCATCTTCATTGATAGTCAATTCACCTTTGCACTTTTGTGAAAGTAAACTGGAACATTGCCACCGTGACCCTGCCTTGCCCTTTTTGCAGAAAGTGTAGTTATTGAACATTATCAGTTCTTTATTGGAGATAGTTCGGATGAATTTGACTGAAATATAAAAACAATTTAAAACATAGTGCTTTTCAAAGTGGATATTCTTACTTAGGTACCTACCCAAAAGAATAATTGTAATTACAAAAAAGTTTTGTAGTGGGTACTAGATAATATATTTATTTTACTACACAAAAGTTAATATATTGCACTTAACTAAAACTATTATAGTATGCCTAGCTAGCTTACCCTATATTCTAAACTAAAACAATTAGTACTTAAAATACATTCCATTTTCAGAACAACGATACCGAGGCGGCGGATGAGTGTGGGCTACGCTTTTTTTCGCCACAAACCCGTCTTCACGAACAATCAAATAGGCTTTGCACTTTTTTGAAAGTAAACTGGAACACTGCCACCGTGATCCTGACTTGTTAAGATCCTTTTTGCAGAAAGTGTAGTTATTGAACATTATCAGTATTTTATCGTAGACAGTTCGGATAAACTGGACTGAAATATAGAAACAAATTTAAAAAGTGACTCGGAGAGAAATTTATATTACAAAATAGATGAGTTACAAAGGCTTAATTTAGTACAACTAACAGCAGATCAAGTATAACACTTTGGACCGTTCTTATTATCTGCGTCTTAGAAGTTAAATCGTATTGCAAGTGCTACCATTGATTTGCTGTTGTCCGTACTACAGTTATTTAATTTATTACACAAATACGTATTCGAATAAGAACTAAAGTGAGTATAATCACTCTTAGCCTGATAGGTATTAGGTCTAAACGCAACTGTCACTGTCGCTCACAATTCTACTCGTAGGTAGGTTAGGTTAGTTTAGTAGTTAGTTTACATTAGGTAAAAATATTGTCTAAAATAATTCAAATATCGGAAATAAAATATTAAAAAATACCTCAAACTTAACACAGTGAATTGCCAAAATATATTTTAAACCGATTAGAGTAGTAAGTAAGCGTAACTTGCATCCGAAATAATACGAGTAGGTATAGGTATATTATTTTAATCGATCAGTGTAAATGCACAGACTAACAATAAGGGGTTCAATTACAGAATAACTCTGTGGTGATAGGCAAGGAAAACTATTTGGAAAATAACTGTTATAAAATAATTCCCACTTGCAGTACAATGATACCGAGGCGGCGGATGAGTGTGGGTTACGTATTGTTTCGCCACATACCCATTTGTCATTTTTGTCAGTTCTTGATGGTTTTTGTAAGTTTTGGACAGCTCTTGTCATTTTTGACTGTTTTTGTAATTTTTGACTATTCTTGTCATTTTTGACAGTTAAAGATGGTATAGATGTGGTCAATAAATCAATTTTGTATCTCCATAAACGTAACCTTTGGAACGGGGTGAGTTGAATACTAACAATTTTGAATTTCCAAAAATCTCACCCATAGGTGAGATTTTTGGAGGGTGAGTTGCCACCCTAGCCTCTTCACGAATAATCAAATAGGCTTTGCACTTTTTGGAAACTAAACTGGACTGCATCGTGTTCCGGACATATGAATGTCTCTTTTGCAGATTGTGTAGTGTTTGAACATTATCAGTGTTTTATCGGAGGACGTTCGTATGATTTAGACTGTAATATATAAACATTTTAACATGACTTTAAACAATGGATAGGATATGTATTCGAAGAGATAATTACCAAATATTCTAGTAGTTAAAAAAATCCACGCGTTTTGTATCTACATACTTTAATTTTCGTCACGACCGGGATTCGAACGACCTCACCATTCCGATCTATTCCAACAGAGCTACCGTGACTCGTACTCACGTCGGCGTATTCTTTCTCCATCTTACTTTGGTATGTCTATGCTTACTTGTTTGCTAATATCTTAACCTGAAATACTTTCCATTTTCAGTACAATGATACCGCGGAGGAGGATGTGTATGCGATACGCTTTTTCTCAAAACAAACCCATCTTCACTGACGATCAAATAAGCGTTGCACTTTTTCGAAACTAAACTGGAGCACTGCCACCGAATCCCATTCTTAAGAGCCTTATTCTTACTGTATGTGAAGTCATCGAACATTACCAGTGAGTTATTGGAAACTGTTTCAATAAATTGGACTGAAATATAAAAAAAACACCATGCTTTTTCATGACTGATTTTATAAATACCAAAAACATTTAATTAGGTACTCAAAACTACAGGAACAACTGCACCAACGACGAGCCAAAGTTACCCAGTGTTACATCACCAAAATGTAGTGCATTTTTTTGGGATTTAACACGATGTTAGGTACTTATGGAGTTATTTTAAGAAATAAGTTGCCCGACCGCCGGCGATGAGCGAGTAAAGCTATCAACTATAAAACGCTCGTTAAGCAGCGGCGAGCAGCGAGTATAGTTTTGTAGCTAGACTATCAGCGAGTGTCGCTGAGCGACGGGCGATTACTCGCTTCGCTCGCCATTGTAGCTCAGCTAGTGGGCGAGTGTCGCCGAGCGATGGGATGTACTCACTCGCCGAGCGAGTACTGCCCCCTTACATTTAACTCTTATAGCAGTATTACTTTCATAATACTTTGTTACTTCGTACAATGTCGACCTTAATAAGCTTACTTTAAAGTCGTCATTGTACGAAGTAACAAAGTATTATGAAAGTAATACTGCTATAAGAGTTAAATGTAAGGGGGCTGGCCGGCGCGGCGGCGATGTGAACAGTCGGCGATGAACTATTAATATATGCTCTATATCTCTTTGTTTACACGGAATGTACTATTTTTTGTTTTTACTCGCTTACTCGCCGACGGTGGGACAACTGCCTTAGACGATGTGTAAGTAACTCGTGCAAGACAGAAACGTGGCCTTATGGATGCTTTAGTTTAAAAAAAAATGTTTCATTTGCAGCGCATTGCATTTATAGTCTTTTAAATATAAGAGTAGATCGCTTAATATATTCTTATGTACTTTCCGCCTGAACAATGATATCGAGGAGGTGCATGTGTATGCGCTAGACTTTTCTTCAACACAAAACCATCTTCAGAGACGATCAAATAAGCGTTGCACTTTTTCGACGATAAACAGGAGCATTGCCACCTTATTCCACGCTTAAGAGCCTTTTGTCTACTGTATGTGTAGCCATCGAACAATATTAGCGATGTATTGGTAACTGTTTGAATATATTTGACTGAAATAAGGAATAAAATTAAAAGTTTCATGTCAAAAAACTTATCAAATATAGCTTCAATTTGTGTACTGCATGCCGATATTCAAATAGCTTTTGTTTAGTATATAAGTTTCTATGTATGTGGTCATATTATGTTGCAATGCCTTGTTAGGGGTCATGTTTGAGTACTGGGGGGTGAGCAGCGACTTCAATGGTTTTCGTTATCATTTTCATTTTGACACTTGGACGATTTACATTGTTGCGTTTCGCTGTCGTTTGTTAAAACTTGCAAAAATATAGCAGCAATGAATAGCGTCCATGTATCAAATTGAAAGCGATTACGATAGAAGTCGCGATCATCCCACTGGTATTTCATATAAAATATACTAATAACCATACGATGCAATAAAAGATTACAAATAAATAAATTAGTTTATTTCATTACCGTCAGAATGGCGCGGACGAGCTCCCAGGTCCTCGAGGCCTATCCTGGACTGATGTACCGCTTAAGCTTGAATTAGTGACGGAGTCTCATAATTTGTGACGCGATAGTTTAAAAGTTATAAGCCTTTGAAGGGGGCCGCGCCAAGCTGACGCTTGAAAATATGACTGATCAAAATCAAATTAATGAACACATATGGAACAAATTTGATTGATAAAACAGGATGTGACGCTGAAATGATGAGCATGTACCCAATTTTCATGTTTCAAACATAAACGGGTAAAAAGATATAAGCCTTCATAGGGGGCCGCGCAGAATCTCGCACCACCCCCCCTGGATCTCGAGAACCAGACAAGCTACACAATCGCGGATTGTATGAGGACATAATGCCGCAGAATGCTGAATTCGTGACGGAAGAACCGACATTTAAACCGCAATAGTTCAAAAGTTATAACCATAAGAACTTTTCGGACCGTCAGGATGGCGCGGCCCCTTACAAACGCTAATAACTCGGTAAATATCTCATCACGGACGACATGACTACCATCAATATTTCGGCATTCAGCGTCCCTAATTTGTGACGCAAGGTCCGGGGCTCCAAGTTTAATATTTGCAGAGAAAACAAAAAAACAAATTCCTATGGAGGAAGTCGATAGGGTGACAATGTTACTGAGTTTTACCGGAATTATACTAATACTATGTAAAACAGGATGACATAATCGTATATACGTAATTATCAATTAAAAAGTTATTAGCAATACTTAATTTTTTTTGAATTTAATTTACAATTAATGTTACGTTATTATTATGTTTATTATGTGTATGCTGTATATGCTAGGTGGCTTCTACCTTTCGCTTCATATGATTGTAGAAATCGTTATGTCATCATGTTTGACATAGTCTTAGTATAAGTCCGGTAAAACTCAGTAACATTGTCACCCTATCGACTTCCTCCATAGGAATTTGTTTTTTTGTTTTCTCAGCAAATATTAAACTTGGAGCCCCGGACCTTGCGTCACAAATTAGGGACGCTGAATGCCGAAATATTGATGGTAGTCATGTCGTCCGTGATGAGATATTTACCGAGTTATTAGCGTTTGTAAGGGGCCGCGCCATCCTGACGGTCCGAAAAGTTCTTATGGTTATAACTTTTGAACTATTGCGGTTTAAATGTCGGTTCTTCCGTCACGAATTCAGCGTTCTGCGGCATTATGTCCTCATACAATCCGCGATTGTGTAGCTTGTCTGGTTCTCGAGATCCAGGGGGGGTGGTGCGAGATTCTGCGCGGCCCCCTATGAAGGCTTATATCTTTTTACCCGTTTATGTTTGAAACATGAAAATTGGGTACATGCTCATCATTTCCGCGTCACATCCTGTTTTATCAATCAAATTTGTTCCATATGTGTTCATTAATTTGATTTTGATCAGTCATATTTTCAAGCGTCAGCTTGGCGCGGCCCCCTTCAAAGGCTTATAACTTTTAAACTATTGCGTCACAAATTATGAGACTCCGTCACTAATTCAAGCTTAAGCGGTACATCAGTCCAGGATAGGCCTCGAGGACCTGGGAGCTCGTCCGCGCCATTCTGACGGTAATTTTATTTCACATACGTATTAAATAGAAACAAAAATAAATTAATGCTTTAAGTAGGGTAATATTATCATTTCTCGGTCCTTACTGTGATGTCATTATACAAAAGACATTGCCACATTTCAATGGAGCTTTGCCCCACCTACAAAACTACGTGACCATTTAAGCTGTACCTATCATTTTGTTGGGGACTTATTAGGTTTCATATTGCATAATCATAATCAGTATCATTTTCTACTACTCTCGCAACTCCTATAGAAGAATAACAAAAACAATGAATAAATCGCTTCGATTTCTTACTATTTTCTGAATTCTTAATTATGCTGTTTTTTTCGAATCGCAACTTGTACAAAACTTTATTTTAAACCAATAATTTTAATATAAAACGGATATATTTTTACATTTACTCGTTATCTTGTACAACTTGCGATTGATGGTCGGGCAGAATCTGGCATTGTCATTTTGAAGTATATTTCTAGCTTTTGATTATTAAGTGCCTTGCCTACATACAAATAGTATTACAATGTGTATTATTATGGACCTTCCGGTGTACCACGGGGGAAAAATTCTTATCGTGGTCCACCGAGGTGAACAGCCGAGGTGGACCACAGGCAATAACCCGTATGGATGTTGACAAGTATGGAAAATTAATTTATTTCCATTTTACACTTATGCTAAAGTGAAGTAGGAGTGCTTCAGGTTGTCTGAAGAAGAAGTCTGTCTGTTGAAGTCGGTTAAAAACAATGTACTAGCACAGATTCCTCTAATCGGACTCAGAACTTAACATACTTTCCACTAGCAGTACAAAAATATCTCGGAGGCAGATGTGTATGTTTAATATTTTTTTTCAATACGAATCCGTCTTCTTTGATGATCAAATACGCCTTGCATTTCCTAGAATCATTACTGGAGCACTTCCATCGCATCCCTGACTTTAAAACTCTATTTTTGCCGAATGTGTAGTTATTGTACATTACTAGAGGGATGTTCTTTCTTTTGATGAATTTGACTGAAACATGTGCGCAATTTTACTCATATTGTATACGCAAATCGAAGGAAGGGTTCCTAAAATTGTGTTTGTATGTTAACAATTTAAGTAAAATAACATGGCTCCTCTGCTCCTACATTAATGTATACCGAAGCCCAAATCAAGTGTCTTATTTTGTAAACAAAAACTACCCTACTAACATTTTAAGCTGTGCTGTAATTATTGCATAGTTATTTTCACATTATTAGATCGAATCACTTTCACAACGATGAACAGGTTCAATCAATCAGTTCCTTCAGTGTTACACCACAACAGGTAATTAGACGATCATATTTGTTTACAAAATAAGACACTTGATTTGGGCTGTCGTATACGAGTATGTTCATTAGAAATGTACCTACCTAAGCCCATAGTCAAGCAAGCATGCTCAATAGCAAATATCTATCATGATCGTCGAATTAACTTTTTGTGGTGTAACATTGAAAGAGCTGATTTAATGTTATTATTAATAATAATTAATATAGGTATATTGTGAATTTAGGTTTAGATGTTATTGTAATATATACATATATTAGTTAATCTTAGGATTTACAGTCATGGAAAGAGAGAGAGAGAGAAAAATACATTTATTCAGACAGCACACCATGCAACACACAAATTACAAAAAACACATACACTTAAAGCTATAATCTGTAGGTAGTGTGGGTACAGGAGTTGGTAAATGGGGTTAGTCACCAATTCAGCACACGGATCTCATCCCACGTGGGCTGAGATGGTTGGACTGAAAATAAGTCAAATTATTCTTTCATCAACTCATCCCACGAATTATTTTTAAAAATAATATTGAATATCTCGTGGGATGAGATGGTGAAACTCCAAATAAATTGTTTTCTGCTTTCGCTAACTTATCCGACTCGTTTTTTTTTCTCCAAAATAGTACAGTTAAATGAAAATTATTTTTAACTTTTAGGACTTTTTATATATTTTATGGTTAGATAAGGTACCATAGATTCTAATATGGTGTGCATTTTTTGTGCGCATACCACCTAAATATAAAACATTTTCAATTTTCCAGACCTCGTGACTTTACTCTTTTAATCCTTGTCGATCCCGTATTTTAAATTAAAGAAACGAAACTTTAAATGCTAAGATGGCCGTGTAAGATAGGTTAAATAAAATACACGTATATAACATTGACACGGTTTAATTGTTAGAATTGTCAAGGATAAAATATACAAAATAAATACAATAAGAAATTGCATCTCTTTATCTTTACAAAAAGAATCCTGGGTGGTTATGACCATTTGTTTCACGTAATATCTCTGTTCTGTTTTCATTTAATTTTATCACAGCTCCACAAGATGCCATTTGACTACAACGCCACACTGAAGTACCATCTCTATTTTTTCTTTTCATAGTGTATTTAAACCCAGCTCGTAGCATAATTTGGCCACTTCTCTGAGAATTAATAAAAGAAAATGTAGCCCCAGAACTCGATGAAGAACCCGGGATCTGTTCTCGAGATATTATGTCTTTACATGAAACAATAGAAAATGTATTTTATAATAATATAGCCATTTAATACAGGTTGTTCGGTGATGGGACAGATTTATACGTATAAATACTCTAACAAAAACAATCATTTCCCAAAAAAAAAACGAGTGGGATGATTTAGCGAAAGCAGAAAACAATTTATTTTGAGTTTCACCATCTCATCCCACGAGACGAGATATTCAATATTATTTTTAAAAATAATTAGTTGGATGAGTTGACGAAAGAATAAATTGACTTATTTTCAGTTTAACCATCTCAGCCCACGTGGGATGAGATCCGTGGGCTGAATTGGTGACTAACCCGGTAAATGTAAGGATTTATTAAAAAGGGACGATTTTAAGGCTAATAGATATCACTAGAATTTAGTACAGTCGACAGCAGTGCAATGGTAACACTTTTTACTTTTGACAGTTCTTATTATTAGCGTCGTAAGACTTGAAATCGTACTGCAAGTGTTACCATTGATCTGCTGTCGACTGTACCTACTTGCTAGGTTTCACTGCGCCACCAAGACATACACTGACTAGCCCTGTTAGCCATAAACGTGACTTAACGTGATTCCATGGTTTAAAGCTATCTGTAATTGTGAACTTTAAATAAATGAAATAATGATGTCCGTTTCTAACTTTACGTTTTTCAATGAAGTGTGAAAGTGACTAAACAATGTTTAAGGGAAGTTAAACCTGGTTAATGACTAACAACTTGTAATATGCAAAGTGAATAGAAAGTTTTAGTGCAGCCATAGATTGATACATAGCACGGATAACAAAACGGACTAATTTAATTTCACGAAACGGTTTTCAAATTCTGACAATAAATTACATGTACGAACGAACATAATTTTGACCAAAAATAACCCAAATTGAATCGAACGAAACCGTCGTCGAGCGAGTCTGAAGCGAAAAAGAGGCCTGGGCTGCACGTAACTTCGCTTTTACAGGCGCAGCATGACGTCACTCGTTTTTCCGCTAACAATATCAGTAACATAATTTGCCGTATCAATCAAAGCCTAACATACTTCCCACTTTTGTTACGATGATATATCGGAGGCGGATGTGTATGTATAGCATTATCTTTCATTATAAATCCATCTTTATTGACGTGCAAATATGCATAGCATTTCTTAGAATCACTACTGCAGCACTTCCATCGCATTCCCGACCTCACAGCGCCATTTTGGCAGTACGTGTAGTTGTCGTACATTACCAGCGAATTACTCTTGTTTGTTTGGATGAATTTGACTGAAACATGTGCACAATTTTACTCATATATTCAGATCTTAGAAACACTAGGACTTGATCACGTCAATCAACAATATTCTAAACTTGTATTGGACAGTCTATTGGCAAAGAGCAGATCGGCGCATACAGTCAGATTACAATAGATGTTGTATTCACTACCCGTTTCACCACAGCATCGCAGTTATTGATTATAATTAATTGTAGAATTTTATTGTATTAAATCTATATTAAAGTTATAATTGTGTATTAATTATAACAAGCATAATTATATACAGGGTGTAATGTAAAGGGTATATGAAGCCGAAGGGAGGGTGTTCAGTATCGGTAACTGAACAACTTTTGTTCTACGACTTTTCGATTAAAAAATAAAAATAAATAAATGTCTCATACACATAGATCAGATGACCGGTACGAAATGTATGAAAAGTCAAAAAATAAATTCGCGAAAATCGAAAAGTCGTAAAACAAAAGTTGTTCAGTTACTGATACTGAACACTATCCCTTCGGCTTCATATACCATTTACGTTACACTCTGTATTATGTCTATTAAATATAAATGAAATTAGAAGCTGCTGTCAATGGGCATTGTCATACAGAAATAGATTAGGAAGGGTTCGAAAAATTGTGTGTGGGCGATAACAATTTAATTCACAGGTGGCCCATCTAATTCTACATGATCATTAGAAATGTACCTATCTATACTGATCCAAGATCTACATAAGCCCATGCACAGCAAGTCTTTTAAATTGAAAATTATGACCTGTTGTGGTCTAACACTGAAAGAACCGATGGAATGAATCTGTTCATCTTTGTGAAAATAGAGCTTAGGTTACCTATATACATTATAGTAGAGGATTTGACAAAATAAAATAAATGATATATTCTACAAAACAGTTATTATATAATAGGTACTTATATTCTAGTTACGACACAAACAGTAAAGGAGATGGTCAATTCCTGCGCCACCAAAACATCTAACGACTAGCCCTGTTAGTCATAAACGTGACTTAAAGTAATTCCACAGTGACAAAACCGGTTTAAAGAATGAAGCTTAAAGCCGGTTTATGGCTAACAGCCTAATAAAAATTTATAATTAATGCGATTTAACTTCAGTCTAATTTAATTTATTTATTGTAATTTATATTGAATTGGAATGAGAAAACTGATAATAAAATGTAAAACTATATTAAGTTGTAGTGCCCTTGCAGGGTTCATGTGAGAGTCAATAATAATGTAACACCATGTATGTACCACATGAGCCATAAATTGATTTGATTTAATATAAAGTGAAGTGGAAGTTGTTGTACAAGCATAGATTAATACATAGCATAGCAATATATTATGACGAAACATGGAAACAATTAGATCCTAATGTACTTTCCACTTTTATTACAATGATATTTTGTAGGCGGATGTGTATGTACTGAATTTTCTTTCAATACAAATCCGTCTTCACTGACGTGCAAGTATGCATTGCATCTCTTTGAACCATAGCTGGTGCACTTCCATCGCGTCCCCGACTTAACAGTCCCATTTTTGCGATATGCGTAGTCATTGTGCATTACTAGCGAGATGTTGTTTGTTGTTTGGATGTATAGGACTGAAACATGAGCACAATTTTACTCATACAGAAACCGATTAGAAAGGGTTCAAAAATTGTGTTTGGGCGATTACAAAGTATCATTAGAAATATGCATCTCCATGCACAGGAAGTATCTTGAATTGAAAATAATTATGATCGTCTAATTAGGTGTGGTGTATCACTGAAAGAACTGATTGAATTAAACTGTTCCACCATTATGAATAGACATACTGATGATATTATGTAAAGTGGAAGATTTTGTACAAGCACAGATTAAGAATAATAGCAATAACATAAAAAATCACGAAACAATTAAAGTAAATGCACCATAAATACAGTATTAATTAGAAAGTAATGGTCTTTCACATAAAATATAGAAATGCCCAAATGATTGCAATAAAAGATTCGGACTCAGACCTTAATGTACTTTCCACTTTCAGTACAGCGATATTTTGGAGGCGGATGTGTATGTACAAGATTTTCTTTCAATATAAATCCATCTTTATCGATGTGTAAATATGCATTACATCTCTTAGAATCATTACTGGAGCACTTCCATCGAATGCCCGACTTCAAAAACCCATTTCTGCTGTATGTGTAGCGATTGTACATTACTAGCGAGATCTTGTTGTTTGTTTGGATGTATAGGACTGAAACATGAGCACAATTTTACTCATACAGAAACGATTAGAAAAGGTTAAAAAATTGTTTGGGCGATTACAAAGTACGTTCATTAGAAATATACATCTCCATGCACAGGAAGTGTCTTAAATTGGAAATAATTATGATCGCCTAATTAGGTGTGGTGTATCACTGAAAGAACTGATTGAATTAAACTGTTTCACCAATATGAATAGACATACTGATGATATTACGTAAATTGGAAGATTTTGTACAAGCACAGATTAAGAATAATAGCAATAACATAAAACGACGAAACACTTAAAGTAAATATACTTTATTGCACTATAAATATTAGTAATAATAAGAAAGTACTGGTATTTCGTATAAAATATAGAAATGACCAAATGATTGCAATAAAAGATTACAAATAAAGGAGTCTATTTCACTTATGTATTAAATAAAATAAAAATAAATTAATGATTTAAGTAGGAGAATACATCGGTCCATACTATGATTTTTTAACAATAATAATATTTTATTATTAATACAATATGAACCTACTTAATACAATAGCCTAACAATAACAGAAACTTATAAAATAATAGACATAAAAACTAAGTAAATACATAATAAACTCTAATAATAATAAACTAATGCACACAATAAAATCACACAGATATACCTACCAGCTCCATCTTCACATTCAATCATCTACTGTGATGTGATGTCATGATAAAGTATCTTTAGCATTTGATTTTTAAGTGCCTTGCCTACATACATATATGGATGTTGACAAGTATGGAAAATTAATTTTCCACTTATGCTAAAGTGAAGTAGGAATGCTTTAGGTTCTCTAAACCACTACTAGCACAGATTCCTCTAATCGGACTCAGACCTTAATGTACTTGCCACTTTCAGTACAACGATATTTTGGAGGCGTATGTGTATGTACAAGATTTCCTTTCAATATAAATCCATCTTTATTGATGTGCAAATGTGCACTGCATCTCTTAGAACCATTACTGGAGCACTTCCATCGCGTCCCCGACTTCAAAAACCCATTTCTGCTGTATGTGTAGTCATTGTACATTACTAGCGAGGTGTTGTTGCTTGTTTGAATGAATTTGACTGAAACAAGGGTCTAAATTTTACTCATACAGAAATCGATTAGAAAGGGTTCAAAAAATTGTGTTTGGGCAAATATGTTCATTATACCTAAATGTATTGTATATTGCCCATACACAGAAATTTAAATTTAAATAGGAAATAATTATGATCGTCTAATTACCTGTTGTGGTGTAACACTGAAAGAACGGGATTGAATGAACCTGTTCCATCATTGTGAACATAGAGTTCAGCTTCGAATAATAAATGATTAGATTAGATGGGTCGTTCCCATCGGTCCACGAATCTATTGTTCTCCTTTTCCCAGCAGGTCCAAGGCCAATTAAAATTGGTTTTCAAATCTCCATTCACGAGTTCCCAGCAGGTTCACGACATTTATTCAAAGTACAGTCAGTAAAAACGATTCAGGAGCATTTCACCGGCATTCAAGTCAGGGGTACCTTGTAAGTACTATTATTTCAGATTACAATGTCATTTTTACAGTTATGTCAATACTTAAAATACACATTAGTAATTTGATCGTCAAATTAAATTAAAATAATAATAACTATGTATATAACAATATTATGTTAAGACAGACATAAAATGACGAAACAATCAAAGTACATAAGTCCCAAATACCATTTATTGCACCATAAAAATACAGTATTAACTAGAAAGCTTAATGTACTTTCCACTTTTAGTACAATGATATTTTGGAGGCGGATGTGTATGTATAGAATTATCTTTCATTATAAATCCGTCTTCATTGACGTGCAAATATGCATAGCATTTCTTAGAAATATTACTGCAGCACTTCCATCGCATTCCCGTCCTCACAGTCCCATTTTTGCAGTACGTGTAGTCATTGTACATTACTAACGAGATGTTGCTGTTTGTTTTGATGAATTTGACTGAAACATGTGCATTATGTTACTCATGTTGTATACCATTAATTCGATTAGAAAAGGTTAAAAACTTTTACATCGAGGGAGCTCCACCACACGGGCCCATTTATAGATTACGCATGTCTTTTCCTTCGGCATATAGGTTTCGTCACGATGTTTTCCTTCACCGTTTTGAGAGCATTTGGTAAATGTAAGTTTTTCCTTTAAATAAATCCGAGGAAAACTCATTGGTACATGCTGACCTGACTGTGGATGGAACCTGGGACCTTCGTATCGTAACTCCAGTGACCTAACTACTACGCCACTCGCCACCGAGATTAACGTAAGTTCATTAGAAATTACATATCCTGGGACTCTATAAAGGCAGGCAAGAGGTGCATGTCGAAAAACAGCGCTGCACACCTCGGTGTCAGCTCAGCTGAAACATGCACCTTTTGCCACACCACTTAGCATAACTATATTAGATTATAACTTACTACTTGATTGATTTTTTGTAAGCTTATGTAATTGGTGTATGACAATAAACATATTTTCTATTCTATTCTATTCTAAAGGCACAGACAAAATAAAACGTTTTCCTTACTAGAAAATTCAGTATATATTATGTATAACATACGGAATGTAAAGAAAAATCTATAATCTATTCTACAAAACAGTATATGTATCTATTTACTTCTAGTGATGTAAACATATTATCATAGACAATAAAGGAGACCAAAAATCCTGCCTCACTTAAAACACCTAGCCATGTCATTTAAAATTTGGCACAATTCACACATTGGAAGAAATTTATACTGACTAGGAGATTTTTTTCACCCTGAAATAGGTTAACTTACTTAACATTAACCTAAGTAATAAATAAACGCATCTATGCAAAGGAACTTCATAATAAAGGTTTTAAAAAAGAAAACCAAATTTTCATTAGAGTTCAGTAAAACAAATGAGTAGGTTATATAAGGATATTACGCGTCAATCTTTATGACATACCTATATGAATATAGTCACACTGATTTTCAGTTTTTCTATGAAGGCTACGGCACTAACTACTAAAATTAAACGTACCTATATATCAATCTTGGAGTGTATATTTAGAGACTGATGAATACCGATACACGATTGGACAAACTTCGCTCGATAGAAAAATATTTGAATATCGTCATATGGACGTTATCCAATCATTTATTTTCTCGATGACAGCTCCAGCAATTTAAACGTTTTAATAAAGTTACATTCTATCTATGGCAATCAAAATAGTGATGTTTTGATTGAAATATCGATATTGTATCAGTATTTATACTGAACTAGAGGTGTTTCCGCGACTTAGTGCGCTTTTTTAGTTATATCGATATCGTAACTACTGATCACTTATTTGGTCACAACCGTAGACTGACGGTCACCACACTGTAACTGACAAACTAGATCTGTGATCAATAAAATAAATAATTGGAAGGAGTATCCACTAAATAATATTTTAATAACATTATTTAAATCAAATGTGCAAAACCAATAGAAAACAGAGAAAATTTTGTATTTAAACCGAGGCCCAAATCAAGTGTCTTATTTTGTAAACAAAAACTACCCTACGCTACTAAAATTTAAGTTTTTCTGTGATTATTACATAGTTATTTTCACATTATTAGATCTGATCACTTTCTTTTCACGATGATGAACAGGTTCGATCAATCAGTTCCTTCAGTGTTACATCACAACAGGTAATTAGACGATCATATTTGTTTACAAAATAAGACAATTTATTACCGTCAGAATGGCGCGGACGAGCTCCCAGGTCCTCGAGGCCTATCCTGGACTGATGTACCGCTTAAGCTGGAATTAGTGACGGAGTCTCATAATTTGTGACGCAATAGTTTAAAAGTTATAAGCCTTTGAAGGGGGCCGCGCCAAGCTGACGCTTGAAAATCTGACTGATCAAAATCAAATTAATGAACCCATATGGAACAAATTTGATTGATAAAACAGGATGTGACGCTGAAATGATGAGCATGTACCCAATTTTCATGTTTCAAACATAAACAGGTAAAAAGATATAAGCCTTCATAGGGGGCCGTGCAGAATCTCGCACCACCCCCCCTGGATCTCGAGAACCAGACAAGCTACACAACAGCGGATTGTATGAGGACATAATGCCGCAGAACGCTGAATTCGTGACGGAAGAACCGACATTTAAACCGCAATAGTTCAAAAGTTATAACCATAAGAACTATTCGGAGCGTCAGGATGGCGCGGCCCCTTACAAACGCTAATAACTCGGTAAATATATCATCACGGATGACGTGACTACCATCAATATTTCGGCATTCAGCGGCTCTAATTTGTGACGCAAGGTCCGGGGCTCCAAGTTTAATATTTGCAGAGAAAACAAAAAAACAAATTCCTATGGAGGAAGTCGATAGGGTGACAATGTTACTGAGTTTTATCGGACTTGTACTTAGTATATGTATAACAGGATGACATAATCGTATATAAGTAATTATCAATAAAAAGTTATTAGCAATACTTAATTATGTTTTTTTTAAATAAATGTTACGTTATTATTATGTTTATTATTTGTATGCCGTATATGCTCGGTGGCTTCTACCTTTCGCTTCATATGATTGTAGAAATCGTTATGTCATCATGTTTGACATAGTCTTAGTATAAGTCCGGTAAAACTCAGTAACATTGTCACCCTATCGACTTCCTCCATAGGAATTTGTTTTTTTGTTTTCTCTGCAAATATTAAACTTGGAGCCCCGGACCTTGCGTCACAAATTAGAGCCGCTGAATGCCGAAATATTGATGGTAGTCACGTCATCCGTGATGATATATTTACCGAGTTATTAGCGTTTGTAAGGGGCCGCGCCATCCTGACGCTCCGAATAGTTCTTATGGTTATAACTTTTGAACTATTGCGGTTTAAATGTCGGTTCTTCCGTCACGAATTCAGCGTTCTGCGGCATTATGTCCTCATACAATCCGCTGTTGTGTAGCTTGTCTGGTTCTCGAGATCCAGGGGGGGTGGTGCGAGATTCTGCACGGCCCCCTATGAAGGCTTATATCTTTTTACCTGTTTATGTTTGAAACATGAAAATTGGGTACATGCTCATCATTTCAGCGTCACATCCTGTTTTATCAATCAAATTTGTTCCATATGGGTTCATTAATTTGATTTTGATCAGTCAGATTTTCAAGCGTCAGCTTGGCGCGGCCCCCTTCAAAGGCTTATAACTTTTAAACTATTGCGTCACAAATTATGAGACTCCGTCACTAATTCTAGCTTAAGCGGTACATCAGTCCAGGATAGGCCTCGATGACCTGGGAGCTCGTCCGCGCCATTCTGACGGTAATGACAATTTGGCCTGCGGTATAGGTACATGGGCCTTATTAAGGTTGAGATTTTTTTAATAACTACTTGACCGATTATAAAATATCTTTCACTAATAGATAGTTTAAATTAAAATGCACACTTAGTTCATTTGTAAAAGTTTTTTTTTAAATCGGTTCTATAGTTTTGGAGAAAGTCTTAATCTTTAAGATAAGATAAATATTCTTTATTGCAAAAAAAGAATTACACAAAAGAAATAGGCTAATACAGTTAGTATTACAATTGGCGGTCTTATCGCTCAAAGCGATCTCTTCCAGACAACTTTTGGGTGGAGAATTAAGCCTCTTATTCTCTTTGTGAGACCCGTGTGTGTATAGGTACTTATTTATGTTTTACACTGTACGTCATTGTCAATGTTATGATCTATTATAACATACCAACAAACTCCGCATAGTAAGTACATATACATATATGTGAAATCAGTTTTTTACATCAGTAAGTAATTTCATTTCCCTTAAAATTAAAAATAAATAAATATTTAAGACTAGATGCATTATACGGACGATTTTAAAAAAAATAACATGAAATGAGCAAGACTCTTCGCACAGCTGAAAATTATTTCAAATATTTAAACATTAATATTTCAGAAAAAAAAAATAACTTCGCTTTGCCATTATAGTAAAGACAAATAAAATCAAAAAATTTATGGCGTTTGGAGCGGCCAATGACGTCACAATAATATTATTGCAGGTTGAAGCTAGTTCTTAAACCTGATCGAAATTGGTATAATGAAAACATTTTGTACCAGTCTTATTAAAACATTTAGTAGAAAAAGAAATTACGGAGTTTGGAAATTATTTCAAATTAAATTAAAAGTTAATTTCTAAATTCTGTAAATTCTTAATTACACAGCTTTATTAAAAGAAATATTGCAGGTACCTTGATTTTGTGTATATTATAACTTTTACATTTCTAATATCGACCAGGGTCAAACAACTTTAATGTGACGACTCCGTTCTCCGCCGTTATCATACAAGATCTCGAAAAATAAATAATAATAATTCTTAAAACCATTTTAAGGAGCCAAATTCCCGTTATCTAAAGCTCATTTAACTACCTTACGTATATAATTATCATTTTCTAGTTTAATGTAAAATATCAATAAATGTCAGGAATTTATAGATGTATTTTTCACAGCACTTACTTTTTACTAAGTGATTTTTTTAAGTTACATTGGTATTTGTAAATAAATGCCACTCATCGATAAATGTAGGTCCAAAAATTACGACCTGTCAACCTGTGTCATTATCTACATTACCACGAGTTGCCATTGTTTCGGGATACCCGGCCTTGTCCCTTCCCGGGAACCGGGAATTTTTAAAATTCTTATTAAAATGTATCTCGGCGGAAATTGCTCCGTAATCTTATGAAAACTGCATTAAATCCACAAAATTAATTATTTAAGGTTTGTATTTAGTAATACGTCAATATTAAATTCAAACCCATATTTTTAATTCCCGGGATTACCGAGAACATTTTCCCGGGCTTGGGAATGACGATTTTCCCGGGAATTCGGGAACCCGGGACCGCAATCCTAATTGTAATGCCAACTACGTAAATGGCCAGGTAAATGTCGAATTGGACTGACATAAACCAGGTACTTACATTGTAACATAATTATCTACAATTTAAGCATCTTACAAAAACTTAAAGTCTAAAGATATTAAATTAAAATCGAATGACTTAGGTAAAGTTAAGTAGGAATGTGACTTTATATATACAAAACAGTTCATTATAATATTTAAAGTAAACTATCATAATTAATGATTACACATAATCCTACTGCATAATTCCATTTTTTTGGTTATACATTTTATTTTTCTATAAGAAAATGTTTTGCCATATTTCTACATAGGTAAGGTACCTTGCTACTTTTTAACGGATATTTTCCATGGGTTATTATTATTAGATTAATAAACTAATTAAATTACATAATTGCTGGTCTCTTTAAAGTTTAAAGAGTGACTTTTAATATGGCAAAGTATGACTATAGGTAATTTAATTACTTGGTAGAGAGTTAGAGAGGTAAGAGTTACTCGCGACAACTCTCAACAGAAGTAATTATGGGCAAAACATTTTCTATTTGACATCAATCGTTGAAATTATACTTAGTATAGTTATCAGCGTGGTTATGGATGCCTTTATCCTTGATGTACCGTCCCTCCACCGTGGTTTGGACACAGCTGCTGCAGCCAAGCCGCTTTCTGTCTCTGCAGGTCCAATTAATGGTATTTTGATAGCGATTATTGATCCAATATTTGTTGTCTTTGAATATTAATACCATGCTTCCAGTACGGTGAGACGGGAGATAATAAATGCCTGTAATAAAACATTATGATTAATACCGACAAATTGTAATATTTTTAATTTATTACCTTGTGAAAATTATATTCAAGAATTGCGAGGTACACAGAGAAGAGTGTACAGGAGAGTTTTTAAGGTTGAGGTTATCTCAAAAACTACTAGACCTACCGCAAACATTCTTTCGCTGTTTGATAGATAAAAGTTAAAATTATGTACTGTAAAATAATTATTAAATTCAGTCGAGTAGTTTTTGAGAAAATCTCAACCTTATTGAGGTCCCCTGTATACTTATATTTTTAATATTATTGTATATGATAATAAGGGTAATAAAAGAATATGTTATCAGAATACTGTATTTCTAAAACTTCCACAAAAAATTAATGTCTCAATCTACATACTAGCAGGTCCCTACAGCAGAAACATGCGTTTAAAAAGACACATTTGTCTTACTTATAGTGTAAGTACATTTGATTTCATTAAACAAATAAAAATTAATTAAAAATAAAGACTTCATAAACTATACTATAAAAATATTTATAGTCACTTTTCATATTTTATTGATACTCTAGAATTCTTTTCTCTAATGAACCTTCCATCCTGGCATTGCCGTAAACGGGGTGGTTCATGTATATGCCGGCCACGAAATATGGAAATATAATCCCTTCCGTCATAGCCTTTATATGTTATGACGTCAGCTCGACACCCGTGGACGTCTCTCGATGAGCAATACCACTGCTTCTTTCCATGAGCCTGATGATTCTTCATATAGAATGTAAAGCCGTTTAATATCAAGAGACCCGCTCCTGTCCGCCCCGGTATGAACTGCGCTGGAACAGCTGAGAAAAACCGATAAATTAATACCATATTCGATTGGGAAAATAAAACTACATTACCATAATTATTATATTATTTTATTTAAAACTACATTTCACTCATGTATTCTTAAAATGTTTAATGTCTATTTTAAGAAAACATGGTTATCATTGATTATTTGTGGACAGGAACAAGGATTAGGAAGGGTAAATGAATAGACAACACATCCCAAATAACTTTATTTCTGTGAGGTTTTGGTTTTCTTTATTTATTTAAAAAAAATATTCTCATGTAGATACAATTCCTAAAAAAATCAATAAAATTAGAATTCAACAAAAACATTAGATTTCAACACTTTTTCACTGAAATTTAAAACAACGCGTTCTGTGTAATGGCACCATGGTTTTTTTAAACACAATTAAACTGTCAATTTTAATAGACTGATTTCCAGATGTTCAGAAAGGCAGACATTTCTTTCATTGTGATATTAACATCAATATTCAAATCAATAAACAATACTTGCAATACCCAAAAAGAAAAATGCTTAGACTTTAATACACTGAAATCTATTACTGGTAAATCTGGTATGATCAATTAAGTTTCTCCACTGCTGGAATAACCTTGAATCACATTGTAATTCGTAAACCACTGCTGAATCGCCTTTGAGCCTTTGCTGGAAATATTTTGACCCACTGCTGGAAATACTGAAATGACCTACCTATTATTGATTTTAAAGTTAGGACTAGCACATATGCATAATCCTGAGTTCTTCAACTTACTTGAATGATTTTCAATAACTATACTGGTATAACTTTGAACCACTGCTGGGCTGGAATGCTTTGAATCAATGCTAGAATAACCTTGAACCAGTGCTAAAATAGCCTTTAACCACTGCTGGCACGACTTTGAACCACTGCTGGCACAACCTAAACCACTGCTGGCACAACCTAAACCACTGCTGGCACGACCTTGAACCACTGCTGGCATGACCTTGAACCACTGCTGGCATGACCTTGAACCACTGCTGGCATGGCTTTCATTCAACCACTGCTGGCATGACCTTGAACCACTGCTGGCATGGCTTTCATTCAACCACTGCTGGCATGACCTTGAACCACTGCTGGCATGGCTTTCATTCAACCACTGCTGGCATGACCTTGAACCACTGCTGGCATGGCTTTCATTCAACCACTGCTGGCATGACCTTGAACCACTGCTGGCATGGCTTTCATTCAACCACTGCTGGCATGACCTTCCCACCACTGCTGGAATGACCTTAACCACTGCTGGAATGGCCTTTTTAACCACTGCTGGAACTCTTTGCCCATACTTTAATGATCTAGGTAGGTATATTATTTACTCCTTATTGATTTTGAGTAGGTCCAGAGTAACTAAATATAACTTTACTGGAACAATTCTTCGTCCATTGCCAGAATGAACTTTTTGAACCACTGCTGGAATGACCTTAAACCACTGCTGGACTATGGATATTTATCCACACTTACAAACTTCTTACTTTATTTATTGTAGGTACCTCATTGAAGAAATAAGAAACTAGTACCATTGTTCAGGTAATGTACAGAAATACTCTCTTTATACCACTGCAAGGACTTTGGTCTGCAATATTATTGCATCTTCAGTGCACATAATGCTTCTATTTATCAACTTAGAAGTGAACCTATTACTTCTAAAATATAAGGGTTTTACGATCTTAAGTTTTCCAACACCATTGGAGAGTGTTCGTACTCACCAGATATCGTATTAAGTAGGTAAATATAATTTAAAACTAAAAGGCTTATACTAAAAGTGGTCCTCCTGGCATTGCCACAGTCTCCGTTTCTTAATCTTTCCTTCTGTTACATTTAATAGAGATCATTGTGTTTCATGTCACTGTCATTATTTACGAACATACATATGGGTTACAGTAACTAACATCCACAATTTCTATGAGTACGTAACTTACTACCTATGTCGAAATAGTATCTTCAACCCACTGCTGGATCTTTATACTCTAACGCTTGAATACAGGCATATCTAGTAATTAGTTTAGGTATATTTCTTACTTACTTAATTATTCATGATCGACTACGATATCACCTCTGTCAATTTGTAAAAGCTACAATTTAGTGTATAGTTTTGTCATTTTTGGGAACTACCAGTATTGCAGGTATATATACCATTTATTAACTATTTCAAAACTCTTTTAATAAATATAAGATGTTTAATTACTAAAAACTATTCCGATCACAAGTTATCGACTTCTGAAATTGTACTTAGAGAACTTCGTAACATTAAATATACATCAAAAGTTAATATCACAAAGATAAGTTAATAGTAGTAGCTTCTACATGTAAACATCTGCCTTCCAACAATAAAAACAAACAAACTTTTCCATGTCTAAACAAGGTTGAAAGTACCTTTGAAACACTCAAATTTCATTTGGAAATCCTTCAGCGGTAAACTTACTTGCTATTACTTACCGAACCGCCGACTCGAACCAAGGCTTAAGAGTCCCAAAGCTGCTGGAGACAGGATAATAGCGGGAACAAAAACTAACCTCCAAACACACCACTGTTTTCACCATAACACCACACTTCTACCGGCATGACAAGAAACAAATAGAAACCACACACGAAACCATTAAAACACACGACTTCCAACAGCATTTTATAACAACACTTCACACAAAACACTAAAAAATCCTTTGACATATTGCGTTGACCACATAATTTTAAATAAATTTCGATGACTACGAAATAAAATGGATTTCTGATATTTTATCAACACTCCCGAATCGCGGATTACTCAATCTCGTTGCATTTTGAGCAAATAAATCAACTAAAAACACCAAAATAACAATATTTTTGGCAACGAGAGAGTATTTGTTTGACATTTGTGAGCGAAACACGAAAGGCGAATGAACGGAATGAACGAAACAAACGAACGGAATGGAACGGAACGAACTGGGAATGAATGAATGAATGAATGAGAAGCCGGTTATTTTATTTTTTATTTTACGGCTCTGGGTATATTTGTTATTGATCAAGCGAAATACACTGTTTTTACTTTTTACAAAATAAACATTGTGGGTTGCGGGTACTTATGAATCTAGAAGAGACGCGGCGGTGAATTCTTTTTCATCATTGTATGGGTGGTATATTTGCCAGCAATTTGCAAAACAATAGTGTTTATCTCAGGTGTATGCTAGATTTATCGTAGGCATCTTTCTTGAGTCGGTCGCTTCCTCGTGCTCTCATCCCAACTAAATATTACGTTATCTTTGGTGCCCAATTATTTTTATCATCAAAGATGTACATTTATTTATTTAGTAGGTAGACAACTACACTGTATTTCTAAACACCTTAAATGTACCCCTTATTTATTTATTTATTTCATTAATGGACTCGACAGCCCGTCACTTGCCAATGTCATGTTACAGAAAATTCAATATATTCAACAGTCTTATATCCTCCTCCAGGGGAGTCGCAATGGCGTCTTCACCCTGGGTAGCCGCGTATTCATGTCTTCCTCCAGAGGAGTCGCCGTAGCGTCATCACTCTGGACGAAGCAGCTCGACCAGTGTGCTGCAACTTTCATACAACGGCATTGAACGAGGGTTTCGCGGGAATTTGTATGGGTTTAGGTTTCCCATGGTCTTTTTTTTTTAATAATTGTAGGGTGCAAATTTTGTATAAAAAATGACCATAAACACCGGTTTGCGGAAGCGAAAATGAAGAAAATAACAAATAATGTTTTGTGCTTTATCATCCGCGACAATGAATTTTGGATTATTTAAGACCTATATATAGTATTTTTAAATTATTTTAAAATGACTTGAATTATGTGAAGTTACTCGCGCACTTTAAAAGACCTACTCAGACACGCGGCATTTTGCCGCCAATCCATCCACCATTTTGAAATGAAAAAATTAAGTCCGTCATTCATTTGTTAATACACAATTTTCTCATTTTAATAAATTATAGTGTAATTAATGTTATGTTTGTAATATGAATTGAGCTCAGATGCGAAAATGATTTCTACAACTGCATGTCAACAGAATAACACCAAAGGAATTCAAACTGTAAGTATTTGATAAAATGATTTAACACAAATGATTTGTACATTATGAATAACAGTAAAAATGTTCTAAACCTAGTATTTTATGTTATTGTGAGATAATATGCATTTGAGAGATTAGCATAATTCCTACTGTTGAGTTAGCCAATGCGCGTAATATTAATAAATATGTCAGTACAAAATAACTTTGTTACAGGACGGACCTCAGGGAGACGGACGGAACGCGGCGCGGTACCTACATCAAGACAATCAACGCAATCGTTGTAGTATCATCATAATAGAATTGTCAATTATACTTATTATTAAAGCTTTTTAACCCCCTTCAGAGGTTTTATTTTTTCTTGATTATGTATGATATTATGAATGAAAGGGATAAGGGAATTGGCGGGGTCGGCGGAGGGCCGCGGGGCGGGGGGAAGGCGAGAGGGACGAGGCAGAGGGGAAGGGTCGTGGCGGCGCGGCCGGGGGGGGGGGGGGGGGGGGGTTACAATGGCTGCAGTGTAGCCAACATAACAAATTTATTATATTTTGCAGTTGTGGTAATTGTGAAATTTTGATGCTTCCAAATTTGAATTTGAAAATTTAAAAACCTTATTTTGCCAGCCCAATTTCGATAGTCATTTCGTTTCCTCCTAGTGACGTATCTTGAACGTAGTATTACATTATCTTTGAGCTCGACAGTCACGTTCACTCCCGAGCTTGTAGCGGGAACTCTTGATAAAAGCTTGAAACTTCAGATCTTGCATAAATAATCCAATAACTTCACCATACTGTCATTCGCGAACATTTTCTGATTAATTTAACGTGATATTAAACACAAAATAGTCCCTGTAGACATTAAAAGGAAAATTATCAAATAATTTCGTAACCGTCGTTTCCCGCCATTTTCAAGAGAACCAATGTTCCCCTTTTTTAAGACAAAATACAATGGTTTAAAATATATTTTTTGTTATAATATTTATTCAAATAACTAAAAATATAAACTGACTTACTAAACTTAAATATGAAACTAAAAATAAAAGTACTTACTAAAATGAAACTATATGTACAAAATAGGTCGGTTGAACTATCTGAATGGCTTGCATTACAGATAGTTCAACCGATCCCCATTGGGTTATCTTCATAAAACCAGTAACGTAGGAAACTCGTCAATAAAGCAATACAGAAAGTACCAAGAGGTACCTAACACTGTTTGTTCCTATATAATAAACTCATATATCCAGAAAAAGTTGGAGTAGCTAGGCTTGCCATGCAACTATTCATACTAACTCGAACGTCTGGAACTAAATCAAAGCTTGCTCATTGGCTTGCTCGTATTTTATCTAAACGTGCTTTATTTTGAATAGGACAAGAAAAATGTTTTGTAGGTAGTTATCGCCATCTTTTAGGATTTTTAAGAAGCTTCACGAAACTCTCCTAACAAACACAGCCAAGTCAGCCAAATGTTCTCATGCCAACTCATTAGCGAGTAGTTGCTGTGAAGTTCCAATAGATGGCGCAGATTCCAATGTTGTATCATTTTATTACTGTGCGTAGTACTCATTATTGTAGTAGGACTGTGCGCCGTTAGGTGGCAGTGCGAAATAAAAGTATAGTCAAATAATATTCATAGGATTGTGTTTGTAGTTTTTTGTGAGAAATTTTGTTGTTAGGTAACTTAGATAATTAAAATCTTCCCATAATCGCAGACATTGTATTATAATGTTTATTGGATTCCTTGATGAACACGACATCGAAAGCGAATCTGATACCTAAGTAACTTTAAGTTTCATTCATCCCATGTTTTCACGACTAACTTTAACACTGTGCTGTCACATTGGTGTTAAGGTTAGGAAAAATAATATTTTTCACTTTCAGTAGGATTTAGTTACTTAAATCCATTATAATTTAAAGTACTTACTTTATTAAAATAAAACTAACTAGGTACTATCTAAAAATACATTACTTATAAAATAAATAAAAAGAAACTAAATACTAAAGGACGAACACGTCGTCAAGATCCCCGTTTTGTGGGATGCTGCCCAGGACGCTGGCAGCATTTCCTCGCTGTATCGCAATGCTTAGTCGCTGAGCGAGGTAGTACTTACTTATTTTGATAAGATTCAGCTCGAAGAATAAATATCCCTATTTAAGCTCTGCACAGTTGGTATCTACCTAAACATTGGTCATTTCCAATGTAAACCGGCCAGCTGCATAGTTCCCATTGCCATATTGCAGTCGGCATGATTTAGCGCGGACACCGCACGCTCGGGAACACATTCCTCGCCGCAGGATTGTGTTCAATGGCAGCGGTTCTGAAACTGTCCTTCTTCGAATACCCCCCTGACCTGACTGGCCTATAGTCGGTAGTAAGGATTCCACCCAGAGTCGGACTGAGCCGGAAGGGCCCGGGTGATTCCACACAAGCCCGGGGGCCCGAAACTGTATTATGCTATAATGATTCACGTCAAAATAAGTTGATTCGGTCCAAAGTTGTCGCAATTTAGAAATTTCCAAGGTTAGGGTTGGCCTGCTTAGGTTAGACCATTTTTCGTGAAATCTCTAATTGTATGAATGAACTATCTGATCTAGTTTACATTTAGGTCGCAAGAGGCCGCAAGGAGCTTGCCGTAAGACAGGCGGTAGGTAGGGTAGGGGCCCGCGCAGGCTGGGGCCCTGCTGGCAAATGCCACCTCGACTATATGGCCAGTCCGACGCTGATTCCACCAAAAACATAAATATTTACTTACCTATTGTAATAGTGGTAAAATTCTCTTTATTTTAAGTTATAACTGTTTGGAAAAGGGCTTTTTAACTTATAATTGATTTGGACTTTTGTTTTGAAATACCTACCTAATAAATGTCACATACAAATCGATCAGCTGACCGCTACGAAATGTATGAAAAGTCAAAAAATTAATTCGCGAAAATCGAAAAGTCGTAGAACAAATGATATTCATTTACCGATACTGAACACCCTCCCTTCGGCTTCATATACCCAAGGGCGACGCTAAGGGGGGCGGTGCGGTAGGGGCAGGTCCCCCCCTAGGCCATCGGCTGGCGACGCCCTTGCATATACCCTATAACAGAGATATGCCCTAACATGCCCCCCCCCACGTCCACGAGTCCCAAGTTTGAGATACACTGTTCTTTATACCACGGGTATCTACGTGCGGTGTGCAGTAATCTCAGTACTTACCTATTCTGAGACCATTTCAGGAAACCTGACCAACTATAAAGACTACCAGAGACAGGGAGTTAGTGGTCGGTTTTAGTACCTACAGCTACATATGGAGATAACTTGGTCAATCAGATTTATATTGTTTGTTTTGCAATAGTAAATAGTCAGAATCGGGTTGAGTGACTGGGCTTGGGAGACGCGTACTTATGTCCAGCGTATTTATTTAAGACATTGAAATAAGCGCGCCATACACAAATGGCGTCCAACCTATGTTAAATGTGATGTACTCTCTTGAAGTGTAAACATACAGTTTTTAAATAATATTATTTTATTGTAAGTAGTTTTATAAAGGCATATCAGCCTGAACAAAACATATTTTAAGACTTTTACTTTTTGTTTAGCTTTTAAGAACTATATAGCTTTTTTTTCAATTTATTTAGTTGGAACAAAAAACAGGTTACAGTAAGGATTACTTAATTACTTAAACTTAAGATATTTAAGGTAACTGTATCCCCAACAACATTGTTCACGGATAAGTTTAGATGTTACATGAAGCTGCGACAGCTCGAACCACACAAAACAGGTATATGTAGGTACACACAGCAGCACAAAAATGGCCACACTTACTGTATTAAAATGATACATAATTTTACACTTGATGCGCCTACGATCGCACCCACACACCTGATTTTTTTTTTTTTTTTTGAGCTTTACGAATGTTGTCATTTCAATATGTTAATAAATAAAGAATTTCTAAAATCAAATCAAACTTATGTCCAGCAGTTTGGTTGTCTTTTGTTTTGAAAATATCTTTATTTAGTACTTAATATACATCAAATACATTTAAAACTTAGTGTACAGTCGAAGACAGAGATAAGTATACAGGGGGCCTCAATAAGGTTAAGATTTTCTAAAAAACTACTGGACCGAATTTAAAAATTATTTTGCAGTTCCGTAGTTATAACATTTATCTATCAAATAGTGAAAGAATTTTTGCAATAGGTCAAGTAGTTTTTGAGATAATCTCAACCTTAAAAACTCTCCTGTACACCTTTCTCTGTGTTCCACCGTACATTAAATCCTAATGATCATGAGTTACAACAGTTTGCAGGCTAATAGCCTATATAATATATATGAGTAAGTATATTTACAATTTTTTTTAATTTCAATTTATTTTATATATTACAGTAGTTAGGTAGGTATCAGGGAATAAGATTTAGGTTCAGTAAAAACTTTAATTAGCTATGTCCAACAGTGGACTGACTGATACAGGCTGATGATGACGAGGTATACAAGATTTACAAAATACTTACATTGTGTATTTTTGCATTTCAACAAGTTTAACGTCTACGAGCAGCCACGCTGATACAAATTCGCTTTATTTGTGAAGGATTTGACACTTCGACTTTGCGCTAGCGTGATGTGACCCTTACTTTGCAACATAGATGCTGACGTGATAATATGTATTTTTTAATAAATATTTGACAATGCCAGATTCTGCCCCACCATCAACCGCAAGATGTACAAGATAACGAATAAATGTAAAACTATCTCCGTTTTTTTAATAAAATTATTGATTTAAAATAAAGTTTTGTACATCAAGCGAGTCGAAAAAAACAGCTTAATTAAGAATTCAGAAAAAAATAAGAAATCGAAGCGAATTATTCATTGTTTTTGTTATTCTTCTATAGGAGTTGCGAAAGTAGTAGAAAATGATACTTATTATGATTATGCAATATGAAACCTGTAATAAGTCCCCAACAAAATGAATAGAATAGAAATACAGCTTAAATGGTCACGTAGTTTTGTAGATGGGGCAAAGCTCCATTGAAATGTGGCAATGTCATTTAGCATAATAATGATACCTCCATGATATTAGGTACTTTTATGATACCTACTTACAATATACAATTTCTTACTAGACAATTAAAACTACAAATATGTAAGTACGTGTAAGTCTTCATCGAACTATCTCTATCATCCCCCTTAATATTCACTACCTAGATAAAGAGAAGAAAAACAAAATGGCAACGGCGGTGGTCCGTATCTTAGAAAACCGTAGCCCCCAGGGGAACAGTTCCAGGGCCCACGGCTAACCTTCGCGTCTGATACAATTTACGGCCAACCTGCCATAATTTCTCGTAGTTACCGCAAAAATACTGGGAGTTTTTACAAAAACATCTGAACCAGAGCTGTATTAAGTATTACAACGTCCTTAAAGGGCCTCAAATCTCTCCACCTTCTGGGATCTTGTATATGGATGGGGTTTTTCTTTAATTGCAGTTGTTTCTCCGCTTAGGTCATTAATCTTCTATAAACAACTAGATACACAAAGGTCTTACTAAAACAATTTAAAAAACATCCAAATATGGACCCTCCATTGTTAACGTCCAAATAATGTCCAATAAAGCAAATGAGGGTCCATTCATCCGTTTGGACCTTCTTTGCGCTCGGACATTTTTAGAAGGCAGATTGTGTATCTAGTTGTTTATAGGAGATCAATGGCTTAGGCCGATAAATTGCTGTAAGTAATTATTTTATAATTCAACTCTTTACAATTCTGTTTTAAAGTTGACCTTCTAAATGTCCAACATAATTTTCATTTTTTTTATCAATGTCCCTACTCGTAGTATAGGCAGAGTTTTATACAAAAATAATACTTAGTAGCTCTGTAGAGCTACTAAGGTACGGACAATAGACTAGTTGAACCAAAAAATTTTTTGGTCTTAAATAGTTAATATAATAATCATTGTATTACACCGTACAAGAGCTCGGTGGCTCATTGGTTGGGACTTGCGATACGGAGGTCCCGGTTCGATTCCCAGCCATGAGTTATCCTCGTTTTTATTCGACGGAAAAACTTACGTACATTTACCGAGTGCTCTCAAAACGGTGAAGGAAAACATCGTGATGAAACCTGCACGCCGTAGAAAACCCCCCCGAGAATTTTATTATTTTCAATTTCATTTTTTAAAGTCAATTTCTACTTTTATGTGATAAAAGTGTATATTTGGGATCCTAATATTACTATATGAAATGAATATTCTTTATTTATAACAAATCAATAACATTAACTTTATATAAATAATAAAAGGTAAGAATAAAAATGAATATACGCCAAAACAGATTATAGAAAAAGATAAAAATTTGGTATCAAATATATCAACTATATGAAATGGAAAAAATATTGAATATTGAATTTCGATATGAGTCAACTAGCCTATTACAGCAGACACTTGCTGTACGATTTGAATTTTTACGACGCAGATAATAAGAACGGTCCAAAGTGTTACACTGGATGTGCTTTGGTGTGTACCTGTATTCCCCTAACACTCCAAGGAACTTTTGCTTGAGCTTTTAAAGATATACAAGCTCCTCGGGTACTGTTTGGGAGATGAAAGCGACTAAAACCGCTTTCGGTACAACTTAGAGAAAGTCACAAAATTAATCTAAATATTTATTCTGAACCCAAAGTTCTAATTGCTAATTCGAAAGTTTTGAGTTTTACTTTGGCAATCATTCCTTCGTTCATTGCTCGTGTTTACATTTATTTAAACTTATTGATTATTATTTAAACCATTATAAGCTGATCTGCCTGCCGCATCGCCTCACATGGACGATTCTCCGGCCACGTTTCGCATTGCTGTTACAGGATTTTTATTTGTATACTTAAGTATATTGTTAGTTTACTGACGTGATCAAGTGTACCGAAGTGTTCCTACGATCTTAATAAATGAGTATGAGATCCGTCCCCTAATTAACTTGGACATGCTAGTTTATAGTAGGTGTGTAATCCTTCGACTCCCTTCGATCTAAATATCTTATCAGAATAGGCCGGGCTTATTAATAAACCACGACTATAACCAAAGGACCAACCTCTCTATTATTCCCTTTAATCATACCTACCTCAAATCCTGCTCTTGGGCAATTGTAAGTTATGGACAATGAATATAATATTTCGTCTTAGTAAGGCTATGCAGCATTATCGTTGTCAGTCATTATTACCATTTCTCGAGAGCTCGGTGGCTCAGTGGTTGGGTCAATGGACTTGCAATATGGAGGTCCCAGGTTCGATTCCCAGCTGGGGCAGCCATGTACCAATGAGTTATCCTCGGTTTTTTCGACGGAAAAACTTACGTACATTTACCAAGTGCTCTCAAAACGGTGAAGGAAAACATCGTGATGAAACCTGCATGTCATAGAAAAAAAAAATCTACAGCATGTGAAATCCGCCAACCCGCAGTGGGCCCGCGTGGTGGATCATCGCCCGAGCTCCCTCGATGTAAGGGAAGGTCTGTGTCCGAGCAGTGGGGCTATATATAGACTGATGATTACCATTTTGGTGTCACATTTGAGAGTTCCAAACCGTTGATGATGAGCACTATCAGCGATCGTTAATGTCACTAGACATATTACCTGTAAACAAAATATAAATACTAAAGAGTCAATTTGTACAGCTAACAGCAGATCAAGTGTAACACTTTATACAGTTCTTATTACCGCGGTAAGAGTTAAATTCGTACTGCAAGTGTTACCATTGATCTGCTGTTGTCATGATAATCAAACCCTGCCCAGCCTAATATCTCGGATGATCGGAGACGAGTCATTTTGCCACCAGTTTAATCTGGCCGAGGTCAACGTAACTAACTATATAAGAAGTCTTTCCTTATGTGGATGGGATGGGTAAAGCATTTTCCATTTATCAGACGTAGCTGAACGATGTGTATGAGCAGGGTTGCCAGATTGGTTTTTTTTCTCGCATTTTTGGGGGGAAATTAGGCTGTTGGGGAAATTTTGGGGAACTGGCATCGCTGGGGAAAAGTTTTCAAGCTGTGACCACATAATTAGGTGTTAAAATCCCGTGTCAGATGCTAAAATTAAACTCAG
Source organism: Tachystola acroxantha (assembly GCA_963506565.1). Classification (NCBI taxonomy): domain Eukaryota; kingdom Metazoa; phylum Arthropoda; class Insecta; order Lepidoptera; family Oecophoridae; genus Tachystola; species Tachystola acroxantha. Next base: position 11,361,164 of record OY735879.1, read on the forward strand.
AAAACGTTAAATATAAAATGTAATCATGTGTCTTCTTGACAAATGGTGGTGTTGTATGGTCGTTATATTTATAAAAAACACCTTAAAAATGTTATTATTACATTTTGTTGGTAAATATTTTTTGGGGGGATTTTATTGTAAAACGTATCATTTTGGGGGAAAAATTCTCAATCTGGGGAAATTTGAAAAATCTCATCTGGCAACCCTGTGTATGAGACTGAGACATTTTATTTATACAGCTAACAGCAGATCAAGTGTAACACTTTAGACTTTGGACCGTTCTTATTATCTGCGACGTAAGATTTAATATCGTACTGCACTCAACAGATTTCATTTGATTCCAATTTGGGTATTTTGGCACCTCCGACACTTCATTTCATTTTATTGATGAGAAAACCTGTGTGGTGGGCGGTGGGTGATGTCATTGTGACCATAGGGCTTCATAGAGCCAACTAGCGCCGCCAATCTTAAAAAAATAATATCTTTCAATATAATCTTCACTTTTTTTTAAAAGCTATTTACGAAATGTATATTACTTATAAATACTATTTTTTAAATGCTTATTTAATAACGTGATTCAATGTCGGTAAGTTGTAGTTCGCATAATTGCGAAAAACGGCCGTTTTTAGTACATTTGTGAACTACAACTTAGCTTGTCGAAATTATGCCATGTAGGTATTGTAGCGCGACCACATTCTGGAATTAGCACCCCCCTATTACCGTTCTCAAAACGATGAAATCATATCAAGCCATCGCGTGCCGAACAGAGACGCCGCTATACCAACGTAATAGCACTGTCCCTGTCACGCACGATATGACATGGCATGATTGAACCGTAATAGCCCCGCAGTTTTAATTCGTACGCACGACCGACGTCAGCGTAGTAGGAAGGTAGGCCTAAAAGTAACTCAATGATTTCTTAGTAACTTACCAATAATCTCATTTTGTCAATACTTATTTTAGAGAATACTGCAAGTTGCAAATAACTCAATGTTTTCTTTGACACTCGAACCATTGATCTCCTATAAAAAACTAGATACACAAAGGTCTTACTAAAACAATTTAAAAAACGTCCATATAATTTCCAATAAAGCAAATTCATCCGTTTGGACCTTCTTTTCGCTCGGACATTTTTAGAAGGCACACTGTGTATCTAGTTGTTTATAGGAGATCAATGACTCGAACCAACACTTTTTTCACCAAAATCTCATTTTACCAGTCTGCCTTCTAAAAATGTCCGAGCGCAAAGAAGGTCCAAACGGATGAATGGACCCTCATTTGCTTTATTGGACATTATTTGGACGTTAACAATGGACCCTTATTTGGACGTTTTTTAAATTGTTTTAGTAAGACCTTTGTGTATCTAGTTGTTTATAGGAGATCAATGGCACCACTTCAAGAAGTATACAAAATATACCTTAGAGTCTAGATATTACTTAAATACTATTGCTAATACGTTTTTTGAAACACATACAAAAACTTATTGGACAGACTCCATAACATAATTTTAAATAATTTGGTTATGCAGAATATAGTAAAGTTTTTCCTTAAATTATTATTGCGACGGCGATCCACTATATCGCTCTCGGAGCGACGGTAATTATAATATTATTCAATTTATGTGTGAGTGGCGTGAACAAATTATTAATACAAAAACCAATTAAAAAACAACTGGTTTATTAGCATAAGATGTATCATTAGCTGACATCATACATCACCTTCAAGGATTTGGGTTGTTATAATAGGCGATAAGTGAGCCAACATAATACATAATAAGCCTATTGACTTGAAAAAACTAGCATCCTCCTTTCGGTGTTTCGGCAAGAAGCGCCTATTTCTTCTTGTATTGTGTAGTCATACTTCCTCTACGTGGTGTGGTGACCAACCCTATTATAAGGCCAGGATTCAGGTAAACCCCCTAGCCAAGAAGCATTTTCGTTAACGCTAGTTTAATAGAAAGAAATATTTATAGGATTGAAAGCTAACGAAAAAGCAAATCCCATATATTTTTCATGGGTTGCGACAGCGCTCGGAGTCGCTTGGAGGATCTCAATAGCCAGGGGCCGTGGAAGCCCGCGCTCCGGTCGGTGTGCCTCGGCGAATGCTCTTCACCGACACTCCACTCCAGTCTGCGCTGACCCTTAGTTTTCCGAACATACGGTACTCACCTGGAGCATACAGTGAAAAGTTCGCAACACGAATTTTAGAATTATTGCTCGCGAAACGAATGTTTGATTCGCGAACATCGTGAATCATAATCGCAAACGAGCAAATGTTTACGAAACAAATGCTCGTTCATGAAACGAATGCTCCCGGTGATTACCCGTCCTTTAGACCTCTACCGACAAGCATGCATGAAGAGATTGATGAATGTGGAGGAGGCAAGGGTGGTGTGCCAGGATCGCAGCAGATGGAAGTCCATCGTCTCTGCTTACCCCTACGGGAATCAGGCGTGAGTTTATAAATAAATAAATAGGCCTCTACATATCCTTACAAGAACCTGCTTAGGGTGCTTTAGGAGGCACGTACCTACACTGTCAAATGTAAAAAGTGTTACTATTGATCTGCTGTCGACTGTACAGGCTCAGATGAAAATGTCAGCGCCTTGATTTGAACTAAAATCTGATATCTAATAGAATTAACTTTGAATTGAATACCGTTAAACCGGTAATTTCGGTATACCGGACGACGAATATCCGCCTCAATCATTCCCCTAGAATCGGATTACCGGTATTCAAAACAATATAATACTAGAAGCGATAAGTTTCTTAGTCCAGCGCAGCGGCTTAGGTTTAAGTATCCTTTCGAAAGGATATGATGGATTGGTTTACTTTTAACAATTTGTGATGTAAATTATGTACTTATTAGGTTGTTTCACGTAACATTTTTAGTCCTCTTTCGCCAACGGAATCGCTTCGAGCGATAAGGCTGCCTTGTGTACTATTATTTAACTTTATTATGTGCCTTTGTATAAATGTTTATTTTGTAATATCTCGCTGTACTTTGTTCTTTGCGCAATAAAGTGTTTATCAGCTATCTACATACCAACTTTTATTCTACGGCTTTTCGAATAAAAAATAACAATAAATTAATGTCTCATACTTTCAAATCAAATCAATCAAATACACTTTATTGTACATAAAAGACACAAACAATTACAATACAGAAATACAAAACAATATGTACAATTTTGGTGGCCTTATCGCTAAAAGCGATTTCTTCCAGGCAACCAACTGTTGATGGAATTTAACATAGTAAAGTGAAAGAGGTAGAGGTAGAAATACAAGAATAATAAAATTTCAATTTTTTTTTTAAACTTTATTCGTAAAACGGGCGATTCCGCGACTAGGTATAATTAAATGATATTTTTGCGATAGTTTTTCGGGTCGAAACGTGACGGGTGGAATCACGACGGCCACGACGGGTGGAAACGCGATCGGGTCGAATCACTATTGACCCCACAAATCGATCAGCTGATGACAAAACATACAAAAAAGATTTTGTGTGTGAAAATACAAAATTCGTCGAACTAAAGTTGTTCAGTTGCCGATACTGAACAACTTTCTCTCCGTTGCATCCTGTGTTAAGGGCCTTCCATGAGCCAAATAGCGCCGCCAATCTTAAATAATAATATTACAAATTATAATTTTTTATTTAAAAAGCTATGTAAGTACACAATCTTTATTAGGATAAACACTATTTTTTAATATACAATACATGGCATAATTGCGACAAGCAAAGTTGTAGTTCTCAAATGTGCCAAAAACGGCCGTTTTTCGCAATTACAACTTTGCTTTGACATTGAATCACGTTATAAATAAGCAAATAGTATTTATCGTAATATATATTATGTAGGTACATAGCTTTTTTTAATACAATTGATTAAATTGGAAGATATTATTTTTCAAAGATTGGCGGCGCTAGTTGGCTCTTGGAAGGCCCTTAAGTATTACACTCAGTGAGAGTTACTAATGTCTCATCTAGAAATACTATTTCTATAACCGTTCCATCGGTCTGTAGTTAGCCGGTCGATAGAATTCATTGGTGAGTTCCACAGACCACTTACCCCGGTGAGTTCCAACAGAAACGGAACTTGCTGAATTGGGGATTTGTCGACTTTCAGCAAGGTTGTACGCTAACAGCAGATCACACTTTGGACCGTCCTTATTATCTGCGCCATGAGAGTTGAATTCGTACTGCAAGTGTTACCATTGATTTGCTCTGCTGTTGTCCGTACCTACCTTCCTATAAATACAAGTAGGTAGATGCGTATTGTTCTAATTAACGGAACATAAGTACCCAGAAGAAGGCAAACTTGTTACAACTTCACGTCAGTGAACTCTTTTAAAAATCGCCTCGACATGTGGTCAAAAGCAAACATTAGCCTTACTTATAATCGATGATTAAAATTAATACACATTAAACAGAGCAATGAAAGAGCTAAAGCGCCTCCTAACACAAATGAGGAATGACACTCTACAACACCAACTGACATCGCTTTCTGCCTCTGACAAGGGCGAATATTCACTATGGCGATTTACCAAAAACTACAACAGGCCGCAAGAGTCTCATCCGCCTATCAAAAAGCAGGATGGCGCATGGGCGCGCAGTGACGATGAGAAGGTAGAGACCTTCGCCCACCACCTATCTCGAGTCTTTGCTCCTAACCCTGTAACTGGTATCGACATTGAAAACAACATTGACGAAATTCTCTTGCAGGACTATCAGATATGCCTACCTTTGAAACCAACCTCACCAAAAGAGATATACAGACAAATAATGGACCTAAAACCCAAAAAATCCCCTGGATTTGACCAAATAAGTGCTGAAGTCCTCAGACATTTACCCAGAAAGGCTGTACTGTTCTTCACATACATAATAAATGCCATGCTACGGGTTGGCCACTTTCCAAATGTATGGAAGGTATCTCAAATTATTATGATATCTAAGCCCGGGAAACCACCTACAGAGGTTACATCCTATAGACCAATAAGTCTGTTGCCAATCATGTCAAAAATATGCGAGAAAGTTATTCTCAAACGACTTGAACCATCACTAAGTGAAGAAATGGTAATTCCTGATCATCAATTTGGCTTCAGAAGGAAGCATTCTACTCTGGAGCAAGTCCACAGAGTATGTAACACCATAAGACTAGCTTTGGAAAACAAGGAGTATTGCTCTGCGGCATTCCTTGATATTCAACAAGCATTTGACCGTGTCTGGCACAAGGGTTTACTAAACAAAATCAAAACTCTACTTCCCCACTCATTTTTCCCACTACTGAAATCATACCTATCTGACAGGATCTTTCAAGTAAAGTTAAAGGATGCTCGATCAATGTTTCACGAATGTAAAGCTGGAATACCGCAGGGCTCCGTCCTCGGTCCCATCCTGTACTGCATCTACACAGCTGATCTCCCAGAAACAGAAGGTGTAGTTACTGCCACCTACGCCGATGACACAGCCCTATTATCTTCCAATAAGGACAAAACCATAGCTTCAGCACACCTGCAGGAACAGCTTAGTAAAATTGAGGAATGGTTACAGAAATGGCGAATCAAGGCTAGTGCAAGCAAGTCTATCCACATCACATTCACTCTTAGGAAGGGTGATTGTCCTCCCGTAAGCATGGTGGGTGAAACCCTACCACACACGGAATCAGTCAAATACCTGGGTTTTCACTTGGACAGGAGATTAACATGGAAGAACCATATAGTGGCAAAACGACATGAGGTGAATCTGAAGTTTAAAAGTTTGCTCTGGCTTCTTGGAAGATCTTCTTCCCTTTCTCTGCAAAACAAGCTTCTGACCTACAAAGCGGTTATAAAACCAGTGTGGACCTATGGCATCGAGCTGTGGGGGACAGCAAGCACCTCCAATGTGGAAATTCTCCAAAGAGCTCAGAATGGCATACTGAGAACCCTGGCATCAGCCCCGTGGTTCACTAGAAATCAAGAAATACACGAATATCTGAACTTTTCAACAATCAGGCAGGAAATTAGCAACAAGATAGAGCGATACAAGGAACGGCTCGGAAAACATCCAAACCAACTTGCTGTTGAATTGCTAGACACTTCAAGATGTCCAAAAAGACTAAAACGGAACGAATTTCTCGCTTGTCCCACCAAGCAGTAACACATGAGGGGAGCTGCATTGCTGAATGTAGCGCCTACATACTACCTGACATTCAGCACATCTGATAAAAGTCCATATGGACTGATGGCAGATAAGCAAGGAAAAGAAAAAAAAAAAAAAAAAAAAAAATTAATACCTTGTTCAACAATTGTTTAAAAAAAATGTTTACTTATAAACGCTATTTGAAGTTAATCAACTCCTGAAGAATCGAATAAGTAGCTGTCAGTTTAAAGAACGTCGTAGGGTTGTTTAAATGCTTAATTAGCAAAATGGCAGACCGAATTCGGAACAGCTGATTACATTTGCTACTGCTAAATTCACGAAGAAAAAATTTCGACGAGCGCGATAGGAGAGAGCCTAAAGTATATTTTGCATGGAGACAGTTCTCTTTTGTCGTCACTTTCACTCTTATACATGAGAAAGAGACATCTGTTCATTATTCGATTCGACGTCTATTGAAAATTCAAACAATGGAAAAACAAATGAGTACTTGTAAATGAAAAATTGTCATGCAGAAGTCTGCGTCGTAAATATGACTAACTCCATCGGCAGTCCCTTGCTTCAAGTTGTTGACAAATTGAATTTGACACCTTATTTTTCTATGACTCTTTTTAAGGACTTTGGAGTAGGCATTACCCCAATTTAGGCAAAATTTTTGTTCTTTTTTTGAATTCATTCAGCAGTGTTACCGTACTAAAATATTTTTTGGTTATAAATGACGATTAGCTAATCACTACTTAAATAACGTTTATTAGTAAAAAAAGTTTAATCACTGAATATGAGTTTAAATAATGATTAGTTAATATGTTGTTCAGTGGTTGATTAGTGTCTTTTTATAAGTAAGAGGGTAATAAATAAGCAATGTCTGTAGTGAATCATATGAACATTAGACGACATAAACTGAACTTACCAACACTGTGATATAGACACACCAGCGTTATGCTGCCTGTCTATCAAGCCCCAGATCTTCAAATTTTTTTGGGCGGGGCAAAAACTAAAAAATGCTGCCCCCCTTATTTACTTTATCATCTTCATCATTTAATTCATCGCCCGTTTGCCTTGGGGGGGGGGGGGGGATGTAATTCCAAATATACAATTTTCGGGTTTTTTTCCAGTACTTGTGCTTTATAAAAAAAATCGATTATTTCCTAGCCGCAGTTGAGGTTTTACACATTTGCCACCAGTAGGCTATTCAAATGACATTGCCACATTACAATGGACCTTTGCCCCACCTACAAAACTACGAGACCATTGAAGCTGTACCTATCATTTTGTTGGGGACTTATTACAGGTTTTGTATAGCATAATTACAATCAGTAGGAGTTGCGAGAGTAGTAGAAAATGATACCAAAAACAATGAATAATTCGCTTCGATTTCATACTATTTTCTGAATTCTTAATTAAGCTGTTTTTTCGACTCGCAACTTGTACAAAACTTTATTTTAAACCAATAATTTTAATAGAAAACGGAGATATTTTTACATTTATTCGTTATCTTGTTCATCATGCGGTTGATGGTGGGGCAGAATCTGGCATTGTCATTTGCCGCCCCTATCGAGACGTCTAAAATTCGATACCCTAGTTCATTTTTTCCGTAATTAATATGATTGTGAACTAGGGCATCGATGTGTCAGTTCCTTCTTAGACTACATTATTATTACAACCCAAAGGTATATTTCTGAGCTGAGTTTGATGTACAAAACTTTATTTCAAACCAATAATTTTAATAAAAAACGGAGATATTTGCACGCTTATTCGTTATCTTGTTAATCTTACGATAGATAGTGGGGCAGAATCTGGCATTGTCATTTGCCGCCCCCACCGAGACGTCTACAATTCGATACCCTAGTTCACTTTTTTTTATCAATAAAACTGTAACTTTATGATTTGTGCACTATTGGTCGTAATTTTTTCCGTAAAACATTCGATAAACGCAATTTAATATTTTTTATTGAGCTTTTAGAAAAAAATTGGCCGTCATGACGTAATTTCTGTATTAAGACTTAAAAAAGGTGGACCCAAATTTGCCGCCCCTAAAATTTGCCTTCACCCTATACTTGTCTACTGCTGGTAAATCCGGCACTGCCCAGCCGATTGGACTATCTGCAAAGTTTGAATTTGCTGCCCCCTGAAATTGCCGCCCGGGGCATGGGCCCCGGCTTGCCCCCCCCCCCCCCCCCCCCCTAGATCCGGGGCTGAAGTCAATAATAATAATACTTACGTAAACCGAAGCCCAAACCAAGTGTCTTATTTTATAAACAAGAACTACCCTACCCTACAAACATTTTAAGCTTTTCTGTGATAATTGCATAGTTATTTTCACATCCCTGCACAAAACTGGAAACCAACGTCAGAAAGGCAAAGCCAACTAGGGCATACAGCCTGGTATATTAATAATTTCGTCAAGGAGTAGGTACGGTAGGCTCGAACGAAACCTTACCTGAATAATAAAACATATATTAATTACATTTTGTACCTACATGTGTATTATGAGTCACATTTCACCCGAGCAAAGCCGGGTTTTCATCTAGTATTTCTATAATTTATGAAATTATGGAAAACATGTAGGCACCTAAGGGTTCAGGCAGACGAGCGACAGTGCGTCGCGCGATAGCTCGCGACATCTTTCGCGGAGGGTTGCCAACTGTCGCGTGACGCGTGCTCGGGGTTTGCGTTGTGGAGGGTCGTGGAGGGTCGCGACAGCTTGCAAACCTCCGCGAAAGGTGTCGCGTGACGCACTGTCGCTCGTCTGTCTGAGCCCTAAAGAAAAATATGTGGGTCGGTGGGGGGAGGCCAGATGTAAGTGGTCCTGGGCGGCTCTGAGTCTAAATACGCCACCGGAACCAAACACGCTTGCCTGCTCAAGAGAGGAACAGAGGGAGAGGAGTTAATTTAGAGAATTGCGGGGCTAGCACGAGTCGCATTCGACCGACGCAACGCCGCGGAGCTGTCAAACTAATGTCAAACGCCTTGTAATAATGTCACTTTGACAGCTCCGCGGCGTTGCATCAATCTCTAACGCTGACTCGTGCTACAAGGGTTGGTCGCCCACATCCTCTAAGGATACGTTGCAAAAAGATCAGTTCGTAAGCAATTGTTAACATAAATTCCAGTTCTAAATACAAATATTCTTTATTACCATAAAGTGTTTACATTTTTACTGTGTCGCGACGAGGTCGCGACAGTCCAGAAATGTACAATATAAAATTACTAACATGTACAGTACACCAGGGCACGCCAATAGCAACCATATACGCTTATTGTCTTCGAGTGCCGTCAAGTGTAGGTACATACTCGTGAACACAACTGTAGCAAGCAAGACTAACAAATGTGTGTGTGTGTGTGTGTGTGTGTGTGTGTGTGTATGTATGTATGTATGTATGTATGTATGTATGTATGTATGTGGTGTGTGAATAAAAAAGGAGCAGAGCCATTCTTTACGTCAGTTCGGCAGATTATTCAATGTGAGTTTTGTAAAGGTCCTGCTCGTCCAGTATTCCCATTAGAGTCAGAAAAATGTGCGGATTTATGTCCTCTTTATCATGTCCAAATCCAAGTGCTGCTCCTTCTGGTATCTCTTCTACTGTTCCATTGGGAAAAACTGATCGATAACCTTTCTCATCGATAACATATCGGTAAGTATTTCGGGTTCCATCTTCAGGGTTAACATACGAGTTGCTGCCCTTCTGTGCAAGGAACTTGTCGCCACGGCCGTTCTTCCTCCATTGATATTCAACCTCGCATCTGTAGCCATTGACTAATTCGTAGCTGGAAAGTACAAATTCGATAAGCACATTTTCAATACCCCTTGTAGGTACTTAAACTTGTCAATGTCAACAAAATGTCGCTTGTAGTATCAATTGGTGTAAGGGACAATATACCGAAAGGAGAAGCAATCAAAGTTTTTTTTAGTTTAATCATTCGTAACTGTTCCTGTATTTAAGTTTTTACAGTCTGGGTTTTACCAAAATACTAATCGCAGCGTCTACGCATTCAAAAATTCAGTGTGTCTAGAAATCACTTAGTTTACGAGAATGATGTCACCTACAAGATTTAAAAAAAATAAACTGTCCCTTACTTTAAATTGCACCGCAGCAACTGTAAATCTACATAGATACTATATTATAGTATTTTGAATGATACTTATATTATTTTGGACACAGTTGCGAGTAGTTACAACAATTTGATTTTTATCTTAATAGGTGAATGTACCTTATCCTATGATTTTGAACCAGAATCAATAAGCCAGATAGGAAAATTGGCAATGAAACGGACACATTTATTTAAATATAATTATTTTGAATATATCATTCGAAAGCGCAGAGAGAGCGGCGAGTCGAGCTGTATATTTAACTCATTTTTGACAAAATCCCTTACACCAATTGATCTTACAAGCGACGAAATGCTCGTTCGGGAAACGAATGCACCATGACGGACACATACCGTCCTTATGCTACAAGGTGCTTCGATCGTGTTTTATTTACACCTACGGTAGAAAACTGAATATAATTGTATTAACTTTATTGTAAGTTACGGGTTACAGTTGGTAGGTAATTACTTACGAAAGTTTGAAAGGTCCATGGGGGGGATTGGCGTTGTCATACCGAAGACGTTTCACATTCGGGTAGTTCTCGTTGGGGTTGAAAGTATCGTACTGTTGAGGAGCAGCGATATCTAGTGCCACTAAGCATAACAATATCAACTGTAAACATAAAAACTCAGTTATGTATTTGGCCAATTGAATCTTAAGAAGATAAGATCCTCATATTTTTATCAATTCTTGGGATTTTAGAGTCATTTTGGTAATTAATTGCATTAACTGATATTTTTTTAGTGCAAGAGTGTACAGTCATGAGTAATAACATAGAAACATCCTTAAAATTCAAATTCATGTAACAACTTTAAATCGCAAAAATAAGTATGCTAAACTGTGGCCAATAATTATGTAAACGCTAAATTGTATCAAAATAAAGTACACACCCCACCAAGCAAATGTTGTACAAGGGGTGTGTACTTTATTTTGATACAATTTAGCGTTTACATAATTATTGGCCACAGTTTAGCATACTTATTTTTGCGATTTAAAGTTGTTACATGAATTTGAAGGATGTTTCTATGTTATTACTCATGACTGTACTCACTCACAGAATAAAAAAATATTTCGTGCTATTCTGTTTAAACAAAAGAGTAACAAGGGTTTAAAAGCGCGATTTTTGGATGTTTGTTGGATCATGGTATTATTGATACCATTTGATAGAGCTCCTGAAGCACTTTCAGGATCAGTGATCAGTTTTCCGATATCTTACATAGTTTAGAAATAATCTAGTGCGATCACTTATCTAATTTACGAATACTAGACCACTTAAATCATTTTGAACTACCGAATAATAATAATGTATACGGAGATAGAAACTATAAATATATATTGCCAAAAATCATCAACGCCTTGCCGGAGGACGTGCGGGGTGTTTACCTGCAGAGGGCTAAATTTGGGAGGGAGCTTAAGGCGCACTACCTGGCCGCCGCGGGCGACGCCGGCGCCGCGTGCTGTAGGCGCGGGGGGCGACCCGTGCTACTACACCGTATAGTGCAGGGGGCGGCCACCCGCGTCTGCAGCGCGCTGCTGGTGCCGGGGGTCGGGGAGCTGTGTCTCTCGTGGAGCTGAAGCCTCTCTGTAGAGGAACGCCGCGCGCGTCCTCTGGTAGGGGTTGGTGACACCGTGTATTTACATATTATATTAAAATTAGAACTCCCCATCGGCATACAAACCATACGTGGTTTCGCCTGAGATGGGAAAGTAGATTTTAAATGTATTTTTATAAAATGTCATTAAACAATAAATAAATAAATAAAAAACGTTTCAACCCTGTATACGGCAATTGGGCAAGTTAAGTTTTCTTGTAATGAATAGGTCCCTTAAGGGCCTTCCATGAGCCAACTAGCGCCGCCAATCTTGAAAAATAATATATACCAATTTAATCAATTTTATAAAAAAAGCTATTTAAAAAATGTTTATTAGGATGAATACTATTTTTCAATATACAATACATGGCATAATTGCGACAAGCTAAGCTAAGTTGTAGTTCACAAATGTGCCAAAGACGGCCCTTTTTCGCAATTATGCGAACTACAACTTACCGAAATTGAATCACGTTATAAATAAGCATTTCAAAAATAGTATTTATCGTAATAAACATTTTGTACTAACAAGTTTAGTGTGAACACCCCTTTTTCCCAAATAATGTATATTGTGTGTGCAACCAAGCGAGCGTGCTGTGCAACTAAATTGTTTAATAAATAATTAGCGGTTTTTAGGGTTCCGTACCTCAAGAGGAAAAAAGGAACCCTTATAGGATCACTTTGTTGTCCGTCTGTCTGTTAAGACCTTTTTCTCAAAAACGCTTGGACGGATCAAGTTGAAATTTCTATTAAATACTTAGGTCTGTGATCTCATGCAACCGTGAAAAAATCAACCTTCTACGTCACCGCAATCAAAAGATATCGCTGTTTATGTCGCATTTTCCCGCATATTTGTATGAAAACGCAATGGAATCAAAACCTATAGGGTACTTCCCGTTGACCTAGAATCATGGAATTTGGCAAGCAGCTAGGTCTTATTATTATTATAAACCATTTATTCCAATAAAATTACAAATGTCAAGTAGGTATCTATCAAACAGGCAAGCATAATATATCATTAAATTACATGTCAAAAATTGTATTTATATATTTCATTATTTAATTCATGGTTAAAATTATTTTTAAGATTGAGTATTATGTTATTTAATTGTCATGCATTATAGTGTATTTCATATTGAATCGCTTGTCTATTATTTATTTATTTATTATTCATGACTGGGTATGACCGTCTCCTCCATACAGCGCCACGCCACTCTGTCTCGTGCAGTCCTCGTCCACGTAGCACCCGCCGCCTGGACGATGTCGTCGGCCCAAGCTAGGTCTTATAGCACAAGCAAAGTCACACGTCACACAGAGGCGGGAAAGCGTCCCGCCGGCGGTATGCGGGAAGGTCCGGGGCGCGTCACACAGAGCACCCGCAATCCCGGCCGGGAGGGATGGCGGGCAGGACGCAGCCGGTGTGATACCCATGCGGTTTCAGTTATTCAGATTATGAGAAATAATTATGTCGCTGCCTGATAGTAACTATGAAGTTGCGTTGCACGGAAGCCTCGGTGCGCGAGTCCGACTTGCACTTGGCTGGTTTTTTTAATAAACATTTCTATAATTTATGAAATTATGAAAAACATGTAGGTACCTAAGATCGACGCAACGCCTGTCAAACTAATGTCAAACGCCTTGTAATAACGTCACTTTGACAGCTCCGCGGCGTTGCATCAATCTCTAACGCTGACTCGTGCTACAAGGGTTGGTCGCCCACACTCTCTAGGATACGTTGCAAAAAGATGAGTTCGTAAGCAATTTAAAGAAAAATTCCAATTCTAAATTCAAATATTCTTTATTACCATAAAATATTCACATTATGTCTGTATTGTTATTGGACTCCACTTTAGGCGAACCTGTTTCGCGACAGTCCAGAAATGTACAATATAAAATTACTAACATGTACAGTAGGTACACCAGGGCACGCCAATAGCAACCATACGCTTGTTGTCATCGCACGTGCCGTCAAGTGTAGGTACATACTCGTGAACACAATTGAAGCAAGCAAGACTAAGAGCTCCCGCACACGGGCCACCGGCCACAACCACAAAACGCCGCCACTGGCATATTTCCTGTAATTTTCATACATTTTATATGGACCCGCCGCACACGGTTGGCGCCGGTGGCGGCCACACGCTACAAGCTTCTAGCTTCTCGTGGCGGCGTTTGTGGCTGTCGCGTGTGGCCCGTGTGCGGCGACACTAACAAATGTGTGTGTTTGTGTGAGGGAGGGTGAGGGTGTGTGTGTGTGTGTGCGAATAAAAAAGGGCAGAGCCGTTCTTTACGTCAGTTCGGCAGATGATTCAATGTCAGTTTTTGTAATGGCCCTGCTCGTCCATTACTCCCATTAGAGACAGAAAAATGTTCGGTTCAATGTCCGCTACATCAGGTCTAGAGATACAATATAATACAGGTACAGTTATCATACCAATTGTTACAGTAGGCCTAGGTATTACTGTACCATTGGAATAAACTTCGTGAAAACCTGTGTAATCTACAACATATAGGTAAGTCGTTCTGGTTCCATCTTTAGAATCAAAAAACGATTTGCTTCCGTTCTTAGAAAGGTACTTCAAACCATGACTATTGTGCCCCCATTTACATTCCTCCGCGCGTCTGAAGCCATTGGACAATTCATAACTGGAAAGTACAAATTCGATAAATACATCTTCAATATCCCTTGAAAAATCTTAAATAGGTAGGTACCTGACCGTACGAATTGTTCAATCTCGATACATTGTCGGTATAAGTTCGTCGAAGGTAATTAGTTTTGGTTATGGTAAAAGTAGACAAAAATAATACTATAAACAAGCAGAAATTATTTCAAAAAACAAGAAAAATCACTGCAAAAAAATTATCCCTTTTGATTACTTTTTTATACCATATGCCACTCCCGTAATCAAGACGAATATAACAATACCTCATACACCAAAATCCATCAAGCGAATTAGGCTATTTAGGCAGGAAGGAATGGACGTATATCCGAAAAACATTACCCTCCTTTTGGGGCAGTCGGGTAATAAGTGTAACAAATTCTCGAAGTTTCCCCTTGTCGCTGAACGTTTGTGCGCTATCTTACACGAATGTGACATTAGATAGGTTCTGTCGATGACTGGACGCCAAATTTGATCCTACATCTGTGCGCTATTGTTTCTGGACCGATTCCAGAGTGCGCACTCTATATTTAATCGTTGCTAAGCGAGGCGTCCCGGTCACTCTTAAGACTGTCTATTCCCACTAATACGGCTAATGTAGGTAGTAGGTACTCGTTTTACTTAGTAATCAAATCAATTTACTATATTATAAAGGAAGGATACTCATCGAGAGCATTCGTTTCATTTCATCTTTGCACAACAAATGCTCGTTTGCCCAAGCTCCAGGTGAGTACCGTCCTTATTACAACAAGGTGTATCGATCGGGGTTTTACAACTATAGAAAACGGTAGAAAACTGAAAATAATTGTATTAGCTTTATTGTAAGTTACGGGTTGGTAGGTAATTTGTTCGATACCAACCCATGCAACGCAAAAGCACAGTGGAAGCGTGTCAAATTAGAAGAGTTATTGCATGGATCGGTACCGTCAAGTTAGCCTGCGATACACAGGGCAATAATCAACCTAACAAACCAACCTTATTGTTCCAAATACAAAGTTAAATTGTCGTGCGCGGTCTTCGGAGGCCTGTACGTACGTACAGGAACATGTGGCTCGACGTCTTGACATTCGGCGCACGACCCAACCAACTACTTGTTACGTATGTATAGTCTACACGGCACAATCGAGATAACGAGTTATTATCACCAAAAATCGGTTCCGGCGCACAACCAAAAAACTTAATTCGCGTCCAACAAACGAGCAAACAAAACAAAACAGCCAAAAAACGGATCTATCCGTACGCGAAAATTATAATATCGGAAGCAAAATTAATGGCCGATTATCATTCAAACAAGTATGCGAATTGTCTGCGTTCGCGCAAGCAACAACAACCAAGCCAAAATCTGCACCAAATTACACTAATAGCAAACGGGCGAGACACCGGCCGGCTACCTGTCGACCCTGCTCTTCACCCCCGCCTGCCCGCGTTGACCTACATTCGCTCAGCACAGCACGGCAAATGGCACGGCGGCTGACAATTAGGTACTTTACGCGAATTGAATCAAATCCTATCTATTCCAAACATAATTACTTACGAAAATTTGAAAGGTCCATGGGGGGGATTGGTGTTGTAATACCGAAGACGTTTCACATTCGGGTAGTTGTACCCTTGAGGAGCAGCGATATCTAGTGCCACTAAGCATAACACTATCAACTGTAAATGAAATAAACGTAAGAACTCAGTTAAGTATTTGGGCGATATTTATTTATTTAAAGGTGTACATAATAAGTGACAATCAATACATAGTAGTTTTGATTAACGACGATCGACTCAGGGGTGGTAGTCTAAATAATCATAGTTCCTTGTAGCGGAGGAATCTTTGAGCCCAGCAACTAACCTGCCAATCCTCCACGACTAGACTCGGTCTCTGGTCCGACAGCTGCTCCTGCTGGAGCTCGTCCCTCTAACACCACATACACTCCACAGGTCACTGAGTTTATTGTTTGTGTTTATAGCACAGCCCGGGCAGGCAGTTCTTACACACCAGATCACCACAATAAATAGCACAAATTGTCCAGTAGAAAATAGAAAGAACTAGGTACAGTGCGTAGCACGTAAGAAAAAGCGTCTATCTCGTTCAAGAGGTCACGAATGCAATGAAGCTGTCAAAATGTTCCCGTCACCACCACCAGGCTGGCGATGAGTGCTGCCCTCTTCAGACCACCGAGCAGATGCGTCGCGTTTGAATTGGTGTGGCTTATTACTAGGCTCATCGATTTTTACCTACTTTCCAATACAACAAGTGATCTGACGGGGATACATTTCAAATTGTGTTGTCTATTAAGGAATATTTATACACGAACTTACATACTAATTTTGCCAACAAACAACTACTTCCCAAACTCTGTTCCAGTACGGAACATGCCGCTCACCTTAAAAGGACGTAGGGCTTTTAACGGAAATTAAAGTTCAAAGAGAGTATAAGTAGAGTCGAGAGAATCTAGAAGAGTTAGCATATTGAAATTAAAACTATCTTACGTACTAAGTGAAAACATTCGTAATAATCTACTTGAGATGAAGGGGGCATATTTTGACGACAAGTCGTTGAATATAGCTCTGATGTATTAAAGAATGCAAGGAAGTCGGATCCCCAGAACCCACACTCAATGCACCAAGGGGGCGTGAGTTCAAAAAAGCCTCAATGTGGCACAACAGGGAGTGCATCATTTCATAGGTGTGCGTGCGAGTGCCTAAGACTCGACACGCGTGATGTTTGAACCTTTGCACGCCCGCTCCAAACAATCCTCCGAGAGGAGGAGCTCTCGTTTTATCGAGCAGTAAACACACCGGCACTACAACTCGGGAGATGAGCAGTAACTTGTTGATAAAATGCGGCCATGTGTTCACAATGTACATGGGTGGGATTTCATAATTGAAGCCGGCGATCCATAATAAAGAAATGATAAATAATAATTGAAGTAAATATTTTGCATATAATTTGAACCACCCCATCTTAGCGATAACAGAGAGAAAGGCTCTTTTTTGAGATGTGGACTGTATATGAAATGTAAATGTACCATCAGAGGAATTGTGAGGGTTCCACTGAAGTCCCAACACTCTGGTTTTCCTGTTCTTCTCGAGCTCGGCGATATCTATATTCTCACGCCGCTCACCGTGAGACTCTAATGGCAGTACCGCAGCGAGTATCGCTGGCGAATTACTGTGCCGCTTGCGAATCTCAAAGCCAGCCGCACGACGGAGGGCGATAGGCTCCTGTTGCAGAGCAAGAGCCTTGGCTTCGTCAGATGCCTCACACATGATGCCCTGATGAAGCGTGGCGCCCGTCAGGGACACGTCGTTGAGTGAATACTCGTTTAACGGCTTGTGTCCGGCGTCGTACACCACTCGGGTCTTTGTAGTCTCGCTAGACTCTTTTACAAGACAAGGATGTGGTGTGTGGTAGCTCGCGCCAGGCGCCGCCGCCGCGGGGGCGCTGTCCGCGAGCTCCATGTCGTTAAGATCCACATGCTCTTGGAGACAAGCAGGAGAATCAACCATTAGCGACGGATTACTTTCGTCGTTTAATGAACTAAGACATGCCTGGATGGAAGTCGGAAACGTATTAGCAAAAGAACATTTACCTAACAGTAAATAACCGAAAATACTGTTCAACGCTATCAGCGACCCAGGTAGATCCGTGATAACATCTCCTAATATAATGTGGGATAGGATATCCGCACCTAACAGCATTTCCACTGGCTGTGGAGTATGAAAGTTAGGGTCCGCTAAAGTCAAGTGTGTACGTTGAGCCCACTCTGTAAGAGGTAATGGCACACTAGGCATTTGGGATATTAACTTAGGCAGAATCAAGGCATCGACAGGAATAGAAGGTTGATCCGCGTTTCTCGGTGCTAAACAACACGATACTACGCCATTGGGATGCACGGGCTTATCAACACTGATACCGGGACGTTAATGTGTCGCCGGGCTAAACCCAACCTTTGCGCGCACGACTCAGAGATGAAAGTCGCTTGACTACCTGTGTCTACCAAACAACGGATTGTAAATCGCTTATGTTTATCGACACATACATCGACGAGTGCCGTAGATAGCAGCACCGTGTGAGCGCGTGCGCGCGGAGCAATGAAAAGTGCGCTATGCTCCTGCGTCATGTGGGCGGGGTGCACCGAAGTCATAGCGAACGAAGATTCGGCTATATCCGGCGCAGTGGTGTTCTCGCTGCATTCCTCCGTAGGAGGGAATGAGAACATATGATTCGAGGTGCCGTTGTCGGGTGGTAACCCGCTAAGTATTGGTAAAGATTGCTTTTCGTATTCGTTTTCGAAGTGAAGCAAACTGTGATGACGTTTATGACACGAACGACATACATAATTTGACTTGCATTGTGAAACGCCGTGGCCCACGTTCAAACAGTTATAACAAATATTTTTGTTACTTATAAACGCATATCTCTCGTGTGGAGATAAATTTAGAAACTTGCTACATTTTGTTAATGAATGTGGATCATCACAACAAATACAATTTTTGTTATTATGATAGCCGGTGGAATATATCGCCGGCGGCGGGGTTACATTGACCGCGAATGAGCACCGCTGAGTGAAGCCATCGGGTTGTGTGTGGCCCCCTCGGGGCGCGGACTGCGCCGGCGCACCGCCCGTGTATCGCCAACCGACTTGATCGCTAGGAGTTTTTTTCAACTGACCGCAACTATTGTGTGAAATATTAACCTGACTTGAGAATTCGCATGCAGAAAGTTCCCTTTCCAGGAATGTGATTAATGTATCGACGCTAGGTACCTCCGACGGTTTATCTAGCGACCACTCGAAACGCCTTCTGGTAGCTGGGGTTATCTTTCGTAATAGAATGTTTAGCAAAATAAAACTCCACTGCTTGACGGGGAATCTTTGCATTTCCAAAGCCTTAATATTCTCTTGATACACATTGAGTAAGTGACGTAAACTTTGAATGTATTTGTCAGTACAAGGTTCGATATCCAAAATACGATCGAGATGCTTCGATGCAAACGCTCTTTTGTTCTCATATCGCGCCACTAAAATATCTAGGGCGCTAGAATAATTCAAATCAGTGATGGGAATTGATTTTATGAGATTGTACGGTTCATCTTTTAGGGTCAACAACAGGTATCGAAATTTCTCCGCATCCGTGTAGGCACAGTTGCTATGCACTAACGACTTGAATAAGTCATAAAATGATGGCCAGTCTGTGGATTCGCCACGAAACGTGGGCAAAGGTAACGGCTGTAATTTATTATGTATAATGGTACTCGAAGTCGAAGGCATTACGATGTTAGGTACCGAACAACGACTCATACGTCGTAGTTCGTCTTCGAATTCCTTATGTTTATTAATTTGCACTACAATTGCATAATACGTATCATTAAAATCATTACGAATCTTTAACTGTTCCTCTTTATTAAACTTTTTAGTTTGGACCAAGATTTTTTCGACTTTACTTTGAATTTTAGTAAATTTTCTTTGCTGAGAATTTAAATCTTTCGTTCGTGAAAGGAATTGCGTTTGGTCAGTCGCAGCAAATTGCAACGTTTTTCTTAGATCGTCGACCAGAATATCACGTTCAAAAATATCTAAAATAATTTCTCCGTCGTCCATTTTGCGTAGCAAAGATGACGTGTGACGGTTGAAAGTTTAGTGAACGGCGATAAATGTACCTACCCGAGACAACACAACCTGAACTGTAGTTTATTCGGCTCGAAAGGATCAAATATTTATGTAGCGGAGGAATCTTTGAGCCCAGCAACTAACCTGCTAATCCTCCACGACTAGACTCGGTCTCTGGTCCGACAGCTGCTCCTGCTGGAGCTCGTCCCTCTAACACCACATACACTCCACAGGTCACTGAGTTTATTGTTTGTGTTTATAGCACAGCCCGGGCAGGCAGTTCTTACACACCAGATCACCACAATAAATAGCACAAATTGTCCAGTAGAAAATAGAAAGAACTAGGTACAGTGCGTAGCACGTAAGAAAAAGCGTCTATCTCGTTCAAGAGGTCACGAATGCAATGAAGCTGTCAAAATGTTCCCGTCACCACCACCAGGCTGGCGATGAGTGCTGCCCTCTTCAGACCACCGAGCAGATGCGTCGCGTTTGAATTGGTGTGGCTTATTACTAGGCTCATCGATTTTTACCTACTTTCCAATACAACAAGTGATCTGACGGGGATACATTTCAAATTGTGTTGTCTATTAAGGAATATTTATACACGAACTTACATACTAATTTTGCCAACAAACAACTACTTCCCAAACTCTGTTCCAGTACGGAACATTCCTAAAATTGAGACTATTAGTATTAACATAATTACTGTATAAAAATATCTGTTCAAGTTGTCTTGAAATTATCGCAACGCATGGGCGCTCTGCCTATTGTTGTTCAGCACATGGACCGACAAATATATTTAGTGGGTTGGTGGGATAATTAGCAAAGGTTTTAACTCGTGTAACCATTTGTCCTATGTGTCACGGGTTACTGGGATACGATTATTTAGTTATTTTTTGAAATTATTACTTACTAGTATCCCTTATTTTGACCGCACATAATGAGTTACTTGAACGACATTTGCCATGCCCAAAGGGCATAAACTAGGCAACTTTTTTATATACAGGTGTCCCAGAAATCGACGTCAAGCCGGAAACGCGTGATATCAGTAACATTTATCAGAAAAATAAAAAATAAAATCAAAGTTATGTATTTTTATAATTATTGGCATCCTACTAGAAAAACGACATCCTTTGATGGTTTTTTAGTTTGTAGTACAGTTATTACAAGTCTTTACTTTTTTTCTTTGATAACCCTCAATATTGCTTCTCTAAATTCTAGTCTAAATCTGAAAGCCTACTGCCCCAGTTTAGAAAAAAAATGATCACTTTTTGACCTACCAAGTTTTGAAAATTGATACTTATCCCAACTTTAATCAACTATTCTGAAGAAAAAAAAATGTACTACGCCTTTCCGGCAAGTGTCCTCAAAAGTTGGCGCAATCCATGACGATTGTGAAAGCATGTGTGAAAACAGTGAAACAGGTAGTTACGCTATTTTGCTAAGTGTGAGCGGAACAGAAATCATTTCCAGATAGGCAAAGGCTACCAGGGGGCCATTGCAGTTGTGACTCATTGCTATTTAAGATTAGGATTGGTTTTATTACTAAGATTTTATTATCACGCGTTTCCGACTTTTGACGTCGATTTCTGGGACACCCTGTATTATGAAAACGTGGTTTTCAGAAAAAAACAATCAAAAATCACGTTACTCTTTTGTTTAATCGAGATAGCATGAAACAAAATAATTTTTATTGTATTCTGTGATGTATATTATGATGATTAAATGATGTTTTTTAGATAAAAAACATCATTTAATCCAATTAATTACCAAAATGTCTCTAAAATCCCAAGAATTAGTAAAAATATGACGATCTTAACTTCTTAATTTATTTTAAAAAAACTGACACTATCGTTTTCACCGTTTTTAAAGGTATATTTCAATCAGTTCACTGCGACATAAATAATATTATGTAAGTAAGTACTTACCAACAATCCCATTTTGCTAGAGTTGTTTTAGATACTTCTGCTATTAGAAGAATGAAATTATGCGGGAAGGATTTCACGTTTTATATTACTAAAATCGATAAAATAAAGAACCTAGGTATGTATTTAGATATTTATAAGTGCTTATGGAATATTAAAAATTCAAGTTATAATAGCGAAGGCAAACCACTTTTAGGAGTCTTTTGAAAAAAAATAGGATTAAAATAGCGGAATGCGACGCCGAGACAGATTTACATAATAAGGACTAGTTGTGCTATCACTCTTCCATAGGTGTCAAACAAATATCTTTGTAGATCTTTGTAGAAGCTTTGTACAGAATCCATAACTACGATATCATAAAAAGCCGAATATTAACATCGAATTTGAGCATTTAAGCAAACATTTGCGCTCATGTCTGGCGCCGGCGTCAGTTCCAGATTTCGTACGATAATATTAGGGTCAGCGCAGACCGACTGAGTGGCGTGCAGTGGGGGCGAAGAGCATTCGCCGACCGTAAGGCACACCGACCGGCGCGGGGGCTTCCACGACCGCCTAGCGAGTTGAGATCCTCCACACGACTCCGATCGCTGCCACGCGCAGCTCTGAGTGGCATTTTACTTCGTACTTACCGATTACAGTATGTTGAAGTAAATAACAAATGCTCGTTCGTGAAACGAATGCTGCCGGTGATTTTCCCGTCCTTTAGACCTCTACATATCATTACAATCTGCTCAGGATGCTTTACGCTGTAAGTAATTATTTTATGTTTCAACTCATTTCAATTCTGTTTTAAAGTTGCCCTTCTAAATGTTCAACATAGTTTTATATTTTTTATCAACATCACTACTCGTCTTATAGGCAGAGTTTTATACAAAAATAATACTTAGTAGCTCTGTAGCTACTAACACTTGCAGTACGATTTGAACTTTTACGACGCAGATAATAAAAACGGTCTAAAGTATTACACTGGATGTGCTTTGATGTGTACAGTCGAAGACTAGGAGATAAGTACTTATACAGGGGGCCTCAATAAGGTTGAGCTCATAAACTACTGGACCGTATTTAATAATTCTTTTACTAATAATAGTTTCCACTTTTATCTATCAAATAGTGACTTTTTTGCAATAGGTCAAGTAGTTTTTGAGAAAAACTCAACCTTAGAAACTCTCCTGTACAGCTTTCTCTGTGTTCCACCGTACATGCTCCTCAGATGAAAATGTCAGCGCCTTGATTTGAACTAAAATCTGATATCTAATAAAATTAACTTTCAATTGAATACCGTTAAACCGGTAATTTCGGTATACCGGACGACGAATATCCGCCTCAATCATTCCCCTAGAATCGGATTACCGGTATTCAAAACGGCATAATACTGGAAGCGATAAGCTTCTTAGTCCAGCGCAGAGGCTTACTTATTCGAAAGAATATGATGGATTGGTTTACTTTTAATTACTGTAATGTTAATTATGTATTAGGTAGTTTCACATAACATTTTTAGTCCTCTTTCGCTAACGGAAACGGTAGGTACTAGGTATACCTGTTGGAGTATATCATAATCTTTTACAACGATCGAAAATAAAACGTGAACTGTTAAGCCTAATGGATTCATTCAACATTAGATCCGTCGTTAACTTTCCGACGCGTATTGACGGCGAGTCTGCGACGTGTCTGGACCATGGCTACACCGACATACCTACAGATCAGGTAAAGTCATTCTCTGTAGATCTTGATATAAGTGATCACTGTGCTATTTGCTTAGATATATTAATACCAGCGAATGTAAGTGTCACAAGGCATGTCAAGAAAAGGCAGACCACTAACAACAATATTAATAAATTTTTTAAATCCTTAAGTCTAACGTATAATAAGATAACAACATCACAAAATGACGATTTGGGGTTTGACAAGCTCTTTAATCATTTAGTCAGCACTTTTGAGACAAGCTGAGAACATATGATTCGAGGTGCCGTTGTCGGGTGGTAACCCGCTAAGTATTGGTAAAGATTGCTTTTCGTATTCGTTTTCGAAGTGAAGCAAACTGTGATGACGTTTATGACACGAACGACATACATAATTTGACTTGCATTGTGAAACGCCGTGGCCCACGTTCAAACAGTTATAACAAATATTTTTGTTACTTATAAACGCATATCTCTCGTGTGGAGATAAATTTAGAAACTTGCTACATTTTGTTAATGAATGTGGATCATCACAACAAATACAATTTTTGTTATTATGATAGCCGGTGGAATATATCGCCGGCGGCGGGGTTACATTGACCGCGAATGAGCACCGCTGAGTGAAGCCATCGGGTTGTGTGTGGCCCCCTCGGGGCGCGGACTGCGCCGGCGCACCGCCCGTGTATCGCCAACCGACTTGATCGCTAGGAGTTTTTTTCAACTGACCGCAACTATTGTGTGAAATATTAACCTGACTTGAGAATTCGCATGCAGAAAGTTCCCTTTCCAGGAATGTGATTAATGTATCGACGCTAGGTACCTCCGACGGTTTATCTAGCGACCACTCGAAACGCCTTCTGGTAGCTGGGGTTATCTTTCGTAATAGAATGTTTAGCAAAATAAAACTCCACTGCTTGACGGGGAATCTTTGCATTTCCAAAGCCTTAATATTCTCTTGATACACATTGAGTAAGTGACGTAAACTTTGAATGTATTTGTCAGTACAAGGTTCGATATCCAAAATACGATCGAGATGCTTCGATGCAAACGCTCTTTTGTTCTCATATCGCGCCACTAAAATATCTAGGGCGCTAGAATAATTCAAATCAGTGATGGGAATTGATTTTATGAGATTGTACGGTTCATCTTTTAGGGTCAACAACAGGTATCGAAATTTCTCCGCATCCGTGTAGGCACAGTTGCTATGCACTAACGACTTGAATAAGTCATAAAATGATGGCCAGTCTGTGGATTCGCCACGAAACGTGGGCAAAGGTAACGGCTGTAATTTATTATGTATAATGGTACTCGAAGTCGAAGGCATTACGATGTTAGGTACCGAACAACGACTCATACGTCGTAGTTCGTCTTCGAATTCCTTATGTTTATTAATTTGCACTACAATTGCATAATACGTATCATTAAAATCATTACGAATCTTTAACTGTTCCTCTTTATTAAACTTTTTAGTTTGGACCAAGATTTTTTCGACTTTACTTTGAATTTTAGTAAATTTTCTTTGCTGAGAATTTAAATCTTTCGTTCGTGAAAGGAATTGCGTTTGGTCAGTCGCAGCAAATTGCAACGTTTTTCTTAGATCGTCGACCAGAATATCACGTTCAAAAATATCTAAAATAATTTCTCCGTCGTCCATTTTGCGTAGCAAAGATGACGTGTGACGGTTGAAAGTTTAGTGAACGGCGATAAATGTACCTACCCGAGACAACACAACCTGAACTGTAGTTTATTCGGCTCGAAAGGATCAAATATTTATGTAGCGGAGGAATCTTTGAGCCCAGCAACTAACCTGCTAATCCTCCACGACTAGACTCGGTCTCTGGTCCGACAGCTGCTCCTGCTGGAGCTCGTCCCTCTAACACCACATACACTCCACAGGTCACTGAGTTTATTGTTTGTGTTTATAGCACAGCCCGGGCAGGCAGTTCTTACACACCAGATCACCACAATAAATAGCACAAATTGTCCAGTAGAAAATAGAAAGAACTAGGTACAGTGCGTAGCACGTAAGAAAAAGCGTCTATCTCGTTCAAGAGGTCACGAATGCAATGAAGCTGTCAAAATGTTCCCGTCACCACCACCAGGCTGGCGATGAGTGCTGCCCTCTTCAGACCACCGAGCAGATGCGTCGCGTTTGAATTGGTGTGGCTTATTACTAGGCTCATCGATTTTTACCTACTTTCCAATACAACAAGTGATCTGACGGGGATACATTTCAAATTGTGTTGTCTATTAAGGAATATTTATACACGAACTTACATACTAATTTTGCCAACAAACAACTACTTCCCAAACTCTGTTCCAGTACGGAACATTCCTAAAATTGAGACTATTAGTATTAACATAATTACTGTATAAAAATATCTGTTCAAGTTGTCTTGAAATTATCGCAACGCATGGGCGCTCTGCCTATTGTTGTTCAGCACATGGACCGACAAATATATTTAGTGGGTTGGTGGGATAATTAGCAAAGGTTTTAACTCGTGTAACCATTTGTCCTATGTGTCACGGGTTACTGGGATACGATTATTTAGTTATTTTTTGAAATTATTACTTACTAGTATCCCTTATTTTGACCGCACATAATGAGTTACTTGAACGACATTTGCCATGCCCAAAGGGCATAAACTAGGCAACTTTTTTATATACAGGTGTCCCAGAAATCGACGTCAAGCCGGAAACGCGTGATATCAGTAACATTTATCAGAAAAATAAAAAATAAAATCAAAGTTATGTATTTTTATAATTATTGGCATCCTACTAGAAAAACGACATCCTTTGATGGTTTTTTAGTTTGTAGTACAGTTATTACAAGTCTTTACTTTTTTTCTTTGATAACCCTCAATATTGCTTCTCTAAATTCTAGTCTAAATCTGAAAGCCTACTGCCCCAGTTTAGAAAAAAAATGATCACTTTTTGACCTACCAAGTTTTGAAAATTGATACTTATCCCAACTTTAATCAACTATTCTGAAGAAAAAAAAATGTACTACGCCTTTCCGGCAAGTGTCCTCAAAAGTTGGCGCAATCCATGACGATTGTGAAAGCATGTGTGAAAACAGTGAAACAGGTAGTTACGCTATTTTGCTAAGTGTGAGCGGAACAGAAATCATTTCCAGATAGGCAAAGGCTACCAGGGGGCCATTGCAGTTGTGACTCATTGCTATTTAAGATTAGGATTGGTTTTATTACTAAGATTTTATTATCACGCGTTTCCGACTTTTGACGTCGATTTCTGGGACACCCTGTATTATGAAAACGTGGTTTTCAGAAAAAAACAATCAAAAATCACGTTACTCTTTTGTTTAATCGAGATAGCATGAAACAAAATAATTTTTATTGTATTCTGTGATGTATATTATGATGATTAAATGATGTTTTTTAGATAAAAAACATCATTTAATCCAATTAATTACCAAAATGTCTCTAAAATCCCAAGAATTAGTAAAAATATGACGATCTTAACTTCTTAATTTATTTTAAAAAAACTGACACTATCGTTTTCACCGTTTTTAAAGGTATATTTCAATCAGTTCACTGCGACATAAATAATATTATGTAAGTAAGTACTTACCAACAATCCCATTTTGCTAGAGTTGTTTTAGATACTTCTGCTATTAGAAGAATGAAATTATGCGGGAAGGATTTCACGTTTTATATTACTAAAATCGATAAAATAAAGAACCTAGGTATGTATTTAGATATTTATAAGTGCTTATGGAATATTAAAAATTCAAGTTATAATAGCGAAGGCAAACCACTTTTAGGAGTCTTTTGAAAAAAAATAGGATTAAAATAGCGGAATGCGACGCCGAGACAGATTTACATAATAAGGACTAGTTGTGCTATCACTCTTCCATAGGTGTCAAACAAATATCTTTGTAGATCTTTGTAGAAGCTTTGTACAGAATCCATAACTACGATATCATAAAAAGCCGAATATTAACATCGAATTTGAGCATTTAAGCAAACATTTGCGCTCATGTCTGGCGCCGGCGTCAGTTCCAGATTTCGTACGATAATATTAGGGTCAGCGCAGACCGACTGAGTGGCGTGCAGTGGGGGCGAAGAGCATTCGCCGACCGTAAGGCACACCGACCGGCGCGGGGGCTTCCACGACCGCCTAGCGAGTTGAGATCCTCCACACGACTCCGATCGCTGCCACGCGCAGCTCTGAGTGGCATTTTACTTCGTACTTACCGATTACAGTATGTTGAAGTAAATAACAAATGCTCGTTCGTGAAACGAATGCTGCCGGTGATTTTCCCGTCCTTTAGACCTCTACATATCATTACAATCTGCTCAGGATGCTTTACGCTGTAAGTAATTATTTTATGTTTCAACTCATTTCAATTCTGTTTTAAAGTTGCCCTTCTAAATGTTCAACATAGTTTTATATTTTTTATCAACATCACTACTCGTCTTATAGGCAGAGTTTTATACAAAAATAATACTTAGTAGCTCTGTAGCTACTAACACTTGCAGTACGATTTGAACTTTTACGACGCAGATAATAAAAACGGTCTAAAGTATTACACTGGATGTGCTTTGATGTGTACAGTCGAAGACTAGGAGATAAGTACTTATACAGGGGGCCTCAATAAGGTTGAGCTCATAAACTACTGGACCGTATTTAATAATTCTTTTACTAATAATAGTTTCCACTTTTATCTATCAAATAGTGACTTTTTTGCAATAGGTCAAGTAGTTTTTGAGAAAAACTCAACCTTAGAAACTCTCCTGTACAGCTTTCTCTGTGTTCCACCGTACATGCTCCTCAGATGAAAATGTCAGCGCCTTGATTTGAACTAAAATCTGATATCTAATAAAATTAACTTTCAATTGAATACCGTTAAACCGGTAATTTCGGTATACCGGACGACGAATATCCGCCTCAATCATTCCCCTAGAATCGGATTACCGGTATTCAAAACGGCATAATACTGGAAGCGATAAGCTTCTTAGTCCAGCGCAGAGGCTTACTTATTCGAAAGAATATGATGGATTGGTTTACTTTTAATTACTGTAATGTTAATTATGTATTAGGTAGTTTCACATAACATTTTTAGTCCTCTTTCGCTAACGGAAACGGTAGGTACTAGGTATACCTGTTGGAGTATATCATAATCTTTTACAACGATCGAAAATAAAACGTGAACTGTTAAGCCTAATGGATTCATTCAACATTAGATCCGTCGTTAACTTTCCGACGCGTATTGACGGCGAGTCTGCGACGTGTCTGGACCATGGCTACACCGACATACCTACAGATCAGGTAAAGTCATTCTCTGTAGATCTTGATATAAGTGATCACTGTGCTATTTGCTTAGATATATTAATACCAGCGAATGTAAGTGTCACAAGGCATGTCAAGAAAAGGCAGACCACTAACAACAATATTAATAAATTTTTTAAATCCTTAAGTCTAACGTATAATAAGATAACAACATCACAAAATGACGATTTGGGGTTTGACAAGCTCTTTAATCATTTAGTCAGCACTTTTGAGACAAGCTGTCCAATTAGAAATGTCCAAAAGTTTTGTAGTGACGAATTGTGGCAAAACAGTGCCACTAGAAATAGTAATAATTTTTTACAACTGCTAGGAATGTTACTCCGTTTTCGTCCGAACAGTGTGGAACTACACCAATTCTATCTAAATTTTAAATGCCGACACAGCGGGCTCCTAAGAAAAAGCCGAAAAGATTTTCTCAACAATATGATCACGTCCAGCACGGCTGCGAACCCCGCACGAGCGCTGTGGAGTGTCATCAAGCTGGAGACAAACAAGGGTATGCAGTGCGGCGACCCGCTCGCGGTGCTCCGGCACGCAGTGTGCGGCCCCGGCCCCGGCCCGGGCGGCGCGGACGCAGGCTGCCGGCTGGCCGCCGCACTCAACGAGTACTACCTGTCTGTGGTGCGCGACACGCCGCTCAGGCCTCGCGTGCACGATGCAATGAGGCTGCTGCAGTGCAATGTACCCAGGGTGGCGCGGACTATGTTCTTCTTCCCGTTCACTGTAACAGAACTTATTAAAATTATTAAACAAATCAAACCAAAAGGAACGAAAGATGTTTATGGTATACCGACTGATGTCCTCCATCAGCTTCCAGTTGACTTACTCCTCGCATTGTGCAGTCAATTCAATCAATCAGCGTTAAACGGCCACTATCCTGATTCACTGAAAAGGATAAAAGTCACTCCTGTATACAAGGGGAAGGGAAGTAAAAAGGAACTCAAAGGTTACAGACCAATATCTCTAGTTCCAGCCATTTCGAAAATATTCGAAATGGGTATATGTAGTCGACTATTCAGCTTTCTCCGCGGCAACGAGTCCCTGTGCGCGCAGCAGTACGCGTACCAGGCCGGCCGGTCCACAGTGGGCGCTGCGCGGCTACTGCTGCGCACGGTGCTCGCTCACTTGGATTCCAAGAGGCAAGTAGTGGCAATCTTTTTTGATCTATCGCGTGCCTTTGACCTGGTTGACCATGCTCTTATAAATGCAAAACTAGAACACTACGGTGTGCGTGGTGTCCCCCTCGAGTTAATTACATCCTTCTTGTCTGACCGTACTCAGCTAACCGAGGCAGGCGCGGAGAGGTCAAATTTTGCTCCCATAGGTGACAGGTCCGTGCCCCAGGGGTCAAATGTCGGGAACAGTATATTCCTGCTGCTGATGAATGATCTGCCTTTTGAATCACCGCACACAGATTTCATCATGTATGCTGATGATATCTGCTCGGTCGTCAGCGCCGGTAGCAGGGAGGAGCTGGGTGTGCGAGTGCAGGCTGTGATTGTGAGGCTGTCCGAATGGTTTATTGCAAACGGGATGCAACTGAACGTCGAGAAAACCAATCTCATAGAGTTCTCCCTCCGAAGCGGCACCGTTCCGCCGCTGAGTGTGCGTGTGGGTGATGTCACCGTCTCCAGCACTCCCGGCGCGCGCTTCGTCGGCTTCACATTCGACGCCCAGCTCCAGTGGCACGAGCACATCGACACGCTCTGCGCCAGGCTCAACTCTGCGTACTATGCGGTCTCGCGCCTCACGCCGACCCTGTCCAGGGAGAACTTGCTAAAAGCCTACTTCGGGTACTTCCACTCACACCTAACGTATGGCATTGACCTATGGGCTCGAGCGGCGGATAGAGATAGGCCGTTCATAATACAAAAGAAAGTGATTAGGAGAATGGCGCGCGTTCCGGAGGACACACCGGCTCGTTACCTGTTCACTGACTTGGGCATACTTACCGTTCCGTGCCTGTACATTCTTGAGGTGGGGAAATACGTTAGGAGAAACCTAAGTGAGTACCAAACCAAGAAATGGATAGGCACGAGACCAACTAAAGTAAGACAGCAGGAGCTGGAAATTCGTTGCGAGCCGACTACACAAGAGTGGTCAGTCCACACACGTCGCGGGACCGCTTGTTTACAACAAGCTGTCGGCTTCCATAAGGGACACCACCAGCTTTAATAGTTTCGTTGGTAAGCTTAAGCGATGGTTAATCCAGAAGGCTTACTACTCGCTAAATGAGTTTCTCGATGATTGACATTGCATTCACCCTGTAAAATTGATACAGATATTGTTAGGTTACGAACCTAAATTTATTTATTTATAATTATTGTGACGATACCATAGGTATATTACTGATTTATATATTTTTAATTTAATTGACTAATGAGTTGTTGTGACATTAATAATAATATTGTACAATGTAATTTTCTATTTGACGATGTATATCTAGTACTACAATAAATGAATATGAATATAAACCTGCATACTACATATTATGAGCTATAGTACAAGAAAACAGTGGGTCTATTACGGTTCTCAAAACTATCAAATCATACCATGTCATAGCGGCCGTGAAAGGGACAGTGCTATGGCATTGGTGTAGCGACGTCTCTGTTTGGCGCGCCATGCCATGGTATAATTTCATTTTGACCTACGGTTTTGACATATCGTTGTTATATCGATCATTGAAAATAAATTCTGTTCAGGCGCGTCTAGGTGCATGCCACCTCCTTTCTCATGCACCTTCACGGCGGACGTCACGGCCATAAAGATCACAAATAATTGTGACACCCTTGGATCACTTTTCTCGGCTATTTGGCGGTTTCGGTCGGAATAAATAAATCTAGAAATCTAATTACTCGGTTCGGTGGTTAAAACGTGCAAAAATACTGTGTGTTGTGGTTCAGTGGAACATTTGAAGACAATTGCCGCTTCTCCTCTCAACTGCATAGAAAGTCAGAGCTGCCGCCGCCTGCACCCCGCACGCATGAGGGTGAGTGGGTAGGCAGTCTAGGAGCGTAAACATTTCCTCCGAGCCGGACAATATAAAATTTTTATTAAAATCTGTTTCGGGGATATTTCTAAATTTTTTCCAAATTCGACGCTTACGAAATTTTGTTGGCATCAACATCTGATGAAAGTGTGATAGCCGACTACGATGCTCGTTATCGGAAAGCGACGTTGTTGTATAATATCTTAGAGGCCTAGTTGGCGGAGCTTCCGAGTTCGGATGATTCGGATACTTCATCAGAGAGCGTGTCACATATTGTTCTTCCACCTCTCCCTCCAATTTCACATCGGTCAATGCAAACGTCATCGGTTGATAGAATAAATACTCATGTTACACGACCACATATTGAGCAATTTTCGGATGGTTTTCGGCATAAAGTTTTGTTCTGTGACTTTTGTCGGCGGTCTAACCACGACGTACAACATTGTCATGATTTCGGGCGCATGAGTAACTTTGATCGCCGGGAATGGGTCGGATCACACCGTTTGTGTTACAAATGTTTTGGTAAACATTTGGCATTCTCGTGCAGCCGCACTGTGCCATGCAGCAGTACATGGACAGCAGCTTACCAGCAACCTCGGAATATCTTTCCTGACGATATTTCATCGGGTTGTCGGACGTATGCTAACAATAATTCGGTTTCGGAAAACATTTGGTATAGCGATCTATCGGTTAAGTATGAATGTGAGTCGGTTGAATGTGAGTCGGTTGAATGCGGATTTGTTGAATGCATAACGATTGGATGTGCATCAATTGTTACAATTATATTATA
This sequence comes from Tachystola acroxantha, assembly GCA_963506565.1. Classification (NCBI taxonomy): domain Eukaryota; kingdom Metazoa; phylum Arthropoda; class Insecta; order Lepidoptera; family Oecophoridae; genus Tachystola; species Tachystola acroxantha. The sequence continues at coordinate 11,393,931 of OY735879.1, forward strand.
TATTATATAATTGTAACATATAATATATTGTTGTGTATTATATATTATATTGTTATAATATTTCGGATATTTCGGTTTCGGATATCTCAGTTTCGGCTAACAATTCGGTTTCAGTTAACAATTTCGGTTGATAGTTCGGTATCGGTTAATATTTCGGTTTCGGATGTTTCAGTTTATAGTTCGGTTTCGGAAGTTGAGGTTTCAGATGATGATGTTTTGACTGAAGAGGTTTCGGTTGCTGACATTTCGGATGACGACGTTTCGGGTGAGTATGGCTCGTTTAATGTTGATGGTATGTCGGTAAATAACAGGTCAGAAAATGACGTCTCGGTGTGTGATGACGTTTTGGTGAACAGGCTTCGGTTTACACCTCGGTTAATGATCCTTCAATGATTGAATCTTCGGTTAAACCTCGATCGCTGTTGACAGAGAACAAAGCGTTATCTCAGTATACGATGAAACGGTTGATGCAAGAAGTGCGGTTAATGAATCATTGGATGATTCTTCGGTTGCCAATTATCGGACAGTTGTTCCAACAACTGAATATTGTTCGCAGTCGGATCTCCGGGTCACTTTCATTTACCTTTCGGTCGGAACGATGGGCATATTTTGCAACTTTTGGCCCTATTATTATTAATTGTTTCAAATAAATGATTATTATTATTATTATTACTGGACTCGAATCATTCGGGTTGATGATATCGTGGATTGCTAGGTCGGATACATTTATGTATTGGCTAAAGTTACCACCGGAATCAATTGATCCTGGTGCGATATGCTAATACTTGCGTGAATCAAGGATGGATTGCCTTTCGGATACGGTTTTTAATTTCGGTTTACTCTAATTTTATTTGTTTTATTTTATATCGAACTATGTAGTTTGGTTCGATGCTCTGTCTTCGGTCGGTGACGTTACGCATTGATCGCTTTCGCGCTCATTCAGTTACGTTAAATTGAAACAGCTTGTACTCGGATCTTTCGGATTTTGAAGCTCTCTCAATTAAAGTTAACTTAATTTCGGTCACTTGTATATTACTGAGTTCGCCAATCGGATATCACATTTTTATTGGAAATGATGTACACAACATTTTCGGTTTCGGTATTGTTTATTTATGTACACTTGGTTTATTTATATATTTTTTATTTATTTACTTATTTATTTATCTCCAACAACACATACATTATACATTTACTACCATACAGTATACAGATGGCTGGTGCTGATGTATGTGTCTTTTATAGGAAGACACAACATTCATAACAGCGCGCATGCAGAGATTACAAACATAATATTATAGTTATGCATTAAGATATATATAAGATATATAGATAAATAAATATAAAATAGAATTATATAAGATAGTATAATAAATTAACAAAGAGTGATAAATTAAATTAACTGTGTGATCTAATGTTTCTATGACTTCCGAATATCACTTTTAAATTTAGTGACTTTATGATTGAAAATATCCAGGTCGGGCGACTCCGAGTTCACTTCGTTGTATTTCCTACATATTCTTGTTATTGGGGAGTGATGTGGGAGCAATGTTTGTTCTACTAGGTGGTGGGGCAAACGTTTTTCTAATAGGAGATCTGGGCAGTTTGAAGGGTACAGCTATTTTGATTCGCTCGAGAAGTGGTTCGCACTGTATTATGCCATTGATAGTTTTATGTAAAAATGATAAGTCGTGGATATTCCGGCGATTACGTAAAGTTTCGATTTTAAAAAATGATAGCCGTTGGTTATAAGGGGATCTATGGGAGATGCCCTCGGAGATGAAAGATTTATGTCTCGTGAAAGCACGCTGTATGGACTCAATACGTTGAGAATGTTTAGCATACGTTGGATTCCAAACAACACTGGCATATTCTAACTGGCTGCGGACCAGTGCATTGTATAGAACCATTTTTGTTTTGACTTTTAATGTTTTTGAGTTTCTCTTAATAAAACCTAGCATTTTTGCTGCCTTTTTCACGATGGATGAAGTGTGCGATATAAAGTTTAGTATATTGTCTAATATTACGCCCAAATCACGTACTTCGTTGACCTCTAGCAGGGAGTCACCATTTATATTGTATGAAGAGGAAAGTGGTTGGCGCTTGCGACAATAACTGATATAGGAGCATTTGGCTGAGTTAAGAGTCATACTGTTTGAATAGCACCATGATTTTTATTTTATTTATTTATTTTATTAATGGACTCGACAATTCGTCATTTGCCAATGTCACGTTACAGAAAATTCATTGTATACTAGTCTTCTATCTTCCTCCAGGGGAGTCGCCGTAGCGTCATCACCCTGGGCAGCCGCGTCTTCTTGTCTTCATCCACAGGAGACGCCGTAGCGTCAATCACTGTAGACGAAGCAGCTCGACAGTCACGTTCACTCCCGAGCTCGTAGTGGGAATCTTGACCATGGCGCCAAACTTCAGATCCTGCTTGAATTCTTCAATAACTTCACCATACTGTCATTCGTGAACATTTTCTGATTAATTTAACGTGATATTAAACACAAAACACCCACTGTAGACATTAAACTGAAAATTATTAAATAATTTCGCAACCGTCGTTTCCCGCCATTTTCAAAAAACCTAGCACCATGATACAATGCCATCTAGATCACGCTGGACTAGCATGACATCATTCTGAGTATCGATTTTCTTGTATAATTTGATGTCATCAGCAAAGATTGAATAACTGAAGTGATTTTCGGCTGGCAACACCGGCCGGTCAGCTGTGTTTTGCGGCTAGCTAATAATTTTTTAAATTAAATATGTTCTAAATACATATTTATGCATAAAAAGTGTTAAATTCAGTGTAGTAAATGTTTAATTTTATTATTTTGTTTAAGTTTAGATGTAAAATAGCGTATAGTAGGTAAGTGTAACTTATTACCGGCTATCGGACATAACCTACGACGCCGAATTTAACTTCAACGGATTTTTGGAATAGTTGCAGAGCTGATACGGATTTTACGGACAAGGAATAACCTGGGGAGTATTGTCTTTTACCTAATTCGTATTGTGTTATATAGATAATTGTAATTCTTACACTGTAGATTTAGACATTACCTACCTACACCCGACCAAAATCTCGTTTTGCTATCCGCAATTGCTAGTTAATTTTACCGACTAATTGTGAGATACGTAGGCGAGATCTGTCCTAAAATAATCTGTCAGCACTGTGAAGTTCTCACTTTGCTTTCTGTGGAAGTAAAGTTGACGAAGATTACTTTGCTATAATTATTTAAGTACCCCAATTTTAGAGCCCCCCCAAAAAAGAACCTATTTATAACATAAATATATTAGAAGTGTATTGTAGATATATCTTATCATCTTAGATTAGTAATATTGGTATCTAATATTGTGTTTTTACTGTGGTTCAGCTGTTCCTTTATAATTTTCAGGCACAAAAAACTTCATAACATTGGAGCAAAGGCAAAGGTCAGCGCAGGAAACAGCCGGACAGCCCATTGAGAATCTGTGATATACCGTGACATTGCAGCTGAGTATTTGCTTTCAATTTAAAATAGCATCATAGGATAGCTAAATATCATATATCTTAACGTAACTTGTTAAACCTTTTGTTGTCATAACTGTCTAGACTCATATGGACAAGTATTTTTTTAAAATACTTATTGTATTTGTTGTTACTATTTAGGCAGTACAGCTATTACGATACAGTTATTATTAATATTATATTGGCAGTACAGCTTCTCGCACATACATTCCAGGTGCCAGTGAAGTACGAATACCTGTTACCACACGATGGCCCCGACTACACGCAGCATGGCCAAGGCAGTAGAGATGGAGACCAAGCTGCGATTTGCACTGGAGGAACTCAAAACTACGAAAGCCTTGAACGAGCAGCAAGAGCAGCAAGAGCGTGCGGACAGTGAGGAGGAGGTACATAATATCGTGAGGAAAAACACTGAACTTAAGAATCAGCTGGTTGAATTAGACATACAACACATGGATGTCATAGACCAACAAAACCAACTAATGGAGGCGATGCAGCAATTTCAAGTATGCAGTGACACACACGAGCAGGCGCTGGACCGCATCGAGCACCTGGAGCGCGACTTGCATATCCCGGATTTAGACTACGTAAGGTTAGTACATCCTTCATGGGGCACTGTATTCGCTTTTATAACAAGTTGCCAGAAAGTGTCACGACGTTGACAGAGAGGAAATTTAAAAATTTCATTAAAGGAACACTTGTTAAGAAGGCGTATTACAGGATAGATGACTATTTAAACGATGAACATGCATTGTGTGTGTCGCCGGTTCCGCATGAGGGATAAACTTACTAACAATAGTAATGTACTGTATGTATATTAAGTAATCATTGTATTATCATTGTTTTAAAAGATGTGTGGCTGAGAGTTTTTTTTTTGCCACTTTTTCTCCTCAGCGTTGGCACCTTTTCCTTGCAAAGTGGTGTAAATGTAAATTCAAAAAATATATTGACGTGCAAAAATGTACTCAACGTGCTTACTTGCAATAAAGAAATTTGACTTTGACTTTGATTAATATGGAGGGTGATATCATTGACAAAAATTGAAAAAAGTAAGGGACCGAGGTGTGATCCTTGGGGTACACCAGATTTTGCATAGAAAGTTTGGGATTCATGGCCCATTACTGACAGTACTTGAGGCCTCTTTTCTAGGTAAGATTTGAACCAAGCTAACAGGGTGCCGTGTATTCCGTGGTACTCAAGTTTTTTCAACAGCAGTGAGTGATTCACTTTGTCAAAGGCACTGGTAAAATCAGTATAGATCGCGTCGACTTGGTGTCCTTTGTCTATTTCATCAGATAGATCTGAAACGAAGCATGCTAAATTAGTTTGGACAGACCGACCGGCTCTGCATTTAAATTATTAAAGTGTGTTTCAATTATGCCTTTTGTTATTTATGTATAATATCTATTAGACGAATAAACAATATGCCATAGAACAATATGGAAATCAAAATTAGGCCAAAAACGATTAGCCCAAACTAGAATTATGCTTAGTTAGATTGTATGCCCAAAAACAATTATGACAAAATATGATTATGACAAAAAACATTATGCCTAACTCATTATGCTAAATTAAATTAGGCCAAAAAAAATTATTCGAAAAAAGGGATCCCGTTAAAAATGTATGATATAAAAAAATACAAAATAATATAATATTTCTAATCTTTTAATGCCGTCATAAAGCTCATACTCTAAGCTAGTAAGTTGATTTTTTTTCAGGTTTGTATCTGATATAATACAAAACATGCTATCGCAAAGATTCCCAAGCGTTCCCAAACTTCAACATCGTTTTTCTCGAAATGACCCGAGTGTGGGTTGATACTTTAATGCATAACACCATCCAACTAGTCCTGATTATGTAAATCTGTCTCGGCGTCGCATTCCGCCATTTTAATCCTATTGCCTTCAAAAGACCCCTAAAAGTGGTTTGCCTTCGCTATTATAACTCGAATTTTTAATATTCCATAGGCACTTATAAATATCTATATACATACATGCCTAGGTTCTGTATTTTATCGATTTTGAGTAATATAAAACGTGTAATCTTTCCCGCATAATTTCATTCTTCTAATAGCAGAAGTGTCTAAAACAACTCTTAGCAAAATGGGATTGTTGGTAAGTACTTACATAATATTAATATGTCGCAGTGAACTGGTTGAGATAGACCTTTGATTGAACGGTGAAAATGATACTGTCAGTTTGTTTTTAAATAAATTAAGAAGTTATGCTCATATTTTTTACTAATTCTTGGGATTTTAGAGTCATTTTGGTAATTAATTGGATTAAATGATGTTTTTAGAACAATAATACATCACAGAATACAATAAAAATTATTTTGTTTCGTGCTATCTCGATTAAACCAAAAAAGTAACGAGGTTTTTGGTTTTTCTTTAAAAAACAATAACTTAGTTTTCTTTATAAAGACGTCAAGCCGGAAACGCGTGATAATAAAATCATATTAATAAAACCAATCCTAATCTTAAATAGCAATGAGTCACAACTGCAATGGCCCCCTGGTAGCCTTTGCCTTCCTGGAAATGATTTCTGTTCCGCTCACACTTAGCAAAATAGCGTCACTACCTGTTTCACTGTTTTCACATAGGTATACTTTCACAATCGTCATGGATGGCGCCAACTTTAGAGGTCACTTGCCAGAAAGGCGCAGTACATTTTTTTCAGGATAGTTGATTAAAGTTGGGAAAAGTAACAAGTAACAATTGGTAGGTCAAAAAGTGATCATTTTTTTCTGAACTGCGGCAGTTGTCTTTCAGATTTAGACTATAATTTAGTGAAGCAATATTGCGGGTTACATCAAAGAAAAAAAGAAAAAGTAAAGACTTGTATTGACTGTACTTAAAAAAACATCAAAGGATGTCGCTTTTCTTGATTTTTTTTGTATGCCAATAATTATCAAAATACATGACTTTGATTTTTTTTCTATATTTTTCTGATAACTGTTATCACTTATCCTATCATGCGTTTCCGGCTTGACGTCGATTTCTGGGCCACCCTTTATATAAAAAAAGTTGCCTAGTTTATGCCCTTTCTAAGGGCATGGCAAATGTCGTTCAAGTAACTCATTAGGTGTGGTCAAAATAAGGGATACTAGTTTGCAAGTAAGTAATAATTTCAAAAAATAACTAAATAATCGTATCCCAGTACCCGTAACACGTGGGACAAATGGTTAGGTATATGAGTTAAAACCTTTGCTAATTATCCCACTAAATATATTTGTCGGTGCATGTGCTGAACAATCTGTATATTAGATTAGGTACCTATTATAAGTAGATGTTTACTTACGGGGGACAGGGGAGATGCGTCCATGTCGATAAGATCTCTAGATTATACGTGTCGCGAAACAATTTTACGCTCATACCTATGCGGGCAGACACGGCCGCCCTCCTGTTACAGGTCTATGGGCCATGGGGTAAGTGGTCTGTGAGGCCGAGCCACTGACAGCGTGCATCGGGGGGCGTACCTACTGTCGATGCAGTGACCTATTGATGTAACGTTTTCGATAGCGACCGTCGATGTAGCGACTTTCGATGTCGTAAACTAGACCCTTTTGTACCGCACAATGGCAGAGCGCCCATGCACTGCGATAATTTCAAGACAACTTGAACATATATTTTTTTACAGTAATTATGTTAATATTAATAGTCTCAATTTTAGGAACTATGATTATATAGACTACCACCACTGAGTCGATCGTCGTTGATCAAAACTACTATGTATTGATTGTCACTTATTATTACACCTTTAAATAAATAAATATCGGTTCTTATGTTTATTTCATTTACAGTTGATAGTGTTATGCTTAGTGGCACTAGATATCGCTGCTCCTCAATTGTACACAAATTTCCACACCGAAATTAGCTACCCGAATGTGAAACTTTTTCGGTATGACAACGCCAATCCTCCCCTCGGACCTTTCAAACTTTTGTAAGTAATTACCTACCAACTGTAACTTACAATAAAGCTAATACAATTGTTTTCAGTTTTCTACCGTTTTCTATAGAAAACGTGTATCGATCGGGGTTTTACAACTATAGTTGTAAATAGATGCACCTTGTTGTAATAAGGACGGTACTCACCTGGAGCTTGGGCAAACGAGCATTTGTGTTGCGCAAAGATGAAATGAAACGAATGCTCCCGGTGAGTATCCGTCCTTTATAATAAAGTAAATTGATTTGAATTTAGACTTGCAACGAATAGTATATTCGGCCATACGCCGATACCGAATATTCGGTAGGTTCCCTGGCCGAATAGCCGAATATTCGGCAAAAATACTCGGCTGGCTTGGCGCCGTTTGTGTTATCTCCTGTCGAGAGCGTAGTTTCTTCCACCGACACCGCGCGACACGTCTTTTAATTTTTGCTGTGCGTGTTTTTACATGCTTAATCTCATTGCGCAACGTAAATAAAGTCTAGTTGTTATCTGTCTTTCGTCGCGTCGTATTGAGTTATGTGAAAAGAAGAGAAGCAAACTACTGCCTGACAATGCAGAGAAATGAGTATTTCTCCATCACAGTCTTCCACTCCTAAACTTTAACTATTACGGTCCAAGCGAATAGATATGTAATATTAGTGTTAGGTACTATTAAGTTACATTAGTAAGAAAGCTGATTAACTATTATTATTTTAGCTATTATAGGCCATCTCGACGACTGGATCGATGCTAAGAAAGAAAATTAATAAAACATTTTGTAATACAATAGTTGATCGTTTTTTAAGCATTTATCAAACTACAAAAAATATTAGGTAAGTATTCGATATTCGGCCGAATAGGCCAAAAGTGGCCGTATAGGCCGAATACCGAATAGTTGCCGAATATTCGTTGCAAACCTATTTTGAATACCAAGTAAAACGAGTACCTACTACCTTCATTAGCCGTATCAGTGGGAATAGACAGTCTTAAGAGTGACCGGGACGCCTCGATTAGCAACGATTAAATATAGAGTGCGCACTCTGGAATCGGTCCAGAAACAATAGCGCACAGATGTAGGATCAAATTTGGCGTCCAGTCATCGACAGAACCTATCTAATGTCACATTCGTGTAAGATAGCGCACAAACGTTCAGCGACAAGGGGAAACTTCGAGAATTTGTTACACTTATTACCCGACTGCCCCAAAAGGAGGGTAATGTTTTTCGGATATACGTCCATTCCTTCCTGCCTAAATAGCCTAAATCGCTTGATGGATTTTGGTGTAGGTATGAGGTATTGTTATATTCGTCTTGATTACGGGAGTGGCATATGGTATAAAAAAGTAATAAAAAGGGGATAGTTTTTTTGCAGTGGTTTTTCTTGTTTTTTGAAATAATTTCTGCTTGTTTATATTGTTATTTTTGTCTGCTATTAACATAACCAAAACTAATTACCTAAAACGCAACTTATACCGCAAAGTATCGAGATTGAACAATTCGTATGGTCAGGTACCTATTTAAGATCTTCGAGGGGCATTGAAGATGTATTTATCGAATTTGTACTTTTCAGTTACGAAATGTCCGATGGCTTCAGATACGAGGAGGTATGTGAATGGAGGAAAAATAGTCATGGTGACAAATACATTTCAAAGAACGGAAGCTACTCGTTATTGAACCCTGTAGATGGAACCCGACATATTCACCGATATGTTATTGATGAGAGAGGTTATCAAAGAGTTTCTTCCGATCGTATAGTACAAGATGAACTCGCAGAAGCACCATTCATGCTTAGAGGAGAACCGCATCCTTTTCTGGCTCTATTTGGACTACTGAAACAGTGGAACCCTTACAATACCCACATTAAAGAATCTGCCGCACTGACGAAATATTAAAGAATGACTCTATACTGTACTCCTTTTTTATTCGCACACTCCCACATACACCCTCACACATATTTGTTAAGAATTCATGGTTTTAGAACTTGTTGATTATTGTAATTATTAATAATATACTTAAACAGTTGTGGTGGCAGTCAAAATATTATTTTGTAAGTAACTAAGATAAGATAAAGATAAATATTCTTTATTGCAAAAAAATAAAAAGTATTACACAAAAGAAATAGGCTAATACAGTTAGTATTACAATTGGCGGTCTTATCGCTCAAAGCGATCTCTTCCAGACAACCTTTGGGTAGAGAATTCGGCACAACTAACTTTATTGTGTACCAATGAATTTTTTTGAGCCTTGAGCATACGTAATATTAGATACCTACTTAGCGATCATTGATTAAATAATAAGTAAGAGTGCCTTTTTTTATGTGACAGAAAATTTCTTGTGATTTTTGATTGACTATACACCGCGACTTTTTAGTGGCTTCGGAGCCGAAGCGTACCTACTCTACCCGATGTGTACTATCGATACAACTATTAAAAGTAAATAAAATAAATATTAAAAATACGTAAATTAAAATAATTAGGCATTATTAAATAGTCCGATTTTGTAGTGTATACTCTCACTTCATTCAAGTGAAGCGGCGGCGGCTTCAATGTCCTGTCCGCATTAGTAAAGGATACAATAAACCAATGACATGCGCCCGCGCCATCCGAAATCCCGCCCTTTCTTTACTATTTTGCCGCTCCGCAATCAGTCGACCGGAAGCAAGCGAGCGAGCGTCCGCGTCGCATAATTAATTACGGAACGGGTCCCGGAAGCCCTGAAGTTCTTCCGTTATCGGTGCAATGTGTAACTCTCATTATCAGTACTCAAATGTGGAGTGGTTAGGTATGGTACGTTTTTATGCCATTGCCAACAATAACTTGGAAGAAGCAAGGCGCTTGTACGCCCAGCCAGAGCACCTGCAGTTGTTGCGCCAAAATGGCATTTTGCGCAACCCCATACCTGCTACAGCGACGATACTATCAGCAACACAGCGTCTTCTCGATCATGGCCAATTTAGAATACCTACACACGCCCAAGGACGGGGTCATCCACATTTATCAGCTGCGCTCGAAGATCGTATTTTATCAATGAAGAAATTAGATACTAGTGTGTGTGCGGGCTGTGTTGCGTGCGTGCGTCGGAGTGGAGGGGTGCGGTGTTGCAATGTCAAGGTCACGCGGCTCGTAAGTAGTTTACAATTCAAATGTTGCAGCGAGTACTAGTAATTTGGACATTTCTCCAACATAATATTTTGTCTTCATTTTAGTTTTTTTTACCTCGTTTTTTTAAATTAATAGTATTTATCGATAGTATACATCGGGTAGAATAGGTACGCTTCGGCTCCGAAGCCACTAAAAATTCACGGTGTATACTTAAAAGATTTTATTGTTGTTATTAATATAGAGGGTGTTGTTTTGGTCAACGACGAGCGACTCAGGGGTGATAATATACACGATGCTGATGGCAAAAAAAAATCATTTAAAAATCCACAAATAATGAAATTCGTTCTTATATACTCGTGGCCTATGGCCGGGCCACTGACAGCGTTCGTCGGGCGTATTTTGTTACGATAATTAATTGCTGCTATACTTAATTTCAAGAAAAATTAAACAAATATTTTTTCATAGTAATTATGTTAAAATAATATAAACACAATTTTTGGAACTAAGATTATTTAGACTACCACCCCTAAGTCGCTCGTCCTTGATCAAAACAACACCCTGTATAACTTCATGAACTTATTTTTTTGTATTTTATTTATAATTTTCTATTGTTTGGAAAATTAGGTGAAAATAAAATCATTTTTGGAAAATAATATAATTCCTTTCTGTACACCGTGATCCTATTCCAAAATTAATATAATTTATTTCTTGTAGCCGCGGGATCGGTGGGTAAAAACATTAATTGTTTTTTGTGTTGGAAACGGATCCCGGTATCGGTGGAGACAATCTGCCGGAATCCGTTTCCAATCCAAACGGATCCCGGGATCGGTGGAGACAACCCCGATTGTAGCCTAGTTGGTGGTAACATAAACACATAATAAAATAATATGTTACAACTTACAAAATAATATTATGACTGCCACCACAACTGTTTAAGTATAATATTAATAATTGTAATAATTAACCAGCTCAGCAAGCAAATAATCACAGAAAAGAAATTAAAACATAAACGAACTATATTTTGGATTGCTAAGAAATGTAATATAAATAGTAATTTATTTGGTTATAATTATTAATATTATACTTAAATTGTTGTGGTCGCAGTCAAAATATTATTTCATCATCATCATCAGCCCGTATCAGTCCACTGCTGGACGTAGGCCTCTCCCAAAGCGCGTCAATCAACCCTACTCTGGGCCCTCTGCATCCACTCCCTGCCAGCCATCTTGCGAAGGTCATCCCTCCATCTGGTCGGGGGGCGTCCCACACTACGTTTACCCGTTCGTGGCCTCCATTTATTATTTAGTAAGCAACAATTTTTATTGCGTACCGATGAAAGTTTTGTCATTTTGAGCCTTTAGCATACGCAAATAATTATATTTGACACCTACTTACATATTAAATAATAAGTAACATTTCCTTTATTTATGATATTGATAATTTCTGTGATCTTTGATCACGTTAGTTAAAAGATTTTATTGTTGATTAATATATAACTTCATAAAAATTAATTTATGTGTTTTATTTATAACTTCCATTATTTGTAAAATTAGTCGTCCATCGTGATCCGTTTCCACAATTAATATAATTTATTTCTTGTAGCCACGGATACCGGGATCGGTGGGTAAAAACATTAATTGTTTTTTTGCGTTGGAAACCGATCCCGGTATCGGTGGAGACAAACTGCCGGGATCCGTTTCCAATCCAAACGGATCCCGGGATAGGTGGAGACAAACTGCCGGGATCCGTTTCCAATCCAAACGGATCCCGGGATCGGTGGAGACACCCCCATAGTATTTATCGTAATAAACATTATGTACATAGCTTTTTTAATAAAATTTATTAAATTGGAAGATATTATTTTTCAAAGATTGGCGGCGCTAGTTGGCTCTTGGAAGGCCCTTAAGTATTACACTCAGTGAGAGTCACTAATGTCTCATCTAGAAATACCATTTCTATAACCGTTCCGTCGGTCTGTATTTAGCCGGTCGATAGAATTCATTGGTGAGTTCCAACAGAAACGGAACTTGCTGAATTGGGGATTTGTCGACTTTCAGCAAGGTTGTACGCTAACAGCAGATCAAGTGTAACACTTTGGACCGTCCTTATTATCTGCGCCATAAGAGTCGAATTCGTACTGCAAGTGTTACCATTGATTTGCTCTGCTGTTGTCCGTACCTACCTTCCTATAAATACAAGTAGGTAGATGCGTATTGTTCTAATTAACGGAACATAAGTAACCCAGAAGAAGGCAAACTAGTTACAACTTCACGTCAGTGAACTCTTTTAAAAATCGCCTCGACATGTGGTCAAAAGCAAACATCAGCCTTACTTATAATCGATGATTAAAATTAATACCTTGTTCAAGAATTGTTTAAAAAAAATGTTTACTTATAAACGCTATTTGAAGTTAATCAACTCCTGAAGAACCGAATAAGTAGCTGTCAGTTTAAAGAACGTCGTAGGGTTGTTTAAATGCTTAATTAGAAAAATGGCAGACCGAATTCGGAACAGCTGATTACATTTGCTACTGCTAAATTCATGAAGAAAAAATTTCGACGCGCGCGATAGGAGAGAGCCTAAAGTATATTTTGCATGGAGACAGTTCTCCTCTTTTGTCGTCACTTTCACTCTTATACATGAGAAAGAGACATCTGTTCATTATTCGATTCGACGTCTATTGAAAATTCAAACAGTGGAAAAACAAATGAGTAGGTACTTATTTTTTATTTATTTTATTAATGGACTCGACAGTTCGTCATTTGCCAATGTCATGTTACAGAAAATTCATTGTATACTAGTCTTCTATCTTCCTCCAGGGGAGTCGCCGTAGCGTCATCACCCTGGGTAGCCGCGTCTTCTTGTCTTCATCCACAGGAGACGCCGTAGCGTCAATCACTGTGGACGAAGCAGCTCCGACAGTCACGTTCACTCCCGAGCTCGTAGTGGGAATTTTGACCATGGCGCCAAACTTCAGATCCTGCTTGAATTCTTCAATAACTTCACCATACTGTCATTCGCGAACATTTTCTGATTAATTTAACGTGATATTAAACACAAAACACCCACTGTAGACATTAAACTGAAAATTATTAAATAATTTCGCAACCGTCGTTTCCCGCCATTTTCAAAAAGCCCAAATGAGTACTTGTAAATGAAAAATTGTCATGCAGAAGTCTGCGATGTAAATATGACTAACTCCATCGGCAGTTCCTTGCTTCAAGTTTTTGACAAATTGAATTTGACGCTTTATTTTTCTATGACTCTTTTTAAGGACTTTGGAGTAGGCATTACCCCAATTTAGGCATAATTTTCATTCTTTTTTTGAATTCATTCAGCAGTGTTACCGTACTAAAATATTTTTTGGTGTATAAATGACGATTAGCTAATCACTACTTAAATAACGTTTATTAGTATAAAAAAAGTTTAATCACTGAATATGAGATTAAATAATGATTAGTTAATATGTTGTTCAGTGGTTGATTAGTGTCTTTTTATAAGTAAGAGGGTAATAAATAAGCAATGTCTGTAGTGAATCATATGAACATTAGACGACATAAACTGAACTTACCAACACTGTGATATAGACACACCAGCATTATGCTGCCTGTCTATCAAGTCAATAATAATAATACTTACGTAAACCGAAGCCCAAACCAAGTGTCTTATTTTATAAACAAGAACTACCCTACCCTACAAACATTTTAAGCTTTTCTGTGATAATTGCATAGTTATTTTCACATCCCTGCACAAAAGTGGAAACCAACGCCAGAAAGGCAAAGCCAACTAGGCATACAGCCTGGTATATTAATAATTTCGTCAAGGAGTGGGTACGGTAGGCTCGAACAAAACCTTACCTGTATAATAAAACATATATTAATTACATTTTGTACCTACATGTGTATTATGAGTCACATTTCACCCGAGCAAAGCCGGGTTTTCATCTAGTATTTCTATAATTTATGAAATTATGGAAAACATGTAGGCACCTAAGGGTTCAGGCAGACGAGCGACAGTGCGTCGCGCGATAGCTCGCGACATCTTTCGCGGAGGGTTGCCAGCTGTCGCGCGACGCGTGCTCGGGGTGTTGCGTTGTGGAGTGTCGTGGAGGGTCGCGACAGCTTACAAACCTCCGCGATAGGTGTCACGTGACGCACTGTCGCTCGTCTGTCTGAGCCCTAAAGAAAAATAAGTGGGCCGGTGGGGGGAGGCCAGATGTAAGTGGTCCTGGGCGGCTCTGAGTCTAAATACGCCACCGGAACCAAACACGCTTGCCTGCTCAAAAGAGGAACAGAGGGAGAGGAGTTAATTTAGAGAATTGCGGGGCTAGCACGAGTCGCGTTAGCGATCGACGCAACGCCTGTCAAACTAATGTCAAACGCCTTGTAATAATGTCACTTTGACAGCTCGGCGGCGTTACGTCAATCGCTAACGCTGACTCGTGCTACAAGGGTTGGTCGCCCACATCCTCTAAGGATACGTTGCAAAAAGATCAGTTCGTAAGCAATTGTTAAAATAAATTCCAGTTCTAAATACAAATATTCTTTATTACCATAAAGTGTTTACATTTTTACTGTGTCGCGACAGTCCAGAAATGTACAATATAAAATTACTAACATGTACAGTACACTAGGGCACGCCAATAGCAACCATACGCTTATTGTCATCGCACGTGCCGTCAAGTGTAGGTACATACTCGTGAACACAACTGTAGCAAGCAAGACTAACAAGTGTGTGTGTGTGTGTGTGTGTGTGTGTGTGTGTGTGTGTGTGTGTGTGTGTGTAAAAAAGGAGCAGAGCCATTCTTTACGTCAGTTCGGCAGATTATTCAATGTGAGTTTTGTAAAGGTCCTGCTCGTCCAGTATTCCCATTAGAGTCAGAAAAATGTGCGGATTTATGTCCTCTTTATCATGTCCAAATCCAAATGCTCCTCCTTCTGGTATCTCTTCTACTGTTCCATTGGGAAAAACTGATCGATAACCTTTCTCATCGATAACATATCGGTAAGTATTTCGAGTTCCATCTTCAGGGTTAACATACGAGTTGATGCCCTTCTGTGCAAGGAACTTGTCACCACGGCCGTTCTTCCTCCATTGATATTCCACATCGCATCTGTAGCCATTAACTAATTCGTAGCTGGAAAGTACAAATTCGATAAGTACATTTTCAATACCCCTTGTAGGTACTTAAAATTGGCAGTGTCGATGTCAACAAAATGTCGCTAAATTGGTGTAAGGGATAATATACGGGAAGGAGAAGCAATCAAAGTTTTTTTAGAATAGAATAGAATAGAATAACATTTATTGCCTATTAAGTATATACATATAAGAAATAAAAACAGTCTTAATAAATTACAATGACAATTAACAAACATATAACTTAGGCAAAAGGTTTAGGCTTCAGCTGATGCTGACACAGAGTGCGTCAGCGCTGGTTTTCAGCCCACACCTTAGTTTAATCATTTGTAACTGTGCCTGTATTTACGTTTTTACAGTCTGGGTTTTACCGAAATACTAACAATCGCAGCATCTACGCATTCAAAAATTCAGTGTGTCTAGAAATCACTTAGTTTACGAGAATGATGTCACTTACAAGATTAAAAAAAAAATGCCCCATACCTGAAATTGCACCGAAGCAACTGTAAATCTACATAGATACTATATTATAGTATTTTGAATGATACTTATATTATTTTGGACACAGTTGCGAGTAGTTACAACAATTCGATTTTTATCTTAATAGGTGAATGTACCTTATCCTATGATTTTGAACCAGAATCAATAAGCCAGACAGGAAATTTGGCAATGAAATGGACACATTTATTTAAATATAATTATTTTGAATATATCATTCGAAAGCGCAGAGAGAGCGACGAGTCGAGCTGTATATTTAACTCATTTCTGACATAATTCCTTACACCAATTGATCATACAAGCGACGAAATGCTCGTTCGGGAAACGAATGCACCATGACGGACTCATACCGTCCTTATGCTACAAGGTGCTTCGATCGTGTTTTATTTACAACTACGATAGAAAACTGAATAGAATTGTATTAACTTTATTGTAAGTTACGGGTTACAGTTGGTAGGTAATTACTTACGAAAGTTTGAATGGTCCATTGGGGGGATTGGCGTTGTAATACCGAAGACGTTTCACATTCGGGTAGTTCTCGTTGGGGTTGAAAGTATCGTACTGTTGAGGAGCAGCGATATCTAGTGCCGCTAAGCATAACAATATCAACTGTAAACATAAAAACTCAGTTATGTATTTGGCCAATATTGAATCTTAAGAAGATAAGATCCTCATATTTTTACCAATTCTTGGGATTTTAGAGTCATTTTGGTAATTAATTGCATTAACTGATATTTTTTTAGTGCAAGAGTGTACTCACTCACATAGTAAAAAAATATTTCGTGCTATTCTGTTTAAACAAAAGAGTAACTAGGGTTTAAAAGCGAGATTTTTGGATGTTTGTTGGGTCGTGGTATTATTGATACCATTTGATAGAGCTCCTGAAGCACTTTCAGGATCAGTGATCAGTTTTCCGATATCTTACATAGTTTAGAAATAATCGAGTGCGATCACTTATCGTTTCAACCCTGTATACGGCAATTGGGCAAGTTAAGTTTTCTTGTAATGAATAGGTCCCTTAAGGGCCTTCCATGAGCCAACTAGCGCCGCCAATCTTGAAAAAATAATATCTACCAATTTAATCAATTTTATTAAAAAAGCTATTTACAAAATGTTTATTAGGATGAATACTATTTTTCAATATACAATACATGGCATAATTGCCGAAATTGAATCACGTTATAAATAAGCATTTAAAAAATAGTATTTATCGTAATAAACATTTTGTACTAACAAGTTTAGTGTGAACACCCCTTTTTCCCAAATATTGTATATTGTGTGTGCAACCAAGCGAGCGTGCTGTGCAACTAAATGGTTTAATAAATAATTAGCGGTTTTTAGGGTTCCGTACCTCAAGAGGAAAAAAAGAACCCTTATAGGATCACTTTGTTGTCCGTCTGTCTGTTAAGACCTTTTTCTCAAAAACGCTTGGACGGATCAAGTTGAAATTTCTATTAAATACTTAGGTCTGTGATCTCATGCAACCGTGAAAAAATCAACCTTCTACGTCAACGCAATCAAAAGATATCGCTGTTTATGTCGCATTTTCCCGCATATTTGTATGAAAACGCAATGGAATCAAAACCTATAGGGTAGGTACTTCCCGTTGACCTAGAATCATGTTTGGCAAGCAGCTAGGTCTTATTATTATTATTATTATTATTACAAACCATTTATTCCAATAAAATTACAAATGTCAAGTAGGTATCTATCAAACAGGCAAGCATAATATATCATTAAATTACATGTCAAAAATTGTATTTATATATTTCATTATTTAATTCATGGTTAATATTATTTTTAAGATTGAGTATTATGTTATTTAATTGTCATGCATTATAGTGTATTTCATATTGAATCGCTTGTCTATTATTTATTTATTGGCTACCCATGACTGGTATAGGTCTCCTCCATACAGCGCCACGCCACTCTGTCTCGTGCAGTCCTCGTCCACGTAGCACCCGCCGCCTGGACGATGTCGTCGGTCCAAGCTAGGTCTTATAGCACAAGTAAAGTCACACGTCACACAGAGGCGGGAAAGCGTCTCGGCGGCGGTATGCGGGAAGGGACGCCGCCGGTCCGGGGCGCGTCACACAGAGCACCCGCAATCCCGGCCGGGCGCAGCCGGTGTGATACCCATGCGGTTTCAGTTATTCAGATTATGAGAAATAATTATGTCGCTGCCTGATAGTAACTATGAAGTTGCGTTGCACGGAAGCCTCGGTGCGCGAGTCCGACTTGCACTTGGCTGGTTTTTTTAATAAACATTTCTATAATTTATGAAATTATGAAAAACATGTAGGTACCTAAGATCGACGCAACGCCTGTCAAACTAATGTCAAACGCCTTGTAATAACGTCACTTTGACAGCTCCGCGGCGTTGCATCAATCTCTAACGCTGACTCGTGCTACAAGGGTTGGTCGCCCACACTCTCTAGGATACGTTGCAAAAAGATGAGTTCGTAAGCAATTTAAAGAAAAATTCAAATTCTAAATTCAAATATTCTTTATTACCATAAAATATTCACATTGTGTCTGTATTGTTATTGGACTCCACTTCAGGCGAACCTGTTTCGCGACAGTCCAGTGTTTGTGTGAGGGAGGGTGAGGGTGTGTGTGTGTGTCAATAAAAAAAGGGCAGAGCCATTCTTTACGTCAGTTCAGCAGATTATTCAATACGAGTTTTTGTAACGGTCCTGCTCGTCCATTACTCCCATTAGAGTCAGAAAAATGTGCGGATCTATGCGCTCTCTATGTCCTCCTCCATATCGTACTCCAGATCCTCATCATCCTCCTCCTCCTCCTCCTCCTCGTGAACCATTCCTACTCCATAACCTACTCCAGGTCCTACTCCTTGTGAACTATGTCGTACTCCATAACCTACTCCAGGTCTTACTCCTCCTTGTGAACTATGTCCTACTCCATATCCTACTCCAGGTCCTACTCCTCCTTGTGAGCTATGTCCTACTCCATGTCCTACTCCAGGTCCTACTCCCCCTTGTGAACTATGTTCTACTCCATATCCTACTCCTCCTTGTGAACTATGTCCTCCTCCACATCCTACGCCAGGTCCTACTCCTCCTTGTGAACTATGTCCTACTCCATATCCTACTCCTCCTTGTGAACTATGTCCGACTCCATATCCTACTCCATATCCTACTCCATATCCTACTGCATATCCTACTACAAATCCTACTCCTCCTTGTGAACTATGTCCTACTCCAGGTCCTACTCCTCCTTGTGAACTATGTCCTACTCCATATCCTACTCCATATCCTACTCCATATCCTACTTCATATCCTACTCCATATCCTACTCCAAATCCTACTCCTCCTTGTGAACTATGTCCTACTCCATATCCTACTCCAGGTCCTACTCCTCCTTGTGAACCATGTCCTACTCCATATCCTACTCCAGGTCTTACTCCTCTTTGTGAACTATGTCCTACTCCATATCCTACTCCAGGTCTTACTCCTCCTTGTGAACTATGTCCTACTCCATATCCTACTCCATGTCCTACTCCTCCTTGTGAACTATGTGCTACTCCATTTGGTACTCTTCCTTCTGAACTATGTCCTCCACCAAATCCTCCTTGGGGTAAGTCTTCTACTGTACCATCGGGATAAACTGGTTGATAACCACTGTCAGCATCAAAATAATCAGGGTTAAAATTCGAGTTGCTGCCCTTCTTTACAAGGAACTTGTCGCCACGGCAGTTGTTCCCCCATTTATTTTCATCCTCGCATCTGTAACCATTGGACAATTCGTAACTGGAAAGTACAAATTCGATAAATACATCTTCAATACCCCTTGAAGAATCTTAAATAGTTACCTGACCATACGAATAGGCTATGAGTCAATCATATCGAAATTCAATAAAACAATATTTATTTCATATAGTATTTCACATTAGAATCCCAAATATATCACTTTTATTACATAAAAGTAGAAGATGCCTGTAAAAAATTAAATTGAAATGAAAATATTTAATACACGCCCCAAGAAGCTAGTCGGCCATTTTCGCGAGGTTCGTGACGTCACTCTGGAGTTTTAGGGATGGCCGATTTTTTTGATTTATCGATCTTACCACCCACATAAGATCGATAAATCAGGTAGAATTGAATTATTATTAATAATTCAAATTTTTATGACACGAAAATGAAATATTTACCAATTAAATGGTTATGAATACATTTGAAGGCTCCGTTATAGCTAGATTTAACCAGGTATTACGATGATAATCTACGTTAAGAGCAAAAAATCGATGTTTTAACGTCATGTTTTCTCAACATTGAGCATCCCTAGTTTATCGGGGCCGCTATGACGTCATGCCACAGATGATCATGGCGGACGCTGTTTTGGATAGAGGTTGGAAAGTTGCATTTTAAATTAAAGTTTTTGGAGTTTTAAAGTCCTCAAAAAATTATTTAATTTTTACAAGTTGGGCTACTGTTAGTTGATTACTTACGCAATTTTGAAAGGTCCATGGGGGGGATTGACATAATACCGACGACTTTTCACATTCGGGTAGTTCTCGTTGATGTTGAAATAATCGTATCGACGAGGAGCAGCGATATCTAGTGTCACTAAGCATAACACTATCAACTGTAAATGGAATAAACATAAGAACTCAGTTAAGGCTTCGTATGCGCGTATTTTCAGTATTTCTACGAAGGCTACGGCACTAACTACTAAAATTAAACGTCTGAAAAATATATAGCAATCTTGGGGTGTATATTTAGAGACTGATGAATACCGATACACGATTGGACAAACTTCGCTCGATAGAAAAAACTCGCAAACATACCCCTTCCAAGTCATTTAAAATGAAATTATATCTAAACCGAAATAGTTATTCATACAAAATATGTATCAAAATGTAGGGTACTATAAATAGAGAGCTTATTTTAAAAAAATCACATTTTTGTTGACGTATTTTTATTTCCCAGCCAAAATTCATAAAAATACGAATATTAAGGCACTGCGCCGTACTCTTCACTCCGCCGCTGCGGGGAATCTTCTGTCTCACTCTTGCTTTTGACAACCATATAGCGCTGCCGATATTTATTTATTTGAAGGTGTACAATAATAAGTGACAATCAATACATAAGCAGGATGTTATTTTGTTCAACGGTCGACTCAGTTGTGTTTTTATTAATTTTAACATAACTGAAAAAAAAAATCTGTTCAAGTTCTCTTGAATTTATCGCAGCGCATGGGCGCTATGTCATTGTGCTGACAAAAGGGTTCACGACATCGAAAATCGCTACATCGACGGCCGCTATATCGAAAACTTTACATCGACGGGTCACTGCATCGACAGTACACTTTATCGATGGTACGCTGCCCGATGCACGAGGGCGCCCGTGTCTGTCAATAGTATTTATCGTATTAAACATTTTGTAAATAGCTTTTTTTAATAAAATTGATTATATTGGAAGATATTATTTTTTTAAGATTGGCGGCGCTAGTTGGCTCATGGAAGTCTCTAGGGGCTTGCAGCTTGTCAATCTTGGTACCTTGCATGACGATCTGACACATCGCTTCTGGGTAACAAACGCTCGTTTCATATCAACGGAATTTCCCCCACAATGACACCATATCTAGTGAGGAGGCCACATATCCGTGATATGCGAGTAGACTGACTGGTTTTTTGGTTAGCTAAGTTAGATAAACGCCATACGAGAACATAGTGTAAAGCAGGGATGTTGCGAATATTCGCATCCGCATCCGCAAATGCGGAGCTTCCGCATGGATTTGGACATCTGCATCCGCATCCGCAATAATCAGAAGCGGATGTAACACGGATGCGAATGTAAAAAAAAAACACTAAAAAAAGAGTCAATTGTGGACGAAAATCCTCTTAAATGGTGGAGTGTTCATCGAGAGGAATTTAAGATATTATCACCGATAGCACCAAGATTTTTATCCATTCCACCAGGCAGTGTTCTTAGTGAACAATTAATAACGCGGGTTTAATTTACGAACCTTTGCGTAACCGGCTTGAATCAGAGAAAGCGGCAATATCACTTTTTATTAAATACAATGCTCCTATTTTTAACTTCACTTAATAATTCTAATTAATAAAAATGATAAAAATTACTATATCATTATCTTAATTCTGCATTTATATTTTTTATATAAGATCTTAAACATCCGCATTCGCATCCGAGGATGTGACTCTTCAAAAATCCGCATCCGCATTCACATCCGCGGATGTGAAAAAATCGGCATCCGCAACATCCCTGGTGTAAAGTAAACCGGTAAAGTTGTAAAAACATTATAATTTATAATACCTAATCTAATATACAATAATATTTGGTGGGTTGGTGGGATAATTTGCAAAGGTTTTAATTTAACTCATGTAAACATTTGTCCTATAACTGTCACGGGTACTGAGATACGATTTTTTAAAGTTATTTTTTTAAATTATTACTTTGTAAGCCTTGCAAACTAGTATCCCTTAATTTGATCACACATCATGAGTTACTTGCACGACTTTTGCCATGCCGTTAGAAACGGCATAAACTAGGCAACTTTTTTATATAAAGAAAGCGAAGTTGAAATTTTTTTTTATTTTTTTATATTTTTTTATATTCTGTGATGTATATTGTTCTAAAAACTTCATTTAATCCAATTAATAATTATTACTTAACTATTTTTAGCTTTTATAATAAAAATAGGAAATATGGTAACAAATCAAGGAATTACCTACATTATACGATGATCATTACCGACTCATAATTTATAATAACAAGAATACATAAAAATATTAAAATCCCAAGAATTAGTTAATTATAAGGGTCTTGACTTCTTAATTTATTGTAAAAAAATGCCAGTGTCATTTTCACCGTTCAATCAAACGTCTATTTCAACCACTTCACTGCGACATAATAATATTATGTAAGTACTTACCAACAATCCCATTTTGATAAGAGTTGTTTTAGATACTACAGCTATTAGAATAATAAAATTATGCGGGAAGGATTTCACGTCCTATATTACTCAAAATTGATAAAATAATGAACATGGGCATGTATTAAGATACTTATAAGTTTTTATGGAATAGTAATAATTCAAGTTTTAATGGCGAAGGCAAACTACTTTTAGGGTCAGCGCAGACCGACGGAGTGGCACGGAGTGGCGGCGAAGAGGATTCGCCGATTGCAAGACACCGCACACACGCCTAGCCGCCGAGCGCCGTCACGAACAGATCTGAGTGGCATTTTACTTCCCTATACTTACCGATTACAGTATGTTGAAGTAAATAAAGTTGAATTCAAATGGTTACTAAAGTACAGAGTTCGTAAGCAATTTTTAAAACAAATTCAAATTTTAAATTTAAATATTCTTTATTACCATAAAGTGTTTACATTCTGTATTATTATTGGACTCCATTTTAGGCGAACCTGTGTCGCGGCAGTCCAGAAATGTACAATATAAAATTACTTACTGACATGTACGTACATTGTACAGTACACTAGGGCACGCCAGTAGCAACCATACGCTTGTTGTCTTCGAACGTGCCGTCAAGTGTAGGTACATACTCGTGAACACAACTGTAGCAAGCAAGATTAACAAATGTGTGTGTGTGTGTGTGAGGGAGGGTGAGGGTGTGTCAGCGCGAATAAAAAAGGAGCAGAGCCATTCTTTACGTCAGTTCGGTAGATTATTCAATATGAGTTTCGTAAGTTATATATAATAAACGAGAAGGACTTTAGTCCTTCTCGTTTATTCCTAATAGAGTCAGAAAAATGTGTGGATTTGACACCTCTTTATCTCTTGATGAATATCCTCCTGAACTATATCTTGTTCCCGGTCCTACTCCTCCTTGTGAACTATGTCCTACTCCATATCCTACTCCATATCCTACTTCATATCCTACTCCATATCCTACTTCATATCCTACTCGTCCTTGTGAACTATGTCCTACTCTATATTCTACTCCAGGTTCTACTCCTCCGTGTGAACTATGTCCTACTCCATATCTTACTCGTCCTTCTGAACTATGTCCTACTCCATATCCTACTCCATATCCTACTCGTCCTTGTGAACTATGCCCTACTCCATATCCTACTCCAGGTCCTACTCGTCCTTGTGAACTATGTCCTACTCCATATTCTACTCCAGGTTCTACTCCTCCGTGTGAACTATATCCTACTCCATATCCTACTCCTCCTTGTGAACTATGTCCTACTCCATATCCTACTCCAGGTCCTACTCGTCCTTGTGAACTATGTCCTACTCCATATTCTACTCCAGGTTCTACTCCTCCGTGTGAACTATATCCTACTCCATATCCTACTCCTCCTTGTGAACTATGTCCTACTCCATATCCTACTCCAGGTCCTACTCGTCCTTGTGAACTATGTCCTACTCTATATTCTACTCCAGGTTCTACTCCTCCGTGTGAACTATGCCCTACTCCATATCCTACTCGTCCTTGTGAACTATGTCCTACTCCATATCCTACTCCAGGTCCTACTCGTCCTTGTGAACTATGTCCTACTCCAGGTCCTACTCCAAAGCTCCAAGGAGGTACAGTAGAATACTTATCTTCCACTGTATCATCGGGATCAACTGGTTGATAACCTCTCTCATCATCATCATATACGTAAGTATTTCGGGTTCCATATTGAGGGTTAAAATACGAGTTGCTGCCCTTCTTTACAAGGAACCTGTCGTCACGGCCGTTGTTCCTCTGTTTAAATTCCTCCTCGCATATGTAGCCATTGGACAATTCGTAACTGGAAAGTACAAATTCGATAAATACATCTTTAATACCCCTCAAAGAATCTTAAATAGTCTTCTCTTTTCTCGTGTGGTTTAGTGACCAAACCTATTTGTCAGAGTTATTCAGGCCGCCCGTAGGCCTCTGACGTGGCCTAACGACTGCTGTCAAGCGACAACAACCGGGACCAACTGCTTAACGTGCTTTCCGAGGCACGGAGGGGCTCAGATGAAAGTGTCACTAGCGGTCACCCATCCAGGTCTTAACCTCGCCCAACGTTGCTTAACTTGTACGATCGTTTTCAACGTGTACTCGCAACTGAACTATGAGCCCCTCTTAGCATGAGCATCTTAAATAGTTACCTGACCATACCGTACGAATTGTTCAATCTCGGTAAATTAAATGATAAATGGAGAAATCTTTTTCATCACGACCGGGATTCGAACCCGGGACCTCGTCATACCGTGGCACCCTCTATTCCAACAGAGCCACCGTGATTTCGTACCCAGATCTCCAGCCCAGAGTACTCGGTAAATTGTCGGTATAAGTTATGGTAAAAGTAGACAAATAATAATATAATCAAGCAGAATTTATTTCATAAAACAAGAAAAACCCGATTGCAAAAGAACTGTCCCCTTTTGATTACTTTTTTTATACCCTATGACACTCCCGTAATCAAGACGAATCTAACGATATCTCATAAACCGAAATCCATCAAGCCGTTTAGGCTACAGGATGGCAGGAAGGATTGGACATATACCGGAGCCCAAATTAAGTGTCTTATTTTGTATCAAATATGATCGTCTAATTACCTGTTGTGATGTAACACTGAAGGAACTGATTGATTGAACCTGTTCACCATTGTGAAATTAAGGTTGTCCGATCTAATAATGTGAAAATAATTATGCAATAATCGCAGGTCGAGGCATCGCGTGACCAAAAGGCTGGCACATACTTTGCCCAGCGCGTTAGCCTCGCTATACAGCGGGGCAACGCGGCCAGCCTTTTGGGCACGCTGCCAATTGTGGGGGACCTGGGACAAGTTTTTTATCTTTAAATTTTTATTTGTACATATAGTGTTAGTTTATTTCATTTAGTTTAGGTTTTTAATGTTACATGTAATTTTTAGATTTTTCCAAATAAATATTATAACTCCCAAAAAAAAACAACGCAGGACAGCTTAAAGTGTTAGTAGGGTAGAGTAGCTTTTGTTTACAAAATAAGACACTTGATTTGGGCTTCGGTTTACATACTGTATGTATGGAAACCGAAACATTACCCTCCTTCTGGGGCAGTCGGGTAATAAGTGTAATAAATTCTTGAAGTTTCCCCTTGTCTCTGAACGTTTATGCGCTACCTTACTCGAATGTGACATTAGATAGGTTCTGTCGATGACTGGACGCCAAATCTGATCCTAAATCTATGCGCTATTGTTTCTGGACCGATTCCACTTTATTATATAGGACAGATACTCATCGAGAGCATTCGTTTCATTTCATCTTTACACAACAAATGCTCGCTTGCCCAAACTCCACGTGAGTACCGTTCTTATTACATACGACAAGGTGCATCGATCGGGGGTTTTCAACTATAGAAAACGGTAGAAAACTGAACATTAGGCTAGTTGACTCATCGAAATTCAATAAAACAATATTTATTTCACATAGGTAGTATTTCACATTAGGATCCCAAATATATAAAAATTTAATTGAAATTAAAATATTTACTCGTTTTTTCAGACGCGCCAAAAAGGTAGTCGGCCATTTTTGCGAGGTTCGTGACGTCATTCCGGGATTTTAGGGATGACCGATTTTTTTGATTTATCGATCTTATGTGGGTTTTGGTATATTGAATTATTAATAATAATTCAAATTTTAATGACACGAAAATGAAGATTTATTTACCAATTTTAATTGGTTATGAATACATTTGAAGGCTCCGTTGTAGCTAGATTTAACCAGGTATTACGATGATAATCTATGTTAAGAGCAAAATATCGATATTTTAACGTCATGTTTTCTCAACATGACAACAATCTCAACATTTATTGTAAGTTAAGGGTTACAGTTGGTAGGTAATTACTTACGCAATTTTGAAAGGTCCATGAGGATTGGCGTTGAAATACAGAAGTCTTTTCACATTCTGGTAGTTATCTTTGATGTTGCAAAAATCGTACCGTTGAGGAGCAGCGATATCCAGTGCCACTAAGCATAACACTATCAACTGTAAATGGAATAAACATAATAACTCAGTTAAGTATTTGTCGAAGACAGAGATAAGTATACAGTTGGCCTCAATATGGTTAAGATTTTCTCAAAAACTACTGGACCGAATTTAATAATTCTTTAACAGTTACATAGTTTGAACTTTTGTCTATCAAACAGTGATATTTTTTTTGGCTGTCGGTCAAGTAGTTTTTAAGAAAATGTCATGTTTAAAAACTCTCCTGTACACCTTTCTCTGTGTTCCACAGTACATAATAAGTGTCAATCAATACATACAGGATGTTATTTTGATCAACGACGAACGACTCAGGGGTTGTAGTGTAAATAATCATAGTTAATTATATTGGAAGATATTATTTTTTTTAGATTGGCGGCGCTAGTTGGCTCATGTCAGCCCCTTAAGGCCCAATAAAATAATATCTTCCAATTTAATCAACTTAATAAAAAAGCTATTTACCAAATGCTTATGAATACTATTTATCAATATACAATACATGGCATAATTGCGACAAGCTAAGTTGTAGTTCACAAATGTGCCAAAAACGGCCGTTTTTCGCAATTATGCGAACTACTACTTACGGAAATTGAATCACGTTATAAATAAGCATTTAAAAACAGTATTTATCGTAATGAACATTTGGTAAATAGCTTTTTTAATAAAATTGATTACTTATATTGGAAGATATTATTTTTTTTAAGATTGGCGGCGCTAGTTGGCTCATGTCAGGCCCTTAACGTTCAATCAAAGGTCTATCTCAACCAGTTCACTGCGACATAATAATATTATGTAAGTACTTACCAACAATCCCATTTTGCTAAGAGTTGTTTTAGATACTACAGCTATTAGAGGAATGAATTATGCGGGAAGGATTTCACGTTTTATATTACTAAAATTCGATAAAATAATGAACATGGGCATGTATTAAGATACTTATAAGTTTTTATGGAATAGTAATAATTCAAGTTATAAAGCGAAGGCAAACCACTTTTAGGGTCAGCGCAGACCGACGGAGTGGCGGCGAAGAGGATTCGCCGATTGCAAGACACCGAGCGCCGTCACGAGCAGATCTGAGTGGCATTTTACTTCCCTATACTTACCGATTACAGTATGTTGAAGTAAATAAAGTTGAATTCAAATGGTTACTAAATTAATCGCTTTGCCGCCACTCCACTCCGTCGGTCTGCGCCGACTGCGCCGCTAAGCGAGGCGACGTAGCATGAACGACAGTGACAGTTGCGTTTAGGTTTAGGATTCGACTTAGTGGCTGCTACAGCTTTAGCTACCTTATCTTATTCAGGTTCCTCTTCTTAGCTTTCATGATTGCCAATTTGCCATTAGTTGTTCATATACAGAACTAATCAAATTGTGAAAGATGTAAGTATAATATGTGTATCACTACTAATACCAGTGCATACAGGCAAGGGTGTCACCATTAGGGGCAGCTGTCCCCCCCCCTCCCCCCCCCCCCCCCCCCCTAGAGATTGGAAAAATATCCAGCCAAATGCAAAGTCCTTCCCGGTCATTAGCACCGGGAAGGCGATGAGGCGAGAGCGAGCGGGGAGAGGAGAGTGCTACTGTCTCTCCTATTCCGTCCACGCTGCCGCATCGTCGCCTGTTCTCACACACATCTGTAGTATATATACCCCCCAGGGCCATCGGCTGGCGACTCCCTTGCATACAGGTGTTTGTACTGACCTCAACCCCCAGAGCAAGATAATAATAAAATAATAATAAAAGTACACATGCCAATGTTAAGCCAAATAAAGACTTAACCTAGAGATATTATCGACATGGACGCGCATCTCTTTAATACGGCACCCATGTCCGCTTCGTCTCTATGCGCTCATCGTTGACAGAATTTTTCGCTTGCTTTGTACCGATTTCATGTCTATTGGTTAAGTAGTCTGTGGTTGCAGTTGACGAGAAAGTTACTTAAGTAATGTAGAGAACATTGGTAATTTATGTTCACGCATACTTTTAAGGGGTAGGCAGAGACGATTGACTTCCAACTGCTGCCATCACCACTCTTTTCGTTCATCCACATTCATCAATCCATATTATTATGTATACATAAAGAGATTGATGAATGTGGATGAACGAAAAGAGTGGTGATGGCAGCAGTTGGAAGTCAATCGTCTATGTTCGTCGTTTTAATATTTTCGTCCGTCCGATAGAGCAAAGTTACGGTTAAGTTGCGTTGCACGGAAGCCTCGGTGCGCATGGCCGACTCGCACTTGGCCGTTTTTTTTATACCTCGCATTTAAAAGTTAACTTTTGCGTAACATGACGATTCTAAGGGAGCTGTCAATTAGATAAATGATTGGAAAGGGTATAATAAAAAAGGTTTCGTCGTACGGACAACAGCAAAACAATGGTAACACTTGCAGTACGATTTCAACTGTTACGATGCAGATAATAAGAACTGTCCAAAGTTCAAAGTGTTACACTTGATCTGCTGTTAGCTGTACCTATACCTAACCTAACCTATCAATCGAAGAAGTAGGCTTTGGCATTAATTCCGATTCTTTCTTTTAACAATTTATTACATTATTTTTATCATTATTAGTCCTGAAACATTTGGTTAATCATCATCATCAGTCTATTCATATGTCCCCACTTCTCGGGCACAGACTTTCCCTTACATCGAGGGAGCTCGGGCCATAATCCACCACGCGGGCCCACTGCGGGTTGGCGGATTTCACATGCCTTAGATTTTTTTTTCTACGGCATGCAGGTTTCATCACAGGTTGGTTAATCATTCAACCCAAAATCAAACGTTATCGATTTCTATTACCTACAAATGAACAGCCCCCCAATTTTGATTGGATCGAATCTCAGAATCGAACGATTACGTAACCAGTATAAGCTGACCCGGCCCCTAACTAACTTGGACATGCTAGCTTAGATCCTTCGACTCCCTTCGTTCTAAATATCTTATCAGAATAGAGGGGCGGGCTTATTAATAAACCACGACTATAACCAAAGGACAAACCTCTCTATTATTCTTTTTAATCATTCCTCAAATCCAAATTGTAAGTTATGGTCGAGTGAATAATAAAAGATCGAGGAGTCCGGCGACCAGAGGGCTGGCAGCTACCTCTGCCAACGTATTGCGTTGGCAATACAGAGACAGAGAGGGAATGCTGCCAGCCTTCTGGGCACCGTGACTCCCGATGCCCTCCTAGAGGACATATTTTATTCATAGGTTAGTTTTTAGTCACTTTATTATTTTAGGTTTTAATTTAATGTAATTTTATAAAATAAATGATTGAATATATAAAGCTCAATAAACAATGCAATTAAAAAATAATAATAATAATAACTCTTTATTGTACACACTGATTCATTAATGTAACAAAATAAAAATAAAAGACATGCACACAGGGCGTAACTTATCTCTATGAGAGATTTCTTCCAGCAAACCCCATGAAGTGATAACTTAAATAAAATAATATGATAATTAAATTAAGTGTTCAATTCTTCTAAATGAAGATCACAGAGTCCTGGAAATGTAACCATACAAAATTCAGTTTCTAGACTTTACGAGAAAATAAACAATAACAATATTCTCGGCTTTCTTGTGATCAGATATGCCATTTAATTTTTTTTCTAGCCTCTAGGACGATTCCCTTGGAGTTGCCCTTGCCTGCGAGTGTATCATTCATTAGTTCTGCATTACCTCTAAATAAAATGGCCGACTAGGTCACGTCAGCCATCCATCGAACACGTACGCCTAAGGTTAATTGTACAGTCGAATACAGATATAGGGGTCTCAATAAGGGTGCGATTTTCTCAAAAACTACTGGACCGAATTTAATAATCCTTTTACAGTTACATAGTTTTAACTTTTATCTATCAAATAGTGAAAGAATTTTTGCAATAGGTCAAGTAGTTTTTGAGAAAATGTCAACCTTAAAAACTCTCCTGTACACCTTTCTCTGTGGTCCACCGTACCCTAGTTTCGCCCGTGTCAACTCATCTTTCTTATGTCTGCAGTCTGCACTAAACGTCGGCAGAGGCGTCAGCGGACGTCGACAGATGTAGACATCCAACAGCAGATAGATCACCGCGAGCCCGACGGCGTCTGTCCACACGTCTGACTTCGCATCAATTATGAGCCAATTCGCATAGGGCTCGCGTGGTGGATCAGTGCATGAGCTCCCTCGATGTAAGGGAAGGTCTGTGATGTGAGGACATGAAAAATTTACTGATAATGATGACTGATTATATGTTGTTTCTAATTATTGCTCTGTGGAGTTAGGAATATTAAATGAAACTGCTAGGAGTATTTTGTATATTCTATTTTAATTAACCTTATCCTACTAGAGTCGCTATCACGTCCCCGCCTATATCCCCTGGCCCCTCCTC
Organism: Tachystola acroxantha; assembly: GCA_963506565.1. Classification (NCBI taxonomy): domain Eukaryota; kingdom Metazoa; phylum Arthropoda; class Insecta; order Lepidoptera; family Oecophoridae; genus Tachystola; species Tachystola acroxantha. The sequence continues at coordinate 11,425,432 of OY735879.1, forward strand.
TTGCACTGGTTGGTAACCATTCTCATCAGCAATATATCTGTAGGTATACCTGGTTCCCTCAGGGCTCACATACGAGTACCTCCCAGTCTTCACCAGGTACGCGTCGTCGCGGCCCTGGTTCCTCCACACAGCCTCTTCACTTCGTCTGCTTCCATCGGATAATACGTAACTGGAAATTGGAAATTCGTTAACGTCATCTACCAGAACTAACGGCTGTCGTTGTGTTGGGTGCATACTTTGTGTAAATCACGAACTAGAGTGAAGTTATATAACATATTTTTATAGGTATGGCAATCAACCTTAATAATATTCAGTCCTCTATAATTTATATATTCAGATTCGTATATTGTAAATTATTTTATTGCAGGTACACAACACACACATTTCACATTATGTTTTTTTCTGCATGTCAACAACTTTACTTTTGCAAGCAATAGGTGCCGACACTGAGGAGAAAAGTGGCAAGAAGCTTTCAACGCTACATCTTTAAAAGTACGTATTCTCAAAATTTTCCTCAATTTTTTATTTTTATAAAATATTACCCAGTGACTTTTAGACAAATGCTGTTACATCATAAACCCTTCATAGAACCAACTAGCGCCGCCAATTTAAAAAAAAATAATATCTTCCAATATAGTTAATTTTATTAAAAAAGCTATTTACGAAATGTTTATTATGATAATGTAGTGGAAAAAAACTGAAAATGCAGTCACAACCAGCCTTAAGGCAGTTGTTACTTACTCGTAACTGTAAGGTCCATCGATGGGGTAGTCGTTGACAAACCGCACAATGATCACGTCTGAATACTTGACGTTACCTCTGAAGGTCTCAGACTGTTGGGGAGCAGCGATCACTAGTGCCACGAGGCATAATACTGTAATCTGCAAAAGGAATAAACATACTTAGAAAACATACGCGTCTCTTAATTTTACCTATATTTAATAAAAAGATATAATAAAGGGGGTAATTTTTTTAGACCTTGTCAACAAAAGACAAGCCAGTCTCGCTGCGTCTCTTTTGCTTACACGGAATGTATTATCTATTGTGCGTTTCTTTAGCTAGAAAATAGCCGATAGTTACTAGCTTACACGCCGGCGATGGGACAACTGCCTAAGACGGGAAAGTCAGAGTCAAATTTCGTTTAGTACATTTTTGCACGCCAATATATTTTTGAATTTACATTTATACCACTTTGCAAGGAAAAGGTGCCAACGCTGAGGAGAAAATTATAATATAATTTATATTATAATATTTTCATTCGTTTCTATTAACTTACCAACAATCTCATTTTGCTAAGACTTGTTTTAGCTACTGCTACAAGAAGAATGAATGATGCCTTAGAAAGGATTCAGTGTTTTATATTATTCTAAACCGATGAATTGTCGAGCTAGGCATATGTTTCTCAATATACTCGTAGATATCTATGTGTATGTAAACAATGTTATAAAAAATGTCAAATCAAAGATGTCCATAAATAAAATTGTGAAAGCGAACCACTTAAGAGTCTCTTGGAGCAATCGACAATACACCGTGAAATGAATGATTTAAATGACAATGCCAGATGCTGCCCCACCATCAACCGCAAGTTGTACAAGATAACGAATAAATGTAAAAATATCTCCGTTTTTTTTTAAATTATTGGTTTAAAATAAAGTTTTGTACAAGTTGCGATTCGAAAAAAACAGCTTAATTAAGAATTCAGAAAAAAGTAAGAAATCGAAGCGATTTATTCATTGTTTTCGTTATTCTTCTATAGGAGTTGCGAGAGTAGTAGAAAATGATACTGGTTATGATTATGCAATGTGAAACCTGTAATAAGTCCCCAACAAAATGATAGGTACCTACAGCTTAAATGGTAACGTAGTTTTGTAGGTGGGGCAAAGCTCCATTGAAATGTGGCAATGTCTTTTTATTGGTATAGTTTTCCCGCAATAAGATGATTTCGTCTCGCTAGTACGTACCTACTATCAATTTATTAATATAATGATTTTGTTAGGGTCTTGAAAATGGCGGGAAACGAACGGTTGCTGAAAATTATACAGTGGGTGTTTTGTGTTTAATATCACTTTAAATTAATCAGAAAATATTCGCGAATGACAGTAGGTATGGTAAAGTTATTGGAGGATTCATGCAAAGGATGTGAAGTTTGGCGCTATAGTCAAGAGGTCGGGAGTGAACGTAACTGTCGAGCTGCTTCGTCCAGAGTGATGACGGATAGATACCCAGGGTGACGATAATAAAATGAATAAATAAATGATTTTTTTTAATTAAAAATGACAGTAACAATTGTGTAAAACTGAAACGACGAGGAGCACTGCGATGCGCGTGCGGATTGGGAGATACGAACGACAGCAAATCAATGGTTAATAAGAACAGTCCAAGTCCAAAGTGTTACACTTGATATGCTTTGGGCTGTGTCAAAATAATTAAATAAGACTAAACTGATTATTTTTCAAGTTGGCGGGAAAGCAACGACAAAAAATTCACGTTGTATAAGTAAAATGTATATTTTTGATTCTCCTCCGGTGGCCTCTTAATATGGGAATTGAAGAAGATATCACTTAGGGTCAACTCAAACAGGGGTTCTATGCGACGCGGATTGTGGAGAAATCCATGAGTATTTTCTAATTTTCAAAGGGAGACTTATCCGCGTTTTGCCTCTATCTCATTTGCTGGTAAATGATGATGAGGCCGATGATGAAGCACGCGGGCACAGTTTTATATTCTTGCACTCTTGCATTGAATATCCCAATTATGGCGGCAAATGATTGAGAAAAGCCTGTACATATGAGTCTGCTTCTGTTACGTTTTTGGAATAAAGTTCGCCCTCCATACGAAATGCACCATAGGTATAAAACAATAATAGAAAAAAATATATTTTTTTGCAACATCACATGAACACAGCAAACAAAAATATGTTGCATGTAAATAAATATACTTGACAGATGTTTTCCCGATCACTCTCAGGCGATGTAGCGTATGGGTTATGTGGCAGCGATTCTGAACATCCACTTACTTAATTTAGGTTTAGACTTAGTGATCCCGCACCTCTAGACGATCTCATAACAGAAGCAGAAGAATTATCTGTTTTGAAAGCGGTTTTGATTTGAATTCTCGGCTACTTGTATCGCTAATCAAAAAATAATAAAATTAGATATGACTTTTAGACAAAAGATAGTGTTAGCGATTGGCCATTTAGGTTCTTATGGTTTATTTTTAATACGTTTTTAAATTATTGTTCCTTTTTATTTTGACAAATAAGTCTATTTTCATTACTATATCAGTTTTTCACCATATTTTCAGTTTTTGATTTGTAATAGCAATCAGCGAGCCTAGCTTATCAATAGATATCATTATATAACTTTATTATTTTGATCTATTCAATAATTTTTATGTACTTATATACTTTCTTTATTTTTAGATACTTTTGATATACTTAGTTATCATGTACGCTGTTTAATTAGTAGTGAAAACTTTATTGGCTAATGTGTTAATTTTAGTCTCTGTTCATAAGTAGCATTCAAGCTGTATGTTTTCCATAATAAATAAATAATTGTAAATAGCGCGTCGCGTCGCGCCTCCGGTCTGAGTTAACAAGACAAGCGAGTGGGTGGTATCGTTAACAATATAATCGATAAATTAAAATGTTATAATAGCCATTCAAGCAAGGGAGATTGAGATTTGTTGCCCAGTACAAATTGTTATCATTTACAACTATATCTTTTTCTCGTGTATTAGTAGTGACCAAACTTATTTGTCAGAGTTATTCAGGCCGGCCGTAGGCCTGACATGGCTGAACGACAACAACCGGTACCAACTGCTCGAAATATAATCTATATACATATAATAAGACTGTAAAAAAGTTGTCTGTACATTGGATATTTTTTGAAAAGAATAATTGTAATGTGTTTTAGGATCGATACTGATGCCAAAACACTAATTTTTAGAATTTTTGTCTGTTTGTCTGTGAATATGTTCAAGTATCACGCCATAACTACTGAAGGGATTTTGACGGGAGTTTCACTAGGAGATAGCTGAAATATCCGGACAGCTTATAGGCTATAAGCCATGGCGGTATGTGATCTGAGCATAGAACTTTTTCTACGCAAACGAAGTTGCGGGGTACAGCTAGTGTGAAATAACAACTAAAAATATATGTTTCTCACAACAAAAGAGGAGAGTGCTGTTAATTATAAAAGGTCATAAAATTATGAATGGTGACCTCGGAATCCTGAAAAAAATCAATAAGTCCGTCCGTATTATCTTCTTAAATAGGTAGTTACAACAATTTGATAACACGTTGTCATCGATTGTGAGTTCACTGTTTAAATCTTTTAATTATCTATATTGATGAGGTTTCAATTCATACGTGTTGTGATAGATAACATTTCTTATGACGTCATCACCTACTCCAACAGTCCTCCACTCCTATAGTGCTTGAGAACTTTTTTGAGAAAAGTTAGGAAATTTTAAATTTCATAACTTTTTGTCAACATACTTTTTATGAATATTTAATTTTAACACACCTTAGGTATTACTTACCTGGGAGATTCTACAAACTATAGTTGAATGTTGTAATAAACATATGAATAATTTATTTATATTGATGGACATCCAAATCACATCTATTTATTACAAAATGTCATTTTTATTCTTTGGTTTTCTACAGTCGGCATCACATTAACCTACACAAAATAGCATTGCATTGAAAGGTTTGCGTGTATGAGGCGAGGCATACACGTTGCCAGTGTGGTCGAGTGTAGATTTTATTAATTTGTGGATTAATTTGACGGATTTCATATTTCTTATACTGGCAACACTGAAAGCAGGCGAGACAGAGGCGGAGTGATGATAAGGCGGAGGACTCGAAAAGTAGAGGTAAACACGGAATTACACTGATTCCCGAGACACAGGTTACCTTAGTTCCGGGGTCAGGATTAAATTTTTTACTCTTGACAACAACTCTTTACAAGGGGTCTCTTGAAAATAGCGGGAAACGACGGTTGCGAAATTATTGGATAATTTTCAGATTAGTGTCTACAGTGGGTGTTTTGTGTTTTAATATCATGTTAAATTAATCAGAAAATGTTCGCGAATGACAGTATGGTGAAGTTATTGTAGAATCCATGCTGGATCTGAAGTTTGGCGTTATGGTCAAGAGTCCCACTACGAGCTCGGGAGTGAATGTGACTGTCGAGCTGCTTCGTCCATAGTGATGACGCTACGGCGACTCCTGTGGATGAAGACAAGAAGACGCGGATACCCAGGGTGATGACGCTTCCGCGACTCCCCTGGAGGAAGATAGACTATTATATTGAATTTTCTGTAACATGACATTGGCAAATGACGAACTGTCGAGTCCATTAATAAAATAAATAAAATAACTCTTTACAACTTGACGTTTGCAAATGGCAAAAAATGTAGAATCGACTAATAAAAATAAATAAACACCACTGGTAGAGAAACAGGTTTAGTTCATGAACTGTCTAATCATATCATTGAGTTGATTTTGCAAACGAAGATGCGACTCTTGTTGCAATAATTAACATGTTCTATAATCTAAATAAACCTGCCTACTGATGCTATTTTTGTATCACACATTATTTATGTGTATAATGTAAATGTTTTTAGGGTTCCGCACCTGAAGAGAAAAAGGAACTCTTATAGGATCATTTTGTTGTCTGTCTGTTTATCCGTCTGTCCATTTGTCAAGATCTATATCTCAGAAACGTGTGGACGAATCAAGTTGAAATTAATATCAAATGCTCAAGTCTGCAACCTCATGCAACCGTGAAAAAATCGACCTTCTACCTCAACGCAATCAAAAGATATCGCTGTTTATGTCGCATTTTCTCGCATATTTGTATGAAAATGCAAGAAAAGCAAAACCTATAGGGTACTTCTCCTTGACTTATACTGAAATTTGGCAAAAAGTGTTATAGCACAAGTAAAGGAAAAAATACGCAAACTGTAAATTTGAAGATGTACTCGTATCCCGAAATAACATATTTTTTTGTAATTACACACTTACATTTGCAATTTTGCAGTTGACGCCTAGTACCTATGTCTAATTGTCGATGTATGGTATGACGTTATCAGTTTCGAAAACGCATAGACAAGTTTGCCCCTAAATCTAGTTTATCTTTTCGTAGGTCAAATGTTATGGTGAAGTTGCACGGAACCCTCGGTGCACGAGTCCGACAACCGACTCGCACTTGGGCGGTTTTTTTTTCAGTGTACACATACTATTTATAGAACATTTTCAAACTTTATTATTGCTACTTATATGGAATCAGGAATATTAAATAAAACGACTGGGAATGTTTTTATGTATTATTTGAATTATCATTGTTTTATTAGAGACCGAAAAATGTCCCCGGATACGTTTCCTACTATTCCGACCTTCAGCAGTTGGTAACCATTCTCATCAGCAGTATAATGGTAGGTAAATCGGATTCCCTCAGGACTCACATAAGAGTAACTTCCCGTCTTCACCAGGTACGCGTCGTCGCGACCCTGGTTCCTCCACACTCGAGCCGTTTAGGCCACAGCAGGTCACAAAAAACCGACATACATACAATTAGGGAACATTATCCTTCTGGTTTCAGCGGTCAGGAAAATAGAATGTATACATATTGTACCTAGTAATGACGTAATAAACAAACGTTATAGCTGTCCTTATTTCTCTGAGTAACTTACCAATAGTCTCATTTTGCTGAGATTTGTTTTATATTTGTCTAATCAGATTAAATGGATATCCTAGACACGTATTTCTCAATATTTATAGATATGCAGACTAAAATGTTTAAACGATAGTGAGAAGTAAATAAATAAATAAAAAATCGTGAAGGCAAACAACTTTTTAAAGTCGGAGCGATGACAATCCTATATTAAGTGTACAATTCGTGGAATTGAAGATTTAGATAAAGTTCTCGAAATTTAACTTCCATACAAAATTCTATTTCTAGACCTCACGAGAAAAGAAACGAAAATTAAACGATATTCTCGGCTTTCATGTGATCAGATGTCGCTTTTTTTTCTAGACACTCCGCCCTAACGGGGACTTGCGGGCGTCGGGTCGGGGGGTCCGGCGCTCGCTTAGAGGTCCCGAGCTGTAAGGCGTCTCGTCCTGTGTTCCGAGACGCCTTGAGCGGAGGTTTAGGTGTATAAACCCGAAGACGGGCCCACACGGGCGGCCGCCGACGAGGTTGTGGTATTTGGCGCTGCTTTCCCACAACCTCGTCCAAACGCGGTGAGTTGAACACCTTGGGGTTTTAGTGGGTATAGGACCGTATTATGGCGGGAGTCCCACATACTCACCGCGCGCCCCTCCTTATTGGCGCGGTGAGATGCGAAAAGCATTTCCCCAAGTAAAAAAAAAATGGACGATTCCCTTGGAGTTGCCCTTGCCTGCGAGTGTATCATTCATTAGTTCTGCATTACCCCTAAATAAAATGGCCGACTAGGTCACGTCAGCCATCCATCGAATACGTACGCCACATAAGATAAATTGTACCCTAGTTGGGTTACTCCCAAAGAAAAAGATCAACTCATCTTTCTTATGTCTGCACTACATCGCAGAGGCGTCAGCGGATGTCGCCAGACTGATGCAGACATGCATCAGCAGATGGCTCAGCACGAGCTGTCCAAACGTCTGAAGATCGTTCAGTCTGTGTTGATTCTCGATTGAGTGTAGTTGCCGCATATTTATTTAATACTTGAGTGTGCATTGCATTCTTGACATGATCTTATTTTACATTTATTCGGAAATCTTACAGAAAAACACTCCCTCTTGCGCAGTCGGGTAAAAGCAAGAAGCAAGCGTACACCTCTTTCACAACTCCGATAACCTCATGCGTCGTCAGACGTGTGGACAAACGCCGCCTGGCTCACGATGATGAATCTGCTGATGCATGCCTTGCATCTGTCGAGGTCCGCTGACGCCTCTGCCGACGTGTAGTGCAGACATTAGACAGTACAACATAGTGAAGGTCATGTAATATGTCACTTTATCGTAGTACAGTCGAGAGCAGATTAAGCGTAACACTTTGAATTCTGAACCGTTCTAATTTGTTATATTTACAAAGTTAAGTGTGAATAGCTACTCGTATAATAATTAATTCGCAATACTGCTGTTTGTGTTGAGTATGGAGAGTTCGGTGGCGCGGTGGTTGGGGCACGGTCACGGTCACTTAAGATACGGAGGTCCCAGGTTCGATCACCGACCACCAATGAGTTCATCCTTTCTTTTTCGAAGGACAAACTTAAGTAGGTATATTCACCGAATGCTCCGATACCGAAAACGCAGAAAAACCTGCATGCAGTAGAAAAATAACTTAAGACAGTTTAAACTGTGTTGGTATACAGGGTGTAACGTAAAGGGTATATTAAGCCGAAAGAATACAAACGTACCCGACCTACTAAAGCTGTACACAGAGTTTTAACTTTTTTTAAAATAGTTGTGAGTTCCATACAAAACTTAATATTAATTATTTTAAGTCATTGTAAACGGTGCTTTTATTTAGGCGCGCTACTGCTGATAACAGCCGGGAGTAGTCGACCTTCTAAAAAGGTTAGGTATGGCCGCCTGGTACTATTCATTCACTATTCGCGAGCGGCGGCGGGCGGGCGGCACGGCAACCGCGCGCGGTTGCCGTGCCGCCCGCCCGCCGCCGCTCGCGCCGACTTCCAGCATGCCCCACGGATGCACGAAGCGGCAACACACTCAAAGGGTAGGTAATTATTTTATTAACGGGTTAAATAATACCTGACTATTGTAAAAAACAACATATTCTGACTGACCTGGATAATTTACTTGAATGTTGGCTGTAGTCGCCTGAATCCATGAAATCACATTTTCATAATAGGATTAATAGGTAGCCAAAATCACGTCACTTAATTTACATTCACAATCACATCACATCGCGGATAAACGTTACAGTGTTTAATGTAAAACATGGTAAAAAAGAACAAACGTGTCATTTAATTAAAGTTAAGTTTAGTAAATTGAAATTCAACCAACGAGGGAACTTCTCTTCCGCACGAAAACTTTGCAACTTAGATACATAATTCGAAATAATGAATGAACAATATCCGGACAAATAAAATGTTTTACTAAGTTATCTCACTTCCTACGTATTTCTCTTTCTCGCCATTACTACGATACTAATCGAGCGAAAAGGATAGCAATTTTTCGGCAGATCTTTTGCAATTTGTTTCCATAATATTTACAGAAAGAGAAAGCATGCATTTGCACATTCTCTGTTGCACATTTTCGTGCGAGTAAAGATAGTGACGTCATTGCAGGGCAGGGTTCCGCAAACGGTAAATTTACAAGTAAAACGGTACAAAATGCCATCGAGTGTTAAAATTAAGTTTAATGGATTTTGAAATAAAACTCAGTGAATCATTTGAGATATGTACCTACTACCTAGCCTCTATGGCCGATGCCTAGCACATAGTGACCGTAGTCGGATAAGTTTTAAAGACAGTATTCTCGAATGAAATAAGTTTGACATCTGGTAGATAACTAACATAATCACTGCACATTATCTACACACCTGGGGGGATAGGATTGGCATTTTTTCCTATTTTTCAACGCCCTTTTTTAATTCACTTGCTTTTGTTACGACTTATGTAGGTACCTTTCAACATACCGAGAAACCTCCGTAGTCAGTACACAACAAATGTTAACCACAATCAGTGCGTTTCATTGAAGGTCGGTGCAGGGAGAAGTGAAACAAGCCATTTATTTTAATGTTCGCATTTATTTGTCAGTATCGAGTTCCAGTGCCCTGAGTACTTGATACTGACTTGAGAAACCGAGAGTTCATGATTATTATTATTGCATTAAACATAAACAGTATTTATTGACCATTTATTTAAAACCACATGTAAAACCAAAACCCGCACAAGATATTTGCTCTGTGACCATTAAAATTCAAGACGTAATCAGTGTTTTTAAAGGTAATTTTTCTCAGTTTGTTAATATGAGATCAAATCCAAGACCGCGGTTCGACCTTAACAAAATTAAAAATAAAATAATGTACGGAGCCCTGTGCGACACAATCCGCAACAGGTCATTCATTTACGAGGCATGTGTGTGTTAAACTTCTATGTAGTTTGTTAGAGTTGTTTCAATACGTACGCTAGCGCCGCTACTTCTCTAGTAGTGAGTAGCGGAACTAAAAGTCCTACCAATCCCAATTTGCACGCAGATAGGACAGTCTGTTCATTCAAATAGGTACTAATATGATCGCGTAGATTCACACATTTTTCATTTTATCAAGCGCTATTATCATTGGCATATTTTACTCGTACGTATCATAACAAATGTAAATATTGAATGAATATCATGCATGAGTAGCATACATACATTCATGTGTAGGTAACTATGTGAAATGATGTAATAATCAGACACTAGCAGATGTTTCCATGTGTGTTAAATTCGAATGAAATTTTTCTTTCATTTAAAAAAAGGCATAATCAAACTTAATTTGTTTTATTATTTTCTCCCACAGAGGCGTAGGTAGAAAAAATGTCTTATCCATTAATTACTTAGTCTATGTTACCAGGGGCTCAGAGGCGCTATTCATCGCAAGGTCGGTCATTGAACGGGGTCATTGCCACTACAGCAGCTGTTCTTAGGAATATTTTACACTTGATTTGAGGCATACTTTGTGATCGTATAACTCCTGCATACAATTTTTTCTGGACCTGGGCGTATTTTTCCCGTGTTAGGTGGCATCTGCCCTACCCGCTGTTTTCGGCTTATTATACCCTTTACGTTACACCCTGTATAATAGATATAATTTACATGTTTAAGTATCGTAAATTGTGTTACCTATCTAACGTAGATATTACTATTTATTATATTTACTTACTATGCACTTCTACCTCCTTCTGATATATTTTTATAATATCCTCTGCAGTTGGTTCTCTGGAAGAAAGCGATAAGACCGCCAAAATTGTACATGCTTCTCAATTATGTAATTAATACTGTATTATGGTGCAATAAAGTGTATTTATCTTATCTTATCTGTCAATCCGCACGCGTGGTGTGCTTGAGCAGTGCAGGGGACATTAAAAATAGACTGATAATGATGACTGTTTGAATATATGTCTTTTCTAATTATTGCTCTGTGGATATAGGAATATTAAATAAAACTGCTAGGAGTATTTTGTATATTCTATTTTAATTAACTTTATCATTGCTAGTGGAATCAGGAATTTGAAATAAAACGGCTAGGAATATTTTGTATATGTATTCTATTTCACTTAACCTCCCATTAGAGTCCGAAAAATGTCCGTGGGTACATCCCCTGGCCCCTCCTCTTGCACTGGTTGGTACCCATTCTCATCAGCAATATATCTGTAGGTATACCTGGTTCCCTCAGGGCTCACATACGAGTACCTCCCAGTCTTCACCAGGTACGCGTCGTCGCGGCCCTGGTTCCTCCACACAGCCTCTTCGTTTCGTCTGCTTCCATCGGATAATTCGTAACTGGAAATTGGAAATTCGTTAACGTCATCTACCATCTAACTAACGGCTGTCGTTGTGTTGGGTGCATACTTTTTATAAATCACGAACTAGAGTAAAGGTATATAGAATATACCTATTTTTATAAGTATGACAATCAGCCTTAATAATCAGATTTTTAAATACTGGATCTCGTATTTAAAATACACTAAATATGTTTTAGGATCCATACTGATGCCAAAACACTAATTTTAAGAATTTTTATCTGTTTGTCTGTGACTTTGTGCAAGTATCACGCCATAACTACTGAAGGGATTTTGATGGGAGTTTCACTAGGAGATAGCTGAAATATCCGAACAGCTCATAGGCTATTAGCCATGACGATATGTGATGTGGAAACAAGGATCCAGAGAGGAAGATCTGCCTCCTGATCTCCTCCATCCTCTCCATCCTCCTTCTCTACGCAAACGAAGTTGCGGGGTACAGCTAGTATTTTATAAGAATAACTATTTCAGTTTAGACATAATTTTCGTTTTAAAAGACATGGAAGTTTGCGAGGTATGTTTGCGATTTTTTTTCTATTGTGCGAAGTTTGTCCAATTGTGTGTCGGTATTCACCAGTCTCTAAATAGACACCCCGGGATTGCTATATATTTTTTCAGACGTTTAATTTTAGTAGTTAGTGCCGTAGCGTTCATAGAAAAACTGAAAATCCAGGTACACCATCCTTAAGGCAGTTGTTACTTACGCGTAACTGTAAGGTCCATCGATGGGGTAGTCGTTGACAAACCGCACAATGATCACGTCTGAATACTTGACGTTACCTCTGAAGGTCTCAGACCGTTGCGGAGCAGCGATCACTAGTGCCACGAGGCATAATACTGTAATCTGCAAATGGAATAAACATACTTAGTAAGATGATGATAAGAATACCAGGGTCCATAGGGACAGACCAGACAAAATACGTCATGCATGAATAAAATCGACTCAACTAAAAACAATATCCTTCTTGAAAGGCGCATAACAAAATATTCAATAAACAAATAACAGGGCGAACTGGTGAAAGTCTCAGTAGTTCGGTGCACGTGTACAATCGAACTGTTGAGTGAGAGGTCACATTAGTACACCGTACAAAATAACTGAACTACTGAGACTAGAGGCAAAAAACGTTAGCTAGAACTTACCAATAATCTCATTTTGCTAAGACTTGTTTTAGATACTACTGCTAATAGAAGAATGAATGATGCGTTCGAAAACATAACCGTTTTATATTTGCCTTAAAAAATAAAATGCAGATCCTATGCATATGTTTCTCAATATTTATTTATATGCAAAATAAAATGTTTGAACTATAGTGAGAAGTATCCATAAATCGTGAAGGCAAACAACTATTTAAGGTCGGAGTGATGGCATTTATCACAGAAGTCCTCGAAATTTAACTTTCATACGAAATTTTGCAAGTCGAGATTTTTATTAGAATCTACCTCTAGTCATAACGCAAAGTCATTTATATTAAAGAAACTGACGGGCTCGGAGTCCAGTTGCGAGTACACGTTGAAAACGATCGTACAGTCGAAGACAGAGATAGGTATACAGGGGGCCTCAATAAGGTTGAGATTTTCTCAAGAACTACTGGACTGATTTTAATAATTTTCTTACAGTACAGTCGACAGCAGATCAATGGTAACACTTGCAGTACGATTTCAAGTCTTACGACACAAATAATAAGTACTGTCAAAAGTAAAAAGTGTTACCATTGAACTGCTATCGACTGTACATAGTATTAAATTTTATCTATCTAACAGTGAAAGAATTATTGCAATAGGTCAAGTAGTTTTTGAGAAAATATCATCCTTAAAAACTCTACTGTACACCTTTCTCTGTCGTCGACCGTACAAGTTAAGCAACGTTGGGCGCGGTCAGTACCTGGATGGGTGACCGCTAGTGGCATTTTCATCTGAGCTCCTCCGTGTCGCAGTTGATAACGCTGTCGCTCGGCAGCAGTCGTTAGGCTACGTTAGAGGCTTACGGGCGGTCTGAATAACTCTGACAAATTGGCCACTAAGCGACACGAGAAAAGAAGAAAAAGACCTAGATCGAATTTACCATCGTAAGGCTCATCAACCTTCATGCCGACCTACCATATATTCCTGAGTGTGAACGAGGGCAAGGTGCGTGCCATGATCGCGGGAGATGAAAATCCATCGTCACAGCCTATCCGTAAACCGGTGGTTTATTATCTTAAATTTATTTATTATCATCAGCCTATTTGATGGCCCACAGCTGATGGCTCAAGTGCGGCATAAATTACATCGAGGGAGCTCGGACCATGATCCACCGCGCCTGAGATTTTTTTATTCTCAGCCATGCATTTGCATTTCGGATCACTTAATGATCTGAGATTTGTATAGTTTCTCACAATGTTTTCTTTCACCGTTTTGAGAGCAAAGGTAAAATGCACTTTCTACAATTTACACTTTTCGACGAAATATACCTTTTTGGGTGTCAATATCAACAGCAAAGGAATCAAATTTAAACGGTAATTGCCGTAATATACGGTTTTAAGGCACCTTTGAGGTCAAAACTAGACATACGGCAGGACTTGCACTACCGTATTACTATATACGGCAATTGGGCAATTTAAAATTTCTTGATATGAATAGGCCACTTAATTATACATAATCTTCTGGGTTTCTTGAGAAATCGAACAAGAATGGCATTTGATCAAATATTTGATCACCCCTGAGCGACTCCTGCAAGTTTCTATTCTTAGTATATCATTCATTAGTTGTGCATTACCCCTAAATAAAATGTCCGAGTAGGTCACGTCAGCCATCCATCGAACACGTACGCCTAGGGTAAATTACCCTACCCTAGTTGGGTTACCCCCAAAGGGACCGATACGTTTCGCCCGTGTCAGCTCATCTATCTTACCGTCAACCCAACCAGGTGGTCACTGAATGTCACGAGAAATAAACTAATAAGTAATTGATAGGAATTGAAAGTTTTCTCAGCTTCGTTGTTTTATTATTACATTTTATTATAAGCAACAAACTTATTTTATACAAATTTATTCAAATAACTAAAAATATAAACTAACTTACTAAACTTACAATAAAACTAACTAAATATAACTAAAATAAAATAAAACTATATGTACAAAATAGGTCGGTTGAACTATCCGAATGGCTTGCATTACGGATAGTTCAACCGATCCCCGCTGTCCGGCAACGTGCCCAAAATGCTGGCGGCATTTCCCCACTGAATAGCCAAGCTAATTATTTATACAAAAACAATAATAATATATATATACTTAACTTACGTACAAGTAAAAAATTGGGGCTAAATTGCTACCCTGTGCCCTGCCCAAAAGGCTGGCGACATTATTATTATTTGATATCACGGTGTTGGTACACGCCCAAGGGTCACTGCGACCTCAAAAGTATATTGTAGCCGCGCACCGAGTTCTTATATCTCGCTCCCAAGGCCAACGTCCTTCAGGAATCGTATGATGCACTTGGGTCAGAGTCTTAATATCCTCGGGTGTCTGGCGACATTACCACAGCTTCGTTAATTTATAACTTAGAGGTTTATTTATTTTACAAAGTTCTGTATGAAACATAGACACTCTTCGCACTGTAATACAGCCTAGATTAAAGACATTTCTGGTCAAATATTGTTCACAAAGGCACTCTAACGAAGTTGTTTATGGTCATAAAACATTTGAAGGGCAAGTTTTACGAAATAGCCATTCAATGGACGAGTTTAGTTTATTTCAAAGTCAAAGTCAAAACTGGTGTGTTGTAACTACAACTTCGACCACCAAATATAGATTAAGTTATGCGTGTGCGGGTCAACGTTACAACACCGAATTCATTCATAATGTTTGTTATTGTAGCAGAACTACTCATTAGCATTCTTCGAAATTTTAAATATGTGTTACTACGAAGTTGCTTTCTCTATGTCATAGCTAGGTGATGCATCGTCGAATGTTGGTTATATTAACTTTTGTAAAGAACCTTGGGGGATCTTGCATGGACCCCGTCCCCACTCTGCAACAGACTTGAATAGTGTCATTCGCAGCGTCTAGTTGGTTAAATATATTTGTAATATGGTGACATACCTCGTAAATAATACAATTCCAGGTAAACCCCACATATTCCAGATATGTCGCCATTTAAAAAAAAATTAAGGCTAGACGCTTTAAAAGACAAGTCTGTTAGATGGACGGTGGGGGGCGTTTTTTCTCATAGTCCTTATTAGACACTAGCTGTACCCCACAACTTCGTTTGTGTAGAGGAGAAGGATGGAGAGGATGAAGGAGATCAGGAGGCAGATCTTCCTCTCTGGATCCTTGTTTCCACATCACATACCGCCATGGCTTATAGCCTATGAGCTGTCCGGTTATTTCAGCTATCTCCTAGTGAGACTCCCATCAAAATCCCTTCAGTATTTATGGCGTGATACTTGCACAAAGTCACAGACAAACAGGCAAAAATTATAAAAATTAGTGTTTTGGCATCAGTATCGGAGTCGATCCCAAAACACATTACAATTATTCTTTTCAAAAAATAACCAATTTATATACACAACTTTTTTACAGTCTTATTATATGTATAGATTTAAATTTAGTGTGCCACATTATGTAATCGCTACAATCTATTACTGAATGATAGTGTAGCTACAATTTAGAAGATTGCTTAATGGAGGTAGGTATAAAATGTAATAGTGAACATAGATCCTGCGTCGAAGACATTTGTCACAGATTGACCTTTGGACTATACGATACGGGCTCTATTGCCACAACCTTTTTTATTTATTGTATGGAGTTGGGCAACTCTGAAGATTGCCTATAACCTAACTTCATAGACACATTAAGTTAGGTCGCTCTATAAGTCAGGAGGTCAATCGTGACAAATGTTTCTTGTCGACCTTGTTCGGTGAAGAAAGATTGTCCATGTAAGTATGTTCTGAGAGAAAAGTTTCTTCATTGACATTGAGGTTTTCTCAAAAAGTACTTCTTCTTGCGGTGTCTCTCTACTACTGTTTCTTCGCGATCATGCGATCACGAGTTGCCTCTTTTTGGCAGCGTCTCCGTGCCTCTGACAATGGGATTCTCCGCGGCGCCGTGCCGTCGCATGGCGCGGCGTCTTACGGCGTCCAGCGGCACCGGCCACCGGTGCACGTTGTCGGACGGCGCAAGTTACTGGCCGGACGGCGTCTTGCCGGCGGGCGGCGCCGTCCACAGACGCGGTACACGGCGTCGTCCGCCGGCGCCGTTCTGTTGTACGCTAGCCTTTAGAGTATTCTCTTACGAGAGAGTCATCTAAGATCAAATTACCATCGTAGAGTAGAAACTTCACTACGTAAAAGTGAACTAAACTGAAACTATCATCATGGAACAATTTATTCAAGAAGTTCAAAACGTTTTCATTAGGTTCTACGGCTTGAAGTCAGAGGCATGCAACTTTTAACTATATTCACGTACGTGGAACGTGTGGCTTAGATAATAGTTATTAAGGTTGAGAGTTTCTCGAAAAATTTACGACTGATTTTTAAAAATTCTTTACAATGGCATAGTGTGTATTTAAACTATACAGAATGTTATTGAATTCATTCGATAAAATTAAATAGATGGCTTGTGACATACATTAATTCTGCACAGCGTTTATGTCAATTAAACAATTTTGGGAAAAATTTAAAATTATTTACAATAAATTCAACTGTCAATTGTTTTTATTAATCTGATGTGCATCGTTACCTTGCTTTGGATTTTTTTTTAACATTTTAAGGTATTTTTCATTTTTTGCAACATCTTCTTCCACTGTAACTTGACTTAAATGGTAATTATTACCATTTCTAAGGATGTGACGTAGGTACTTAGTTAACTCTTTTGTTGCAGTTTTATACTAAAAACCTTACCAATTTCATATTTATCATGAGTACAACCCCTAATTTCAATATGTCGAATGAATCCAAGGCCACCCTGTATACCTTCAAACTCTTCAAAGGTTGCCTGTGCGTTGCTCAGCTTCATGACTTTTCATTTATATTTGAATTCTCTCGTCGCGGAGCTCGTAGAGTAAAAATGTTCACTTGAAATTGGAGATTCCGGCGGATTTCAGGTGTCGCGAATGGAAACGAATGTTTCTGTCTGCGAGTGGTATTTCTAAATTGGACCGGTTCAGAACAAAAGGGATAAATCACCCTTGATTGGTCTTTCTTTTTGAAATTCTATTTAATTAACCTTCGAACTGAAACAAGAAATAGCGGCAATTACATACAGGAATTACATTACATCCTCGAATTCATTCGACAAATTGAAATTGGGAGTTGTACTTATGATAAATATTAAATTGGCAAGGTTTTTTCGTAAATCATAACTGTAAAAAAAATTGAACTAAGTACGTCACAATTCACAAGTTATTAGATCGGACCGCTTTATTTATATTCACAGTGACGAACATATTCACATGTTTCATTCAATCATTCCTTCATATTTATGTTTTTATCTGAAATATAATTTCTACGGTCATTTTATACAAAGTAATGTTTGTCGTCCTTACCTATATCAAACTTTAAAACAAATGTTGCTTTGGGTAACCCCAGCTCCTACTCAAACCCTGCGTCACGTAGGTACCCTCTAGCCAGATGTATAGCTAGGCACATTATACGTGAATTCACTTATCCGTCTTCCTTTGTGAAGGATCTGGGACACAGATTTTTCTCCAATGTATTGAGAAGACGAATTTCTTTCAAAATACCTATACAAGTAGGTACTTTTTACATATAAGAAACTTTCTATTGATGAACCTTTAAATTTTATCGATATTTCAATTATGTCAGATAAAAATGGAATACTTTACCGATTGTAAAAATCTTTGGCATGTATTTAACGCGGCGACCAACCGGAATTTGGGATTTAAAAAAATCAAGAGTGGGTGCAAAAATACTAGGTTGGCGACTAATAAGGAGTGTCATAATAAATAAGAAGTAGCAGCTTATAAATCAGTTAAAGCATACTTTTTACTAGAAGATTTCTTTTACTAGTAGATAGACACTAAGGAATATTTTATGCTAGCGCAGAGTCGAAGCGCATCGAAGCATCAACTTAAAAGTGCACTAATTATTTCCACAACGCTGCACATATTTCTTCTAAGTTAAAAAAAGACGCTCGAATTCGCGCCCTTTCGATGGAATACGCGCGTCTACGAGCGACCTACGAGCAGAGCGGATGCAACTTTGCTGCTTCGATGTCCTTCGACTCTGCGCTAGCAAGAATTGAGCCTTAATGGTGGCACGTCACTTGGCTATTCGTATTTGTCATAATTGCCATGTGTGATTGGTGTTCTTGACAAAATATTCGTCTTATTTGTATGTACGTCAAGTATTAGACAAATACGACAAACATCCAATAGCGAATACGAATAGCCAAGTGAAGTGGGAGCATTTTATGTATAATTGTAATTTGCGATAATGACTCTATACATACTTTTCTCTGCGTAAGGCCCGGTATCCACCAAAGCGAAGAGGAGACGAGACGAAAGGAGATGTATTTTGAATAACCAATCAGATTTCGTTATTTCCACATCTCTCCGCTTAGGAGAAGGAACGAAATCTGATTGGTTATTCAAAACATATCTCATCTCATCTCCTCTCCGCATTGGTGGAAACCGGGCCTTAGACACCTTATTGGTTAATATGTTATTTACACGAAATATACTCAAAATATTCAACGAAATACTCAATTTCACAGAATTTACTCGACATTCCTTTACGGCTACACCTGGGAGTTCTTGATACATGGCATACATTATTCAATAAGTCCATTCCGAAGGTACACTGGTGCTCTCAGCGGGCTCTTAAGGCAGACACTCACTTCCCTCACACTGCTACGGCAAGCGATGCGGAACCGGAATAGGTTCATTTGAACTAACTTTTTCTTGAAGGGTAATATAGCATTTTGGTTAGGAATATATTTATGCCGAGTAAAACATTTATTCATTGCTACCTTCAATAGATAACACTGAAGAAAGACATAATGTAATTGATAAACAGGTAATTAGAAGAAGACATTGAAAGTTAATCTACTATTATAATTAATGTGAATTTTTTGTGACATTTAAGAAATCTGATTTATTATTCAATCAACTAATTTAATTTATTCATATTTTTTAAATAAATTTTTACTGTCTTTAGTTAAATATTTTGTCGTTTATAAATAAATACATTCCATCAACTAATATTTATGTTCGACTAAACCCGGGTTTGATGACAAGTGATGATGTGGCCAATGATGGAGCATGCGGTGTCCGTAAATGAGTTTTCCCTCTTGCATCTCAATGCATCTCATTTATCCCTACATGATCCTCAGATACCAAAGTTGTGTTTAAAGAAACTACGACGCCGAACTTATCATTCTATAGCAGTAAGATAAAAGACTAAGCGAAACGCTTGGTACGACCTTACTTTACATCGCTTACAACGACGGTATGAGAGAAGCCTCAAGCCAATTGTACGGTGAATGGACATTCCAATTTAGCTAAGGCGAACTGAATCCACGAACTTTTGAGTAACTCCGACTCGAAATTCTAGGTTTGAGCGAATTCACTAGAAAACTTGAATAGGAAACTTTATTGAAATTCATTCTATCGATGAGCATTGGCTCGGATATTAGTGGGGTCGAATGCCACTGGATCAAATATTTGTCGACATACACGTATCGTTCAGTTGTTTGTAGGTTCGATCGAATTCTTCCCTTACAGAGTCCGCTCTGCCTGATAATAACAGATAAGTACCTATTCTTAGAATAATAATACAAAATCGGAATTAAAACACTAAAGAGATTTCTTATAAAATATATTCCCCGCAGCTAGTTACAACAACCTATAAGTATATTGTTTTCCTTGAAATCCAATTACAAAGAAATTACAGCGAGAATTTCCCGTAATAGAGTTGAACTAGTTTTATAATAGAGCTGAACAAATGCTCGGTTACAGACAATAAACCATACAGTGAGGTAACTATAAATTATATTATAATTTAATACCAGAGTTAAGAAACAACCACAGCTCATACACACATCGAATTATCGATATTTAGGTCCGTGGAATATTCTGGTTTATTATATAAGTATCCATGGACTTCATTGTACTATATTCTAACAAATAAATACTATGCATTTTTTCATTGTTTTTGGCAAACATTGTTCCAATCTTCGCACATCACAACTTAAGGCTTCGATGCGCGTATTTTCCGTTTTTCTACGGAGGCTACGGCACTAACTACTAAAATTAAACGTCTGAAAAAAATATTTAGCAATCTTGGGGTGTCTATTTAGAGACTGATGAATACCGATACAGGACTGGACAAACTTTCGTTCGATAGAATAAAATCGCAAACATACCCCTTCCACGTCTTTTAAAATGAAAATTAAACCAAAAAAGTTATTCATACGAAATATATATCAAAATGTAGGACACTATAAATACGAGAGCTTGTTTTACAAAAATCAGATTTTTGTTGGCGTATTTTTATTTCCTTGCCAAAATTCATCCAAAATTCATAAAAATACGAATATTGAGTCACTGCACCGTGCTTTTCACTCCGCCGCTGCAGGACATCTTCCGTTTCACTCTTTTTTGACAACCATATAGCGCCTTAATGAAGTAGATAATCTAATAACCTGCTTTTCACGCTTCTTCCATAGTTATTGCAGGGTACCTGTCGTTATTAGCTTACCTTTGTGTTTGTTATCGTACTGCATGGAATAGTTTCTATACTGTGACTCTACTAACCACGTTTTACTCTCGTTCGTCTTGTGTACGAGAAAATAAAGCCATACGAGTACAAGAATGCATGCGGAAATCTTGAGGAAATAGAATTGGTTTTAGCGATTCTTTACAAATCTACATTCATACATTCAAGTTGTGGAGCAACATGCATACCTACCACGAGTTCTCGATGTTTAGAAATGTAGTTGACTCTCTCGATTGTAATTTTTTACTGTATTTCATGACTTCGATGTTCATTACAGCGAATATTACCAAAGCGAAAGTTTGTGACCGCGACGTACGTTACAGCGAAAGTATACGATTGCGATGTACTGGACTTCGAAAGTTTATAATCGCGATGTACGGTACAGCGAAAGTATGCTCTGGTAATATTCGCTGCAATGAACATCGAAGTCATGAAATACAGTCGTAATTTTTGTAAGCTCGAATTTTCGCAGGATTGCAGTATTTGATCGCATGAATTTCGAGCCTAGGAATTTCGACTGAACGAATAGTGAACCGAAGAATTCGACTCCACAAACGTTCGGATCAGCGCTCATCGGTAGAATGAATTATGGCTTCAATAAGGTTGAGATTTTCTCAAGAACTTCTGGACCGATTTTAATAATTTATTTACAGTTACATAGTTTTAACTTTTATTTGTCTAACAGCATTGATCTCCTATAAACAACTAGATACACAAAGTCTTACTAAAACAATTTAAAATACGTCAAAATAAGGGTCCATTGTTGACGTCCAAATAATGTCAAATAAAGTAAATTAGGGTCCATTCATCCGTTTGGACCTTCTTTGCGCTCGGACATTTTTAAAAGGCAGACTGTGTATCTAGTTGTTTATAGGAGATCAATGTCTAACAGTGAAATTATTTTACAATCGGTCAAGTACTTTTTGAGAAAATCTGAACCTTAATAAATCTCCTAACACTTTTCTTTGTCTTCGACCGTACAATCAAACTAGCCACCACACTTTGTCATAATATTATATAATTTAATTTTGACATATTTGTAACAAATAATATGTTATAATGTAGTGCCAGATTTTTATTTTTTTTCAATTTTGCGTTGTTCGAACACATATAGGGAGGTGAGAGTGTTAATATGGTTACATGTAGCGTCCAGGAAGTAGGCCAACTCCCCGAAATACTGGTTAACTGTATAGAACGGGACCACCCAAGGTGGTCAAAGCTTCTACATCAGTGGTGTTGAGAAATCTCTAAACGGTCAAGTTCCAGAATATTTTATTTTATTTATTATTATACCCATTGACATAATAATATAACGTTACTAGTATAAAGACATAATAATGCCCGCGCATTTTTATGGCCCTAAAATGGCGCATTACGTGAACTAACCCACGACGCCGACGTCACGTCGTCGTTAAAATATAGTTCGCAAGACCGCTGCCCTTATTTGCAACACTTTAATATAATTTTACTAGAATTTTGTTGTATAAATAAATTATTATACCGTAGTACGGGCGTGAGCTTACCTGCGATTCAAATTGAAACACGTTCTTTATTTTCATGAATATTCGAACGTATCTTTCTTAGTATTTTATTGGCTTTGCATTTTTATGATTGTAAAATGTAATACGGTTTATACAAGTCTAGACTGATAGATAAGGGTGCGTTTTTACCTTGCAAAGGGAAACCGTGATTTATAATTAGTGGCTTGACGTGCCACTAATTATAAATCATACGTTGATATACTCACACAGTTTGTGGTTGAATGTAAATTCAAAAAATATAATTCAAATTATTCATCATCATTATTTCTTTCTGTGTATTCTATTTTTTATTTTATTTTAAATTTATTGGAAAACCAACGGCAATATACAAAGAGTAAGTGACACAATATAAAACAAATAGCCAATTACAGGTTTTCTTCGCTGTTAGAGAATGTATGAGAAGGTATTGTGTTACCTTAGTATTACAACTTGCAATAAAGAGATTTGATTCTAATATCGATAAGTAGGTATAGTCCGTCAACGTCGTGATTGCCGGGCCCACGGGGTACATGGGTTGGCGGGGACAAGGGAATACTGTCTCGGAGGGGCTGCGGCCGGTGTGGCGCGCACGGATGTGTATAGTGTTACCTCATTTCCGCCAACCCCTGTACCCCATAGGCGCGGCAAGCACGACGTTGACGGATTATAGTGGTCACTTAAAGTGAATGTGAATGAAAGAGTCACTAAAGTATTATTTTAAGCGGTACTGAAACGGTCGATAGAGTCAGACGCAGAAGATAAATAAAATATAATATAATAAAATATAATATAATAAAATATTACTTCGATTAAATAGAGCGCATGAATGTTGAAGAAATCACAGTAGTGTGGCAGGATCGCAGCAGATGAAAATCAGTAGTACCTACTTAGTTTATGTACCTATGTAATAACAAGTAACGCATAGTTTAATTTAATGTGAGACGTATGAGCCTATTTACGATTACGAAGTCGTAAATTGTTGACACTTTCAAAACAAACCTCAAACTCGCTATTTCCGAGTATTAAAATTGATGGGGGTATTTAAGTAAATAAATGGAGGCCTCTCCTTTCGTGCACCTTCCAAAGCCTGAGTTTTACAAATGGCGCCTAATTATTGGGGATTAGTTAAATTAATCGGTCGCTGTCATCAATTTTAGAGATTTTATTTGAAGTACCTATACGCAATGATCAGATTACAACGCAAAAATCTAGATTCTTCATAAAATAAAGTGGCTCGTAGGCCAGTTGCGAGTACACGTTGAAAACGATCGTACAAGTTAAGCAACGTTGGGTGAAGTCAGGACCTGGATGGGTGATCGCTAGTGACACTTTCATCTGAACCCCTTCGTTCCTGGAAAACACAGACCACTTACCCCATAGACCTGTAACAGGAGGGCGCCCGTTTCTGCCCGCACATGAGCGCAAAATTGCTTCGCGACACGCGTAACCTTGAGATATCGAAACGGGTTTAATATGGCGCCACTGCCCCCCGCTTCGTCTAATTGCGCCTATCGCTTGACAGAATTTTTCGCTTGCAAAGTACTTACCGATTTCATGTCTATGGGGTAAGTGGTATGTGCTGGAAAATCACGTTAAGCAGTTGGTCCCGGTTGTCGCTTGACAGCAGTCGTTAAGCCACGTCAAAGGCCTACGGGCGGCCTGAATAACTTTTACAAATAGGTTTGGTCACTAAACCACACGAAAAAAGAAGAAAAGATAAAATAAAGTTTTAATCGTTAGGTTTTATTTTTACAGTCGAACAGAGATAAAAAATTATCTCAAAAACTTGACCGATTGTAATAATTATTTTACTAGTAGATAATTAGAAGCATACTTAAAGAATTTTCAAGAGAACATTTAAGTACTTTTGAAAATCTCAACTTAAAAGTCTGCGTACACGGAAAAGAAAAAAAGCAACAGTACCATGAAAATGTCCTTATCTTTATCTACAGGAAACGGCGTGTATACCGAAAGCCTAAATCAAGTGTCTTATTTTGTAAACAAACATGATCGTCTAATTACCTGTTGTGGTGTAACACTGAAGGAACTGATTGATCGAACCTGTTCATCATTGTGAAAATAAAGTGATCCGATCTAATAATGTGAAAATAACTAACAACTAATAATGTGAAAATAACTAAAATGTATTGTAGGGTAGTTTTTGTTTACAAAATAAGACACTTGATTTTTGTTAAAATATGCCAGCACCAACAAACACAAGTCATAATCTAAATTAGTCACATCTATCCAACTTTACAGTCGTGTCTGGATTCTGGAAAGGGTTGCATAAAGTCTCGTTACAAATATCACGTAATTTCAGGGGTTGCCTTTGTATTATCGTGTGGTTTATACAGTGCTACTATGTTAACACGTCCTGTTTCCGTGATATGAGTTACAATCATTGTTTTAGTTTTCGCATACAATAATACCAAATCTTTTGAGTTAGTGTAGTGGAAATAATGGTGTCCCTTCATTTGATAAAAAACATATTACAAACCATTCATTTCACAAACAACGTTTGGCAAAATCATGATTCATAAGTTCATCTTTGTACAAAGTAATGGTTCTATAAATAATTCATTTGACAAAACAATTACGAGACAAAGTTTCTTTCTTCAAAACATCACTTAACAAACTATTCACTTATTATATACGTTAATAGATAAAACAACGCAAGGCATAAAAACCTTTGACAAAATGCATTGTTTGGTAATTGTAATTTGTTTTTTATCAAATGAAGGGACACCCCGACAACTCTCTAACCAGATCCGACACGGATGTTTAGGTTCAGAAGGCTCTGGCTTGGAGCGAAGCGCAGCTTCGCTCCAAGCCAGAGACTTCGATGTTAGGTTTTTTTTTTTGTATTCATAAAGCAAGTTTATTTATTAACAGTTATACATAAATTTGTAATTTGTTTTTTATCAAATGAAGGGACACCCCGACCAACTCTCTAACCAGATCCGACACGGATGTTTAGGTTCAGAAGGCTCTGGCTTGGAGCGAAGCGCAGCTTCGCTCCAAGCCAGAGACTTCGATGTTAGGTTTTTTTTTTTTGTATTCAAAAAGCAAGTTCATTTATTAACAATTATACATATAAAGTACCCACTTATTTACCCAATATTTTGTCTAATGGCGACCTTGCAAAAGGAATACTTTGGTCATTTAATCAATTGCAAAATGACGGTTTAGCATTCACAACATTTGCTATGTTAAATATTTATAAAATGGATTTTTGTCAAATGATCACTTTTAAAACGATCACTTTAGTAAATGATAAGTTTGTCAAATGATTACTTTTTCAAAAATAATTTGTAAAATGATCATTTGTCATACGTTTTTTGTCAAACATTAGTGAACCGGAAATAATTCGTAGTAATAGTGCGCGAATGTAAGACACGTGACCAAAGTGATCGCTCTTAATACACTCTAAGTAATGTCATTGGACCAACTCTTAGATATAAGTCTCAAATTATAGAAATTTAGGTTAAAATCAAATTACTTATTAGTCTTTATTGTATTTAGGCTATATCGTAATGTGAAGAAAGTGTCATATGACACTTTTTATAATAATAATGAAATAACACATCCTACAGTACCTATATACTTAATCTACTACACGCAAAAAACTTCTGATCGAGATTTCGTGCTTTCGATTGACGCCTGCGGTTTTCGAGTTTTCTGTGAGAATCAGAGATTTTCTGTGAGAATCAGAGATTTTCTGTGAGTATCAGAGACTTTCCAGCGGTAAATGAAATTACATTTATTCATTACAAAACCCCATAAATATTTAACACTATTTTATAAAGTAACATCCAACAAGGTAAGCTATATATCTATGTCATCATCATCCATCTATTTACTAACAAATATCCAAACTATCAAACATTTATCATAGATAATCGGAGACAATATCGATGGCCAAGTGACATCTTAATTTACATGAGAACTAAGTGAGATCAGAAATTACAGTACCGCTGCGTGATTTATGTTAATTTTACCGCGCAACTGAAATTCAGCGCACATAATTTGTACAAGTCATTTCAGGAGCAAGTTTCTTTATATTTAGCTAATTAAAGCTGTCTAGTGTAGGGGAAGGAAGCGCGTGTATTTCAGACCACGGTACAACGCTTTTGTGAGGAATTTAACTGTCATGGTTACGTTTACAATCTGTAATCTTTTTGATGGTGATAGAACTCTTGGTAGAAACCGTCTGGTTACACTGAAAGACCAGGGTAGCCTGTAGCAGCTTACAGCTTTAAGATAAGATAAGATAAATACACTTTATTGCACCATAATACAGTATTATATTAATTAGATAAAACGGGAATTACCGTGTTAAACATTTATTATTGATGTCTCGATATTTCGACAGCATTGCAGCCATCATGGTCACGAGTAGACTGAAGTCGGTGAGTGTTAAACGTCAGAAGGGTGACACAAAACGATCTACCCTCTTTCGTGTTCGCTGACTGCGTTGAGAAAAGTTGTTGATATTTGCAGGTACCCCCATTTTGCAAAAAGAACTAATTATGTCCCTTCGTTTGCACGCACTCGCCTTTGTGCCTCGTTTACATAAGTCGATCACTGGATTCCAAGTTTTTGACAACAGAAAACCATCGTCGCGATTGAAATTTCTGTATTTCTTTATTTCAATGGCCTCGCGTACTAATCTGGGAACATAATGGCGTTCTGTCGATAATACTTTTGGATTGTGAAGTTCAATCCAGTGATTAGGGCCCGACTCTAACAAATGCTGTGCTACGGCTGACTTGTGCGCTTCGTTCTTTCTGACCGCAGCTATGTGCTCCTTAGTCCGGGAGGCGATCGTGCGTTTTGTTTGTCCAATGTAGGAACTACCACAGCTGCAGTCGACCTTGTAGACGCCAGGTTTTTCAAGCGGAAAAATGTCCTTGGGCGATCTCATGCTTCTCTGTACCTTTGTGTGCGGGGTAAAAACTGTTTTGATGGATATCTTTGAAAGCAGTCTGCCTATTCGGTATGTTACCCCTCTCACGAAAGGTAGATACGCCGGCTGTCTGTCAACCCTTATTCGTCTCTTTGCAGGTGCTCTTGGTGTTCTGAACTTCCCATCATATCCATTGTCTCTGAGCACGCCCTTTACGTGTGTTAACTCCCTCTCCACGTGGTCCTCGTCACACAGGTCGAAGGCTCGTCTGGTAAGGGATGCAACAACTGACTGCAGGTGTGCGGGATGATGATGAGAATCAGCATGGAGGTATCTGTCAGTGTGTGTAGGTTTTCTATACACCGAATGGCTCAGAGTGCCGTCAGGTCTGACAACAACTTTCACATCCAAGAAAGGAAGGGAGCGGTTTTCTTCGACTTCGTGGGTAAATTTAACCTTTTCGTGTACCGAATTGAGGTGGTTAAGGTACTGTTCAATGTCCACACTGTCACCATCAAGCACACCGAAGACATCATCAACGTACCGTTTCCACATTTCCACCGTTTCAACAACTTTTCTCAACGCAGTCAGCGAACACGAAAGAGGGTAGATCGTTTTGTGTCACCCTTCTGACGTTTAACACTCACCGACTTCGTGACCATGATGGCTGCAATGCTGTCGAAATATCGAGACATCAATAATAAATGTTTAACACGGTAATTCCCGTTTTATCTAATTAATATGTATACAAACCGTGAAAGTTTAAAAAGTGATAATACAGTATTAATTATATAATTGAGAAGCATGTACAATTTTGTACTTTTTTAGGGTTCCGAAAAGTGATCCTATAAGGGTTCCTTTTTTCCTCGGAAAAAAGGAACCCTTATAGGATCACTTTGTTGTCTGTCTCTCAGAAACGCGTGGACGGATTAAGTTGAAATTAATACCAAATACTCAGGGCTGCAACCTCATGCAGCCCAGTTTTTGCTAATTATATGATTTCCTAGCTACTATGATTAGTTACTATCTACAATTATTTACTCCGACTGACAAGGTTATTTAAGCTAGAAATCAACAGCTAAGTTTTAGCTGCTACAGGCAATAATATTTTTTTCAGTGTAGAGTCCTTCTAGGATAACTTCATCCGAAAACAATACCCTCAACTTTATTACCTATCAACACCAAATCTCCAAAAGTTTTTAAAGGCAACTTCAAAATTAGATTAGGTAGGTAGAATTAACTTACTGGTTTATTCCCCGAGTAACTCGGTTTAACCGGGATCAGCTTACCGACCCAGAAATTGAACACTTTACTCGCGAACTGGATCCATCGTAAACTTAGTTTGGAACTCGTAAACTATTAATGGGGACCGGGTGATAGAGTCTGATGTTCGACCGAAAACGGTCGGCTGAAAATATTTTCAGGTTTTACTTACTAAAAATATAAGATGCTAAATGTAATCTATGCATAGTATCTATAATACTGTAAAATAGATGTGTTTTAATATTATATCCTATCATAACAAATCAATAACATATTTACATAAACAAAAAAATGATATAAAAAATTGAAAAATAAAATACTTAACAAATAAAATTCTAAAAATGTACCAGGTATTCCAGCTGTGAGTGGCCTCTACCAGTCACAAGTAGAACACCGCGTCCAAGTCGCTCCCATGCGGCAGGGTGCCCAAGAGAGCGGCCGCGTTACCTCTTTGTATGGCCAAACTTATTCGTTGGCCGAGGTACGCACCCGCTCTCTTGTCACCCGTGACGTCGACCAGACGACTCGACAATTCTTTGTAGAATTGTCGAGCGTATTTTATTTTACTTATTCAGTAAAACGACGCTTAACGTGTATTGATTTATTAGAAAAAAAAATCCTCACGTTCACACCAGTGTTGACGTTAGGGGAAAAATAGGGCCTTCCATGAGCCAACTAGCGCCGCCAATCTTTGAAAAATAATATCTTCCAATTTAATCAATTTTATTAAAAAAGCTATGTACATAATGTTTATTACGATAAATACTATTTTTTAAATGCTTATTTATAACGTGATTCAATATCGGTAAGTTGTAGTTCGCATAATTGCGAAAAACGGCCGTTTTTGGCACATTTGAGAACTATAACTTTGCTTGTCGCAATTATGCCATGTTATATTTAAAAATAGTGTTTATCCTAATAAAGATTGTGTACGATGGAACACAGAGAAAGGTGTACAGGAGAGTTTTTAAGGTTGAGATTTTCTTAAAAACTACTTGACCTATTGCAAAATTTCTTTCACTGTTTGATAGATAAATGTTAAAACTATGTAACTGTAAAAAAATATTAAATTCGGTCCAGTAGTTTTTGAGAAAATCTCAACCTTATTGAGGCCCCCTGTATACTTATCTCTGTCTTCGACTGTACATAGCTTTTTTAATAAAAAATCATAATTTGTAAGATATTATTTTTTTAAGATTGGCGGCGCTAGTTGGCTCATGGAAGGCCCTAGACTCCCAGTGTGATAGGACAGCGTTAATGTTTGTCAATCAATCAAATGTACTTTATTTGCACACAAATGAAATAAATCCACGACAAACGACATTTGTGTGCAAATGTCTTTTTATGTCGACTTTTATGGTGGAACTTCACTTGGCTATTCGCATTTGCGTATTTGTCTTAATTGCCATGTGTGGTTGGTATGCTTGACAAAATAGTCGTCTTATTTGTATGTACGTCAAGTATTTGACAAATACGACAAACATCCAATAGCGAATACGAATAGCCAAGTGAAGTGGGAGCATTAAATATTTGGGAAATCTCAATTGACACGATCAAAAAAAAAATCCCCATGCAGCCTAAGGTAGGTACTGCACGCTTTCCTGCTACATAGTAAACACGCCTATTTAAAATAATATAAAACGTATTTACTCGTAATACGATACAAATGTTTATAAAGCGCCACCGAACATAAGATTCCACTCAGACTTGCCACAATACCTCGCCAGAGTAAATAAGATCTAGACTTATTAACGCGGTATTTTTCTTACAATGGACTAGCACTCCTACCGTCTCATGCGGCAGTGTATTAAGGGCCTTTAAAATTTTGCCCAGATTACATGGAATTTGGCTTAGTAACCATTGATCTCCTATAAACAACTAGATACACAGTCTGCCTTCTAAAAATGACCGAGCGCAAAGAAGGTCCAAACGGATGAATAGACCGTCATTTGCTTTAATGGACATTATTTGGACGTTTTTTAAATTATTTTAGTAAGACCTTTATGTATCTAGTTGTTTATAGGAGATCAATGTTAGTAACGCGACATTTTTCAAGCAGCTACTAACAATACCGTAGTAAGTTATGCTCAGAGTACATTAGATATGATTTGAATTTAGCAACACGGCATTTTTCCATCAGGAGTGGACTTTATTCAGTATTGATGATTTACTCAGTATTGATTACGTGTTGAGCTTTATAACTGGATGATGGTAATGTTTTTATTTCTATTTTACTGCATTAATAAAGTCCTATACTTTATTAATAGATATTATTTGGACTCAGCGACCGGAGATTTTTCCAGCAATGAATTAACATTACAACCAATTCGGGTTGGGCCATCATTTTGGAATGGCGGATTGATTTTTTACTATTTGTTTAAGTCTATTTAAATAAATACTCTAAATAACTTGACATTGGCGAAATTCCATTTTTTTTAATCTTTATTGAAGAGCTTGGTCGCTATGCGACTAACTCCACTTTAATAAGACGAAAAGCCTTTAAATTAAAATCTAATAGAAACATTACAACTGTTGACAGTGTGTTTAAGGCCTTAACTAAATTTATGCCCTCATTTTAGTTTGCGTAGTTCGCCGGGCAAATTTCACAACTTTGTTTGATAGCGCCACAACAAGTTTCGATAACTTTGCCCTAACCAGTTTCGTGAATTTTAGTTCGATTATTTTGGTTATCACCTATCAGCTACCACTATAATAAAGGAATACCTTTAAAACGAAACCGATTCTTCGCAACTTGGATTTAGCCATCCAGCGCGGGAATGCCGCCAGTGTGATGGGCAGTAATGGGCACCCTCCCAAGAGGGCCGAGTTTTTTAGAATGTTTTTAGTTAGGTAGATTTTTAGTTTAGTTTTTAATGTATTTTTAAGTAGTTTGTCTTTATTATATTTGTTTGATAGGTAACTGTTTATTTGGACTTTGTAAAAGTCATTCGGATTTCCATCCTTCATAGTAATAAGTTCGCACCCCTTTAGTGTATAGGCACTACTACTTTTATGTTATCAATATTTCTCTTCTTAGAAACATTGATTACAATAATTATCTAAGTTATGAGATACATATTAAAATAGACAAAACACCTATTTGTTGAAATTTTTAAGTGACTAGTTTATAAGTAGGTGCCTAGTAAAATATAAATTTCGTACAATTGTTAAATTTGGTATTGTAGGATTGGATATACAGTAATGATATCCATACTCGCATTGTATTGCATACAAAATTTCTTTATAAATCCTAGAAGGAAAAACAATGATAAACTTAAGGAAGTTTATCTACTAACTAACTACTAAGCTAAATACAAATCCAGTTAGGTAGGTACTCTAAAAGGCTTGTCTTAAGAAACAAACGTTTGCGACAAAGTCTACAATATTAAAGGAGGACGCATACAACGCCGACGGAGCACTAATAAAATTCAACTAGTTAGCTCCTGGCAACCTAACATTAGTGGTGACCCAAAACATAATAAATAAGACCAAAACTAAAATATTAGGACCAAAAGGTCTGCGGTGGGCCGTAATTGTTTAGATAGACTATTATATCCTCAAATAAAATGCAGAAAGGGTTCTGATGCTCAAATAATATCAAAAAAATATATATTTTTATTTTCTTTATTAAGGGAACCATACAGCATTAATTACGAATATAGACTAGAATTAGCACATCTATAGTTTTCACTACTAGCTAAACAAGCATGTATTTGTATATTAATAGTTAAATAAGTAAAGCACTGAAAACGATTATATTTGGATGAAAAATTTAAAGTATATAGATTTCCACTATGGGATAGACGGACGAATACCCGCTGTATTTATTCAATAGAAACCTCACTTGGCTTTGCAAAATTCATGAGGCTAACGAAGAGATGACTGCGTGGCTTGTCTGATTCAATGTTTGAATACATCGGCATGACCATGCACGAAATTACAAAAGATTATCCAACAAATCAGAACTCTCAAAGGTTAAAAAAGGTGTTAAAATTACAACCAAGGATAAATAAATATTCCGATTTCACTTCGGCCATCCCTATAATGCAGGCTTTCAGACTAAATGAGTGTGATTTAATTTATTCGTCCAGTTTCACACAGAGTTAGTCAGAGGAAATAGTGCTTTATATTCGGGACAGAACATTATTACTACAAGGTGTTTAAGGGAGTAAATGTGCACGAAGTTGGTAATAGGTTTGGGTCTGAGCCAATGTTAGCCGAAACGTCGCGGTTGGCGGCGGGATTGAGACATTTTCGTCACTTTAGCTTATGTACTTTATGCCACTTTTTCTCCTCAGCGTTGGCACCTTTTCCGTGCAAAGTGGTGTAAATGTAAATTCAAAAATATATTGACGTGCAAAAATATACACAACGTGCTTACTTGCAATAAAGAAATTTGACTTTGACTTTGTAGCAAATCTGCAGACTTTCTGGAATGCAACAACAACAGCGCAAGACGATGTTATAGGTACTTATACTATATTGCACACAAAATATTGCATTACAAAAACTAGATAATGGATATTCCTATAGAGCATATTTCTAATAAAGAGACAGAGATCTTGTGTGACAGGTATTATTATGTGTGTATAACGCGTTCCTCTTCATATTTCAAGGGTTCATTATTTCAATTAAGTTATAACAGCCCCCTTACAAACAGCCCCCTTACAACAGTAACAAAGTATTATGAAAGTAATACTGCTATAAGACTTCAAGGTAAGGGGGCAGATGGGATATAGTTAAAAGTGGACGGGGCACCAGATTAAACTTATAGTTAAAAGCGGTGCCCCGTCCACTTTTAACTATAGCCCATCTGTCATAACTTAATTGAAATAATGACAAGAACACACGAATATACACAATTACAATTATCTAACCAGTATTTCAAAAGTGAAATATATTCATTTGACTTCGCTATACCTGCGAAGAAGAAAAAATTTCGCCATGCCGCGCCCTATAGGCACCGGCCGTTGTATCCTCCACAGCTGTACCTATACTATCTACATTCTTTAATTTCCGTTTGTGAATTACAATTTCTAAACCAAAAATTACAAAACATACCAAATACATCACAATTAATCCATAGAAACAAGCATCCAAGTCTAGCGGAATCGTTTCTATATCAGTGGATGTAATTTGTTTAGTTTTCATAACAATATTGTTAGGTAATCGAGTATACTTTTCGTATAGCCCTGACTCAACCACATTGAAGATGATTCTCCTGACAGGTTCTGCAGCTGCCCATCCCGGTCTTATCATCAGACATAACGGTATTTTTCTCTCCGTCTTACGTAATACCTGAACTTTTTCGCCACCGAATACAATAAAAAAATCACTAAGAACAGTTAGAAAGCGTTTTCCTTTTGATATATCCTTTATGAGCTGTGCAAGATCTCTTATCAGCAATACTTGATATTTATTTCCAATAGGCGAATCTTCATAGAAATCTCTATATATTTCTACTCCGCCGTAACCATCGACTGCCTTTATTCCGTCCTCGAGTGTTTCCATGGGTGGCTCCAGGATGACCCTATGCAGGGCGTCCACTAACTCGCCCTGATATACGATGCGCATTATCAGACAATACCATATCCACAACACGAACAAACTGTTCACTAACCAACACTTCGTCTCGAATTTAATTTCTTGACCCAAAAACATTACGAATGTTAGAAAAAACACCCCTTTATCAGTTTCAGGCTTACACAATGCAAATCTACGGATGAACTTAATTACTATTACAAACACAACGAAGGAAAGTACTATGAATGATGAGACGTTGCTAGCGAAAGGCATTAGAATTTTAGCCCACGAATAGATTTCACGTTGATTAGGGCCACACCAATAGAGAACTCTGAAACTGCATATAGGTCCCATTTGCATAAATTGATATCTTCTTTGGTTCGGCGATAAAGAAGGTATAAATATATCGACACGACGTTCTACAATTTTCTTGATATATCCATTGGCAGTACCATTTATAACAGTTCCTATTGGGCCACCATCACTCACAGAGAGAACGTCTAAAGTAGCGTTGAGTTTCTCAGTTAAATGTAATAAAATGTATCCATCTACATTATTCGTAGACACAGACGTATTATTGTCAAATTCAATAAAAAAACGTGGTTTATTTTGATAAACAAGCACTTTGATGGGACACCTGTGAAAATTACTCAGTTTATTGGGGAAGAAAACTCCGTCGTTTACATTTAATGCCACTGGCGTGAAGTTTCCACAATCTCCGTTACCATAAGGAGTATACGTCCACAAATTTGCAATGTCTTCATCATTAATGTTATTTACTATTATTATATCAATTATATCATAATTCCAAGCAGCCTTCGTAATTTCAGTTAACTCTGATAGTTTACTTGGATTTGATAAAATTAATATAACTTGAAAGGAAACCACTATGTCTTTATGTATAACCGTCAAAAACTCTATAAATTCTTCTGATGATTTCGCAATGAAGACTAATTGCATGTATTTAGTTGTTTTGTACATTTCTTGAATATGTACAGGTTCATTTTTAATTATTGGAGCTGTGATGACGACACCTCGGAATTTTGATAAGAAATCTGTAACATTGTCAGGGTCAGTGTCGCACCAAGCTACTGTAGTTATATGATCTTGACGAAATGCTTTATTGGCAAGATTTGCAGCAGTTTCAATTAAAGCAGAAGATTCCACAGTATTTTTTATTACTTCTTGAAACAACATTGTAATTATTATAGAAATCATTTTTGTAACTTTCAGAGACTTTATTAGTAATTGAAAAATTATTGGCCGTGTCCTTCTTAATATGTGACGGGGTTATGTGTGTCATAATTTCTCACTTGCATATGTATTTGTAGATGACGATCACTGGATTATTTATGAAATGATATGAGGTTAGGTAAAATTACGTTGATTATAATGATAACCAAAGACAGCAACCTAACATCATGCATAACGAATAGTGACAGATAATAATCATAAAATACAGTCATTACTTATATAGGGGGTTCCCAAAATTGCCAAGGTTCGACAATACAGGGTCCTTGAATTGTCCCATCAAAGTGCTTGTTTATCAAAATAAACCACGTTTATTTATTGAATTTGACAATAATACGTTTGTGTCTTCGAATAATGTAGATGCATATATTTTATTCCATTTAACTGAGAAACTCAATGCTACTTTAGACGTTCTCTCTGTGAGTGATGGTGGCCCAATAGGAACTGTTATAAATGGTACTGCCAATGGATATATCAAGAAAATTGTAGAACGTCGTGTCGATATATTTATACCTTCTTTAGCGCCAAAGAAGATATCAATTTATGCAAATAGAACCTATATGCAGTTTCAGAGTTCTCTATTGGTGTGGCCCTACTCAACGTGAAATCTATTCTGTTAAATGAGAGGACTCAACATTATATTTTATTACTACTTGAATCAACAATGTAACAATTATATATTTATTTATTTATTTACTGCTCGTTCCTACAGGTTATCAATTAAGTAGATATAATCAATGTTTGTATTCAATTTAGCATTATTTTATCAATCACGTCTATTGTTTTGTAATAATGTGGTAGTCTATTATTTGCCTTACTTTGTGTAAATTATCTTTGTTATAAAACCTACTACGCTGTTGACTGCCCAATAAAACATAAAAAAAAAAAATCATCATTTTCTCGTTTTCAGGGAATTACTTTGAAAGTATATCCTTGTCCGTCTTATTGTATGGTGGAATTATGAGTATCATTTACTATTTGTGGCAACATTGTAAAATTTATGATATGGGTTAGGTAAATTTATGAAATTAGTGTACCAAAGGTTATCCAAACATCAAACATAGCCACTTATTTATTTACAGGGTGTCATGGTGTTCGATGTACAACAGTATTTACATATTTTACATTACAGTACCATATAATACAGAATACTAGACATACTTTGTGCGAATATTAGGTAAATCAAGGATGACCTTAAGCTAGCGATGTTGAAACAACACGAAACTGTCGACGACGACAGGTCTTGCTCCTTCCATCTTTGGGTGGAGCGATTGGGCCTTAGAGTTTCCTCTGTTGCCCCGGCAGGGTCTCGTCGGCCATCGGGCCGACGGTGATGTGGCCCCTCAGAGGGAGGGGGTTTGTGGCAAATGTTCTCGCACGGTTAATAACGATACTGTAATGTAATATTGTGTATGGCGGTTTTCTAGCTCTTTTTCTTTATCTCGGTTCTATTTTTTTTTTTTTGTGTCGTCGTTATTTGTTTTTGTTGTTTTTTATGTGGGTTTTTTTTTTTGCACACAATACTACATAACAGCACCGTAATCAGCGTGGAGGGGTCAAGGCGGGGGGTGGATTGGGCCTATGTTGGGCTTGCAGGCGCGCTGGGCTGCTCGTGACTCAAACCTGCCACAGAAGGTGGCGGGGAGCGAAGCAGCTCTCTCTGGAGGGGGCGACCTTCCGGAGGGCGCGCGTGCAAGGGAGCGAGACCTCGCAGGTGGGGGTGAGTGCTGTTATCGGCGCGGTCGAATAAACGACGCGTCAACCTCAGCACGAACCCTTCCACCGACTCGATCTCCACGTCGCGGGCAATTACGTCATTTCTGACGTATCTGCCCGCGCCCGTGATTGCTCTCAGGGCTAAATTCTGCTGCACCTGCAGTCTGGCCTTCTGTGTCGCGGAACACAGCGAGTACCAGGCTGGGGCAGCGTAGGTCAGGCGCGAACGGACATAAGTCTTGAAAATCCTCAGCTTTGCACGTAAGGGTAGCCTCGACGATAGAACAGGTCGCAGAAGTGAGCGCGCGATCTTAGCCTGGTGGGTCACGTGACTCACCATTGGCACCATGCGCAGCGACCGGTCTATGTGGCACCCCAGGTACCTAACCGAGGATTCCCAATTCACCTCCTGACCTCGGAGCTTAAGTGGGGGAGGGAGAATGCGCTGCTGTCCGGTAAGTAGTGCGGCCATCTTGCCAACGTTGACGGCCACTCGCCACTTATCGAGCCATGCAGGCAGCAAGTCGAGTAGTCGCTGCATTTTACGTGCAGCGATCTCGGCCCGCTGTGACGAAGCGAAGTAGGCGCTATCGTCCGCAAACAGAGCTAGTTCGACATCCCGTTCACCCTCGCTCAGCCGGCCGGCGAGGGTAGGAATGTCGTTCGTGTAGGTGGCATACAGGGCCGGGGAAAGGCAACTGCCTTGTGGGACGCCCGCGGCGATCAAACGGGGGGCCGAGTCGCTTCCTTCGACCGCAACGTAAAAGCTGCGGTTTTCTAGAAACGACGCGACCACCCGGATCAGTGCCTGCGGGGTCGTGGTCTCCAACAACTTGTACAGAAGGCCCTCGTGCCACACACGGTCAAAGGCCTTCTCGACATCGAGAAAGACCGCCACCGTGCGCCGCCCGAGGTTGCTCTCAACAGCAAGATGGTGGAGAACACGGACTAGTTGCAACGTTGTTGAGTGGTCGCTGCGGAAGCCGAATTGCTCTTCCCGCACCTTGAGGTGCGGGAGCAACCGCCTCAGCAGCAAGCGCTCAAACAACTTGGCTATGTTCGGTAGGAGGGTGATTGGTCGGTAACTAGAAGGGAGGCGCCTGTCTTTGCCGGGTTTGGGCAGCACGATGACTCTGCCCAATCTCCATGCCGTGGGAAAGTGACCCGTACGCAGGATTCCGTTGAAGAGTCTGGTCAAAGCGACCAGGCCCCTCCGCGGAATCTGCTGGATCGCGGCATTTTGGATGCCGTCTGGCCCAGGCGCCATCCTTCTGTTAAGTCGAATCACCGCTCTTGCCACCTCAGTCGGCGAGATAAAGATGTCCCCCGGGAGAGCAGGAGCGGGAGTGGCTAGGAAATCGACCACGCGCGATACCACCGCAGCATGGTGAGTTTTAGTAGCGACGTCAGAGGCTGCCGGGTTCGGCGTGAACTGCGTCTCAAGATGCTGCGACAGTATCTCCGCGCGGTCACCGGACGCGTAGCAACGCCTACCCGTGCTGTCGACGAGTGGACAGATAGCGGGGGGCTTAGACGATAGCTGTCGGCAGAGGTGATGGATCGATGTTTCGTTTTCGGTCACCTGGTCGATCCTTCTCTCCCAGGTGTCCCCTCGAAACGCCTTCACATCCGCCGACAGCTTCGCTGAGTGGCAATTGAGCTCCATCTTCACCCTTGGACAGCGAGAGCGGTGCCATAATTGGACCAACTTCTTCTTCTTCTTTAAAGCGTCCATGAGGTGGGGAGGGAGGTCGGGTCTACGGTACGAAACTGTCACACCGATAATATCTGACATTTCATTACTGCATGACCGTGGAGAGGACTGGTACAGTCGACAGCAGATCAATGGTAACACTTTTTACTTTTGACAGTTCTTATTATTTGCGTCGTAAAACTTGAAATCGTACTGCAAGTGTTACCATTGATCTGCTGTCGACTGTACAATAATACACTAGTTATTAAAAAGTAAGTTGTGGTACCACATACCACTTACCCTATAGACCTGTAACAGGAGTCGTGGCTGCCCGTACATGAGCGCAAAATTGCTTCGCGACACGTGTAACCTAGAAATATTATCGACATAGACGCATCTCTTTACGCGCTCAACGTTGACATAATTTTTCGCTTGCAAATTTGTACCGATTTCATGTCTATTGGGTAAGTGGTCTGTGACTGGTACGGACAACAGCAGATCAATGGTAACACATGCAGTTCGATTTTAACTCTTACGTCACAGATAATAAGAACGGTCCAAAGTGTTAACTTGATCTGCTGTTAGCTGTACTGTCCAGATATCCCATCAGAGGTGTACATAAAATGCGGGAGAGGCCACGTGTGGTTTTAGCCCACAAACCACTTACCCCATAGACATGAAATCGGTACAAATTTGCAAGCGAAAAATTATGTCTAGCGATAGGCGCAATTAGACGAAGCGGGGGGCAGGGGCGCCATATTAAACCTGTTTCGATATCTCAAGGTTACGCGTGTCGCGAAGCAATTTTGCGCTCATGTGAGGGCAGAAACGGGCGCCCTCCTGTTACAGGTCTATGGGGTAAGTGGTCTGTGTTTTAGCCTAATACGCTGCGTGCCCCAAATATATACCATCGCTGGTATTCGGTTACTTTCTTCCCTCGGTTGCCTCGGTGAACAATATATACTATTTGCGGGTGAGTTCACCCTGTATAGTGGGTTTTATTTATTTTAATATTCTTTGATAGTGGTCTTGTTTCCATTAGGTAAGTACAATCCCTCCGACATGTACTTATTAATTCTATTTGTCGAGTGTAGTTCATTGATCGCCTATATACAACTAGATACACAAAGGTCTTACTAAAACAATTTAAAAAACGTCCAAATAAGGGTCCATTGTTAACGTCCAAATAATGTCCAATAAAGCAAATGAGTCCATTCATCCGTTTGGACCTTCTTTGCGCTCGGTCATTTTTAGAAGGCAGACTGTGTATCTAGTTGTTTATAGGAGATCAATGGTTTAGTTGAGTGGATTTCTGATTTATGACAATAATTGTATCTTTATGCTATTATTGACAAGTGAGGTACTCGCAAAGAATTTGGTACTAGTAAGGTGCTTGTTTTCAAAAATTCTGGATATGACTTCGCAAAAGAATGCGGAATACTTACAATCATATCATCCATATGTGTGAATAGAGTTCTGACGACATATACTAATCCTGAAATTATTTTTGGATATAAGTATCGTCTTTCTAATTGACATTTTGAGACATTTTTGTGTTTGGGTTATGAATGATTCATAAACTTAATTATTTCTTAATGCAAATTTTGTAAAAAAATATTTTGACTAAGATATTGTTTTTAGAAATATTCAGAGACCTGATAAATATACCTTTTAGTCAAATGACACGGCAGTAACTAAGCTGTTGAGTCTCTTGAGGTTATTTACGACTTTACCATTGTAACTCACTTCAAAATGAGTCAAAAATGTTTATGCGAACATTTTAGTTGGTAGCCAATTTGGTGATATTGAAAGTATTGAACCTGACTAAATTCCACGAAGGAAGAATTTGGTGGGAAGGAAAAAGACATTTCCACATTTCAATGGAGCTTTGCCCCACCTACAAAACTACGTGACCATTTAAGCTGAACCTATCATTTTGTTGGGGATTTATTACAGGGTTCATATTGCATAATCATAATCAGTATCATTTTCTACTACTCTCGCAACTCCTATAGAAGAATAACAAAAACAATAAATCGCTTCGATTTCTTACTATTTTCTGAATTCTTAATTAAGCTGTTTTTTTCGAATCGCAACTTGTACAAAACTTTATTTTAAACCAATAATTTTAATAAAAAACGGAGATATTTTTACATTCGTTATCTTGTACAACTTGCGGTTGATGGTGGGGCAGAATCTGGCATGGTCATTTTAAGACCCAGTTCGTTC
This sequence comes from Tachystola acroxantha, assembly GCA_963506565.1. NCBI lineage: Eukaryota > Metazoa > Arthropoda > Insecta > Lepidoptera > Oecophoridae > Tachystola > Tachystola acroxantha. The sequence goes on from OY735879.1 coordinate 11,466,771, forward strand.
CTTCCTTCATGCTAAATTCCTTATTAATTAAAGTTTAAATGTTCTCAAATATTGCTAGACCGTTTTTTATAATGTTATTTTTATTTTATTCATGTTAGAAAACCAACAGCGTTACAGATTATGCTTATTTGGTAGAACTTAAAATAAAGCTACGGCCAATTAAAGGTTTTCCCGGTTAATTTTACCATGTTTATGATTGTATGGTGGTAAAAGTGTGTGTGTGTGGTTTGTGTTGTGAAAATGAGTCTATGCCTGTGTTATGTTTCTGTGTGTGGTTGTGTCAGATACAGTAGAAGTATAAAATACATAATAATATATAAAATAAATAAATAAAAAACACTATTACAAATTAGGTATTTTTATAATCGGTTCTTGAGAAAATCTTTCTTTATTTGCCTCTGAACAAGTTCGCAGTGAGCTCATTAACGATATTTTTCTTTTTCTACGCTTTTTCTGTGTGGTACAGAGCACTGAATCGAGTTTATAACGAGATGGTGAGTAAATAGCGTGAGTTCAGAATATTACCGCAGCTCTCTCAAAATCTCAACGGCTCTTTGTGGAATTACGGCGCTCGCGTCCGAATTGTTTGAGAAATTGTACGCCATTTCTCAGTCGGCCCGAACGAAAGGAGGTGTGTTTACATTTCATTAAAATCAGAGGAATAGTTTGTACATCAACTAAATGACATTGCCACATTTCAATTAAGCTTTGCCCCACCTTTAGTCACCTACGTGACCATTGAAGCTCATATATCATTTTCTTGGGGACTTATTACAGGTTTCATATTGCATAATCATAATCAGTAGGAATTGCGAGACATATTTACTCGTAATACGATACAAATGTTTATAAAACGCCACCGAACATAAGATTCCACTCAGACTTGTCACAATACCTCGCCAGAGTAAATAAGATCTAGACTTATTAACGCGGTATTTTTCTTACAGTGGACTAACACTCCTACCGTCTCATGCGGCAGTGTATTTAGGGCCTTTAAAATTTTGCCCAGATTACATGGAATTTGGCTTAGTAACCATTGGTCTCCTATAAACAACTAGATACACAGTCTGCCTTCTAAAAATGTCCGAGCGCAAAGAAGGTCCTAACGGATGAATAGACCCTCATTTGCTTTAATGGACATTATTTGAACGTTTTTTAAATTATTTTAGTAAGACCTTTGTGTATCTAGTTGTTTATAGGAGATCAATGTTAGTAACGCGACATTTTTCTAGCAGCTTATATTACCAATACAGTAGAAAGTTAAGCTCAGAGTACATTAGATGTGATTTGAATTTAGCAACACGGCATTTTCCCATCAGGAGTGGACTTTATTCAGTATTGATGATTTACTCAGTATTGATTACGTGTTGAGCTTTATAACTGGATGATGGTAATGTTTTTCCATTAGATGACTGCATTAATAAAGTCCTATACTTTATTAATAGATATTATTTGGACTCATCGACCGGGGATTTTTTCAGCAATTAATCAACATTTCAACCCTTTCGGGTATCCGACATCATTTTGGTATGTCGTATTTATTTTTTACTATTTGAAATGAAATGAATTCGTTTATTCGTTCGAGAGTAGTATACACATTAGATCTTAAGATAAGGTTATTGTCCTTTTACTCAACCATTTGGTGTACAAATATTAAAGTAAGTAAGTACCTATTTTGATTTATTGTTTAAGTCTATTTAAATAAATACTCTAAATAACTTGACATTGGCGAAATTCCAATTTTTTTAATCTTTATTGAAGAGCTTGGTCGCTATGCGACTAACTCCACTTTAATAAGACAAAAAACATTAAATAAAAATTAAAAACATTACAACTGTTGACAGTGTGTTTAAGGCCTTAACTAAATTTATGCCCTCATTTTAGTTTGCGTAGTTCGCCGGGCAAATTTCACAACTTTGTTTGATAGCGCCACAACAAGTTTCGATAACTTTGCCCTAACCAGTTTCGTGAATTTTAGTTCGATTATTTTGGTTATCACCTATCAGCTACCACTATAATAAAGGAATACCTTTAAAACGAAACCGATTCTTCGCAACTTGGATTTAGCCATCCAGCGCGGGAATGCCGCCAGTGTGATGGGCAGTAATGGGCACCCTCCCAGGAGGGCCGAGTTTTTTAGAATGTTTTTAGTTAGGTAGATTTTTAGTTTAGTTTTTAATGTATTTTTAAGTAGTTTGTTTTTATTATATTTGTTTGATAGGTAACTGTTTATTTGGACTTTGTAAAAGTCATTCGGATTTCCATCCTTCATAGTAATAAGTTCGCACCCCTTTAGTGTATAGGCACTACTACTTTTATGTTATCAATATTTCTCTTCTTAGAAACATTGATTACAATAATTATCTAAGTTATGAGATACATATTAAAATAGACAAAACACCTATTTGTTGAAATTTTTAAGTGACTAGTTTATAAGTAGGTGCCTAGTAAAATATAAATTTCGTACAATTGTTAAATTTGGTATTGTAGGATTGGATATACAGTAATGATATCCATACTCGCATTGTATTGCATACAAAATTTCTTTATAAATCCTAGAAGGAAAAACAATGATAAACTTAAGGAAGTTTATCTACTAACTACTAAGCTAAATACAAATCCAGTTAGGTAGGTACTCTAAAAGGCTTGTCTTAAGAAACAAACGTTTGCGACAAAGTCTACAATATTAAAGGAGGACGCATACAACGCCGACGGAGCACTAATAAAATTCAACTAGTTAGCTCCTGGCAACCTAACATTAGTGGTGACCCAAAACATAATAAATAAGACTAAAACTAAAATATTAGGACCAAAAGGTCTGCGGTGGGCCGTAATTGTTTAGATAGACTATTATATCCTCAAATAAAATGCAGAAAGGGTTCTGATGCTCAAATAATATCAAAAAAATATATATTTTTATTTTCTTTATTAAGGGAACCATACAGCATTAATTACGAATATAGACTAGAATTAGCACATCTATAGTTTTCACTACTAGCTAAACAAGCATGTATTTGTATATTAATAGTTAAATAAGTAAAGCACTGAAAACGATTCTCTATGGATGAAAAATTTACAGTATACAGATTGCCACTATAGGATAGATGGTCGAATACCCGCTGTATTTATTCAATAGAAACCTCACTTGGCTTTGCAAAATTCATGAGGCTAACGAAGAGATGACTGCGTAGCTTGTCTGATTCAATGTTTGAATACATCGGCATGACCATGCACGAAATTACAAAAGATTATCCAGCAAATCAGAACTCTCAAAGATTAAAAAAGGTGTTAAAATTACAACCAAGGATTAAGAAATATTCTGATTTCACTTTGGACATCCCTATAATGCAGGCTTTCAGACCAAATGATTCTGATTTAATTTATTCGTCCAGTTTCACACAGAGTTAGTCAGAGGAAATAGTGCTTTATATTCGGAACAGAACATTATTACTACAAGGTGTTTAAGGGAGTAAATGTGCACGAAGTTGGTTTGGGTCTGAGCCAATGTTAGCCGAAACGTCGCGGTTGGCGGCGGGATTGAGACATTTTCGTCACTTTAGCTAATGTAGCAAATCTGTAGACTTTCTAGAACATGCAACATCAACAGCGCAAGAAGATGTTATAGGTACTTATACTATATTGCACACAAAATATTGCATTATAAAAACAAGATAATGGATGTTCCTATAGAGCTTATTTCTAATAAAGAGACAGAGATCTTGTGTGACAGGTATTATTATGTGTGTATGACGCGTTCCTCTTCATATTTCAAGGGTTCATTATTTCAATTAAGTTATAACAGATGGGATATAGTTAAAAGTGGACGGGGCACCAGATTAAACTTATAGTTAAAAGCGGTGCCCCGTCCACTTTTAACTATAGCCCATCTGTCATAACTTAATTGAAATAATGACAAGAACACACGAATATACACAATTACAATTATCTAACCAGTATTTCAAAAGTGAAATATATTCATTTGACTTCGCTATACCTGCGAAGAAGAAAAAATTTCGCCATGCCGCGCCCTATAGGCACCGGCCGTTGTATCCTCCACAGCTGTACCTATACTCCCTACATTCTTTAATTTCCGTTTGTGAATTACAATTTCTAAACCAAAAATTACAAAACATACCAAATACATCACAATTAATCCATAGAAACAAGCATCCAAGTCTAGCGGAATCGTTTCTATATCAGTGGATGTAATTTGTTTAGTTTTCATAACAATATTGTTAGGTAATCGAGTATACTTTTCGTAAAGCCCTGACTCAACCACATTGAAGATGATTCTCCTGACAGGTTCTGCAGCTGCCCATCCCGGTCTTATCATCAGACATATCGGTATTTTTCTCTCCGTCTTACGTAATACCTGAACCTTTTCGCCACCGAATACAATAAAAAAATCATCAAGAACAGTTAGAAAGCGTTTTCCTTTTGATATATCCTTTATGAGCTGTGGAAGATCTCTTATCAGCAATACTTGATATTTATTTCCAATAGGCGAATCTTCATAGAAATCTCTATATATTTCTACTCCGCCGTAACCATCGACTGCCTTTATTCCGTCCTCGAGTGTTTCCATGCGTGGCTCCAGGATGACCCTATGCAGGGCGTCCACTAACTCGCCCTGATATACGATGCGCATTATCAGACAATACCATATCCACAACACGAATAAACTGTTCACTAACCAACACTTCGTCTCGAATTTAATTTCTTGACCCAAAAACATTACGAACGTTAGAAAAAACACCCCTTTACCAGTTTCAGGCTTACACAATGCAAATCTACGGATGAACTTAATTACTATTACAAACACAACGAAGGAAAGTACTATGAATGATGAGACGTTGCTAGCGAAAGGCATTAGAATTTTAGCCCACGAATAGATTTCACGTTGATTAGGGCCACACCAATAAAGAACTCTGAAACTGCATATAGGTCCCATTTGCATAAATTGATATCTTATTTGGTTCGGCGATAAAGAAGGTATAAATATATCGACACGACGTTCTACAATTTTCTTGATATATCCATTGGCAGTACCATTTATAACAGTTCCTATTGGGCCACCATCACTCACAGAGAGAACGTCTAAAGTAGCGTTGAGTTTCTCAGTTAAATGTAATAAAATGTATCCATCTACATTATTCGTAGACACAAACGTATTATTGTCAAATTCAATAAATAAACGTGGTTTATTTTGATAAACAAGCACTTTGATGGGACACCTGTGAAAATTACTCAGTTTATTGGGGAAGAAAACTCCGTCGTTTACATTTAATGCCACTGGCGTGAAGTTTCCACAATCTCCGTTACCATAAGGAGTATACGTCCACAAATTTGCAATGTCTTCATCATTAATGTTATTTACTATTATTATATCAATTATATCATAATTCCAAGCAGCCTTCGTAATTTCAGTTAACTCTGATAGTTTACTTGGATTTGATAAAATTAATATAACTTGAAAGGAAACCACTATGTCTTTATGTATAACCGTCAAAAACTCTATAAATTCTTCTGATGATTTCGCAATGAAGACTAATTGCATGTATTTAGTTGTTTTGTACATTTCTTGAATATGTACAGGTTCATTTTTAATTATTGGAGCTGTGATGACGACACCTCGGAATTTTGATAAGAAATCTGTAACATTGTCAGGGTCAGTGTCGCACCAAGCTACTGTAGTTATATGATCTTGACGAAATGCTTTATTGGCAAGATTTGCAGCAGTTTCAATTAAAGCAGAAGATTCCACAGTATTTTTTATTACTTCTTGAAACAACATTGTAATTATTATAGAAATCATTTTTGTAAGTTTCAGAGACTTCATTAGTAATTGAAAAATTACTGACCGTGTCCTTCTTAATATGTGACAGGGTTATGTGTGTCGTAATTTCTCACTTGCATATGTATTTGTAGATGACGATCACTAGATTATTTATGAAATGATATTTGGTTAGGTAAAATTACGTTGATTATAATGATAACCAAAGACAGCAACCTAACATCATGCATAACGAATAGTGACAGATAATAATCATAAAATACAGTCATTACTTATACAGGGGGTTCCCAAAATTGCCAAGGTTCGACAATACAGGGTCCTTGAATTGTCCCATCAAAGTGCTTGTTTATATATAAAAAAACGTTTATTTATTGAATTTGACAATAATACGTTTGTGTCTACGAATAATGTAGATGGCTACATTTTATTACATTTAACTGAGAAACTCAACGCCACTTTAGACGTTCTCTCTGTGAGTGATGGTGGCCCAATAGGAACTGTTATAAATGGTACTGCCAATGGATATATCAAGAAAATTGTAGAACGTCGTGTGGATATATTTATACCTTCTTTAGCGCCGAGCCAAAGAAGATATCAATTTATGCAAATATAACCTATATGCAGTATCAGAGTTCTCTATTGGTGTGGCCCTACTCAACGTGAAATCTATTCTGTTAAATGAGAGGACTCAACATTATATTTTATTACTACTTGAATCAACAATGTAACAATTATATAATTCATCATTTTCTCGTTTTCAGGGAATTACTTTGAAAGTATATCCTTGTCCGTCTTATTGTATGGTGGAATTATGAGTATCATTTACTATTTGTAGCAACATTGTATAATTTATGATATGGGTGAGGTAAATTTATGATAATTAGTTTACCAAAGGCTATCCTAACATCAAACATAGCCACTTATTTATTTACAGGGTGTCATGGTGTTCGATGTACAACAGTATTTACATATTTTACATTACAGTACCATATAATACAGAATACTAGACATACTGTGTGCGAATATTAGGTAAATCAAGGATGACTTTAAGGTAGCGATGTTGAAACAACACGAAACTGTCACACCGATAATATCTGACATTTCATTACAGCATGAGCGTGGAGAGGACTGGTACAGTCGACAGCAGATCAATGGTAACACTTTTTACTTTTGACAGTTCTTATTATTTGCGTCGTAAAACTTGAAATCGTACTGCAAGTGTTACCATTGATCTGCTGTCGACTGTACAATAATACACTAGTTATTAAAAAGTAAGTTGTGGTACCACATACCACTTACCCCATAGACCTGTAACAGGATGGCGCCCGTTTCTGCCCGGACATGAGCGCAAAATTGCTCCGCGACACGCGTAACCTTGAGATATCGACACGGATTTAATATGGCGTCCCTGACTCCCGCTTCGCCTATTGCGCTCATCGTGTGACAGAATTTTTCGCTTGCAAATTTGTACCGATTTCATGTATATTGGGTAAGTGGTCTGTGATTGGTACGGACAACAGCAGATCAATGGTAACACATGCAATTCGATTTTAACTCTTACGTCACAGATAATAAGAACGGTCCAAAGTATTACACTTGATCTGCTGTTAGCTGTACTGTCCAGATATCCCATCAGAGGTGTCCATAAAATGCGGGAGAGGCCACGTGTGGTTTTAGCCCACAGACCACTTACCCCATAGACATGAAATCGGTACTTTGCAAGCGAAAAATTCTGCAAACGATAGACGCGCAATTAGACGAAGCGGGGGGCAGGGGCGCCATATTAAACCCGTTTCGATATCTCAAGGTTACGCGTGTCGCGAAGCAATTTTGCGCTCATGTGAGGGCAGAAACGGGCGCCCTCCTGTTACAGGTCTATGGGGTAAGTGGTCTGTGTTTTAGCCTAATACGCTGCGTGCCCCAAACTATATACCCTCGCTGTTATTCGGTTACTTTCTTCCCTCGGTGAACAATATATACTATTTGCGGGTGAGTTCACCCTGTATAGTGGGTTTTATTTATTTTAACATTCTTTGATAGTGGTCTTGTTTCCATTAGGTAAGTACAATCCCTCCGACATGTACTTATTAATTCTATTTGTCGAGTAGTTCATTGATCTCCTATAAACAACTAGATACACAAAGGTCTTACTAAAACAATTTAAAAAACGTCCAAATAAGGGTTCATTGTTAACGTCCAAATAATGTCCAATAAAGCAAATGAGTCCATTCATCCGTTTGGACCTTCTTTGCGCTCGGACATTTTTAGAAGGCAGACTGTGTATCTAGTTGTTTATAGGAGATCAATGGTGAAGTTGAGTGGATTTCTGATTTATGACAATAATTGTATCTTTATGCTATTATTGACAAGTGAGGTACTCGCAAAGTATTTGGTACTAGTGAGTTATTATTCATCTACAGCTTTGCTTGAGGGGTGCTTGTTTTCAAAAATTCTGGATATGACTTCGCAAAAGAATGCGGAATACTTACAATCATATCATCCATATGTGTGAATAGAGTTCTGACGACATATACTAATCCTGAAATTATTTTTGGATATAAGTATCGTCTTTCTAATTGATATTTTGAGACATTTTTGTGTTTGGGTTATGAATGATTCATAAACTTAATTATTTCTTAATGCAAATTTTGTAAAAAAATATTTTGACTAAGATATTGTTTTTAGAAATATTCAGAGACCTGATAAATATACCTTTTAGTCAAATGACACGGCAGTAACTAAGCTGTTGAGTCTCTTGAGGTTATTTACGACTTTACCATTGTAACTCACTTCAAAATGAGTCAAAAATGTTTATGCGAACATTTTAGTTGGTAGCCAATTTGGTGATATTGAAAGTATTGAACCTGACTAAATTCCACGAAGGAAGAATTTGGTGGGAAGGAAAAAGACATTTCCACATTTCAATGGTACTTTGCCCCACCTACAAAACTACGTGACCATTTAAGCTGAACCTATCATTTTGTTGGGGACTTATTACAGGGTTCATATTGCATAATCATAATCAGTATCATTTTCTACTACTCTCGCAACTCCTATAGAAGAATAACAAAAACAATAAATCGCTTCGATTTCTTACTATTTTCTGAATTCTTAATTAAGCTGTTTTTTTCGAATCGCAACTTGTACAAAACTTTATTTTAAACCAATAATTTTAATAAAAAACGGAGATATTTTTACATTCGTTATCTTGTACAACTTGCGGTTGATGGTGGGGCAGAATCTGGCATGGTCATTTTGAGACCCAGTTCGTTCCTTCCTTCATGCTAAATTCCTTTTTAATTAAAGTTTAAATGTTCTCAAAAATTGCTAGACTGTTTTTTTTAATGTTATTTTTATTTTATTCTAGAAAACCAACAGTGTATCAGATTATGATTATTTGGTAGCGCTTAAAATAAAGCTACGGCCAATTAAAGGTTTTCCCGGTTAATTTTACATTGTTTATGAATGTATGGTGGTAAAAGTGTGTGTGTGGTTTGTGTTGTGAAAATGAGTTTATGTCTGTGTTGTGTTGCTCTGTGTGCTGTGTGCTTGTGTCAGATACAGTAGAAGTATAAAATACATAATAATATATAAAATAAATAAATAAAAAACTTTATTACAAATTAGGTATTTTTATAATCGGTTCTTGAGAAAATCTTTCTTTATTTTCCTCTGAACAAGTTCGCAGTGAGCTCATTTTTGATATTTTTCTTTTTCTACGCTTTTTCTGTACGGTACGGGGCACTGAATCGAGTTTATAACGAGATGGTGAGTAAATAGCGTGAGTTCAGAATATTACCGCAGCTCTCTCAAAATCTCAACGGCTCTTTGTGGAATTACGGCGCTCGCGTCCGAATTGTTTGAGAAATTGTACGCCATTTCTCAGTCGGCCCGAGCGAAAGGAGAGGTGTTTACATTTCATTAAAATCAGAGAAATAGTTTGTACATCAACTAAACGACATTGCCACATTTCAATTAAGCTTTGCACCTTTGGTCACCTACGAGACCATTGACGCTCATATATCATTTTGTTGGGGACTTATTACAGGTTTCATATTGCATAATTATAATCAGTAGGAGTTGCGAGAGTAGTAGAAAATGATATCAAAGACAATGAATAATTTGCTTCGATTTTTTATTATTTACTGAATTCTTAATTAAGCTGTTTTTTCTACTCGTTTGATGTACGAAACTTTATTTTAAACCAATAATTTTAATAAAAAACGGAGATATTTTTACATTTATTCGTTATCTTGTTCATCATACGGTTGATGGTGGGGCAGAATATGGCATTGTCATTTACATCTCTTTTAATTGTATCAATTCACATTTGTACGCCAACAGGCAGATCACGGTGTTTTTTCATCTTTATGTACCCGCGTATCACGAATAAACAATTTTGAATTTGGAATCGTAAAATATTTTTCGATGCGGTATTCGTGTAGTTTCTGAAAAAGTATTTGAAGTAGATTAACATCAACGGTTGGTGTTTATTAACGACAGTGTTGGGTGACTTTTATAGCTGCTAATTTTACGATATGATAATTATTGACTTGCTAGAGTAAATTGAGGACCACATTCGTAGTGAGTTGAGTATTTACCATGCCTGCAGCAGGTAAAACAAATATAATAAATCGAAACTAAACAAACTAATAAACTTAAAAAAAAAATTAAAGATAAAAAGACCTGCCCCAGGTGCAAATACATTTGCAATTTAATTCAATTCATTTATTTTTGCTTATTAACTAGGTTCACAATCAAACTATGCAAAATAGTATAAGTAGGTATACAATTCACCCATGCAACAGTATTAGTGGGTTATTCAATACCTTTGAATATTAATCTGACCCCTTGATTTCCACATCATCATCATCATCATCAGCCCGTATCAGTCCACTGCTGGACGTAGGCCTCTCCCAAAGCGCGCCAATCAACCCTACTCTCGGCCCTCTGCATCCAGTCCCTGCCAGCCATTTTGCGAAGGTCATCCCTCCATCTGGTCGGGGGGCGTCCCACACTACGTTTACCCGTTCGTGGCCTCCATTCGAGAACTCGTCTACCCCATCGGTTATCGGTTCTACGACAGATGTGACCAGCCCACTGCCACTTCAGTTTACTGATTCTATGAACAATGTCAACCACTTTTGTCTTCTGGCGGATATACTCGTTTCTTATTCTATCTAACAGAGAAATTCCAAGCATAGCTCTTTCCATAGCTCGCTGAGCGACCTTGAACCTGTGGGCCAGTCTCACCGTCAATGTCCACGTTTCGGCTCCGTAGGTCATCACTGGCAGGACGCACTGGTTGAAGACCTTAGTTTTTAGGCATTGTGGTATTGAAGACGAGAAGATATGACGTAGCTTCCCAAACGCTGCCCAGCCCAGCTGAATTCTCCTGTCACTCTCTTTCTCGAAGTTGTTCTTACCCAGCTGTAGAGTTTGTCCTAAGTAGACATATTTCTGAACAACTTCGAGGACCGTGGCATCGACTACTACTGGTTCCGGGACGACCAGATCATTGAACATGATCTTGGTCTTATCCAAATTCATCCCGAGCCCGACACGGCGAGAAGCAGCATTAAGGCTATCCAGCATTGCCTGCAGATCCTGCAGCGACTCAGCCATGACCACTATATCGTCGGCAAACCGAAGGTGTGAAATGTACTCGCCATTTACATTGATGCCACGTCCATTCCAGTCCAGTGTTTTGAAGACATCTTCCAGCGCGTTTGTGAAGAGTTTCGGTGATATAACATCTCCCTGTCTCACACCTCTACGCAACTGGATAGATCTTGTTTGCTGGTTCTGGATTTGGACGGTCATAGTGGCGGCGTCATACAGGCATCTCAGCACCTCGATGTACCGCCAGTCTACTTGGCATCGCTGCAAGGACTGCAGAACAGCCCCCTTGATTTCCACGTAGGTACATAACTACTACTTTTTAGCATTACAAAACTTTCTTTTCAAAATAACAAGTCTAATACTTTGCTATGTCGTATACTGGTGTTTACTGTTGGCCAAGCAAATTGCGTGACCTTCCATTTTCCATTCCATGAGCAAGGCATGTGTGGCGCCCACGTACTCGTGATGACGTCATTTATTCTGCTGTAGTCTCGGCATCCGAACGACGCATTTCTCCTCCCCTCAGATGGCACGTAGCAATATTTAGGCCGAGATTCATATAAAGTTTTAAAAACTAAGCTCGCGAGTGTAGCACTAGAAAATGTTAAATAACACAGATGTTTGACAGTTGATTTCAACTCTTATGACCCAGAAAATAAGAACGGTATAAAGTCCAAAGTGTTACACTTGATGTGCTGTCGACTGTACATTAGGAGATGTGTGGCAATTTGCAGTGCTCTCACTCATCAATCTATGTTTATGTTTTAGGCGTTGCTAGATTTTACAATTTTTAAAATAAAAATACGTATTTTAGACATATTGCATTAACATGAACAAAATCGGAAGGGAGAAATGTTTCAAAATCGATAACAGAAATCCTTTATTTCAGGCTTATTTAGGGCTTTTCGAAGAAAAAATAAATTCGTAGTTATATCTCATACAAATCGATCAGATCATCGGTACAAAATACATTAAAAGTCCAAATAAGATTTCGCGAAAATCGAAAAGTCGTGAAACTTTCCGCTGTAATATGTAACTGGATTATATATACCAATCATCATTATCATCATGATTCTAGGTTAACGGGAAGTTCCCTATAGGTTTTCGTTTTCTTGTATTTTCATTCAAATATACGAGAAAATGCGATATCTTTTGATTGCATTGACGTAGAAGTTTGCATGAGGTTGCAGTCTTAGTTTTTCGTATTACTTTCAACTTGATCTGTCCACTCGTTTCTGGGATATAGGTCTTCACAGACAGACCGGCGATAGACGGTCAACAAAGTGATTATAAGGGTTTCTTATTTGTTTTGAGGCACGGAACCTTAAAAAGCTGCATTTCTAAGGCGCTATTCATAGTAATTAAAAGAATATATCACCCATACTACTTACATTTGCTATCCCCTACATTGAGGGTCTTTTCATACTTAATACTCCTTCAGATTCCGTAAGTAGTTTAGCAAAAAAACGGATGAGTCAGGGGCTAACAAAGAGTTCCCTTCCACTAGAGATGATTTATCGATAGACTTTGCAGCAAATAACTTTTTGCGAGTTTTCTTCGTTATAGTTCGGAATCTTTGTGGCGGAATGCCTAAGTTGCTTATGTCCTTTATTCAAGGAAAGTATTGAACATTAGTGTGAAAATGTTACAATATTTTACTTTTTACTAAAAAAAACGGCCAAGTGCGAGTCGGACTCGCGCACCGAGGCGTCCGTGCAACGCAACTTAACCCCGTAACTTTGCTCTTGTTTGTTTTTGTAATAACGTTTTGTTGTAGTTTATATCGATTTCTTACTATTTTCTGAATTCTCAATTATGCTGTTTTTTTCGACTCGCTTGATGTAAGTACAAAACTTTATTTTAAACCGATGATTTTAATAAAAAACGGAGATCATGCGGTTGATGGTGGGGCAGAATCTGGCATTGTCATTTACAGTTTTCGGATTTTTTCCTTTACTTGTGTTATAAGACCCTTCTTGCTTCTTGCCAAATTTCATCGTTCTAGGTCAACGGGAAGTACCCTATAGGTTTTGGTTTTCTTGCATTTTCATACAAATATGCGAGAAAATGCATCATAAACGGCCATATAGGTATTTTGATTGCGTTGACGTAGAAGTTTGATTTTTCACGGCTACATGAGGTTGCAGACTTGAGTATGTGGTTTTAATTTCAACTTGATCCGTCCATGCGTTTTTGAGATATAGGTCTTGACAGACGGACAGACGACCAGACAAAGTAATCCTATACCTAAAGGGTTCCTTTTTTCCTTTTGAGGCATTGAACCCTAAAAATGAAAAAATGACATGCAAAAGAATCCCCTATATATTTATCATCACTATCTTTTTCTGTACACTGAAAAAACAGGGTTGCCTGTAGCAGCCAAAATACACTTTTCAATGGAGCTTTGCCCCACCTACAAAACTATCATTTTAACCTTTAATCTAACCTAACCTATCATTTTGTTGGGGACTTATGAAATAATCAGTATCATTTTCTACTACTCTCGCAACTCCTATAGAAGAATAACAAAAACAATGAATAATATTCGCTTCTATTTCTTACTATTTTCTGAATTCTTAATTAAGCTGTTTTTTTCGAATCGCAACTTGTACAAAACTTTATTTTAAACCAATAATTTTAATAAAAAACGGATTAATTTTTACATTTATTCATTATCTTGTACAACTTGCGGTTGATGGTGGGGCAGAATCTGGCATTGTCATTTACTTAGTAGACCAAATAGTTGTAAAAAATAATCAAACTAGCAGCTAGCTTTGCGAAAACAGCAAAACATTTAGCTGTCCCTATAGTTTGTACTTTGTAACGGTTGTAGCTGCAGTTGCGAATACTTAACAACCACAGCTAATCTTTTTTTTCTGTGTACGATTAAAATGGGCGTCCCAATCTAGAATCGCTACAATTATCTTACTATTAGCAGTTAAAATCTTAAAATATAATCAGTTGAAAGGATAACACGTGCAAAGGTTGGAACGGGGAGAAATTGTCGGCAATCTATATTCATTTGTCAGGACACCTGTGAACCGTACAGAGTAAACACTTGAAAATTTAACGTAAGGGCGTAAATTGTAAGCTTGGGTAAGATAACACTTGAGTGCTGTTTTCAACTCAACAGCGATATAAAAAGTTTTAGGTAGGTACCTAAAATCAATGTAGTTGGATTTGTACATTCGGAAATACACAGCCTCATAAAAATATATTGTAGAACTTGACTTGGTTTATCATGTTAGATACTTGAGTGCAGTCTCCGACAACAAATCACAAATATAGAATTTAACCATTTGAACGCCAAAGACGGCTATAGCCGACAACGGGAAACCGTGACGTGAACACTATGTCAGTATATCACGACAAGTTATCACGTCAAATTATTCTAAAATGTAATGTGTCGTGGTGTTGAGTGTGCATAACTTTCTAACATGACGTTCAAAAGGTTAAGAATCTGGAAATTCTAGAATATTCTGGGACGTTCCCAGAATATTCTAGAATTCCCAGCCCTTGTAGCACGAGTCAGCGATCGACGCAACCACGCGGACCTGTCAAAATGGCATTATTTCAAGGCGTTTGACATTAGTTTGACAGTTGCGCGGCGTTGCGTCGCTCGTTAACGCGACTCGTTCTAGCCCCCAGATTCTCGACAGCAGATCAATGGTAACACTTAAATTACGACTTTACCTCTTACGCTGATAATGAAAAACGGTCCAAAGTACTCTACGTTCGAAAGCTCATCAAACACTTGATGAGCTTTCGAACGTAGACAAGAAGAAACCCGTTCTAGGAAGTTTGATTGATCACACATGCATGCCCCTTGCAAACGTGGACTCTAACCTACGGAATGGTGCACAGTTTGAAGGTAGCACAAACAAGCATGGAACGCACGATGCTCAGTATATCCCTACGTGACAGAGTGACAAATGAGACCATCCGCCTACGGACCCGTGTCACCGACATCGGCAAACGAGTGGCCAAACTGAAATGGGCCTGGGCCTCTGTCGCCGAAACGATGGTCGATGGAGTAAGTGCGTTCTAATGTGGAGACCCCGGACGGGTAGAAGAACCACTGGCCAGATGGTCCGACGACATCAAGAGAGTTGCTGGCTCGGTGTGGATCAGACAACCTTGGGATCGGGCTATATGGAGGATTCATGGAGAGGCATATGCCCAGGAGTGGGCTGCGGTATACTGAGGAAGAAGAAGAAGAAGCATGCTTTAAGGATTTTTACTGTCGAAATCACGTCTAGTGAAACACTGGTCATTGGAGAGCTTGTATTGTCTGCGTCATCAATTGTTACGTCGACTGTACGTTCTCAGAATATTCTCATTCAAAATCAACGATCAACCCACGCAAAATATTCAAAGCAATCAATTCTAACAACATTGTGCCACTGTCCTATTACCAGCGAACTTTGGTTTAAATTTAATTAAATAAGCCCTCGGGCTTTGAACGGGTTCACAGTGAAGGAATGAAAAGGAATACGCTGAGGGTTGAAAAGATTCCCAATGATAGGCTGGGATGGCTGAATATAGAGCTCCATATTAGTTTAAACGTAAATACGATGTTAGATATATTTCATGTCAGAGAGACATCTACTATATAATTCTGACTTCATGTACGCTAACAGCAGATCAAGTGTAACACTTTGGACAGTTCTTATGATCTGCGTCATTCAAGATTCGTACTGCAAGTGTTTCCATTGATCTGCTGTTGTCCGTACAAAGTACTTTGATAATATGTTTAAAGTCCTTTAGTAGCATACCTATCGCATAGTTAGGTATTGAAAGGGTTTCAATTATTTGATACTGAATAATGAACCGATCTACGAGACTATGCAGTTCAATAATTCAATTTTTAGTTCAGTCGTTAATTAGTTAAGGCGTGCTATTTATAGTTTGCTAACCATTGTAAATGACAATGCCAGATTCTGACCCACCATCAACCGCAAGTTGTACAAGATAACGAATAAATGTAAAAATATCTCCGTTTTTTATTAAAATTATTGGTTTAAAATAAAGTTTTGTACAAGTTGCGATTCGAAAAAAACAGCTTAATTATGAATTCAGAAAATAGTAAGAAATCGTAGCGAATTATTCATTGTTTTTGTTATTCTTCTATAGTAGTTGCGAGAGTAGTAGAAAATGATACTGATTATGATTATGCAATATGAAACCTGTAATAAGTGCCCAACAAAATGATAGGTACAGCTTAAATGGTCACGTAGTTTTGTAGGTGGGGCAAAGCTCCATTGAAATGTGGCAATGTCTATAGCGTCACTCACTAGTCCCTAATAACTGTGTTCTGGTCTTCATTACGTAATACGATCAATCCATGTTTAGTAATCTATATCGAGATTTATTTTTTATGCATTATGTCTTGCTCAGCAAACAATTTTAAATTATGAAAAATTTCAGGGCAGGACTTAATTCTGTAATTCTGTAATTCTTTAATGTACACAAAATAAATACACGTTACATGAAATAAAAATTGGATGTACATAAGGTGTGCTTAACTCTACGATAGAGTTCTCTACCAGCAAACCAGTGTGAGAGAGATACGAGATCTGGAGCAGGCAGAACAAGTGTACACAGTGTCATACAGTAATTATATACTTAGCCAAAACTTAATCTATATACGTACTGGTAATGTATTCTACTCGGTCTACGGCGATACAGGGTACCTATTTAGTGCGAGGCAATTGTATAAACATAATATTATGTAAGCTCAATGAAAAAGAAAAGACTTGATTTGATATATTATTCCGCTTCAACATTTAAAAACCATTAGCTGATTTGCATTGCTAAAGACCGACTAATGGCTGAGTATAATCTCAAGTAGGACAAAGACTGGCACGGCTGAGCTCAGTTTCACAACGAGATTTTCTTAATGAAACTCCTCTGCTTATTGTACCGCACCTATTATTGGTACTCTTATTATCAGTTCCGCATTTGATTGCATTAAAAGATCATTAACAATGTTCCGAAAAATTTGTTGAAGGATTACGTATGCCACAAAACATCACATCATAGATAGTTTGAAGATAATGCTTACACCAAAATATACTAGAGATAGTCAATTAATAGTAGGTTAAACCAAGAGAGCTCGGTGGCTCAGTGGTTGGGTCATGGATTGGCAATACGGAGGTCCCAGGTTCGATTCCCAGCCAGGGCAGCGATGTACCAATGAGTCATCCTAGGTTTTTTCGACGGATAAACTTACGTACATTTACCGAGTGCTCTCAAAACGGTGAAGGAAAACATCGTGATGAAACTTGCATGCCGTAGAAGAAGAAGAAATCTAAGGCTTGTGAAATCCGCCAATCCGCACTGGGCCCGCGTGGTGGATCATGGCCCGAGCTCCCTCGATGTAAGGGAAGGTCTGTGCCCGATCAGTGGGGACATATAAATAGACTGGTAATGATGATGAAACCAATGACTAGATCCTATGAATTAATGCAACAGCATAAACCTATATAAATTACTTATTAATATATTTACGTCATTTAAATATATGTTTTAATCCCGGTTGGGTAAGAAGTAAATGCAGTGACGATGACGTAAGAGTATAAAAAAACTCTGCATCAATTGCCATGACCGTAACTGAAGTGAGTCCTTGATATTTTTTGTTTATTCCTATCTCCGGAAGACGGAAATCTATTGTGAAATCCAACAAGATTCCTTTCCGAGAACTTCTTTGATCAATCAAATGGATATCGAATTTTCTAGGAAGAAACTAGGACTTTTCTGAGGAGTTTGTGAACAATAATTTAATGTTGTTGGATTGTAGGCTACGTGACCGTATACAAACCATCATAGTAGGTACCTAACTAATAGACCTTACAACTCTAATTACGTAACTTTCTTTCTTATACACGGTGATTGGAAATTCGAAACATTCCTTGAAAGGGGTGATACTAGGAGGTGGTTTGCAACAAAGTAGGCCCTATTTACGAGGGGTCGAAAAATAGGTCCCCCACTATTGGCACGCTGCCAATAGTGGGGGACCTAGGACAAGTTTTTTTTATCTCTAATTTATATATATATATTTGTATACATATAGTTTTAGTTTTAGGTTATAGATTGTTATAGTTTGTTCATAATAATTATAAAGAATTTTCCAAAAATAAAAAAGTAAAATTTTACAGTTGCACTGTTTTAACTTTTATCTATCAAACAGTGAAAGAATTTTTACAATAGGTCAAGAGTTTTTGAGAAAATCTTAACCTTAAAAACTCTCCTGTACACCTTTCTCTGTGATCCACCGTACCACACGCTTGCTTATTTCTGCAATTAAATATCAATGCATAAATATGGCGGTGTTTCGACGATTCCGGTGTGAAAGATAATTTCGAACCCACAAGATTTTTATACCTCATTGAGTTCCCAATGCTGCAAACATTCTCGATATTTTTTTTTGTTAACCTACAAATCGTCCCAGTACTGGGCAAAGATCTCCCACCTCCTCTTCCATCCATCAATGTCCTGAGCCTCTTCCAGCCACCCATCCCTGTATCTAACGACATCGTCTCTCCACCTACGCCGAGGTCTGCCCCGACCTCAGAGAAATTTCTCTGAGGTCCCGACCGATAATTAGTAAGAAAAAAATCAGGAGCTAGTCAAAGTCTTCAAGAAATATTCTTCTATACAAACCCTTATGGGTTTATAGGTTTATCGATGTAGCTATAGAAATGTTTCGAGATTAAAGGAATTCTAAAGAAAAACTCGATTTGGGGTCGACACGACACTATGAGACATCTTCAAGCAGCTCACCCAAATGGGAAAAGTTTCCGAACAATGAATCGCTGGAACTCAGTTGGGGCCGGGGTCGTCAGCTCGATCGAGCTTTTGCCACTTTTAGCCTTCGTAATTAACGAGTTTGTAAGCTGTTGTATAGTTTCGAAACTATTGCCACAGCTAGTGCTATCAGTGGCCTTACTAAAGTTTGGGTCCATAATTTTAGTATTTGACATTACTTGATAACACATTGACATTTTAACAATATTATTTATGCCTTCTGTGCTTTGATCTCCTATAAACAACTAGATACACTGTCTGCCTTCTAAAAATGTCCGAGCGCAAAGAAGGTCCAAACGGATTAATGGACCCTCATTTGCTTTATTGGACATTATTTGGACGTTAACAATGGACCCTTATTTGGCGGCTTTTAAATTGTTTTAGTAAGACCTTTGTGTATCTAGTTGTTTATAGGAGATCAATGCTTCTGTGATGCTTTTATTATACATCGAAGCCCAAATCAAGTGTCTTATTTTGTAAACCAAAACTTTGAGCATCCTTCTGTGATGCTTTTTTTCTATATCGAAGCCCAAATCAAGCGTCTTATTTTGTAAACAAAATCTACTAATATTTTAAGGTTTTCTGTGAATATTGCATAATTCTTTTCATATTATTAGATCGGAGCACTTTATTTTCACAATGATGAACAGGTTCAATCAATCAGTTCCTTCAGTGTTCCATCACAACAGGTAATTAGACGATCATATTTGTTTACAAAATAAGACGCTTGATTTGGGCTTTAGTATAGGGTCTAGCATCATATGATTGTGTATGATATTTTTGTCCACGAGACGCTTATAAAATGATTTGGCCTGTGTCAGAGCTTTAGACTTTTTATCGAACATCTTTTCTAAGGAATTCTTCAAAGCATTTTGGTCCTAAAGTTTTAAGAACTTGCTTGTTATAAAAGACATACTAGAATGAACAATTTGAATTTGTGCTGTGAATTCTACAGTGCCGAATATTTTCCTTCCAACACTATAACTGCTACAGTTTAAATTGGCGAGCGGAGAGATTCTGTACTGTTCAAACAGAGTCCTTGTTATTTCTCTCTCTCGTTCAGCGACGCTGCGGTTTAGTCTATTTACGTTCTAGTCGCATAAAATGCTTCACATTTCAGCATTGAGGTTTCTTACGTATATTCTCTTTGGGTAACTTTACTATTTTCATGCCAAAAATTTAGTGCTATTAGGCGAAATATAAACTTAACGGTTGCTTAGTTAATGTTGAAGAAAAAAAGGCTTTGACAGATAGACAGAAGGACGGACAGACAGAGACGGACAACAAAGTGACTTTTTTCATCTTTTGTTCATAGAAATACTGTAATTTGGGTAAATCATTTACTATTATGTGAATCAGTGCATTGTCAGTCTGGACAAGTACAGCAGTGTAACACTTTGGACCGTTCTTATTATCTGCGTCATAAGAGTTGAAATCGTACTGCAAGTGTTACCATTGATCTGCTGTTGGACAATAGCAGATCAATGGTACAGTCGACAGCAGATCAATGGTAACACTTTTTACTTTTGAAAGTTCTTATTATTTGCGTCGTAAGACTTGAAATCGTACTGCAAGTGTTACCATTGATCTGCTGTCGACTGTACCTACTATTTACAAATGACTATGCCAGATTCTGCCCCACCATCAACCGCAAGTTGTACAAGATAACGAATAAATGTAAAAATATCTCCGTTTTTTATTAAAATTTTTGGTTTAAAATAAAGTTTTGTACAAGTTGCGTTTCGAAAAAAACAGCTTAATTAAGAATTCAGAAAATAGTAAGAAATCGAAGCGATTTATTCATTGTTTTTGTTATTCTTCAATAGGAGTTGCGAGAATAGTAGAAAATGATACTGATTATGATTATGCAATATGAAATCTGTAATAAGTCCCCAACAAAATCATAGGTACACAGCTTAAATGGTCACGTAGTTTTGTAGGCGGGGCATAGCTCCATTGAAAAAGTGGCAATGTCTTTTGAAACTAATATAACGAATAGAGTGTATCCCTTCGATATTCACCTGAAAGTTTAACTTCTTTCAACATTTTAGCCTTTGGCTAGTTTGGAAGTAAAAAAATGTTCCTCAGTGAATTCGACAAAGATGTAAATTATCCCAAGAGTCGGGTAAAGTTGGATACAATTCATTTTGCATAGCTAACCCGACAGTTCCATACATTACTGAGAAAAACGATGGCTTTCAAACTTTTTTCATCGCCAGACCAATAAATTTGGTGTGAAAGACAAAGAGGCAGACTTCTACTGGGCGATTATTTAATTTTCGTAAACCCTCATTTTTTTTTAAATCAGTCAATTATCTACTATTTGAGAAAATATCAACCTTAAAAACTGTCTTCTACACCTTTCTCTATGTTCATCATCATCAGTCTATTTATATGCCCCACTGTTCGGGCACTAAGCTTCCCTTACATCGAGGGAGCACGGGCTACGATCCAACACGAAGGCACAGTGCGGATTGGTAATTTCACATGCCTTAGATTTTATTTTCTACGGCATGCAGGTTTCATCACGATGTTTTCCTTCACCGTTTTGAGAGCACTCGGTAAATGTACGTTTCGTCGAAAAAAAACGAGGATAACTCATTGGTACAGGCTGCCCTGGCTGGGAATCGAACCTGGGACCACCGTACCGCAAGTCCATTGACCCAACCATTGAGTGGTGTTCACAGACAACTTACCCCATAGCCATGAAATCGGTACAAATTTGCAAGCGAAAAATTCTGTCACACGATGAGCGCAATAGGCGAAGCGGGGGGCAGGGGCGCCATATTAAATCCGTGTCGATATCTCAAGGTTACGCGTGTCGCGAAGCAATTTTGCGCTCATGTGCGGGCAGAAACGGGCCCGCACATGAGGCCGCAACGGGCCCTCCTGTTACAGGTCTATGGGGTAAGTGGTCTGTGTTTGTGTTAGACCCTATTTGCATTCCATAAATCTCTTATATCTTTCGAGTGCCGAATTTCTAAGCATTGCTCAAGCCTGATCGTGGGTGTAGTTTGACAACCACATGTGCTGGAAGGTCGTGAGGTCAGGACGACCAGTGTTACTCTGCGAAGCGTGACGTCGTTATAATTTATTGCGGTACAGAATCACCATACTTTGATGTGGATACTTTACATTTCGTGATTGCGCACCCCAAAATTCCAGCCCAAATTACTGTTCGAGTTTGGACCTTACGCGCATATTTTTATCTTGTGCAGAATCGGAGAGAATTGGCCCTCATTAAGGTTGAGATTTTCGGCGGAGTGAAGAGCACGGCGCAGTGCTTAGATATTCGTAATTTTATGAATTTCGAATGAATTTTGGCAGGGAAATAAAAATACGCCAACAAAAATAGATTTTTTTAAAACAAGCTCTAGTCTTTATAGTACCCTACATTTTGATATATATTTTGTAAGAATAACTATTTCGGTTTAGATATAATTTTCATATTAAATGACATGGAAGGGGTATATTTGCTATTTTATTATATCGAGCGAAGTTTGTCCAATCGTGTATCGGTATTCATCAGTCCCTAAATAGACACCCCAAGATTGCTATATATTTTTTTCAGACGTTTAATTTTAGTTAGTGCCGTGGCCTCGATAGAAAAACTGTAAATCCGCGCATACGAAGCCTTAACTAGTTCTTGAGTTTCTATCTTTATCTCTGTTTCCATGTACAACTTTAGTATTCCCCACGGTACAAAAATGAAACTTGCGATTGGCAAATACAGCGGAGCATTTTTTACGATATTTTACCGATCATTGCCCAGAGAGGCAGCAGTTTATAAATATTTTATTAGCATTCTCGCGCGGGCGAAGCGCGTTATTTCGGCTGTTTTTAATTTACCTCCCTCTGAATTCAGTTGAATATTCGAATGCTTTGAGTTTGTGTTCGAGTGAATTTCACTGAACCGATTGAGCGTGAATTGAGTGACTAGATATTTCAGTCGACACGGCGAGAAATAACTGGATAAAATAATTATTGACGCTCTCAATTCAGCGAATATTTCGTTGATATATTTGGACAGTGGACGTTTTATGTCGGAACATTGTTTTTGTACGTTTAGTCGAAAATAGAGAAAAGTATACAGGCTTAAAAATAGTTTTATTTAATTGTAAAAAATCTTTTCTCTCTTCCTCAGCATACTGCAGGCCAGTCCTGGGCATAAGTTCAAAGTTCTTTATTGGTATTGCAGGTAAATAAATACAGATGCTCACAGATAATTATATTCGCTACAAATGTCTTTCGGCGTGCAATATAATATGTTTAGATTATATTTTAACTGCTTATTACATCGATTAAATACAAATTTACTTTTATTGAATACATAATAAGAACCAAAATTAAAAAAAAATGTCAAATTGCCCCGTTCCATTAACCTATTAATTGTTATGCCTTTCCATGAATTCTCCATATGGCCCCAGCCAGCAACTCTCTTGATGTCGTCGGACCATCTGACCGGTGGTCTGCCCACGCTTCTTCTTCCCGTCCGGGGTCTCCACATTAGAACGCACTTACTCCATCGACCATCGTTTCGGCGACAGAGGTGCCCCGGTCCAGGCCCATTTCAGTTTGGCCACTCGTTTGCCGATGTCGGTGACATGGGTACGCAGGCGGATGGTCTTCTTTCTCACTCTGTCGCCTAGGGATATACCGAGCATCGAGCGTTCCATGCTTCTTTGTCATTGATCTCCTATAAACAACTAGATACACAAATGTCTTACCATCGTCCATATAAGGGTCCATTGTTAACGTCAAAATAATGTCCAATAAAGCAAATGATCCCTGGTGTCCAATAATGATAATGTTCAATAAAGCAAATGAATGTCCCTTCATCCGTTGGGACCTTCTTTGCGCTCGGCCATTTTTAGAATGCAGACTGTGTATCTAGTTGTTTATAGGATAATCAATGTTCCTTGTGCTACTTTCAGCATGTGCACCATTCCGAAGGTTAGAGTCCAGGTTTCGCACGCATAAAAATTCCTTTACTAGTAGATAATTTCTAATACATATGTAAGTATTTGTAAAGAATTTTAAAAATCACGCTAACAATAATGAATGTATACTTTTCTCGGTGTACTATAAAAATATAGAAACATTTTTGTCGATAAACCCACAGAATTCATGTAGAAAGAATGTTTCACATTTTCACGGATATTAAACATTTCGTCTATCGACCGGCGCTGAAATACCTTTCTGTAATATAGCGATATTTCTGTAATACATCGAGCGCGATGGGCTTACGGTGCGGGCATTCTTTTATACTTAGACAATATTTTTACCCGACTGTCGAAAGAAGGAGATTCGAGTGTATGTATGTCTAAATGGCTTGATGTATGAGGTATCATGGGGCATATAAAATATGTAAAAAAACACGTCTTTAAAATATCTATGATTACAAAAACTGAAAAGGCTTTTTGGCAAAAAATGTGTCTTTTGGTAAAAGGATAATCAAATCAAATAAGTGAAGGCGAGGGGAAATACACTGAAAGACGAGTTTGCAACTGCAGCTAACACTGTCGGTCTAATTGCCGACTTCAACAATATAAGTGAGTGATATCCGTTTATTGCAGCTAAAACCGTTATAAACTATAGGGACAGCTAATTGTTTTTCTGTTTTTATCCGACTGCCCCAGAAGGAGGGTAATGTTTTTCGGGTGTATGTATGTCCATTCCTTTCTGCCATCCTGTAGCCTAAACAGCTTGATGGGTTTTGGTGTATGAGGTATCGTTAGATTCGTCTTGATTACGGGAGTGTCATAGGGTATAAAAAATTGATCAAAAGGCACTGATCTCCTATAAACAACTAGATACACAAAGGTCTTACTAAAACAATTTAAATAATGTTGTAGCGAATGACTCTCCCAGGCTCCCTCTACGGGCCACACGCGGTACCAAGCCGGCTCGGTACAACTAGCGCCGCGCTAGTAGCGCCGAGCCGGTTTGGTATTCTGTATTCTATGGTTTTGGCGTACGTGCAGTATCTGGTGGGTGAAATGGCGGCTTGTTGCGCGCGCGCTTTCTTTCTGTACTGTTTGACTTAATCTGTTCTACTAAAAAGGGTTCCAATCAATAAACATTTTTGTGGACTTTGTGGTTTAATTTGACAGGGCCGACCGAACTCACGAAAAGTGGCGCCCAACGTGTGTTTAGTTCGTGTTTTGTGCTCACAAATTTAAGAGACTTGTTGGCGTCGTTACAAACGATTTGCTTTTCTCGGTCTCTTATTGGAACTAGAACAGAATGTCACGCAGACGCGACCGTAATCAAGACGACGGTGACGAAACGGAGGCGTCCACATTCAATATTGGACGCAACGACTTCGCAGCCCTACTACAGACGCTCCAAACCTCCCAAATGGAGCTGTGTCAGCGTCTGATGACGGAGGCGAGATCGTCGACTCCGGTTCTGTCCAATAAAGCAAATGGGGGGTCCATTCATCCGTTTGGACCTTCTTTGCGCTCGGACTATTAATACCGGCCTTAGAAACTTTTTCCTAGATTTTTTCCTGCGTTACCTCTATACCTATTAATACTAAATTCATTTAGCAATGAGGCGAATTAGGATTAATAGTAGGCACAAAGGGGCGGGTTTAATCAACATGAAGGGTATCAGAGATACGGTCATCAAGCACGAATAGGTCCATTCATCCGGTCTAATTGAACTGCTGGGAGCAAAAGAAGATCTTATCAGCATAAACCAGGACGATTGTATTGTTAAGAGCTGACTCTAGAGGGCGTTTGTGGAATCTAGCATTAGTCTAGATAGGTTTAAAGATTCTTTATTCTCATTACAGACAATTGCAAGTTCTGAGAATAAGTTATGTTAATAATAATATAATGTAGGTAGGTATTCACTTAAATATCTTTATGTTTCATTCTCATTAATAATAATGAAGTTTATTCACCAAGAATTAAACTACTTAGACAGTTTACAACAGCTTAGATGGTTACTTAAAAATATATATTTATTACGCATATCGTCTGATCCTAAACTAGGATATAAAATCCTGTATTTTAGGAGCCAGCTCTTAATCCTTAAATTATTTCTGAGTTTTTATTAGGCTGTCTTGTGTTTATTATAAATAAGAGTCTAGGGTAAGGTTAAAAATAGCTCTTGAATAATTAATCATTATCTTTATTTTACTATTAGAGGGAATATGATATCTTTGATTTTGATATGGGATAGTGCTTATTAAGCTTACCCGGATAGTAGTATGATTACCATCAGTGTAATGATCGGGATTTGCCGTGTTAAATGGTGATCGAATTCGACTTCCATAAGATTTTCTTTCGTTATGCGCATAAAAGACAATGCCACATTTCAATGGAGCTTTGCCCCACCTACAAAACTACATGACCATTTAAGCTGTATCTATCATTTTGTTGGGGACTTATTACAGGTTTCATATTGCATAATCATAATCAGTATCATTTTCTAGTAATCTCGCAACTCCTATAGAAGAATAACAAAAACAATGAATAATTCGCTTCGATTTCTTACTATTTTCTGAATTCGTAATTAGGCTGTTTTTTTCGAATCGCAACTTGTACAAAACTTTATTTTAAACCAATAATTTTAGTAAAAAACGGAGATATTTTTACATTTATTCGTTATCTTGTACAACTTGCAGTTGATGGTGGGGCAGAATCTGGCAATGTCATTTGCAGTCACTAGAAGACTGTATCAGTCAATGACTGCAATGTCACTTCACTATACCTATATGGAGAATATGATAATCACAGTTTAGGGACATACATAATTAAGATAATTTTTATATACCAAATATCATTTTGATTTTGTTCGGAAAATATTTGTTTATTTGATTTGGTGGTAGAATTGTGTATTCTCTATATTAAAATTTATGCGCATAACGAAAGAAAATTTTATGGAAGTCGAATTCGATCACCACTTAACACGGCAAATCCCGATCAATACACTGATGGTAATATGATTATGTGTAAGTTTAATAATATATCCCATATCAAAATCAAAGATATCATATTCCCTCATGGTAGTTTTAGTTTTTAGTTATTTAATGTTAGTTTTTAATCATGTCTTATTTAATACGTATCACTTGAATAATTAAAAAAAAAATATTCCCTCTAACAGTAAAGCGATAGAATTTAATTTCTACCTCGTCTATTAAATACCTCTGCATATTTCCACAAATGAATATGGAATATATATCGATGGTAGCATTTCGACTGAAGTATTCAAAAGCCAGTCCACTAGAGTAAATCCGGTGCGGATTGTAGCTTGGTAGGTAGGTACTCGTGGTAATGATGCCGGGTTCCATCCAAAAATAACTAGTTTGTGTATTAATTTTGTGTCTATCCTCAAATCGGACACAAATAATAAGAATTCTGGAGTGAAAATAACTTCTATACGTGGTCTAAATTAAGCTGAATAGAAATTATTAGTATCAGAACTAAACTTTAACTTGGGTTTAACTTTCGTAGAATAGAACGAAAAATGTATGAAATTAACATTTTGCTAACGAAAAAGCATTGTGAAGTTTTCTATGTTTGTAGATTTTAATCTAAGAATTGGTTATATCAGTGTATTAAATAAGAATATTTAGATAGGTCTATCAAAGTAAAAAAGCCAGCCCATTTTAACCTTGAATCTCCTTAGTCCATAAAATAACAGAGAGGCAATTCATAAAAGTTTTAAAGTATTTACTCGCAAACAGGTATGAATTATTCATCAGAATACGCTTCCGTCTCGGCTCTATCCGTTCTCATAATTTCTTTTCGTTTCTTTCTCAATCTATCTATAAAATATATATTTGTATTTTACTTGGAGTGTTTTTGTTTCGGTTCAGGAATGATAATTAGAATATAATATAAATTGTTTATTTGCGTAAACATAGTTATTTTAATTTTACTGTGATATTAATCAGTACTATGAGATAGTGCTCAGCGATCGTATACCTATAGTAAGACAAGAGCTATTTATTAACAGTTATCATGTGTGAAATGTGAGTTAGTATTTGTGTGTGTATATTTTGAAAATTAACAATTATCATTTATCTTTGTTAATTAACTGTGTACTTTGATATCCTGCTATAATTGGATTAAATATATGAGATGACATATCGTCATTTGCATATGAAACTATTGCATATATTCAATAGTTTCATATGCAAATGCCGTAACGGCAATGCGTGTGCCTAGTGAACCATTGGTCGCTCGCCTCGGATGAATGACGAGCCTCACTCGCGGGCTCCAAATCCGTGTTTATTGCACACTACTCCTCTCGTTCAGTCGACAGCACATCAAGTTTAACACACGAGCTCTCTATGCAGCGAGAATACAGCCTAGATTGCAAAGATTCAATGTAGGTTGATGTGCTGTCTGTACGTACAGCGATGTAGGGTTGAAAGTTGAAACTTAATGAAAAATGTGGACGTATTTTATTTATACGGAATTATTGTTAAGTCGTCTAATAAAAGTAAACAAAGACTACCTACTCATTAAAATAGTGCAATTTCAGAAACACAGAGTTGTAATGTATATAGGATTGTAGATTGTATTTGATATTGGTAATAAATAAGTTATTTTTAAATAAAAAAAAACCGCCTTCAAAAAATAAACAAAAAGGAACTAAAAAGCATAAAATAATTAATTAATTACATCTACATACGAATATTGAAATAAAATATTATTGCTATGTACCTACTGATCTCTTTTAAGTCGGTGCCAAGCCAAAGCGCGCGCGTGTTATATGTATGTGATGCGGCGGGGGCGGGAGGGAGCGGGGCGGCGACGAAAGTAGTAAGTTACGTATCCCTATCGTATACCTATTTGGCTTGGCACCGACTTAAAAGAGATCAGTAGGTACATAGCAATAATATTTTATTTCAATATTCGTATGTAGATGTAATTAATTAATTATTTTATGCTTTTTAGTTCCTTTTTGTTTATTTTTTTGAAGGCGGTTTTTTTTTATTTAAAAATAACTTATTTTTTGCTTTTTAGTGGTGTAAATATATAATATGTAAGTATGTAACTTGAAAGATTATAAGTGACAGTCTATGTGTACCTATAATATTTGAAGAATTATCCCCCAACTCCTAATCGTTAAGAAGTTATACCTTCCATCATCAGCTCACCAACATGAGATGATCACTACTAGACGCAAATACTTGAATAGCTGTAGAAAATATATGAAATACGTTATTTGTGCCTAACATTTCAAGAATTCCCTCTATTTCTCCAGGACCCCATCATCAGATCCTGACTTGATGACTATGAAACCACCTGGGAGGTATACCCTTTCAAACTTTAAAGATTATAAGTAATACTGCCTAAGTTTGCCTATAATATTTAAAGAATTATACCCCAACTCTTAATCGTTAAGGAGTTGTACCTTCCATCATCAGCTTACCAACGTAAGTTGATGACTACCAGATGTAAATACTTGCAAAGCTTTAGAAAATATATGAAACACGTTATATGTGCCTATAACATTTGAAGAGTTCCCTCGATTTCTCCTGGATCCCATCATCATATCCTGACCTGATGACTATGGGACCACCTGGGAGGTATACCCTTTCAAACTTGAAAGATTAAAATTTACGTCCTAAGTTTGCCTATAATATTTAAAGAATTATATCCCAACTCTTAATCGTTAAGGAGTTGTACTTTCCATCATCAGCTTACCAACGTAAGTTGATGACTACCAGATGTAAATACTTGCATAGCTTTAGAAAATATATGAAACACGTTATATGTGCCTATAACATTTGAAGAGTTCCCTCGATTTCTCCTGGATCCCATCATCATATCCTGACCTGATGACTATGGGACCACCTGGGAGGTATACCCATTCAAACTTGAAAGATTAAAATTTACGTCCTAAGTTTGCCTAAATATTTTAAAAATTATACCCCAACTCTTAATCGTTAAGGAGTTGTACCTTCCATCATCAGCTTACCAACGTAAGTTGATGACTACCAGATGTAAATACTTGCATAGCTTTAGCAAATATATGAAACACGTTATATGTGCCTATAACATTTGAAGAGTTCCCTCGATTTCTCCTGGATCCCATCATCATATCCTGACCTGATGACTATGGGACCACCTGGGAGGTATACCCTTTCAATCTTGAAAGATTAAAATTTACGTCCTAAGTTTGCCTATAATATTTAAAGAATTATACCCCAACTCTTAATCGTTAAGGAGTTGTACCTTCCATCATCAGCTTACCAACGTAAGTTGATGACTACCAGATGTAGATACTTGCATAGCTTTAGAAAATATATGAAAAACCTTATATGTGCCTATAACATTTGAAGAGTTCCCTCGATTTCTCCATGATCCCATAATCAGATCCTGACCTGATGACTATGGAACCACCTGTGAGGTATACCCATTCAAACAAAAAAAGAATTTTCGAAATCGATCCAAGCGTCTTCGAGTAATCAGGTAACATACATAAAAAAAAAAAATATTTCGACGAATTGATAACCTCCTCCTTTTTTTTGAAAGTCGGTTAAAAATACTGTAAATTAAAAACAAATATTTCGCAAATAAACACACATTTAGACATTATTAATAGTTGTTTATATAAATCCATGAAAATTTGCATATGGGAATATTTCCTCTAAAAACTGAAACTTTTTAGTATGTACAATAATATAAATTCTTTGAATGTTACAATTGGTAATTTTTTAACGGCGAAGTAAAATGATAAGTGAAATTGAATTATTAAATTAAGTTATTATATATAAATAAACGGATATCACTCACTTATATTGTTGAAGTCGGCAATTATACCGACAGTTTCGACCGTCTTCGACGGTCTTTCTCTAGGTGAGCGCGCCACGCGCCGGTGACGTTTCTTCGCGCACGCAGTTGTCGAATCGGTCGAAACTGTCGGTCTAATTGCCGATTAAATTAAAATAGATAACTATTAGGTAATATACAGAGAGAATTAATTAATGATTCTGATTTGTTATTAATTAATTAACATATGACTAATTAATTAATCTAATTAGTTAGTCCAAACACATTAGTGTTTAACTTAAAATGGTATGATTAAAAATAACAATTAGAAATCTGTACTCTCTATTTACTCTCTATTTAGAAATCTTCTTCATCAATTCCCCTATTCACTTCTTCGTTGCTTTTACAGGCTGATTCTCCGCCCATGGCTTCAATTCCGAAGATCTTCAAGGCGTCTTCTAACTCCTCTCTCCCCGGTTGATGTGGTACCTTGGAGAAGACTAGAATCCCTCCCTTCTCACAATCCCTCAAGAGAAGTAGGTTCTGGTGGACCTGCCATTGGTCTGGGAATTCGTCTTTGAGGTGATAAAGCTCATCCTGATCTTTGTTTTCTGGAAGTATAAAAAAATGGAGAATTATGAGAAGAAAGCATTGATCTCCTATAAACAACTAGATACACAGTCTGCCTTTTAAAAATGTCCGAGCGCAAAGAAGGTCCAAACGGATAAATGGACCCTCAATTGCTTTATTGGACATTATTTGAACGTTAACAATGGACCCTTATTTGGACGTTTTTTAAATTGTTTTAGTAAGACCTTTGTGTATCTAGTTGTTTATAGGAGATCAATGGAAGAAATACATTTATTTAGGTACGAATTAAAGCGATGCTACACATATTTAATTTTAAGTACTTATGATTATGGCACATACTGTTATTTTAGGGTATTATACAGGGTGTAACGTAAAGGGTATATGAAGCCGAAGGGAGGGTGTTCAGTATCGGTAGCTTAACAACTTTTGTTCTACGACGTTTCGATTTTCGCGAATATATTTTTTGACTTTTCATACATTTCATACCGGTCAGCTGATCGATTTGTATGAGACATTAATTTATTTTTATTTTTATTCGAAAAGTCGTAGAACAAAAGTTGTTCAGTTACCGATACTGAACACCCTCCCTTCGGCTTCATATACCCTTTACGTTACACCCTGTATATTTGTTTTAGTTATTAAAAATTATATTCTAAATGTTCGAGAATTTGCTGGTTTGACCGATTTTGTACAACATCACCTTCAGATAAGGTTGAAGTTTGAACATTTAAATTATATTATAAAGAAGAAAAGAAAGAAGACTAACACAGATAATGTCGTGTGCAGATAGGTTCAAAATTTCATTTGGCACATACTCATAATTTACTTATTTGTTTATTTATTAACTCACGCCTGATTCCCGTAGGCAGAGACGATGGACTTCCATCTGCTGCGATCCTGGCACACCCTTACCTCCTCCACATTCATCAATCTCTTCAAGCATGCTCGTCGGTTTGTAGTAGACCGTACTTGGCCCTTTCTCAAGACCTCGCCAATTTGGTCGCCGTACGTTCTCCTCGGTCTACCTCTGCCGACCCTCCCGTCAACATTCGCTCTGTGTATTTCTTTCGTTACCCTTCCTTCACTCATCCGCTCTAAGTAGCCAAACCAACGTAACGTTTTGACGATTAATAATCATAATCATAAATTATTTATTTGCATGAATACGGGTATCACAGGTGTTAAAGTTTTACAGTAGTTCCTTACAATATTCTGCCATTTCTGGCGTGCAAATGATTGTTGCTTAATACTCATATTACATTTTAAAGTCATATTACATTTTAAAGTTAATGAATTCCATTGTTAATTATAAGTAATTTTAATAAAACGTAAATAATAATACGAGATTGAGAAGCGGCTAAGGAAAGGCCATCCCATTCATCAAACTACACCAAAAGAGACCGTGTCGTACTACGAAGTCGAAATACAAACACAACTAACCCTAAACAAACACTGTATTTACTACAGAATATTGGTCTATAAGGGGTATTAAACTCGAAACCCTGGCAGCTACCCCGCAGGCAGTAACTAAGATTGTATGACTTGAATCTATTGTTTATACTTACTCGTGCCTTGTTAAAATATTAACCTCAAATGTCTTAAATAATACCTACCTATTCACGTACGACCTTTCTTAGAAGACGCTATTAAAAAAATACCAGGTTATTTTAACTGCATTGACGGAATAGTCTAATAGTCCAACTAAAGTATATTGCTTAAATCAACTCACGTGTTCATGCTTACCGCAGCCCAAATCAAGTGTCTTATTTTGTAAACAAATATGATCGTCTAATTACATGTTGTGATGTAACACTGAAGGAACTGATTAATCGAACCTCATCATTGTGAAAATAAAGTAATCCGATCTAATAATGTGAAAATTACTAAGCAATAATCACGGAACAGCTTAAAATGTTAGTAGGGTAGGGTAGTTTTGTTTACAAAATAAGGTACTTG
Organism: Tachystola acroxantha; assembly: GCA_963506565.1. Lineage (NCBI taxonomy): Eukaryota > Metazoa > Arthropoda > Insecta > Lepidoptera > Oecophoridae > Tachystola > Tachystola acroxantha. Next base: position 11,500,278 of record OY735879.1, read on the forward strand.
ATTTGGGCTTCTGTTTACATCTGAAATTAGTTTTTCTATATTCCAATTAACACCCAGATATATTGGTTCAAGTTGTACTTCATTCCTTTTTGACAAAACTAACTTAGTATGGAGTTTTATGGAACATGACATTTCTTAGTTCTTACTATTTGATTTTTAAACCGATAACTGTGATATTTGTAAACTTGTAAACTATGTAGGTAAAGCTATATCGAGCAGCCACTTAACAACCATACAGTTAACATAATCTGGTACTGGCTCCCACGGGACAGGCCTAGCCTAGTGTGGGAGTCGCCGCTAATCTTTGTTATAAATGTAAATGTACTGTTAAGAATAAACATTTTTCATTTCATTTCATTTCATTTTTCAACTGATTTCCTGGATCCACAGTTGATTACCAATATATGTCTAGAACAAGAAGAACATCAAGAAGAACAAGAAGAAGAGTGCGAGGGATTGAATGTGAAGATGGAGCTGGTATGTCTGTGATTTTAATGTGTGTATTAGGTTTTTGTATTATTATTATTAGAGTTTATATTGTATTTAATTAGTTTTCATGTCTATTATTTTACAAGTGCTTTTATTATCAGGTTATTGTAATATGTACCTACTTAATACAATAACCTGATAATAAAAGCACTCGCTGACGAGAGCTACATGTTTGCGCCGTTTGGTGTAGAGACCATGGGGCCATGGGGACCAGAGGCGCGGCGACTGTTCAAAGAACTGTCGTCGCGCCTCATTGACTCGTCGGGTGACCAAAGGGCTGGCGCTTACCTCGGCCAGCGTATATCGCTGGCTATACAACGAGGTAACGTCGCCAGCCTTTTGGGCACTCTTCCGCAGGGCAGCGATTTGGCCCCAATTTTTTATTTGTAAGTATATATTTATTATTATTATTTTATAAAGTAGAAGATGACTGTAAATAATAAACTTGTTATGTAACAAAGATATTAGAACTGCTACTTCATCATGTATCAGGGTTGCCATTATTTTGAGTATCCACGTGTTACTTACCATCACCATTCCCATACATGACGATAATATTATCCAGAACGCCATCGTTGCTACTGTCACCTTGCAGAAAGTGTCTCCCAATCGCTGTAGCGGATTTAATTTCTAAATTACATCGGTCCCAGTCTACTGTTCCATCGAATGTTCCGTATACGTCTTTGCATTCTTGTTTCTCCTGATAAATGTAGGTGATTTAATATTTTATGTATTTAGTGTCAATCTTATTATCAAACTAGATCCTCCTTAATAGTTGCCTCAGGGCTGAGGATCGTGACCCTCAACAGCAGGCAGTCTTGGGCACGTATGAACTGGCGTCAGGAGACACTACTAGACACATACAATACATACATTATATGTAACTAGATACCTACATAAGATGTAGATATTTACTAGGCCATTTTATTTTAGGCCTAAAATTAATACTGGTACGGTCTAAAACCTAAAATTGCAATACCGGTTTTATGGGATAAAAAGACATTGCCACATTTCAATGGAGCTTTGCCCCACCTACAAAACTACGTGACCATTTAAGCTGTACCTATCATTTTGTTGGGGACTTATTACAAGTTTCATATTGCATAATCATAATCAGTATCATTTTCTACTACTCTCGCAACTCCTATAGAAGAATAACAAAAACAATGAATAAATTGCTTCGATTTCTTACTATTTTCTGAATTCTTAATTAAGCTGTTTTTTCGAATCGCAACTTGTACAAAACTTTAGTTTAAACCAATCATTTTAATAAAAAACGGAGATATTTTTACATTTATTCGTTATCTTGTACAACTTGCGGTTGATGGTGGGGCAGAATCTGGCATTGTCATTTATCTTAATATCACTCACAAATCAACAGGAATCTACGATACATCAATATCTATCACGCCTAGGATACGGGAGGTCACAAATGAACCATACATACACTCGAAAAACTTTTATAGTATTATTCTCCTTCTAGTTGGGTACAAAAATGTCTCATAAATTTTTAGTCAGGTGCGCTGCGTCGATTTTTACTAGCCGTCAATGTCAAATTTTGGCGAAAATTAGTACAAAAATGACAATGCCAGATTCTGCACCACCATCTATCTACCTTAAGATGAAAAAATATAAAAATATCTTCGTTTATTATTAAAATTATTATTTAATTTTAAAAATACTAATAATAAAAACTCAACTAATAATAACAAACTAATAATAATAAAAAAATAAATTAAAGATAGAAAACCTGCCCCAGGTCCCCCACTATAGGCAGCGTGCCCAAAAGGCTGGCAGCGTTGCCTCGCTGTATCGCGAGGCTGATACGTTGTGCGAAGTAGCTGCCAGCCTTTTGGTCACGCGATGCCTCGACCAGGCGCCGCGATATTTCCCTAGCGATGCGGTGTGCTCCCGGCCCCCATGGTCCCAGCGTCTCCACCCCAAACGGCTCAAACATGTAGCCATCGCCGATAGCTGCATATTTGCGCCGTTTGAGGTTTTCGGCTGTGGTGGCCGCAGCGCCGACCTTGCTGGACGTGTTTGGAAGATGCGACGGCGCAAGGGTGTCGACGCAGGTTGCGTTAAAATTATTGGTTTTAAATAAAGTTTTGTACATCAAACGAGTCGAAAAAACAGCTTAATTAGGAATTCAGAAAATAGTAAGAAATCAAAGCGAATTATTCATTGTTTTGTTATCATTTTCTACTACTCTCGCAACTCCTACGATTATGATTAAGTATGCAATATGAAACCTGTAATAAGTCCCCAACAAAATGATAGGTGCAGCTTCAATTGTCACGCAGTTTTGAAGGTGGGGCAAAGCTACATTGAAATGTGGCAATGTCATTTCGTTTGCGCAAGCTTTGACAGGATAAAAAAGGTCAGCGGATTCTCTTGAAAATGGCAGGAAACGACGGTTGCGAAATTATTTGATAATTTTCCTTTTAATGTCTACAGGGACTATTTTGTGTTTAATATCACGTTAAATTAATCAGAAAATGTTCGCGAATGACAGTACGGTGAAGTTATTGGATTATTTGTGCAAGATCTGAAGTTTAAGCTTTTATCAAGAGTTCCCGCTACAAACTACGATGACGCTACGGCGTCTCCTCTGGATGAAGACATGAAGACGCGGCTACCCAGGGTGAAGACGCTACTGCGACTCCCCTGGAGGAAGATGGAAGACTATTGAATATGTTGAATTTTCTGTAACATGACATTGGCAAATGACGAACTGTCGAGTCCATTAATAAAATAAATAAATAAAATAAAGGTCAGCCGGCTAGCCCCCTGTACTAATGACGGACAACAACCACTCCAAAGTTTTTAAATGAATACAGAATAAGTACCTCTTTTGTGAGTTTCTTGATATAAATCCTGAAACACTGCACTTTCTCAGGTAGTTTGTAATACATTGTCTGCCACACATCTACCATGCTGTCCAAATCAAGCTTTGCATCAATGTATTTGAAATTGGGACACGAGTTTATCGTTTCATTATTTTCTGTAGATTTGTTTCTATTGAGTTTAGTTTCATTTCCTTTTCGTTTCCTTATTGGTATCCAGGCTCTTGTAGTTTCCACTGAGTTTTCAGTATTTGTTGGAGTAATATATTTCGCCATAGTAGTGTCTGCTTTAGTTATATCATCGTAAGCTTCGAACACGTAGATTCTCTTATCATTTGCTACATCTTCTGTTGTGTTTTCAAAAAAGTTTAATTCCGTTTCGTTAACAGTTTCAGTCGGCGTCAGAAAAAAATTAATATGATTTATAGTTTTGGCTGATTTGATATTGTTTCTAGCAGCTTCAAGTAGTGCACTAATTGAAGTTAGATAAAAAATAAACCTCCACATTTTTAGGTGAAGCATGTCTGGAGATCTTCACACAACTGAGGATTAAAAATAGTTTTGCCTAAATAGAATGTCTAGAAATTTATCAACATTCACGTTTGTATATTGAGTAGGTACATGTGTGTATTTTGAATTACGTCCAACAGAAAATGAAAGCAAACTTGGTTTAATATTTTATACAACATCTATTGTTCTGTAATGATAACATTACACAATTGATGATGTCAAACTATGCTGTTATTCATAAACCTAGTTAAACCTCACTTCCCTTAAATCGTGTTGCTATCCCTTTCACACTTCGTTAAAAAGGTTAAGATAGAAAGGGACATAACGGTGGCGTAACTTTAAATCACGTTTAGGAATACGCGCCGTACTGTATCGATTGCGGGGTACAGAACGATTTATTTAATCAATTGCTAAACAAAACGTACCGCTCACTCTTTCGCGATGTAGTATATGAGTAATAGTGACAGTTGTGTTTACGTTTAGGATTATAAATTTGATGGCTATGACAGAATCACATCTGTTGAATAGTTAAGGAGGCCGAAAGATGTTGCCCAATTCATTCATTCATAATCTCACGCCTTTATTTGCCGCAGGGGTAGGCAGAGCCGATGGACCTCCATCTGCTGCGATTTTACCATACCATAGCTCACATAGCGATCCTGGCATACAAAGGCACTCATATCCTGGCATACAATAGCACTTATATCCTGGCATACAATATCACACATACCCTGGCATACAATAGCACACATACCCTTGCATACAGTAGCACACATATTCTGGCATACAATAACACACATAGCGATCCTGGCATACAATAGCACTAATATCTTGGCATACAATAGCACACACAGCGATCCTGGCATACAATAGCACACATATCCTGGCATACAATAGCGAACATATCTTGGCATACAATAACATACATTTTTTTCATTCCTATTTACGGCTAATGCTGTGGCTCTGGAACGTAAAAATCTTCCGAGTGCTTTTTGACAAAATCTCAACCTTAATGATTCACCTACTTTCTTTATGTTAGACCGTACCTACACCTAAAATCGAATCTGAAACTCTATGGAAACTATCAATATTCGTGCAACTAATTTGCTTTTAGGAACTTACCTATACGTTTCAACATTATGAATGTATAATGTTACTTAAGTCGTCCGATACCGAAACTTGGGACATGGAACTGGAGGCATCGTAACTTCCTCAGCGTAGTTTCCACTGAAATGTGTCAAGACATAGAGAAATGATTTACGTAAGCAAGCGATGTAAATCAGACTTACGACTTTTGATGTTAACGTTTTACAAAAAATAATAGTAAGTACATAGTTGACAACTTTAGGTAGCTAAATGAGAAGTTCATAATATATAGGTATTTTAACGTAAAAAATTATGAAATGTTTATTACGATAAATAAACACTATTTTTAAAATATATTAATAGTAATATTAGTTCATATTCTAAAGAATCTAAGAAAAAATGATTATCTACCTAATTCTAGGCACGTCGTCGTCTAGGCCCGTCCCGCGCGGTAAGGTGTCCAGCGCACTGGCCGCGTAAAAATTAAAATGAAATAAGTCAGAATACATATTAGTAGAAACACATCATCCGAGTACTTGACATTAGTTTTTCGATTTCGATTCCAAGAGATATTGATTTTACAGACGTAATAGAAAAAAAATCTTTTTTATTTGAAAAATGAACTTGGAAAACTTTAATAACCAAGCTACCGGCATACATTTACCTAATAATAAAATTAATTAATTTAATTAGCTAATTTATAAAAGCGTACATACGTACCTACGTATAAATATCCAAACGAATGAAATTCTTAAGGTGCTCCCTCACCGGGAGCATTCGCGTGTAATGTAACGTTACAGATTCGAGCATTACCTACATCAGTGAGGGAGAAAAACAGCGTCAGTCAGGGTAGGTAGTATTGTAATGTAATGCTCAAAGTCGAATCTGCAACGTTACATTACACGCGAATGCTCCCGGTGAGGGAGCATCTTTATATCGAAAAATTTATTTACGAATAAGTTAGTAAGATTAATTACATTAAATTATAACCTAAAATAATAATAACTAACTCTAAAAAATTAAACTACCTATACCTATATAAAATATATCCTCTAGGAGTCTAGGATATATAATATTTTATCAGGAGTCACGGCTGGCAGCACTCCCTCTCTCTATTGCCAACGCAATACGTTATTATTCTTATAGAGTTTTTTTTATGCTCAAAAGGAAATACTAACAAGAAAATGAGCGAAGTTAAAAAATCTCACTAATTAATTCACGCTACAGCAGAAAATTTATCGTGACAAACATTTTCCCTCCAGGGTTTCTTTTGCCAGTAGGTATACGGTAAGCTCCGCACCGCCCCGGGACGAGGCTTTTAATATTCTACGCAAAATTAAGAGAAATGAAACAAATTGAACAAATAGCAGCCGCAAAAACAAGCGAACATCAAAGTTGGCGAAAATTGTTACTAAAAGTGATTATTTGACAATTGCAAATAACATTACCACATTTCAATGGAGCTTTGCCCCACCACCAAAACTACGTGACCATTTAAGCTGCAACTATCATTTTGTTGGGGACTTATTACAGGTTTCATATTGCATAATCATAATCAGTATCATTTTCTACTACTCTCGCAACTCCTATAGAAGAATAACAAAAACAATGAATAAATCGCTTCGATTTCTTACTATTTTCTGAATTCTTAATTAAGCTGTTTTTTTCGAATCGCAACTTGTACATAACTTTAATTTAAACCAACAATTTTAATAAATAACGGAGATACTTTTACATTTATTCGTTATCTTGTACAACTTGCGGTTGATGGTGGGGCAGAATCTGGAAATTTTGGACTTTGACACTTTGGACCGTTGTTATTGTTGCGTAATAAGAGTTACTGCACTCGTACTGCAAGGGTAACACTTGATTAATTACCATATTATATCTATTAACTTAGGTTAGATAGTTAATAGGTGCTATTATTTAAAGGCCTCACTTCAAGGCAAATTAGGTATTTAGGTAAGTATAGAAGTAAATATTTAGTTGCAATTTTAGTTGGAACGATAAAACGGGAATAACCGTATTCATTAACAAGATTTATAAACAATTAAATAAATAAAGAGACATTTATTCATCTGAAACATAATTTAGAACTTAAAAGTAACTTAGTTATAGTAGTACCTATGGTTACAGATGAATAGGAAAGGCCTCAGCGACACGCTGCTTTTCAGGTCTTTCCTACTCTCGTACAGTCTCGCTAATCTCGAAGACCACAAAAAAGAGTAACTAAAACAGAAAAACTTAATGCTATTTATTGTTAATTATATTATATAACTATCATGAAAGTTCCCATCTGTGTTAAGTACTATAATATTATAGGTAATAATGCACTACGGTAACGGTGTCCGTCTGATAGTAACGTCACTCAATGATCGCTCCGCACCGACAGGGACCAGACACGCTAAAGCTATATATTTACACAATACAACATTAAAACATAATCCTCCTTCTTGCGCAGTCGAGTAAAAACGTGTGTTTCCTAATGACAATTGAATTTGACAAGTCTAAAAATACCGCTATCCTTGTCTGCTATAGAGATATAACCATTTTAGACACGTTAACATAAAAAAACGCCAACTAGACTAAGTATAAAACTTTACAATTGTGCATTTCGTCGCTCATACCCAGTACGGTTTGCGTTACTTCTGCTCCATTGTGTGTTCTGAGGATCTTAAATAACAATGTAGCCAGTTTGTTGGTTTGAAAGTTGTGCTTTTCGGAGATGTTGAATAAAATACGGCGGATTTATTTTATTTTGTTACAATAACAACAATGTTCGGCTTTACAGTTTAGAAGTTGTGTTGTGGTGAATTTATGAGGTTGAAAAGTAGCGCAATGTAACATTTAAGAACTTAAAGCGGAAAATAAAATACCGCAATATAACATAAGCGTTTGAAATGAAATGTTTATTTACCATACACCCTACACTATTTTACATTAACTTAGTAATCAGTGAAGCCCACACTAAGGTAAGCCTGTCCCGTGGGATTCTAAAAGAATTACAAATAAGAACGATGGGTTTTTATAGTTGAAGTTACAGGTTGTTAGGTACTTATATGTGTACATATACAGTTAAAATACAACTTAGTGTGCCAAAAATAATATTTATTACGATAAATACTATTTTTTAAATGATTATTTATAACGTGATTCAATTTCGGTAAGTTGTAGTTCGCATAATTGCGAAAAACGGCCGTTTTTGGCACATTTGAGAACTACAACTTAGCTTGTCGCAATTATGCCATGTATTTTTTTTTTGTTAACCTATATATTGTCCCACTGCTGGGCAAAGGTCTCCCCCCTCCTCTTCCATCCATCCCTGTCCTGAGCCTCTTCCAGCCACCCATCCCTGTATCTAACGATATCGTCTCTCCACCTACGCCGATTTAATATTGTATTTAATATTGAAAAATAGTGTTTATCGTAATAAAGATTGTGTACATAGCTTTTTTAATAAAAAATAATAATTTGTAAGATATTATTTTTTTTAAGATTGGCGGCGCTAGTTGGCTCATGGAAGGCCCTTAAATGATTTCAATATTTATTTAACATAATTTAGTCAATATTTAGTTAATAGTTTGATCCTCAATTCTGAGTGGTCGAGAAAAATATTAGGTAATGAAAAAATATTGAAGTTTGTATGAAAGAGAGGAATTGATGAATCACCTTAACAGCAGCTGTTTTTTCACATTCCATAATTTACATACTGGTATCAAAATAGCGTAAATTTTAATTGATCAAAGATAATTGAATGCTGAAGTACTTAAGAATAGTCGACAGGACATCGCTCAAGTACGATTTCAATTCTTATGATGCAGATAATAAGAATCGAAAAATGTTCTTGATATGCTTTCGACTGTACCATGGCAGTTGTCATAATTAAAATGAAAACAACCAACAATTTTATATTCACATTTTTAAAATTAATTGTCACTCGAATAATTATACTTAAGGGCCTTCCATGAGCCAACTAGCGCCGCCAATCTTTGAAAAATAATATTTTCCAATTTAATCAATTTTATACTAAAAAATCTATGTAGGTACATAATGTTTATTACGATAAATACTATTTTTAAACGCTTATTTATAACGTGATTCAATGTCGGTAAGTTGTAGTTCGCATAATTGCGAAAAACGGCCGTTGTTGGCACATTTGAGAACTACGACTTTGCTTGTCGCAAATATGCCATGTATTGTATATTAAAAAAATAGTGTTTATCCTAATGAAGATTGTGTACATAGCTTCTTTAATAACAATTAATAATTTGTAAGATATTATTTTTTTAAGATTGGCGGCGCTAGTTGGCTCATGGAAGGCCCTTAATAGAGTGTTAAGTAATGAAAATTAAGAAAGATACATCTGTTTTTGTTCAACTTCTATTGAAAGTTTAAACAATGGAGAAATAAATGAGTGGCAGAGCTAAAAGTCATGCAAGAGCGGTGTCTGCGAGCGATGTAAGCGCAACACGTGACGCTCACAGACCACTTACCCTAGACCTGTAACAGGAGGGCGCCCATATCTGGCCGCACATGAGCGCACAATGGCTTCGTGACACGTGTAACCTAGAGATATTATTGACATGGACGCATCTCTTTAATACGGCACCCCTGTCCCCCGCTTCGTCTCTATGCGCTCATCGTTGACATAATTTTTCGCGTGCAAATGACATTGCCACATTTCAATGGAGCTTTGCCCCACCTACAAAACTACGTGACCATTTTAACTGTACCTATCACTTTGTTGGGGACTTATTACAGGTTTCATATTGCATAATCATAATCAGTATCATTTTCTACTACTCTCGCAACTCCTATAGAAGAATAACAAAAATAATGAATAATTCGCTTCGATTTCTTACTATTTTCTGAATTCTTAATTAGGCTGTTTTTTTCAACTCGCTAGATGTACAAGACTTTGTTTTAAACCAATAATTTTAATAAAAAACGGAGATATTTTTACATTTATTCGTTATCTTGTACATCTTGCGGTTGATGGTGGGGCAGAATCTGGCATTGTCATTTATATTCACTGTTTATCAAAAAAAATCCCATTCAGAAATCAAGGCAGCCCTAACAGCATCCCGAAGGGCATTGCGGATACCATGGACTGTCTGATTCTGAGACACTGGGTACACTTACATGTCCCGGGGTCTCGGAGTCGGACCTTAGTCGCATGTCATAGCGCGCAATATACCTCCTGTAAACACTAACATTATTTATTTATTTATAAACTCATGTCTGATTCCCGTACGGGTAGGCAGAGACGATGGACTTCCATCTGCTGCGATCCGTGCACACAACCCTTGCCTCCTCCACATTCATCAATCTCTTCATGCATGCTCGCCGGTTTGTAGTAGACCGTTGACCCTTTCTCAAGACCTCGCCAATTTGGACGACGTACCAGTACGTTCTCCTCGGTCTACCTCTGCCGACTCTCCCGTCAATATTCGCTCTGTGTATTTCCTTCGTTACCCTTCCTTCACTCATCCGCTCTAATAAGTAAAGTAAAGTAAAAGTAAGTTTACTTTAAGTACAGTCGACGACAGATATAAGTATACAGGGGGCCTGAATAAGGTTGAGATTTTCGCAAAAACTACTGGACCGAATTTGATGTTTATTTTACAGTTGCATAGTTTTAACTTTTGTCTATGAAACAGTGTAAGAATGTTTGCAATAGGTCAAGTAGTTTTTGAGGAAATCTCAACCCTAAAAACTCTCTTGTACACCTTTATCTGCGTTCCACCGTACTTACTAACACTTATGTGGTCTTTGTGACTGCAATAAATTGTTTGAATTCGAATATACTATACTTCAGATATCATTAATTTAAATGAACATTAAAATTAAACCGAATACAGAATTTCCGCAGAACTGTTCAAAACTGAAGTACTGCGGTAAATGTGAGCTTGTGCTCAGAATTTAACCCTTACTCGTATATTAAATCCCCTTTGTGCCAACTTTCAAAGCAGCTTTAGTTCCCGTTCCCCCGTCAATAGAACGGCAGCATACTTCGGGAAAGACCTGGCTGTACTGGAGTTTTTAAGTCACAAGCTTTTGGTCACAGCGTTTTTCAATCCTGTCTGTTACTCAAATCGAACGTCTGAAAAATGTTATAGGATTCTTGGGGTATCTGTTTAGAACATATATTATACCGATACATGATTAGACAAACTTCGCTCGATAGAAAAAATCGCAAACATACCCTTGCCATGTCTTTTAAAACGAAAATTATATCTAAACAGAAATAGTTATTCTTACAAATTTATATCAAAATTTATGGTGACAAAGGAGAAGAAAGTAGGCAATAATTGTCTTGAAAATTATATGTATGTACAATTTGATAAATCGATGTTAAGTCTCCTCGCTACCGCCGAAACTCATCACCTAAACCATGCCTTGAAGCTTACAAAGAATAGCGGAGAAATATATTTAGGGAAATTTTTCTTGTGCCTGCTAGCGATCGATTCGTTATGCAAAATTCCTACAGTAATATATTCATAGTCTGTATGTATAAATAACGTGACCAGGCATCCAGCTTTCGGCAGGAGCGTCTCCTTTCAGACGATTCCTAGACGTCTGAGTTATATTGGACTATTATTACGTTGTATCTTTTATTATCTACCAACGAACGTTTCAACCACGATTTTATGAATATTCACCTTTGGGAACATGTGTTCTGTTGTCTCCTGATAAATGGCATATTCATTCTTAAAAGTTTTTCCTAGCTTCTTCAGCAGAAGAAGTTTGTTATTACTACAAAAACAAAAAGATCTAAATCTTTTAGATTTTGTAGTAATGACAAATCATTCAATTTAGTTCCAAGTCTTCTTTATTCCACATGACTCCTACCACCTTCAGAATGTATTTGATAATATATGAATAACTATTTCGGTTTAAATATAATTTTCATTTTAAAAGACATGGAAGGGGTATGTTTTCGATTTTTTTCTATCGAACGAAGTTTGTCCAATCGTGTATCGGTATTCATCAGTCTCTAAATATTTCTAAATAGACTATCTCTATCTTGGTGTCTCTAAATAGACACCAAGATTGCCATATATTTTTTTCAGACGTTTAATTTTAGTAGTTAGTGTCGTAGCCATCGTAGAAATACGCGCATACGAAGCCTCCACTCTTCTGCACCTTTCAAATTTAGTGTGGAATGTCCCGTTTTTGTTCAGAAATATCTGGTTACGTTACTATAGATTGCTATAGCAGGTCTTTGTTTGACAAACGTTTTTGTGATCGTACAAATAATTTCACTCGAACAGCGTATGACCCATGAAAACGTTCGGGAGTAGTGAAACATGAATTTTATGAACGTTCGCTTCATGAATTTTATTGGTAACATGTTGGCTTTATTGTTTTTTTCTGGCGAATAAATTTGGGTAATCTAGACTGCATTATGCCTTTCATTCTTTTGATCGAAGATTTATACAAGTGATTTAAAGTTCATAACCTCTGTGAGCGCTCGGTGGCTCAGTGGTTGTGTCAATGGACTTGCAATATGGAGGTCCCAGGTTCGATTCCCAGCCAGGGCAGCCATGTACCAATGAGTTATCCTCGGTTTTTTCGACGGAAAAACTTACGTACACTTACCGAGTGCTCTCAAAACGGTGAAGGAAAACATCGTGATAAAACCTGCATGTCGTAGAGTAACAGAAAAAAAAAATCTAAGGCATGTGAAATCCGCCAACCCGCACTGGGCCCGCGTGGTGGATTATGGCCCCAGCTCCCTCGATGTAAGGGAAGGTCTGTGCCCGAGCAGTGGGGCAATATAAATAGACTGATGATGATCCTCTGCTATGTACGGTGGAACACAGAGAAAGGTGTACAGGAGAGTTTTTAAGGTTGAGATTCTCTCAAAAACTACTTGACCTATTGCAAAAATTCTTTAACTGTTTGATAGATAAAAGTTAAAACTATGTAACTGTAAAATAATTAATAAATTCGGTCCAGTAGTTTTTGAGAAAATCTCAACCTTATTGAGGGCCCCTGTATACTTATCTCTGTCTTCGACTGTACTAGATTAGACACTATTCCGCGGACGATTTTTGTATACCAAAAAATATAATCAGCGGGCCTAAATTTTTTGAGAATTACTTCATTAATATAAACTAGGTGTCGACTCATTAACTATACTATAATCACTATATAGTACTAAGGCTTGCAGGTTATTATTATCGTTGGTTGTTATATTGGTATCAATTGCAGCTGTCTTTAAAATTTGAACAAAAAATTTCGTGATGTTATTTGAATTTTATATTTTTGCAAAAGATACGACGTCGTCTGGCAGTTCAGGAAGTGATGTGGTACAGTCGACAGCAGACCAATGGTAACACTTTTTACTTTTGACAGTTCTTATTATTTGCGTCGTAAGACTTGAAATCGTACTGCAAGTGTTACCATTGATCTGCTGTCGACTGTACATTAGTATTGGAGATAATGCGATATCTTACTGGATAGTTCTTTTCATTTTGAAAATACCTTTATACTCAATATTAAACATTAAAAGACATTGCCACATTTCAATAGAGCTTTGCACCACCTACAAAACTACGTGACCATTTAAGCTGTACCTATCATTTTGTTGGGGACTTATTACAGGTTTCATATTGCATAATCATAATCAGTATCATCTTCTACTACTCTCGCAACCTATAGAAGAATAACAAAACAATGAATAATTCGCTTCGATTTCTTACTATTTTCTGAATTCTTAATTAAGCTGTTTTTTCGAATCGCAACTTTAGTTTAAACCAATAATTTTAATAAAAAATGGAGATATTTTTACATTTATTCGTTATCTTGTACAGCTTGCGGTTGATGGTGGGGCAGAATATGGCATGGTCATTTAAATTAAGCGGAGATTTACAACCGTAACACAATGTAAGACACATTTTCACATCCCTTACAATTTACTGCAGCGGCCACAAAGCAACTCATTCACGACAATTACTTTGTGTGAGTACAACACTAGCTCTCTCTAATACAAGCGATTGTAACCTTTAATCCTGTGATGATAAAGCTGGATGTTGATGGGACACTTTGTGGGGAGCTGGGGATGTTTTCATAAGAACTGTATCACGGTTGTGTGATGCGCCAAAGAGCTCATTAACTCAAAACTTACTGGGGTATGGTGTGCAAAATACGTAGAATACAAATTTATTTATTTTATTAATGGACTCGACAATTCGTCATTTGCCAATGTCATGTTACAGAAAATATATAATAAATAGTCTTCTATCTTCCTCCAGAGGAGTCGCAGTAGCGTCTTCACCCTGGGTAGCCCCGTCTTCATGTCTTCATCCAGAGGAGACGCCGTAGCGTCATCACTCTGGACGAAGCAGCTCGACAGTCACGTTCTCGAAAGTCAGTCACTACAGGGTGGCAGGAAGGAATGGTCATACATAAATACACCCGAAAAACATTACCTTCCTTCTGAGGCAGCCGGGTAAAATGTAGTTATTTTTATATCCAACATCTGCGAAACATTGACAATGGACGACAAAGCAAGAAGAGTACAAAGCAAATCTAGTAAAAGTGCACCGGTTAGTACAAAGAACTCTCGTGACAACTGTATTTCTAGATAAACGAGTAAAAACTTTAAACAAAAATATACATGGTGAGGACAGCTACGAAATGGTAGAAAGAGATTGTAATTCTTTAACAGTAGATAAATGTTTTAAAATAACATTACAGTTTGTCACAAAAAAGGATTTAGTATAGACGATTTCATTGGTATGGTCAATCAAGGAACTTATTCGCTTCACGTTTCATTCAATTTGTAAAGTGTGCATTTTGAACTATCCTAAATGTTCCGTCATACACTTCCATTGGTGGCGTGCGCCAACATACCCCCCCCCCCCCCCCCCCCCCCTCCTAAACCGTTCTCAAAACGACGAAATTATAACGCCGCTATATTAACGCAATAATGCTGTCCCTGCCAATCGCTATGGCATGGTATGATTTGATCGTTTTGAGAACCGCGATAGCACGTTGTCGTGGTATAACTGTGGATTTCAACAAACAACCTAACAAAGGATTGTTCAAATTCTTGAAATTAGTAAGGACCCTCTAAATGACGCATCTCGTATGTATACTTATTTATCTTTGGTTGAACATGTACCTATAGACTTAGGTCGCGTTTCCACCTGCAAGAAAATGTTTGTCCTCTGTGGAGCACCTGCAAGTAGCAAGTGCAGAGTTTACACTTGCAAGCTACTGTCGGACATTACTCGCAGCAGTTTTCTTGCAAATGAAAACGCGGCATTACCTTATATCATCATCCAAGTATTCTTATAATATGATGTACTATGACTACGAATATCTTTCTAGAACTACCTCATTAACTGGAGTTTGCTGAACTTATCTTTGAATCCTTTTTATTTTATTTATATTGAGGTACTACAAACTTTGTGAAAGATTCTTTGCGGTCCCCGTTATTTGTATTTATCGGAATATTGGATGCAGTTTTCATTTTGAAGATGTTGAAATAAGAAACCGAGACATCTTAGGAACTCCTTCTTATTTGATGAAAGAAATTATTTATAAGATATTGACGGACTTTGCCCGCAAGCGAAGAACCCTTGTTAAAAGTACTGTTAGTTGCTTTTTAGGATTACGTTCCTCAAAAGGAAAAAAGGAACCCTTATAGGATCCGTCTGTCTGTCAAGACCTATATCTCAGAAACGCGTGGACGTATCAAGTTGACAATAATACCAAATACTCAAGTCTGCAACCTCATGCAGTCGTGTGTACTTGTATGTAAATTATCTGTAGTTTTCTTAACGACATTTTCAGTATAGATGTTGATATAAGTATCACCCAAGCTTTAAATCGATTCGAGATTAATATTTTAAAATACAAAATGCTCGCTTATATCATTAGGTCAAAAACTTGCAGACATTGGCTGGTGTTAAGAGCACTGACAAATAAAACATCTTCTTTGTAAATAAAAGGCAATGGTTGGACGAAAAAAATATTGTATTTTTTTTTTCACTCTCGTAGGCACGTACCAGATATTGAAACAACACAATAAATGGTAGTTTTAGAATTATAACTATAGTGAGCCATTACACAATTTTTTATTATTACTAATATATATAGCTCGACTACCACTGACTCACTCACTCACTCACTGATTGACCGTCCCGTTTAGTCTGAAGGAGTTCCCGGAGGTGAAAGTGATGTAGGGGGGAGTTATATAGTTTAGTGATTGGACCAGAGGAAAACTATAGGGAAGTGAAAAAAACAAAATGGCGGCGGGTCACGTGATGCCATCTCCGCCATTTTCCAACCGATTTCGTTCAAATTTGGAACACGCGTCACATGGTCGACCTACTTTGTGATGAAATTGAAAAACAAAAGAAAAACAAAATGGCGGCGGAAATATAGCCGATTGAAAATTTGGACATTTCAGACCAAACTTTGACGAATTAGCTGGCCTAGCACGAGCGCATGAGGAATATCCAACCAATTCCACTTCGTAGCACATATGATGCAGTATACCAGAAAATTATCATTTTTGGGAAAAACAAAATGGCGGACGAGCAGTAAACCATAATATTTTTTCCATATATTTTCCTATACGAAACGAAAGGATTACTGGCGTGCGGTAAATATCTATCAGTAACTATAGCGAGGCCGAAGGCCGAGCACCCTCTCGCGAGGCCGAAGGCCGAGCTCCGCGTAGGGCGAAGCCCGAAGCGATAAAACACCGCGAGGCCGTAGGCCGAGCTCCGCGTAGGGCGAAGCCCGAAGCGTCCCCTTGCCAAGCAGAAACAACTCCCCACCCTCCAAGTAACTTTTGCGAGGCCATAGGCCGAGCTCCGCGTAGGGCGAAGCCCGAAGCGTCCCCTTGCCAAGCAGAAAAAATTCCCAACATTCCAAGTAACTTTTGCGAGGCCGTAGGCCGAGCTCCGCGTAGGGCGAAGCCCGAAGCGTCCCATTGCCAAGCAGAAAAAAACTCCCTACCCTTCAAGTAACTTTTGCGAGGCCGAAGGCCGAGCCGGGGTGCGAGGCCATAGGCCGAGCTCCGCGTAGGGCGAAGCCCGAAGCGTCCCCTTCTCAAGCAGAAACAACTCCCCATATTCCAAGTAACTTTTGCGAGGCCGAAGGCCGAGCCGAGCTGCGAGGCAATAGGCCGAGCTCCGCGAAGGGCGAAGCCCGGAGCGTCCCCACGCTACCAAAGGCTGAAAGCCCTTGCCTTTAGAATTATGAACAAAGTTATGGAAATTGTGTACAGCTAGCAACGTTTGGGTTTCGAAAAACTTTCTTTAAGTTTCTGGCATACGGGCATTTCGAGCGTTGCTTGCTTTAGAAATCACAAAAAAAAACTTAATTTAAATGAGAAAATTCTTTTCGAAATAAATGTTTTTCACAGAGTTTTGAACTTGCAACTTTCGGGCGGTGCTTGATATAATTAGTGGATGGCTTGCACGAATTATTTGCACAGCGAACAATCCGGATAATGTTTATTTAGTTGCGGCGCCTACAACACGAAAACAAAGCAGTCTCGCGGGCCGCGCGCGGCCCGCGCACCATGCAACACCTAGTTATTATATATAAACGGATATCATTCCCTTATATTAACGTCACCGGCGACGCGGGCGTGGCGCGCTCACCTTGAAAAAGACCGTCGAAATCGGTCGAAACTGTCAGTCTAATTGCCGACAACAATATAAGTGAGTGATATCCGTTTATATATAATAATAAATGGTAGTTTTCAATTCACGACTACATATTTACATAATTCGAGGTCCTGAGTCGCACAATTCATACAAACTGAGGGTCAGTGATTTGTCAACCTTTTTGGGTGCGATCCGTTTGCTTCGTGTTTGGGGTTTGCCTTTTCAGGTTTGCGAGAGCGATTAATCTTGTCGCAAAAAGCTCTCTTTGTTGTGACGTATAGTGTCGATTCGTATTTTTTGACACTACTTAGAATGGTTTGTGTCTTGTGGCTGCCAAATAATGTAAGAATATCAAAAAATTCAATTCTTTTAAATAAAAATAGGAATTGATTGAAATAATTCTTATGTTTCAATAGTTCCATTAAATTATATTCAGTACGAAATTCTCTTACTTTTATTATATTTCTCGTGGGGCTGACTGACTTCTGTATATCGTGTTCTCCCCCCCCCCCCCCCCCCCCCCCCCACACACACACACACACGCACAGGGAGAGAGTCAGAGAAAGCTGAGACTCAGCTCGCGCTCAAAATTGTTTTTGAATCTCTGCATTTGTATTCTGGGGTCTTTTGAGAAGACAAAGTTGTGGTTTTTTACTCACTAACTAAAGCCTCTTCTATAAGGCCCTTTTTCGAAGGACTCCATGTTCATTAATTGTTCTGTCAGCTCCTCGTTCAAGTTAGGAATCCTATAGGAATAGACAACGTATATACACCCATATACAAAGTAGACAATCCCATTTGTCTTTCGTTATCTGCACAACTCCGGTACGAATACGAAATCACTGCAGATATATCTCGAGAGAGACATAGCAAAAAGATTTAAACTTTTGTAGAGGAAAGTCGACGAGGGTATATAGTTTTTGTTTCACTTTGTTGCCAGTTACCATATAATAGAGTTGACAATGTTTAATCAATATAAAACTAAAATCAACTTACAAAATAAATTAAATCTACCTAAAATATTAAAAAACTATTTATGAATACATTAAAAACTACCTAAAAATCTGACTAACTAAAAACAGTCGGCCCTCTTGGAACTGCCCATGAATCCTTATAGCAGGATTACTTCAAGAATACTTTATTTCGTACCATGACGACCTTAGTAAGCTTACTTTAAGGTCGTCATTGTACGAAATAACAAAGTATTATTGAAGTAATTCTGCTATCCTGTAGCGCTCGGTGGCTCAGTGGTTGGGTCAATTGACTAGCGATATGAAGGCCCCGTGTTCTATTCCCAGCAAGCCAACCAACCAATGAGTTATCCTCAGTTTTTTCGACGGAAAAACTTACGAACATTTACCGAGTGCTCTCAAAACGGTGAAGGAAAATATTGTGATGAAGCCTGCCGTAGAAGAAAAATATCCGAACTGGGCCCGCGTGGTAGATCATGGCCCCAGCTCCCTCGATGTAAGGGAAGGTCTGTACCCGAGCAGTGGGGACATATAAATAGACTGATGATGATGATGAATCCTGCTATGTTCATGGTAAGGGGGTAGGACTGGTTTTATTATGATAGACCAAACCCGCGTTTGGCCCCGATCTCACCTGATGGTAAGTGACGAAGAGGCCGATGATGAAGCACGCGGGCCTAGTAAATGCCTATTCACTCTTGCCTTAAAGATCTCAAGGTTATATATGTCTGGAAACACCGACGCCGGCAGGGCGTTCCATTCCCTATGATGTCCATCCGTTCGTATGATGAAGGATGAAGAAAAACGCTTCGTACGGGCAAGCGGGATATCAACGACATGCGGATGGAACCCCAGCCGACACCTGGTGGTTTCTCATTACCTCATCTGTCCGGATAAAAAATGTTGCTGTTTTTTTTGCAGCTCGTATCCGGAGTGCGTGGCGCACTCGTAAAGTGGGCCAGCAATTACAGTTAATCGCCAGTTCTTGTGGCGCCAGCTGCTGTCTCCCACACTGCCGCACTCGCTCAGCTTCTACTGTCTACTGCTTTGTGACGTCATTTGACATTACATAGAGATGAAAGGTCGCATTACGTCATTGTCACGTCGACTTTGAGGTCAGTTGAAAATGGTCGCAGCGTGTCAATTGTTTAAGTAAGTCTAATTTAAATACACATATTAATTTTAAATGGCGATTTCCTGGTTATGTAAAGGTTGATCTGTTGACAAAACAACTGGAATTGAAAATACATGATCAGGATAGGTTTATTTATTTCAGGTTACAATGTCATTTAATTAGTTTTGTAGGTACAGTCGACAGCCGATCAATGTTAACACTTGCAGTACGATTTCAAGTCTTACGACGCAAATAATATGAACTGTCAAAAGTTAAAAGTGTTACCATTGATCTGCTGTCGACTGTACATACATATCACATACTAGATACTAATAATTATATAGATAATTAATATATTTTTTATTTCAAAAAGGTACAATATATTTTTTTTAAAATAAACATTCTATGTTTAAAAAACCTAAATTAAAATATTTTTAAAATTTTGACTTATAGGAAGAGTACCCAAGACACTGGCAGCGTTACCTCGCTGGATCGCGATGCTAATCCGTGATAATTAATTAGTTATACTAAATATTAAAAAAAAAAATCATTAATGAGTAATATTCCGTAAAGGAATATATTTAGATATCCATTAAAAGCCATTTTAGTCAGCGACCAAACATGTTTGATGTCTCGTTAAATTAATCAGAAAATTAGAGTGTTCTAATTAAGGACAGTCTGCAGTTTTGAGCTAAATTTAATAATTACCTACTACGTTTTAATCGGGGAATGATGAAAATGATTTCATCTATAGATAATTTAAAGCTATCTTTTCTGCGCTCACTGCGGTCAAGTCGACTTTCGTTAAGGCTTCTTATGCGCGTGTTTTCAGTTTTTCTACGAAAGCTACGGCATTAACTACTAAAATTAAACGTCTGAAAAAAATTAAAATCTTGGGGTGTATATATTTAGAGACTGATGAATACCGATACACAATTGGACAAACTTCGCTCGATAGAAAAAAATCGCAAAAATATCCCTTTCATGTCTTTTAAAATGAATTTATATCTAAACCGAAATAGTTATTCATACAAAATATTTATCAAAATGTAGGGTACTATAAATACGAGAGCTTGTTTAAAAAAATCTGATTTTTGTTGGCGTATTTTTATCCCTGACAAAATTTATAAAAATACGAATATCGAGGCACTGCGCCGTACTCTTCACTTATATTTAGGTACTTATATACATTTTGATATTACATACCAATTCACAAAGCGGGTTTTCAAAAAAGGGTGCAATGTTAAAAAGCAGACTCTCTTGGCAATTCCCCTCTGAAACAAAGCCCAATAACGCTCCAGATGTTTTCGACTTTCGTATAAAATAAAAGCCATTCTGGAAGTGAGAACGCGCCGTAAAAGCACGCGTAGAATGCGATAATCCAACAGCGATTCTCAAACTCTTAGGCTTAGGTACACTCCACAGAACATCAATGCTTAATCTTTCCTTTTGTTACGATATTGTTGGAATGTTAAAAAATAATCAACTCAGGCACAAAAATCATGCTGTAACGGAACGACCCCCTCCCAAAATATTCATTTAATTCTTACCCGACCATGCAACTAAAGGAGGGTACGGTGTGAGAACACAAATTCTGTCCAACATTATGTATGGAATTATTCAGACAGGTGCCGACCTTACATGAAAACATAACCCTCCTTTAGTTGCATGGTCGGGTAAGAATTAAATGAATATTTTGGGAGGGGGTCGTTCCGTTACAATGCGGTGGCTCGTAAAATATAGGGTTTTTTCCTAGTTTAGGACCAGCGGGGTTACTCTCACCTCTTATAGCGATCCAGTTTAGGTTCCTAAACTGACAATTTGCTACAATGACGTCAAACGTCATTGTAGCAAATAGCGTATCCTTGTTCCACGAAGACATTTTGGATCGAACCCAGTCGAACTTGCCGGACTAGCTTATATTGGTTAAAATATATTAGCGAAATTGAAGGGCTGATATTCAGTAAATACGTCAATTGTAGCGATCCCAGAGTGTGGCATACTTAAAGTACAAATAACTGTCTTGACTTTTTTTTAACGAAGTGTGAAAGGGATAGCAATGCGATTTAAGAGAAGTGAGGTATACCTAGATTTATGAATAACAGCATTATAGTATAGGTTCTTGATCTAAGGTGGCATAAGGCGTTCCGGTCACTGGTAAGCGATGTAGCTTATAGGAGTGACAGTAGCGTTTAGGATTAGACTTAGTGGGCATTACATAATCATAGTTAATGAATAGTTAAATCTGGTAAAGTAACATAAGTCGTAAATCTGGTCTTAATTTCGTTGTAACTTTTGTGGTTTCTCAGAGAATTTTAGAAAAATATGTTTAGACCTGTCAGGATTAGATAGATACCAGTTTGAGAAGCATCGCAATGCAAAGTACAACCGCATAAAAACTTATCGGTTCGAAATTCCTAAACAAAATGTAAAGCCATAGAAAAAAAAATGCTGGTAGAAATCGAATCCGAGATGAGTTGTCGCAGTTTCATCATCATCATCATCATCAGTCTATTTATATTGCCCCACTGCTCGGGCACAGACCTTCCCTTACATCGAGGGAGCTCGGGCCATGATCCACGGGGTTGTCTCCACCGATCCCAGGATCCGTTCCACCACGCGGGCCCAGTGCGGGTTGGCGGATTTCACATGCCTTAGATTTTTTTTTCTTCTACGGCATGCAGGTTTCATCACGATGTTTTCCTTCACCGTTTTGGGAGCACTCGGTAGATGTACGTAACTCATTGGTACATGGCTGCCCTAGCTGGGAATCGAACCTGGGACCTCCATATTGCAAGTCCATTGACCCAACCACTGAGCCACCGAGCTGTCGCAGTTTGCTCGCTAGCTACTTCGTAATAACGTTTGCTACAAAGTATGATATTTTTCTCTGCCTAAAGCAGTTGTCTCATGCAGCGATACTTGCTCAGCGATCACCTATAAAATATATCTCGCTAAGCGAGTATCGCTGCATCTCTTTTGTTTACACGGAATGTAATATCTATTGTATGGTGTAGCTAGAAAATAGCCGATAGTTACTCGCTTACTCGCCAGCGGGGGGACCACTGCTTGTGATACTATTCTGTGATACCTACTAGTCATTATTTTTTTATTTACACAAGCTAGAGTCGTAACTTGTTCTCGTAAATTAAATAACATAGTAGAGCGATAAGAGCATTTGACAGCAACATAGTGTAGAGACAGTTTATACTGGAGCGTAAAGTTTACAACATGTTTACAACTGTTGCTGGGCGTTCTCCCAACTCTACACTTCGCCGGTCATTGTAGAGCTAAGATAAAATCTTTACTGTTACAGTATTATGTGCTAGAACATTTTTGTACGTTTCATGTTCTACTAGATTATTATCCCAGAATTGTAAAATACTCGTAATATATAGAATATAGATAAAGGTTTTATTACACTTTATGAAATCTTTTATTCAAGAAATCTTACACAAATATAATAAAACTAAACTAAAAATCTACCTAACTAAAAACATTATAAAAAACTAAAGGTAGCTAGATAAAGGTTTAATATGCCGTCGGTTGAACTATTGAGTTGATATACTGAATTCTACATTTCCACAGCGGAAATAGCACGTGCAATTCTTTGGGAGTTTTAAAAGTGTTGCATAGACCATCGACCGACAATACCTCTCAATCAACGTCGAACCGGTATCGACTATAGCAATGCAAATGAGTTAATTAATACAGGCTTTGTTGTCGGAACGGAAATTAGATCAATGGAAACTACATAGTGCCATCGAATAGGTGTTTCGGAATTCGTGTAGATTTTATCCATATACAGGATGTAACGAAAAGGTTATCGTAAGTCGAAAGGATTGATAAAACTGTAACTTCAGTTTACGACTTATCGATTTTCGATTTTTTTATAGATTTTTCATACAATATGTACAGCCGACAGCAGATCAATGGTAACTTTTTACTTTTGACAGTTCATATTATTTGCGTCGCAAGACTTGAAATCGTATTGCAAGTATTACCATTGATCTGCGTACTTAGATTGATTTTGACTACGATTATGTATGACACACGTCGACTCTATTTTACTATTAATTTTTTTCGAGAAGACTTAAAATGAATATTTTCTAGAGATTATGGACTTCCATCTGATGCGTTCCTGGCATACAACTCTCGCTTCCTCCAAATTCATATCATGCACACTCGTTAGTCTGTAGTAGGCAATTTTTGTGTATTTATTGTAAATAAAGAAATTTAAATCATCTCTCTTTACCAGGCGTGAGTTTAAAAGAATGTATGTGACGTAAGAATGTTTCTCCATGTACGAAAACATTATCCTCGCAACGTCTGATAAAACTTTCAGGGTCCGCAATTCAATTTCGCAAAACAGTGCTCGTGTCCCGGTGTCCCGTAGTTTGGGACACTAAGATAAATGGACGTAAGACGGGACAATGTGTCAGAGTTCACGGGTCCTTATGTTCACGCCGCCAGTCACAGCGTTATTAGGTGGTTTGTTGGATAAAGTACTCACATTTAATCTGATATGAAAAAAGAGTGGATTTGAGTACTGGCTAAATACTTATTTATATCTTAACACTGCTGGTAGCACAGTCGAAGACAGAGATGAGTATACAGGGGCCTCAATAAGGTTGAGATTTTCTCAAAAACTACTGGAAATACGCTTAAGTACGCTTACCTCGGCCAGCGTATATCGCTGGCTATACAACGAGGTAACGTCGCCAGCCTTTTGGGCACTCTTCCGCAGGGCAGCGATTTGGCCCCAATTTTTTATTTATAAGTATATATGTATTATTATTATTTTATAAAGATGACTGTAAAAACTTTTATGTGGCAAATAAAATTGGTTGAGAAAAAACTACTGGTCGAATTTAAATAATTATTTTACCGTTACATAGTTTTAATTTTTGCAATAGGTCAAGTATTTTTTGAGAAAACCTCAACCTTAAAAGCTCTACTGTACACCATTCTTTGTTTTCGACCGTACGAACGAAAGCACTCAAGTATAATACTTTGGACCTCGTACCGTTCGTATAGTCATAAGTCATAACCATATATAACATAAGAGTTGAAATTGTACTGCAGAGGTAAACATTGAAAAGTCGTATCTTCTAATAAAATACGTCTTAAACTACTACAACAAATCTCAATGTTATGAGATGTGTTTCATATTAGAAAGTAGATCTAAAATACAAATATATACATTATAAATGCAAAAATGTAACAAAATTACCATTGATTTTATTTTTTATTCGGTTAAATACCCAATTTCATTATTTTTAAATACCATAAAAAACCGATGTCGTCCTTGAGACAGTAAATAAAAACTTGTTGGGTAAAAAAACTATTTATATTTATATGTTGCAGCTACTGCGATTTTCCTACAGAAATAAGATACTACGGCGTTTTATCTTTAAATAGTGCGATCGATACAGCCTGCGACAGCAAGAGTCGTGCTCCAGGTTCGTTACTGTGCGGAATGTGGAATTTCATTTACCCTCTGACCTTTAACATGTTACTTTGTTACGTAACAGCAACTGTGTAACCTTTTGTAATTAAAGTCTGGAATCTGAATAATCACTGCATCGCGTCTTTTTATCCTATTAAAATATTAATTTCTTTAGCGAAAATGACATATTTTTATACATGTATTTTTTGAAATGTAACATGCTGTAACCTGTAAATAAATAAACATCACAAAACTTACAATAATGATGCCAAATCCCGTCCGGTTGGTACCAGGATATGATATTTACGATATCTCCCCGGACCGTCGTTATTCCGGTACAATTTCTAAGCAAAACTAGCCTAAGTGTGCAAACATGCGAAGGCAAATGTTTTCCGATCCGAACAGTTCGCCCACGCAAAGTATAGACGTATTTTACCGCACGACGCGTGATCAGAATGCGGAAACAAGAATCATGTTATAGGTAGGTATAACCCTCTAGTTTTGGTTTGGGAATACGTCGCAACGTTGATTTCTAACTGCAATGTTAGACATGAATTTGAGTAATTGCACAATTACTGGATAGATGTCGCTACCGTCCCTCAGACGAGAATATGGAGACAAAATTCACGATCTGAATACGAATCACGATGGCTCTGTTGGATTGGAATAGAGCGTGCCACGGAATGGCGAGGTCCCGGGTTCGAATCCCGGTCGTGATGATAATTTTTCTCCATTTATCATTTAGATTTTCGTTTCGCATAGCGCATATGCAAGAAAATATCAAAACATAAGCTACGTCATATCTTCTCATCTTCGATACCACAATGCCTGAAAACTAAGGTCTTCAACCAGTGCGTCCTGCCAGTGATGCCATACGGAGCCGAAACGTGGACATTAACGGTGAGACAGACAAGTTCAAAGTCGCTCAGCGAGCTATGGAAAGAGTTATGCTTGGCATTTCTCTGTTAGATAGAATAAGAAACGAGTATATCCGCCAGAAAACAAAAGTGGTTGACATTGCTCATAGAATCAGTAAACTGTAGTGGCAGTGGGCTGGTCACATCTGTCGTAGAACCGATAACTGATGGGGTAGACGAGTTCTCGAATGGAGGCCATGAACGGGTAAACGTAGTGTGGAACGCTCCCCGACCAGATGGAGAGATTACCTTCGCAAGATGGCAGGCAGGGACTGGATGCAGAGGGCCAAGAGTATTTTTTTTTTTGGATAAATAACCCCGCTAATAAATACGGGCGAAAAGAAATAAAAAATAATACTTAAATACTACAATATAATGTAAATAATGTTATATGATAAATAATGATGACTACATTCTATAATATACATAATGTATAATAATAAATAAGTATAATGTTATTAATAATATAAAATAAATATGGTAAGTACTTATTATAAGATATGAAATGATTATGTATATAAATAGAGGGCCGAGAGTAGGGTTGAGTGGCGCGCTTTGGGAGAGGCCTACGTCCAGCAGTGGACGAGCTGATGATGATAATGAACCACCTAGGGGTTAGAAAAAAATGTGTATCTATGAAATCTTTAAGCATATATTTATTTATAATTTTCTCGTGTCGCCTAGTAACTAAATCTATTGTTAGAATTCTTCAGGCCTGCCAAAGGTCACTTAGATTCATGGATCCATTGCGCAATTGCGCATATAGTATAGTTCTCTGAAATTATTATTATATTTAAATATCCTAGACTGCGACCGGACCGCGCAAAATGTAAAAATCCAAGGGAATTTAAAAATTTGTATGCAAATACTAAAATATGAAAATTAAACATTTACCATGATCCTAATTTCAAAAGAACATTGGTTTTGGAGAATATAAACTTTATATTTTGACGTGGTAGTTAAATTCAGTATTAAAAGTTCTGTACGGTTGACAACAGAGAAAAGTAACAAGGGGCTTCAGTTTGTTATTTTCTCTAAGCTACTAGACCGATTGTATATATTTTTTTTCCGTGTAGAGCGTAAGTCTGTACAACTAATTCATTTTACATAGGTAAGGGGACTGTAAAACTGAATTCTTAATACGATACAAGTCTCTAATTAGCTTCCCGATTGACTCGAATCTAATTAGGGAGTCAATAAGTACGACGTATCTCGTCCCTAATTGGCAGGTGTTCAATCCAATAACACGAATCACGATACAACGGATATTGATGAAGGATTGTATGGCTTAGATACAGTCGACAGTACAACATCTGTAACCGATTTTATTATATGCGCCATAAAAGTTACAGTTTTTTTGGACGGTCGCCGGCGTCGGGGCAGACCTCGGTGTAGGTGGAGAGACGATATCGTTAGATACAGGGATAAGTGGCTGGAAGAGGCTCAGAACGGGGATAGATGGAAAAGGAGAGGAGAGACCTTTGCCCAGCAGTAGGACAATTTATAGGTTTACAAAAAAAGGATAAAAATATAAATTTGTCTAACAGATGCACCGGGCACGTTCAATGTCTCAAGCTTTATAAATTGGCTACATAACTCCCGCTGCACAATACAACTTGGTAATTAAGCTGGCAGACAGAATCCTCACAAATAACTCCTCTATGCTAATGAATAATACTCTGGAATCCGCCTTCAATTCCAAGCTAACTCCGGCTAACTTCAACAGTGCTTCTAACTGGAATATTCTGGAGTGTTCCGGATTTCATTACTAACAGGGCCGGTGGCATGAAGCAAGGAATCGTTGATGGAGATAGCCATATTTACAACGAAGATTCCGCTCTTGCATGAACATTTTACAACTCACTTGATTTTCCATTGTTTGAATTTTTAATATACCTAAGTCGTTGTTTTGATCAACGACTACCTACTGCTACCAATACTGATGCCAAAAAAAAGATAGATAAATCATTTATTCATTTCTACAACTATAAATATATAGCATTTTTCATGCAAAAATTCTGTTGAAATAAGCTCGCCCTTTGTATCAATGTTTCTTCTGTTTGTTATTTATGTAGGTATTTTGTATATGTTGTGCAATAAAGTGTTGATACAAACAAACAAAAATCCACGAATAATAGAATTCGTTGTCACTATGCGTCGCCTGTCGGACAGGACAGCGTGATCAAGCGGCCTGTTACCTAGATAGACAGCGCCCACGCGCTGCGATAATTTCAAGACAAATATAACAGAGATTTTTTAAAGAGTAATTATATTAAAAGCTAAATTTTTTAATATGATGAAAAATCTCTAGCTGTGGGGCCTGCCTTTTTATGTTTTTAACAGGTTCATGTCCTGACTTGAACCTGTTAAAAACATAGTAACACAATTTTAGGAACTAAGATTATTTAAACTACCACCCCTGATTTGGGCGTAGCTGATCAAACACACCTTCTGTAGAGTGAAAGTGACAACAAGGGCATTTACACAAAACAAAATAAACTTTAGGCTCTCTCACGGAGCACTGTTTTTTTCCTTCATGTCCGGTGGTCTGCGCATTGACTTGCAAATACGTTTACACCCGCAGATGTGACCAATCGAATGGGGGTGTGAGAAGACTGCGAATTTCGGCAGACCTTTCCTGGGAATATTGCTTCTGTCACGAATCGTGACTCACTCGATGGCAGTTCGTTTGCGATATAGGTTGTCACAACTGCCATATCTATCATAAGCCAACTACCGCCGCCAATCAATCAATTTTATTAAAAAAAGCTATTTACAAAATGTTCACAAATGGGCCAAAAACGGCCGTTTTTCGCAATTATGCGAACTACAACTTACCGAAATAGAATCACGTTATAAATAAGCATTTAAAAAATAGTATTTATCGTAATCATCAATCAGTACATAAACATTATGTACAGTCGAAGACAGAGATAAGTATACAGGGGGCCTCAATAAGGCTGAGATTTTCTCAAAAACTACTGGACCGAATTTAATAATTCTTTTACAGTTACATAGTTTTCACTTTTATCTATCAAACAGTGAAATATTTTTTGCAATACGTCAAGTAGTGTTTGAGAAAATCTCAACCTTAAAAACTCTCCTGTACACCTTTCTCTGTGTTCCACCGTACATAGCTTTTTTAATAAAATTGATTAAATTGGAAGATATTATTTTTCAAAGATTGGCGGCGCTAGTTGGCTCATGGAAGGCCCTTAAGTTGTATCTCTTTTAATGTCTGGATTAACACACTACATGTTTCAAATTGAACAGTAAGGCAATCTCGCTAGTAATTTTCCTTTAAACTGTAATATCGCTGAAATTGCAACTTCCCGCTGGGATTTCCTGACCATTTTTAATCCACGGAAGTTTTAGCCCCGAGGGAGGGAATGTTATATCTATATGTTGTGGCTTGCTCATGATGCAATTATTGTAGTGGGATACACGAGAAAGAAAGGGTTGTAAGATATTATTACCAGATTGCTGGAGGCGGGTAAAGTTTTATGGATGGATTTATACGATACGAGGTGTCGTTAGATAGCTTATTAAATAATAAGGCAAACTACAAATAAATAATAGTAAAAACGAATACCTATATAACAAATAAAATGTAAAACTTAAAATAGTCCGCCCCTTGTCGTACCCGGTGCAAAGGTGCCCATAACGCTCGCGGCGTTACCGCACTGTATAGCTATGGCCAACCTTTGCACCAGGTAGGGCCCGGAGCGAGAATCATGAGATGACCTATGCGAAAAAAAGTCTAAATCTTTTTTTTTTAAATAAAGATTTATTTATTGCCACCTTTCACATATACTTAAATGTAAAAAACCTATAAAAAATTGATTTTAATGGGAAAAGGGGCCAGACAATCACTGTTTCTAAACCGCCATCGTCGCCTTTGTTTATTAATAAACGACGTACGAAAGTGTAAGAATAAATACACTTACTGTACTTTCTACTGTATATATCAAGAAGTACGATTTCAACTCTTATGGCACATACAATAACAGTCAAAACTACCTACACCTACCGTGCTTTCGATTGTATCTACCCAGTAGTTGTGTAATTTCTCCCAGGGCGGTACCACACGGGGATAATTTACGGCGACCGGAATGCGATAGGTACAGCTAAGTACAGTCTACAGCCTAAGTATAATCCTCGGTACTCCAACAATGCTAAGGTTTGGTGTAGGTCCATGTGTTGCCTACTGTACGATGCGAGTGTGGTTTTATGCTTTGGGGAATATTTACACGGGTCGATTGTGACTGTTGCTACGCTTTTTTTGGTTTATAGTAGTTCAGTTATACCGCAGGGGACGAAAGTACTCTAACTTAGGACTGTATAGGCTAGACTACCCCATCCTACTAATGTTTATTTATTTATTTAATTAATGGGCTCGACAGTTCGTCATTTGCCTATGTCTTTTACAGAATATTCTAGATATCATAGTCTTCTCTCTTACTCCAGAGGAGTCGCTGTAGCGTCGTCACTCTGGGTATCCGCGTCTTCTCTTCTTCGTCTTGAGGAGTCGTCGTAGCGTCATCACTCTGGACGAAGCAGCTCGACAGTCACGTTCACTCCCGAGCTCGTAGTGGGTCTCTTGACTTACTTTAGCAAGAAACTTCAGATCTTGATTGATTGATTGATTATCCACTAATTTCACCATATTGTCATTCGCGAACATTTTCTAATGTTTTAAACTGTGTTATTCGGAATAATTATATGTAGTACTAAAACAATAAATTAATAATAAAAAACATACAAATATATACTTATAAATGAATAAAAATTGGGCCAAATCGCTGCAGAGTGCCCAAAAGGCTGGCGACGTTAACTCGTTATGTCGTTGTATAGCGAGCGATATACGCTGGCCGAGGTAAGCGCCAGCCCTTTGGTCACCAGGCGAGTTAGTTCTTTGAACAGTAGCCGCGCCTCTAGTATGATGACCCCATGATCTCTACACCAAATGGCACAAATATGCGGTTCTTGCTGAGAGCCGCATATTTGCGCCGCTTGAGGCTTTCCGCGGAACCGGCCGCCGCCGCCGCCGTGGCCCCAATTTTCTAATTAGTTTCCCGCCATTTTCAAAAGCCCCTTCCTTCATATTTGTATTCTATTGTACTCAATAGGTGACGACGACGTGCCTAGAATTAGGTAGATAATTATTATGTACTTATATGTCTGGTAGCTTTTTCATACGAAATATATATATAATAACTCACAATAGGTTACACAGATATAAGACTGTTGAAGTGACCGATGACGTCACATAATATTATTGCTCTTTTGCTATGTATTTTTTATTATTGTCTTTAGTTCTTTCGTCAAAGGACGAATCATTGGTCATTGCTCGAAAAAACTTTGTAAGTTTATAATTATGTAGGTGGGTACCAAGACAGCATTTCTCTCACTTTTATTTTTCACAAGATTTATTTTACTCCAGGCAATGACAACAAAATGAACCGAAGTCTTTGTCCAATTTATTAGAATGCCGATAAGCTTTTAATTAAAAGTTCGCTTTAATGAGACTTTGGACAAAACAAAAGGTAGGTAAACAGATGCATACAAACAAGATTGTCTCGAAATCGTTCGTTTTCTAAACGAGAAGTAAGAGTTCCTTCTCTTTAGCGATTTACCATTAACCCACACGGGTTATGAAACTGAGATAAATGTAGGTGATTGATATTATTTTGCCACTCTTTCTCCTCAGCGTCACACTCATGGCACAAAAACCGACGAGCGTGCAAAGTTGTCTGCCAGGATTGCAGCAGATGGAAGCCCATCGTCTCTGTCTAACAGGTATGAGTTGACGTATGTACACAACTTACTATATTCTATCTATGCTATTAAATATGTATTATTTGGTACACATAAGCCAATCAAAGTGCATTCTAGTAAAAGAGATTAAATTGGCCGTCAACGTCTATGTATGTAGGTACCTATTGTTTCAGTCATAGTTAGTAAACCGATTACTATCAGCTGACAATATTCCCATCAGCTTCATGAATGCAAAATTTGCAAATTATCTACCTACCGTCACATACTGTCTAATAACACTAGCATCCGTTATTACAATGTGGCATAGTAATAACTAAGAAGCCATAGTAATAATTAATTAACAATAACATAAATAAACCAAAGCCCAAATTAAGCGTATTATTTTGTAAACAAAAACTACCCTACCCTACTAACATTTTAAGCTGTTCTGTGATTATTGCATAGTTATTTTCACATTATTAGATCGGATGATGAACAGGTTCAACCAATCAGTTCCTTCAGTGTTACATCACAACAGGTAATTAGACGATCATATTTGTTTACAAAATAAGACACTTGATTTGGGCTGCGGTGTACGTCAAATATTTTGACTAATACGACAAACGTCCAATAGCGAATACGAATAGCCATGTGAAGTTTGAGCATCAGTAATTTCCTCTTTTAGGAACCTGTTCGTGATTTAAATGTTTACAGTAACGATTGATTATAGGTACGGTGGAACACAGAGAAAGGTGTACAGGAGAGTTTTTAGAATAACATAATAGAGAATTATGAGACTCCGTCACTAATTCCAGCATAAGCGGTACATCCGTCCAGGATGCGTAGGCCTCGAGGACCTGCGCCATCCTGACGCTAATAAAAATTCAAGCGAATCAAAAAGCTCATCAACAATTTCTCAGCTGCGAACTTCTGGAGGAAGAAGTTGGTCCACAAAATACAATACGAAACTACAAATTGCGAAATAAAGCGCCCCAGATGTTGCAAACAAGTCACAAGTGAAGTTTAGTGCTCTCCGCGGATTTGATGCTGAAAATGGGATTTAAATTTGATGGAAATCTAGTGTTTCACTTAGTACTC
The DNA here is from genome assembly GCA_963506565.1 of Tachystola acroxantha. NCBI lineage: Eukaryota > Metazoa > Arthropoda > Insecta > Lepidoptera > Oecophoridae > Tachystola > Tachystola acroxantha. The sequence continues at coordinate 11,533,150 of OY735879.1, forward strand.
ATTCATCTCTGGACTTAAGTCAATACAAGCGAACAATTCATTATTACGACTCTACATTATTTTCCATCTGTAAAAAGACATTGCCACATTTCAATGGAGCTTTGCCCCACCTACAAAACTACGTGACCATTTAAGCTGTACCTATCATTATGTTGGGGACTATTACAGGTTTCATATTGCATAATCATAATCAGTATCATTTTCTACTACTCTCGCAACTCCTATAGAATAATAACAAAAACAATGTATAAATCGCTTCGATTTCTTACTATTTTCTGAATTCTTAATTAAGCTGTTTTTTTGGAATCGCAACTTGTACAAAACTTTATTTTAAACAAACAATTTTAATAAAAAACGGATATATTTTTACATTTATTCGTTATCTTGTACAACTTGCGGTTGATGGTGGGGCAGAATCTGGCATTGTCATTTATAATGTAGGTCAAGAGGAATTACCGGAAAAAATACAGTTCTGAAAAATAAATAAAAAAACATGATCATTGACTTGATCGTAAGACGAATATGGAGAAAGCTTTCGCCGATCCGATCCCAGTCATAGTAGCTGTTGGAAAAGAAAAGCTTTGTTCGAATCCCGGTCTTAACGAAAATTTTCTCCATTTAATATTTAGAATTTCGTTACGCATAGTGAAATATGCAACAAAAAATGAAATCACAAATCAAATAGGAATACTCCAAGTGGATTATAAATACTAGGAGAGGTCCAGAGATGGCAATACCCGCTGAAGAAGGCCGCAGATCATACAAGAAAGAAAGTGCCTTCAAAGGAATGACAGCCATATGTACAGTCGACAGCAGATCAATGGTAACACTTTTACTTTTGACAGTTCTTACTATTTGCGTCGTAAGACTTGAAATCGTACTGCAAGTGCCAAGTGTTACCATTGATCTAATGCGATATTGTATATCGCAAAAATCGCTTTTGCACGACAAACAGCGCCTGAAACACTCATTTGTTTTTCCATTGTTTGAATTTTCAATAGAAGTCATATAAAAACTGATGTCTCTTTCTGACGTACGAGAGTGAAAGTGAAAATACGGGCCAGTACAATACAATATATATTTTCTGCTCTTTCAAGACCATTAGAGCGCAGCGAAATGTTTTCATAGGTGGTCGACTCGACCACTAACAGTTCAGGTAAGTCGTTCACTCGATCATCGGCCGAGAGATTTGTGGACGAGTGGTCAACTTGACACCTACTTTTTTACGAAAGGGCTACTCGACCATCGGCCGAGATTTGTGTGGTCGACTTGCCACCTAAGTCAAAAAAAATTCACATGCGCAATTTGACCTAATCGAGTCTCGTCTGAAACGAATTATTTGACAAGGCCACAACATGCCGAATGTCGCATCAACACAAGTTTCTTTATAGCATGTCTTATCTGCACTATACTTAACGATCGCGGCGGCAGATTAAAGTTTTTATACTCGCACGCAAGCCTTTATAGCCCATATCTTGGTGCTGCCAACTACAGTTTTAAAATTTCGTTAAGTACCAAACTTGAGTATAAATGTCGGGCTACGAACTATAAGGTGAAGTGACAAAACCAGAAGAATAACGATTTAAGTTAAGCCTAAACACAGACCACTTACCCCATAGACCTGTAACAGGAGGGCGCTCGTTTCTGCCCGCACATGAGCGCAAAATTGCTTCGCGACACGCGTAACCTTGAGATATCGAAAGTCGAAACAGGTTTAATATGGCGCCCCAGCCCCCCGCTTCGTCTAATAGCGCCTATCGCTTGACATAATTATTCGCTTGCATTTGTACCGATTTCATGTCTGTGGGGTAAGTGGTCTGTGAGCCAAAATAAAAACTATAAGAAATGAAGACAAATGAAAAAATTCTTGCCGTGGGCAGGACTTGAACCTGCGACCTTGTCATTCCGTGACACGCTTTTACCAACTGAGCCACCACAGGCCACGCCGAGCCCACCGAAAATACGCAATTCCATCTATCGGACAATAGTAGTATTATTCCGACAACCATGTCTAACATTCGGTTAGAAACATGATTTATGATTATGCGCTCCTATTTTAACTTTTTTTTTATCTGCAATGGTTTATAAACTTACTGAAAAAATTGAGTTATCTTAGATTTATCTATACCCGTTAGAAAACCCGTTAGCCGTTTCCCTGGTCTAACGGGAAATCCGTTCAATTTGGTAACACTACCCAGATCTTGGTGCTACCACGTTTTATCTCGAGGATGTGGAGACAGGATTTATTTCAGAGAATGGCGTCTAACGCGTCTCACGGGCTTAGTCGTGGTCTAGCGGAACTTAACTGAGCTTTTTGTACACACGGAAAGAAAATATTAGTTGTGGTTGTCAAGTATTCACAACTGCAGTGAAAACTGTTACAAGAAGGAGGGTTAGATTTTTCGAATGTAAGTATGTCAGTATGTATGTATGTCTAATTCTTTGGCACGCCCCTACACCCTAAACGGCTTGATGGATTTTAACATATGAGGTGTCGTTAGATTCGTCTTGATTGTAGGAGTGACATATGCTATAAAAATATTCAAAGTAATGACAGGTTAAATTTTTTTGCAGTCGGTTTTTGTTTTATTTTGAAATAGGTGTTTTTATTGCTAACCATTTTGATTGTTAATTGTAATACAATTATTTGCTCTGACTAATAAGGCCGTAGTTGTTTTAGCTAGAAATCAACAGCTGAGTAAAAGCTGCTACAGGAAACCCTGTTTTTTTCAGTGCATTCGACGGCAACCAATAGTAAGACTCGGGTACTCTATGCTGCAATAATATGGCAGAGTTTGCAATGATTTTGTTTAAGATGATGGGCTGACTGTACATAGGTAGCGCTTAAGTTTTAGATAGTTTTGCACATGTTATTTTCACGGTGCATGTTTTATTAACGCGATGTGAGGAGAAAATGAACAAGAAAATGAAAATTACTTTCTTTGACGATTTTTGAGAAAATAATAACAAATGTTACTATTTTAAACATCTAAAAGTGCTCTCCTCAGACATTTTTAAGAGAAAAGATATGAAGTAAGTAGGTATAAAATTCGTTTAACAAAGTTTTTTTACTGAAACTGTGACGAAGAATATATGAACTGAATTGCGATTAATTAAAGAACATTATTAATTAAAAGTCACCGGCGACGCTGATGTGGCGCGCTCACCTTTATAAGGACCGCCGAAATCGGTCCAAACTGTCGGTCTAAATGCCGGCTTCAACAGTAAAAGTGACTGATATCCGTTTATATATAATAATTTACTGATTTTGCAATAATTAAATTGATTAATTAATTAAAAAGGGTCAACTACAATCTAACAACCTCTTTTTATTGTTCTAGCTTTCTTCGATAGGATCAAAGAGCTTTAAAGTAAGCAAATTGGCCGTACCTAATCTCGCGAAGCCTGTGCCGTGTCCATAAAAACCTTATTGTGCCTCGTAAATTTTCCATTACAGTGTAATAAAATAACATAAATACAGCTGTGAGGCGTTTCGGGAGCTCGCAGTCGCTGAAACCTCTGTTTATTGCGGAAGTGAGTAATAATCATTGGTAATTAAGTGTGTTTTGTTGAATTAGTCTACATTGTTTGAAAATGAATACTTTGTGTGAGGTTTTAATCGGTTTCCAAACGAAATCTTTACAGGAATCGAAACAAGTAAATAAGGTATTATTATGGGCACCTTTGCATCGGGAACGATCAGAGGGGGCTTATTCGATTAAGTTTTAAGTATTGTATAGTTGTATACTTTTCACTTAAATAGTTAATAAATATTATTTTGACATCCTAAAAAAAAAAGGTATTACAATAATCAATTATGTAAGGTAAGTATACAAATACAAAGGAAAACCAGCGCTATAGTACCACTATTACAGCACACGCTAAGCTGGGGACCGGTTTGACACCACACCTCTGCACCGTCATCTTGTATTGTACTATTCTATTCTTCTTCACTCAGATTCATTTATCGTTCATTGTGAGTAGATAAAATACGCTGCGAAACATATGTAATATTAAAATTGGTTTACATTTATTAAAATAAAAGGCCGATTTATTGTCGTATAAAATACATCATTCTTCATCTTGTGTATTGTGCATTGTTTGTGTGTGTCAAATAAACGTTATCTCATCTCATCTTATTTACCAGAAATTATATGTTTACAGTGTGCACTTGCCAATAAACTTTCTCGATATGTTTCCTGCGTTCCATCTGCGGCCTAGGCCGCAATCCGCTACCTACTGGACGTTAACGACGGGAGAAAACCGCGTGCAGATCGCGCCTGTATGTGTCAGGCTTTATTCGATTACAAAATATGACTTTCCGCCAATTCAAAAGCAAAATCATGTGCAATAAAAGTTGACAAATGACAGTTCTTTCATCGGTTCCAATGGAACGCTCGGAATAGAAATGTGGTCGGACGGATCGGAGGAGATAAATCACTTCGGGGAATTCCCGCTGGAATTGTATGATGAATACTGAATAGGGTTGTTATTAGGTGGTCAGGAGAAACAGCTGTACAGAGTACAGGGATTGTTGATCCACTAACCACTATTCTAATAATAATTTGACTGTTATCGCAATTGTTTTAAGGACGTTAGATTCGAAAACGGTTAGAAGGGTATTTTCGGTTGGCTTCCAATGTCTTAAAAAAACATGTTCAAATTAAATAAATAAAATATCTGTAGAAACATTTAAAGATGCAGCTACAAAGTAGCCGTGATTTTTTTAATGTCTCTTGTTTTCGATATAAAAAAAAATCGTCTTCTTTCAACAATTTACAATTTTCGACGAATTAGACCTTTTTGGGCTGCAATATCAACAGCAAACGAATTAAATTATTAAAATTCTATAGCACGACAGTTACAAAAGTGTGAAGAACGATTTAGCCGTATTAGTTTTATATCATTCAAAGCCAAATAACTATTTATCTTCATCAAACATTCTTCTTTTTTACGCGCAAATCTAGCATACAATTCTCTATGGAGCGCGCGCTTGTAAAAAACTCTAAATCGCTGCGCCCAGGCCAGCGTTGTTCCTGATACCTTACCTTACCTTTGAGGATTACCTTGACCTTTGAGGTCGAAACTAGACATACGGCAGGACTTGCACTATCGTATTACTACAGTACGATTTCAAGTCTTACGACGCAGATAATAAGAACGGTCCAAAGTGTAACACTTTATACGATGACCCAATATTATTTTAAGAACTTTCACAAGCGACCTACTTACTTACTACCTGGAATATAAATTGTTATTGGGATTAGGCGCTGCCCGGGGGCAAATTGCGGCACGCCTAGTCGTTTACGCCTTAAGCATCTCTTAAATTAGTTCGATCGAAGTTCAAACATAGGTTCGAAGCACTAAACTTTTATTAGGATGTACCGTAAAGGGTAGTAACATGTAGGTAGTAAGCGCAAATAACAGGCAATAGAGTATTACATATAGTATACTAGATTGGTTATTGTTTATTGTTTATAGAGAGTTTTTGCCACGTTTATTTTATTTATTTATTTTATTAATGGGCTCGACAGTTTGTGATTTGCCAATGCCATGTTACAGAAAATTCATTATATAATAGTCTTCTATCTTCCTCCAGAGGAGTCGCAGTAGCGTCTTCACCCTGGGTAGCCGCGTCTCACGTTCACTCCCGAGCTTGTAGCGCGAACTCTTGATAAAAGCTTGAAACTTCAGATCTCGCTCAAATTATCAAATAAATTCACCATTCTGTCACTCGCGAACATTTTCTGATTAACTTAACGTGATATTAAACACAAAATAGCCACTGTAGACATTATAACCAAAATTATCAAAAAAAATTGCAAGCGTCGTTTCCCGCCATGTTCAAGAGAACCTTTGCCACGTTTTCTCCTCAGCGTTGTCACCTTTTTATGGAAATTGGTGTAAATGTAAATTCAAAAAATATGTTAACGTGCAAAAATGAACACAACGTGTTTGCAATAAGGAAATTTGACTTTGACTATTGCCTGTTCTTTGCGCTACGTTTGCGCTATAGCGATTCCAGATTATCTAGGCTAATATTAGCAGCCGCTAAGCGAGTCGTCCCGCTCGCTCTTACACGATGCAGCATATGAACGACAGTGACAGCTGCGTTTAGATTTAGGATTAGGTTTGGCTGCTACAATAATTAACTACAATATGGAGATTTTCTCAAAACTACTTACACTATTTTAAAAATTTCACCAATGAAAGTTTTTTGCAACCGGTCAATTTGTTTGTAAGGAAATGTCAACCTAATGATATGTATATATATTTATAGTAGTTAAGCTGTACACTATCGGTCTTGGAACATCTTTTGTTATATATATTCGGTTAAAATTTAAAAATAACTTAAAATGTACGGATAAACACACACCTATAATAAAATGTGAATTTTGTTATTATTCTGGGCTAGCAGTTGTAAAATACAGTAAAAAGTTGATCGGCCTCTCAAAAGCAAACAAGTGGTTGATAGTCATTTTAGCTTTTACGAACTAAAATTACTACCACTTGCGATCGGTAAATAGAGAGTGGAATAGAGACCCTGTATTTTACCGATCACGCACGGCTGACCTAGATAAAACAGCTGAACTTTCGGTTTGCTTTTTACTACTTTACTATTCCATATTTAAAAAAAAATAGGGAATTTTATAAAACTATTTTCGGTAGGTCACAGTTTTCAGAATAATACGTGCACTGAAAGAAAAGTTTACAACAGCTAAAACCATTACAAACTATAGATACAGTTAATTGTTTTCAGAGTTTGTATTACACATTATCCATGCTCGGTGAACAAATTTAAACATGATGAAAAATTTCTTGGAGTGGGCAGGACTTGAACCTGCGACCTTGTCATTCCGTCTCACTGCAGGTTCAAGTCTTGCCCACTGCAAGAAATTTTTCATCATGTTTAAATTTTAAGTTAATTGTTTTGTTGTTATTGCTAACTAGATACTCGTACCTATTTGTTTCCCTAGCTAGTTTGATTGGTTATTGTTTATAACTAGCTAGGAATAAAATTAGTTAGCAAAAACAGCAACACAATTAGTTGTCCCCATAGTTTGTAATGGTTAATGTAGCTGCAATTGCGAATACGTAACCACAGCTAATATTAAAAAAATAGCAGTCTTAAATAAATAATGACATTACCACATTTCAATGGAGCTTTGCCCCACCTACAAAACTACGTGATCATTTAAGCTGAACCTATCATTTTGTTGAGGACTTATTACAGGTTTCATATTGCATAATCATAATCAGTATCATTTTCTACTACTCTCGCAACTCCTATAGAAGAATAACAAAAACAATGAATAATTCGCTTCGATTTCTTACTATTTTCTGATTTCTCAATTAAGCTGTTTTTTTCGACTTGCTTGATGTACAAAACATTATTTTAAACCAATAATTTTAACAAAAAACGGAGATATTTTTACATTTATTCGTTATCTTGTACATCATCAAGCGAAGCGCGAATGATACGGTGAGATCGTGAAGCGTGCCTGAGGAGAGTGTCTGGACGTGTGTATTGCTTTTCGTGTATTGTTGTTTAGTGCTAAGTTTATGTAATGTAGTTTATAAATAGTGTTTTGGTGTCATGTACTGTTAGGCTATAAGTGAAAATAAATAAATTAAATTGAATCATGCGGTTGATGGTGGGGCAGAATCTGGCATTGTCATTTTAAAAATTGATTTGCACAGCCGACATCAATTATTAATACGGATGTTTACCTTTACATCCGGCCTAATGTATCCATCACAATGGGAATGGGAGCCAAATTTACCATTTTCATATATTTTTTACATCGTAATAAATCACATTATACGTCAAGGTACACGCATTTTCAGTTAAGAAAAATAAGCAGTAGTATTTCAGACAACGGATTATTTATAAAATAGCTGAGGAATTTTTGTAACGCAATGTGAAAAATGTGATGCCATTTCTTCGCTCGGCATACAAATTACCTAATTTCGTCATAGAATAGGCCAAATTTATTTCAGCGATAAGTGCCTTTCCACATTGATTTTATCGATACACCTAAGGAAGATTTAGGTAGCTTTCAAGGTTATTCTAGTCTGTAATATCGGAAGATGAATAGAGTTTTGATATTTTCTTACTCTAAATGATAATGGAGAAAAATTTAAATTTTTGGAGAGTAATTGCACAATTACTGGATAGATGTCGCTACCGTCCCTAAGACGAGAAGATGAAGACAAAATTCACGACCTGGGTACGATATCACGGTGGCTCTGTTGGAATAGAGCGTGCCACGGAATAACGGAGCGACGATAATTCGGTCGTCCTATATCTAGTTGGAAGGACGAAGATACAATAGGTATATAATATTTATCGTAATATGTATTGCATATTGTTATATATTGTATGATATTTATCGTATTTATTGATGTTATGCACTTTTGTTAATTGTTCACATATATATTTATTTAAATATTATTGTCTTGTAGAATTTATATGAATAGCGACACCCGCATACAAATACTTTTATCAACTACGCAAAGGTTGACTGGAAGAAATCCCCTGAGCGGGATAAGTCCGCCTTTGTACTAATTTAGTTTGTGTCTGTATTTTGTCCAGTGTTCTGTAATTTTTTTTTACAATTAAGTGTATACAATCAAGCAAACGAAGTCTAGAGCGATCTGGGCCGACTGCAGGCCAAAAGTATGGGGCGGTATACTTAATTCACCTGGGTGCATTAAGTACACTACTTAGCAGACTTGGTTCACCCAGAACATTGCAGGGTGCATTAAATAAACATGCCGGGTGCAGTATACTTTAATACTTTACTCGCGTGATATTGGGTGCATTAAGTACACAACACAGTATAGGTACTTTAATCACTGACATGATATCGGGTGCATGAAGTACACAACACAGTATAGGTACTTTAATCACTGCCATGATATCGGGTGCATTAAGTACACAACACAGTATAGGTACTTTAATCACTGCCATGATATCGGGTGCATGAAGTACACAACACAGTATAGGTACTTTAATCACTGACATGATATCGGGTGCATTGAGTACACAACACAGTATAGGTACTTTAATCACTGACATGATATCGGGTGCATTGAGTACACAACACAGTATAGGTACTTTAATCACTGACATGATATCGGGTGCATTAAGTACACAACACAGTATATGTACTTTAATCACTGACATGATATCGGGTGCATTGAGTACACAACACAGTATAGGTACTTTAATCACTGACATGATATCGGGTGTATTAAGTACACAACACAGTATAGGTACTTTAATCACTGACATGATATCGGGTGCATTAAGTACACAACACAGTATAGGTACTTTAATCACTGACATGATATCGGGTGCATGAAGTACATTTCATTATATAAATTATATTAAATTACACCTGATAGAAATCAGGTGTTACGTGTATACTTCCGATTTAATTCGAATTCCCATTTCAGTACTGGCAGCTTAAAATGTCGCCTACGTAACCATCGGGCAGGGTTAGGCAGGCTTTCTTTTAACCCCTTTGAGTAATTGGCTGCAACCGAAATTAATGAATGTCTTTTGTAGGCCTACATAAATGAAAAACCTTCCTGCCTTGTCGCTTTTAGCCTTATGGCGGCCTGTCACACCATTCAGTTAATTAAATTGGTAATGTCGTATTTTTTCTTTTGCTTTTCGTCAGGAAGTCAGGAAGCATTCTGTGTCTGATATTGTTATTTCTACAATACAATATGTCTTCTTAACCCCGACGCTACGCAAAGGGGGTGTTTTAACTTTCTAGCCTAATATATCTGTTTGTTTGGCCCGATTTGAAAGTGGTAAGGTTTTTTATTTATTTAATCTTTCTTACATTTTATGTATCGGGATAACTTAATGCCTTGCGGCATTTTCTTCCAGTTTAGCTTGGGGCATGCAGAGATTGTTTCTTAGACATAAAATGTTCTTAGACATAAAAGGTTCTTAGACATAAAAGGTTCAGGGCCTGATGAGAACCAGAAAAATAGCCTCGAGATCTTAGCGATAGAAACACATATGCTGTTATTCATTCATAAACCTGGTTAAACCTCACTTCCTTTAAATCATGTTGCTATCCCTTTCACACTTCGTTAAAAAACGTTAAGATAGAAAGGGACAGGGTGGCTAAACGGTGGCGTATGTTTAATACACGTTTATGAATAACAGACATAGCGTCGATGTGTTAGGGATGCATCAATCAAACGCAGACTCGAGATGTAGGTATACTGACTCTTTATTTAAAACTAGCTGTACCCCGCAACTTCGTTTGCGTAGAGGAGGAGGATGAAGAGGATGGAGGTGATCAGGAGGCAGATCTTCCTCTCTGGATCCTTGTTTCCACATCACATACCGCCATTGCTTATAGCCTATGAGCTGTCCGGATATTTCAGCTATCTCCTAATGAAACACCCATCAAAATCCCTTCAGTAGTTATGGCGTGATACTTGCACAAAGTCACAGACAAACAGACAAAAATTCTAATAATGAGTGTTTTGGCATCAGTGTCGATCCTAAAACACATTACAATTATTCTTTTCAAAAAATATCCAATGTACAGACACAACTTTTTTAGTCTTATTATATGTATGTATAGATATCAATATTACTCACACCTTTTCTACTATACCGACGCCTAAGAGATTCGTTCTTAGTTAGGTTTAACTTCACATTACCCGGTACTTTCAAAGTCTCCTCTATATTTTAATCTGTTTTACACCATACACTATGAGCAGGATGATGTGTGCTGTTACGCTACGGTGTAACGGGCATCCCATAGGTATACTTAGAAGTATATATTGGCACCGAGCCTACCTTTCACAAGCTTGGAAGACAAATGGAGCTAATTCTTCACGGTGCGATGGACGCGGGGGGATTTTTATGGGGTCATATTCTAACTTTATTTCCACCCGATCGACAGGCCATTCTGTCGACGTTTTATCGACAGCTTTATTTACGATATGTACAAGGATTGATGCTAATGATGGTAGCCAATTTTAAGGCTCTATTCAGAACAAATTGACGATAGCGACAAAATTGTCGCCGAGCTGAAAATCTTCGTTTGAAGTTCTTATATACGTAGGGTGGTCCGGCACTCGCTTAGAGTATCTGGCGTTGCGTTCCCACAATCTCGTCCAAACGCGGTGAGTTGAATTTTAAAATAATTAGGGTGGACTATCCGTTCCGTCGACATTCGTAGACTCGAATATGTACAGTACTTGCATTGTATGAGATTTATTTATGAGGTACACTTGGTTCATTCCACTTTGTTCACCTGGATGAATAAAACAGATTTTTCACTGTCCTCGTATCACCTTGGAATCATTTCATCCAGATGATATAACCCAGGTGAATTCATTCGATATTATGGGTGTCTTTTTGTTCATCTTGGAATCAAATCACCTGGGTGAAATGTGGCCCACGTATTCCTTACATCTATTATTGGTATTTCTAACATCTATTATTGTTCTGTGTACCTATGACATAATAGGTACTTTTCACATGTTTTATCGACCTTTTGCTGAATACCAATATCCGGATTTGCTAACCGAAGACCGGAAATTATTTCTTGGTCGTAATGGTGCGTGGCTAGACATTTCGAAAGTTAGGTTGGTATTTTTTATGTAAAGTTCAATAATATTTACATATTGGAACTTTACTTTTAATTTCCGGCTTTTTCCGGTATTAGCGAGTTATTCCTGTGTTAAATTGAACCACTCTATCTTTCTAGACATGACCAAAAACACTTGAACCACCTTAAGAAATTTGAAAGAAAGATTAATGTTAAAAGAACACACCTCACAATTGAAACTAAATCATCTTAGTTTCGTTCGTAACTTTCCAGTTATTACTAAAATGTACTGATAATAGATAATTTTAGGGGAACTACTGAAAATTTAAATGCTAATAGTAAGTAATAAGAAAATAGATTAAACTTGAATGTAAGTTTTTGCTTGAGAAATGTAAAGTGTAGCCTTCAATTTTCATTAGCTACCTAACTAATAACTTTTTATTTTATGATTTTCAGAACATTGGCAAAGTTTTGGATTCAGCTACCGGCTAAGTTTAAATGAGAACAAAAAGTCTTAATTTAAGAATAGGTCAGAATAAGAAAGTAAGTATTATTAATGATCAAGTTCTTTGTAACGAAAGTTTTACTTAATTTTTTACTGTCCTAATTTCCCAAGTTATTTGTAAATTATGGGGTAAGAAATAAAATGAAACATAATTATATACATACATTTAATCGATTATCTAGTATATCTATATAATTTTAGCGACATAACAAAATGCAATTAAGATTGCAATAATTTTCTTAAAACTTATAAGTACAATCAAACACTTATTAAAATACACAAATAAACTATTTAATTTAAACAGTATAAAGTCCGTTTCGGATAACATAATGAAGAATTTGGAAAATTAATAGTCATGACTAGAATACACAGTATAACGAGATAAGAGTATTACCACACCTTTAGTCAAGAGTTTTATATTTTAAGAAGATGGGTTACTGTAGCCTGTAAGAATTTGGTCATCATTATATTTAATGTGGTAACAACTCCTTAAAAATGAAATTATACAGAAATTTCAGTAATACATATTAATACAATTCGAGTAACACGTGGCGCAACAGTAGTTAATATAGATATATAACTATTTAGATATGACTACGAGATATGCTAATAATAATGAGATAGTGAATAATTCATTCGTTGTCATAAGATTAGAGCCTAAAGACAAAAGTTCTAGTAAAGGTTTGAGCTTTGAAATGTTTCTTGGAAACGACGAAATCGATAGTCAAAAGTTACAGATAAATCACATATTGATCCACTATTCAAAAGAGATATATGAATTATTCTATATTCTGAACACACACACGTAAAATTAAAACTTTATATCGATAAAAGAGTCTAGCACACGGGCATTTTAAAGCTTAAAATGAAGTGAATAGCTTTTAAAATCGCTGCTACGCGCCCGCGTGGGAGACCACAAGCCCACAGCGCTCTCAAAAATTACGTCTATCTTAATCATTGATAACATACTTTTGTAGATAAGACATCAGCCTTCGACAGGTAGCCCTCAAGTTAGTCGAAACTAGAGTTAACAACGCTGCACTGAGAAATATCAAAACAATTGAAAAGCGCCGCTGTAACAACGGCCAATTTAGTTTGGCTATAAACAGAAAATGGAGCAAACTGAAGTAGCTTTATAAGCCTTAATATAGGTATATTTTGCATTACGACATAGGTAGTGACTTAATTTCCTTGGGCGATCTGAAGTCTTTCGGTAATATTAAACGAGGACTCAATATCGTAAACTTATAGCCGTTTTACCATTAGATGCATGTTAAATTAAAAGAGTTCAATTCTGAAAGTATCTTACTGTAAATGAATTTTGGGTAACCCCCCAATTTAATCATATTATATTTTAGCGATATCGAGTAAATTAGTAGTTCCAAATTCACCAAACCTATGTAGCTAGAGTTCAACATATAGGTACAGTGACAATTTTCTCAGTGTAAAAAAACGCACGCCTCACCGAAGGCCAAAGCCAGATCTGCTCAGATATGTCATCAAAGATTGTATCAATGGATTGTTCTGCCTCAATAATTTAGCATTGTAGCTCCCACGTGTCTTGTGGGACTCGATTGACGTCGGGGCCGAGTTAGCTTAGAAGCTGGTCCTGCCGAATATGAAGTTTCCTGCAGCGCTCGGGTCCTCGGTTGAGAAGTACTCCTTCCAGAGCTCCTGGAATTCTTCCCAGAAGACGTTGGCTTTACCCTGTTGAAAGAATTTTCTTGTGAAACGTGTATATGTTGATTTTAAGTACAATATCGTGAAGCGTCAACTCTCGACGATGTCTGCATTGGATTTGTTTTTTTATTCAGTGACATCAAACAATTGAATTACCCGATTTTTGGCATAAAATATATCCTATAATCTAGTAAAGACACCTGGATGTATCAAAATTCATGAAGCCGTTTGGGCTACAGAAAGCTACAAAGGAAACACAACACACTGGAAAAAACAATACCTTTTTTCGCCAGTCGGGTACAAATCATCACTCGACGCAATATACCTAGTGAGTGATTATGTTGTAGCTGCAAAATGTTACTATATTCGCCAAATTGAAGTTTCAATTATTTGATAAAAATATTTACTAAATAATTTTTTTATCCAATTATTTTGATTAGTTTGAGAGTCTGGGCCACTATTAACTGTGTAATGTAACCATAATTGTTCTAAATAAAGTATTTATATTTCTATAGGTTATGTAACACTTTCTCTCTTTGGAGTTTATGAATTTTTCAGGTTTTTGAGGTCCATTTGTTGTTTTTTATGTGAAAACTATTGTTACAAAATAATGATCTAATTTCAATTTACATTACTAGTTGTACATTACAAGCCTAACATTTTGTAGCTAAAAGATAATAAAGGTAAATAAATACAATATTACCATTTCCATTTACTCCAATTAATTTATTGAAAAAAAAGTGTCAGTAAAATTTTTTACATGAAAAAATAAAAGCTTTCTGAATAAAAGTTTTAGAAACTGAAAATTGATTGCAGTATTTTATATTACTTTATGAACTACCTCCCCCACTATGGTAATTTTCCTCCAGTATGAGTTAGTGATTTAATTTTCTATCCTGAATATAGAGACCGGCGTTATGGCTGTGTCAGGCTGTCAGGCCGTACCTAAGGGTCTACGTTATTAGTGTTGTAAAGCCTTATTATGAACACGTAAGCCTATATGAAGTAGTAACAATAATTTATTGTTTTGATGTTCTTGTGGGCCTGGTTTTATTAAATCGTGGCGACCAAAATGTTTCGTAATTATGATAATTTTAGGTCTTACGATAATGGTCTTACACATACACTCAACATCTCGAGATGGCTTTATGTAGTTGGTATGTGCAACCGACTGCACCATTACATAAGTTTCCAACTTGTTTGTTTTATACTGATTCGTGAAGTGATCCCTCGATAAGGTTTAAAAATTCACGGATCCGTGTAGTAGGGTCAACTCATCCAGTTTCAAATATGAATCTCATCAATCCAGATTTTCTATACTATGGTTTCAGAGACATACAAAAACACGAAAGTTACATGGAAACCTGAATACCTGAAAACAAAACAAAAAAAAACCATTGCATGTATAATCCACCAGTGTGCAGTGGGTAAGTATAGCTCCCTCGATCATTTGGGATATTTAAATAGACTGATGGTGCATTTATTGAATATACCTGGCACAGTGGTTGGGTCAATGGACTTGCGATACGGAGGTCCCAGGTTCGATTCCCAGCCAGGGCAGCCTTGTATTAATGAGTCATCCTCGGGTTTTTCGACGGAAAAACTTACGATTAAACTTACATTTACTGAGTGCTCTCAAAAGGGTGAAGGAAAACATCGTGATAAAACCTGCATGCCCTAGAATAATATTTTTTTCTTTCTAAAACATATGAAATCTGCCAATTCCCGCGTGGGGGACCATGGCCCGAGCTTCCTTGATGTAAGGGAATGTGTTTCAGCACCACCCAAGCAACAGTACGAGCTATGAGTAACTTATACCTTACAATGCCAATGAACGATTCTGATTCGAAGTATGCTCTGTTATCATACCTTAGCCATCTTGTTGAACGCCACCTTGCACTCCTGAGGGTCGATGCCGTAGGATGAACAGACGGTGGTGAACTCGTCAGTGTCGATAGACCCATCGGCGCTGGCATCTTCCAGTTGGAACATGAAGTGGCAGTACTGCTGCTGCCACTTTAGAGCGGCGGACGGATTGAGGGCGTAGTCGTTCCACATGGAAATCCATTCTTCAACAGAGACCTGGGTAAGAGGTTATTCAGGTCAGATGCTGTAGGGTTCGTACGGGACATTGGGTGCGTATGGGACAAACACCAGTCATAACTAAATCTATAAGGAAAAGATTCGTGGCCCCCGCTCTGAAAAGTTGCTGGGGCAAAGACTATCCTATTGCCTTCCATACAGATCCGTAATGCTGCTATCCGGAGTCCTGGGCATCTTTGCACCGGGAACAATGAGGTACACCAGTCATGACCTAAATCTATCAGGAGAAAGAGTAATAGCCATGAATTGGAACATAAAGTGGCAGTACTGCTGTTGCAATTTGAGGGCAGCGGATGGATTCAGGGCATAGTCGTTCCAGATGGAAATTCATTCTTCAACGGAGATCTGGGTTGGTTATTTAGGTCAGATGCTGTAGGGTTCGATACGGGACAAACACCAATCATGCATGACTCTATTAGCAAAAGATTATGGTCATGTGTTTGGAACATGAAGGCTATACTGCTGCTAGCTCTTTAGGGCAGTATGAAAGTATGAAATCCTCATATTTAGATCAGAATAAAATAGAAAATAAATTTATTTTATTTTGCGCGTTCCGAGATTATTAATCTTTGATTCCGGAAAGTATTTGCGTCATATTTCGATTTGATGGTAGTGTTGTAGTTTTAGTTCAATACTAAAACTTAGACACAAAATAACTTTGTAAAGAAGTCTATTTCGGGGGATCCCCGTTAGTGTAAAAATTCCTTTTTGTTATTTTTGTGGAGTTTGTCATCGCTTGACACAAAAATTGTTTAATGACTTAGGTAAATGGCAAGGAATGAGTGGACGTGGGCGAGAAACCAGCATGACAAGCACTTTATCTTAACAGTGTTTCCCAAAGTTCATCCATCATTTCACGTTGTTTGCGAGGCGTTTGCGGGTACCGAGCCACCTGCTGCGATTATTCAGTGGTAGACTGAAATCCCTTCAAGACCACTCCAAAGGAATACGTAAACCTACGTATCTCCAGACCAAAGGTGTTTAATTTATATTAATAATAAATATTATACAGTGTTTAATGGATGGAGGATGTTCAGGAAAGGAAGTCGAAGGTCCTTTGCCCAGTAGTGGGATTGTTTATAGGTTATGAAAAAATAAGACTTTTATTTAGTTATAATATACCTAGACAACATAGATACATTTCTGTAATAAGATTTTTTTTTTCAATGTATTCTTTCTTAAAATATTAGGAAAATAATAACAAAAAAATATAGATTTCCGTAAAAACAAAATAAGAATATGGATGTATAGGTAATTAAAATATAGTACATAGTTATGGTTGGAAAATTCTCTAAATCCTATATTGATCCAAAAATTGTTTTTTTTACCCTGTAGCTATTCAGAAGAGTGTAAAAAAGGTACAACAAACATAAATTGTGATTAATGGTTTATGTTGTACAGTCGACAGCATATCAGGTAACACTTGCAGTACGACGCAAATAATAAGAACTGTCAAAAGTAAAAAGTGTTACCATTAATCTGCTGTCGACTGTACCTCTACAGCTATAGGTAAAAGATGCCTTATAAAGGTACTGTTCAAGTAAGTACCTACATGACTATTTGTACTTCTCAGCAAAATTCTATTTCCAAGAATTTCAATTTGTAAAAAACATTACTGACGCATAATTTATTACCGTATGCGAGGAACGGCATGCGTACGTAATCCTTTGTATAATTCAATTAATTTCTATAAAAAACCGGGCTTCGAAAAAATATAGCCCACTCCAAACAAATGCCACGTAACAGCCTCAAGTTCGCTGTTTTTTGTGGCGTCAAATAAAAAAAGGGTCGAGCATACAATAACCAAATTAGTCGGCAAAAAGAGTAATAAAGCACCGAACACCGATCTCGCTTATTCACAGTTTGGGAACTCGCTAATTTGGGAACCGGGGATAAATATTGTTTTTTGTAGGCAACGCGTGGGCTTTATGAAGTAAATTTTTTTAAAGGAATAATTATATTAGAATTGAAAAAGATAACACATAATTTTTAATTGAATGCCGTATCAAGGGTTTATATCAAGTGCGATAATTTCGATCGATTTCAACGATGACCCCGATTTCTAGTATGCAACGCCGCATCGCCGGTTGCGTTCCGCCGCAAAGCGTTCGGAAAGCACCGGCACCGTCGACGATGCATGTGACTACTGTAGCGAAATTCGGATCTATCTCACTTGTTGAGTGAGCTATCGTCATTAACATCAGGTCCCGTTACGTAGTAGGCAACCAAAAAGGAAAAAGACTGTCGGAAACGGTATAGTCAGTTTACTAACCTGTCCATCTCTGTTAGAGTCCGCTCTCTTCCGAAGCCCATCCCATATCTTGATCATAATTTCGTGGGTCTCCGTGTGCTTGGCATCTCCTGCCTTCCATCCTCGCAGACTGCAGATTTTCTATAGGACATTGAAATAAAAGTAAGATACACAGAGAAACCAGTAAAGTACCACTCGTGTAGTCGATTGAAATTCAATTTAAAATGCAACATGAAGTAGCAACTTGCAAGTTACGGCTTGTGTCCAAAAATGGGGACATATTTATATTGACTGCAGCCATTGATCTCCTTTAAACAACTAGATACACAAAGGTCTTACTAAAATAATTGAAAAAACGTCCAAATAAGGGTCCATTGCTAACATCCAAATAATTTCCAATAAAGCAAATGAGGGTCCATTCATCCGTTTGGACCTTCTTTGCGCTCGGACATTTTTAGAAGGCAGACTGTGTATCTAGGAGTTTATAGTTATAGTTGTTTATAGGAGATCAATGACTGCAACCGCTGATTTTGTGGAGTCTGGTTTGCTAAGGAATAGGTTAATTCCCAGTTTAGGCACCATCTCATAAACGAAGTTTATTAGTAAGTCCATATCCACGCGATTTCCTTTCTTATTAGATATCTAAAATAGGGTTGGTTTCTTTTAAACTAGATCGCAAATCATATGATGATATTTATGATGTTATACAAAACGAATGTTGCAAAGAGACTAATTCGTTGTTTGTGGCGACAAAATGAACTGTTTTATCATAGAACATTCCATTTCCGCATAAGGGATAAAGTGTAGATTACTAACAATAGTAATAGTTGTGTAATACCTAGTTAGTAAGTAATTGTGTTATTATTATTTAGAAAGATGTGCTGCCGAGAGTTTTTTTGCCACTTTTTCTCCTCAGCGTTGGCACCTTTTCCTTGCAAAAATGTACACAGCGTGCTTACTTGCAATAAAGAAATTTGACTTTGACATAGTTCTATTTCCACAAGGGTTGATCGTATACAAAATCATCTGGCATTGACGAAACTCCTTCATAATAGTTTCGATTACAATAACATTAAGTATTCTAAAATAATAGTGTAGAGTAGACATAATTAATGGCTTTATGCTACGACGCGGCGTAGCAGCGCGTAGCAGTGCTACGTAATTACGTAACTGCGAACAAGTCACAAGTGCGTAGGCCGTAGATGCCGTGGAGATTTCAAAATAAGCGAAATATTCAATGCCACCATTATTTTTATACCTTAACGAGTGGAAAAGGAAACCCTTGATTCAAATTACCTCAATTGCCAGCTCAAAGTCTTTCCTCTCTATTGTTCCACTTTGATTGACATCTGAAACAAAAGAATACAGTTATAACAAGAGCAATGAAATATGAACGGAGTATAATAAAAAGAAGTTCAAAGGAAAATCCGCCAAAATACTTTACCGAAAAAAACGTTGAACACGTACAGAAGTTTTTTCCGCCTGAACTCCGAGACAGACATTTTTTAATCTGCAACAAAAGAAAGTACACGTTTAATAAGACTTTTCATTTTTATGGGTTTGTGTTACTTCTGAAATATTTTTTTAATGTTACTCATATATAAGTCAAAGACATTTTGAAGAAATAATAAAGTATCGTATTTAATGTATCGGATATTACTCCGTTTAACGAGACGTTTATCCATCGTTAGCCGAACCCTCCCTCAATAGCGAATTCAGCTGATACACTCTCAAGACGTGATCACCACCTCAAGTATGTCATTTATTATTAAACCTATCTTGATGGCATATCACGTGATGTCTTTCTCAAGTCTGCAATGCCTGCAATCAGCAAATACGTTCTCAAGTGTGAGTTTGACAGTTCTCTACTTACGTGATACCCGATTCCTAAACGCGCACCTAAGTTACGTTTATTAATAGGAACGCCATCTTGAGGTCGTTCTCAGGATTGACTTTTGAGCTGACAGTGATTTATTAATACGGGCCTAAGAGTATTGTCTCATACCATTTGTTATCTGACTAAATATGATTGATATTACAGGTTAACGGTACGGTGGAATACAGAGAAAGGTGTATAGGAGAGTTTTAAGTTTGAGATTTTCTCAAAAACTACTTGACCTATTGCAAAAACTCTTTCACTGTTTGATAGATAAAACTTAAAACTATGTAACTGTAAAAGAATTATTAAATTCAGACCAGTAGTTTTTGAGAAAATCTCAACATTATTGAGGCCCCCTGTGTACTTATCTCTGTCTTCGACTGTACAAGAAATGTAGTTTCCGAAAAAAAAGCAGCGAGAAAAGGCTCGGATAATTAAGAAGTTACGAAAATTATTTTGCTACGAATTCCCAACTTACCTTCCTATAGTTATAACAAAATGATATTTTCAATAAAATTCAATAAATGAATCAAATAACAGAAAACCATAATTATTTATTCTCAATTTACGGTAACTATTGATTATCAATATCGTTCGTTAAACATGCATTGCTATAAGTTTATAGTTAGATATAAGTATACCGCACCCCAAATCAAGTGTCTTATTTTGTAAACAAAATATGATCGTCTAATTACTTGTTGTGATGTATGTAACACTGAAGAAAATGATTGATGGGACGATTATCATTATGAAAATAAAGTGATCCGATCTAATAATGTGAAAATAACTACGCAATAATCACAGAACAGCTTAAAATGTTAGTACGGTAGGGTAATTTTTGTTTACAAAATAATTAAGACACTTGATTTTAGGCTTCGGTATAGGTAAGTATAGTTTATAGATACAAGGTTACTGGAACGTTGTAGAATCACTCGTGGGTTATGACTAACAACGAGATTCCACTATACTTTACCTTACATCTATAGTATTTTTAATATAGGGTATAGATAGAGCCTTTGTTCCAGATAAAAAAAAACTCTGAACCCTCGCACTTATAAGATAGCCCCAAGATAGCTCCGACAATAAAGAAAACCCAGGTAGTATCAACTTCGTCCTGTCGTTGTCGTCCGTAGTAAACACTATGGTGGACAGCGACAGGTCATGGGATGCGATGGTAACCTTCTGCGAACAGGTAATTTCGCAGAAGGAGGCGGCGGAGAGGGCAAGGGAGGTCGACCCCTTGTCCGATAGAATCCGCCGCAGGAGAGTCGGGCGGAGGAGGCTGGCGTATGCCCGAAACCTCCCCCCGTAATGAGGGCTTCCGGGCGAGTGGACACGGGGTAGTCCAACGCCCGGTAACAGGTCCTCGAGTTGGTCGGCGTGTCTGTGTTCCAGCATGCCACTAACAGCCGGATGGGAGTCAAAGTCCCACGAGAAGGGTCCCCCGGACACCCGCTGGCGGAGTCGCGGAAGTTATACGCAAGTCTCCCCGTGACTCCGTCGTAAGGCGGCGAGACGGAACACCGAGGGGTTTTAGTCGGTAAGAGTCCGACATAACCTCTTCGCCTCCCCGTGGCAAAGAGGTATCCATGAGGATTTTCCCCTCGAAAAAAAAAAAAAAAAGGTAGTATCAACTTCTATGATAACGCAAAGCAGTAAATTGTGATAGCTTTCGCTGGTCAGCGCAAAACATCTAACCTCACCTTTATTGGCCGTAAAAAGGACACGTCTTGCCTTGAATCTAGATGTCCACAGCTAAGGCTACTTGGACACGGTGCAAGTAGCTGGAGCAAGTAAAGATGCAAGCTGTTGTGCGAGCAGCATGTTCAAGCCGACTTGCTCGGACTTCTTGTACACGAGCAAGTAAAGGCGCGGGCTACTTATGTAACAAATGAAAAACATTCATACTACTGCTAAAACAACACCTACATGCTAAATGCTATAACACAGTAGAGGAATTTCTAAATGAGAAATAATAATAATAAATAATCGTTACCTACAACTTCTTAGTTACTGTAAATTACATTATATTTGAATAAAAAATGTCGTCTCTCTCTTGTATTGCTGTGCCTAAACAAGGTCCATAAAGAACATTGTAACATTTTAATGTTAATTATATGAACATCTGTATTATAACTTATGGAATGCAATAAATATATTGAGTATTAAGTACTTACGTGACAAAAGTGGTTGACATTGCTCATAGAATCAGTAAACTGAAGTGGCAGTGGGCTGGTCACATCTGTCGTAGAACCGATAACCGACGGGGTAGACGAGTTCTCGAATGGAGGCCACGAACGGGTAAACGTAGTTTGGGACGCCCCCCGACCAGATGAAGGGATGACCTTCGCAAGATGGCTGGCAGGGACTGGTTGCAGAGGGCCGAGAGTACTCTACTGATTGGCGCGCTTTGGGAGAGGCCTACGTCCAGCAGTGGATTGATACGGGCTGATGATGATGATGATGAGTACTTACGAGAGCAATAGGTGGGCATTTTATGCGTAAAAAATTCTCGATGACGGCATCTGAAAGGCACCCAAGTCAAAGCGCGCGGATTACTTGCGCAAGTGCCTCAAAATGCGCTGCGCATGTTACTTGCATCGTGTACAAGCACGCTAAGGGTCTATTCACGTGACAACCACACAACAAAAGTGGTACTATAACACTTTATATGGTGCCCTTCTGTCTACCAATTACTACCTGAATACACCTAAAGGAGGTATATGTCTCAATGCCTAGGGGGCCAAAGGTTAATAGGTAGGTTGCCTCAACTCATTCTAGAACATATAAACCCTAGTAGGTATATTTAGCATGCGATTTTGTATTTTATGCTTTGAATGAATGAATAAATCTTTATTTCAGACACAAGTCCATAAAATGTTAGTAACAATTTACTTAAGTACAACTATGTTAGTGATTTTACTTATAATAACATTTTTTGGGCGAAGTTACCTGACGTAGCATGTACCGTCACCCAAAAACGAAGAAATTTAGTCCCACCTGTTATCAATTAACGTCAGGAGGCTGTTGGGCTTTACCTAGACGGATCAGTATTTCGTGTCTGTGATGTTAGTGATTTTACTTATAATAACATTTTTTGGGTGAAGTTACCTGACGTAGCATGTACCGTCACCCAAAAACGAAGAAATTTAGTCCCACCTGTTATCAATTAACGTCAGGAGGCTGTTGGGCTTTACCTAGACGGATCAGTATTTCGTGTCTGTGTAGTGTAGTGTCTTTGTAGCTGTTATTACGTATAGATTTTAAACTTATGCATTATGACATTTATATAAAACGTAAGTTATGCATATTGATGATTATTTCTTCTGACTATAATACTTTTTGATTTTATATATATTGAACTTATACATTGTAAACGTATAGATTTTAAACTTATGCATTATGATATGTACCCTATTGTGGCAGAACTACTGATAATTATGCACGTTTCGAATTTCAATTGTTTCTTTTAAGTGTGCCATCTTAAGTGACGGGGCGGTTATAAATTATCTTTTAGTATATTTTTTTCATTTTATACATTCATAAACCTAGTTAAACCTCACTTCCCTTAAATCGTGATGCTATCCCTTTCACACTTCGTTAACAAAGGTTATGATAGAAAGGGACAGGGGGCCTAAACGGTGGCGTAACTTTAAATCACGTTTATAAATACGCTCCATTGAGTTTACCCTTGCCTAGATCTCGTTATTATCGTTATGGAATCTTGTCATTGTGTGATCTTGGCATTGCGGGATTTTATCGTTAAGTGATATTCTCGTTTTGCAAACTAGTCGTTTTCTTTGTACGGTGGAACACAGAGAAAGGTGTACAGTAGAGTTTTTAAGGTTGAAATTTTCTCAAAAACTAAGTACTTGACCTATTGCAAAAATTCTTTCACTGTTTGATAGATAAAAGTGAAAACTATGTAACTGTAAAATAGCCATCCAGCGGGGAAACGTCGCCAGCATTCTAGGCACACTCCCACAGGATGGACAGAGTTTTTTTGAAGTTTTTTTACTTATATTTTTTTTTTTTTTTGTTATGAATTTGATAATTAATATAGTTATTTATTAATAAATTTACTGTAAAATAATTAATAAATTCGGTCCAGTAGTTTTTGAGAAAATCTCAACCTTATTGTGGCCCCCTGTATACTTATCTCTGTCGTCGACTGTACATACCTTGTCATTTTACTATCTAGTCTGTATAGACTAGCTAGACCGCGTGTTACTATTGGCAGGCAATAAATGTCTCAAGGCGAATTCAAGAAACGTGCACTGAATATCATATTAGGGCTAAGAAGTTTCAGAGTCCGGAAAATGTCGATAGAAAATAACAACTAAATAAAAGTATATGCGAACTAAAATAGATATTTTAGAGGCACTATTAGAAACCAGTGTTAGTACGAATTTTGCTATTTGAATTGAAGTTCTAATTGTCGTGGTATTACCCTTATTTAATTATTTTCCTTTATTGCATCTGTAGATATTTTACATTTGAAAACTTATAATATTTAATTACTTATTTTGTCATTTTAGCTGTTTGTTTTCCGAATAAAATAAAATAAATAAGTATAATGGTTTATACCGCAGCCCAAATCAAGTGTCTTATTTTGTAAACAAATATGATCGTCTAATTACCTGTTGTGATGTAAAACTGAAGATTGATCGAACCTGTTCATCATTGTGAAAATAAAGTAATCCGATCTAATAATGTGAAAATAACTATGCAACAATCACAGAACAGCTTAAAATGTTAGTAGAGTAGGGTAGATTTTGTTTACAAAATAAGACATTTGATTTGGGCTTCGGTATAGTGATTAACTCGATTGTAAGAGTTATTCAGTCAACTTGAGGATAATTTAATTACGCTAAATACCAAAAAACTACCCTATTAAAATATGTAATTTCTAGTTATATTGAGAAAAAATTTCATTACGACCGGGATTCAAACCAGGGACCTCGCCATTCCATGGCACGCTCTATGAAAATTTATAAAAAAAAACTCCATTTATCATTTAGATTTTTGTTTCGCATAGCGCATATGCAAGAAAATATCAAAACATAAGTAATTTCTGGGTTTGAAATTGTGTTAATCATATACGACATCGACTGGCGAAAATCCTATGTAACGATACATAACAAAGGTTATATCGATCTATAGTAAACCAAACAAACTGAGGAGACGAAAAGGGTCCTTAGGGTATCTTACGAATACAATGATATTCGTGTTAATAATAGATGATAGCTAATAACTGCTAGTCAGAAATCATTATTTATTCCCAACTCATCAATAGCTTCACCCTACTATTATTGCCATTGTATTACTATTATATCTACTGCATTGGAAATACTCCAGCGCTTCATCAGAAGACCACAAAAGCCATTATTGCAGTCAATTGCACCGCTGTGCTGTGCAATTTCAGTTTCATTCGATGGACATTTATATTGAATACCGTCGCTTTTATCTTTTATTGCTTTTTTGGGTTCCTCAAATGGAAAAAAGGAACCCTTATAGGATCACTTTGTTGTCTGTCTGTCAAGACCTATATCTCAGAAACGCGTGGACGGATCAAGTTGAAATTAATACCAAAATAAGGTCTGTAACCTCATGCAGCATCAAACTTCTACGTTAACGCAATCAAAAGATATGACAATTTATGTCGCATTTTTTCGCGTATTTGTGCAGGAAAACCAAAACCTATAGGGTACTTCCCGTTGACCTAGAATCATGAAATTTGGCAAGAAGCTAGGTCTTATAGCACAAGTAAAGGAAATAATCCGAAAACTGTAAATTTGAAATTACATCTCCCCAAACATATATTTTTTTCTTATTACAAACTTATAATTGCAGATGATCAACTAATCAGGAGTATGTATCGACATACTCCTGATTAGTTGATCATCTGCAATTATAAGTATGGTAAGGATGTATGGACATAATATCAAAATATTATGTCCATACATCGGTATGGACATAATATTTTGATATTGGCAAAGATAAGTTGGTCTCTAAATCTAGTTTATCTTTTCGTTAGAGCAAAGTTACGGGGTAAAGTTGCGTTGCACGGAAGCCTCGGGGCGCGAGTTTGACTCGCACTTGGCCGGTTTTTTTCCCTTCATACAGGAAGGTATTAAAAATAGAAGAATGTAAATTCGCAGTCATAATAACTTAAGTAAACTAAATTGAAAAATACATATTTAAATTAAAATACTTGTATAAGTCTAAAGTAGCTTAAGCCTTTGAAAACATTTTCCAACAAATTAAATAATGGGTGGCTGTATGATTAACAAATTACGAAAGAATATTAAATTTACAGTTGGTTTAGGACCTCTGCTAACATAACCTTTGCGCTAGGTAGAGTCAGAAGCTCATCGGGTAACTTTACGCGGCTGTAATACAGCCTATAATCCAATAGTTTGGTGTCCGTTGATGTGATGTCGACTGTAGGTACTCAAATGCTAAATGTGTACTTGTAATAAAAAAATATTATAAAACCCATAAAGCCGATTTTAGAATTAAAACTAAATAATTCGCGCTCTCCTTGAAAATGACCGTCGAAATCGGTCGAAACTGTCGGTCTAATTGCCGACTTCAACAATATAAGTGATTGATATCCGTTTATATATAATAAACCGATTTTAGTGTACATTTTGTAAATGAATCGACCTGTGTCTCCGTTACGTAGGCCCATATCGCTACCAAACTCTCCTTTACGACGATTACATAACTTAATACCTACATTCATGATTTACAATACCCTTATATTGCTACAATAAACTCACGGTTATTACATTTATGATACAATTTCCGTGCACGCGAAAATTTACGCACAAAATAATACTAATTTTCCACGTAAACCGTATGCCTAAGTCCGCTGATTCGAAAGTAAACGAAACTTGGGTCCGGATGTACAATTAAGTCCTTAAAACAATTCAGGCCCTTCCGACCCGTGATTGTGCGCACCTGGCGGGGTTTAGTAGGTACGGGCTTACCGGACTTAGCCGGGGTTAACTTCACGGCGATTCATCAAAATTATCTTTAACAGTGCTTTAACAACGTGAAGTTGTTTGCAAGTCGTGTTACGTGATTGTCACGCTTGGGGAGAGATTAGTTTGAGACACGTCTGATGAGCGCGATGTCGTTAACGTGTAGTGTTGTTTGAATTTCGAATTTAAATTCTGGGATTGGGAAATGGGATTGACATTTGCAAAAGAAAACTCCAATGTGAATCCCGTACTTACATTTTTCTGTATAAAGCGTTAGATGCGTAGACTGAGTTTCTCTCTCTACGGTTAGATGTCTTCGTTATCGAATAGTGTTGCCTGAATTTCGAATTCAACATTCTGTGGCATCTTATACAATTATTTATTTCAAATTTTGTCCAACATAATGGGTTGGCCCAAGGCGTAGGACAGTCATACTTACTTACATTATATATACTTACACACGAAGACAGAGACAAGTGTACAGGGAGCCTCAATAAGTTTGAGATTTTCTCAAGAACTACTGGACCGATTTTAATAATTCTTTTACAGTACATAGTTTTAACTTTTATCTATCTAACAGTGAAAGAATTTTTGCAATAGGTCAAGTAGTTTTTGAGAAAATCTCATTCTTAAAAACTCTACTGTACACCTTTCTCTGTCTTCAACCGTACATAAGGGATTAGAATATTAATTACTCATACAATAGACAAATGCAATTTATAGTTCTTCTATAAATTATATATTTATTTCAAAAACATTTATTTTAACATTTCACTATTTCTACACACTGACAAGATAACTACCTAACTTTATAAAAACTTAAAATAATACAAATAATAAAAAAGTAATATTTACAAAAATTTCTTCTATAAATTGCATTTGTTAAAATTCTACTAATTTTTAAAAAAATTGTGTAAATATGAGTAATTAAAGAATTCTACTAACAATATCTAGCACACTCTCTATTTATGGTGCTTATATAATAGCTGTGATTCTAAATCTTATCCCAATTGTCACTGTCATTCATATGATAAATATCGCGGATTTACTCTGTAGGCTATGCCAGAGGTCTACGGGCGGCCTGAACAATTATGACAATTAGGTTTGATCACCAAACCACACGATAAGAAGAAGAATACCTTCTAAATGCACTTGATACCAGTATCTCACAAATTCACTATAAATAACGCTGAAGTTAGAGAACCTTTCCTACCGATTTCCAGTTTAATTTGGACGGCTCGCTGTCACGAATGTATCCCGAGGCAAAACCACTCTAAAACACATTTAGATAGCGAACGGAAAGCACACGTTCAGACGATCTAATTTAATTCGGATAAAATACACAACCTTAACGAGAACTCGGTTTTGCTTTGACTCTCTGTAACCTAGGGACGTACAGTCGACAGAACACTGACTGTAACACATGGAAACTTTACGTAGGTAACTCAGATGTCTGTACTTTTGCATAGGTTTATGATCATCTCGGCTGTACAGAGAAAATAGTAATTTATGTAAGATTATTAGGGGGTATTTTAGGTTATATAATTAGAAAAATAGGAATTTATAACTTAAACTACGAAACTTTATTACAACTTAAATAAACAAAAAATTATATAAAAAATTTAAAAATAAAATTCTAAAAATGTACCTACTTGGACGCGGTATTCCAGCTGTGACTGGCCTCTACCAGTCACAGGTAGAACACCGCGTCCAAGTCTCTCCATTTTTATGTTTAATATGATTTATGCCAAATCTTTCTACTATATGCGAGAAAATGCGACATAAACGGCCATATCTTTTGATTGCATTGACGTAGAAGTTTGATTTTTTCACGGCTGCATGAGGTTATAGACCTGAGTATTTGGTATTTTCAACTTGATCCGTCTACAGGTTTCTGAGATAT
Organism: Tachystola acroxantha; assembly: GCA_963506565.1. Taxonomy (NCBI): domain Eukaryota; kingdom Metazoa; phylum Arthropoda; class Insecta; order Lepidoptera; family Oecophoridae; genus Tachystola; species Tachystola acroxantha. The sequence continues at coordinate 11,562,051 of OY735879.1, forward strand.
AAGTCTTGACAGACAGTTGGACAACAAAGTGATCCTATAAGGAAGGGTTCCTTTTTTCCTTTTGAGGCACGGAATCCTAAAAATATCGACTGGAATCTAAAAACTTTGGGCGAAATAGAATATATAAAATCAAGTTTGTCGCAGATGATAGACACAGTAAATGTCGAATTGGACCGACATTAAAAGACATTGCCACATTTCAATTGAGCTTTGCCCCACCTACAAAACTACGTGACCATTTAAGCTGTGCTTATCATTTTGTTGGGGACGTATTACAGGTTTCATATTGCATAATCATAATCAGTATCATTTTCTACTATTCTCGCAACTCATATAGAAGAATAACAAAAACAATGAATAAATCGCTTCGATTTCTTACAATTTCCTGAATTCTCATTTAAGCTTTTTTTTCGAATTCTTGTACAAAACTTTATTTTAAACCAATATTTTTAACAAGAAACGGAGATATTTTTACATTTATTCGTTATCTTGTACAACTTGCGGTTGATGGTGGGGCAGAATCTGGCATTGTCATTTGCGAGAAACATTTACTATAACCCTATGTATTGGTAAAACCGAAATATTCGACTTAAAAATTTCAAACCGACACAGAATTTCAAATTTTCTGGATCGATACTTTGGCTTTCGAATAATACCGACGTGATTAAACTGCATGAGTACAGTGGCACCGATTCGAGTAACCGAACGTCGGATTAATACGAGGCCTACCTGTAGAATGACAGGAAATGAGATCGAGTGAGATAGAATATAAAGTGATAGGAAATGAGATGAATTGAATCATGCAGATTAGCGTCATTGCGGAAGGCCGCCAAATATAACGCTGCAAGAGTTTACAACAGTTTCCAGAGGAGATACAGTCGCTCCCAGACAGGAAGTTTTTTAATAAACTTAAGGACTTACTATTAACAATTGGTCCCTATAACATGAATGAGTTCGATTCACTTTTATAAAAGTTTTATAAAGTTTTCAGACCAAATGATTTCTGTCTCTTTTCTATGGTTCCAACTTTATTGATTGACTGTTTGACCTTTATTTTTATTTTATTTTCTGTGACATACTTAATATTGACTAATTTATTGTATACTAGCTGTAACCCGCAACTTCGTTTGCGTAGAGGAGGAGGATGGAGGAGATCAGGAGGCAGATCTTCCTCTCTGGATCCTTGTTTCCACATCACATACCGCCATGGCTTATAGCCTATGAGCTGCCGGATATTTCAGCTATATCCTAGTGAAACTCCCATCAAAATCTCTTCAGTAGTTATGGCGTGATACTTGCACAAAGTCACAGTCAAACAGACAAAAATTCTAAAAATTAGCGTTTTGGCATCAGTATCGATCCTAAAACACATTACAATTATTCTTTTCAAAAAATATCCAATGTACAGACACAACTTTTTTACAGTCTTATTATGTGTATAGATTATGATGCGTGGAATAATATGTTTCAGAATGACATTTTAATTATGGTAATAATTTTTATAATTCAACTGTCAAGCTTAAAACTAATACAATAATATTAGTATTTTTATAATTGACTTAAGTAATGAAATATTTATATTTATGTATTTTTCCTCTCGCTACACCCTATAGGCAAAATTGTATGGAACTTATTCTGACTTTAATATTTACCATCAACTTGTAATCTACAATTTATTGCGAATAAATGAAATGAATTTGAGACGAGGTCGCAAATGCGCTGACTAAATCACTCGAGCTAGAACACGTAGACGATCTGATTCAATTCAATTAAAACTCAATGTTCAAAGAAAACTCATTACTGCTGTGAGCTAAAAGCTTTTCTGCCCATACCCATACAAACATATAAAGAGGGTATACAAACCGGAGTTATCAGCGAGAGATAACAAACAGTTAAAAATTGCGTCCTCTTTCGCTCCATTTATATCTACAGACATTGATCATGTCAGACACGTGCCGTGGCAGACAAAATAATATTATTCTGTAGATGTATTAACGTTTTATATGTACCGTAACACGGCCGCGGACAGACACGGGCTGTAGGTACCCGGCCAGTATTCACGGAAAGAATATTTTGTCTGCGCGGTTCATGGCTGTACAACGTACCTAATTACTTGCAAGTTGCAATAAAGAGTTTTGATTTATTGCTCAATACTCAATATATTTCCGGCAGCCGTGAAAATTGCCATTTTGTTGTCCAAATTTCGATGATGAGAAGAACGTTGAGAAGAAGAAGACTTAATATATTTATTGCATTCCATAAGTTATAATACAGATCAGTTCATTTAATTAAGATCAAAAAGTTGTCAATGTTCTATATGGATTTGATTTAATGTAAGGACATGACATGTCCTTACATTGAACTACATTGTACGGTGGAACACAGAGAAAGGTGTACAGGAGAGTTTTTAAGGTTGAGTTTATCTCAAAAACTACTTAACCTATTTTCTCTGTCTTCGACTGTACTATTAACTATATTCTGTGGTAATGAGCTGCTGCGTCCTACGCCAACGAACGTGTCTGTCTAGGCATGCTAGATGTAAATCAACGGTGTCTGGCAAGCATCCGTCACGTCACGTGTCTGACACGCTCAAGGTCTGTAGATATAAACGTACCTTCTCTGTATGAACGTGCTATAAACTAATATGAAATCCCTAGACTCATAGATATAGCAACAGCTTGTTCCTGACACTTGTGGTTTCGCAAAATGGTGTAATTATTGCACGGGGCATCACAAATTTCAGAATTATGTAAATAGAACAGTTTACCGTACACTCGCACAACTAATTAGTAGCTTAAATTACGGTAATACGGTAATAATTACCCTGGAACACGGTAAATTACGGTTCTAGGTAATTTATAGAGTGAGTTGCCAGTTTGGGAGTAGTGTTAGAGAACAATTTCCCACGAAATAGCTCAAAGACGGTGTAGGATTGATTTACTAAGAAAGCACAAATTACAACCCTTATTATTAGGGATTATTTATTTTATTATTTAGTATTTACGGCGTTATTGTACAAGAGCGTAGCGTGAGGTTATTTTAAAATTGTATATGAAACTCGACCTTAGATGATTCATATTTATTGAGGGGAAAGGGTATTTTATCCGATTAGCGGAAGAAGGAGGGTGATATTCTATAATGTGTGTACCTATATTTACATATAAATGAAATAAAATTATTAAAATGTGGTTACAAGGTTCTTTTTTTGACTAAATAGAAGCTATGTATTTATTTCTTAATGACAAAATATTTAACTAAAGACAGTAAAATGAAATTTAAAAAAATCATAAAAAAAATTTGCCCCAGGTCAGCGACCGCGGGGAGTGTCCCCAGAAGGCTGGCTGCATTGCCTCGCTGGATTGCGTTTACAAGGTTTTTGTCCAACGCACAAAGTCATTTATGACATGCAAGTATGCAGGTTCCTTTGTTGCCTCCTCTAGCCTAACGTAACATTAGATTCGTTTTTATCACAATATTAAACATACCTAGGATACATTTTATAATAAAAAATCAGTTATGTTTTTGCTTTTAAAATAATCATGTTAATATGCACTTCAAAATTGAGGTGAGAGTTGAGAGTTCCTGAAGGAGAAAAGCATGGAAATAAAGATTGTTTTTGTTTGTAATTTAGAACTTATTGCCATTGGCATAGAGTACTTGTGTAGTTAATGTATTGTCGACTGTACTGGTTTATACAAAGGGTAATTTTACGCTGAAATCTCGTAAAAGCCTTTTATATTTTAATGTATTTTACACACGATTTTACGTCGAGATAATGCGCTTAATATGTTTCGTGATACGATATATTTACATTTCTATTGTTCTCGGTATAAAGCCGCGACCACACGGGGCTATCTGAACACGCAGCTGGCTTTACATTGGATTTTATGCATATTATAGTATCAGCAATATTGTTTTGTATACCTATACAATAATGTTATTAGAGATACATAAAGGAATAAAATGAAAATTAATAGTTTATTTATAACATTATGTTACCGTTTATTCCCACTAGTTTAGTCAACTGACTGGACAACTGAATTTATGGGAATAAACGTTATTATTATAATTCATTAAAGTATATAAAAAATAGATAACTGTACATCCTGACTTAATTGCAGAATTAATGAGAATACTGTTTTAATTGGCTCACACTTAGAAAAAGTATTCACATTAAGGTACGGTAAGTATAACACATAAAATTGTTATTAATTTATACTTAAGGATAGTGGTCTGAAGCCATTTTTATATATTTATACTTATTTTTATTTTCTCATTAATTCAGTGACTAATAAAATCAATGAACCATTAAAAATTAGACGCTTTAAATTAAAAAATTCATGTGCCTATTAAAAATAATTTGCATGACAATTATAAATGTTTAAAAAAAAACGGGATATTTATTCTGCCTGTGTAATATATAGGATTGTCTAGGTATTTGATTGTTTATATATACCATAAAAGTCACAATCACAGTGATATTTATACGATTGACTGAATTCATTGAAATTCTCATACCATCAATTTCTTCTCACGCATGCGAGCCGTGTAATGTAAAACTTGCAACTCTCGTGAGCTGTGAGTAAAATTGAAACGTGCTTTTGCGATTCAATTACCTATATAAAGGAGCCTTTACACCAAGGCAGAAAACGTAGCGTGTAGGACTGCATGGGTCTGGATAGGCTCCGGTTTCAGCTAAAACGCGAACGCCAATTTGTTCTCTGCACCTATCGTAAGTCGGATAGAAGCGCTCAAAACATTTGTATTCGGGTCGGAACCATGCAGACTTAGTTTATCTTGGCATGGTATAGCAATATGATCAGACCTTCGCAATAGGTTGTATTGGGTTGCAGGATTAGCGTTAATAGTGATTTGGATGTGCGTTTTTTTAAATAATACTAAAAGTCTGAAAAATCTATAATGCTGTCCTCCTTTTCACCTTGTCCGTATTTAGCTTTATATTTTAAAACCTACAGAATCGTAAATTGTGTTTACCTATCTAACGTAGATACTACTATTTATTATATTTACTTACTATGCACTTCTATTGTTGGTTGTCTGGAAGAAATCCGCCAAAATTGTACATGCTTCTCAATAATGTAATTAATATTGTGTTATGGTGCAATAAAGTGTATTTATATATTTATGAATTCTTCGTAATTCTAATAGTAATATTTTTAAACCTTGCGTCGCTGTAATAGGTAATGGTGCACTGTGAGTGAGTTCACAAAACACTCGAGACTATTCGACACGCTACGGTTATAAGTTCAGTGTAGAAGCCCCTTAAAGTTACGTTCATAAGTTATCGACAAGCCGCGCACGTTGCGTTCACGTTCGCTCGCCACAAACTCTGAGCATACTTTCGAACTCACGTAGATACATACTCGTAGGAGTAACCACTAAGCCTTTGCCACAGGCTTCAGCCGAAAAAGTTTCTCGTGAATTATTCAATGTTGAAACATTATAGGAATTAATTAGGAAAAACTTTATATTTTACAAAGAGAAAAGCTTGGATTTATTTTGTCGTTTCAGTCATATATCTTTAGGTGTTTATTTATTTTATTAATGGACTCGACAGTTCGTCATTTGCCAATGTCATGTTACAGAAAATTCAATATATAATAGTCTTCTATCTTCCTCCAGAGGAGTCGCAGTAGCGTCTTCACCCTGGGTAGCCGCGTCTTCATGTCTTCATCCAGAGGAGTCGTCGTAGCGTCATCACTCTTGACGAAGCAGCTCGACAGTCACATTCACTCCTGAGCTTGTAGCGGTACTCTTGATAAAATCTTGAAACTTCAGATCTTGCTACAATTATCCAATAAATTCACTATACTGTCATTAGCGAACATTTTCAGATTAATTTAACATGATATTAAACACAAAATAACCACTGTAGACATTAAAGTACTTAAATATTATCAAATATTTTTGCAGCCGTCGTTTCCCGCCAGTTTCAAGAGAACCATATCTTTAGGTATTTACTTAAAACTGTCTATGAATCGGCTTATTTTATTAGGGTTCCGTACCTCAAGAGGAAAAGAGGAACCCTTATTTATAGGATCCCTTTGTTGTCCGTCTGTCCGTCCAGAAACGCGTGGACGGATCAAGTTGAAATTAATGCCTAGTACTCAGGACTGCAACCTCATTGAAAAATCAGACTTCTACGTCAACGCAATCAAAAGATATGGCCGCTTATGTGGTCCTAAATCATTTCTCCTAGTAAGTTCAAGCTTTCAGCTTATTTGGAGAGGTTTAAGAGAAAATGAGGTAATCTGCTCTGCAATGAGAGCTCGGTGGCTCAGTGGTTGGGTCAATGAACTTGCAATATGGAGGTCCCAGGTTCGATTCCCAACTAGGGCAGCCATGTACCAATGAGTTATCCTCGGTTTTTTCGACGGAAAAACTTACGTACATTTACCGAGTGCTCTCAAAACGGTGAAGGAAATCATCGTGATAAAACCTGCATGTCGTAGAAGAAGAAGAAAAAATCTAAGGCATGTGAAATCCGCCAACCCGCACTGGGCCCGCGTGGTGGGTTATGGCCCGAGCTCCCTCGATGTAAGGGAAGGTCTGTGCCCGAGCAGTGGGGCAATATAAATAGACTGATGATGAGGTAATCTGACAATAAAACCCTCTTTTTGTCTATTTATAACTTATTCATCACTCACACCGTCAGTACCATTTTGTACGTATTACACCTGGGTATTGAAAGAATATTAAGTAACGAGAAACTGCCGACGAAAATACTTAAGTAAAAGGAGGGAGGGTAAAAGTAGCCTCTCCATAAGGAATTCATCCAGTTTGCCCCCAAGGTAATTTCTAGTAAGTGACCTTAGAGTATTCAAAATGGAGATGAGTCTTCTTCGTCGATGTAAACATAATTATTATGTAGGTACAAGCTTTTTCCGTTGGCGAAGAGTCTATGGACTTAAGGGGCGGCGAGCTGTCAAACTCGAGCGCGAGACAGAAGATGTCCCGCAGCGGCGGAGTGAAGAGCACGGCACAGTGACTCCATATTTGTATTTTTATTGATTTTGGATGAATTTTGGCAGGGAAATTAAAATACGTCTATAAAAATCAGATTTTTTTAAAACAAGCTCTCGTAATTATAATATATTTTGATATATATATTTCGTATGAATAACTATTTCGGTTTAGACATAATTTTAATTGTAAATGACATGGAAGGGGTATGTTTGCGATTTTTTTTCTATCGAGCGAAGTTTGTCCAATCGTGTATCGGTATTCATCAGTCCTCTAAATATATACCCCAAGATTGCTATATATTTTTTTCAGACGTCAAATTTTAGTAGTTAGTTCCGTAGCTTTCATCGAAAAACTTAAAATACGCGCATACGAGGCCTTAAGGGCCTTCATAGAGCCAACTAGCGCCGCCAATCTTAAAAAAATAATATTTTCCAATATAATCAATTTTATTAAAAAAACTATTTACGAAATGTTTATTACGATAAATACTATTTTTTAAATGCTTATTTATAACGTGATTCAATGTCGGTAAGTTGTAGTTCGCATAATTGCGAAAAACGGCCGTTTTTGGCTCATTTGTAAACTACAACTTAGCTTGTCGCAATTATGCCATGTATTGTATATTGAAAAGTAGTATTTATCGTAATAAACATTTTGTAAATAGCTTTTTTAATAAAATTGATTAATATTGAAAGATATTATTTTTTTAAGATTGGCGGCGCTAGTTGGATCTATGAAGGCTCTACACTGGCACATTATTCTTGGTTGTATGTAAATTAAGCATATTACACGGTGGTTAAAGGTAGCAAAGATATCCTTTCATTCTTTAAATCATCATCAGCCTGTATGTTAGGAACTGCATGCAGCACTGGCTGTTTTTATATATATAATACGTTGCTGTCTTGGTGACATAGAATATACACATAACATTCGAACTTTTCACAAGCAAGACGTGATTTTTTCATTTTATCTCTTTTATCCAGTAAATAAATAAAAAAGTCAAATTTCTTTATTGCAAGTAAGCACGTTGAGTACATTTTTACACGTCAATATAATTTTTGAATTTACATTTACACCACTTTGCAAGGAAAATATCCAGCCTTATCAACCATTATCATCATCAACCAACCCCTGGCTTCGTAAGGAGCCAACACTGTATCAGTTTACTGCTGGATATCCAAGGCACGCAACCATTCTGGGCTTTTTGCATCCAGTTTCTGTCATACTTCTAGCGAAGGTCATCCCTCCACCTGGTCCAGAGTCGTTCCACACTATGTTTACACGTTCGTGGCCTCCATTCGAGAACGCGTCTACCCCATCGGTTATCGGTTCTACGACAGATGTGACCAGCCCACTGCCACTTCAGTTTGCTGCTGATTCTATGAGCAATGTCAACGACATTTGTTCTCTGGCGGAGATATTCATTTCTTATTCTACACCATGGAAACGCCATAACATATTATATCGTCACCTCACTTTTGTTGTTGTCGATATCCTGTGTTATGTGTGTTTATATAAGTATTATTGTAATTTTTTATATTATTTATTAGTATTATATTATATATATGTTATATTTATTATTAGTATTTATTAAAGTAATATATTCTTACATGTATATATATTATATTAGCATGTTACATGTTTAAGTATCGTAAATTGTGTTACATATCTAACGTAGATATTACTATTTATTATATTTACTTACTATGCACTTCTACCTCTTTCTGATATATTTTTATAATATCTCAGGCAGTTAGTTCTCTGGAAGAAATCGCTTTTAGCAATAAGACCGCCAAAATTGTACATGCTTCTCAATAATGTAATTAATACTGGACTGGAATGAAATGATACCCTTTTGACCACCTTGTAAATGCAACTATAGATTCACGATTCCTTTCGAGGAACCATGAATACTAATGTTCATTTCATCCCGGGCGCGCGATAATAACTTAGGTGCTTAGTGTAATTAAAACGGAGACGCAGTGGAAATGTAAATGTAACGAACCGCAATCTCGCTGATTATTATAATGTTACGCTGCGACGGAGATAAGGAAACTATGGAAGAAGCTTCCTTTTTAATCCCCGACGCCAAAAGACCCGGTGGAATCGGATTCAGAATTATCTTATAGGTATCTTTATTGCAAGCAAATACATAAGCAAGTACATTTGTATTATTATACATTTGCATTATAAATTAAATAATACTATTAGATTATGTAATCTATTAATTTAATTTATAATGTACTGACATGTAATGCGAAGAAAGCTAACAGCAGATCAAGTTTGACACTTTGGACTTTGGACCGTTCTTATTATCTGCGCCGTAAAATTTAAAATCGTACTGCAAGTGTTACCATTGATCTGCTGTTGTCCGTACATGACCAATGAAAATGTGTGGGTAGATACGATGAAGCGCTCCTGTTTTTACTCAGAATTTGTTTTGTGCATTATGTCATGCTGTGGTGGCTCAGTTGGTAAGAGCGTGTCACGGAATTACAAGGTCGCAGGTTTAAGCCCTGCCCACGGCTAGAAATTTTTCATCATTTAAAAGTTAATCAATTGATAATTATTATAGGTTTCGCCAATTGACTAACCGGAATATTTATTTTCACAGACATTCACCAACATTACTAAACGACATTAATTACATAAAGACATAAAGAGCTTGGTGGCGCAGTGGTTGGGTCAATGTGCTTGTGATACGGAAGTCCCAGGTTCGATTCCCAGCCAGGGCAGCCATGTACCAATGAGTTATCCTCGATTTTTTCGACGGAAAAACTTACGTTCATTTACCGAGTGCTCTCAAAACGGTGAAGGAAAATATCGTCATGAAACTTGCATGCTGTAGAAGAAGAAAAAAATCTAAGGCATGTTGAAATCCGCCAATCCGCAGTGGGCCCGCGTGGTGGATCATGGCCCCAGGTCCCTCAATGTAAGGGAAGGTCTGTGCCCGAGCAGTAGGGCAATATAAATATGCTGATGCTGACTAAACGACATAGTTACCGAAAAACTCTGCGAACCACACACGACATACGTAGGTAGTTTTACGTCAGTTTACCTCTACCGCCTCTACCATTGCGTGACAATATCTTATGAATGTTTTATTATGTTTTCGCTTTTATTCGGCAAAGGCTTTCGGGGTTCTTTTTCTTTTCAGCATAATTCCATGCATAAGAAAGCAGATTCCAAAAGGTAAATGGTATAAGTAATAAGATAAATATAAATGATGTAAAGAATGAAATGTTATGTAATAAATACAGTACAGTACGTAACGGAAAGGAGAATGTTTAATATTGGTAATATACATTACAAAATGGGAAATGAAAATGCAAGTTTACAAGATAAAAAGGTTTATTTGTACTGAATTTGTAAGTACGATATCTCTCCTATTTAGTGTCTAATTTGAGCTATCTCAAAAAAAATCTTTTTTTTAGCCTGCGCTCTATGGCGCTTTGAACAATGTCCTTTATTTTTTAATTTTTTTATTCTTAGGAAGATTTACAGCCATTTCATACTAATATAGATAACGATTATGACTAACTGTAAGCCAATTACAAATCTCCACATATGAAAAATTAACGGTGAACGTTCTGCCAACCTGTATGCAGGGTGTAATGGAAAGGGTATATACAGCCGAAGGAAGGGTGTTCAGTATCGGCAACTGAACAATATTTGTTCTGCGACTTTTCGAATAAAAAATAAAAATAAATTCGCGAAAATCGAAAAAAAAGTAGAACAAAACTTGTTCAGTTACCGATACTGAACACCCTCCCTTCGGCTTCATATACCCTTTACGTTACACCCTGTATATAATATACCTACTTTAGTTATTATATTATAACAAAAACGACTGTTTTAGACACGAGTTTAAAACAAGACGAAACTACCTAACTATTCATCATTAGGTATACATAGCATAGGTATTTTTTTGTGGTCTCCTCATCTCCTGTAGTCTAAATGGTTTAATAGATTTTCAAATGTAAGGTAGTTTTAGTTTCGTCTTGATCATGGGACTGACCTGAGATAGGAATAGGCCAAAAAAGTCTGGTTTATTGTTATTGTACCAAATATTTCAGATTCATATTGTATAGGTATATATTTTACACATCGTAATTTGTATTAAAATATATAACGAGAAAGTATTTATAAGTACTTACTTAACTTAATGTATGTATATTCTCATGGGAAACAAAACCGTGGACAATTCAACGAGGCGAAAAGCTGTAATTAATTTAATTATACGCTAGGTGGGTGGGTAATAAATCCATATACTCGTATGCAATACAGGGTGTAACACAAAAGATTGAATTCTTGAAAAGCGCGGGAATGGACATTATCCTTTATTTTGTGAGGGTTCTAATTAATAGTTACAATGGTGTAGTGATTAATGATGATGTTAAAGTAATACGAAAATGTCCACGAATGTTTATATTTATTGGACTGCTCGAAAGAAGACGTGTTTGGAATAAATTGTGGTCTTTTAGAGGACACAGTTGAGTTATTTCATTCAACGCTATCACTTTCATAAAAGAAAAATATATGCTTCGTCCAGGCTTGCATGTACGCTGACAGCAGATCAAGTGTAACACTTTGAACTTTGGACCGTTTTTATTATCTGCGTCGTAAGAGTTGAAATCCGACTGCAAGTGTTACCGTACCGTCCATACAACTTCACTCACATTGAGCAAGATATTGATGACATTGGCAACACATTAAATTGTTGATTCTATTGAGCTGTTGTTAGTTTCTGGTTTTCCAAATAACATTTTTGTATTATTTTTAAATTAAAAAAAAAGGTAAAAATTGGGCACGGATATTTACTGTAATTATGTAGTTCAATTCTTTTCGTTACCATACTGCTGGCTTCTATTTTGCCCAAAGGATCTGGCTAGCGATCCAGAGGGGAAATGCCGCCACCATTTTGTTGCCGGACAACGAGGATCGGTTGAACTATCTGTAATGCAAGCCATTCAGATAGTTCAACCGACTCTTTGTACATATAGTTTTTAGTTTAGTTTATATATTTTTTTAGGTTAGTATTATTTAACATAGTGTATTTTTAAGATTTTATTAAACGTTCATTCTCGTTTTTTTAATAATATACTTGACAACCTGTATAGTGAACCGTACAATTCTGAACTTCGATTACGTTTTTGTAAACTTAATTTTCTTTACCTAAGTCTTTTAGTTTTTTGTTATACCCAAGTTTTAATCGTTCAATTAAAGTTTCATACAAACAACCCTATCCTTGTTTCGTATCCTCATTAATATGCAAAGACACACTATAGTCACTTCAGCGGGTGTTGAATAAATCAATATCGGTTGTGTTACCGTAATCTCAAATATATGTTATTCCGGAACTTGCGGATAAGAGGATCTATTTGGAAAGGCATAAAGTTTGTATTGTAACAGTAACAAAACTTTTTAGCTTTGTTATTGCTACATACCTAAATGAAATCAGTATAGGTATAGTGGTACTGAAGTAATTACTCTTTCATGTTTTTCATAATGTATTTGGCCATTCGTTCCCATGTTATTTTAAGGGGACGTGCTCAAATTATGTACCCAACGCAAAATTATACAGTGTTACTCATACCTACTGGCAATTCGATACATTCCTTAGAAGGTGTGGAGGTAGGTAGGTAGTAATAAATTAATATACAATTATATATACTCATAAGTAGGTAAATAAGTTTTTTATTTATGTAGGTAGGTACTTATCTTAAGTACCAGCTAATGATAGGTATTTAATATTGCTCAACAAGCTAACTATTCATACGCCGAATTCTCTACCTGAAGGTTGTCTGGAAGAGATCGCTTTGAGCGATAAGACCGCCAATTGTAATACTAACTGTTTTAGCCTATTTCTTTTGTGTAATACATTTTTTTTTGCAATAAAGAATATTTATCTTTTATCTTATCTTATAATTAACGCAAATTATTTTATATTCAAAACCTACTTAGAAAAACCTATTCGTACCTTTGTAGTAGAATTTTTTTTACTTTTAAGATACCTTATAAGTATTTATTCAAGATCGTGAACGTGACATTTACAAAATTGGATTCAATTAGGATGCTAAAAGAATATAAAGATTAGAAATATCTCTACGTATGTGAAATATGTTTTCGGTTTACAATCTTGATATTGTGTAGATAAAAAAGGTCCTCAATTTATTTACAAGTAGGTATCCAAGAATCTCCGCAAAAATAATCAGTATATACAAATATTTTCCAGGATGCCAAAGAGCTGTAATATTCTTGGGAGATTGGTTTCGATTGGTCGCGTGTTGCGACAGATTGAATCCTGATGTTCAACATTTGTACAAGCACAAAGTGAAAGGAAATAAGTAGGTATTTTACATACAGTCATAAATAAATAAAATATAGATAATAATTCGTTAACTGTACCTACTCGGGCGAGCGATACAGGGGGCCTCAATAAGGTTGAGATTTTCTCAAAAACTACTGGTCCGAATTTAATAATTCTTTTACAGTACATAGTTTTAACTTTTATTTATCAAACAGTGAAATAATTTTAGCAAAAGGTCAAGTAGGTTTTAAGAAAATCTCAACATTAAAAACTCTCCTGTACACCTTTCTCTGTGCTCCACCGTACCTACTTTATCATCATCATCGTGCCTCGCAGTCCAGTCCTCGCAGTTCTATGAAGGCTACGGCACTAACTACTAAAATTAAACGTCTGAAAATAATATAATATAGCAATCTTGGGGTGTCTATTTAGGGACTGATACACGATTGGACCAACTTCGCTTCGAAAGAAAAAAATCGCAAACATACGCTTTCTATGTCTTTTAAAATAATTCATCCAAAATTAATCAAAATACAAATGCAAGTCACTGTGCCGTGCTCTTCACTCCGCCGGTGCGGGACATCTTCTATCTCGCTTGAGTTTAACAGCTGGCAGGATCGTTGGGCGAGGTCAGTACCTGGATCGTAGACAGAGAATCCTAAGTCTACGACCTGGATGGGTGATCAGATCACTAGTGACGTTTTTTTTTATCTGAGGGCCTCCGTGCCTCGGAATGCACGTAAAGCAGTAGGTCCCGGTTTCTGTCGCTCGTCAGCAGTCGTTATGCCACGTCAGAGGCCTACGGACGGCCTGAATAGGAACTCTGACAAAAGGTTTAGTTACTATATTTTTTTTGCACATTGAAACAATTTGAACCAGCTATGCACCCATTTATGTAATAATTAAGATACGAAAACACAAAGTAGCGTTCACCCGAAGTAATTTATAGCTTCAAAACTTAGAACATCTGTCTTATCTAATACCAACTGTCGGGGCAGGAAAACTTTCTACCTCCTGACACTTTTTAAATCCGTTAAATGTCCTATTAAAAAGTTTACTCTTTAAAATCACACTGTATATTTTTCTTGGGGATTTTTAAAACCCCCAATTTCTCTTATTTCAACTCTGTCTTTTTAATTCTTTATTGTCTAGTCTCGCGTAGGTAATATTTTATTATGTTACCTTATAATTATGTTACACAGTGTTGTATACAGTCTTCCAACTTCTAGACACTGTCCAGACATTTCGTGAAGTGCTTATTTCTACCATCTGGCTACAACATTATGCTCCCTTAGGTTGTGAATCCATTAGGCAAATAGGTTGCTGCTTACTATTTGCCTCCCAATATATTTTAATTGAAGCGTTCATACAATGAATTAAACGCAGATTGCGGCGTTTCGATTGCCGACTTACGTACATATTCGGTCAGCGACCGATTCTCAAAAAAATGCATCGAAAATTCGCGCGCAATTTGATTCAATCACTATGTTCTATAATTAATCTGAAGCAAGCAAGCTGACTACACTACACTGACTACACTACACACAGTCAGCCGCAAACTATTTGTCTAATGGGTACACAGCCTTATTCTTTTCACAGATAACCGAAGTAGGTAACCCTTTTTTACTAACAGGCTATAAAAATCCGAAACACTACAAAACGGGGTGTTACGAGAAGGGTTTTACCCGAATCAATGTACAGATAAGATTAGACCCTGACTGGATCAATAGTGTAAACTGAATAGCCCCTTTGAAGATGTGAAAGGGTTATTTTACTGTTTTAGGTCCATTGATCAAAAATACCAATCATTATAGATAGTACAATTGATCTGGTATCAGTGATTCAAGTATTTCATGTAGTTTCAGGCTCATTGTAAAACCTCATGAAGCCAAGATACGATAAATGTGGAAAATTATAGCTAGGTATGCACGTTGTGTAACTAAAAGAAAATTAAATGATGATTATTTAGCAGTGGACAAGACTTGAACCAGCGACCTTGTCTTTCCGTGCCCGGACACGCTCATTTTTCTATTCAATAAAAAATAAAGTCTTTTTAAAATAATATGTATGAGTATATTAATTTAATAATAAAGTTACGATTGTTATTAATGATTATACTGATTGACAGTATTATACTTCAATGAAGGCCATTTATGATCATTCTGAGCGCGAATAAAGTGCGATACTCTCACAAAATGCTCTCACGCCCCGGAAAATTGTCCTTTCTCATCTCCCGGGTTTATCGCCGTCGTAAAAGTACTAGAGTGATTTGAAATTGCTCTAGAAAACTGTTAGAGAATTTTAGAAGAAAAAATCTACGAGCTATCAAGGAAATAGAGATATCGTGAGGTAAACTAGTTCCGGTCCGTACTGACATAAACTGAAACACACATTTACCGTAACATACACAATGACATAAATGACCCTGACTGACCAATATTCTACGAGCTTTCAAGGAAATATAGATAGCAACTTTGAGGCTTATTAGTTCCGGTCCCGATCGACATAAACCGAAGCAGACATTTACCGTAACATACACAATGACATAAATGACCCTGACTGACCAATATTCTACGAGCTGTAAAAGATATGGAGATAGCAACTTTGAGGTAAATTAGTTCTGGTCCCGATCGACATAAACCGAAGCAGACATTTACCGTAACATACACAATGACATAAATGGCCCGGACTGACCAATATTCTACGAGCTATCAAGGAAATAGAGATAGCAACTTTGAGGTAAATTAGTTCTGGTCCCGATCGACATAAACCGAAGCAGACATTTACCGTAACATACACAATGACATAAATGGCCCGGACTGACCAATATTCTACGAGCTATCAAGGAAATAGAGATAGCAACTTTGAGGTAAATTAGTTCTGGTCCCGATCGACATAAACCGAAGAAGATATTTACCGTAGCATACACACTTACATACGAGCAATGACTAATATAATTTCTTACCACTTTCAATCAGTATTTCATACTTAAGCTAAATAAATGCAAACAAATACCTAAACTCTTAAAATAAAAGTTACAATGTTCTTTTTAATTTTGTATTTGTCTACTTGTTGTTCATAAGTAAACAGAAATTAAAAGCTTTAACTATTGAGAGTATATTTTTTAATTAATACCTAAAAGTAATATCCGCCCGAAAAGATAAATGGCGAAATCGTGTTCCAATTTATTTCGTCCAACTGTGTCTGTAGACGAAGACATCTTTTTTATGGAGGATCTTGTAAAGATTTAATCAATTTATTTATACCCATTTGTGAGGATCCGAAAATAATATGTTTCGATTCAGAACGTATTTGGATTGAAACATTGGAACCGCTGGAAAGCTCGTGGAAAAATATCAATAAGTAGTTTATTTTGCCTTTGCGATAACCGATATCTTCTGTTATCATAACTTTAAAAATGGAATATTAAAACTAGAAAAATATGAAATGTAAATATTTGCTTTGCCGTTTCAATACAACTGCATAAATATTCTGAATTCGGGAACTGTGCAAAATGCCTAAACGTTTTGTGCTCACAAATGATGGTGAGTTTGTTAATAAAAAAAATCAATGTAGGTACAGTCGAACACAGAGATAAGTATAAAGAGGACCTCAATAAGGTTGAGATTTTCTCGAAAACTACTGGACCGAATTTAAGAATTCTTTTACAGTTACATAGTTTAAACTTTTATCTAAGTAACAGTGAAAGAATTCTTACAATAGATCAAGTAGTTTTTGAGATAATCTCAACCTTCAAAACTCTCCTGTACACCTTTCTTTGTCTTCCACCGTAGGTACAGTCAAAGCACATCAAATGTAGTACTTTAAATTGTGTACCATACTCCGTGTCACAAAATATGAAAGAGATTTTAAGGTTGAGATTTTTTCAAAAACTGCTTGACGTATTGCAAAAGTCATTTCACTGTTCGATAGATAAAAATTAAAGCTCTTCTGTTCTGTTCTACCCCTCGACTCCTCCTTACCTAAAACAGTGTTTCCAATTCCTTTCTTCCTTGCATGATCGCAATCTTCGCTCCAATGACGAGCTCATCCTATATCTTCCTGTCCACTCTACCAAATTTGGTTTAAATTCCTTCACCGCTCATGCTATCCGTCTCTGGAACTCCTTACCGGCTTCGATTCGAACTGCTAAATCTTTGGATATTTTTAAGGGACAGGTCAAGTCTTACTTTCTCAATATTTAATTATTAATTTGTACCTATCTTACGTATGTATAACAGCTATTGTGTCTATATTATATCATTAATAACATTATCCTTCATGATCAGTATTGGTATTGTAAGTAGTCTATTGTATTGTATAGTAAGTAGTCTATTTCTTTTTATGTTAAGTATTTATTAGTATGTAATGTATCAGTTTATTTATTCGTAAAAACAATTATTTATACTCATAAGTATAATTATTATTAGTAGGTAAATAAGTTTTATTTTTTTATTTTTTATGTAGGTAGGTACTTATCTTAAGTACCAGCTAATGATAGGTATTTAATATTGCTCAACAAGCTACCTATTCATACGCCGAATTCTCTACCCAAAGGTTGTCTGGAAGAGATCGCTTTGAGCGATAAGACCGCCAATTGTAATACTAACTGTATTAGCCTATTTCTTTTGTGTAATACTTTTTATTTTTTTGCAATAAAGAATATTTATCTTATCTTATCTTAAAGCTATGTAATCTGTAAAGGTATTAAAATCGGTCTAGTAAAAAACGTCAATCATAATATAATAATAGCCCACAGCTGAAAACAAAGGTCTTCAACCAGTGCGTCCTACGAGTGATGACCTACGGAGCCGAAACGTGGACATTGACGGTGAGACTGGCCCACAAGTTCAAAGTCGCTCAGCGAGCATGGAAAGAGCTATGCCTAGCATTTCTCTGATGGATAGGATAAGAAATGAGTATATCCGCCAGATAACAAAAGAGGTTGACATTGCTCATAGAATCAATCTTAAGTAGCAGTGGGTTGGCCACATCTGTCGTAGAACCGACAACCGATGGGGTAGACGAATTCTTGAATGGACGCCACGAACAGGTAAACGTAGCGTGGGACGCTGGATCTAGATGGAGGGATGACCTTCGCTAGGTGACTGGCAGAGACTGGATGCAGAAGGCCGAGAATATGGTTAAGTGGCATGCTTTAGGAGAGGCCTACGTCTGGACGTAGGCTGATATGGACTGATGATGATGTTCGCAAATACGCTATATTTCTCCATCAAACAAATATTCTTCAATAAAAGTAGCCTCGAAGTATCCTGTAAACTGTAAATAGCAATAAAACGACTCACTCGTTAGTTGGTCTCCTCTGGACAGTACCTGAAAGCAAACGGACTTTGATTGGATGACGTCATTGCAGCTTCGTTAACGGAACGTGCCGTCTTCCAATTGGATGCAATTGGAATAATTGGATTGTGGACACCCGTTTCACGAATTTAGAGATAATTAAGATGTAATTTTTATAATCCACTCTAAAATAGAATTTTGCCTGTTATCTTGCTACAGTTGCTACTAAACACTGTTTAGGGAGAATCTAATAATCATAATAATAATAGTCTCAATCTTATTTAATTCTATTCTGGAAAATTAAATTTTTGAGCTTCACTTATCAATTTAAAAATCGCGCGTTCAATGTGAAATTAAATGTGATGTCTCACTGGACAAAACGGGTTAAGTCGCTGACTCTCGTTTATATTTTCTTGCAAGTGGGTCTGAGGCAAAAATGGAGTGAAACATATTTAAGATTTAGATAAAAAAAAAACAATCAAAAAACTCTCAGCAGCACATCTTTTCTGCTATTGAGATTCTGCCTATTGTCTGCCTGCAAACTGAAAGTTGTTCTGTACAAAGACGGATACTGAACACTACCTTTCGGCTTCCTATACCCTTTATATTACTCCTGTATAATATAGAAATTCTGAGCAAAGCTTCCTAAACCATAAGTATCTGAAAACCCCGAAGTAGGCTCCCGATTTCACCGCAGAAGGAATTACGTAACAGCTGTAAAAATTTGAATACGCCCGTTAGTTTCTTACCTCAACCGATGCGGTAAGAATGCTTGCTTTACGACTTTTAACAAAAAAAACGTACCTACTCATATATACATGTAATATAAAATAACTCCTTCTAAGACCCTTCTGTGCTTTTGATGATGCATAGGCTAAATTAATTTTACCCCACCCGCGAAATATTGCTGTAGCGTTACGCAGCGTTTCCGCTTCCGTTATGTATAGTCGGCCATATTACTGTGGCATAAAGTAACACACGATGTGATGTGGACTGTACGAGTATTTGCATATTCCGTCCCTCGAAAACTTTTAAGGGAAAAGATCGTATGCGAGAAAGTTGCGGAAAACTCAAACCAACTTTATAGCTTCGAGCACACTCTGTATAAAACTTTGAAAGAGAAGGAAATGGAAGTAGCATTTGATAAGAATCGAACCGTTTTTAATGCGACTTTTTTTTAGAGTAAATTCAAAATAACTAAAATCGCTTTTAGTTAGCAGACGTTTAAAAAAACTTATATTAATAAATTAAGAGGTGGTTTAAGAATATTAAACGCGATTTAGCTGTACAAAAATATTTAAATCAGTGGTTTAACAATTGTCAAATTAAACCACCCTGTTAGATACTCGTAGCTTTTAAAACAATATTTACACCCAATTTTAAAATAAAAATTAAAATAATTTAAAATAAATCCGACATCACTTTTCACTACAAATTATAACTTTTTTTGCAATTTACATAAAATAATGAAAAAGAAAAAAGTCGAATAAGGGTTGGATCGTACCTGCGACAGATCGGGCGCGTTGCTTCGATGCTAGCACGACTTCGAATGCCGTACGGCAGCGCAGCGGGCAAACTCCCGACCTGTAGGTACCCTTACCTACTACTGCAGCTAGGGTTGTCAAATGTTCGAGAAATCCAGGAATGTCCAGGAGTTTTGTGTTTTGTCCAGTTAAAATTACAAGTTACTAGTCCAGGAAATTTGCAATCTCACATGGCTATCGGCCGATGGATAGGTGGTTTTGTTCTATTCATACCAACATGCAACGTCATTTTTGTGAGGGAAATGGTCAATTTGCTAAATAATTTATTGACAAAATATCAAAATGTATGTTTTTACATATTTACGGTAACTCGAATAATGTGATCAGTTGAAAAATAAAGTAATTACAGGCATTTGAAAATCCGGAATCTGATAGTAAGAGTACTAATTCCATTCAAACTCCACAGGAGGGTGAGTCACGTTACGACAATAGCGCTCAAGTCCCGTGAATGTCCGATTTTTGGCGAAAAATAGTAAGTATGTACAAAAATTTCGTTCGCGTAGATTTTGACAGGATTTGAGCGCCTAAAAACCATTGAACATGTTAACATTGATATTTGTTCCGATAGCTTGGGTAGATTTAAGGCACAGATTAAAGATATCGATGATTCTAAAGAAGCAGCGGTTGCCTCCCGTCTGTACCTAACATATTTTTCAAACATATTTTTTTGTTAGATTACCATTTTTTTTTAATTTGTTAAAAGTTATTTTTATTGTTAAGATCGATATAACATTGTAACCCTTGGATTTCTAAGCATGCCGTTGTTGCCTATAATTAGGGTGACACTTAGCATAATTATTTTGTGGACTGTTACACTGTAATTGTTTTGGTGTACACCCTGTGGATAAAATATTTCATAAAATAAAATGAATAAAAAATGCCTTGCGGCTAGCCCTCCTCTAAATTCGATTTGCCAAAAAGGGATTAGGCACGACGTGTGCCATCGAAAAACCATGACCAGATGTATTTTCAGATACAATCATGTAAGTTGATTTATGCAACATAGTTTATATAGAGTCAACAGCCCCATCGATAGCTGACAGCCCTACTGCAGCTGCAAAGAACCTGCTCCAAGATTGATCGTTCGAATAGCACAGCCCCAGGGATGTCTGGTGTATCACTTTCGATTTACGCAGCAAATTGACTCTGGAAACTTGAAAGGAATTTTGGCTCGATTAAACACGATGACTAGAAATTTTGAATTTGGTAGGTATATAGTTGAAGTGAGTTAGAATTGAGCGACTAATTAATTAATAATTTATTCGCAATAAAAATATTTTTATCCTAATTAAGTCGAAGACAGAGATACAGGGGGCCTCAACAAGGTTGAGATTTTCTCAAAAACTTCTGGTCCGAATTTAGTAATTCTTTTACAGTTACATAGTTTTAACTTTTATCTATCAAACAGTGAAAGAATTTTTGCAATAGGTCAAGTAGTTTTTGAGAAAAACTCAATTTTAAAAACTCTCCTTTTACCTTTCTCTGTGCTCCACCGTACATAGCTTTTTTAATAAAATTTAGGTAATTAATATTTTTTTTTTAAAGATTGGCGGCACTAGTTGGCTCATGTCAGGACCTCAACCGAGTATTTAATTTCCAATGCCTATTGTTAATTTTAATTTCAGCCAATTTACAATAATAAATGACCCAATTATCTCTGTGTCAGTTTGGTAACTCCCCCACTGGCCTTATAGTGCTTGATTGAGTGCCGAAGGATCAAAGGTAGCGGATTCAAGTCCCCTGAGGAACAACTTTGTGTAACGGGGCTTTGTTGTGATCTAATCTTGATACCCGAATACTAGTTCTATGAAACTGGTAACTATGAAAATAAAGGATTGGATCGCAATCCAATAATGTGAAAATCATTATGCAATTTAAACACGATGAAAATTTTCTTGCAGTGTGCAGGATTTGACCTTGTCATTCCATGACGAAATTCAAGAATGAATTCAAGTCCTGCCCACGGCAAGAAATTTTTCTTCACGTTTAAATTTGTTGATCGAGCATGGATAAATGCATACCTAATACAAATTGTGATCATTATGCAATAATCACAGTAAAGCTTAAAATGGCAGTCATCTTTGTTTACAAAAAAGACGCTGGTCAATAAAAAAAAAAAAGACAAATCCGCCATCATTTTGGAATGGCGGATTGATTTTTTATTCGTTTACTTAATTTTATATTTACTTACATGAATACTCTAAAAAACTTGACATTGGCGAAATTATCTCTTGAATAAGAGTAGAAGCCGTTCAAATAAAAATAGAATAGAATAGAAAGACAAAGTATAGATATCAAAAACCAAAAAAATGGCTGTTCCTATAGTTTGTAACGGTTTTAACTGCAGTTACCAATACTAACTTCTTCTTCTTGCAGTACCTCTCCACTAATGAAGGCTGGCGTCAGCTCCGCATATCTCCCTCTATCTTGAGCCAGTCGAAAAAGCTCTTCGACGCTGGCTATCGCTGTCTACTCCCTTATATTGCGGAGTCACGATTTCTTCCTTCTGCCAAGCCAACAAATACTAAACGAACAACCACAGCTAATCTTTTCTTTCCGTATGTCGCCTACGTAGATTTAGTCCAATAAATCTAACTTTTTTGAACGAATTAAATTATAACTGGAATATAAAAATTGGATGTGATAGTACACATGGACTCTCGATGCAATGTATAATAACCCACCAAGAAAGTGGTCCGGAACATTGTGTAACGTTGCACGTTTTCTGAAGCTACCTGCAAGCGGATAGTTAGGAAGATTTTAACAGCATAGCTCCGTTTCTTGACGAGCAGCGCCTCCTCGCGTCGATTGCGTCCGATTACCGCGATTTTCTCAGTTTACTCAATTTTCTCAGATTTTCTCAGTTTTTTCAGTTTAGTAAAAAAAGTTCTATTATTGTAATATTTTTTACTCAAAAATAGTACCAAAAATTTAGAGAAGGGCTAGATTAGGTCATCTCTATCCTAACTAATGTTTAGGCACCTGTGACCTCTGCGAATGGTTCTGCTACATTACACCTTGACTCGCAGATGAGCCTGGCTTTTGCCCAAAGACGTTATTTGGGCCATTTACGTCCGAAAATACCGTCCACGTCCACATCACATTATACAAATACATAAATATTTATGTCTTCGCTCGTCCTCTTCATGTAAAATGTCTCAATGTTGTTTTTCTGTAAACTTCTAAATATTTTTTCACTTCCCATGCTCGTAAATTGAATCATTTATTTAGCGGACGTTAAGTAAGTTGGTAATACTTTTAGCTTTGTGAAGTTCTACTGCCGTTATTTGAATATCAGCACATTTATCATTCAATTTCAACCTTAACTTCATTAATACTCCGATAGACTGGAATAAATTTAATTATTTTTAAAGACGAATTTATGATTTAATTTAAACAATGTTCAGATAACGGCAGTATAATTTCACGATTTAAAAAAAACTTGTTCTTCGTGAGTTTATGCCGCCATAATATGTTTGTGTATGCAGAATTCCTAGCGTTGTACTTTAAAGCGCGTATTCATAAACGCGATTTAAAGTTATTCCACCGTTTAGGCCTTTTGTCCCTTTCTAACGTTTTTAACGAAGTGTGAAACAAGAACATGGTTAAAGGGAAGTGCGGTTTAACTAGGTTTATGAATAACAGCATATGATTTTAACTCTTGGGTTATCTTTTATTGCAAATGGAAGTTCCATTAGTTAAGTAGTTGAAATCGTGCCACGCTCATTCATTGTAGCTATACACGTATTGTAATCCAATTACCAAAAGTCGCGAGTAAATCGTACAAAATAACAATGAACAGCAAATTAACTGGTGCCCAGGTAATGACGTCATTAAGTACTTTTATACCTCCCCACCTTAACGTGGTTATTACCATAGGGAGGGCCGTTGTCGATGATAATAAAAAAGTATCGACAAAATAGCTTTAAAAATATGTGAGTGAGTGTAGCTGGCAAATGTCGAATTGTATTGATACAGGCCTAGTAACTGCGTATTACAAGTTTTTTTTAATTCTAATGTAGGTACCTATACCGCAGCCCAAATCAAGTGTCTTGTTTTGTAAACAAAAACTACCCTACCCTACTAACATTTTAAGTTGTTCTGTGATTATTGCATAGTTATTTTCACATTATTAGATCGGATCACTTTATTTTCACAATGATGAACAGGTTCGATCAAACAGTTCCTTCAGTGTTACATCACAACAGGTAAATAGACGATCATATATGTTTACAAAATAAGACACTTGATTTGGACTGCAGTTTATGTAATAATTTACGTGAGTATATACCGTTATCGATAATAATAAAAAGTATCGACAAAATATCATTAGAAACATGTGAGTGTAGCCTGGTGTAGCTGGCAAATGTGTATTGATACAGGCCTAGTAGCTTAGTATGAGTATTACAGTATTTTGTAATAATTTGAGTATGTTTTGAGTAGGAAATGTGGAGTTGTATTTGCCTTTTCTCTCGCCTCGCATAGCAGCGTCTGTCACTGGTAATGAACGGGCCACATACATCATACTTTAACGCTCTAAAAGCATCGTTTCAACATTTTTTTAGAAAGAAAGAACTTTGTAGGTAGGTACTCGTAGATGTCAAAATAAGTCTTTATGAATTTAGAGCACTCTGATTATAGTACCTACCATAATTTTTATTTTAGAATTTATTCTATACAGTACAGCTAACAACAGATCAAGTGTAAAACTTTGGACTTTGGACCGTTCTTATTATCTACGTCATAAGAGTTGAATTCGTACTGCAAGTGTTACCATTGATCTGCTGTTGTCCGTACACAAAACGATTGTAATGTAAATTACAGTTACGATGAGTGTCATTTAATGTGTTGTTAACTGTACGGAGTCGGTTTCTCTAGGTCTTTCGGTCTGTCCTCCATGTCGAGTATTTTAAAAAATCCCTATAAAGGATCCTGAATAAAGCTGTGTTTGACAATTTTATAGTATTATAATACAAAACAGTATATAACCTAGAAAGTACGATGCCTGATTGCGATATCGATAGAATTTGGCACATCACTAATTAAGACTTCAGACAGCAGCCCGCTTTGTCGATAAAGTGGCAATTAGTAGTAGGACTCAACTGCGCTGGTTCTGTTTTATTTTATACTTAGATTGAAAGAAAGTCTCTAAGAAAATTCACACAAGTCACAGTTACCGATAGCAATGAATGTTAAATGTACTGAATGTTCTTTGGAAATTAATATTGTAAAATATTTGGTTGTAAAAGTGTGGTTTTAAAAAACTTGTGCCCGTGAGCCGGTCTATAATTTCCTCTTAAATACCTCTTGTGACATTACCATGGGTAAGTAAATTCGCTCGCTAACTAGTAACGTAAAAACGATAGCTACAAGGTTCGTCATTGATGCTATTCTAGTTCTGCTACTTGGTACCACAAAAGTCCCATCAAGTAATGATAATGGTTCCATACGACACCTTGCTGGGTGGAAACGGTTCTCGTAAACATCACAATCCTTATAATTAAAATAACACAAAACCCGACTGCCAAAAATTTCAGCCCCTTTGATAAATTTTTTTAGCCTATGTCACTCCCTCAATGAAGACGAATCTAACGACACCTCATATGTTAAAATCCATCGACCCGTTGGGGCTGTAGGGTGTGCCAACGAATTAGACATACATTACATACACTCGAAAAACATAACCCTCCTTGTTGCGCAGTCGAGTAAAAATAAGCTACATACTCGCCGTATTTTTATGTTATAGCCCTCTCATTTCTTGCTGAATTTAGCCTAAGTACTGCCGCAAAATAGCAAATGTAAGGAATTTCGCGAATATATTTAATAATCTAGCCAAAAGCATTTAAGAACTACAAATCAGTAATTTCTAACTTTGGTCTTTGAGTAACTTAACTGCATAATATAGTACATACAAAACTTTGTAATAAATAATCCAATAGTCTCTTTGAGACTTTGTTAACTTAGCTGCTGAGTTAAAGGCTTTCGCGGAAGCTTTGCCGTGTCCAGAAAGAGAGCTTGTAGGTATTGGAACAACACTAGAATGTTCAAAGTTTTATCTTTGAAGCTGTAAACAT
Source organism: Tachystola acroxantha (assembly GCA_963506565.1). Taxonomy (NCBI): domain Eukaryota; kingdom Metazoa; phylum Arthropoda; class Insecta; order Lepidoptera; family Oecophoridae; genus Tachystola; species Tachystola acroxantha. Next base: position 11,588,267 of record OY735879.1, read on the forward strand.
ATCGACAAATTGCATGATCAAAGTTCAGAATTATGAACGCAGGGTATAATTGAAAATATTACTCATTGATAGCTGTTTTTCTCGGAAAAGAGTTCGATTACCAGCCAGGGCAGCCATGTACCAATGAGTTATCCTCGGTTTTTCGACGGAAAAACTTATGTACATTTACCGAGTGCTCTCAAAACGGTGAAGGAAAACATCGTGATGAAACCTGCATGCCGTAGAAGAAGAAAAAAATCTAAGGCATGTTGAAATCCGCCAATCCGCAGTGGGCCCGCGTGGTGGATCATGGCCCCAGTTCCCTCGATGTAAGGGAAGGTCTGTGCCCGAGCAGTGGGGCAATATAAATAGACTGATGATGATAGCTGTTTTTACAATCAGCAAGAGTTTTTCGAACATGATTTTGCAAATTAATTTATATGTTGACAATTTGAATTTTGAATTTAATGGATAACAAATACTTAATTATTAGATTTATTTGTATTTAAATTGAATACCTATTGAATATGACTGATTGACAAAATGGAATTTTAATTGTTTAACTAATGTGGCGTTGCCCTTACAGGGTTTATGTGAGCACTACCTGTACTATCATAACAACCACCTAAAACAATGAATAAATGAATTAGGAATGAATGAATATGTGAAACTATCATTCGAAACTTCGTTTGTTTGTTTAATACTAATTGGAGAAGCATATCATGTTCCTATTTTATAATGTGGAACGTCAAGCAAGCAAGCAAAACACCATAAGGTCAAGGTTATATGTCGCCTGTAGGAGCCTACCAATCTAGTAGAAAGAAACAGTTGTCACCCTATAAGGATTAAGATGTATACCGCAGCCCAAATCAAGTGTCTTATTTTGTAAATAAATATGTTTGTCTAATTACCTGTTGTGATGTAACACTGAAGGAACTGATTGATCGAACCTGTTTATCATTGTCAAAATGAAGTATTCCGAATCTAATAATGTTAAAAGGGGGCTTACTCCCTTAGCAGTGATTTCTCTTTCCGATGAATTCCCGTAGCGGTGACAACTATGCAATAATCACAGATTGGCTTAAGGCGCTACCAGCTGTCAAACACAAGCGCGAGACAGAAGATGTCCCGCAGCGGCGGAGTGAAGAGCACGGTACAATGACTCCATATTTGTATTCTTATGAATTTTGGATGAATTTTGGCAGGGAAATAGAACTACGCCAACAAAAATCAGATTTTTTTAAAACAAGCTCTCGTATTTATAATACCCTACATTTTGATACTTATATATTTTGTATGAATAACTATTTCAGTTTAGACACAATTTTCATTTTAATAGACATGGTTTACTTATATGACTGTAGTTAGGTTACACTGGTTCTTTTACCTTTAGACCTTTTTTATGAAATAGATTTTTGGTTCACAATTTATCAAAGAATCCAGGATCTGTATAGGAATGAAGATTGAAGACGAATACTGACTTTTCAACATCACAAAGCCTGCTACAGTGGAACCGTCAACCGACCATGCTGCTGCGCTTTTCAAGTGAGCTGACAAGAACCATTCGTCTCAATATCGATAAGGTTTATTTCAATATACGCAGCTTTAGGTGACAACTCCTATATGACGGTATGTCTCCATCCCCTTTTAATAAAGCTTCCCAAATACATACAGTTTTCAGCGAGCGTTATATATGATATGTTGTCACGCAGCGCGCTCCGGATAAAGTCAGATTTACATACATAGGTACTCGTACATAAACTTGTGCATTCGTAACGTAATCTCTCTTTTGTGTGATGTAGGTACAGAAAATGAACCGACACGTGTTTCTGTTGTGAAGCTTCTTCCATTTCCCCTTTTTTTTTAACAATAAGAGACGGTAAGGTCACTATAAAGGGGCTCGTAGTCCAGTTGGGAGTCCATACATGTTAAAAACGACCCGACAAGCAACGTTGGGCGAGGTCTGGTATTTTATTTATTTATTTTATTAATTAATGAATGCCAGGGAATTCGTGCGGGGTATTGGGCGGCGAATGCGGGATCTCAGTCTCGGGCCTCGCTCTGAATCGTTCCTGATGCAAAGGCTGTCCATAGCCATACAGCGCGGTAACGCCGCTGGTATTATGGGCACCTTTGCATCGGGAACGATCAGAGGGGGCTTATTCGATTAAGTTTTTATTATTATTGTTATTTTGGCATACATAAAAATTTAAATAACAATACAAAATTTAATATAACATTAAAACATTTTATTAATGTTCTCGACAGTTCGTTATTTGCCAATGTCATGTTACAGAAAATTCAATAAGTATATAATAGTCTTCCATCTTCCTCCAGAGGAGTCGCAGTAGCGTCATCTCACTCTGGACGAAGCAGCTCGACAGTCACGTTCACTCCCGAGCTTGTAACTCTTGATAAAAGCTTGAAACTTCAGATCTTGCTCAAATTATCCAATAAATTCACCATATGTCATTTGCGAACATTTTCTGATTAATTTAACGTGATATTGAACACAAAATAATCACTGTAGACATTAAAATAAAAATTATCAAATAATTTTGCAACCGTCGTTTCCCGCGATTTACAAGAGTACCCGAGGTCTGGTAATTGCATGGTTGATCGATAGCATTGACTTAAGGGCCTTCCATGAGCCAACTAGCGCCGCCAATCTGGAAAAAATACTATCTTCCAATTTAATAAAGTTTATTAAAAAAAGCTATTTACAAAATGTTTATTAAGATAAATACTATTTTTCAATATACAATACATGGCATAATTGCGACAAGCTAAGTTGTAGTTCACAAATGTGCCAAAAACGGCCGTTTTTCGCAATTATGCGAACTACAACTTATCGAAATTGAATCACGTTATAAATAAGCATTTAAAAATAGTATTTATCGTAATAAACATTTTGTAAATAGCTTTTTAATAAAATTGATTAAATTGGAAGATATTATTTTTTTAAGATTGGCGGCGCTAGTTGGCTCATGGAAGGCTCCAAAATCGCTGGTGACATTTTCATCTGAGCCCGTCTGTACATTGGAAAGCACGTTAATCAGTAGTCGATAGCAATCGCCGGGTCATAACAGAGAGGCCTGCGGGTGGCCTGATCAACTCTGACAATGATTTTGGTCACTAAATCACACTAGAAGGAGAATTCCTACAACTCTAGAAGATTGTTGTCGTCTAGGTTTTTGTTTTAGTAATACCTAAGGGCTAGCGTACAACAGAACGGCGCCGGCGGACGACGCCATGTATCGCGCCAGTGGACGGCGCCGTCCGCCGGCACGAATGTTGTCCGCCTGTGACCGGTGCCGGCCGACATCGTGCACCGGTAGACGGTGCCGGCAGACGCCGTGATACGCCGCGCCATGCGACTGCACGGCGCCGCTACGTGACGTTGTACGCCGGCCCTTAGTAATTTCTTTCATTATTATTATCTCACTAAGCTAAACCAACATATATCCAGAACTAAAAGATCTGATACGTGAAACAATCGTCCAGGGACAAAAGTTGTATTAAATTGCGAACAGAAGTAATAAACGCAACTGTCGGCCAAGTTTTTGTGTTGGCACGTTACGTGCGCCACTTGTGGCAGACCAATTACTGTGGGAGACTCGCTTGGTATTCACTGGTCACATTGAAAATGGCTAAAGAGGCATTATAGCTATTACATTTAAAAAAGAAAGAAATTACCGATAGCTCCGGTAGATGGCACTGACTGGTCTGATGTCAACATTAAATGACAACGCATATTACTTGTAACTTGGGCTTTTCGTATTTCATACCTAGTATTAATTTGTACTGTATTGTTTAAATTACACAAACCAATAAAAATAAATTATTCAGTTGACATTGAATTTTTTTTGGACAAGTGCTGTGTTTTTCTACGATGAAATCGCACTCCGGTGCAACGCCATCTATCAACAACTTCAAAAAGCGCGTTTTTTTTCTTACAACTGTCACTTTGATAACCCCTCATTACTGCGGGAGACTCCCTTGGTATTCACTGGTCACACTGAAAATGGCTAAAGAGGCATTATAGCTTAGACCTTGGGGAAGAAAAGGTAAAGGATGGACAAGGAAATAGAAAGGAGATGAGGAGAAGATAACTTTGAAAAGATTATGCATTTTTAGGGTTCCGTGCCTCAACAGGAAAAAGGATAGGATCACTTTGTTGCCTGTCTGTCTGTTTGTCCGTCTGTCAAGACCTATATCTCAGAAACGGACGGATACAGGCTGACCACGACGAAGATGATTACGAATTTCCGGTCATGACGAAAATTTTGAGAGGGCGTGCCACGGAATGGCGGGTTGTCTGGTTCGAATTTCGTTTGTATTTATTTAAAGCATCTTAGCTCGGTAGAGAGGAGTCGCTAAATAACAACGACTGAAAACAACATTTTCCCATATTTGCTGGAAAATTTTGTATTACCCTAGGAAAACATGCGGTTTGCTACCGATACGATTATCCTGAAGTACATAGCATGTAGGTCTGGGAATCGTCGAGGGCTGATCATGAATATTTTGCTCGTACATAAGAAAGTTCACGTGAAGCTTATGTAAAGCTTATGTAAAGTTTGATATTGACGGCGAATAACCAGGGCATGAGGAGTACAGCCGACGACATATTGAGTTCAGAGGCTCTCACGTGACGGTAGATTGTAATCGTTGTTACTGTGCTGCCGACTGTACTTACACGAATCCACTAGCCTTCTTAATACTACACGCTCATCACGTAAAAGTAATATTAATGCATGGTCAAAGAAGAAAGTTTAGCTGGATATGGCCAATAATAGGACCATTATAATTCAGTAGATCGAAATTCACATTAGAATCCGCACATTAGAATATTTTTGTCCGCATGCTGATTCGTTTTACCTTTCACAGGGCACGAGAATTTAACGAGAATTTGGTCCGGTCGGCTAATGGGCGCTTTTATAATTTACCGTAGCACGGCACGGCACGGTACGATTTTATCATCACGATATTATAGGATGGCAAAATGCATGGAATAGTATGAAAACGCTTTTATTAAGTATGTAATTTTTTTAATGTTTATTATAACTTATGGAATGCAATAAATAATTGAGTATTGAGTATAGGTATTTCCGTCTACAATAACGTCATTCAGACGTTTATTCCATTATCTTCCTATTGTATCGTTGCGATAAATTATAAAAGCGCTCAATGTGTTGCTTTCGTTGAAAGCATAGTGTCTTTAGATATCGCCGGACTTGCATCCACTATTGTGGATCTGACTGCAAACCCATGCCCATTTCTATAATCCGTTACTCGGTTACTGTGACAGGAATTATAATGTTACCAATGAAACCCAGCAATGATGATAGAAATGGGAATAGGCTTGCCGCTACTGTCAGATCCGCAACTAGATCGCAGACATTTTAGGTTTTACTACGTATCTACTCGTCATGCAATTGAAAAAAAAAATGTAACGATCGAAATTCGAACCATTTTATGATCTAATCCCAGTTTCCGTAGCTGTGTTAGAAAAGACCTTCCCATGGAATAGCGAGGACCTTTCACTACTCCAGGCTGTGAGTTACAACGAGTTTAGTTACTCACAAACCTAATTTTAAAAAAAACGACTGCGATAATATTTAGCTGGAATGGAATTTAAGCCGCCCACCCAAGTCCACCTATGTCTCCACTCGCACGTTCAAGACGAATCTAACGACACCATATGTTAAAATCCATCAAGCCGTTTAGGCTGTAGGGCGTGCCAAAGAATTAGACATACACACATACTATATACACTAGAATAACATAACTCCTTCTTGCGCAGTCGGGTAAAAATGTAAAGCTCTAACCGTATCTAGTATTCCGTGTTGCTAACTCTGCGTGTTTCGTACGATCGATGACAAACACAGCGCTGCGTTATATTAGTGTAGCACAACAAACAAAGATTAATATCGTACATGATAAGCGTTTCTTTTGTGCGTGGGCGTATTCTTTGCCCTTGTTTGTTGTAGCCACGTAAGCTGTTTTGTTTTTTATGTAAATTGGTTTGCAATCTACGACGTAGGAAGCAGTCTTTCAATTTTCATGCTTGTATGAATGATGTAGGTGGAGAAAACATTTGCAAAAAATATAGGACATAATTCTTGTTTTTCTTAAGGGTCTGATATGAGCCAACTAGCGCCGCCAATCTTGAAAAAATAATATCTTCCAATTTATTCAATTTTATTAAAAAAACTATTTACCAAATGTTTATTACATTAATACTATTTTTTAAATGCTTATTTATAACGTTTTTCAATTTCGGTAAGTTGTAGTTCGCATAATTGCGAAAAACGGCCGTTTTTGGCACATTTGTGAACTCCAACTTAGCTTGTCGCAATTATGCCATGTATTGTATATTTAAAAATAGTATTCATCCTAATAAACATTTTGTAAATAGCTTTTTTAATAAAATTGATTAAATTGGAAATATCTTCCAATAATATTTTTTCTTTTTTCCAGATTGGCGGCGTTAGTTGGCTCATGGAAGGCCCTTAAATCAATGAAATCCTACGACAGTGAAGTATTTAGTCCATAGATTCGTTGGTAATGTAGAAAGCGCCCGTCATATTTCTTGCCTACATTATGAAAATGACACATAAGGCCCGTATTAATAGTCTGAGCTCAAACCCACCCAAGAGCGAATTCAGCTGATACAGTCTCAAGACATGATCACCATCTCAAGTATGTCATTTATTAATAAACCAATCTTGAGGGCGTATCACGTGGTTTCTGTAAAATTAGGCATTCCGGAAGTACTGTGACTCTGACGTAGTAAGCAAAGGGAATCTAACCCATACAGCCAAGTAAACATTGTAGTTTTGTTTGTAACACTTTTTCAATGCTTTTTAGGTAGCCAGAATCATATTTGGCGAGTCCCCAAGATAAATGGCAATGAACACACTCTTATAAATATCGAAAACTTTCGAAACATGGGTAATTCACCGATTTTGGAACGACACTATTTCAGTAATGTGACGTCATCGTCACATACGTCCTTTTTAATTTTCACCACCTTAACTTAATTTTTAAATAATGAAAACGACGTTATTTTAATAAAAGAAAAAATATGGATCTCTTAATTTTACCTCTATTTTCATAAAAAAATATAATAAAGGGGGTAGAAAAAATTAGACTTTGTTAATTATAAGTTAAATAACGCGTTTTTACCTACAACAATCGTAGGTAAAAACTACACGCACTCAGTGCTTCCGTAATACGGTCTGGATGGCAATTGTTTTGTGTAGGTTATTGTATTAAGAGCCTTCCTAGAGCCAACTAGCGCCGCCAATCTTAAATAAATCATATCTTCCAATATAATCAATTTTATTAAAAAAGCTACATTCACAATAAACAATTGCTATAAATATTATTTTTAAATGCTTATTTGTAGCGTGATGCAAAGTTGTAGTTCACATAATTGCGAAAAACGGCCGTTTCTGGCACATTTGTGAACTACAACTTACCTACATTGAATCACGTTACAAATAAGCATTTAAAAAATAATATTTATAGCAATAAACAATGTGAACGTAGCTTTTTTAATAAAATTGATTATATTGAAAGATATGATTTTTTTAAGATTGGCGGCGCTAGTTGGCTCATGTCAGCGCCTTAATGTGTTGTCGACTGTACGTTTGCCTGCATACACATAAACTCCAACTACGCGGCGGACCACAGTTTATTGGTTTAGTTACAGGACTCCACATTGAAATACGACCGACACGGGGACGAATGAAAACCGTTTATTGTAACTACATACAATACTCCGTAAGATGCTACATATGAAAAGGTAACTTAATAACGGATTAAGTTCGCCTAAGCCATCATAGATGATGTCTTCAACCTCTCCAAACAACGCCGTGAATCCTATAGAATCCTAGAACACGATATTGAAGTTTTATCGGAACTTCACACAAAATAAGGTGAAATTAAAAGTTGGCCAAAAGACATTGCCACATTTCTATGGAGCTTTGCCCCACCTACAAAACTACGTGACCATTTAAGCTATAGGTACCTATCATTTTGTTGGAGACTTATTACAGGTTTCATATTGCATAATCATAATCAGTATCATTTTCTACTACTCTCGCAACTCCTATAGAAGAATAAGAAAATCAATAAATAAATCGCTTCGATTTCTTTCTATTGTCTGAATTCTTAATTAAGCTGTTTTTTTCGAATCGCAACTTGTACAAAACTGTATTTTAAACCAAAAATTTTAATAAAAAACTGAGATATTTTTACATTTATTCGTTATCTTGTAAAACTTGCGGTTGATGGTGAGAATGGCAGAATCTGGCATTGTCATTTTAAATTAAGACTCTATGCAGATTACATTATGGCTACTATTGATGAGTACTACGGATGTGAGCTTACCGATGAGACAATTTTGAGCACTCACTTAGGCCTGCATTAACAAATCACTCTCAGGTCACAAGTCAATCTTGAAAAAGACCTCAAGATGGCGTTCCTATTAATAAACGTAACTTACGTGCGTGTTTAGGAATCGGGTATCACGTAAGTAACGCCGTACTCAAGGGAACTGTCAAACTCACACTTGAGAACGTATTTGCTGATTACAGGCAAACTGACATGCGACTTGAAAAAGACATCACGTGATACGCCCTCAATATTGGTTTATTAATAAATGACATACCTACTTGAGATGGTGATCACGTCTTGAGAGTGTATCAGCTGAATTCGCTCTTGAGGGCGGGTTTGAGCTCAGACTATTAATACGGGCCTGATTGTGAGCGCTCTTACAACTATCAAAAGTCTAAAATTGTCGGTCTATCTCAGCATTAGATTGCGTCGCCCATCTTTAAAGCACATTTTTCATCGTTCTGATATAAATATACACATAGCTTCGTTGCTAAGCGTTGACCTCACTCATCGTTCTCTCACATCTCTGATGAAAAAGCAGCCTCAGGCAGCCTGTTCATATTCGCATTGTATCATGGAGGAAAAAATTCATCGCGCTGAAAGGCTGGCAGGAGAGAGCCTGAAGTTTATTTTGTATGGCGCTCAAGTTCTGTTAAAGTCTGCACGAACGTTTTTGTACTATTTGTCGCCAAAAATTGACATTGACGAGACTTGAGCGCTAGTAAAAATCATCGCGACCCTCCCCTATTCCTGTTCCTATTGAGGAACTGACAGTGACAGCAAGCCCATTCCCATTTCTATACTTACTCTATTGCTGACTTTCAATAGTAACATAAAAATTCTTGTCACAGCAACCGAGCCATGGTTGATAGAAATGGGAATTAATGTGCTATTGTTGTCACTTTCACTTTCATTCGAGTACATCAGAAAAATACATTACTTATATGTTCGAATTCTATTGGAAATTCGAACAATGGAAAAACAAGATGCTAAGAGTTTTTTCGGCGAATTGTTCCACCGGTGATTGGTGTTTCGGTATACCGTAGCGAGCTAGTCTTGCGGAGTCTGCGATGTCAATATGGCTAACTCCACCGACGGTTCCTTGCTTCATCGTATCGATGCCAAAACGATACCAATCAACGTCAAAATCAATTTGAAACGAATATAAAACGAGGGGCAGTTTCGAAAAACTAACGTGAGGCCTGCATGTGCTCGAATACTGCACGATCGCTCCGATTGAAAGGAAATATTTTATACAACTACAGTTTTAATGGCGTATATTCGCCTTAAGGCGATATATGGTTGTCAAAAGCAAGAGTGAGACTGAAGATGCCCCGCAGCGGCGGAGTGAAGAGCACGGCGCAGTATTCGTATTTTTATGAATTTTGGCAGGGAAATAAAAATACGCCATAAAAATTCATTTTTTTTTAAAACAAGTTCTCGGATTTATAGTACTCTACATATTGATATACATTTTGTATGATTTACTATTTTGGTTTAGATATAATTTTCATTTTAAAAGACATGGAAGGGGAATGTTTGCGATTTTTTTCTATCGCGCGAAGTATGTCCAATCGTGTATCGGTATTCATCAGTCTCTAAATAGACACCCCAAGGTTGCTATATATTTTTTTTCAGACGTTTAATTTTAGTAGTTAGTGCCGTAGCCTTCGTAGAAAAACTGAAAATACGCTCATACGAAGCCTTAAGACACAACAGGCGGCGGCCTGCACGCGGCCGAGTAATTGGTTCAAGCAGACACGAAAGCAAAACAATTTTCTTTAGCGTTAAATGTGATCAATTCGACACAATTTTGCATGAAAAATAACCTGAAAATTTAATTTAAACACCATTTTCGTTCTATGCCAGTCGTGATGAGTAAAATACGGTAAAAAAGACACTATTCCTCTATTTACCGATATCGCAAGTATAGCCATTTTACTTGATGGATTTCTGAAAATGATTAACACTGGAAGAGGTACATAGGTAACAATCGGTAAATAGACCAAATATTTTTTCATGTTAGGTATTTTACCGACAGCGGGCGGAAAAAGAAACAGCCTTTACCTTGAACTCTTTTAGCAGGATTACTTCAATAATACTTTATGACGTCCTTAATAAGCTTACTTTAAGGACGTCATGGTACGAAATAATAAAGTATTATTGAAGTAATCCTGCTATAAGAGTTCATGGTAAGGGGGCAGCACAGTTTATCATATTTGCATAGAAAATTAATTTATTTTCGTTGTTTTAGTCAGAATTTAACCGAATTTCACCTTGTTCTTTAGATTTATTGCAATTTAATAATCTCTAATAGCATAAAATGCAAAACTCGACCCTACTACCTCGCTTACGTTTTTCATCAGAAAAAAATTAAATAAAAAAGTTGCAAAATAAAACGGCGAAGGATTCTGTAACTTTTCCTATTCAATTTACGGCGGCGCTCGACGTTCGGTAGATATGGAATTGTACGTAGATATAATGTAATGGGAATATTACCGGCTCTGCCCGCTGGAAATATCGACTGGAACATTTTAGAAGAGTATGAAATGAAATAGTCATGCAACTTTTGCATTTCATTTCATACATGCATAGGTAGGTAAAACATTATTGTTTCGCAAAGGAGGAAAATTCTTCCATCGCAACTGGTTGTGAAATGACGGCTTACAAATCACTGACCACTTATATTACCCAGCGAAACATTATGTCAACGATGAGCGCATAGAGACGAAGCGGGGGACAGGGATGCCGTATTAAAGAGATGCGTCCATGTCGATAATATCTCCAGGTTACACGTGTCGCGAAGCAATTTTGCGCTCATGTGCGTGCAGACACGGGCCCTCCTGTTACAGGTCTATGGGGTAAGTGGTCTGTGACTCAAGAGTCGAGCACCATAAATACAGGTGTAAAACTAGACGAATGTTCAAATCTTAATTAAATGAATAAATCTACAAATACTATTCATTTAACAAAGCCTTCTAAAGTAATTGTTTTAAAAGGACGTTGCTAATTTAAAATTGAAATTTCAAGTCCTTTGCCCCACTCTAATTAATTTTGTGGAGAATAAGTGGAGAATGTTTTAAGAAAATAATTTGCACTCTCCAAGATTATGGTAAAGACAAAATGAAAAGTAATATCTTCCTCTGCAGTTTTTCTCTACTGGTTTCATTGTAGAAAAAGTGATAAAATATTTTACCTCCGTCAAAAATTGACGTTGATATTTTCTTGCATATGTGCTATGCGAAACGAAAATCTAAATGATAAATGGAGATTTTTTTATCACGACCGAATGAATGGAATGGCGAGGTCCCGGGTTCGAAAGTTACTTAATCTATAAGTAACCTTTTTTTTTCGTGTGGGGTAGTGACCAAACCTATTTGTCAGAGTTCTTCAGGCCGCCCGTAGGCCTCTGACGTGGCCTGACGACTGCTGCCAAGTGACAGCTACCGGGACGTGCTTTCCGAAGGGAGGAGGGGCTCAGATGAAAGTGCCACTAGCGGTCACCCATCCAGGTACCGACCTCGCCCAGCGTTGCTTAACGTATACGATCGTTTTCAACGTGTACTCGCAACTGGACTACGAGCCCCTCTTTTTTGATTAACTACATAATATATAAGATATTAGTCACAAAAATACATTAATGTTCTAAAAGTTACTTAAAAATATAAACCAGACTTCTACCTAGCTATTTTTAGCTGATGAGATCATCTTCCCCGTGAAGCAGCGGACCTCATTTTTTTGCAATCACGTAAAAATATACATTGGGGAAATCTCTTGCATGCTCTTAGCTTCATAATATGTATTTACTTGTTTTTATACCTTCAACCTTCCTGCAAAAGAATTTTGTATAGTTTTTCAGAGTTTTACTTATAAAGGTATGCATTATATTCACAATGATTATATTTTTAGATTAGGTTTAGTTTTTAAGTAGGTATATTTTATAGTATAATTTATTTAATATTTACTTGTAGTAATATGATAATAAAATACAATGATTTGCTAATTATTGACAAAACCAAAAATTACGACTGTGATTTGGCTAAAATTATTAAGTCCCGGTGATCAAGACCAATTCTCATACACCAAAATCTATCAAGCGGTTGGACAAAGGAACCGACATACCAACCTACACCTCCAAAACTCCCCAAAATCAATGAATAGTAAACTACTATTTAATATATGTTCGAAAATTAACTAAGTTTAATTTCATGACATACAAGTACCCTCTACGTTATCCCTTAATTGGATCCATGCTGGTGTTCAACTGGACTCACTCCTCTTGGATCCATTGACCATTAGTTTCCTGGAAGTGGATTCAAAAACACTTCTGTGTTTACTTTGATATTTTGTTCACTTGGTCGGTTGTTACAAGTACCTACAGTGGGTTATAAGTATGTGTGTGTTTTCGTTAATAGTACGGTGGGACACAGAGAAAGGTGTACAGAAGAGTTTTTAAGGTTGAGATTTTCTCAAAAACTACTTGACCTATTGTAAAAATTCTTTCACTGTTTGGTAGATAAAAGTGAAAACTATGTAACTGTAAAAGAATTATTAAATTCGGTCCAGTAGTTTTTAAGAAAATCTTAACCTTATTGAGGCCCCCTGTATACTTATCTCTGTCTTCGATTGTACCTTTTTAAAGCTTTCATGGACTTCGTTATTATGTTGGGTACGTCATACTTATTACGCAGTATTATTTGACATTACTAAACTGGATTTAGAGTAGCATTTTAAGGCTGCTATGGCACTAACTACGAAAATTAAACGTAAAAAAAATATAGCAATCTTGGGGTGTCTATTTAGAAACTGATGAATACCGATACATCATTGGACAAACTTCGCTCCATAGAAAAAAATTGCAAATATAACTTTTCCATGTCTTTTAAAATGAAAATTATGTCTAAACCGTAATAGTTATTCATACAAAATATATCTAAATGTAGGGTATTATAAATACGATAGCTTGTTCAGGTATCAGGTAATTCCCGTTTTATCAAATCAATATAAAAAATGTTTTCGCCAATCTCTTTCAACAGTATTCACAAACGAGTATCTGTCGATTTTAATCTTTTTGAGTAAAAAACACTCGCATTGGAATATGGAATGGAAATGTCTTTCCAATCCGTTGAACATGAAAAAGAACAATGAAATCTATTCCGCCTATGTTTTCCACTGCGATGGAACTTGCCTCCATTTTTCTAAAAGCTCAAACACAAAAAGTCTCGATGAAACCCGGGTCAACACTTTGACAATTCCATTTACGTTACACGAAAGCCTTTGATGGTTGGAACACAGCATTCCGCTACTCTATGAAATTGGAAAACGTGGTTATTCTCCATTTTATTTGGATATTTTCTTTTGTGAGAGCCTATCACCATGCCAGTGATTCGGAAATTAAGGCTTCGTATGCGCGTATTTTCAGTTTTTCTATGAAGGCTACGGCACTCACTACTAAAATTAAACGTCTGAAAAAAATATATAGCAATCTTGTGGTGTATATTTAGGGACTGATGAATACCGATACACGATTGGACAAACTTCGCTCAATAGAAAAAAATCATGTCTTTTAAAATGAAAATTATATCTAAACCGAAATAGTTATTCTTACAAAATATGTATCAAAATGTAGGGTACTATAAATACGAGAGCTTGTTTTAAACAAAATCTGATTTTGGTTGGCGTATTTTTATTTCCCTGCCAAAATTCATCCAAAATAAAAAATACAAATATGGAGTCACTGTGCCGTGCTCTTCACTCCGCAGCTGCGGGACATCTTCTGTCTCGCGCTTGAGTTTGACAGCTGGCAGCCCCAAAACTTGTAAAAAAATCACTGTTTGATAGATAACAGTTAAAAAATAAAAACTGTAAAAGAATTATTAAATTCGGTCCAGTAGCTTTTGAGATAATCTCAACCTTATTGAGGCCCCTGTATACTTATCTCTGTCTTCGACTTGACAATGTGTTTCATGTCAATGTCGTCAACCCTTCATCATTAGTCTCTTATTATGTCCCCACTGCTCGGGCACAAACCTTCCCTTACATCAAGGGAGCTCGGGACATGATCCACCACGCAAGCCCCGTATTTTCTGTAACCTAGTTTTCCTTCGAAAATTCCGAAGAATCCCCTAATGAAACCCGGGATCGAACCTGGGACCCAACCACTACGCCACCAAGCTCTCCCCTTGACAATGTATTATTATTCGAATTATAGAGTATGGAAGTCGATAGTAGAGTTCAAAGAGTTATTATTACTCTCCTATATCTAAATTAGACATCTACAAATCTTTTAAACTCCCATAAAACATTCATATCGATCTTAAACTATGGAGCATTAAACTTTTAAAAGTCGTAAAGTATCATATCAAACAATAAACCTCTCTGATTTAGTTTATGACGCTAATAAAATATCAAACCGGGTTTATACCTTATATTGTCGTTTTAATTAAGAGCCTTCCATGAGCTAACTAGCGCCACCAATCTTTGAAAAATAATATCTTCCAATTTAATCAATTTTATTAAAAAAGCTATTTACGAAATGTTTATTACGATAAATACTATTTTTTAAATGTTTATTTATAACGTGATTCAATGTCGATAAGTTGTAGTTCGCATAATTGCGAATATGAGAACTAAAACTTTGCTTGTCGTAATTATGCCATGTTGTATATTAAAAAATAGTGTTTATCCTAATAAAGATTGTGTACATAGCTTTTTTTTTAATAAAAAATAATAATTTGTAAGATATTATTTTTTTAAGATTGGCGGCGCTAGTTGGCTCATGGAAGGGCCTTAATACTCCAGCCCAAACAATATCTGCAAGTCCTAAGAAAAATTGAAAAATAAAGCCGAAACGAATTAAATTCGTCTGATACAAAATGTAACAGAGATTAAATAAATACAAAATTGGGAACCTCTTCAGTACCTACGAGTCCAATAATTAATCATACAAGTGAAATATTTACGACGAACACAGTTTTCACGATAAAGCTTTTATTCGCGCTGGTATTAATTGAATGAAACGCTTTTAATGAAAACTGTGTTCACAAATACAGATTCCTTTCAGGCGTAATGAATACGAGTATAAAGGTAAGTTTACACTGAGTCGAATCGTGTATCGCATTGACGCTGAAATCTATATTGCTTTAATCACGCTTGGCTTATTAGAACTATTCATCATCATCATCAGCCCGTATCAGTCCACTGCTGGACGTAGGTCTCTCCCAAAGCGCGCCACTAAACCCTACTCTCGGCCCTCTACATCCAGTCCCTGCCAGCCATCTTGCGAAGGTCATCCCACACTACGTGTACCCGTTCGTGGCCTCCATTCGAGAACTCGTCTACCCCATCGGTTATCGGTTCTACGACAGATGTGACCAGCCCACTGCCACTTCAGTTTACTGATTCTATGAGCAATGTCAACCACTTAGTACAATTAGAACTATTAAAGAAGTGAAAAAAATTTGATAATGTAAAAAACACCTATTTCTGCACATACGTAAACAAACACATAAATGTTGTACAGTCAGAAAGAAATAAACATTTGGCACTACATTACATACCTACACCATAAAAAAATACATTACAAAAAAGTATTTAGTGCGGCTTGCAGCGTCAAAACTCAAAAGAGACCAGCTCAGCATCTGCTGTGACCGACCATGGCGGAAACAGAGCTGGTTTTCAGCTGACCTCGGCGGCAGCATCGGAAGATCGATGAAAGCTGAAATACTGGTATGTCGCTTACAAAATAAGGAAGCAATCGACAGCACATCAGCCTAAAGTTTAAGTCATAAATAAACACGTTGCAGCCTGCATATTATCCGTATCTGAAACTGCTCATTGGTTTTTGATAGTTCTTGTCAGTTTCAGCAGTTCTTGACAGTTCCTGCCAACATGTTGGCGCAGTTAGGTGTTGTCATAGTTCCGTATTGTCGCAGTTTAGCATATACCAGTAGCATGTGTCGCAGCTCCATTGTCGAGTCATCGCAATGCATGACCAATGTGATTTAACCCTAAAGATATAACGAAGTTTATTTTATTACACACCACCGCTACTGGCTAGGTCGCTAAAACTATGCGACCCGTAGTAATTAATGAGCTGTTTCATGTCGCAAGTTCCAACTTTCCTGTGTCACTTCACCACATACACGACGAGAAACATAAAATCATTGTTTACTTTACAATAGAGTAAGTCTTAATTAGCACAGAGCTTTTCGGGTACAAAATTAAATTAGAAAATAAGCCTCTACAGCTGTAATGACGCTACATTCATAGCATGTAAATTTGGACATATGTTATGCAATTTAGAGGCTAGCTCTTTCAGCTGTATATTAATGAAATATAATTTAAACTAACTACAGACTAACAAAACCTACAATAATACAAGTAATAAAAAAGTACCTATTTACAAAATATTTACATTATAAGCATATCGCCTACGTCGCCCCCATGCGGCAGGGTTCCCAGGATGCTGGCGGCATTACCTCGCTGAACGGCTAAACTTCAAAATTTCAGTGAAAGATTTTTTAGAATTTTCAAAAAAATCTTTCACTGAAAAAATCCGACGTGAAATGTTTCCGAACCGACCTAACTTTATCTTTGAGCGAAAATATCCATTAGTCAGTGTATCCAATTAATTAGGTTCAAATTCACGGGTGAGCCTTGTAAATTAAAGTCGGTATACTTTTAATGATTATTACATCTTTTTAGGCAATTGGACAATTGGGAGCTGCCTTGAACTTTTCATATTAGCGAAGTTTCATCATTATACCTTTCGACCAAAATATAAATTCTCCAAAAACAGCTGGCTTATTCTGAGTCTAGTTAATGATACAATACACGAAGCAAGAAACGGCCTATAGCCATAAACCCGATATAAAAATGTCATTAAAATATATATAAAAATACATTTTGTGGCTGATTGGTTCAATTACGAACGTTTTTAAAGAGAAAATATAGATTTAGGTAAGTACTTTTATTTTTAATGTAATTTTATATGATTTAGAATTTATTCAGTATAGAATATATTTTATCTAATTTCAAATTTAATGGTGACCTTTTGCCAACCTGTATACAGGGTGTAATGGAAAGGGTAGTAAGCTGAAGGGAGAGTATTCAGTATCGGTAATTGAACAACTTTTGTTCTACGACTTTTCGATTAAAAAATATTAATGTCTCATAGAACTCAACCAGCTGAATGGTACAAAATGTATGAAACGTGAAATAATAAATTCGCGAATACCGGACAGTCGTAGAACAAAAGTTGTTAAGTTATCGATAAGTATTACCATTTTTGTTAAACGGGAATTAACGTGTTAAACATTTATTTGTGTCACCCTTCTGACGTTCAACACTCACCGACTTCAGTCTACTCGTGACCATGATGGCTGCAATGCTGTAGAAATATCGAGACATCAATAATAATAAATGTTTAACACGGTAATTCCCGTTTTATCTAATTATTATGTATACAAACCGTGTAAGTTTAAAAAGTGATACATATTACCTTTTTGGCTTTATTATTCTGCTCTCAAAGTTTAGGTACCTAGTGAAAGAGTTTAGGTAGTAATTTAGGTAGTGAAAGAATCTTAAGTTAGAATAATACTTAGGTATTAATAGATTAAGCTTCACTTTGTAAATCCTACATCTCAAAATGTAATCTGTGGATAACGTTGCTGGTTATACAATAAGTACCTTTGTTACTTTAGTACGTAAGCTTACGCTAAGTATACACATGGTATAACTGTTTGTTTTCCAAAATAAAACAAAATTATTCAGCTCTTTACGTTACAAGTTACACCCTGTAAAGTAGAAACCGCATTTTCTGAAGTCTTTCAAGAGCATTACCTAATGCGAAATTGCACTTTTTAACTGGGTCCTTGGCAGGTCGTCACAGGGAACTGCGCTGGCGGCGTGCCAGCGGCCATCCAGTAATGGTATGTAATAGGTCGTAGGGTTGGGCTGAGTCAGCGACGCGATATCGAAATATCGAATAATATGACGCCGAAATTTCATCATCATCATCATCATCATCATCAACCCGTATCAGTCCTGGACGTAGGCCTCTCCCAAAGCACGCCACTCAACCCTACCCTCGGCCCTCTGCATCCAGTCTCTTCCAGCCATCTTGCGAAGGTCATCCCTCCAACTGGTCGAGGGCCGCAACAGCAACAACGAAATATCAAAACCACGAATAACTCTACAGCGAAAGTTTGTGACCACGAATGGGTTAACGTATATTTTTACTTAACAATTTTAAATTACAATACTTTGTTTTATTAGGTTTTTAATCGAGTGTACCTCTATGTCGTTATGGCCTCTTATATCAAATCGATTTGTATGGGGTTTCGACTAAAAAGTAAAAATAAATGATCTTGATTTATTTTTAATTTTTAGCCGTAAAGCAAAAAAAAACATTTAGCAATACAGAACACCCTCTATTCGGTTCCCCTTTCGTTTCTTTCTTTTCTCGTGTGGTTTAGTGACCAAATCTAATGTCAGAGTTATTCAGGCCCCCGTAGGCCTCTGACGTGGCTTAACGACTGCTGCTGTATGATAACAACCGAGACCAACGCTTATCGTGCTTTCCGAAGGACTTAGGGGTTCAGATGAAAATGTTACCAGCGGTCACCCATCCAGATACTGACCTCGCCCACCGTTACTTAACTTGTACTTGTTTCAAAATGTACGGTGGAACACAGAGAAGTACAGGAGAGTTTTTAAGGTTGAGTTTTTCTCAAATCTACTTGACCTATTGCAAATATTCTTTCACTGTTAGATAGATAAAAGTGAAAACTATGTAACTGTAAAATAATTATTACATTCGGTCCAGTAGTTTATAGAGATAAGTATACAGGAGGCCTCAATAAGATTGAGATTTTCTCAAAAACTACTGAACCGAATTTAATAATTCTTTTACAGTTACATAGTTTTCACTTTTATCTATCTAACAGTGAAAGAATTTTTGCAATAGGTCAAGTAGTTTTTGAGAAAATCTCAACCTTAAAAACTCTCCTGTACACCTTACTCTGTGTTCCACCGTACCTACTCGCAACTGGCCTACGAGCCCATCTTCTCTTTTCCATACATCATGTATATCAACGAACCCTGATTTTATACAATTTTATACGCCCAAAATATTAAAACAAGCATCGTCGAATAAAAGCGGAAATGCTGAAATAACGGAAGGGAAACGTAACATCACTACGCTCCGCTCCGCTATTTCATAGTCACTTATTGTTATAATGTTGCTTCGTTATTTTCAAGAGCTGAAATTATATAAAAGTTCCTGAAAGTGTCGCAACATAATATTATCTCTATAATATTATGTTGCACAAGGCAGTTAAAAAGACACATTATATCATACAAAATATTATCACCACGCATAAATTATTATACATTATGTAAGTACCTAGGTACTTAAATGCTGTAAGATTATCTGATAAATAAATAGGTAAGTAAGTAAATACAGGGTGTAACGGAAAGGGTATAGAAAGTCGAATGTTCTGTATCGATGACTGAACTACTTTTGATCTAAGACTTTACGATTTTCAATGAAAATTATGTCTAAACTGAAATAGTTATTCATACAAAATATATACCTATCAAAATGTAGGGTATTATAAATACGAGAGCTTGTTTCAAAAAAATCAGATTTCTGTTCGCGTATTTTTATTTCCCTGTCAAAATTCATCCAAAATTCATACAAATACAAATGGAGTCTCTGTGCCGTGCTCTTCACTCGACATCTTCTGTTTCATGCTTGAGTTTGACAGCTGGTAGCCCCTTAAACTTCAAAAGGACCGAAATCTTTTGAAGGCAACCGGTCACCGTCAAAAAGATAAGATACAGTTGTACTGCAAATCTCTTGAATCGATGCCAAGAACCATTCCAACGTTTTCCAATAACAGCATTTGAAGGATTACCTAACAATAGTTAGTTTTCTAACAAAGACGAGACTACTTGGCCACACCATTGAGTAAAGACAGATACAGAACGAACGACACGTATGATTAAAGGATACCGTCATTTTTTATATGAATGTTTTTTTAGAAATAGTAATAAGTTCTACCAGTAATTTTTATATTGTTTCGCAGAAAGGGCAGAAAAGAATGTATGTTAAATATCCTCCAAAACATTATTTAATTGTATTTAGAAAAAAAAACATTACACAATAATTAACAACTGGGGGGTGCGCTGCGTCGATTTTTAGTAGCCGTCAAGGTCAGATTTTTTGGGAAAATTAGTACAAAACTTTCGTTCGCGCAGGCTTTGAAAAGACAAAAAAGCCAGCCGGCTAGCCCTTCTGGCTGGATCGGTTTTCCAAGTGTTACAAATTATTAAAATTCAATATAGGTGTGGCGGCCTCCTTTCGCTATATATATTTTTCCATTTAAAAATAATATTTTAATTTGAATTTTACAATGTCAGATTGTGTTCCTAATAAATGGTTGTTGTGAGTACACGGCAAAAGATTTTTATTTCAGGTTTTTTATGCTTAATAGCCTTCGAAGTACCTTTCCGTTACATTTAGAACATTATTTTATTCACAGACTAAATGACGTTTTTAGCCAAGCCATCTTCTTTCCTGCCATCCTGTAGCCTATACGCATTGATGGATTTTGGTGTATGAGGTATAGATATATTCGTGTTGATCGTAGGGTATATAAAAAAGGGGGAATGTTTTTTGCAGTCTGGTTTTTTGTATGTTTTTTGAAATATTTTTTATAATTTGTGACCAAAGAGTGACTACACATGTTACTCTATGTCTATCTTTACTCTATGGTCCATTCCATGCAATCGACATTCTCCTTTGTTCCACAAAGTTGCATCTACACAAGAAAGAAGTTTCACACAAATAGTACAGACGGGAACAAAACGTGTAAATCGGTACTAATTTTAAAAAGTTAAGAGTTTTAAATTTTGGTGAAATTGTCTAATAAAGTAAATTAAGCAATTTTATTACGTATATTTATATATTTCAGTGAAGCCTGAAATAATATATCTGTATGATTTTAAAAATACCTACTTATATTTTTGCTTTAGATTTAAACAAAAACAATAAACAAAACTAGACTTTCAAAGACACAATTTTTAAAAGATTTTGCCCATAAAACCTACACACATAACGATAGTCCCGTAGAACAAAGTCGTATTTGCAAAATCATAGTTTTGCGTTAGAGCAGTTCAAAGATTGTGACAAAGATTTCTATTAATATTGTTCGATGTGAAATGCAGATTGCTCAGAAATTTTATTATGTTACTAAATTATATGAGACGAGTCTATATTTATAATAAGATATAAAAATATTTAAAGTTTTGTCAAAAAACGGGGGCCTATAATCATATGCGCCGTTGTTCTATGGCTAAGTGATCGCTTTATAAGCACATACGTCATTGTTCAATGTACTTCCGATGCATGAAAGATGTAGTATATGCATAAAAAACTTTTTTCTTCGGTATTTCGGGAGACACATGGTGTCGTATGTTCATAAAATTAGCTGTAATTAACATATTAAATACAAAATCAACACTTTTATTCAATAATAACACTTCTCAAAATTAAACAGGAACAAATAAGCTTTTTTGTTATCTAAATTTAAAACAAAACTCAATTTAAATCGATAAATAATTATACCATTAAAGTCTAAAGTAGCCAGGTGAGCACTTCGAGTTATACTTAATTTAGTATGTTTTTAGTAGTCTAAAACCAGTATTTTTTGTCAAAATAAAAGTAACTTATTATTAAAGATTTAGCTATAAGACACCTACTCTTAATAGTCACAAAAAGTTACAATTTGTTTCAATACCTTCTCACATACAGAGATCACCGCAAGATACTTATAAGAAATAGATCGTGCTATAAAAGTATAAGAAAATAATTAAGTAAGATTATATCTGACAAGTACATCATTAATTACTCTTTACTATTCTACGGGTAAAAATTTAAAATATATATATGTTCCACAATTATCTCTACGGAATCGCACATAGCTGCTGACCAAATCGTATATTATTAATTATAATACGTATAAGTATTTTAGGAATATTCGGTAAAGACTTAAATAGACTGTCTATATCAGGTACAGCTGATGCATTGCTGGTTCCGCTACGAATGATCAAAACATCACATTGGAAACTTATTTTTAACTATGTTTTTAAGACATTTCTTTTCACGTCGGACTATTCTTCACGCTTCTTGATACGATTCTTTGTTCGCCTTGGTTCGGTGCTTTTAGACTGCTCTTGACTAACATTAACAGTAGTGCTTGAATTATTGCAAGATGTAGACAGCGTACCAACTGAATCAGCCCAGTGATTATGAAGACAGCAAAATGCATCTTCATAAGTTCGATGTACGTTAACTGGAGATATTGGTTGTTAACTCCGAGCAATTGAATGAAGAATTATTTTCAATGTTTTCAAATTCATCAATTTGAAAACGTACATATACTGACTCGTAAGAGAATTTTCGCAATCAGTAGAAAATGAATAATAGAAAAGGGGATAATGTCTTTAGTTGCAGGGTATTGTCGCTGGATATGCAGGTTAGTGGAAAAGAAAGACAACTGTTTACCCGCAACGTCATATTCCATAGCAGGTTTTTAGGAACGAAGGCAATATTAATATCTTGTTGGTTGGTAGGAATCAATCAAAAGAAGTTTTTCACTGGCCACCTCTCACTCTGCAGTAGAGATGGCATGGCAAACAACATTACCGGGATATTGACTCTCTTTACCATCACCAAATACGTCATTCCACACCTCGGCCATGTCAGTATGAATATTTTGTGTTGTTGCATGTAACTACCGGAGACACCGTACCATGGAAATAAAAAAAAAACAGAGTTTATGATTTACTACAAAACTGGAAATCAAGGAGGTATTATAAATAATCAAAATGTATAATTCGCCGTGGATTATTAAAAAATATCATGTGTATTCTCAAAATTAAAAGTCGAACATTGTCGCATATAAAAAGCGATTGCAAAGAAAATCGTAGCTTGTGCACATACGATGTTATTTTGTTCATTTGAATTCGGAGAACAACGTCGTATATGCACAAGCTACACCATTTGTCTTTACAACTAACGACGAAAAATTTCTTATCTACTTATAATACCACGTAATAAAAATATTTTTGTTGTTGTATTTATTCTAGTGCTGTTGAACATAACCGCATTTTGAATCATTTTATCCTGTTTATTAAGTCTGTATTTAAATTATAGTTTATTCCATAGAATATTGTAGTATATTACTTTGAGACGATACATTAAAGTAATTTAGCAACAAAATCAAATAAACAGAAAAACATGCAAGCAGGTAACATAAAATAGAACATAACTGTTATAGTTATTATAAATTTTGTAAATCGTGATTTAATACTTACCGGTATCCACAGAATTTGCTTGTAAAGATATTTCGTTATCATTGTCCTCTGCTTAATATTGAATATTTCGTGGTGAAAATTATTTTTTAAGTGCTAAAGATAAAATATATAATGATCTTGCTTGATAGAGGCATGATGATTATTTAAAAAAATACTGTACAAATTCGTGTAAAACATAACTTTTAAAATAGCGTGACAAAACGACCTCCCTGCCGCGAACAACGGCGCACCTGCATGTGAGGCGCGGCGCGGGCGGCGCTCACAATGTCGCGTCTGAACATGCTTCATTGTTCTGCGTAGAAAAAATATTATGCTACATTGTTCTACTGAGTATCTCATTAATAAGATAGAATACAGAAAAAATCAAAATTATGCCATGAAGCTTGGCACCTTAGGATGCTTAAATAATCAAAAAACTACTTTTGCTTTATGATCACAAGCGACATTGTTCTACGGGACTATCGATAAGTAAATAAAAATATGTAAATCCAACGCATTGTACAAAGTTACACCTGGCTAACTTTTTTGGATGTTAAAATAATGCGTTGTCGGAATTTGAAATTTAAATTTTGTGCACATTCGTATGCTTGCGGGCTACAACGTAATAAAGTTTGAATATATTTAAGTAAATATACGCTTTTGCATGCTTAGCTCTGTATTTTTTTAATACTACAAAAAATAGGCTTGTGGATTTTAACAACTTCGTCCTTCTAATAGTAAAATGTTTGCAATAATTTAAATGGGATTCTTAGAAAATATTCAGTCTTCATGGGACTGGGATACATTTTAGGTCACTTTATTTTGGATATAAATCCAGTCACAAAGGAATCTAGGTCCATCTTGTAGTCATGTAGGGGAAAAATATGCATAGAAAAGGGTAATTTTTGCGAAAGGGACTTTTTGCGAACGTGACATTTTGCGAGCGTGACATTTTGCGAGCGTGACATTTTGTGAGCGTGACATTTTGCGAAATGGACATTATAAGAAAGGGACTTTTTATGCATAGGGACCATTTTGCGAACGTGACATTTTGCGATTAAACCTAATCTAGCAGTTTCTATACTTTGTGAATATCGTCATCATTGTATCAGCCCGATTTTCGAACTTTGGAATCCAGTCTCTGGCATGGCTGCCAGAAATTGGATTCCAAAGTCGGAAAATCGGGCAAGGTGGCCTTGAATAGATCATTTCTCCATCTGGTTTTGGGAACTCTATAGGATTCTGAATATAAACTAAACGAAGACAAACAGGAATAAATCTCAATGCATTTTACGCTACGCTAACCTAGATAGATGTGGGTTTCCAACTATGATCCGCTTTCTAGACCACGACGGCGCCGATATGAATTAGTATTCTTTGCGAGTCTCGGATTATATTGCACAGTTCCGCCAAGGGATGAAAATGGACGGTCATTTATTATGCGCATTATTTGTCATTAGTTAGTGCTTGTTCCACTGGACGACAATGATGATTATGCCCGACTTCAGCCTAATTGTGGTTATCAGTTTTTTTTTGTGCGAATATCCCATATCAGCACACTGGACGAAAATGTTAGTGGCGTAGGAATGGACTAAGCTTTTTATATTTTATTATTGACATTTTATTTTTATTATATCGAGGACAATTTGTTTACTAACGTATAATAAGTAAAACCTACTAACAATTATATGTACCACTGTTGTTCAAAATAAATGATTATTATTATTAGATTAATTTTAATCATAGTCAGCCCAATTTTATGTTCCAATTGTTTGGGCAAAGACTTTTCCTTATATGGAGGGATCGATTATATGGACTTGGTTCGAATTGGTGTATTACAGATTTTTTTATTGTTCCCAGACATGCAGGGTTTTCTTACGATGCTTGCATTCACTGTTTTGAAAGCATTCGATAAATAGTCATAAATTTTCCATCGAAAATATAAACCGATGAAAACTAATTGGCTGAGTTGGGCTACGAACTCGGACCTATGTAACGGAATACCGACACACGCACAGCGCCAGCGAGCTCTTTTAATAAATTAATTATAATAATTAATTCAACAATTTATATTTACATCACAGGCTTACTGTATTTAACATTGCTAAATGATTTATGTAAATTAAATTTTATATATCGGTATATGTAATTTGGATCTTATATAATAAATTCCCATTCCTGATGGAATTAATCCGATGTGGACAATATAATATACATCGCTAAATTATTTATTCAAAACTGATTTCTATTCTAACAAATCTATTCATGACTGTACTCGGGCACCTCCAATCAGCTCGCAACTTTTCCGTTCTGAATTTTACAATCACAAGGAGAATCTTTTGAATACCAAATACACTTTTTTACCTCATGAATTTGAATTTTAAATCTCAGAATAACGATTTATGTTATACGCGAGTAACTGAACAAAAACATTTGCCATACTAAAATATCTTACGTATTATTAAAGAGCTTGGTGGCATAAGAGCTAGGTGGCGTACTGGTGGGGTCACTCGACTTGCGATACGGAGGTCCCAAGTTCGACTAATATTTTTTTTTTCGAAAGATTTACTTTACTGAATGCTCTCAAACGGTGTCGTATCTAAAAATATGGTATACTTTTTACAGTTGCTGAACCATCATTTCAATTAAACCGTCTTTTCTTAGTTGCGTCTATTGGTAGTTTTTTATTTACGATTATTAACCGTTGCGTTGTGTTTAAACCACTGTGTAAAGAATTAAAAATACGATCCTTTTGCATCAAAAAGATAAATGACAATGCCAGATTCTGCCCCACAATCAACCGCAAGTTGTACAAGATAACGAATAAATGTGAAAATATCTCCGTTTTTTATTAAAATTATTGGTTTAAAATAAAGTTTTGTACAAGTTGCGATTCGAAAAAAACAGCTTAATTAAGAATTCAGAAAATAGTACGAAATCGAAGCGATTTATTCATTGTTTTTGTTATTCTTCTATAAGAGTTGCGAGAGTAGTAGAAAATGATACTTATTATGATTATGCAATATGAAACCTGTAATAAGTCCCCAACAAAATGATAGGTACAGCTTAAATGGTCACGTAGTTTTGTAGGTGGGGCAAAGCTCCATTGAAATGTGGCAATGTCTTTTAAATCATAAAAATGTCATACATTTATTGACCCGTGTATTTTGATTGGTGCAAGTGACCCTGAGTAATTAAAAGTATCTGAAGTCTAGAGTATAGAATAGCGCAGAGATAAGTATACAGGGGATCTCAATAAGGTTTAGTTTTTTAAAAAACTACTGGACTAAATTTAATAATTATTTTACAGTTACATAGTTTTAACTTTTATCTACCAAACAGTGAAAGAATTTTTGCAATAGGTCAAGTAGTTTTTGAAAAAATCTCAACCTTAAAAACTCTCCTGTACACCTTTCTCTGTGTTCCACCGTACATTTTCTTTGACGCAAAATAAGGCGAGTGTTCAGTGAGACGTCTTATTCGGAATATTCCTAGTTATCTCACCAACTTAATCCCCTCAGAGGGACAGAGGGAACTTTTTGTCGGGTCTGTGTCATTATCACTGCAGAGGGACAGATATTACACTTTTTGTCTGTTGTCGGTCTTGTTACGAGATCCTGACAAAACTTCTTACAATTAGAAATGTAGAATCGTCGCTAAGCTAGGCGTCCCGCTCACTCTTAGCCGTATCTGATGTATCCAATAAGTAAGTGATGAGATTCTATAGTGTAGTATAATTAATCGTAAACTTAAACGCAACGCAAATATATCAGTCACAGTCACTCATATGCTACATCGCTAGTTCTATCTTCTTATAATTAACTAGATGTACCCCGCAACTTCGTTTGGATGGAGGAGATCAGGAGGTAGATCTTCCTCTATGGATCCTTGTTTCCACATCACACACCGCCATGGCTTGTAGCCTATGAGCTGTCCGGATATTTCAGCTATCTCCTAGTGAAACTCCCATAAAAATCCCTTCAGTAGTTATGGCGTGAGACTTGCACAATGTCACAGACAAACAGACAAAAATTCTAATTTTTTTTGGATTTTTTTTTTGCATCAGTATTGATCCTAAAACACATTACAGTTATTCTTTTCAAAAAATATCCAATGTACAGACACAACTTTTTTACAGTCTTATTATATGTATAGAAGATTAAAAAGTTAGTTTTCAGCAATGCTTTTTCAATACGACCGTCATTTGTAATTCAGTTTCGTTGATCCAAAAATAGTTTGGAGTTAACCTTTCAGCCATTTCGCGGACATGTTGTGACCTGATCCATTTTTAATGGCGCTCGGTCTGACGCTAGATACGGTGAACATTTTACCATTTTTGGAATATTTGTGATTCTTATTACAATAGGGTATTTAAATGATTTTCAGTTCGCACGAATATCATTAAATTTTTAAGTCAGAATTTAGATCTTTCGTGGTGATTCCAGCTTGTATCGCGTTAAATTTAATCTATGCTAAGCAAGTCCTGCTCACTCTAACGCGATGTAGCATAATGATGTTTAGGATTAGGTTTTACGACCATGGCAGAATCACACCTAGTTTCGACCGATCTCTTAGGCCCGTATTAATAAATCAATCTCAGCTCAAAAGTTAATCTTGAGAACGACCTCAAGATGGTAATATTTTTTTATTTATAAATTCTAAGATTTTTCGAGAAACAACGTCCTTCTGAAGTTCTGAGTTAAATATGTAACGTTACTTGAATTTAAGATGACTCCGATTACATTACGTAACTTTTTCAATTAATGTTTGATCAGAACGTCTCTCAAGCAGTTGCCCTATTATAGGTTGTTACTATAACTTTTGATTAATATTAAACATAATAATATCAATCATCGTTTCCTTGTTACCTTCATTATCTAGATATCAGAGCCTTTAGTGCCCTCTTGCGGTAAAACCTCCTTTCAAACATAAATTCTAACTTTTCTCGTAGTGCTACGGCAACGTAGCGCGGCGTAGCATTCGTAGCGGCGTTACGAACTCCTTTATCCGTAACTAGATGGCGGTCGTAGCTGGCAGGGTTCGTAGAAGGATTGGTTGCTTCGTGGTTTAAAATAGTAAAGCGTAGATGAAAGCAAGTTAAAATGAAATTCCTGAAGATGGCGTTACTGGTATCAATTATTAAAATAAGCAAACTTCGATTTATGTGACGCCAAAGTTTTATCGGTGTGGGATTTTTGATTGAGGTGGCAGCTCTACCACACATATCTCGGCCGATGGTCGAGTAGCTACCTTTCGAAAAAAGGTAGGTGTCTAGTCGACCACACGACCACAAGTCTCTCGGCCGATGGTCGAGCAGACAACTTACCTGAACTGGTAGTGAGTCGACCAAAATAACAATTAACTGGCAACATGACGTCTTTTCGAAAGAGTTAAATGTCGTGCTAAAACAAATTATTATACTGTTACCTAATACCGTAACAAATTCTTAAGTAATAGAGAGAGTACATAAATGATTGAAAATAAAACTCCAAGATATAAATAGACAGGCCAGTCTTATTTGAACCTACATGTCTACTATATCTTTGTACTATGTACGGGTTTGAGGGCCATTAACACTCCATGTATACCCAATAAAATGCTATCTCATTAAGCCGTCGTGGAGTGTTTAATCTGACGGTTTATAGGGTTAGGGATGTTACTATAATGCGTTTTTCGAAACCGTGTATTGTTGAGAAAAAAATTTCCTATCCAGCGAAGTTTGTCCAATCGTGTATCGGTATTCACCAGACCCCCCAAGATTGCTATATCTTTTTTTCAGACATTTAACTTTGTAGTTAGTGTCATAGCCTTCATAGAAAAACTGAAAATCCGCGCATACGAAGCCTTAAACTTGATTTTCAGTAACGAATGTACCCGTGTAAGAAATCCACGTAGTCAAAACCATCGGTTGCGGAAAAAGACTTTTTGTGTTGACAATCACTTAGCAACATTTTCCCTCTCTGTTACGTCGTTAACTTATTAATTTATTTGTCTACGTATAAAATATGTATTTTTTTATCAACTTTTTACATGAAGACGTATATGTTTTCTTTCAAGCCTCAGGGTACGTTTTAATATAAGACATGCACGTAGGTAACAGAGTGACTTATTGTATATCTTCTTAGTACCTACGTATACGTAACTCTATTTATAAATAAGTACAATTATCCTAATAAGAATATTTTAAAAACTTGTTACAACGTTGATACCGAAATCAATGGATTTTGAACTCTATTCATGTTTTTGGAGCCCATGCGATTTTTTTTAAGTCTACTAGAGTTAGCTTTCGTTGAATCAGATGTATGAGTTTTTTCTAATTTAGTTTCTTAATGTATTATTTTTGTATCAGATATTATTTATTTTATACTAAATGTGCATTCAAGGTTTCAAAAAGGATTTAATATCAATCAAAGACGGTTACAAGAAGAGGTTACAAGAAAAGTTCGGTGGAATACAGAGAAAGGTGTACAGGAGAGTTTTTAAGGTTGAGGTTATCTCAAAAACTACTTGACCTATCGCAAAAATTCTTTCATTGTTTGATAGATAAATGTTAAAACTATGTACTGTATTTTTTATTATTAAATTCGGTCGAGTAGTTCTTGCGAAAATCTCAACCATATTGAGGCCCCCTATACTTATCTCTGTCTTCGACTGAACAAGACATGTATTTGATTCGAGTCTCCCTAATCAAAACGTTAGAAAGCCTAATAACTAATAAGTTATTCCCAATAGTAGTGTACGTCGTACGACCAACATCATTAGTTCATTACACCACATTACCAAATTAGGGTATATGTCTGTACGAATGTCAAACGTGTCCGGAAAAGTAATTACATAATTACCAATCCGTGTGCTGAATCGTTTAAGGGATTTTATTTCCACGTACTTTACTTTTTTTTGGTTGTTAGTTTGTTACAGAAAATTCTATATGTATTCTATCTTTCTCCAGAGGAGTCGCAGTAGCGTCTTTACCCTGGGTATCCGCGTCTTCCTTTCTTCATGCAAAGGAGTCGCCGTAGCGTCATCACTCTGGACGAAGCAGCTCGACAGTCACGTTCACCCCCGAGCTTGTAGCGGGACTCTTGATAAAAGTTTGAAACTTCAGATTTTGCTCAAATTATCTAACAAATTCACCATACTGTCATTCGCGAACATTTTCTGATTACGTGACGTGATATTAAACACAAAATAGTCACTGTAGACATTTTAACAAAAATTATCTAATAATTTTGCAACCGTCGTTTCCCGTCATTTTCAAGAGAACCAGTATTGTTCATTTCAGTTTATATTTTTATTTTTATACTCGCTCGAATACAGCCGCCATTCCCGTTATGTGTGAGTGAAAATTTTGCGCATGATTCGTCACCTAAGTCGAAACAACACGGGCACTGCTAGTTATTTAATATACTCGTATCGTACCTATATCTTTTAACATAACATATACACTTTGAAAGTCATGAACATGATGACTTCGAAACAATCGTTAATTATTGTCAACTGACAATAACTTATGATGGATATTAGTCATCAAACAAACCTTATGTTTAAGATTCAATAATTAATATATACGATGTAATACATTCCTTATCATATTTAGATCTCACCAAAACCATTTATCCAAAGTTTGGTTAGGTACAGTCGACAACTCATCAACACACAGAATCATTGTAATTTAATTCTAGGTCATATTACCGTTGAGTAAAGTTCAGTGTGTTATGAATATAATGTCGATTGTACAACGCGCACGCAATG
This sequence comes from Tachystola acroxantha, assembly GCA_963506565.1. Taxonomy (NCBI): domain Eukaryota; kingdom Metazoa; phylum Arthropoda; class Insecta; order Lepidoptera; family Oecophoridae; genus Tachystola; species Tachystola acroxantha. The sequence continues at coordinate 11,619,767 of OY735879.1, forward strand.
TGAATAATTGTTTTTGTTCTACAGATATAATGTAACATATTCAATATTGAAGGTACTCTACTATGGAGAATGAGAAAATGGATATTTGTAAGCGTTAAGGTAAATAAATAAATAAATAAATAATAATTAGAAATAGTAATTTTTTCGACTTTTTAGACATAAAATACTGTGTTACTTAATCTTCGCTATGTTAGTGAATTCATCAATCCGCAGTGGGCCCGCTTGCTGGATCATGATCAGAGCACCCTCGAAGCGAGGAAAGGTCTGTGCTTCAACCGTGGGGTCATAAAAATATGATGATGTAATGTATCATCCTAAAGTAAGTAATTAAAAAATATTGAACCAACTTCAAAGTAAATAAATTCATTGAATTCTATATGATTTTATTTATTTATGTAAATATGTTAATGGTTTGTTATAAATAAAGAATTACTCTATATGAATAATATTTTTAAATTCTTTAAATTCGTTGTCTGTAAATATTATATGAATTTTCGTCTTCATAAACTATTTATACAATGGTAAGCATTGTATAAATACTTTATGAAAATTCTGATGTAGAATCCATTTTCGTCGCAGAAACAATGTAGTGATCTAAAAAGATCCTAAAATCCAGTACTGTATAATCTATCTTATTCTTACTATATATTTTTATTATACTGTGGCGGTAAATTAGTGCCAATAATATCTTAAAACTTATGAAAATTATCTATTTCTCTTATAACCCTTAAACGCTGTAGGCGGACAGTTAACCAGACAAAGAGACGGGTTAATATGGCGTCAACTCACTTTCTTACGACATGGCCGCATCATCCACTTTCACGGGTTTAGTGATGGGAAAAACCAGTCATGACATTGAGACCAAGACCGGACAGATAGCGGTTTGGTTGAAATGTATGGCCGAAAGTGGGTCTGCTTTTTGCCCTTCTGCCTCTTTGTCGATCGAGCTATGTAATATATATTATTAAAAATGTATGATATTACAATATATGACATAACCAAGTGTTCCCAGTACCTAATGTTAAAATAAATGAGTATGAGTATTGAGTACTAATTAAAAACCCAAAAATTACCTCTGCTTTTTATTTGTATTAATACCTCACTCATTTTTAGTAAGTCTTTATTAGTTTATTTGAGTTTGAATCATTGGTTTAGGATGGAAAATTAGAAAAAAATACGACATTTTAATATTTATTGCAAAAATCGCAGATTAAGGTATTTTTATTGTAAAACAAAATACTTCAAATACATAATATAACTACCCAATTTCCTAGGCATAAATTACAAGTTACTTGCCTACTACATTATAACTGAATATGATTATGAACTGAACAAAGAGGATGATAAAGGTTTTTTTTTTCAATTTATTTGGGTCAACAAACAGTGATCACAATATGATATTAATTGTAAATAATTAATAAATGTAATATTATTGTGCCACCAGCACCGTTAACCACATGTTACAAGTTTGACCAAAAAGTACATCAATTTGGTTAAATTTTCATCGCTAAACGAAACGCATCGCTCACTCTTACACAATCTAGCAAGTTTATGTAACCATGACAGTTTCAATTAGTTTCAGAATTATTGAATAATGAAGTAGCAGTCCTGACAGAATCGTCTCTAATGATTGGTTTCGGTCTCACATTGGCCCATCACTACTATGTTATGACCATAAAGAACCTCAACATAATTTGAATAGACCGTAACAGACCATCTTAGTTTTATCCATGAAGTTATGGTCCTGCAGCTATGCCGTTTATTGATGTGTGGGAGATGATAACTATTCGTTAACTATTATCTATATATAATCCATGAGATAGAATCCATAGAAGTAGGTAGTGTAATGAATATCTGTGGTATAAATGACATTGCCGCATTTCAATGAAGCTTTGCCCCACCAACAAAACTACGAGACCATTGAAGCTGTACCTATCATTTTGTTGGGGACTTATTACAGGTTTTATATAGCATAATCACAATTGCGAGAGTGGTAGAAAATGAAAACAAAAACAATGAATAATTCGCTTCGATTTCATACTAATTTCTAAATTCTTAATTAAGCTGTTTTTTCGACTCGCAACTTGTACGAAACTTTATTTTAAACCAATAATTTTAATAAAAAACGGAGATATTTTTACAATTATTCGTTATCTTGTTCATCATGCGGTTGATGGTGAGGCAGAATCTGGCATTGTCATTTAGTTATCAAAAACCAATGAATTTAATTACCTACATAAATATTTATTTAATTAGTATCTATTTTTATTTAAGTAGTTTTATCATTGAACTCGACGATTTTTGTCATTTGCCATGTCAAGTTATAGTGAAATTAATATTCTATCATACACTGAATAATCAGGGTTGCATGTAGCTATCTATTTATTTAGCTGTTGATTTTTACCTAAAACCACTACGGCCTTGTCAGTTAGAGCCCAAAAAATTAAATACTAACCAATCAAACTAGCAAAGATAACAAGTAGTTAACAAAAACAAGAAAAGATTTGGCTGTCCCTATACCTAGTTTGTTGCGGTTTGTTGCCGTTGCGAACACTTAAACTACAGCTAATATTTTCTTTCCGTGTAGCCTACGAAAATATTGCAACCCTTGACGGAAGAGCTCAACCTTCTCTCCTGAATAGTTGGGCTTGAATCTGGCTCTAAACTGCAGGTCTTGCAATAACTATTTGATAACTCCACCATATCGATATTCGGGAACAATTTCTGATTAATTTAATTGCTAACCTACATTTGATGCTGTATCGTAGTCGTCACACTACACAACAATCAGTACACGACCTACATTTTTGCCATTGTGCAGTTGTTTCATTAGGGTTGTTTGTCGGTGCGCGAAATTACACACTCATACCTTGGGCGAATCCAAGACACTCACACATATAGTCTTAGGGTAAGTGAGCTTTTACATGAAAACGTAAAAGAGGCCGCAAAATTGCGAATTTATTATATTATTAATATGCCATGCATATTGCAATTTACTGTTTATTTTTTATACATATAGATTTATTACCTTCGACGACCAAATTTGGTTGTCCGAGTCAAGAGTTCTCAATTTCTTTATACGTACAGTAAATCTGATTTGAATTTGTTGCAACGCTATTTGCTCACGTTCCTTCATCAACTAGAAGAGAGCTAATGTTCTTAAAAAGGCTGAACAGATATTATCTAGAATAACTAAGTATACTCATGATCAGAATTTGTATTACGCATTATCCATGCTCGGTGAACAAATTTAAACATGATGAATGAATTTTCTTGCCGTGGGCAGGACTTGAACCTGCCACGATGTCATTCCGTGTCAATTTTTCATCATGTTTAAATATACTCATGATCAAATAAGTTTTCTAACAATAAAAAAATACCAGATATCATCTCTCTTTTACACTGGTTTTCTTGTAGAGAACTCTATCATAGAGTTAAGTACACCTTATGTACGTCAAATTTGATTTCGTGTAACGTGTATTTATTTTGTGTACATTAAAGAATTACAGATAGCTCGGTGGCTCAGTGGTTGGGTCAATAGACTTGCGATACGGAGGTCCCAGGTTCGATTCCTGGCCAGCCATGTACCAATGAGTTATCCTCGGTTTATCCGACGGAAAAACTTACGTACATTTACCGAGTGCTCTCAAAACGGTGAAGGTAAATATCGTGATGAAACCTGCATGCCGTAGAAGAAAAAAAAATCTAAGGCAAGTGAAATCCGGCCATCCGCACTGGGCGTGGTGGATCATGGCCCGAGCTCCCTCGATGCAAGGGAAGGTCTGTGCCCGAGCAGTGGGGCAATATAAATAGACTGATGATGATAAAAGAATTACAGAAAAACTGATGGAAAATCCGTTCACTCTTTTGCTAAAATGCCACAGAGAAACACACAGATACACCGTTATCCTTATAACGCCCTTCTTTTTGTGTCGGGGAGTAAAATACTTAGACGGGCAAGGATAATTAAACCCTGGATAACACCCGGTATTATTCGTTGCATAAAGAATAGAGATTCGCTGCACCGCAAGACTAAGCTCTCCCCGAACGACGTCATTCTTAAAACAACTTACAAACGATACAGGAATTTCTGTAACAACCTATTAAAGACATTAAAAAACAACTACGAACGTACGCTACTTGAGGAAGCTGCTAGCAACCCCAAACAAACCTGGAAAACAATTAAAAAAATAACAAATATAACCAAACATAAATCAGTAGCAAACGACCTACTCACTATATCGAATAACGCCGCAACCTCGGTTAAATTGGTTAATGCTTTCTTTGCAAATATTGGACCTGAACTTGCTTCTAAAATAGTCAACAGTAGTGCCTCAGTTAATGATATGACAAACTTATCGATATCTAATAACATACCACGATTGTCCAAATCCCTTGTTCTTTTGGATACTGATGAAGAAGAAGTAGAAAGTCTTATTAAGAATTTAAAAAATGAGTGCGCAACTGGCTGGGACAATATACCGACAAAAATTTTGAAAATTGCTAAGCATGTCATTGTACCCCCGTTAACTAAAATTTGTAATTTAGCTATGGAAGTGGGTAAATTCCCTACGGTTTTCAAAAGAGCCTTAATACATCCAATCCACAAGGGAGGGGATACAAACAGTGTCAATAACTACAGACCCATCTCTGTGCTGCCTGCGCTATCCAAAATATTAGAAAAACTATTAAACAAACGTCTATTGTCCTTCCTTAACATAAACAACATAATAGCGGACTCACAATTTGGCTTTCGCACTGGTAGATCCACAGAAGATGCAGTCGTTGAGCTATCTGATTTTGTTGTTACTAATCTAGATAAAAAACATAAATGTCTTGCAGTACTACTCGACCTCGCCAAAGCGTTTGACACTGTCTCTATCCCCTTGCTTGTGGAGAAGATGGAGCGTATTGGAATACGCGGCCATGTATTGGCCCTCTTCGTTGATTATCTGTCAAATCGTGTTCAAAGAGTAAAAATAGGTAAGTTTTATAGTGACGATGCTCATATCACATTTGGTGTCCCCCAGGGAAGTATATTGGGTCCAAGTCTTTTCCTCATTTACATAAATGACCTTTGCCAATTGGACCTTGACAAAGGTAAGATAATAACATTCGCCGATGACACCGCTCTTCTTTTCCATGGGCGCTCCTGGGGAGAAGTCTTCAAAACGGCTGAATCCGGTCTACATACAGTTGTTTGCTGGCTAAAGAACAATCTTCTAACATTAAATGTCAAGAAAACCAAATATATAACCTTTTCAATCCAGAAAAATTCTCAACCTTCTGCTGAATATGTTTTAAAATCTCATTCTTGCTCTGATTTCCCTAATCACCGTGAGTCGTGTTTATGCGAGCCCCTCGAACGAACCGAGTGTATTAAATACCTTGGTGTTTTACTAGATGGTCAATTCAATTGGAAACAACATATTTCGTCACTTACCGGCCGTACAAGAAAACTTATCTGGATCTTTAAGAAATTGCGGTATATAGCTAGCCATGAATTACTCAAAACCATTTATTACGCTCTCTGCCAGTCCATTCTGAGTTACTGTATTACTGCTTGGGGAGGTATATACAAAACGTCGATGATACAAATTGAAAGGGCTCAGCGATCTGTTCTAAAAGTCATGACCTTCAAACGATATCGCCATCCTACACATCTTTTGTATTCATCCACCCAGGTAATGACAGTTCGGCAGATATTTATTTTGAACACGGTTCTTAGACACCATAAGACCCTTCCCTATGACCATGTTTCCTACATATCTAAACGAAAAGGTCATAATGTATGTCCGTTTGATATCCGACGTACATCATTTGCTCACCACCAACACATATGTCTCGCTCCATACATTTACGACAAAATAAATTACATTCTCGACATATACCCTTTGAACCACTCACAGTGCAAAACAGTAATTAAAAAATTTCTCCAGCCACTTGACTATGACAAAACAGAGACCATATTGCGTTCGGTTAAATAACACATTAAATATATATATTTACTATGCCTCGTATCTTATTTCATCTATTTATTCCGCCTTACACGTACTACCTACACCTCTTTATATCTATTTATATATCTCTGTTGATTCGCTAGGTACTATAAATATATATGTAACTTTATATATTAACAACATATACTTACATATTTATATATATATAGACATACATTGCTCGCTCACACGCCATCCATGTGTACCATTGTGATCTATGTTCTAATTTTGATGTTAGCGGAATTGTATTAGGCATGGAGAGGGGGCGCTGATGTCCGTAAGACAGGCTTGCCTAGTGCGGATTTTAGCGCACACTCAATTATGTAACCTATATTTTTTATGCACAATAAAAATATTTGATTTGATTTGACTTATTACATTTATTTATTTTATTTTCTTTATTAGGGAAAACTACAGCTATTTACAAGTAATAGGTCTTAAAAATAATATGATTACAACTAAGAAGAGCCAATTACAGTATTCCAAGAATTTACAAAAGCAAAGAACAAATTACAAATATTATACATATAGATAAACTAGGTGTAGCATTGTGCGCGGGCCGCGAGCGGCCCGCGAGGTTATGTGGCTTTCGTACTGAATGTGCCGCAACTTACGAAAAATGGTTACGCTTTGTGAATTGAGTGATATTATGCGTAATAGACGTAACTAATCAAGCCAGGTAAAATTAAAAAAAAGCTATGAAGGAATTTGATAATTAATAATTTCAATATGATACATTCATGTATTCATGAGAAAAAGGTTTTTGTCAAACTGAAGGACAGACATACCAGATGGACTACGAAGTGATTCTTTTCAGGTATACGGAACCCTTAAAAAGGTCCCAATAAATCGTTCGGTATTCATAGGGCCCGTAATTTTGACCATTGCATCGTGCACCGCGCGCATCGCAAGTAGGATACCTACGCTGCGTGCGCTGCACGCGTGCTGTTGCTGCAAGTGTTAGTGCTTCTCTGTGCAACTCACGCAACGCGCGCCACGCAATTCTTTCCATACCGCAGTGGTACCTAAAGTTGCCTTTGCATGTAGGTAGCGCTAGTGCAACACGCACTGCGTGAACTGCCCTTGCGTTGGGCATCTTTAAAAACAACTGGAGTAAATGCTTTATTAAATTCATATGAAAAATATTAATACTAATTATAATTTTGGGATAAATAAAATTAGAATTGTTTTGTAAAATAAAAAATAAACAAAATATTGATGTGGTTGCCCTTTAGCACCACCCGGGGAGCGCGTGCAGGGACAGTCTACTCTATGTCTACATGGTTGTGACCTGCGGACGCGGGCAATGAGGTGCTCCCCATCTAACTACCTCTAACTACTCTAGTTATGTAACAAGCTATGGATAATATGAAATAATTATGATAACTGTTTACGTTCCATATAAATTTTAAATAAATAAATAATTAAGTAACTGCTTAAGTGATGTGTATGTAAAACGCATGTATGTACAAAAAAATGTAATTAGAAATAGGTACATATTTAATGAATACCTACTCAATATATATATATATATATATATATAAATAAACATCACCTACAGTATTTTACTTCTGAAAATGCCGAGTTAGCAAGACTAATCTTTATTTACCATTATTTTAAGGTAAAGTTATATAAATGGTTATATAACTTTATAATAAAAAAAAAAAAAAATAAAAAAAAAAAAAGTGTCATTGCAACACTTTGTGCCTCTCAGAGAAAAAATCGTTTTAAATTAATTAAAAGCCTATTACGCCCATTTGTGCCCATAATCCTCGTATGTGGGTGCCAGACTTCCACCTCACCTGTTGGCAACTCTGTTGTTTACCACGATCAGCTGTTTGGGAAAAATTATATTCGACGCGCTCGAGACGCTTTGACATATTTATTTTTGCGTTGCCCCTGGAAACATCTCCAAAAGAGTTTTATCCGACGTCTATGATTATGCATCATGAACATAGAGAAGAGGATTGCGTTACTCCCATTGGCTACGAGTTTGTCATTCGTAAAGTTGAACATCATCCACAATTTTGATTACTTCAAACGTGACGTGCAATCATAGAGTGCGTGAAATATTTTCAAGGACATTCTATTTAGTATTTATTTGTAAATATTTAATTAATTTCTAAGTTTTTCTTTGTAAGTATTTTGATATCATTTTATTTTACGGATATTTTCTTTTGGTATTTTATGTGTGGCCTCTACTACTTCTTTTGATGCAGCCTGTAGACTTTACAGCAGTGACTTTCTCATGCAACCAGTGCACTCGCTATTTCCAAAGCGAAAGAGGCCTCCGTATCCATTCCACAAGAATCCACGGACGTTCAACTTCGACCCTTCAAGCTACAACTTCTGATGACTCAGTACTACAACCAGTAGGTACTGCTTCCGTTGTCCCTTTCCAAATTATTTTGAGCCGTCTTAAACACACCACCCCTTTGGTAAAGAGGATTCCGCGCGGTGCTAGGATATCTGTCGCGTCTCTTTATGCTGATGCTATTTCCAAATGCGTTCAAACAAATGATATTAATGACTGGCAACGCCTCTTCACTCTTTCCTATACAACACTCCATGCCAAATTAGATAATACACACATCTCTTTGACCCAGAAAATCAAAAACAATTGTTCTCAACAACCAAACCTTGCTACATCTTCTTCACAAAACAAACATAATTTTAATTTATTCAAAAAGGTAGAGTCAAAAGTAAGTGATGGAGACCTCAAAGGCGCCGCACGTCTCCTCTTCTCTTCTGATATCCTATCTCCGGATACTCCCGAGACTCTTGCAGCCCTTCAGAGTAAGCACCCCCCAGCTCCTTCGATACCCCCCGTTTTGGATCCGCCATCTGCTACTGAAGCGTGTCTTCGCGTTTGCGAAAAAGATGTTCTTTTCGCGATCGCCTCTTTTAAAACTGGGTCCGCTGCTGGTTTAGACGGAATAAGTGCCCAACACCTCAAGGACCTCACAGTGCGCTCTGTAGGAGAAGCTGGACAGCATCTTGTTTCTTCACTCACTCAACTAATTAACTTTATACTCGAGGGAAAAGTTAACCCTGAAGTAACTCCGATTCTCTACGGAGCGAACCTAATAGCTCTTTCGAAAAAAGATGGCGGAGTCAGACCAATAGCCGTAGGTTCCACGATCAGACGCATCGCCTCAAAACTTTGTGTAAAACACTGCTTATCAAAACTACAACCCATTTTTGAACCTGTTCAGTTAGGTTTTGGTACAAAGGGCGGATGCGAAGCTGCCGTACATTCGCTGCGAACTTTTTTGAACAGTAGTAGTTGTGAGGTGTTGCTGAAAATCGATGTCAAAAATGCATTTAATTCTGTCAACAGGGACACCTTGTTGCAGGAAATCAATAATAACGTGCCAGAAATATACAACTACCTCTTTCAGTGTTACGGCAGTACTTCTAAACTACTTCACAGGAGTACTGAAATTCTTTCCGCCACTGGTTGTCAACAAGGTGACCCACTCGGACCAGCTATATTTAGCCTTGCCATCAATCCGGTAATTCAAAATTTACAGTCAGTTTTCAATGTTTGGTACCTCGATGACGGCACCCTAGGAGGCAGTATACACGATGTATTATTAGATTTATCAAATATAATAACCAAATTTCGCATCCTAGGATTAGAACTAAATTTGGACAAGTGTGAATTGTTTATATCTGAGAATATATCACAATCTGACAAAACGGACTTATTTCATAAATTTAACGATCTTGCTCCTGGAATCAAAATTTTAAATAAAACATCCCTTTGTCTTCTAGGATCCCCTATTTGTAACGAATCAGTGCCTACTTTCATACAAAATTCAATTTCTAAATTTCATGAGTATTCAGACCGCCTCCTTAAAATCAACTCTCATTCGGCCATATTCATTTTAAAATTTTGTCTTTTTGTTCCGAAATATACATATTTAATCCGTTGTTGTCCACTTTGGGCTCACAAAAATATCACCGACTCCATTGACCTTTTAATCAAAAACACAATAGAATCAATCATCAACATTCATCTTACAGATCACAGTTGGACCCAAGCCTCACTACCCATACGTTTCGGTGGCTTGGGGATACGAAAAATTTCAGACGTAACCCTACCGGCTTTTATATCCTCCATCCATAGCACATCAAACCTCATAGGAAAAATTTTAGGGTTTATGTCCCGTCCAAACTTTGAGGTGGCTTGTCTGGATGATGCTTTAAAGGCATGGAATATAGCTGTTCCGAGTCCAAATTTCCCTTCTGTCCCTACGCATCAAAGGAGCTGGGACGACTTACTCTGTAAAAATATACAGACCGAACTGCTGAAAAATACCGTCGGTTCGTGTCGCGCCAGGCTGCTCGCAGTGTCCGCACGTGAATCCGGGCATTGGTTACACGCATACCCCAATCCAAACACGGGCACTTTTTTAGATAATGAAACGCTTCGCATTTCGGTAGCCCTCAGGATCGGAGCGGAGGTCTGCACCCCTCACAAGTGTCCATGCGGCACTTCCGTCGACAGCTTCGGCCACCACGGGCTGTCCTGTCAAAAGAGCGCCGGCCGCTTCTCCCGCCACGCGGCTTTGAACGACATTCTGCGCCGCTCTCTTGCCACCGCCAACGTGCCGGCTCTTCTCGAGCCGAACGGTATCGTACGTGACGATGGTAAGAGACCGGACGGAATGTCGCTCATCCCATGGAAGAAGGGGCGTGCTCTGGTGTGGGACGCTACATGCGTAGACACGCTGGCTCCGTCCCACATACGGAGCACTACCAGAAAGGCTGGCGCGGCGGCTGAGGCGGCCGAAAAGAGTAAAGCTCTAAAATACAGGGGTCTCGACACCCTTTACAACTTTGTTGCTTTTGGTGTCGAGACCCTCGGCCCGTGGGGTCCCGGCGCTTGGTCGCTGTATAACGAGATAAGCCAACGAGTAGTAGAGGCCACTGGTGACCCAAGAGCTGGCAGCTACCTCGCGCAACGGATTAGCATCGCGATCCAGCGAGGTAACGCTGCCAGTGTCTTGGGTACTATTCCTGCACCTAATTTTTGTAAAAATAGTTTAGATTAGGTTTTTTTTTTAAATTGAATGGTTCTTTTTATTTTATATTGTACCTTGTTAATAAAAACCTAATGGTTATATATAAATAAACATCACCTACAGTATTTTACTTCTGTAATATATATATAAATAAACATCACCTACAGTATTTTACTTCTGAAAATGCCGAGTTAGCAAGACTAATCTTTATTTACCATTATTTTAAGGTAAAGTTATATAAATGGTTATTAGACAAATGCTATTAAAAATGAATGAATTTATAAACAACAATATTTTTATTATTAACGTGATTGAATTCAATTTATAAACAATAATTGACTTTGTAATTAATTAATTTGAATCATATTTAATTTTATTTGACATGGTGTATTTAATAATTATTTAGTTTAATTTTGAAATATTTGGTAATATTTTTTTGACATTTTCAAAATTTTTGTATGACCGTGTTATTTTGTGTATAATCTTATGAAAGTTGTATTAATGTAATATTGGGGGAAAGTAGCCTCCCACTGTGAAAGTGTTGCATGCCAAACATTTGGCGAAACATGTACATTTATAATGTTTACAACTGCCATCTTTTATACCGTGTTTCGAGCAAATAGCCTAGACTTAGTAGCTCGTGCCTTTCATTGGGGCACCCAATTGCTTTATCTCTGAAAGATATTACTAACTCGGCAATTTTAAAATAATGTCTTGATAAATAGTAATATTATTTTAGTTATACATTATTAGATCGGAATACTTTATTTTAACAATAATGAACAGGTTCGATCAATCAGTTCCTTCAGTTTTACATCACAACAGGTTTACAATATGTTTACATTGATTTGCGCTCCGGTATACATACTTAAATACATTCTTCTAAAATTCGAGTAATGATAATACTGCAGCTTCATGAAAATGGGTTAAATGAATAAATACTCGTTGTCTATTTGCATGAAATGCCCGCCGATTCCTTTGTAATATTGCAGTACTGTCATAAAGTCGTAGATGTTAATAAACTTGCTAGCATTGTATTGGACTTGTGTTGTGTCTAAACGACAAATGAACAACATAACAGTCCACTGCTGGACGCATTCTCTTTCGAGTTGTGACCTAACACAGAGCACGCATCTGTAGTTTTGTGAGACTAATTAGAAGTCGACTGTCTGACAGAGCTTAGGCCATCGTTCGATCTTACCGGATCAATTCGTAGCGTAGTCAGTGATCTGCGTTCACGGATTGTAGGTGGTGTGGCTAGGTATTCCTACCACGCTCCACAGAATGTCTGCGTAGTACGTCGATGTAAGTTGCCGATTCTATCATCTTCATCTCCGTAAGCCCGTGTTCTAACTGATAAGTATCCATTCGATATTCGCACGAACGCTACCTGATAGACAGGTAGGTCTAGCGTTGCTCTGGGGATCAGGCTACCTGGTGGTTGGTCGGTTCTTCAACTTGTCTGCCTTCTGGCACTGGCGTTGTGCGTCTAAACAATCCTTAGTACCGCTTACTGAGTCCTAGTCCGAGAGTGTGCCAATGACCAACGATTCGATCGTACCATTAATCTATATATTCACTAATTTACCACATATTTGGTATCATATGTATTTATACACCCAGCTTTCAACCTGCCTAGTAATCTGCCACAAATAGACTGATCACCCCTTGTGAATTCACACATTGTATGTCAATTATTGTTCGGACATCTGTATCCGTTTAGATATCGAATGAAAAATGAATCTGCCGTATATAATACTAAGTTAGTAATTCCGTTAACTACATATGTATTCATTTGTCAAATGAAAGGGGGACATAACCTAACAATTTGAATATCACAATTAATGTTAGTAATTAAACAACTTGTACCTATGTCAGTCAGTTAGTTAGTTATTCCCTTACATGCAACTCATATACGTCTATCGGTCAAAGGTCGTTCTCTTGTGCCTTGCAGTATTTCATTCACTTTCATTATCATAAATTTATTTTAAAATGGATTTGTGGCGTAGGTCTATTTTACTGTTATAATTTTGAAACAACGTCCGTCAGTCTGTAGGTGATTTTTCCTTCATACAACCGATTTCATGCGTAAGTACAAAAATCATATCTATTGCTTCTCGTTTATATTTTCATGTTATAATGCCAAATAAACAGTAAGATGATTTTTTAAATATACAGTCATTTTTGAAATTCATGCATACTTCATTCAAACCAAGTCTATTTTTCCTAATATAAAGGCTTGATGTACCTTGTAGATCACCTACAAAATTGATGAAATTTTCCATACAATCCTTTCATGTTCAGATTTACTTCTTCTTTCTAATTAACATTATCAACCAGTTTCAATCCACTGCTGGCGGTGGGCCTCTTTCAACGCGCGCCACTTTTGTCTAATAGCTTATGTCAGTCCACTGCTGGAGGTGGCTTCTCCCAACATGCGCTACTGAAATCTAATGAACTATAATAAAATTTCATCAATTTGTATTAACAGATATGTGTCATAAACTTCATATATTATAACTAACTACAGATGACGATGATAAAAATACAAAGGTAAAATTTAAGCAATGCGTAGCAATGACAAGGAGGTATATACAATTAAAAAACATGATTTGCCTAATCAATCAAATAGAGGTGAGGAAAGTCGCAAAACAAAGTTATTTTTATTATTTAAGCAATTCTGGAATTACAACGTTATTAACAAAGGGTTCATTATTTATTAGACGTTCTTTATTTATTAAAATTTTTAAGTGTTGTCTGTTGCGAACGCGGCCTAATGCAACATACAGCTGTCCGTGGCTAAATACGTCAGATCTTAGATCAATTCCCACGCGACCTATGGTTTGTCCCTGACTTTTGTGAACAGTCATTGCGTAGCACGCCTGAAGTGGAAATTGTCGGCGACACATTTCGATTGGACTGTTCGTTTCGATGGGGGTTTTAAACAATATACGCGGGATGAAATAATGCTCATCTTCGCCGGGTTTGCGTACCGTTATCAATATCGGCGACGTTGCGACGACGATAACTTTTGTGCCGTTCACTAACCTATCTGAAAAGCTAAGATTCCTCATGATCATGCATACACAACCTATTTTTAAACTTAAGTCATGTTCGGGAACACCTTTTGGTTGCAGAGAGTTCAACAAGTCCGGTCCTAGATAGAATTCATCTGCACCTTCAGAGACAGTTTTATCTACAGAGTAAAAATGTAACATGTCACCGGGGAGACGTTGTAGGATATTAGAATTAATTTCTTTGACATTTTTATTGTGTGTACATAATATAGCTCGGTGACAGCAAACGTCTGGTTCGTCTATTACTACATGAGGAAACACAAAGTCTATTAGATCGTCTACCTCTGTTACGTAATTAGTCAATGACAAGTTAATAAGGTTTTGAGTTACTCTGCCGGTTTTAACAGGGCATGATGGAATCGTATCCGAACCTAATTGTAACAAAAGTTCCGAGAATTCCTCATCCTCTCTGCTCCGTTGTGTTGTTGATAACGTAAACGATTTTAGTTGTCGCCAAATCGGAGATGATTTTACAGAGCAATTAATTATGTCGCTATTGGTTTTCGCGTTTGTAACAACGGGCGGGATTTGGCGAAAATCACCGGCAAATATCACGACTTTACCGCCAAAAAGTGTATCGGATTGCATTAAATCTCGTAACGATCGGTCTAGCAGATGGATGAGATATTTATGGGCCATTGGAGCTTCGTCGTATATAATTACTGAGGCGTGGTATATTAATTCAGCGCGTTGTGAGCCATTCGTTATATTCCAGTAACCGCGATCATCAACAAGTTGCAAAGGAAACCGAAACATGCTGTGAGCCGTTGCGCCGCCTTCGTAGTTTTGAGCTGCGATTCCGGAGGTGGCCGTACATAGAACGACACCATTTGGCGAGCCACGGACATGTGCTGCGATTACATTTAATAACAAAGTTTTTCCCGTACCGGCAGGGCCATCAATAAATATTGCATTATTATTAGATTTTCTGAAGACAGAATCAGAAACAAGTTTTGCGACATAGTCGAACACTTTGCGTTGATCAGGCGATAACAGAGGCAGCCATTGCTCGGTGAAAGAAGTTAACCGTTCCGCGCTATATTCTGTTTGCTCACGGCCTAATTCGGTGGTATCGTCACGAATGTTGGGCAGCCCCTGCTCCACGAGATTAGTGCCATGTTTGCGTAGAAGTCTGTCAATTTGAATTAGAGTGGTTTTATAGGCCTTGTCGGTTTCGTTAGGAAGACGTTCGATGTGGTCTTCGCTAATTTGGTCTTTAAATTTTTCCCATAGCAGAGCGACTGGAGCACCGTTCACAGCCAACAGAACGAAGAAGCTTCGTAGGCGCGGCCCGGTAAGAAAACATGCAGCTTCTTCTAAAGCTCTTTCGTATTCAATTTCGTCATTTGCAATGCCAACATTCTTTGCGACTTCCTGGTATGTTTTACAATTTGGACCCCCAATTTGTAACAAATCGCGATAACCGCGACATGGATATATAGCCAAAAGCATGCGTAAATAGAACTGTTCACCTCTATTTGGCGCGACCCAGAACAATCGCGTAACGTTTTCTCCGCGTTGTCTTTTGGTTACAAATTTTGTGGTGGTGCTCATTTTTACATGGTGGACTTCCACATTTTTTGTTGTTGGCATTTTTGTATGTACAATATATTTTTCGTAAAAATCCAAATATGTTAATTGGTCGAACTCTTCTCCGGAGGGACGATTAAAATAAATCATTAACTCAGACGAATCAGTATTTTTAATTGCCTCATTTATAGATTTCGGATTGAAAAATACGTTTTGTTGGCCCTCAAGATAAACAGGGAGTTGCTGGACAGAGGGTTCGAAATCGGTTATGTGGAATTCGAAAACTCTCCACGCCGCGGAACTTGAACATATGTATCGCGTAGTTACGTATTGTAGTATTTCGTCATCTTGGTTGTCGTGACCAGTCACTGCAATTCGCGCTTTATCTGGGCCTTTGGTCATATATTTGAATAAATATTTAATTATTTTACGACCGGTGGATATTTCTAGGTTTGCATGACAGTCGTACTTGAGGAGGATGGCAGCGTTGTAAGGAACTACCCATAAATCGTTGACGGATATTTCCGTGTTGCGATATTTTATTACGCCTTCATTTTTGCTATTTTTGCGCAAGTGAACAAAGCCTTTGTCATCACAGTGAGTGACTTCTGTCTCGCGTTTTGGGAAAAACTTCGAGCATTTGTTGGTATCCTTGTCCCAACACGGAAGATCGGTTCTGTGTGGTGGGCCGCACGGACCGTGAATCATGTGATCCAATACTACTTTACGCAATCGTCCTTCTGCTTCAGTCGGACTGGGAATGTCTGCTCTAACAAATTCATCTATATCATTATTTTGTACTGGGCCACCACCATCAACTCTAAAGCAAATGTGAGAGTGCGGTAAGCCGCGTTTTTGAAACTCGATTACGTAGACTATATACATGCGCTTACCAAACCATGCTCCGGAACGAATGTCTTTTATTAATGTATTTAATTTTACTTGAAAAACTCGATCGCATAGATCGGGCGTTGGTTTTGCTCCGGGTTCTAAAGATCTTTGAATTTCTATCCATTTTGGGTTGCAAGTAATCGTTAAAAAGAATGACGGTGTACCCATCCTGGTTACTAAGGCAACCGCATCTCTGTATTTTGTTTTCATGTAACGGTCACCACCAGTAAATGAATTTGGTAAATATACGCGACCAGGAACGATGCCACCCTCTCCTTGTACGGTTTCGTCTGTGGTAATTTGTCGCGATACTTCAACGTGATTCTGTAATTCGTCAAGAGGTGCTGTTCTAAGTGAAGAAGTTTTGTTTTGCATTCTACTTACAAAACGCAAGCGTTCCTCTTCGATTCGACAATACATATCAACCAACCACTCTTCCGAGAGTCTACCGTAGTGCGAAAATCTTGGTTCAGACAATAACAAACAACGTACGTATTTATTTTGGGTCAATTTATTGTTTTTATTATCAACTTTTTCTAAATACCACCCGGGATTGCCGTGTGGGTATAACAAAGGGTATTGAAAAGACTCATATAATGGATGAAATATGTCAACTTGATGCGGTTGTCTGTCTCCGGTTTTCCAAATAGCTATACTGCGTGGGACATATTCGTCTGTTTCGGTACTAATGACAGCTGCGACTTCGTTACCTACCGGCATATCACCAAGAATATTACCGTGAGTTCGACGCGACGTTGTTTCAAAAATAAGACGAGCTTCGGTAGAAGTTTCTCGACTCAAGCGTTTAAAACATTCTATGTAAGGATTTACCTCGTGCATAAAATTTGTAATTTGGGTTGTTATTTGTCTATTTAGTCCGAGGCCAGCGGCGAGTCTTTGACGTTCTTCATTATCTGATATGTAAAGACCGATGGGATTAGTCGAGCTAGTGTGGTCTAAATGAAAAACGCGATGATATGTTCTACCTTGAATTTTTACGAAAGCTAATCCTTGATTTGTATGTTGAAAATTATGCGATACTCCTAATGCACTAAAGGCAAACAAATTATTGTACGCACGAGGGGTCCTATTGAATTCCGGATCCGAATAAAAATCTTCGGTTAGAAGTGGGAAATTTTGAACATTATACGACCCCTGTCCGCAACACCACTGTTTTCTTGTTTTTTCTTCTTCGAATAAACGGGCGCTGCAGTGAGGACATTGGTAAATATCATTTGATAATAATGACGGTTTTTTAAGGCTATATAATTTAACCGTATTTAAGCCCTCGTTCGTTTTCGTTCCTATTAAATTACTTGAAAATCGTAAGTTTGGTTCAATAAATCTATTTCTGTCGTTATAACGTTGAACCGCTTCCTTATTAACTTCAGGATGTGATTGCGAATATCGTTGAACCGCTTCCCTATTAACTTCAGGATGTGATTGCGAATATCGTTGAACCGCTTCCCTATTAACTTCAGGATTTGATTGCGAATATCGTTGAACCGCTTCCCTATGAACTTCAGGGTTTGATTGCGAATATCTTTGAACCGCTTCCCTATGAACTTCAGGATTTTCCTGGGTATAGCGTTTTACCGCTTTTTTATTGATTTCAGGATTTTTTTGGGCATATTTTTTTACCGCCTCCCTATGTACCTCCGGATGAGACTCGTTATACTTTTTTACTGCTTTTATGTGATAATTTGGTTTGTCGTTAGTTTTTTGTTTCTTGGGTCGTCCACCCATTTTTTTACTTGAATTTGATTCTGTTAATTTTATGTTTTTTATCGGAGTCGCGACTAATAATTTTCTTTTAAGATTGTTATCATTATTTATGATTGAATCTTTGTTTTGGGTATTTATTACATTATATTCGTTTAGCCTGTTTAAAATAACCACTGGTCTGATAGTTGTCAATTGTAAATTGTTTAAGTTTAAAATTGATAATCTATGTAAACTATATTCAGTGCCGTTGAAGGCGGAGTTTTCTAATAACAATTTGGCTAGTGAATTGGTATCCCAGCATTTAAATAAACGCGCTACATTTAAATTGCTATTGTTAACATTATACGTGTTATTGTTATCAACGGCATGACTATTGAATAGATATATAATATTGTTATGTCTCCAAAACGATACAGTTTTATGTTGACCGGTGAACAAGTAATTCATTTTATTGTCGTTGTGATCAGTATTAAAAACATGTGTGTTTAAAATCTCATTTAGTCTTGCGCACCTGTCATAGAAATTTTGTTCATTGGTGGGATATAAATCATTTTGTGCCCATTCAACGCTAATGTTTACTTCACAATTTCGAATTTTTATTTGATCAGGCAAATCCTCAGGAAATAAATAGATCTGACCCGGCGCTACATTTCGTCTAATAGTTTGATATAATCTGTCTCCACTCTCTAGAATTCGATCGATATCGTTTGTAGAAAACAGCTGTCTATTTTTAATAACGGAACAAATGGACGCGCACGCGGACATTGCGACACATTGCGTGGTTCTACCTCCGAACCTTGCGTTCCCTTGGTGCATCGTTCCCGCTGCTACGCTGCGCGGCGGTGGCGGTGGTGGTGGCGGCGGTGGTGGTGGCCGCGGCGGCGGCGTTGGCGGCGGGGCGCCATCCACCTGCATACTTTCTGTAAGGTTTGTACTTACCTGTGATGTAGACGGAGCCGTCGTAGTGGCACGACGACCACGGGGCACTTTCTTAGGGCGACCAACGCTGCGCGGCATGGTGAACTATTTACAAATGTATTAGTTAATTTAAAAATTTTTTTTAACTTACTACCTAACTACTTTGTCAAAATAAGTTTTTAGTTATATTCGGTGCAACGGAAAGGGAATCAGAATAAAAAATAGTAGGTACTTAATAATATCTTACATTTGTAAATTGAATAGATACTAAATCGAACCCCTGGTTGGTTAAAGTAGTAAGTATTTATCTATAACTGAATAATTTTTGTTCAATAACTTTTGCATCCTAAGTATTACAATCCTAAGTACCTACTTAGATGAAATATTAAATTAAATCTTATTTATTTTCGCACTAACTGCATAGATTAATTTTATAAAGAATTTCATTTATTTTCATTTAAATTTTCAAGTAAATAGTGGTATGAAATATATTCACTACTACATTATGTATCAGAAACCGTTTAACAAAAATTATGTGATATTTGTATAGGTAATATATCAAATTATGTATCTATTATGTATCTAATGAAACAATATAAACAATTGGAAATATAGTTTAAACTGATTTAAATACTAAAATAAAACGAAATGTGAACTTACCCTGTGAAAAGCAGAATCAATTCAAACAATTTTTTTCCGTCTTACCTTTTTTTTCGCGCGGTTTTTGTTTTTCTTCTTTTTACAACACTGGCTGGCACACTCGTAAAATAGATGAATCGATCGCGTTCCGTAACAATTACGTAAATCCAGTTGAATTTAGATTTAACCTTTTTTTTTCATATAGAACAAAAAAATATTTATTTATTTAGGTAAGAATAAGTAGGTAATTTATTTAGGTAAGAATAAGTAGGTAATTAATTTAATACGATAGTAGAAATATAAATAGTTAAATTAAAAGAATATAATGAATTTTTAGAGTAAAGATGTATATGTATTTTTAGAGCAAAGACGTATTTGTATATGGATATATGTGTGCTTTGTAATGTAGGTATTTAATAATAATAAAATGTAGAACAATATATTATTAAAAAAAAATAATACTTATTAAAAATTAAATTATTGTAATGGATGTATGTAATGGTATAGTAATGGTTGCTTCGCAATCAGAGATTTAATGCCAAAATGAAATGTCAGCATTGCTGTCTGCTAATTGACGGCCGTGAAAATTAGGCTTAGTCGCAAACTCGCCCACAAAATATCTGTATGGTGCTAAATCACAGTGTTGTCTGTGATTATGAATGTATCTTCATCCACAATTAGAGATTGTAGGATTCCTTGAAAAGCGCGCCAAACGTCATTAGCTACTTTCATGGGAAATTGTAATAAAATAGTTACCGTGATCACGTAAGTTAATCAGAAGATGTCCGCTAACGTTTCTATTAATTGGAGTGCTCGAAAGAAGTCGTGTTTGTGAAGATTTGTGGTCTAGCAAGGATTCCTTGCATAACGCAATGATTCTGTGGATCGTTATTTCGTTTAGCGGTTTGGGATGGTTGTGCATAGGTTTAGGTTAAGTTATTTTTGTATATCTGTATTGATTTATAGGAATTCAGATACTCTATTAACATCAGACCGGGCTGTATTTGTGTAGTTAGCTTTGCCTTTCCCTCTGGGAGAAAGAATTTTATTAAAAAAAAAAATTAGATATTACACAAAATTGCGGGATTCCTTGTTAAGCGCGCGAAACGCCATTAGCTACTTTTTTTTGAAAATTCTAATTAAATAGTTTCCGTGGTATTTAGGTAGTGAAAATAATGATCACGTTAAGTTAATCAGTAGATGTCCGCGAACGTTTCTATTAGTTGGAGTGCTCGAAAGAAGTCGTGTTTGTGAAGTTTTGTGCTCTTAGCAAGGTTTCCTTTGCATAGCTTGATGCTTGCGTGGATCATTGAGTTATTTCGTTTAGGGGTTTGGAAGGGTTGTGCGTAGGTTTAGGTTAGGTTATCTTCGTATATATGTATGTATTTATAAGAATTCAGACATTCTACTAACATCAGACCAGGCTGTATGCCCTAGTTGGCTTTGCCTTTCCCACTGGGAAGAATTATACAAAAAAAAACACAAAATTGCGTCGCTTCTTGAGTGATTGGCTGAAACTTTGGTAATGCCATCCGCTGATTGGCTGACTATAAAGAGAATAATAATAATAATAGTTCCTCACTCTGGGATCCTGACCTCGGCGGGTGGCTATTTTTTATATTTATATATTTTACTATTTGTTTTTTTATTATTAAAATGTATAAATATATTAAATATATATTTCCATTTCCCTAAAAATTTTGGTTCTGGCAAGTAAATTACCCCCAAAAGTTTAGAAACTTTCTTTATTTTGCAATAATAATTAAAATAATAATGTTAACAACTTATAAGTTTCATGTAGGTATGTTTAGTTATTATTATGTGTATTATCTTAAAAGTGAAATGTAATTTTTTTTTTAACATTGTACATGCTTCTCACTTTGGCTTGGGCCCGTGAGTGGCATTATACCAGTCTTGTTTGTACTGTGGAAAATAATAAATAAATATAATAATAATAATTAATAAATTAATGAAAAATTCATTTATGCCTACAATTGTCCCATAAAATACATTTCACTAAAATGTTGCCATCCACCCTAAAAATGACATTGAAAATATTGCCAAAATTGTAATGAAAATATTATGATTGAATGCTCGTCCGCCATTTTTTTTGCAAATATTTATAATTTTCTTTTATACTACATCATATTTGCTATGAAGTGGAATTTTTTGGATATTCCTCATGCGCTCGTGCTAGGCCAGCTAATTCGTCAAAGTTTGGTCGGAAATGTCAAAATTTTCAATCGGCTATATTTCCGCCGCCATTTTGTTTTTCTATTTTTTTTCAAAGTAGGTGGACCATGTGACACGCGTTCCAAATTTGAACGAAATCGTTTGGAAAATGGCGGAGATGGCACCACGTGACCCTCCGCCATCTTGTTTTTTTCACTTCCCTATAGTTTTCCTCTGATCCAATCACTAAACTATACAACTCTCCCCTACATCACTTTCACCTAGCGCGACATTTCTTTAACAAAGTTAGCGCCAAAACATGACTCTTACCAAAATTGAAAGTCTAATGTTTAATAATGTTCATAATAATATTGTTCATAGTAATAATTCGAAAAGCATGGCCATCTCTCAACCTTTTTTAGCGTGGGGACGTTTCGGGCTTCGCCCTACGCGGATCTCGGCCTACGGCCTCGCTGTATTGTATCGCTTCGGGCTTCGCCCTACGCGGAGCTCGGCCTTCGGCCTCGCCGGGGGGTGCTCGGCCTTCGTCCTCGCTATATTTACTTATATATATATTTACCGCACGCTAGTAATCCTTTATTTTCGTATAGGAAAATGTATGGGGAAACTCTAACTTTTTTGGGATGTCAATATTTTGGCCGCCATTTTGTATTTTAAAATATGTTAAGCATTATAATTAATTTACAGGATAGCATCTAACATGTGGCATTTAAACCGTTACGATAGCCCAAAATTTCTTTAACAAAGTTAGCGCCCAAACATGACTCTGATCAAAACTTTCATGCTCCATAACTTCCAGTGTTGCCAGGCGATTGAGATGAAAATGGTCAAATGTCATTTTGGTGAGGTGCCTTCATCGAACTGCATACCCAAATTTTGTTAAAAACCGCTATTTCAATTTTCCTCATTTTTTGGTTCTGGAGGGTAAATTACCCTAAAATTTGGAATTTTATTTATTTATTGCAACACTATTCATCTAGACCTACAATTGTCCCATACAAGATATTCCACTAAAATGTTGCCATCCACCTTAAAAATGAGATTGAAAATCATGCCAAATTGTAATGAAAATATTATGGTTGACTACTCGTCCGCCATTTTGTTTTTCCAAAAATTGACAATTTTCTGGTATACTGCATCATATGTGCTACGAAGTGGAATTGGTTGGATATTCCTCATGCGCTCGTGCTAGGCCAGCTAATTCGTCAAATTTTGGTCTGTAATGTCCAAATTTTCAATCGTCTATATTTCCGCCGCCATTTTGTTTTTCTTTTGTTTTTCAATTTCATCACAAAGTAGGTGGACCATGTGACACGCGTTCCAAATTTGAACGAAATCGGTTGGAAAATGGCGGAGATGGCATCACGTGACCCGCCGCCATCTTGTTTTTTTCATTTCCCTATAGTTTTCCTCTGGTCCAATCACTAAACTATACAACTCCCCCCTACATGACTTTCACCTCCGGGAACTCCTTCAGACTAAACGGGACGGTCAATCAGTGAGTCAGTCAGTGAGTGAGTGGTAGTCGAGCTATATATATTAGTAACTAGGTGTTGCATGGTGCGCGGGCCGCGCGCGGCCCGCGAGACTGCTTTGTTTTCGTGTTGTAGGCGCCGCAACTAAATAAACATTATCGTAGTAGTAGCGTGGGGACGCTCCGGGCTTCGCCCTACGCGGAGCTCGGCCTATGGCCTCGCAAAAGTTGCTTGGAAGGTAGGTAGTTTTTTTCTGCTTGGCAAGGGGACGCTTCGGGCTTCGCCCTACGCGGAGCTCGGCCTATGGCCTCGCAGGCCGGCTCGGCCTTCGGCCTCGCAAAAATTACTTGGAAGGTGGGGAGTTTTTTCTGCTTGGCAAGGGGACGCTTCGGGCTTCGCCCTACGCGGAGCTCGGCCTGTGGCCTCGCAGCACGGCTCGGCCTTCGGCCTCGCAAAAGTTACTTGGAGGGTGGGGAGTTGTTTCTGCTTGGCAAGGGGACGCTTCGGGCTTCGCCCTACGCGGAGCTCGGCCTACGGCCTCGCGGTGTTATATCGCTTCGGGCTTCGCCCTACGCGGAGCTCGGCCTTCGGCCTCGCGGGAGGGTGCTCGGCCTTCGGCCTCGCTATAGTTACTGATAGATATTTACCGCACGCCAGTAATCCTTTCGTTTCGTATAGGAAAATATATGGAAAAAATATTATGGTTTACTGCTCGTCCGCCATTTTGTTTTTCCCAAAAATGACAATTTTCTGGTATACTGCATCATATGTGCTACGAAGTGGAATTGGTTGGATATTCCTCATGCGCTCGTGCTAGGCCAGCTAATTCGTCAAAGATTGGTCTGAAATGTCCAAATTTTCAATCGGCTATATTTCCGCCGCCATTTTGTTTTTCTTTTGTTTTTCAATTTCATCACAAAGTAGGTCGACCATGTGACGCGTGTTCCAAATTTGAACGAAATCGGTTGGAAAATGGCGGAGATGGCATCACGTGACCCGCCGCCATCTTGTTTTTTTCACTTCCCTATAGTTTTCCTCTGGTCCAATCACTAAACTATACAACTCCCCCCTACATCACTTTCACCTCCGGGAACTCCTTCAGACTAAACGGGACGGTCAATCAGTGAGTGAGTGAGTCAGTCAGTCAGTCAGTCAGTGGTAGTCGAGCTATATATATTTGTAATGTAAGTAACTAGGTGTTGCATGGTGCGCGGGCCGCGCGCGGCCCGCGAGACTGCTTTGTTTTCGTGTTGTAGGCGCCGCAACTAAATAAACATTATCGTAGTAGTAGCGTGGGGACGCTCCGGGCTTCGCCCTACGCGGAGCTCGGCCTATGGCCTCGCAGCCCGGCTCGGCCTTCGGCCTCGCAAAAGTTACTTGGAAGGTAGGTAGTTTTTTTCTGCTTGGCAAGGGGACGCTTCGGGCTTCGCCCTACGCGGAGCTCGGCTTATGGCCTCGCAGGCCGGCTCGGCCTATGGCCTCGCAGGCCGGCTCGGCCTCCGGCCTCGCAAAAATTACTTGGAAGGTGTGGAGTTGTTTCTGCTTGGCAAGGGGACGCTTCGGGCTTCGCCCTACGCGGAGCTCGGCCTATGGCCTCGCAAAAGTTACTTGGAAGGTGGGGAGTTGTTTCTGCTTGGCAAGGGGACGCTTCGGGCTTCGCCCTACGCGGAGCTCGGCCTACGGCCTCGCGGTGTTCTATCGCTTCGGGCTTCGCCCTACGCGGGGCTCGGCCTTCGGCCTCGCAAAAGTTACTTGGAAGGTAGGTAGTTTTTTTCTGCTTGGCAAGGGGACGCTTCGGGCTTCGCCCTACGCGGAGCTCGGCCTATGGCCTCGCAGGCCGGCTCGGCCTTCGGCCTCGCAAAAGTTACTTGGAAGGTGGGGAGTTGTTTCTGCTTGGCAAGGGGACGCTTCGGGCTTCGCCCTACGCGGAGCTCGGCCTACGGCCTCGCGGTGTTCTATCGCTTCGGGCTTCGCCCTACGCGGGGCTCGGCCTTCGGCCTCGCAAAAGTTACTTGGAAGGTAGGTAGTCTTTTTCTGCTTGGCAAGGGGACGCTTCGGGCTTCGCCCTACGCGGAGCTCGGCCTATGGCCTCGCAGGCCGGCTCGGCCTTCGGCCTCGCAAAAGTTACTTGGAAGGTGGGGAGTTGTTTCTGCTTGGCAAGGGGACGCTTCGGGCTTCGCCCTACGCGGAGCTCGGCCTACGGTCTCGCGGTGTTCTATCGCTTCGGGCTTCGCCCTACGCGGAGCTCGGCCTTCGGCCTCGCCGGAGGGTGTTCGGCCTTCGGCCTCGCTATAGTTACTGATAGATATTTACCGCACGCCAGTAATCCTTTCGTTTCGTATAGGAAAATTTATGGAGAAAATATTATGGTTTACTGCTCGTCCGCCATTTTGTTTTTTCCAAAAATGACAATTTTCTGGTATACTACATCATATATGCTACGAAGTGGAATTGGTTGGATATTCCTCATGCGCTCGTGCTAGGCCAGCTAATTCGTCAAAGTTTGGTCTGAAATGTCTAAATTTTCAATCGGCTATATTTTCTGGTATACTACATCATATATGCTACGAAGTGGAATTGGTTGGATATTCCTCATGCGCTCGTGCTAGGCCAGCTAATTCGTCAAAGTTTGGTCTGAAATGTCTAAATTTTCAATCGGCTATATTTTTGCAATTTCATCACAAAGTAGGTCGACCATGTGACGCGTGTTCCAAATTTGAACGAAATCGGTTGGAAAATGGCGGAGATGGCATCACGTGACCCGCCGCCATTTTGTTTTTTTCACTTCCCTATAGTTTTCCTCTGGTCCAATCACTAAACTATACAACTCCCCCCTACATCACTTTCACCTCCGGGAACTCCTTCAGACTAAACGGGACGGTCAATCAGTGAGTCAGTCAGTGAGTGAGTGGTAATCGAGCTATATATATTTGTAATAGATAATAATAGATAGAGAATTACAGAGTTATGAAAAGCAAACTCTCATTTAGTCTGGAAATAGAGCACATGAAATAGTGAAAAATATAGCGCTTCGTTACATTCCTTTTCGCATCCCACTCAAATATGCAAGCAGAGATTACATTTAAATTAAAAATCTTTCAGTGAATGAGTCTTTGGATACGAGTTCTATTCACAGACAGTCCAGTTGATATCTACAAATACATAAAAAGAAATGTTCGAAATGGAATTCTCGCTAACATTAATTACTTATGTAGGAATTACTAATAGTAGTAGGGAAAATTATGTGGTACCGTGGTGTGACCAGTGTACCTACTGCTAATTCAATCATTCAACCAACCCAAGTGACCTAGCCCACAGATTATTTACATTTCACAAGTGCGGACTAACATTACCACAGCCCTTCCAAATTCAAAATTACGAAAAAACAGCTACCAAGTCGTACAACGAACCTACTGATTATATTGTATTTGGTTGGGACACTGGACGACTTGGTACTGATGGCGAACAACACCGATGACCTGAAGATTATGATGGATGAGCTACAGCAAGCTTCCCTTTTAGTGGGTCTTAAAATGAATGTGTCAAAGACCAAATTCATGAGCAACTCCAACTCTAGCCCAAGCATTACAGTTGGAAACAACGAGGTTAAGAGGGTGGAAGAATATGTCTACTTAGGTCACATATTATCATTTGGCACAGGACATCAAACCAAAGAAGTAGCCAGAAGGATTCAGTTGGGATGGGCAGCTTTCGGCAAACTAAATGACATCTTAAAGTCCAGGGAGATACCCCAGAATCTTAAGTCAAAACTCTTTTGTCAGTGTGTCTTACCCACAATGACATACGCTACAGAAACGTGGACATTGACTAAAGAGATCATGACAAAGATGAAGGTGGCGCAGAGAGCGATGGAGCGTGCTATGCTGGGCATCTCTCTGGTCGATAGAGTACCCAACTCAGAAATCCGCCGGCGGACCAAGCTAGTGGATATTGGGGAAAGGATGGCTTCCCTGAAGTGGAGATGGGCAGGGCACGTTGCACGCAGAGACGACGACCGCTGGACGTACAAAGCCACAGTTTGGAGGCCACGCACGGGACATCGCAGCGTAGGAAGACCACCGATGAGATGGTCTGACGACATCTCTCGCACATGTGGGAAGAAATGGATGCGTACGGCCACAAATAGGAGACAATGGAAGGATTGCGAGAAGGCCTACGTCCAGCAGTGGACGGATACAGGCTGACGACGACGACGACGACTGGACTTCCGTAACGAAGGCCCGGGGTCCATACCGACCCCACGTCGGTTATATACAGCTAACAGCAGATCAAGTGTAACACTTTGGACTGTGGACCGTTCTTATTATCTGCGTCATAAGAGTTGAATTCGTACTGCAAGTGTTACTATTGATCTGCTGTTGTCCGTACCAAGAGAGTTTTTTAAGGGAAATTCACATACATTGGCCCTCAAAACGGGGAGGAAAAATTACCGTTATGAAAGCTGCACGACTGAACACAATAAAAAATCTAAGGAATTTTTACAATTGGTCAAGTAGTTCTTGAGAAAACCAACCTTATTGATGTTCTCTGTATACTTTTCTGTTTTCGTCTGTATCATACCTTTTTTTGCCCCAGGTAAAACACGTCCGTGTACCACCACGCCCGGGGGAGCGTGTTGATTATGTCGGGCTCGCCGCCCTGAAGGGGCGGAATACCGACTAAACTTCTTGGGGTGTTCCTCGTGTTATTGTTGCCGAGCCACGAGAACTGCTATACATCCGCGACCCGACTATCGCCCCGAGCACTCCCCATTCTCCCCATTGTGGACCGTAGTAGCCCACAATTCATCATCCATTCATCCATCACCTTCATCCTCCCCGTCCAGGCCTCGAGCCACTCGGGCGCCCGTGCGGTTCGCGTCTGTACCATACCTACTTCGTTGACGTCATTGCATTTGCTACCACGACTCCATTGTAATAGGGTTTCTATTATAGTTATCGCTAACAAAATGTCATTCTACCTTCATTCCTATACTGTATACGAAACGCAAATAGTTAATTAGCAAAACTCCAATACATATGTCAATAGGGAAACTGATGCTTTTACTTCAACCATTATCAAAACTACGGTTAGTTGACTTTAATTAGCAGTATATGCCACACAACGGCTCAATGCCTCCAAATAGTGACACTTTGATAGAATTGGACTGATTTATTGGTTGGGTGGTCTCGTGGTGCCTTCTGTGACGTAATGTGATGCGATACTTATACAGGATGGTAACATAAATTGAGAGAATTTTGAAAATAGCGGGAACCTAACAGTTGCTTAATTAGTTGATATTTTTAGGCTTCCGTACCTCACGAGGAAAAGAGGATCACTTTGGTGTATAATACGTCTGTTCTCTCCGTCAATCTATCTGTCGGTCTGTCAAGACCTTTTTCTCAAAAACAAGTGGACGTATCAAATTGAAATTAATACCAAGTACTTAGGTCTGCAATCTCATGCAGCTGTGAAAAAATCATTATTCTACGTCAACGCAATCAAAAGATATCGCAGTTTATGTCGCATTTTCCGGCATATTTGTATGAAAATGCAAGAAAACCAAAACTTATAGGGTACTCCCCGTTGACCTAGAGTCATGAAATTTGGCAAGAAGCTAGGTCTTATAGCACAAGTAAAGGAAAAAATCCGGAAACTGTAAATTTGAAATTACATCTCCCTAAAATATTTTTTTTCTATTATTACCAACTTATTTACTTTGATAATAATGGCAAATATAAATTGGTATCTAAATCTAGTTTATCTTTTCGTTAGAGCAAAGTTACGGGGTTAAGTTACGTTGCACGGAAGCCTCTTGGCAAATGACAAAACTATCGAATTCATTAAATAGAAATAAATAAATAAAGTTTCTTTTCCCGCGTAGCCATATATTTGCAACGTACGAGTAAGTATGCATTTGATATTCTCAGGCAACCGCGAGATTGGCCTAATGAAGCTCTCAGAACATGAATTTTAATGATCCAAAGCTTTTAGATATCATTTGATACGTTTTAGAACATACCAACTTTGTTGGCAGTCAATTTGTATGTACAGTAACTGTGGAAACACGTCTGCTGTTATTCATAAACCTAGTCAAACCTCACTTCTCTTAAATCGTGTTGCTATCCCTTTCACACTTCATTAAAAAAAGGTTAAGGCGCTATATGGTTGTCAAAAGCAAGAGTGAGACACAAGATGCCCCGCAGCGGCAGTGATAAATAAGCTCTCGTATTTATAGTACCCTACATTTTGACATACATTTTGTTTGAATAACTATTTCGGTTGGGTTCTCTTGAAAATGGCGGGAAACGACGGTTGCAAAATTATTTGATAATTTTTGTTTTATTGTCTACAGTGGTTATTTTGAGATTAATATCACGTTAAATGAATCAGAAATGTTCGCGAGTGACAGTATGGTGAATTTGTTGGATAATTTGAGCAAGATCTGGGGTTTCGAGCTTTTATCAAGAGTTCCCGCTACAAGCTCGGGAGAGAACGTGACTGTCGAGCTGCTTCGTCCAGAGTGATGACGCTACGGCGTCTCCTCTGGATGAAGACATGAAGACGCGGCTACCCAGGGTGAATACGCTACTGCGACTCCCCTGGAGGAAGATAGAAGACTATTGTATATTGAATTTTCTGTAACATGACATTGGCATATGACGAACTGTCGAGTCTATTAATAAAATAAATAAATAATAACTAATCGGTTTAGATATAATTTTCATTTTAAAAGACATGGAAGGGGTAAGTTTGCGATTTTTTTCTATCGAGCGAAGTTTGTCCAAACGTGTATCGGTATTCATCAGTATCTAAAAAGACACCCCAAGATTGCTATATATTTGTTTCAGACGTTTAATTTTAGTAGTTAGTGCCGTAGCCTTCGTGGAAAAACTGAAAATACGCGCATACGAAGCCTTAATATAGAAATGGACAGGGGGCCTTAACAGTGGCGTTAAGAATAACAGCCTTCAAGTGTAACACTTTGTAAATAGTGTTGTTTTTATTGGGTTTGTCCACTCTGTACTAACTATAATTTAAATTAGTAAAACAAAAGGACTAGAAGAGTCCTCTCTGTACTACTCCCTATATTAGTAGAACACAAAACAATAAAAATGTCCACCCTGTACTACCAAACCTTAACACTGCGACATAAGATTTGAAGTCGTCCAACATTAAAACTACTTTCAGATTTATTTTTATGTTGAGTTAGCAATCCCATACATGATAAATGGAGACAAAATTTCATCAAGACCAGGATTCGAACAGAGACCTCGCCATTCCGTGGCACGCTCTATTCCAACAGAGCCACCGTGATATCATACCCAGGTCGTGAATTTTATCTCCATATTCTCGTCTTAGGGACGGTAGCGGAAGTAGGTTTCGAATACCAGTCGTGATGAAATTTATTCTCCATTTATCATTTAGATGTTCATTTCAAGAAACATACAATATTTCTTAATCCCACGGATGAGGTTGAGGTTAGACGGATTATAATGTCTCTTAATAACAGCAAGACTAGCGGGATTGATGATATCATGACTAATATACCTACTAAAACAGTGTGCTGCGCATATATGCAAACCTCTTACACACATTCTTAATTTGTCATTTGCACAAGGCTTTTTTCCAGATAAACTCAAGTTATCCATAGTTAAGCCCATATTCAAGAAGGGAAATAAACTAGACATGAATAACTATAGACCTATTACCATAGTCCCAAATCCCAATCATATCTAAAATATTTGAAAAGGCAATGTACGTTAGGATAAATGATTTCTTGACAAAACATAATGTTCTCGCACCGGAACAATTTGGGTTTCGTAGAGGCTCCTCAACTGTACTTGCTTGTTTTAATTTATTAAAAATTGTTACTCAAATCATTAACAACAAAACACCAATCATCTCCATATTTTTGGATATGAGTAAGGCTTTTGACTTCGTCAACCATTCTAGATTGTTACCTAAAATGGAACATTACGGCATCAGAGGAATTGCACACAAATGGCTGGAAAGCTATGTTAGACACCGAATGCAATGTACAGAAATTGCAAACATGTCTAGGGTCGGCAACAATCTCGTTAAAGAAAAATACAGGTCAGAGTTTAGATGTAATAATTCAGGTGTCCCCCAAGGCAGTATACTTGGTCCGCTGCTCTTCCTGCTGTATATCAACGATTTACCAAATAGTATTGCACATAAATGTATACTGTATGCAGATGACACAACTGTTCTGGTAAAATGTGACAATATTGACACAATTAATACCACTGTAACTAAAGCACTATATGATGTTATAAATTGGATGAATGACAATTATCTAAGAGTAAATATTGAAAAAACAACAATAATGCAATTCAATTCTTATAATACTAATACAATTCCAATACATATTGAATATAATAATAGTAAGATCAAAGAAGTAAATTCACTAAAAATTTTAGGTATAACATTGGATCGACATCTTAATTGGGAAGATCACATTGACGCAATATGCAAAAGGCTTAATCGTTTTGTTTTTGCACTGAAAAGATTAAGACAAATCGTCTCATCGGAGGCAGCGCTGGTAGCCTATCATGGTCATGTAGCCTCAGTTCTCAGCTATGGTTTGATTTTGTGGGGCGATTCCGTGGACTCAGAGAAAGTATTTAGATTGCAAAAAAAGTGCATTAGGGCTGTATGTGGCGCAGGGTTCCTGGACAGTTGCAAGCCTCTGTTTCAAAGACTAAACATCCTACCCTTGCCGTCCATGTTCATTAGGGATATATGTGTATTTGTCAAAAATAACATGGACCATTATGTGCAAGATAATGAAGTTATCGCCAGACAAACAAGAGGAAAAAGTATGAATATGCTATGGCGACCCCTATGTCGTACTTATATTTATAAGAAAAATGTGTATAACATGTCAATTTTTTTATATAACAAACTTCCTCAGACGATGAGGTTGTTGGAAGGCAGGCCATTTAAAACGGAGTTGTCTAGGTGGCTCTTACAAAATATGTTTTACAGTGTCAAGGAGTTCAGTGACCGTCATCAGTGTGTATAACTTTTGTACGCCTCTTAACAGGCTGAATACCATGACTTTATTATTAAATTGTATAACATCTCGTATTCTGTGTATTCTAACAAATAAATGTATTGATTGATTGATTGATTGATTGAAAATATCAATCCCATACATTTTTTTTTATTCTACTAGCGTCAACGAAAAGTCAATGCCACTTGTCTAGGGATTGAATTACACACAAGTGCAAGTGAATCCCTAAACAAACCACAGAAGTAATCTAGTTGTAACAGAAAACGTATTTGACTTCAACTCGAAGGAAATCAAACATCCAACTCAGTACTGCAAGTGAGTGTTGTAGATCAGATACACAATCGAATATTTCGGAATTATTCCCTTCTAAAGGTAAAATAATTCGGTATTATTTGTTTGTCATTCATTTTATACCAATCGATTTGTGATAATCATTAATTTTAAAAAGAAAAATCATAGCACCAATGTTATTTAATTAGCGATACACGAACCCCCCTCCATTCGGCTACCCTTACCGGTATACTGTGTATTATTATATAAGTTCAGACCCCTTACCATGAACTCTTATAGCAGGATTACTTCAATTATACTTTATATTATTATTAAGTATTATTGAAGTAATCCTGCTATAAGAGTTCATGGTAAAGGGGTAAGATCTCAAGCCCGTATTAATAGTCTAAGCTCAAACCCAAGAGTTCAAGAGCGAATTCAGTTGATACACTCTCAAGACGTGATCACCATCTCAAGTATGTCATTTATTAATAAACCAATCTTAAAGGCATATCGCGTGATGTCTTTCTCAAGTGGAAGAACTCAAGTAAACGTCGCGGTTCGCCTGCAATCAGCAAATAGATACGTTCTCAAGTGTGAGTTTGACAGTTCTCTTGAGAACTGAGTTTTGCTTATTAATACGGCGTTACTCACGTGATCTTCGATTCCTAAACGCGCACCTAAGTTACTTTTATTATTAGGAACACCATCTTGAGGTCGTTCTCAATATTGACTGTTGAGCTGAGAGTGTTTTATTATCTAATATTAGAGACCAACTTAACTTTGACATTATCAAAATATTATATGTCCAGATTGTAATAACAAAAAAAAACTTTTGGGAGGGATGTAATTTCAAATGACAATGCCAGATTCTGCCCCACCATCAACCGCAAGATGTACAAGATAAAGAATAAATGTAAAAATATCTCCATTTTTTATTAAAATTATTGGTTTAAAACGAAGTCTTGTACATCTAGCGAGTCGAAAAAAAAACAGCTTAATTAAGAATTCAGAAAATAGTAAGAAATCGATGCTAATTATTCATTGTTCTTGTTATTCTTCAATAGGAGTTGCGAGAGTAGTAGAAAATGATACTGAATATGATTATGCAATATGAAACCTGTAATAAGTCCCTAACAAAATGATAGGTACAGCTTCAATGGTCACGTAGTTTTGTAGGTGGGGCAAAGCTCCATTGAAATGTGGCAATGTCATTTACAGTTTTCGGATTTTATTCCTTTACTTGTGCTATAAGACCTAATTATAATATATTTTTAAAACGTAGTGAAAATAGGTTATTAGTCTATGACTAACCAGTTTAGGCAGGCCTGTAACCTGATATCTTTACGGATTATTCAGATAGCGTTGCTAATTACCTTACCAGTCACTTTTTACGCGCCTTTGAGACATTTCGAATAGGTATAAAATCGAAATCTGTATCTGATGAAGACTAATGATTCAGGGCTATCAGGATTCAAGAGTTGTGGCTTTAAAAGGTATTCCATATAAGTATGAAGGAAAAACCCCAGCGTCGTCGCCACGCCCTATGGGGAGAGCGATTTTGTATGATGACAAGTTGGCCACCCTTGATAGATAGATAAACACTTTATTGCACAAAGAAGCATATACATAGAAAACAGAGAGTAAACAATTTGTACAAAGGCGGCCTTATGGCTCAGAGCGATTTCTTCCAGGCAACCGAGGTCAATGGAAATTAACAAAAAATAAACGGCAGTGTATTGCATAAAATAAATAAAGAATATGTACTTACTTAAGTCTAGATACTAAATACTTATATGTTAAGGTAGTATAAAAACCTTGATGTCACTTTTAATATTATTATCATCATCAGTCTATTTATATTACCCCACTGCTCGGGCACAGACCTTCCCTTACATCGAGGGAGCTGGGGACATGATCCACCACGCGGGCCCAGTGCGGATTTGCGGATTTCAGCATACCTTAGAGTTATT
This sequence comes from Tachystola acroxantha, assembly GCA_963506565.1. Lineage (NCBI taxonomy): Eukaryota > Metazoa > Arthropoda > Insecta > Lepidoptera > Oecophoridae > Tachystola > Tachystola acroxantha. Next base: position 11,654,527 of record OY735879.1, read on the forward strand.
CTTTTTCTACGGCATGCAGGTTTTATTACCTTGTTTTCCTTCACCGTTTTGAGAGCACTCGGTAAATGTCGAAAAAAACGAAAATAACTCATGGTGCCCTGGCTGGGAATCGAAACTGGGACCTCCGTATCGCAATTTCATTGACCCAAACATTGAGCCACCGAGCTCTATGCATATTACTATACATGAAAGAGAAAGATATCAATCTTAGACGTCAATTATCTGGTTCCAAATAGTTCTGTAATCTTCAAATCCTCCACCGCTGTTAGCCATAAATGTGACTAATTTATTTCAAAGGATTAAGCCGCGGTCCCTCTCTGACATCATCATCTGTCTATTTATATGTCCCCACTAATCGGGCCCAAACCTTCCCTTACATCGAGGGAGCTCGGACCATGATCCACTACGCGGGCCCAGTGCGGGTTGGTGGATTACAATTGCCCTCTCTGATACGTTATTTAACAAATCAATGATGTTTAATTTTAGCACGGTTTAAGGAAATTGAGGTTAAACTAGATGTATGGCTAATAAATATAGTCTATAGGAAAGTTAGTTCATGTATTAGAATGCGTAACGATAATAGAAACAGGTGATATTTTTAAGTAAACCGCCGGTTCTGAACTAACTAAAAATAACCCTGTTTACCTAAGCCCACGTTGGCCTGTACAAAATTAATATACAAATTACAAAACTGATCTATCTTTCTATATATAGAGCAGTAGATTATTAAAACAACATCTGCAATAAATACAATACAGAACCTAAATCTAAAACTCGGATGGATGGATGGCCGAAGAAGAATAAAAGTAGAATAAATTATAATATAGAAATGAGCTCATTGCGTAGTATGTATGTACCTGATCCTGTCAAACAATTTCACGAAAGTGGTCAGGGAACGATGAGATCTGAAATGTATCCTTTTTTCCCCAATGTCGCATTTGGGATTGGCAATGCGTACCTAAGCAAAGGAGAGCTATCCTTGCTTATGTTTATATGAGCTATGATACTCTGCATGGATCAAAATTTACTATTCCTAGTTTCCATCCCGTATTTTTTTTTTGGTTAACAATCAGTGTTCCCAATAAAATATAAATTCTAAGTAAGTTATGCACATAACATTATTGTGCCACCAACACCGTTAACCACGGGTTACTTCACAATATAAGAGTAGCGGCGCACAGTACTACGCTTCTATAGGTACGGTGGAACACAGAGAAAGGTGTACAGGAGAGTTTTTAAGGTTGAGATTTTCTCAAAAACTACTTGACCTATTGCAAAAATTCTTTCACTCTTTGATAGATAAATGTGAAAACTATGTAACTGTAAAATAATTATTAAATTCGGTCCAGTAGTTTTTGAGAAAATCTCAACCTTATTGAGGCCCCCTGTATAGTTATCTCTGTCTTCGACTGTACTTACAGTTGTTTTCTTACAAACAACATACATTTTTACTAAATGGAGATAGGTACAGCTAAAAACAGATCAAGTGCAACACTTTGGACCGCTCGCGCTCAATGTGAGAGAATGAAATCGGGAGAAGAGATGAAATCGTACTGCGGTTGTTACCATTGATCTGCTGTCGCTCGTACCTATGTATAGTATTTATACATAATCCATTTTGAGATAATATATAATATGATTATAAGTAATGCAAATGATATGACGTTATACTTACGTATATAATTTTTAATCACACTAAGAAAAGAATACTCCTACTATTAGTCTATGTCATTAAAATCGCGCATTAAAAATATACCACCATGCCTATTACTTAAGGCCCACACAAAATAATAACGCCATATTTTACATACATAGATACAGGATGGATGAATTTCCGCTTGAACGCTGCGGCAATATCGTGTTGAATAGGGTATGAAAATGTAGCCGGACGAGAATGTTTCTCCATGCATCTATTTTTTTTGTAGTATCTCTGTCAAGTCAGTCAGTTAAGTAAAATTTTAAATAAAACTCTCTTTTCGTGTGGTTTAGTGACCAAACCTATTGTCAGAGTTATTTAGGCAGCCCTTAGGCGCGGCGGCCGCCGGTACGACGTTGTCCCCCTGTGACCGGCGTCGTCCGACATCGTGCCCCGGTAGATGGTGCCGGCGGACGCCGTGACACGCCACGCCATACGACGGCCCTTAGGCCTTTGACGTGGCCTAACGAGTGCTGCCGAATGACATTAACTGCCACGTTCATGGACAGTGGCGGCATATGCCGTACTTTGAGTATTCGGAAAATGACAGTACGGCGTATGACGTAGTATTTTGATGCATTTAAAAAGACGCAACGGCATCTCCCGCGGCGTTCGTAGGCGGTTTTCTTTGTGGAGCGGTCCCACTGTCATTCTGTGTAGAAAATAGGTATGTGTACTGTCAAAAATAAAGGTTGTAGGTACATTTTTGTCGGTCTTGACACGCACATACTTAGAATCCCCCACGGTTATGACAGTAGTTCCGAATTGTATGAGAATTTTCACTGTCATTTCGTAATTTCTACTGTCCATGAACGTGATGAAAATGACACTGTCATCCAGGTACCGCCCTCGCCTAACGTTGTTTAACCTGTACGATCGTTTTCAACGTGTACTTGCAACAGGACTACCAGACCCTCTATAAGTAAGTAATATTGCAATGGGCACTAAAATTATTTAAATTAAAAAAACTACAGCGTCAATAATTTACTACATTATTTTCGATGTAATAATTGTTTAGATTTTCTTGCGTAGATTTTCTTGAAGCACGATTTCAACTCTAAAGGCATAAATAAAGTCATTTTCTTTATTTGTGTCCTAAGATTTGTAATCCAAAATATCACTAGATGTGAATTAAATTTATCCATCAATAATTAAAACTATTTTAAGAGAATAATAATTTGTAGTAATGGCTCACTATAGTTTTAATTCTAAAATGATAATTTTGCTTCGAATTAATACATAATTACACGATATATGTCTAAAAGGAGTAAAAACAAAAGTCAAGTAATAATATAATAATTCATAGAGACAGCAAGACGATGACAAGATGGCTTTTTCGCTGTTCAGATAGGGCCACCCTGTACATGTCGGGCCCACGTAAATGGCGCGCATGTATATAAAGGCTTGCGTTATGGCGCCGACCGTAGATACCTGTGCTCCATGGACAGTGGTGGTTGCCAGTCACATCCTGTATAAAATGTGAGTGCTAAAGTTAATTTCTCTTAACTTACGATTAATTCGGAATAATTTGCAATTTTAAATATTTTGAGGCAGTTTTTTAGAGCTACATTTTTTTTAAAATTTACAAGGGTATTTCTTTTTAACAAAGCAAATATGCAAAGTTTATGTGGTTTTATAATAAAATCAAAATTAATGTTTTATACCTACTTAGTTTTAAACAATAGATTTAATAAGGAAGTGTTAAATTAAATTAGACTAGGCAAAATGCAATGCAAGTTCACGTAAAATTAACAAATTGGTAGGTATTTTATTTATTTATTTACGTATAATTTATTTCATCGATATTTTTATTTTACATCAGAATCATCATCTAAATAAGTACAATTATTTAATAGTGACGCAAGATTGATTATTTTATTTTATTTCTTTGATTAACACAAAGTGAGATGGCGCAAATCGTTAAATTATAAATAATTCATCGTTAAATTAAATAAGGATTAAAATCTTTCCAAAGTGAAAAAAAAACATTATTTATTTCAACATATTTTATAACTAGGTACAATAATATAACTAACTTTTTGTTTTATTTATGGATTATCTATTTTTGATTATCAATATCAATAAAAATCATTTCGTGTATTTATGGAGACATCAAACCTTCTTTGAGAACCCTTGCATAGAAGGCAATCACGACACCATATTGCGATTACAACTTGCATAGGATCCTGTCGGTCCCTCTTTAAATTAAATTCCCACTATGTAATTTCCCAAAGTCCCGACTTATCGCTAACCTTCAAATGATTTGTTGCCTAGAAAGTGTCAAAGTGGGATTTAGTCACGAGAATAGCTTATCTATCGCACTATTGGACTCACGCCTACCCAACGTTACCAAATTCTTCAAGTTCAATTGTGGCTCGGACCGAAGCAAATGTCAATCCCAAAAGTTCCTTCCTATTCTATTAGCAGTGACTAGTGGCCGTATTAATAGTCTGAGCACAAATCCGCCCTCAAGAGCGAATTCAGCTGATACACTCTCAAGACGTGATCACCATCTCAAGTATGTCATTTATTAAAAAAACAATCTTGAAGGCGTATCACGTGACGTCTTTCTCAAGTCCCGGTTCGCCTGCAATCAGCAAATACGGACTCAAGTGTGAGTTTGACAGTTCTCTTGAGAACTGAGTTTTGTTTATTAATACAGCGTTATTCACGTGATACCCGATTCCTAAACGCGCGCCTAAGTTACATTTATTAATAGGAACGCCATCTTGATGTCGTTCTTAAGATTGACTTTTGAGCTGAGAGTGACTTATTAATACGGGCCTGAGAGGCTGGTTACAAAACAAGAAAAATAACTTCACTATAATGGCCTAGAATTGAAAGAAAAGTATATGATTTGACATTTGCTTTTTCGTTAGGAGGTTACCAAGGAAGTATGATTTTCTTCTTCTTTTGTAATTAGCTACAAATAGGAATTATATTTTTCTAGTATTCTTTACTTAGGCAGTTGTCTCACCGCCGGCGAGTTAGCGAGTAAATCCCTGCTATTTTCTCGCCCAAGAAACGTACAAAAGATACTACATTCTGTGTAAACAAAATAGATGCTATATTAATAGTTCGTCGCCGACTGCTCACACCGCCGGCGAGTACTCGCTCGGCTATTTGGTCGCCGGGCGAGTACATCCCATCGCTCGGCGACACTCGCCCACTTGCTGAGCTACACTGGCGAAGCGAGTAATCGCCCGTCGCTCAGCGACACTCGCTGATAGCCGAGCTACAAAACTATACTCGCCACTCTCTGCTCGCCCACTGGTTTTATAGTTGATAGCTTTAATCGCTCATCGCCGGCGGTCGGACTGCCTTAACCACGTTACGAACGAGGAATTACTTCATTCTCCTTATGTAACGATAGCAATTTAACTTACCTACCACGTATAATAATTAAGTGTATAACAGAGAAATAGACGCAATAATATTTATTTATTTATTTAATAAAGGAGTACCAACATCACAGTCACAAAGTTTACATACTATAAAAAGTCTCAAACTATTGTCCTGTGTGACCATGACATTCACATATAAATCACGCTGCATCCCTACACTATACATACAATTATTACTATTTAAAAAAAGAGATAAACACAATAATAATAAACTAAATCTAAATGAACAAATACTAGGATGCCTACTAAAGGTCACCCTCAAAGATTCTCAACTTTGCGCCTGAATACCGGAGCAGAGTCCACGAAGATGTCCACAGGTAGTTTACACATATACATGTAGTTTGAGTTAATCCTCCATCCAGCTCATCTTTACCGCGTTTGTCAGCATGTAATGATGATGACTTTCCGTTTCCTATACTTCCTCATAGCGTCTCGTAGGTCATAAGTATAGACGTAGGTGTAAAATTGTCTCCACTTTAAGTTCCGTAAGGCGCAAGCCAGACAGAAGAGACGTAAGGCGAGGACGGAACGGATACGCGGCGCCCCTTTAAAACAAAACGTATAGAAGCGTCGCGACACAAAACTTAGACTGTTATTCATAAACGTGACTTAAAGTTACGACACCGTTTATCCACCCTGTACCTTTCTATCTTAACCTTTTTTAACGAAGTGTGAAAGGGATAGCAACACGATTAACAACAGCAATTGAATAACAGCAATAGAAGAGACGGGGCGCGGACGCAACGCTTCTACACACTACAAAATGTACAGAAGCGTCACGTTCGCGCCCCGTCCTCGTCTTACGTCTCTTATGTCTGACTTGCCCTTTTGACTGTGGACCAATTAGATAAAAAAATCTGCCGCTGACTGTTAAAAAAGCGTACAGTACGAACGAATTGTATGACCTGAACGTGCATCTAAAAATCATTGAACCATCATTTTGAAATGATTGATTGATTTACTCTAGATACATTACATTTTTAATAAGATCCATTCAATATATATAGAATAGAGAGGCAAACAATCGGCTCTCGAACTATTTGCTGGATGGATCCTCAGCCTAAAGTAAAAGAGGTTCTAAAGTTATCGCCTCATACACATTGCAATGTTCGTTGATACCTAATTTGTATTCATAATCAGCTTTTTCATGTGTTACCATAATTGAGGTAAAGACATGTGGATCCAGTGCAGATTGGTGGGTTACAAAGTCAAAGTCAAATTTCTTTATTGCAAGTAAGCACGTTGAGTACATTTTTGCACGTCAATATATTTTTGGAATTTACATTTAGGTACACCACTTTGCAAGGAAAAGGTGCCAACGCTGAGGAGAAAAGTGGCAAAAAACTCTCAGCAGCACATCTTTTACAATAATGATAATACGATTATTACTTAATAACTATACAGTACGTAACTTTACTATTGTTAGTAAGTTTATCCCTCATGTGGAACCGGCGACACACACCATGCATGTTCATCATTTACCATGCCTTACACTTTTTAAATCTACTTCGGCATATTAGTTTCCTTAATATCCCAGACGTTGTTTTCCTGAGCTTTCGGTAATTATCAAACAATTAAGTATTGTATTTTACAACTAATTACAATTTTGTTTTCACAATTGCTCTTGAATTTATGTAAGTACCTATATTTTGAAATGAAAATGAAAATCATTTATTTTTCGATTGATAAATCCTATTCCAGTCCGGCGACTTTTTTGTAGCTGTCGTGTGGATATAGAGTGGTTCGTTTAAACAGAGCATTTTAAAGTTTTTAACAATCGCTCCTAGATAGCTGACCAAAACATTGAAAGTCCCGAATTCCCGATGTTTCTGTATAGGTAGGTAATAATCCAAAAATTTTATGCATAAGTCAATTTACATACACAAAGGTTTGACCCTTTTATCAGTTGTTTACACTGATCCCGTCTTTTCTTTAACATGTCCTCAGTTATCGACAGGTTAAGTAAATGCTTTTAACAGAAAACCAAAAGAATATATTATAAAAGTAGCTAAACTCTGTTGAAAGAATGACGATAATCAAATAATATTTTGAATAACTTTTAGACCTTAAAGAGCAAATTATAATTTCCTTAAAGAAATGTTTTCACAATATAGACTACGAAGTTAGTATTATACATAATTATTATGTACTGAAAAATACCAAAAAACAGGAATCGACTTACATACATATTTTGTTGCCAGCCATCTTACGTAAGTCACCCCTCCATCTAGCCTATAAAAAATATATCGAGTATATTTTGTGCACGTCTATAATTTTTACGCATTTTCAGTATTTTTTATGGTTGTCAATATAAATAAAAAAGGTACTAAAATATATCTAAACTAAAATAAAACTATAACTATGTACAAAATAGGTCGGTTGAACTATCTGAATGGCTTGCATTACAGATAGTTCAACCGATCCCCGTTGTCCGGCAACGTGCCCAAAATGCTGGCGGCATTTCCCCTCTGGATAGCTAGGCTGATCCTTTGAAAAATATGGCTAAAATACATGCTTTCCAATATAAGTTAGATTTTTATTAAAAGACCCAAGTACAGAAAACTCAAATCTAGATTTCCTTAAGTTTGACAGCCCCCATGATCTTAGTAATAGCCAGGTTAATAGGGTATCACAAAAGATACAAATAGGCCTGACAGCGAGGCCTATAAGATAAGATAAAACTGACAAACGCAGATGGAACGGGTCAGATGTTACCTCAAAAGAAGCCTCAGAGCGTCTTCAAAGACGTCATTTGTTCATTAAGACTAGTATTTGAGATTAAAATTAATGTAACGTCTAAAGATTAGGGAACTATATTCCTACGCATCCTACGATCCTACCTCAAGATCACTGACAAGTCTCTACAGCTAGGTAAATAACACCTTATCTGCGACATTTGGGATTGGAGGGATTTTTGTTGAACCCGTAATGATAAGTAGTGCAACTTAAATATTGTCAATCCCGAAAAATGTAGCTATATAAGGTATTTGCATACTTGCCAGTAAGCGTTAGATATACGGACACCCTGTCCTTGAATTCATTCCACAAATTGAAACTGGGTACTCATGGTGTACTCATGATAAATATTGAATTGGTAAGGTTTTTTAGTAAATCAAAACTGCAAAAAAAATTTAACTAAGTAACAGCTTGAAGCTCGCATGCTACGCCGTAGCACATGCGTAGCTGCTCTCTACGCCAGTTGTAGCGCCCACTAATTTCACAGGTCAAAAAATAATGCCGTTCTTGTCTTTTACTATAGTCTCCTACAGTAAAAGATATACATAGGATAGGTATTATTTTATAGTAGCTACTTTTATTCATGTATATGTCAGCATGATCATTTGATTTAGTGAAAGATATTCTTTAATGATGACCATGGGACCACCTGGGAGATATACCCATTCAAACAAAACAAAAAAAATTCCAAATCAGTCCAAGCGTTCTTTTTTTTGAAGTCGGTTAAAAAGCAGTACCCTCCTACTTTCGGTTGTCACGTAATTATTAATATTATTGTTCGTATTTGCAATACTTTTGGTAACTTATAATATTTATTCTTTAAACTGTATTTTACGACACTATATTATTTAAATCGCATCCGCTTATCTGTTGAGAAAAATGAATAAAAGATAATAATCGCTACGGTAGTGCGGTATACCTATTAAAACACAAGCGGAAGATATTTTACACCGGATCTTTACATCTACATTGATCAAACAGTGAACGCGACGACGACTACACCCGGGGCGAAAACTTTTTTGTGAATAAAATTGACGTGACGCTAGCAGAAATGTCAAAATAGGACGATTGCCATAACATAAAAAAAACGGCCAAGTTTATTTTTAGCCATTATTAAAATGTGGAGATACATATGAGTACATCTGTTTCGGGGTAGAGAGAAATAATGTCACGAATTCCCGTTTAGTAAATAAGTAAAGCAGAGATGCCATCTCACACAGTGCGTTATCTTACTGACTTTTATTTAAAAGTTTAAAAAAGACGCTATGTCCAATATTTACTGTCGATCTTTTGACCCTTTACAAGTAGTATATTTTTAAGAACTCACGGTCTAAAAATCTATTGTAAAAAAGTTTCGTGGGTGATGCAATCTATATTGTTCATAACTCGTTTTGAGTTTGCCTCTCGATTACAAACCCAGAAATTATGTACCCGAAATATAGTGCATGGGTTGGTGCCAATGAACGAGGCCATGAATGTAAGCGCAGTCACTCACATGAATAAAACATGGCAACACAGTAGGAATGTAACTCAATGCTCATGCTTCTTTTGTTTCAATCTTTGGCATTCGTCTTCCTACGCATGAATAGTAGGTACAATAAATTCGTACGAATACCTAAAATACGAAGAGGTATACTCGACCGCACGTCAACAAACTTGAGGTTCTATTTCAACTCTTATGGCGCAAATAACAAAGTCACAAGGTTATGATTATGTAGTTGTAACTCTTGATTATTATGTTGACGTTGAAACTTGATGGTAAAAAAATAATGTCTCATTCAAATCGATCAGCTGATCAAAATGAATATTATATGAATTATAAAATAAATGAATCAGAATCATCTCATCTCTTTATTTCAAGTAACGGTTGTATATATTTACAAAACATTTTTTTATATTACATTTACACCACTTCCTAAGGAAAAGGTACCAACGCCGATGAGAAAAAATTACAGCAAAAAAGTATGAAAACTGTATGAGACAATCATTTTTTAAATGTTTTAATACTAGTTTTCGATGCTCAAAGATACTTAATTTCAAAGTTAACACTGCGATCCTGTACATAAAATTATATCAGTGTGTCTAAAAATGGCTCTTTTAATTTAAATGGAATTCGCTATATCTTATGATTTCAACCTCCCACGCTTAAAGAAGTGGCGTCTGCATCAACAATGCATTTACATGTCTCTGCCGGTAGCCACAGACATGTCTCGTGTCTTGTGTGGATTGCAATGTGTATTCTTTATATTTTTAGATGAGAATGTGCAATAAAATTCCAGTCGCGCTTAATACATCTTTTTACACGACTATGAATGAGGTTTTTTGAGTGTATATCGTTTGTATGTGTATTGTATACATTATCATCATCATCAGTATATTTATATTGCGCCACTGCTCGAGCACAGACTTTCCCTTACATCGAGGGAGCTGGGGCCATGATCCATCATGCGGGCCCAGTGCGGATTGGCGGATTGTGAAAGTGTGCCTTAGATTTTTTTCCTTCTTCTACGTCATGCAGGTTTCATCGCGATGTTTTCCTTCACCGTTTTGAGAACACTCGGTCGGTACCTCAATGTACAGTCGACAGCAGATCAATGGTAACACTTTTTACTTTTGACAGTTCTTATTATTTGCGTCGTAAGACTTAAAATCGTACTGCAAGTGTTACCATGTTACGTAAGTTTTTCCGTCGAAAAAACCGAGGATAACTCATTGGTTCATGGCTGGCCTGGCTGGGAATCGAACCTGGGACCTTCGTCCAAGTCCATTGAACCAACCACTGCGCCACCGAGCTCTTTTATGTATACCGAAGCCCAAATCAAGTGTCTTATTTTGTAAACAAAAAGTACATTTTAAGCTTTTATGTGAGTATTGCTAGTTATTTTCATATTATACACGTACATTGTTAAGAATTTAAAAAAATCAGCCAAGTGTTTTTTGAGAAAATCTCAACCTTAAAAACTCTCCTGTACATTTTATTCTGTGTTAGAGCGTAAATCGAGGAAGTTCCCTTATTACAAGCAAGCTGCCCAGCTGAACTTTGACAGTTGTGGGCCACAAATCGAGAAACTAACTTCCATGAATTTTCTTAACTCCCCAGCGAGTTTTACAATAATAATCCAAGTTTTGTTATACTGTGGCAACTCAAGTGCAAATAACTAAAATCAGATTTTGATAGGGCCAGTAAGGCCCGTATTAATAGTCTGAGCTCAAACCAAGAGCGAATTCAGCTGATACACACTCAAGACGTGATCACCATCTCAAGTATGTCATTTATTAATAAACCAATCTTGAGGGCGTATCACGTGATTCTCAAGTCGCGGTTCGCCTGCAATCGCAAAAGCGAGTTTGACAGTTCTCTTGTTAAACTCACACTTGAGAACGTATTTGCTGATTGCAGGCGAACTACAACGTTTGTTTGAGTTCTTCTACTTGAGAAAGATATCACGTGATACGCCCTCAAGATTGGTTTATTAATAAATGACATACTTGAGTTGGCGATTACGTCTTGAGAGTGTATAAGCTGAATTCGCTCTTGGTTTGAGCTCAGACTATTAATACGGGTCTGAGATCTGCCCCCTTACCATGATCTCTTATAGCAGGATTACTTCAATAATACTTTGTTATTTCGTACCATGACGACCTTAAAGTAAGCTTATTAAGGACGTCATGGTACGAAATAACAAAGTATTATTGAAGTAATCCTGCTGTAAGAGTTCATGGTAAGGCGGCTGAACTTAAATAACAATACACAGTATACCGGTGTGTAAACAAATCTTGTAAGTAAAGTAAGGCTCGTATTAATAGTCTGAGCTCAAACCTGCCCTGGTTTAAGCTCAGACTATTAATACGGGCCTTACTTTACTTACAAGATTTGTTTACATATATTGTTACAGGTCAACCGAATTAAAGCTTGCTATAAATAAATCTGTTGTTACTGCTAGCGCCTATCTTCCTTATTTCACATCACACACCTGATTACCTATCTCAGATGTACAGGTAACTCATAATTCTTTCTTTCAGTTTCCAAACGATTAATACCCACCCAGTTTAGGAGATTGTACAGTCATGGACATAAAGTGTTTACAACCTTAAGGGTTAAAATTGTTTGCACTCCTCCATCAGTTTACATGGCGAACTAATTTTCCTAGGTGCACTTATAAATAATTCTCTTGTTTGACTAGTGAATTACTTATTACAAAACAAGATACCCAACTTTAAACAAACTGCTTGTATAAAATGATGTATTCATAGTATAGTAGGTATTACTATACTATCATCATCAGCCCGTATCAGTCCACTGATGGACGTAGGCCTCTCCCAAAGCACGCCACTCAACCCTACCCTCGGCCCTCTGCATCCAGTCCCTGCCAGCCATCTTGCGAAGGTCATCCCTCCATCTGGTTATTATACCTACTATGAGTACAAGATTGTATGACATAAAATGTAAGATTTTAGAAGTTTGCTTAAAGTTGGTTCTACATAGTATCTATAATAGGTAAGGGAACTGTCCCAATATCCGTCACTTTTTGAACTTTTCACGTTTGATTTTGTAGCCACGGCCGTAGTATAAGACCCATAGGGAATGAAATGGTGCAAAGATATAAACAATTTATTTAATTTAATTGTCATTATGCCTATAATTACTAATGCACATTACTATTCCCAAAGATGTTTTAAAAATGCACAAAAACGTCCTAAACCATAAGAAAACACATCGTAATGTTTGGGACGTTTTTGTGCATTTGGGGATGTTTTGTGTGTTTTGGGAAGTAAAACATATTATTTTACGAGTACTGGTGTGGAAAGTAAGCAATATCTGTATAGTTGTCTTTATATCATATAGATGACGGGTACTGGTACATTTTGCAGTTTGGTTGACCCAATAGCCGTCTGTCAACGAATTTAAAATGTTATTATTTATTTAATTAAAACAAATAGGCGTCGAATCAAATTACAGAATGATATTAATATTAATAAAGTTTCATTTTAAACATCAACACTTACAAATAAGTAAACACATTAGCCAGCGTTGAAAAAAAACCGTAGTCAGTAAAAACAGCAGTTTAGTAATCGAACTTCGGAACTTTTTTACAAAAACGTAAACACAAACATTAAAGTGATATTATATTATTTTGTTTGATGTTTTACTGTATTTTAGCCAGTTAATTAGCAGTAAAATAGTATTTATTTTCATAATATTGCAGAGAAAACGAAATAAACTACCATTTTCGTGAGATATTGGTAATTTAAGGGCAGTTGGCGGGCATTGGTACATTGACGGGTATATGTACACTTACCTTATATCTCGTAGTTCCATGATCGAGAATTTAACGGAGTTTAAAAAAAGAGTTTTTAAAATAGGTCAAGCAGTTTTTGACAAAAACGCTGTACCTATACTGTCTGTTTTAGACCTAAAATGTAAGAATTTACAAAATAGTTCTTGTAATTTTTGACAGTTCTTGTCATTTTTTGACAGTTCTTGTAATTTTTAACAGTTCTTGTCATTTTGACAGTTGCAGTCATTTTTGACAGTTAAAATTGGTATTGATGTGGACAATAAATAAAACTGTTTTTAGTTTTGTAAATAGCTTTTTCAAGAAATATTATAAAATAAATCAATTTGATATCTCCATAAACGTAATCTTTGGAGCAGGGTGAGTTGACCACCTCACTTTTTGAAAATAGTCAACTCACCCAAGTGTTGGGTGAAACGACCACTAACGTTTTTGAAAGGTGGCATCTCACCCATAGGTGAGGTTTTTGAAGGGTGAGTTGCCCCTAAGCCGGATATTTAAGTAAATACTCGCAAATTGTTCTCCAAATTAAGGGGATAACTCTTGATATCCAAGGCTACGCCTAGTTACATTTATTTATGCATTCACAACCCTTAAGTAATTTACAAGAATCATTTTCGATAACAATTTGAATACTCTCTCGATGTTCAAGTGTTTCCTTTGTAAATAATAGCATTTATAATTTATTTACGAACCGTGGGCGAAATAAACACTTTGAAATAATTTCTTACTTTGTTGTAGAACCAACAAGTAATTGTTATATTATTAACAATTACTTTTAGATGACCTAAGTTTTTAACAGTCTTGTTAAAAAAATAATATCAAAATGTACCAAGAGATAGTGGTAAAACGCCAAACCAAGTACGATGAGACTAATTTATTTATTTATTTGATTTGATTTACTAGTATTACAGATAGGTACATTCTTATTCACTAGGTAAATCTACGTCAAACAATTATGTAATTATACAATATTTAGGACGACACAGGTCAAATTATTATAACAGAAATTAGGACAATGAGCCAATCACACATTCATACCCTCAAATAACACCACACTCTCCCGCCAAACACTCCACCACCTGTCAGCGAACACATCACACTGCTTTTGCCTAGGTATACCTTACGGATCCTAAGACCTAGATCGGAATTCAGAATGTGGAATTGACATATTTGTAGTTAGTATATTTCTACCAGGCTGATCCACGCTTCCGGCGACCTGAGGGCTGGCGCTTACCTCTCGCAAAGGTTTAGCCTGGCCATACAGAGAGGTAATGCAGCCAGCGTCCTCGGCACGATGCCCTGTGGAGGGGATATGAACGACGTGTACCTATTATAGCATTTATTATATGATTTTATTTTAATATATGCAGAAAAATTTTAGTCACGACCGGGATTCGAACCAGGGATTTTGTGACACGATCTATTCCCACAGAGCCACCGTGATATCGTACCCAGGTCGTGAATTTTGTCTCCATATTCGTATTAGGGACGGTAGCGACATCTATCCAGTAATTGTGCAATTACTCAAATTCAGGTAATAACATTGCAGTTAGAAATCATGTTTTTAATTTTATGACGCGTTCCTTTTTCATATGTTTTTTTCTCCATTTTATCAATTAGATTTCCGTGTCGCATAGCGCATATCAAAACATTTTTGTAGTTAGTATAATATTTGTAAGGGATGGGGACCGACTATATTGGCCACCCAAATGCCAACCTCACCGGCACGTGGTGCACCCTGCCGACCATCGACCTGGCGACCGAGAGTTGGCGGTATACCCAGCTCGCACCATGCCTGCACCAAGTGCAGCAGGTCGGTGATGGGCAGCAGCGTCACCGGCGCGAGGTGGCTCTGCGATCGCCAACCCGCTTGCCCAGCGTGGCGATTACGGGCATCACCTCCCAAAACAAAACATAGGGTTGATTGGCGCGCTTTGGGAGAGGCCTACGTCCAGCAGTGGACTGATACGGGCTGATGATGATGTTGATGATAATATTTATACTCGATAGTTAATTTACGAGAAGTTCAGTACCTATTAACAGTCATGCGTTAAAATGTACTTGATTAGATGTTATTCGATGAATCATTGGATTGGAATAGGAATTACTAAAGTTACATTCCATTATTATTATTTGGTATCACGGTGTTGGTACACGCCCAAGGGTCACTGCGACCTCAAAGGTCTATTGTGGCCGCGCACCGAGCTCTTATATCTCGCTCCCAAGGCCAACGTCCCTCAGGAACCGTACAATGCACTTGGGTGAGAGAGTCTTGATATCCTCGGGTGGCACCATGTGTCCACCCAAGGCTCGGCTTCTGCTGTGAATGAGCGCTTCACACTCACAGAGGACATGCATGGGGGTTTCCTCGGCTTCGCAGCAGAATCTACAGGCAGTGGTGTCAGACAGGCCCATTCTGTAGTTTCATACTGAACATTGATAAACAACCCACATTATGTTAATATTCAGTTAAGGATGATATGACGGCTAATATCTGAGAGAAAGGTGTAATTTAGTATTTTAGGGATATGTTTCCGTGAATAATTTTCGCACGGTATTTATATACGTAATATGTAGGTATTATATTGAAAATTCTCCCGTAATCTCATAGCAAGTAATTTGCGGTTTTATGGTACAGTCGACAGGTTTAATAAATGAATACTTTATGCTACAGTAATACGATCAAAATTGCGTTGTATCAAACATGTAACTATTTTCGTAAAGTATGTTATGTTATAGTAATTTGATCCCGAAAACGTACGCTAAAAATCGTGGCTAGTTTATTATAATTCCAACCTAGCTCTAATAAACTATATTTCTTACAAAAGCTACAATAAATCCTGAACCAACCATATTTTTCATAGCTAAAAAAAGAAGCATCCACCATAAGAAATGTACCTGTTTGTTGCAGTGAAAGCGAATTCTACGTCAGAATGGATAAAGACAAGACTAGAAGGCGAACAGGGCCGCACGGAGGGACGGTGACGGGGGCCCTGGCATTGCTGCTCGTCATATGCCTCGCTGAATGCGCTTCAGGTATGACGTCTTCCTTTTTCGTTGAAATTTAACTTTGAACTTTAAAAGTCGTATGTGAAAGCTGCTATTGGAGATGAGGGATAATTTCGTAAGTAAAAATTTCAGAATTCTTTTCAGAGCCATAAATGACACATGATTTGAAGAAAAAAAACTTTAGTTCTGCTACATAATAATTAATATTTGCATTTTCTTTTGACAGAAAAAATCGTGTATATTTTTAAACATTAACATAATGTGGAAAATTTATCTATTCCAGTATATATTTTTAGTTAAATCTACTGCTGCCCCCTTACCATGAGCTCTTATGGCAGGATTACTTCAATAATACTATATTATTTCGTACCATGACGTCCTTAATAAGCTTATTTTAAGGTCGTCATGGTACAAAATAACGAAGTATTATTGAAGTAATCCTGCCATAAGAGTTGTTATTAACTCTTTATAATACACACTGATACATTAATGTAACAAAATAAAAAGAAAAGACATGTACAAAGGGCGTAACTTATCTCTATGAGAGATTTCTTCCAGCAAACCCCATGAAGTGATAACTTAAATTAAAGGTAGACATAGTGTGAAACTATCCTAATATAGAGTTCAATTCCTTTCTTATCTCTGTACACCGTGATCCGTTTCCACAATTAATATAATTTATTTCTTGTAGCCACGGATACCGGGATCGGTGGATACAAACATTAATTGTTTTTTTGTGTTGGAAACCGATCCCGGTATCGGTGGAGACAAACTGCCGGGATCCGTTTCCAATCCAAACGGATCCCGGTATCCGTGGAGACAACCCCTGGTAAGGTGAAACGCATCAAAGTTTTATTGAATAAAAATGTGTTCTTAGCTTTCTTTCAACAATCAACATTGTTGAAAGAAAGCTAAGAACACATTTTTATTCAATAAAACTCTGATGCATTTCATGTGAAGAAAAAATCAGATTTAGAAATAAATTCTCGAGCTGAAGGATTTAGAGGCATTCTGTACAATAACCGAGATACAAAAACACTTTAAGATAAGATAAGATAAATACACTTTATTGCACCATAATACAGTATTCATTACATAAATGAGAAGCATGTACAATTTTGGCGGTCTTATCGCTAAAAGCGATTTCTTCCAGACAACCAACTGCAGAGGACATTATAATAATATATCAGAAAGAGGTAGAAGTGTATAGTATGTAAATATAATAAATAGTAATATCTACGTTAGATAGGTAACACAATTTACGATACTTAAACATGTAAATTATATCTATTATATACCAATATAATATATACTTGTAAGAATATAATACTTTATTAAATACTATTAATAAATATAATATTATATAAATGTAAATATATATTAATAATAAATATATATATATATACATACACATACATATAAATAACAGTAGTACTTATATAAACACACATAACACAGGATATCGACAACAACCAAAGTGAGGTGAGGAAAAAGAAGAATAGGTATCAAAGTGTCAGAAAATGTTCCTTTACCTGTCGTTTGAAAATGGGCAGGGACTCCGCGAATCGTATCGAGACAGGTAGGGAATTCCAAAGTCGGATTGCTTGAGACGTGAAGGATTGTCGATAGAATTTAGTAGAAGAACAAGGAAGGTAAAGAACGAGATTTTCAGAAGAGCGAAGAGGGCGATTATGAGTAGTGCAAAGGTATTGAAAACGCTCCTTTAGATATAAAGGAGTGGACTTTGTACTTTTAATATTGTTCACGTTTAATAGGAAGTAATATCTTACTTTCCATGTAATAAATATTAGCTGCTGTGCATATCTCGAGAGGATAAGATCGCCTCAAGTGGTTACTCGTAACTCGATATTATATTACGGTATAACCCTTAATTTAGTGTTACAATTTCCAGGTAGATCTTCTTTTTCTTTTCTCGTGTGGTTTAGTGACCAAACCTATTTGTCAAAGTTATTCAGACCACGTGGCCTAACGACTGCTGTAAAGCGACAACAACCGGGACCAACTGTTTAACGTGCTTTCCGAGGCACGAAGGGGCTCAGATGAAAGTGTCACTAGCGGTCACCCATCTAGGTCCTCACCTTGCCTAACGTTGCTTAGCTTGTACGATTGTTTTCAACGTGTACTCGCTGGACCACAAGCCCCAGCTACAGGTAGATAGGACACATTTTAAATTTTTGTTCTTGCATCACGGAAAAAATAATAAGTAGGTACGGTGGAACACAGAGAAAGGTGTACAGGAGAGTTTTTAAGGTGGATATTTTCTCAAAAACTACTTGACCTATTGCAAATATACTTTCACTGTTTGATAGATAAAAGTTAAAACTACGTAACTGTAAAAAATGATCAAATTCGGTCCAGTAGTTTTTGAGAAAATCTCAACCTTATTGATGCCCCCTGTATACTTATCTCTGTCTTCGATTGTACCTACTCAATATAAGCTCAGCCTTCGAGCATTCAACGGATCTCATTACTTTCCCTGAGAGACAAATGAGAAATGACTTATATTGTCGTATATGACATGACGGAATAACATGACGAAACATAAGACAAATGATATGCATTTCACTTATTTCACGCTTATATTATTATTCCAACGTGCACATCGGCGTATGACATAATTTTTCTCATTACTAAAGTCATCATACTGTCTCTGCGCCAGTAGTGATCGATAAATAATAATAATAAAGCGTATCACACACAGCCGATACCTGCCCCCTTACCATGAACTCTTATAGCAGGATTACTTCAATATTACTTTGTTATTTCGTACCATGACGACCTTAAAGTAAGCTTATTAAGGACGTCATGGCAAGAAATAACTAAGTGTTATTGAAGTAATCCTGCTATCTTATAGCAGCAATAATACTTCAATAATTCATGATAAGGGCCCTGCACGCGGCTTACGGTCTGTGGCCAGATAAAAAACATGCCCCGCCCCATTTTCTGGTCATTTTCATGATGATGATGCTTCATTTTTTGCAAATGACAAGTAGAAAATCAAATTAAAATGAGTATTTTTATAGCAGCAAGATTCTCGCTTTATTGCCGTAAATTTTGATTTTGGATTATGTTGTGCTCAGAATATTTATAACGATTTTCCTGTAACAACTCGTCCATATTTCGTTGCTCAAATAATATCGAGGGATGTTATCCCATGGGATAAGTAAAAAAAAGTCTGTGAATGTCTTCGACGACAACAAAGTTTAGTTTGTTCTATTAGGTTTCGTCTTATTTTGTCAATTTTCAAATCAGTACGATTTTGCGATTCAATTTATTTACTTTGAATTGTAATTTATGTTAACGTAGTAGACAAGATTTTGTTTGGTTCTAGTCATTCTTTTAAAATACAACTCAATATTAATGCACCCTGTTTAAATCCGCGTCAAAGATTACTTAGATTTTTAAACGTACGATATCGTTTTAAGGGGCCTATTCACTTCAAGAAAACTTAATTTGCCCAATTGCCGTATATAGTAATACGGTAATGCAAGTCCTGCCGTATGTCTAGTTTCGATCACAAAGGTGCCTGAAAACCGTATATTACGGCAATTGCCGTATCAGGAACAACATTGGCCCGGGCGCAGCGATTTAGAGCTTTAATTTTACAATCGCGCGCTCCATGCGTGTGAAAATAAAGAATCTAAATGATAAATGGAGAAAAAATTTCATCACGACCGGGATTCGAACCTGGGACCTCGCCATTCCGTGGCACGCTCTATTCGAACAGAGCCATCGTGATTAGTGAGAGCGTGCCACGGAATGGCGAGGTCCCGTGCTGAAAATTTTCGTTTCGCATAGCGCATACGCATATGCAAGAAAATATCAAAACATGAAAAATAAAGAATGTTTGATTGACGATAATGCGCCGTCGCATCTTCCAAACACGTCCAGCAAGGTCGGCGCTGCGGCCACCACAGCCGAAAACCTCAAACGGCGCAAATATGCAGCTATCGGCGATGGCTACATGTTTGAGCCGTTTGGGGTGGAGACGCTGGGACCATGGGGGCCGGGAGCACACCGCATCGCTAGGGAAATATCGCGGCGCCTGGTCGAGGCATCGCGTGACCAAAAGGCTGGCAGCTACTTCGCACAACGTATCAGCCTCGCGATACAGCGGGGCAACGCTGCCAGCCTTTTGGGCACGCTGCCTATAGTGGGGGACCTGGGGCAGGTTTTCTATCTTTAATTTTTTATTATTAGTTTGTTATTTGTCTTAATAAAGTATTTTTAGAATTGAAAAAAAAAAAAAAAAAAAAAATTGACGATAATTATGTTTTGGCTTTGAATGATATAAGACTAATACGGCTAAATCGTTCTTCACACTTTTGTAACTGGTCTCAGTGGCAAAGATTTTTAATAATTTGATTCGTTTGCTTTTGATACTGCCACCCAAAAAAGTATATTTCGTCGAAAATTGTAAATTGTTGAAAGAAGACGATTTTTTTTATATCGAAAACAAGAGACAATAAAAAAACTTCATGGCTAATTTGTAGCTGAATCTTTAATGTTTCTACAGATATTTTTTTGTATTCAATTTGAACACTTTTTGTTTAAGACATTGACATAGGTATATAGCCAACATAGGTCCTTTCAACCGTTTTCGAATCTAACGTCCTTAAATGGTTGTACAAATATAGCCATCCATGTACCTAATAGTCAGTTCGATTTTGTTCCTGGAGACATTGTACTGAGTAGTGTAAGCTGGTATAGGAGTTCGCGCCTAAGCTTCAAATCTTTGCAAAAAAAAGTGTTTTACTAATCAGTTTGTGTTTAATTTGAAAGAATATAGTACTCTAATTCAATTGTGAGTAAAGATAACATAATTCTTTATTGTACAGAATTTAGGTACATTTTGCAGATGGATTTGTAATTCGTATGTAATTTTCGACCCCTCGTTAATAAGGCCTAATTTGTTACAAACCACCTCTAGTATCACCCCTTTAAAGGAATGTATCGAATTTCCAATCACCCGTATATTGTGACCACAGAATAGTAATAAAAATTAAAGACACGTATTCTTAAACTGTAACAATATTATCTTTCCTTTATACCTACACACGACACAAATTGAACATTCTAGTCAGCCAATACAAAGTTAGAAATGTTTTTATTTGATTTCATATAACAGTATTAAATAACAATATTTATTTTAGCTACGTCTATGTGAAATTACGGAAACATTTGTCTATTTCTATGAAAAATATTCAATTCAATATACATGCGATAAAGGATATTAAATCTAGAATCCTGTAGGTACTGCCTACACATCCAATAATGGTTATTGCCATGAAGTAAGGAATGTCCAATGGAATAAGCCATATTTATATCGCTGATAACCGTACTTGCATAACAAATTTTAGCGTCTCTGCCACTCATTTGTTGTTCCATTGTTTGAATTTTCAATAGAAGTCGAACCACCTATACATATGTCTCTTTCTGACGCATGAGAGTGAATATGACATCTAGTCCCCATAAAAAGTATAAGTATAATTTAGGCTCTCTCCATAGAGCGCGGCGTATTTTTCCCGTCATGGTTCCTACAAAAAATCTTACCTTTTTCTTTTACTCTAAATAAATTTCATATTTCATAAATCCCTAAAATATGCGAGTAAGGCGCTAGTATACCAGTTAAGAGTACACGTTGAAAACGATCGTACAAGTTAAGCAACGTTGGACGAGGTCAGGACCTGAATGGGTGACCGCTAGTGACACTTTCATCTGAGCCCCTTGTTGTCGTTTGACAGCAGTCGTTAGACCACGTCAGAGGGCGGCCTGAATAACTTTGACAAATAGGTTTGGTTACTAAACCACACGAAAAAATCCTTTAAAATTAAGAGTATCACTAATCCGAAAGGACTAAACAAAGTCAAAATATTTCTAAGGACTGTAAATAATTACTTCCCTGTCGGCAGAAGACAATGAAATATAAACCCCTAACTCGATTGTTGTGTACAAGTTACTACAAGGTACAAGGTAATACAAATACAACCTTAGTTGTATTTGTATTACCCTAATAATATAATTAAAGAAAATTAAAATATATATATATAACAATCTTGGGGTGTCTATTTAGAGACAGACGAATACCGATACACGATTGGACAAACTTCGCCTGATAGAGAAAAAAATCGCATACGTCTTCCATGTTTTTTAAAATGAAATTATATCTAAACCGAAATTGTTATTCATACAAAATATATATCAAAACGTAGGGTACTATAAATACGAGACCTTGTTTAAAAAAATCTGATTGCTGGCGTATTTTTATTTCCCTGCCAAAATTAATAAAAATACGAATATTGAGGCACTGCGCCGTGGTTTTCACTCCGGCGCTGCGGGGCATCTACTGTCTCACTCTTGCTTTTGGCAACCATATAGCGCCTTAACATTATGTTAAAAAGTAGCCTCATTTTTTTGTAATTATTCATTTGATAGTTAACACTAATACTTTTAGTGAATTAAAATTTGTGTTAATGCCAATACATAAAAACATAAAAAAGTACACAAAGACATAAAAACTAACATTGAGACAAGATTATTGGAAATACGCAAGTATAAACTTATACTCAAAATTTGAATTACGCATTTATCCATGCTCGGTGAATAAATTAGAACATGTTGAAAATATGATGATAATGGCTCAGTTGGTAAGAGCGTGTCACGGAATGACAAGGTCGCAGGTTCAAGTCCTGCCCACGGTAAAAAAAATTTCATCATGTTCTAATATAAAATTATAGTCGTTAAGATTATGATTAAAAATCCTTGAAGACCCATGTCTCCCCGTGGGTCTGTCTAGCCATAAATCGTGCAATGTTTGCCAAAGATATTAATACTCAATACTCCTCTTTAATGGTCGATATAAAATATGGGAGATAGGCAAATATTTACTGTAGCGTCAATCCTAGTAGGGCGGGCAACTTTTTTATTTATATATTTATCAGAATACATCACTTCAATTGCATTGAATATAAAGGTAGCGATTCTGCAGTTATGTTTTCTAATTGAATAAAAATTCAGCCGTGTACGGTGGAACACAGAGATAAGTGTACAGGAGAGTTTTTAAGGTTGAGATTATCTCAAAAACCACTGGACCTATCGCAAAAATTATTTCACTGTTTGATAGATAAAAGTTAAAACTATATGTACTGTAAAAGAATTATTAAATTCGGTCCAGTAGTTTTTGAGAAAATCTCAACCTTATTTAGCCCCCCTGTATACTTATCTCTGTCTTCGACTGTACTAATACAGGCTGATGATGATGATAAAAGAACTCTTAAGGTGAGTATAGACTAGAGCATTTACTTGTAACAGAACAACGAGCCGCTCTATGATATGTTCTAGTGTATCACCCTTTCACGAACCAAACGTCATGGACATGCTTTGGAAACTAATCTTTTACCATTCGTAAGAATGTTACATTAGATAGAAATGCTCGAGAAAATGCTCTAGTATATATCCACCTTTAGAAAGACGAAATATGGATCGTTAAACCAATTATTAATTATTAAGTACTACAACCACTACAGCGAAAGACGTAAAGAGTTACGAGTAACTGCATTTTATAATTAATAGCGTAAGGTCGTGAACTTCCAAGTAACTCGTTTACACTGCTTAGTAACAACCTGTGAAGTAATTATATGACGTGTTGTTGGGGTAGGTCATACACGTACCGCGGTGATAGAATAATGAAACAAATAGAGAGTTAATGGACATGCCATAGAACTATACGGAATGAGTGCTAAAAAGCCTCGTATCCACTAAGCAACATTTGACGCGGGACATGCTGCAACGATGAACTTGCGGATTGGTACCGTTGTTGCCTAGTGAATACGAGGCTTAAACGTGAGTTAGAAGTGGCCTCATTTGTTTGATGAAAAAAGGTAATGTACGTACAGTTGAATATGCATCAAATCTGTTTTATTTTTATTGAATCTAAATTAATATAAATTTTGTTTAGCTTGTACCTACTTGACTTTTAAATATTATAATATTTATAATAGAATACTGTGACATAATAATTTTTAATAGATTTTTGAATATCTGAGCTATAGAACTTGAAATATTGCTGCAAATGTTACCATAGATATTTATGCAGTAAAGAAATGGATCCCCAAAACACAGGGAATGCTAAGTTGGGTTATAAGTGTGATGATGTTTCTCAAATTAGTAAAGCAGTTGCAAATACAGCTAGATTGCGAATAGTGGCTAGGCGGAACCAAGTATATGACTATCGTCATATATCTAATAACTTCACGAACATTTTATTAAATACAAAAGTAATTTTCAAGTCATTGTTATTGATGAAGTAGTAGACAATTGAACAGTTT
The DNA here is from genome assembly GCA_963506565.1 of Tachystola acroxantha. NCBI lineage: Eukaryota > Metazoa > Arthropoda > Insecta > Lepidoptera > Oecophoridae > Tachystola > Tachystola acroxantha. Next base: position 11,679,020 of record OY735879.1, read on the forward strand.
CATTTCGAAAAGCCGTTTAGCTGCAGGACGCTTGGCGCATTACGAGTCATTCGTTCAGAGCGGAGGCTTGGTATTTCCGATACGTCCGAGCCTGACAATTCTAATAATACCTAGGGATGGCAGTTTTAAAACAATTTCTAAACAAGTTCTACAGGATGTGGTTTGATCAACGACACGCAATTTTTTTAATAGATAATAATAGAATGATGCAAAAAATATACCTTAATTTTTCATGCACAATTCACCAATAATAAAATGCGTTGTTACCTACTACGCGTCGCCTGTCGGACGGGTCATTGACAGCGTGATCAAGTGGCGTACGAAGCGCGATTTGTACCTACGTAGGCAGAGCGCCGCGCTACGATGATGATTTTTAATAGTAATTTAGTAGTTAATAATAATAAAAACACAGTCTTTGGAATTGAGATTATTTAGACTGGGTGGCCTGAGTTAGGCGTCGCTGATCAAAAACACTTCCGGTAGGTATAATATTTAATAAAAAAATACTCCAGAATTGTAAACAAGAGAAAAGCATTAAGTTCGCCTTTATACATGTTTACAAAGTGTCTTGAGTTAGGCGTCTCTGATCGAAAACACTTCCGGTAGGTATAATATTTAAAAAAAGAAATAGTCCAGAATTGTAAACAAGAGAAATTCATTAAGTTCGCCTTTATACCTACATGTTTACAAAGTCTACGTTTAACAAAAGTTTTTTTATTAATAATAATTTATTTGAGAAATGTCTTGTTCCATCCTTGATAATACCGTCTATTTGATCCACAGAGCAGAGAATTAACAGTAGAGGTAGTAGCAAGGCCTCGAACCTTGTTGACAAAATCAACGGGTGGCGCAGCCAACGCGGAGGTATGTCTGTTACAGGCGCATGCGCTTCTGGCTGTAAATATCAATGCAAGAAGAAAGCACTATGTCGTAGAATTTATTGAAAAATTGGTGTAAAAATTTGGATTTGAAAAAAATCTGTCAATCGATGTATTTTAAATACAGTATTTAGATTTTTAATTCGATGTTCATCACGTTTTGAATTTGCAATGTTTTGATTTTTTAATGTTCGGTGTTTACAGGAAAAAATATGTGTTAATTGATGCTGAATGAGTGATTGCGAAATTATACTTAGGCATAATATCCAGAGTCCCTTTTTTAATTTAAATTGGCTAACAAAAGCTAGTCCTCAAAAGCAACGCCACCTACTGTGCATGTGAGATGAGGTTGGAACTGAGTTGATTTTATTAGAATCGTAAACGATCCTAATGGAATCTCTAGCTTTAATCTCGATCGTAATACTGTCGTTACCTGCGTTTTACACCAAGTACCGTCGACTGTAGATACGGTATGTATGTATCTAGTTTCGACTGCACAATGAGAGAAGGCATTTTTTTTCGATTGGAGCAGTTACGACGCACTATACACATGTAGGCATTAATAATCAACCACTCATTCAAAAAAAGGTTTTAATGGATATATTTGTACATTATTCAATTTAACATCAGCCAAAGCCACCTCTGTTATTTCTCCACTCTGTGCTTAGTAGTTCTAGGAGCTTGTTAAGGGTCCTCGTGTGGAAATTATCATTTTCACGAACACGCAATAGTTCCACGATGCATGCGTTTGCATACTGATTCATTAAGCGCTTTTCACGGAACCAAGCAGCCATCGCCAGGTGTTATTAGAAATATTGTTAAGCAAATTGGTTTTAACTTTATTATGCATATTAATTTTTTTAATAAGAATTTATTTAGGCTGAGCATCATCCATTATCATACAATTTTTAGGGTTCAGTACCTCAAGAGGAAAAAAGAACATAGGATCACTTTGTATTCCGTCTGTCTGTCTATCAGAATCTACATCTCAGAAACACGTGGACAGATTAAGTTGGAAATACCAAGGAGTCAGGTCTGCAACCTCATGCAGCCGTGAGAAAATCAAACTTCTACGTCAACGCAATCAAAAGATATCGCTGTTTATGTCTCATTTTCCTGCATATTTGTATGAAAATGCAATGGAATCAAAACCTATAGGGTACTTCCCGTTGACCTAGAATCATAAAATTTGGCAAGAAGCTAGGTCTTATAGCACAAGTAAAGGAAATAATCCGAAAACTGTAAATTTCAAGTTCCATCACGATAAATTATTGCAAAAATAAGTTTGCCCCTAAATCTAGTTTATCTTTTCGTTAGAGCAAATGTTACGGTGAAGTTGCACGGAACCCTCGGTGCGCGAGTCCAACAGCGTACTTGGCCGATTTTTTATGTATCCACTGCTTGGACCCAGACCTTCCCTTACATCGAGGGAGCTCGTTGAGTTTATCTCTTCTCTTCTCGTGTGGTTCAGCGACAGGGCTCGTTAAAAAAAAAGAAAAAAAAAGGGATCACTTGCATAACGTACTTTCTCAGGCACGGAGGGACTCAAATGAATAGAAATAGTTCATTTAGATCAATTATGGGTACATTACACAGTTGACAGTGGCCCAGACTCTCAAACTAGGATAACCTGTGTTTTGAGAGTCAGATCCTTCCAGTTTTACAGTACAATATATTTATAGTACACCAGTGCAGGATAAAGAGTATGCATCGAAGACAGGTAAAATTAATGGAATTTATATAAAATAGTAATAATAAAAGTACAAAATGTAGCCTAGAAAGAACAGTTGAGAGTATCAACAGTGCATCCCACGCAGGGGTTATGAATAGGTTAGGAATATGTCACTAACGATCACCCATCCAGTTGCTGACCTCGGCCAACGCTGTTTAACTTGTACGATGTTTACTCTCAACTGGCCTATTATTATTATTATGATTCTTTATTGTACATAATTATTAGGGGTTTCAAATGTTATGTGCATTGAAAAGAAAAGATAGGAATTCATTCGGTGTTCTGTATATTTCTATGTTAGTCTAAAGACGCACGTTCGATGTTTATTTTATTTATGCATGAACAAGTTTGAATAAATGTTGCATTTTTCCAAGGAAACGGGGCAGTATCTAAATAATATTGCACAATTGTCTATGAGACATGACAATAGAGTATTTATTTCCTGAGGATAGTTTTTCGATATTACAATAACCTGCAAAGATAACAATAAGTAAAATGTTCAATCCTTTTTTGGGATAATCAACTTAGTATGGAGTGTGTATGGCCCTTAAGGCGAGGCCATGGGGTCATTTGAGCCTAGTGAGGGGGTGAGGTGCGGGGCGAGGGAGGGGCGAGAGAGGGATGACGCGCATTGATCGGGGTCATTACTCGCGCAGGTACACAGAGTAAGCGTAACCAGTGTCCTCACTGTGACGTCACAGCTCGCTACCCATAATAATACCTATACAGAATGTCCCACGGATAGACGATATACCGAAGTCCACTTGTCGGTGCCAACATTATCGACCCATTTAATGCCAAATAGGGATATCCCAAGTCTGACAGCTTCGGAGTTACTTATTTCAATTTTCGCGATTGTCGGAAAATATTTCTTTCAAATCTTGAACTTTTGTCTATACTAAATGTTGTCGCACATTATGTCAACTCGGAACCGTATCATCATCACCCCTCCTGTTCACCTCTCGCCGCCAACCAGGCTTCAACTTCTACACTGGCCCTAACACGGGCTGTGCTCGTGACAATCCCATACCACTCCCACTAATATTATAAATGCGCAAGTTTGGATGGATGGATGGATGTTGCTGAATGAAACTTTACAATAATATGGCTCATATTATACATCAAAATAACACATAGGCTATAATTTATAATCCTGCGCAGACGAAGTGGTGGGCAGAAGCTAGTTGACAATAAAGTAAAGCAATTTGTACTTTTAAACGTATTTATTTATACGGAAGGTCATAAGCAGACATACGTTAAACCGACCGTCCGGAGTGGGTTCAGTGCAGTCAAATTCGCATCTACAGGTTATATATTTTAATTATTTTTTAAGTTATTTATATTGACGTAACGTAGCGTAGTGATGTAGTATGACGTAGTAGAATAAAATACTATGTTAATACTAATCTGACGGAAAAAAAGACCTGGAATAATAGGAATGTCAATTAGGTAATATTGTTGTAATAAAAGTGAAAAATAGGAATAATCAAATTATTTGCTAGGGGAATATATTTTGAAAGTACTTTCACGCGATTTAATAAAAAATTGAGCATAAATTCTTATAAAATACAAAATTTATTAAAATTTTAATAACCATGAGGTTACATTACAACAAATCTGTTTTTGACTTTAAGTGACAAACTGTCAAGTGTATCAATAAAACTAAATAAATGACGAATTTTGTAACGTGATGTTAGGTAAGTATTATTATTGGTGTCAGGTGTGACGTCAGTGATGGTGAAATCTGGCCCGTGTTATCACTGCGTAGGGTAAAACATGACACACATTATGTGCTGTTGACTGTACTTTTAAAAGTAGGCACAGTGTATATTGCATCAGTCTATAACTACGTAGCTATTGAAATTTGGCCCGTATTATCACTGTGCTTAGAGTAAAATGTGGCAAACTTTATGTGATGTTCACTGTACATAGTTTTACAAGTAGCAACTACGTACAAACTATTTGAAGTTCGATTGCTGTTTGTTTGTTTGTTCTGTGGGACAAATCACCGTCAATAGTCATTTGTTTTGGCCTGTTCCACTTTGGTCAATTTGGAAGTTACTGATCAGCCCCCCTATTACCGTTCTCAAAACGATGAAATTATACCATGTCATGGCGCGCCAACCAGAGACGCCGCTATACCAATGCAATAGCACTGTCCCTTTCACGGCCGCTATGACATGATTTGATTTGATCGTTTTGAGAACCGTAATGTTATAGCCCCACTGTAATGTTAGCCGACTTGTCTTCATCTGCAATTATCAGGCCACTGCTCGCTCCCAATATACGACACTCGACACTGGTGTTCGTGTCGCGTGTAATATGATGACTTCAAAAACATGGTTCGCGAAAAATCTATTGTGTTAAGGAATATCTGTTTTAGGTTATGAGTCCTTTTTATATTCAAAACGATGCACAATCATTCCGTGATTAGTAAACTAATAATCTTAAAGTATAGGTGTGACCAAATTCGACTCGTATTATTTTAAATTTTATTACGTTATGACGATCGTGGGAGCATTCCAAGATTTCCAAAGTAAAGACCAAAGTGGAACATTTGGCAAAAATCGATACAGGTCCGACCTCGGCAGCGCCCAGCGGCGCACTGAAGCTCGTAGCGCCGTGCATTTGTATTTATACAAATTGTGTTTTTTCTTAAATTTTGCCTGGTATAAAAAAAACGTTACAAACAACAGATTTTCATCTCATCAAGCTCTTCTATTTATAATAACCTACATTTTGATATATATTTTGTATGAATAACTGTTTTAGTTTAGACACACTACTCTGTGAAAAGACAGGAAAGGGGTATGTTTGTGATTTTTTTCTATCGAGCGAAGTTTGTCCAATCGTGTTTCGGGAGCCAACAGTCCCTAAATAGATACCCCAAGATTGATATATATTTTTTTCAGGCCTTTAATTTCAGTAGTTAGTGCCGTAGCCTTCATCGAAAAACTTAAAAACGTCCCAACACCTCGCCTTAAGGCCTGATATGAGCCAACTAGCGCCGCCAATTTTAACAAAATAATATCTTAAGAGCCTTCCATGAGCCAACTAGCGCCGCCAATCATAAAAAAAGAATATCTTCCAATATAATCAATTTTATTAAAAAAGCTATTTACAAAATGTTTATAATAATGTTTACAAAATATTATTTTTCAAGAGTGGCGGCGCTAGTTGGCTCATGGAAGGCCCTTAATCAATTTTATTAAAAAAGCTACATAGCAAATCTTTATTACGATAAATACCATTTTTCCCATTTGCATAATATCAACATGATTCAATTTTGGTAAGTTGTAGTTCTCATAATTGTGAAAAAGGGGCGTTTTTGGCATTTTTGAGAACTACAACTTAGCTTGTCGCAATTATGATATGTTATTGAAAAATAGTATTTATCCTAATAAAGATTTGCTACATAGCTTTTTTAATAAAAAAATAATCAAATTCGAAGACATGATTTTTTGGAAGATTGGCGGTGCTAATTGGCTCATGTAAGGCCCTTAAGAAGTCATCACTTTTTATTATCAGCGATTCCAGATTTTCAAGTCTACACTCTGTGGTTACATTATATCTGAGATTACGTAATGGCCGCAAAACCTAATTCTAAACTTAACCGAAATCTTTCGCGATGTAGCATTTCAAATGAGTCCAGAATCGCGTAAAAGTGATTAATACAGGGTGTAACGTAAAGGGTATATGAAGCTGAAGGGAGGGTGTTCAGTATCGGTAACTGAACAACTTTTGTTCTACGACTTTTGATTTTTGCGAATTTATTTTTTGAACAGAAGTTGTTCAGTTTTCGATACTGAACACCCTCCCTTCGGCTTCACATACGCTTTACGTTACACCCTGTATATAGCCCTCTTAGGGACAATTCAATTAACACCCCGGAATCGATACAAATAAGCACACAAATAAATATTACTTGTATGCTAACATTTGCATGTTTAGTTTCACAACACAATTGCAACTCACTTAGAGATATTAATGTTTTCTATTCGAGTAAGGTTGTCATTCTCATAAGTACCATTGGATATATTTCATTATTGTAAAGTGTAGAATCGATTGAAGAGGAAATGTATGTAACTTATACAGGGTTAGTCGGCATTCTTGAAAAATTAAATGTAAGAGAAGCTCTATGTATACCTGTATTTAGAGCGCGGTGGCTCTTTTTACTCGGTGACTCTATGTAGAGGTGTCTGTAGAGCTTGGTAGCTCTGTGTAGAGCTGTATATAGAGCTCGGTAGCTCTATGTAGAGCTCGGTAGCTCTATGTAGAGCTCGGTAGCTCTATGTAGAGCTCGTTAACCCTATGTAGAGCTCGGTAGCTCTATGTCAAGCTGTATGTAAAGCAGGTAAGCACACTGGACTTCCGTTACGGAGTCCCGAGTTCGAATTCCAGGTCGACCATGTACGAGTTTTTCAGCGATAGGCTGTGACACTTGTCAGGTCTGAGGGTTGAGCGTGGCCTCGAATCTTGAAAAAATCTAAAAAGAACCTGGTTTATGTAACTTTTAATTACCAATACTGATTATTTCAACAATTTGTATGGGGTGACAGTTGTGTATGTTTATCTAGATTATTCGTCCAGTTAATTATTTTTACAACAACCATTAATTATAAGGTGTAATAAATTTCCCTTAATGACGTTAGCACGTCATTTGTTGCGTAGGTAATATGGAGTTGACCGTAGCGGTCATAATCACCTGTAACTGGATAGCATATACAGATTTTTCAGGTTTTATTAGGTAAGGGTAAAGTGTCAACCCTGCTACGCCAAACTTGAGTAAAATAAATTAAAAAAAAAAGGTTATTTTTATTTTATTGAAATGAGAGGTATTAAGGGCCTTCCATGAGCCAATCTTTGAAAAATAATATCTTCCAATTTAATCAATTTTATTAAAAAAGCTATGTACATAATGTTTATTACGATAAATACTATTTTTTAAATGCTTATTTATAACGTGATTCAATGTCGGTAAGTTGTAGTTCGCATAATTGAGAAAATCGGCCGTTTTTGGCACATTTGAGAACTACAACTTTGCTTGTCGCAAATATGCCATGTATTATATATTAAAAAATAGTGTTTATCCTAATAAAGATTGTGTACATAGCTTTTTAAATAAAAAATTGTAATATGTTATTTTTTTAAGATTTTTATCTTAAAATGACAAGCCAATTTAAGAAAAATTTCGAATAATAAATATCTGCTTATTTATTAGAATTCAGACATTATATTTACATCAAACTAGGCTATATGCCCTAGTTGGCTTTGCCTTTCCCTCTGGGAAGAATTTTACCAAAAAGAAAAAATCTGCTTATTTACACACACGGCAAAGTCAAAGTCAAATTTCTTTATTGCAAGTAAGCACGTTGTGTACATTTTTGCACGTCAACATATTTTTGAATTTACATTTATACCACTTTACAAGGCCAACGCTGAGGAGATAAAGTGGCAAAAAACTCTCAGCAGCACATCTTTTAAAATAATAATTACACAATTACTTAATAACTAGGTATTACACAACTATCACTATTATTAGTTATCTACACTTTATCCCTAATGCGGAACCAACAAAAGACAGATCAAAAGATCTCGAGAAAAATTTAAAATTGTTATTCAGTATTGATATAGATCATAATGTATAGTAATAAATAAACACATTCTGTATAAATGTAGCTCTTGTTCATTCAACAACAGAATAAAAGTGCCAATTAGATCGTGATTTATCATTTTCACGACAGAAAGAATAACTTTTCAATATGTCACAGACAAGCATTAACTCGGGAAGCGTTGTAAAGCGTTACAAAGGCTAAAATCGAATGCGCATCAACCGTGACTTCGTGTAGCCATTCAAAGGAAACTTCCATTTGAGTCCAGAGGGAAATCGTACTCATCTGAACTTATTGTTAGAAAGCGGATTTAATACACTATATTTTTATTTTATTTACTAGACAATACTTTTATTGAAAATTGCTAATGCGAGAGATGCGAGAAAGCTTCCAACTTCTATCGGATTTAGATAAATGTTTCGATGCAAATAATGCACTTAAAATAATGTGTTTCTAGTATTAAAGCGTTTCCTTAGTTTTGATTCTGCATGTTTTCTTTACTGCAACACTTTTAATATCGATTTAACAATCAAACAATAGTCAAATATTTCAATTTAATGCGCTTAAAATGACATTGCCACATTTCAATGGAGCTTTGCCCCACTTACAAAAGTACGTGACCATTTAAGCTGTACTTATCATTTTATTGGGGACTTATTGCATAATCATAATCAGTATCATTTTCTACTACTCTCGCAACTCCTATAGAAGAATAACAAAAACTATGAATAATTCGCTTCGATTTCTTATTATTTTCTGAATTCTTAATTAAGCTGTTTTTTTCGACTCGCTTGATGTACAAAACTTTATTTTAAACCAATAATTTTAATAAAAAACGGAGATATTTTTACATTTATTCGTTATCTTGTACATCGTGCGGTTGATGGTGGCAGAATCTGGCATTGTCTTTTTATACACATTGAATATTTAGATCCTCTCGACGACGACGTCGAGTAAATTATACCCCAAAACAACTCCTCCACTAATCCCCTATAAGAAATATACAATGTATTTGTATTTGAATAAATAAAAAATATTTTTCATATCTTATAAGTACACCCTGTACTGTGTTCTACCTGTGACTGGTAGATGCCAGTCACAGCTGGAATACCGCGTCCAAGTAGGTACATTTTTAGAATTTTATTTTTTAAGTATTTTATTTTTAAATTTTTATATCATTTTTTGTTTGTTTATGTAAATATGTTATTGATTTGTTCTTAATAAAAAATACTCTCCCTGTACTTCATATTACATATGTTTACGAATACGTTGCTTTCCGATTTTTGATTTATCATCGACCAATGGTCTTTTAGACCCCTAAAGTTAGGGTTGCGTTTAAACCAAACTCTCACGAGGTAAGTTTAGGGTCTCAATCAAAACTTGACGGGCTACAGGTGGGGGCAACATTCATCTTAATTATGCACTTTATCGTTTAGCCAATATTGTCTTATCCTGGTTCCAAATAGTAGTATTATATAATAGATGACTATCTAAACGATGAACATGCATGGTGTATCGCCGGTTCCGCATGAAGGATAAAGTTTTAGATTAATAATAGTTATGTAATTACTAATTAAGAAATTGTGTTTTATCATTGATCTCCTATAAACAACTAGATACACAGTCTGCCTTCTAAAAATGTCCGAGCGCGAAGTTCCAAACGGATGAATGGACCCTCATTTACTTTATTGGACATTATTTGGACGTTTTTAAATTGTTTTAGTAAGACCTTTGTGTATCTAGTTGTTTATAGGAGATCAATGGTTTTTATTATTTTAAAAGATGTACAGCTGAAACTACAAAGTGGTGTAAGCGTAAATTCAAAAAAATATGTTGACATGCAAAAATGTACACAACGTGCTTACTTGCAATAAAGAGCTTTGACTTTGTGCTGAAAATTCTACGATAAATCTGGCCTCGGTATTGTCTTCTTGATTTATTATTATTATTTTGATTCCCAGACAGATATTAGTGGCTCAAATCTATATATTTTTAATTATAACTAAATAAAAGCAGTATCTTAGTGAGAAATGGGATACAATTAATTCTTTTGATTAGCAATGCTTGGAAATTCTTGACTGTGACTAAAATTTAATATAACTTAAAGTTAAAATAATAGATAATAATTATGAATTTCCTGCTCATAGATTCTAATTCAATATAAGTATACTTTATTGTCCAAAAAAGAAACACAAAAAATTACAAGACAGCTGTGTACGGTGGAAGACAGAGAAAGGTGTACAGGAGAGTTTTAAAGATTGAGATTTTTTCAAAAACTACTTGACCTATTGCAAAATTTCTTTCACTGTTTGATAGATAAAAATTAAAACTATGTACTTAATTGTAAAAGAATTATTAAATTCGGTCCAGTAGTTTTTGAGAAAATCTCAACCTTATTGAGGCCCCCTGTATACTTATCTCTGCCTTCGTCTGTACAATTTTGGCAGTATTATCGCTATAATGATCGTTACTCTCACCTCTTATAGCGATCCAGTTTAGGTTCCTAAGCTGACAATTTGCTACAATGACGTCAAACGTCATTGTAACAAATGACGTCAAACGTTATTGTAGCAAATAGCAATTCGGTTCAGTTTAGGAACCTAAACTGGATCGCTATAAGAGGTGAGAGTAACCCTGCTGGTCAGATTAAATACATACATCCCTAGTTTGATCCTCGGCTGATATTCAGGAGCATATCTGATTAGGTGGGTTTCCCCTAGCTTTTTGTTTTCCCAAGTCACGTGGCCTTTATGTGACATTATACATTAGTGATTTCCGAATTAGCATATTGTTTGGGCACGTATTTGGCATATTGCGTTTATTCTTCATTTATACATATTAAAATTATTAGGAGTTGAAAGGGTCGGCAGAGGTAAGGCGTGAACGAACATATACGTCGGCCAAACTTATAATTTTGTATTAATTTATTTATTTTATGAGGAAAACAAACAGCAACAATGACAAAATAATTAACTAAGATCTATAAACCAATTATAAATTTTCACATGTAGGTACATGTGAAATTTTCTTGAGAGTTTCTGCCTATACGCGATAGGATTAATCGGTATAGCCTAGGCCAAACTAGTTCGTCCGAACCCCTATAGGTTAAACTAGTTTTGCCTAGGCCAAACTAGTTCATCCTAATAAATATACGTACCCTCCAGGATAATGGCTCAGTCTAAACTAACTTCGCCTATAGTCCGCATGATATCAATCTGGTTATAGCCTATATATATGGCCTAGGCCAAACTAGTTTGTCCTGAAATCGGGTTTGGCCGGTAACACACATATCTAATAAATTAGGTACGGTCAAACACAGGGAAAGGTGTACAGGAGAGTTTTTAAGGTTGAAATTTTCTAAAAAACTACTTGACCTATTGCAAAAATTCTTCCAATATTTGATAGATAAAAGTTAAAACGATGTAACTGTAAAATAATTATTAAATTAGGGCCAGTAGTTTTTGATAAAATCTCTACCTTATTGAGTCCCTCTGTATACTTATCTCTGTCTTCGACTGTACATGTGAAATTCTCTTGAGAGTTTCTGCCTATACGCGATAGGATTAACCGGTATAGCCTAGGCCAAACTAGTTCGTCCGAACCCCTATAGGTTAAACTAGTTTTGCCTAGGCCAAACTAGTTCATCCTAATAAATATACGTACCCTCCAGGATAATGGCTTAGTCTAAACTAACTTCGCCTATAGTCCGCTTGATATCAACCTGGTTATAGCCTATATATATGGCCTAGGCCAAACTAGTTTGTCCTGAAATCTGGTTTGGCCGGTAACATACATATCTAATGAATTAGGTACGGTCGAACACAGGGAAAGGTGTACAGGAGAGTTTTTAAGGTTGAAATTTTCTCAAAAACTACTTGACGTATTGCAAAAATTCTTCCAATATTTGATAGATAAAAGTTAAAACGATGTAACTCTAAAAGAATTATTAAATTAGGGCCAGTAGTTTTTGAGAAAATGTCAACCTTATTGAGGCCCCCTGTATACTTATCTCTGTCTTCGACTGTACTTATTAATTACTTGTTAAGTAATATACCAGTAGCTACATGATGGTACTGATTTGCAGCAAAGGATACATCGATGGCATGCATCTTAAATTAACTTCGAAACAATGCATTTGGTACTTATAGTTTCATAATGGAGTCGGCACAGGTCACTTTACTGGACATATATAAGCCTTATGATCCATGCTATTATGGGGACACTCCGGACTAATGCATCCGATGGCTTCATACTTACCCGGGAGTGGTTGTTACATTGTCAAAGCTCTTGAGGTAGCATTTATGTCCAGCTTAGTTTTAGGTATTAGCTTTATAGGGCCTTAAAGTTCTATGCGGTTTTCTAGATTCCCAGAGGCATTCAGATTTATACCAAAGCCCAAATCAAGTGTCTTATTTTGTAAACAAATATGATCATCTAATTACCTGTTGTGATGTAACACTGAAGGAACTAATTGATTGAACCTGTTCATCATTGTGAAAATAAAGTGATATGATCTAATAATGTGAAAATAACTATGCAATAATCACAGACAAGCTTAAAATGCTAATAGTTTTTGTTTACAAAATAAGACACTTGATTTTCGGTTTAAGATTTACTACGGCAATAGTGAGCCGTATGCGTCCGTTAATCGCTTGAGGTTTCTTAACCACTTTTTAGCCTCTTTGTACCCCTCTGCTGATACGTGGTTGGTGAGGTTTTAGACTAACACCCCCCTTCCCCCGACATCACGTATCTGACCCATCTCGATGTGTCACCCGGTATAGATACATTATTATTAATAACTGCTAATTTCTCTGATTTGTTTTAATTTCAGGATCCTGTTTAAGTTATGGACATTCTTGCTGGGGAGGTGAGTAATTTTTTTGTCATATCTGAGGTAAGGTAGGTACTTAAGTATATTAATTTTATTCATATAATAACAATAATATAAATTAAAAATAACTATTATAATAAAATATATAAACTATATGTACATTGTACAATAGGTCGGTTGAACTATCCGAATGGCTTACAGACCGTTTATAATATATTAACATAACCGATCCCGTTGTCCGGCAACGTGCCCAAAATGCTGGCGGCATTTCCCCTTTAGGTAGGTTATATTTTTAAATAGCATAAATATGAAGAGTAACTATTATACTTAATACTAAATTAAAACTAGATAACTCTTTTATTTAGTTTAAAAAAGCAAGAGATAAAAGTGTTTGCCGCTGGAAATCGAACCCTACCTTTTACCAGTACGAAGCCTGGTGCTTTATCCATTTCGCCATAGCGAGTCTGACGTTATGCACATTATCATGCAATTTAGTCACGACTTTACTACACATTTTTATTTTTAAATACTTTATATCTTCAATCTTATTCACTCTTATATTCCACGATATACAAATCTCAATGTGAACACATCTTTTTGGATAGGTACATTTAGCCTTCATAGAGCCAACTAGCGCCGCCAATCTTAAAAAAATAATATCTTCCAATATAATCAATTTTATTAAAAAAGCTATTTACGAAATGTTTATGACATGGAATCACGTTATAAATAAGCATTTAAAAATAGTATTTATCGTAATAAACATTTCGTAAATAGTTTTTTAATAAAATTGATTATATTGGAAGATATTATTTTTTTAAGATTGGCGGCGCTAGTTGGCTCTATGAAGGCCCTTAAGACTGCTATTTCAATTATACGATGATTGTAATCTGTTTTGTGTACCAAATAAAATAAATATATAAATCTGCTTCATTACATTAAGACATAAATGGTCATGTTTTTTCCCATAATATCATATTATGATTATTTTATTTTATCTTTATTGAGCAATCATCATAGCTTATTGAAATTGTATCACAAAATATTAAAATAATGGAATATTTTGCAACGCATTCGTTTATTATCAGTGCTTACATCTGGCAACAACTAACGGCTCGTATCGGTTTTATTTAAATCAGGGAGCTTACTTTACTTATTACTACAGGCACCATTTATTAATGTATGAGTATTCCCATTGAACCAGCTCAAATCTCGTTGGTTGTGTATTCTACTTTTATGTACTTAATGGAATATCCTTTATAGAGATAATTTTGCATATGTTATGTTAATTCGAGTAATCAAAGAAACAAATAATCATACAAATAGTAAAATCAATGATCCCTTGAAATGAAAATTCTAATTTAATAGTTTCCGTGGTATTTAGTGATTAATGATCACGTTAAGTTAATCAAGAGATGTCCGTGAACGTTTCTATTAATTGGAGTGTTCGAAAGAAGTCGTGATTGTGAAGTTCTGTGCTCTTAGCAAGATTTCCTTGCATAATTCAATGATGGCGTGGATCGTCGAGTTATTTCGTTTAGGGGTTTGGGAGGGTTGTGCTTAGGTTTAGGTTAGGTTATCTATGTATGTATGTATTTATAAGTATTCAGACATTCTATTAACATCAGACCAGACTGTATGCCCTAGTTGGTTTTGCCTTTCTCTTTGGGATTATTTTTAAGAACAACAATAAAAGTAAAATCAATGCGCTTCCTAAAATAATGGCGAATAATTTAAATAGTATGACCTTTTTATTGCTAGATGCAATGAGATAAATGGTAATACTGACCGAAAACAAAAAAATACACATAACAAACCGAAAAACAATTTAAATAAGTAATTACTTATTTCATTTCAATTAAGTATACAATATTTCACCCTTGAGCAACTCTTGTTCAAATAATAATTATCATTATTTAAATGCTAACGTTCAAAAATATTCAAAAAAAATACTTACAAAATGATTATGAAATGAATCTGAAATACTTTCACTACTAAAATATTGTCTTTACGGGTATCTGAAACTTTCTTGAATTTTAATTAGGTTATTTCAATAGTTAACCATTTCGATTTATCTAAAGTTACTTAAAAATATCTAGAACTGTTATCAATTCATCGATTGTTTTTATAACGTTAACTAATGTAGGTATTCACCCTTTGGTTAACGAACTTTATTTGTCTAAAATTTACAAAGCGTAGGATCAATTATTAAATGTATTAGACCGAATACGCGATTTTTCAGCAAATCGAGAAGAGATCTTAGCGTGCTCTCATCTCAGTGAGACTATACAGGGTGGCCTAAAATTCATTTGACAAATTGAAATTGGGAGTTGAACATGATGAATATTAAATTGGTAAGGTTTTTTGCAAATTTTTTACCTAAGTGCGGCACATCCTTAGAAATGATAATAATTACCATTTAAATTAGGGTAAATTCCAGTGTAAGAAATCATTGCAAAAAATTAAAACTACCTTAAAATATAGAGACTTCACAGCACAAAACGATGACCATCAAAATAATTAATAAAAATGACAGTTGAATTTATGGTAAATATATTTTTTCTTTTTCTCCCCAGCTTGTTTAATTTACTTATTTTTATTATATTTATATTATTTAATTGGCTTCATAGAGCCAACTAGCGCCGCCAATCTTAAAAAAATAATATGGTTTAGGCGCATTATGGCTAATCTCATCTTCCAATATAATCAATTTTATTAAAAAAGCTATTTACAAAATGTTTATTACGATAAGTACTATTTTTCAATATACAATACATGGCATAATTGCGACAAGCTAATATAAGTTGTAGTTCACAAATGTGCCAAAAACGGCCGTTTATCGCAATTATGCGATCTATAACTTACAGACATTGAATCACGTTATAAATAAGCATTTAAAAAATAGTATTTATCGTAATAAACATTTCGTAAATAGCTTTTTTAATAAAATTGATTATATTGGAAGACATTATTTTTTTTAAGATTGGCGGCGCTAGTTGGCTCTATGAAGGCCCTTAACTGTGTCTCCTCTCTATACGATTTTTTCTTTTTCTTTTCATTTGAACAAAAGAAAATTAATATGCAGCCAGTAACGCGGCCATGTTTTGGCGGGAGAACACGCTCCGCCATTTTTAATTGCCGTCAAGCTGAAAATCATAGTAATTATTGCATGACATGACTTTGCATTAGTGACATGGGGCTTAGATTGTCCCAAGGTGGGAATTAAAGAGCCTAACCTTTCGTGTTATTAAATTTTGATGTGATGAGTATTTAAACCACATTGCAGCCCATTATAATAATGAACTACTATGTCATACACATTTCTTTCATGAAAAACTTTTCATTTGAACTTTTGATTTTATGTACACAACTTTTATTTGAAATAAATAGTTTATACAATAAAGGAATTAGTAGATAAGCAATTAAAACCTACATTTTAGTAAACACGTACTTTTACACAACTTGTCTACTCAATTAAAATATAAAATATGTCGTAACCTAGGGGTTAAAGTTTTATTGGGCCGCGGAAAACTTGTTAATTTATTCCGTACCTTTTTTTTAAATATTTGCCCAGCATAATACTCATGCTCATTTATTAAGATCGTAGGGGCACTTCGGTACACTTGATCACGCCAGTAAACTAACAATATACTTAAGTATACAAATAAAAATCCTGTAAGAAGTCAGGTATAAAACGAATAAACGCGAACGTGCCCGGAGAATTGTATTATTGAGGAGCTAGGCTTGCTTATTGCTATACTTAAATGAAATACTGAAATTAATATGAAAACTGAATATATTATTGTAAATATGGTAAAAATAGACTATTTAGTAGGGGGACGCAACTGGTGACATTATAAAAAGAACAATATAGTTTTAAAAAATATTAAAAATAAACGTAAAGATTATATAGGTATGGCCAGTCGCTAACAATAATCTTCAAAGTGCTTCTTATTATGGTATTGTCTAATAAATTATATATCATAATTTGCACATAACTCCATGTTTAATTACAGCTGTAGGATAAGTCCCCTGGTCCGATATCTTATCACACCAGCTTATTGCAATAAAATACTTATAAATAATACAGTGATAAAATGAACACTGGCCAATATATAGTAATACCTTCCATAAAACACTTCCATGTTTTCATAACTTTATGATATAATTATAAGTGCCTACCTTAATACAACCTTCATTGTTTTTGTGAGTCATTCGTTTTCAATATTATGTAATGATATCGCACTTATCAGTGCATAAAAACATATCGCGCACACATTGAGTTTTTTTTTTATGTATGTTCGCCAGGATTTCCTCCGATATGGTGATCGGAGACTTTGTATAGCGTACATTTTTTTTTTAACTTTGCTCTTTATTTATATATCAGTTGTACGTATTGTACAAATGACGACCGGTAGCCCTTATTTAATATATAAATATATAAAGATACACACATCAGTCTCACAGCATTAATGTCACAATTATACATTACTAATGGAATGCCCAATTTGATTTCTGTATTTTATACTTATTCTTTGTTGTTTACTTATTTCTCTATTAATATAAATATATTCATTTATATTAACACATAATATACGAATACATTCTTTCCTTATTTCATCTACTTTATATTATTCCTATTATTATAGATATAATTTTGTCGTTTATAAATAACTTTTAGTGTCTATGCCTAATCACACACATTGAGTTTAATAGTTATTGAAATATAGCTCGTAGCAATAAAATTGCTAAACGGTAGCTCAATTCGACAGTTGCTAAACCACCGATAAGGCGAAATTTTTAAACTTTAGCCTGTTAGTCATAAACGGACATTGACATCACTTCCCCTACACCTTTATCACTTAAATTAAACTTTATCACTTTCATACCTACTTCGTTAAAAACGTTACGTTCGACAGGGACCGACTGATAACCTATGACGTAAACCACCTTTATTTAAGGCACGTATATCGCTACCAATCCTCATTAATAAATAAAAAACTTTCGTAATGTCCTAGTTTCGGCGTATTGGCAATAAAACAATTTTCGTGATATCCTACTTTCGGCAAAAAGCTGTATATAGCAAACGCACGAAACCAGTTTGTAATCAGTAATCACTTCGAGAGAGTTGCTTATGTTGACTTAAAATCAAATATATTCGCGATTATAATATTTTCTTCCAACTCAATCGCTCGAAAGTTTAAAAGAAACGTGTATACTTACCTAAATTACAAAAGTTACAGAACCCACACTATTTTTAGGCTAGGTATTTGAGATCGAAATATAAAATATACTTATTGGTTTTGTTCGTGTACCTCGTATTAATTAGTCGTTCATTAAATGAAATTGCAATTTGCATATCACAGTGTCT
The DNA here is from genome assembly GCA_963506565.1 of Tachystola acroxantha. NCBI lineage: Eukaryota > Metazoa > Arthropoda > Insecta > Lepidoptera > Oecophoridae > Tachystola > Tachystola acroxantha. The sequence continues at coordinate 11,697,447 of OY735879.1, forward strand.
AACCAGGAATTACATCAGAACGGCGTAGATTATCTAATTTTGGTCTTGATGTCATATTAATTTATTCATAGGATCATTAGATTCTATTTCACATTTTCTCCTAGTTTCCTCGGTTAAGGTTCTATCTACGTACATAAAGTACATACCTTAGCTATAAATAGAGCACGTAGGTACCAGTATAGATCAACCCTTTAATATTTTAATGATAATAAACGATCTTTGGTTTCGCTCAAAAAGGTCGGAAATCAACGAAGTCCGACGCACATAAATAATATCTAAATTATTATATCCAGGCTACTAAAGGTACCTGCTGTATTTGGACCTACCTACGCATGAAGTCAGCTTTCGTATATCTACTGATTTTATATTCACTGCAATTTATACATTTTATTAATGGACTCGACAGTTCGTCATTTGCCAATGTCACGTTACAAAATATTCAAAATGTCATATATCCTTCTCTTCATCCAAGGGAGTCGCCGTAGCGTCTTCACCCTGGGTAGCAGCGTCTTCTTGTCTTCATCCAGAGGAGTCGCCATAGCGTCATCACTCTGGGCGAAGCAGTTCGACAGTCACGTTCCGAGCTCGTAGTGGGACTCTTGACTATAGCGCCAAACTTCAGATCCTGTATGAATCCTCCAATAACTTCACCATGCTGTCATTCGCGAACATTTTCTGATTAATTTAACGTGATATTAAACACAAAACACTTACTGTAGACATTAAACTGAAAATTATCAAATAATTTCCCAACCATCGTTTCCCGCCATTTTCAAAAGTTGTACCACTATTTATGGTATGAAATATGAACATGCTGAAAATAAATTAATTAATATTATTAAATATATGTGCATGAATTATATATAATTACAATTTACATTCTCCTATCCTACGCACTTATTAAAATGGTAGGCATCAAATTCATTGAAATACGAGGTTAATTCCACCGTTATTATACTAGTTTCAGATTATTTGTGTTCTAATATGTTAAATAAAACCTAAATGAACTGCAGCTATAAATAGTATAATTATGTACAATATTGTAAAACAATATTTAGACAGTGTCTTCCATAAGGACTAAATGCAATGATTAATAGGATTTATTTTTTGATTTATCAGTAAAAGTTCCTGTTTAAAGTTGAACTTCGACGCGTTGTTGAAGATTGAAATGGTTTGCGTTTGATATTTTATTATAGAACCTAATAGAACTAGTCTAGAGTCCATTTACCATAGAATACTCCTATATGTACAGGGTGTCCTTGAATTCATTCGAGAAATTGAAACTGGGGGCTGTACTCATGATAAATATTAAATTGGTAAGGATTTTTGGAATAATTACGTCACAAGTCACACTATGACCTTAGAAATGACCATTAGGTAAAATTTCAGTGAAAGAAATTGTTGGCGAAAAGTGATTAATATCTTAAAATGTAAAAAAGCACAGTAACCATGCACATCAAATTAATATTTTATTTTCCCAAAATTGTTTAATTTACTTAAGTGCTGTGCAGAATTAATGTATATCACAAACCTAACCATCCATTTAATTTTGTCGAATGAATTCAAGGTCACCTGTATGTACGTATAAGATCTTGGGTATTTATTAGTCAAGCTAAGGCCTCAAGTGTGTATGTATGTGATTGCAGCTCACGGGAAAAGGTCACCGAAGCCGCCCGCTACGGCCCCGGATTGGTTTCTGACGAAGCTCATTCGCCGCATCGATGCTAACTCTGATCTGGTGGGTAAAAATAGATTGTCAACGTTCTTACTTTATTTACAACATAGGATAAACTTTCAATGTGAAGTACCTAATGTAGCATATGAACTACACAGTGACAGTTGCGTTTAGGTGAAGGTGCAGTTGTCCGACCGCCGGCGATGAGATAGAAAACTTATATCTTTAATCTGTGGCGATGAGCGAGTACCTAAAGCTATCAACTATAAAACGAGTGGCGAGTATAGTTTTGTAGCTCGGCTCGGCTCGGTATTTTTATTTCCCTGCCAAAATTCATCCAAAATTAATAAAAATACAAATGCCGTGCTCTTCACTCCGCCGCTGCGGGACATCTTCTATCTCGCGCTTGAGTTTCAAAGCTGGTAACTAAGTCAATGTAATGCCGACTTTTCATATAGTTAAAGAAAAATAAATAGGTAGCAATTGTCGGTCGTGTTCTCCAAGTCACCAATACTGTCCAAACAGATATAATCAAAATTCACCCTTGCTTGGAATGCAAATGAAATATTGTCAATAGAAGACCTCTTCGAGTCTTGATGTTTTGTTTTGCCTTATCTCTTCGGAAGTCTAAAATATCGATTGTACCACTCGGTGGCGTAGTTGTTGGGTCACAGGACTTATTATTATTTATTTTATTAATGGACTGCCAATGTCAGGTTACAGAAAATTCAATATATAATAGTCTTCTATCTTCTTCCAGAGGAGTCGCAATAGCGTCTTCACCCTGGGTAGCCGCGTCTTCTTGTCTTCATCCAGAGGAGTCGCCGTAGCGTCATCACTCTGGACGAAGCAGCTCGACAGTAGCGGGAGCTCTTGATAAAAGCTTGAAACTTAAGATTTTGCTCAAATTATCCAATAAATTCACCATATTGTCATTCGCGAACATTTTCTGATTAATTTAACGTGATATCAAACACAAAATAACCAATGTAGACGTTATAACAAAAATTATCAAATAATTTTGCAACCGTCGTTTCCCGCCATTTTCAAGAAAACCTTCTTTCTTCGTTGTTGTTTTTTCGAATGTCGAAGAATCTCGTTCTTTTTTTTTTTTTTTTTATTCTATAATTTTTTAGGGATTTTTGTACACAAAGTGACGATGCCAATCCCATCGTACCTATTCTAAATTACCTTAAATTTTATAAAAGACCGAGAACAGCATTTTAGCTGGGCCTGAAGTTGGCTCAGCTAAAATGCCGTGGAATATACCTACATCTAATTTGCTTAAACCTAAACTATTAATAATATGCTCTCTTTTAGTCTCGTACCGGACACATTCCATCAAAATATGTTGCAAGTCCTCCTTAGTCCCACAATCTTCGCAGTTGGGAGATTCAACTTTGCGCATTAGGAATGCAAAAGATTTTGATGGAATATGTCCGGACCGCAATCTATGTGCAGCAATTATATTCTGTCTACTTATTTTACTTGCAGAAAACCAGGGTATATGAGGAGGTTCAGACTGAATACTTTTATACCATATGCCTTTAGTTTTTGATCTTTCATCATAATACTCCTTCCAAATTTCTTTACATCTAAATTTAAATTTATGTACAACTTCCGAATAGTTAGGTAGGACGTTTGTGGGTATACCTTCATCCACTGCCAATTTTGCTAGTCTGTCAACCTCCTCATTGCCCGGTAAACCAATATGAGATGGTACCCATTGTATTACTAAACTTATACCTTTCTTTGTAAATTCGTTGATTTGATTTAAAATATTATATGCTACATGAAAACCACTCTTTCCCGCGACACATTTAGTTATGTGTTGTAAAGCACTCTTACTATCTGTAAAAATCACAAATTTTTTTTTGTTAAGGTTAGAAGCATAAGATAAAGCCATCGATATTGCATATAGTTCGGCTGTCATTATAGAAATATTAGTATTAATTCCAAAAATACCAAAACATTTCGTATTTGGATCATAGTAGGCGGCCCCTAGTCCATTACTTGTTTTAGACCCATCTGTGTACAATGCATACCAACTCATATATTTTTCACGTAATTCTGCAATAACATTAACTTTCAAAAAATTGGTTTCGTATGAGGATTTAGATTTTAATATATAATCTAAATTAACTTTAATAATATCTGTTATTGCAATATTAGAAACCCAAGTAGTCAAGGTAAACATGGTGAGTGGATATGACGAGAATATTCGTTCTGTCTTAGTATCACCATATGAAGTAGCTAATAGAGGTTTCTTTTTCTTGGTCCAAAAACTGTTACTACTTATTAGATTTAGTTCCATAAGAAGATTTAAGGTACTATTATTAGTCCACGATTGAGCCTTTAAACAAAACTTGAAGGCCAAATACTGTCTACGCAGATATAAAGGCGGGATACATAGTTCACTTTGCATTACATGTATGGGGGTGGTCCTAATAAATCCACCGATTACTCTTAGAGCCTGATTCTGTAATCTATCCAGTTTTGAAGTGTAACATTTGGCGGCATTATCGTACAGGAAACAGCCGTATTCAAATCTGCTTCTTACAAGAGCAATGTATAATCTGCGTAGGTGCACAGGGTGTACGCCCCAACCAGAACCTGCTAAAACTTTTAGTAAAGTTAGGAATTTAAACGATTTTTCCAGCATTTCATTTATATGCGTTCCCCAACGTAAATTTTTGTCTAGCCACACGCCTAAATATTTTATACATTCAACTGGTAAAAGTGGGGAACCATTCAAGTTAATGCGAACAGGTATATTCTTGCGCCCTCTATCGAAAATACATACTTTTGTTTTATGTGTGGAAATCTCCAAGCCCAACCCCTCTAAAATTTCAATTATATTATCTAGTGAAGTCTGGATATTAGAAACCCCGTCCTGCATACTCCCACAGTTCGCATAGAGAACGAAATCGTCAGCATATTGACATATGAATACGTCAATGACAGCGCGACATATTCCAACTGTTACTATATTGAAGAGCAAAGGGGACATAGGATCCCCTTGAGGAATCCCCCTGTTTGTCCATCTACAGTAGGTCGCATTCTCCTCGTTATACTGTATATAAAGGTGTCTTTCTTTTAAGTATTCCAAAAGGTAAGTGCATATATTAAACCCTACATTTAGGCTATCTAATGTCGAAACAACTTTTTCAATTAAAATATTGTTATAAGCTCCTTCGATATCCAAAAAACACGCTAGCGTAGGGGTATTTCTAGTAAAATTAATTTGAATCGTTGTTACAAGGCGAACTAGTGAGTCCATACAAGACTGAGCTCTTCTAAATCCAGTTGTATTCGGTGATAATATATTATTTTTTTCAACAAACCATTCTAGACGTTTGTTAATCATCAAATGGAAAGTCTTACACAGGCATGATATCAATGCAATTGGACGAAGTTTCGTATCAGAACCTGAACTTTTAGGAATTGGAATAATTTTAACGTGTCTCCATTGCGTCGGAATTTTACCTGAACTGTAAACTAAATTGTATAATTTCAGCAAATATTTTTTTCCAGTTTCAGGTAAATTATAAATCATGGAATATGTAATACCATCTTGACCCGGTGCAGTGTCTTTTGTTTTAAGACAATTTTCCAATTCCTGATAAGTGAATTCAACATCTAACACAGTACACGTAGATTTGATTATTGGATTTGGCGCGGATACAAAGTCCGGTGCCAAAGAGTCTAAAAGGTCCTTTTTACTTACATCAGAACAGTATGATTTTGCCTGTCTAAAACCTTTCATCCAATGCATTTTATTCCACATAACTGATAATGATGTCGACTCGTCAATGCTATCGCAAAAATTATGCCAATTCTTTGACTTAGCCTGTCTAATAAGGAGTTGAGCTTCAGAGATTTTTACTTTCAGAGAATTTAGGTTCCTTTCAGTAGGATTATGTCTAAAAGTTTTAAGTGCCAAACGCCGTTGAGCTATAATCTTTGACAGTTCCTGGTTCCAGTATACTTTAGGTACGAAATTCCTTGAGGGATCAGTACACCTTTTCAGCATGGGAATACTTTCATCCGCAGAATTACACATGTTTTTAACAAGAAAGTCGTATGTAGTCTGTACATCTGCAGAAAAGTTAGTTGATTTTAGTAAATCATTAATTATTTTAGTATATTTCGTCCAATTAGCATTCTTAAAATTTCTACTGTTAACAAAATGTGGAGTATCTTTATATTTAAAACTGATTTTTATAACGAGATGGTCACTGCCTAAATTCTCGTTAGATACATCCCACTTAGTATTCATGGCTATGTCAGTGGAGCAGAACGAAATATCAGGAGACGAATTTTGAAGATTTCCATTCACAAGTTTAACTCTGGTTGGTTTGCCATCATTAAGCGAGATGAAACCATTGTCTAATGAACTATCAAATAACTGATTGCCTCTTGTATCTGTTTTATAAGACCAGTTAGTGTGGTGGCCATTAAAATCACCACAGATCAAAGTATATCGATGAAACATAGAAAAAATGTAATCCCAATCTGATACCGACGTTCGGACGGTTGAAGGACAATAGACAGATATTATGTTTTGTAATATTTTACAATTCAGAATTTTAATAATAATTATCTCAATGCCCACGTTTTTAATACTGATTGGATTAATAATTGTTTGTAACGATCTGTGACTTAGTATTGCTACTCCGCCATAGGAATCCGATCTATCTTTTCTGTAGATGTTATAGCCACTTACACGTAACGGAGACTCTGGTTCTAACCACGTCTCACTAAGTATGGCAATATGAATCTTTTGTTGGCACAGTAAAATTTCAAAATCTACCAATTTAGGGTTCAAACTTTGTGCATTCCACTGTGCGATGTTAATGTTAAAGTTTTTATACGTACTAACCATTATTAAACATAGTAAATAGTTTGTTCATACAGTCACCTTCCTTAATACTCCTAACAAATAATGCCGTAAGTTCTTCAAAAATCTTCTTTATGCACTGATTAATTTTTTCTTCAAATGACTTCTCCGATAGTATAATTTCTTTAATTTTATAAAATATCTTCCAGAATCTTGTAGGCTTCTCACGACTATTTTCATCTTTACTTTGATTTTCAGTCATAATTTCATCTGTTGAATCCATTTCTGTCATATTTTTATATCTAGATTTTAGTTTTCTCTTCTCGTTCTTTTTCTTAGCTTGTATAGGGCGATAAGAAAGAATGTCAGAACAGTTGTCTACCATTTCATTCTACTTACTTTAATTACAACGCCATCTATAATTCATGGTTCAAACTTTCAGAACCGCGTTCGCCAAGCAGCCGCGAAAAATGACGACATCAGAGCCCTCTTCCAGGTGGAGGTGCCGGACGACTCGCCGCATGCAGACAATTTGGGGTGAGTTCTTCGTTACATTCAGAACTTTACCGTTAAGCACCAGATGGCGCCGCCAATCTTAAAAAAATACCTTTCTTCTAATAGAAAGTTTTATAAATCATGAAGGAAATATTATAATTTTTGGGTAATGTAATTTCAAATTTACAGGTTTCCTTTACTTGTGCTATAAGACCTAGCTTCTTACCAAATTTCATGATTCTAGGTCAACGGGAAGTACACTATCTATAGGTTTTGAGTTTCTTGCATTTTCATAGAAATATGCGCTAAATTTCGACATAAACGACCATATCTTTTGATTGCTTTGACGTAGAAGGTTGATTTTTTCACGGCTGCATGATGCAGCGAGTATTTGGTATAAATTTCAACTTGATCCGCCCACGGGTTTCTGAGAAAAAGGTCTTGACAGACAGACGGACAGACGGACGGACGGACAATAGGTACCTATTTGAGGCTCTTGCATTATACTTTTACTATTAGTATTAATTTGTGTTTGCGAAATTGCGAAGTTCTAAATTCGCTTGTATAATGTTCTTATTTTATAATGCCATATACTTAAAGAAGTTAACTTCAACCATTTCAGAAGCGACAGTGAGGACATTCCCCTTGAGATGGCGTTCAACAGGAACCCTGAAGCCAAGCCGATGCTGGACGATGACCTGCTTGCCAAGCTCAAGTTCTGGCATATTATGGTAAAAGTCATATCTCTTTATCGCAAGATTTAATTCGTTATTTAAAGTTATTCCACCATTTAGGTCCTCTAGCAACAGGTCAAGTAGTTTTTGAGCAAATCTCAACCTTAAAAACTCTTCTGTACACCTTCATTTGTGTTAGACCGTACCTACTTTGGTATATTAATTTATGTTTATAGTGATTTTAGTTGTTGTAAAAAAAGTTTTCTTATTTATTTCAGAGAGAGGAATCCGATGAAAAATGAATTAGAAGAAAGAACTAAAACAATGGACTGACTTTGTTATTATTGTGCTTAATTTCTTCAGTGTTAAGTTAAAATTGTTACTTCTACATTAGTTATTTTAATACTCTAATTATAAACTAAATATAATTATGGTGAATGTATAAACATGTCAATTGTAAGGCTGGGTTACAATTGGCACTAGCTTGTAAGATAGTATTTAAGATAAAATGTGCCATTTAAATAAAAAACTACATTATCTTAAAAGGGGTTTGTTAACTCTAAAGATGCTTGGAATCAAAATATGACGAGTACTATGACTAATCAATACGTAAAAACATTACCCTTTTTTCCGTAGTCGAGTAAAGATATCAAATCAGAACTACGTAAGTTACTATGGTATTGAGAAGGTAGTTTATTAATTGATTTACATAATATAATTTAATATTTTAGTTCAAGATGGTTGCAATAGAGCTATTTAATGGTTACAAAACATTTAAAACAATATAACTATTAGGATTATTACATTATTATTATAATTTAAATATTTTTTTTTTAAATTAGTCTTGTATGTATTAAAATAAAGACGAAGAGGAGAAAATGTATACGAGAAGAAATATTTTGGCTTTAGTATTTTTTACAACTGATTGTACCTACTTATTAATTTATTAGAACTTATTAATGCGTAGAAATGCATCTGATTCCAAAGTTCATGATTGTTGATAGTGTTTTAAATAAACAAATTAAACTGTGACATATATGACAGAATTCAGTGTAGAGTGTTTTATTTTTATTATACATTAAACCACTTATCTTATTTTACCATGACTCTACCACGCCCAAGGCAAAGGTTTAATATGGGTTCGACTTTATCACATGTCAGAAATAGTCAGAATGGCCCCAATCGAGATCACACGATTCTGATAGGTACAGCTAACAGCAGATCAAGTATAACACTTTGGACTTTGGCCCGTTCTTATTATCTGTGTCGTAAGATTTAAAATCGTACTGCAAGTGTTACCATTGATCTGATGCGGTCCGTACGTATTTACTGCAAAAACATTGCCTATTTTGCGACTCCTGCAACATCATCATTTTAACGTTGGTCATAGTTATTAGGGACGCATCACTATGCTCATACTCATTTATTCCACCTTGAGGTAGGTACCATTGTACACTTGGTTACGTGTATACAAAAGTAATGATTTAATTTAGTGTATACAATTCAATTATTTCAGCAATAGCTTCGTCAGTTGTAAATTTAATAATTCTTATAACATACTAGTATCATTGTTTAGATTACAGAAATGGTCATCAGCAAAAGCCTCGCCAATTGTGTAGAAACTTGTTTGAAGTAGATATTTTCTAATTGTATTACAGAATTCTTTATGACCCATATCTAACATTAAAATGGATCCTCACGGACAAGAAAAGAATCTTAGCTATTGATGAAGGTATGTACAAAAAAAATGTAGGTAAGTAATAGAAATATGTTCCCAAAGTATTGTATATTCAAATGTAACTTTCAATTTGATATTTTCTTGCATATTCGCGAAGTGAAACGAAAATCGTCATCCTAAAACGAATATGGAGAATGATTTCGCTGATTCGAATACGACTCACGGTAGCTGTTGGAGTAGAGCGTGCAACGGAATGGCGAGGCCCCTGGTTTGAATACCGGTCGTGACGATTTTTTTTATCTTCTGACTTATTAAGGGCCTTCCATGAGCCAACTAGCGCCGCCTATCTTAAAAAAAGAATGTCTTACAAATTATTAACTTTTATTATAAAAGCTATGTACACAATCTTTATTAGGATAAACACTATTTTTTAATATACAATACATGGCATAATTGCGACAAGCAAAGTTGTAGTTCCCAAATGTGCCAAAAACGGCCGTTTTTCGCAATTATGCGAACTACAATCCGACATTGAATCACGTTATAAATAAGCATTTAAAAAATAGTATTTATCGTAATAAACATTATGTACATAGATTTTTTAATAAAATTGATTAAATTGGAAGATATTATTTTTCAAAGATTGGCGGCGCTAGTTGGCTCATGGAAGGCGTTTAAGACAACCTTACTTCAGGTTTCACCATAGAAATATGTTCCAGTTCCATTACCTAGAAACAAACATTAAGAGTCATAAAACTTAGAAGCCCGCAACTTTATCCTTACCTACACAATTACCTACGTAAAAACATTACGAGGTTTGGCTAAAAGCATTGTTACTCGTATCACTCCCTGAGGGTTGAGATTGTGCTAATTACTCCAACTTACATATTAGTCTGTGGTAAAAGGAACGAGCGAGAAGCGATTTGTCGTTGACAATTTTTTGAGAGCCTTTTCAAGACTTTTCGCGTGAAACCGTTTCAGAATTCCATTGATTCATCATCATCAGTATATTTATATTGCCCCACTGATCCTGACCTTCCCTTACATCGAGGGAGCTGGGGCCATGATCCACCACGCGGGCTCAGTGCGGATTGGCGGATTTCACACTGCCGGGCTGTCATTACCCTCATTATTATTATTAATATTGCGCTGCAGCCTAAACTGCTTGATGGATTTTAAGATGAGGTGTCGTATAATCATATTCAGATAACAATAATAAAAATTCTAAGTAACTATTATAATATTAACCTAAAAAAATATATATAAACTAAACTAAACTAAAATTGTGTCGTTAGTTTCGTCTTTATTGTAGGAGTGGCATATGCTATAAAAAATTAATCAAAGGGGCTTAAATTTTTGGCAGTCGCGTTTTTTGTATATTTAATATTAAACACTGGTAATAAAATTGCCTCGTATGTAAATTTCTCCGCTACCGCTTATGATAGGCACCCGACGTCACAAGTCGGATGAAGGCTTGTTGAAGGGCCTATCTATAGTGTCCAGTTGCAATATACCAAAACATTATAGTTTATACGATACGTATGCTAGATCATGTTGCATGTTTAGTACCCAACATTAGGTTATACTTAGGTACCTCAGTGTGTTGCGATAAAGGTCATTTTGACTTGTCTACTATTAATTAGGATGGTACGGTGGAACACAGAGAAAGGTGTACAGGAGAGTTTTTAAAGGTTGAGATTTTCTCAAAAACTACTGTACCTATTGCAAAAATTCTTTCACTGTTTGATAGATAAAAGTTAAAACTATGTACTGTAAAAGAATTATTAAATTCGATCCAGTACTTCTTGAGAAAATCTCAACCTTATTGAGGCCCCCTCATTAATCTCATATAAGCAACTAGATACACAAGGGTATTACTAAAACAATTTAAAAAACGTCCAAACAAGGGTCCATTGTTAACGTCCAAATAATGTCACTTTTTAAACTTTCACGGTTTGTATACATATTAATACACGAAAGAGGGCAGATCGTTTTGTATCACCCTTCTGACGTTCAACACTCACCGACTTCAGTCTACTCGTGACCATGATGATTGCAATGCTGTCGAAATATTGAGACATCAATAATAAATGTTTAACACGGTAATTCCCATTTTATCTAATTAATATATCCAAATAATGTCCAATAAAGCAAATGAGTCCATTCATCCGTTTGGACATTCTTTGCGCTCGGACATTTTTAGAAGGCAGACTACTAGTTGTTTATAGGAGATCAATGGGCCCCCTGTATACTTATCTCTATCTTCGACTGTACAGTCGAAAAAAGATAAAAGTACGTACACAATAACTAAAATCTAAATGGTCTATCAAAATACTGGCACCCAATAAAATAAATAAAAACAAGCAATTGTCTTGCACAGCTCTGCAAATTGATTCCCCTACTATTGATTACTTTCCATGAGGTCATAAGATAGCTTTTTTTAATTTATTTATTAATTTTTAACAAAATTGCAATGTTACATCGGTCGCCGCACTGCAATGCAGTTTGTTGGCGTAGCTCTCTTACTTCTACACTGGTAGCACACTCACACAGCACACACACAGCTAAGATAATACTTTAATTTTTTATTACTTTTTTTATTTATTACAGCCTCTTTACAGAATTAAACTGCTTAAGGGTCTTACATGAGCCAACTAGCGCCGCCAATCTTAAAAAAATAATATCTTCAATATACACGATTGGACAAACTTCGCTCGATGGAGAAAAAAATCGCAAAGATAACCCCTTCCACGTCTTTTAAAATGTAAATTATGTTTAAACCGAAATAGTTATTCATACAAAATATATATCAAAATGTAGGGTATTATAAATACGAGAACTTGTTTAAAAAATCTGGCTTTTATTGGCGTATTTTTATTTCCCTGCCGAAATTCATCCAAAATTAATATAAATTCAAATATTATTGTGCCGTGCTCTTCACTCCGCGGCTGCGGGACATTTTCTGTCTCGCGCTCGAGTTTGACAGCTGGCAGCCCCTTAACACACCTAATATTTGTTCTACTGTTTGTTCAAATAGCACAAGAGTAAAAAGTGGGTTGCATTGCGAACTGCGAACAAATGCTCGAATTTTAGCTTACAGAAGTTTCCAAGGTCTGAAATATTAATGTACCAAATGAAAATAATAACAAAAGTGAGAATGTGACGAAAAATTCATGAAAGGTCTTTTATAATACAAATCACTGACTATTTTTTCTTACTATTAATCAAAGTATTATTATTAGTAGTAGTAGTAGTATTTTTAAGTAGATAACACAAAATTGTAAAATTTTCCAAAAAAAAATGCCTAAACCCCCACAATTGGTAATGTGTCTAAAAGACTGAGCGACGCGTTGGGCGAAGAAGCCGCCCCAGCACTAGTCTTCGTACTCATGGTAGGGGTAACTCTTATTTAACGGAGAACAAAACGCAAATTCATTTGTATTGTTTATTTTGTCGTTATGATTCAACCACCGCAAGATTGCTGGTAAACAACCAGCGCTAAAAATACGTAAAAGACTGTGTAAATGTCGTTTATTTAGTTCAGTGTTTTTCAATTTTTTGAAGCCTTACTCGATGGGTCAACACCTTCCTTCTCACTGAAATTGTGTATTTATTGTAAAACACAATTTCAGTGAGAAGAATGACACTGTCTATTTTTCAAAAAATTGACAAATCGTGGTGCTATTTTTGAAATGTTAACAATCAAATGATTAGCTAACAGTAACAGAAATGCGCCTGCCGCCGCTGTTGTCGCCTTCCCCCGCATCCCTGTACCGCACAGGTCTAAATCAATCTTCGGATTTAGACGGTCATACTATAGTGAGGTGTTCCAGCACATCACTGTGTTGATTAGGTGAAGAGCGCGATGAAGCGGCGCGACTTAGTGGTGAGCGCCACCGTGTGCGCGCGCGGCATCGCTCACTTCACTCACATCGTCATAAACACTCGATTTCATCTGTGAAAATAAAAGTTAATTATTTAATGTCATTAAGGAAATAAATTTTGCCGATACTGAACACTCCTTCATGCTTACTATACAGGGTGTACAGTACAGGTAACACTTAGGAGAGTAAATATCAGCTAGCGGGCCACTGTTAGCGATCCGTGTCATTTAAATTGCAAAATGTGTCGCCCTGATGGCGAACACAGATATAAATCTAATTGTAAAGATTTTTTTGAACAGCAAATTGTTTAGATAACTTCGAAAGACAGTGCATCGAACTATTATCATTGTTGTTGCAAGCTCTACGGTCGAGATTCAGATACAATTTCAACAACTGAAGAGCTAACTCAATTTGAACTGCTGACAAAATTAAACAACTATCAAAATTAGAACATGATGAAAAAATTATTGCCGTGGGCAGGACTTCAATTCAAGTCCTGACTTTAATTCAGTTCAAGTCCTGCCCACGGCAAGAATTTTTTCATCATGTTCTAATTTATTCACCGAGCATGGATAATGCGTAATTCAAATTCTGAACTATCAAAATGTTTGACATTTTTAAGTCTACAGACTATGATTTACAAATCATCATCATCAGCCCGTATCAGTCCACTGCTCGTAGACCTCTCCCATACCACGCCACTTAACCGGATTTTCGAATTTTAGTATCCAGTCTCTGCCAGCCATCTTACGAAGGTCATCCCTCCATCTGGTCGGGGGACGTCCCACCCCTTCGTAGCCTCCATTCGAGAATTCGTTAACCCCATCGGTTATCGGTTCTACGACAGACGTGGCCAGCGTGCTACCACTTCAGTTTGCTGATTCCATGAGCAATGTCAACCACTTTTGTTTTCTGGCGGATATACAGTCTGCACAGAGAATCCTTATTTGGGCCATGAGTGTGATGTCTTAAGTTTTATATTATTTTTATCTATATAACTCATAATGAACGAATAAAACCATAAAATAAAATATAAAATGAATACCTAGGTAAACGATAAATGGAAAAAACAATTTCATCACGATCGGGATTCGAACCCGGGACCTCGCCATTCCGTGGCACGCTCTATTCCAACAGAGCCATCGTGATTCGTATCCAGATCGTGAATTTTGGATATAAATGGAGAAAAAAAATTCTCTATTTATCATTTAGATTTTCGTTTCGCATAGCGCATATGCAAGAAAATATCAATACCTAGGTACTTTATACTGCAACCCATCTAGTGAAAAATTAGTGTCGGTGTGGTGGGCACTCGTGCAAATTGAATTTTTCATCGGCTTCCGATCACCTGTGGACATAAACGATTGCGATTGAATCCACTATGACCTGTTTTCATTCAGCTAGTTACAGCAACAAAATATCGAATACATCGGCTCGTAGCAAGAAATGCGTATTCAAGGTAGACTGTGGTTTACGTCATGGTTAAAGAAATTTCGCTGTTAATTAAGTAACTGTCAAGCAACCGTTTAGCAGAAATCGTAACGAGCCATCAACACTTTGGACTTTATACCGTTTTACTTTTTAGCCAAGCTTTAAATCATATTTTAATATATTTCATTGATGTTTAGACCTATAGTATCCTGATCGTGCTCGCGCACAGACCGGACAGTCGATTTCTCAGACACTGGACCGGCCTGCACGCACCTATATGTACTAATATAGTTGTTTAAATATTTACTAACACAATATGGATGTAAATGTATGAAATATTTTTTTTCTTAGATTGTAGATTAATAAATTATTTGCTACATATTTCAATAAAACGCTTTAGGCAGTTGTTTCACCGTCGGCGAGTAAAAGAGACGCTCAGCTCAGCGATCAGCTATAAAATATATGTCCCTGAGCGAGAATCGCTGCATCTCTTTTGTTTACACGGAATGTATTTTCTATTGTATGTTTCTTTAGCTAGAAAGTTGTTAGTTTAAAGTGGCTAGTTTCTCTAGCCAACGGTGGGACAACAGCCCAACCGGAGTTCGAGAATTGTGCTACGGCGTAGCAAGCACACGTAGCCCTTTCGTAGCACACTAAATACAATCTTTCACGATTGCAGATATCCATACCATTTTATTTAGTAACTAAAATAAATCAGAAATAGAGGTATAAAGCTAAATGAAACTCCACATCTGTTATGTGACTCTATGAAACTTTTAAACAATGAAATGCAATTAATTTTCTATAGATACTTGTCAAATATCCAATTGCACGTTCACTGCTCTGCATCTGCAATGCACATAATTATGTCATGATGAACAGTTTTTTTTTAAATAATTCAAGCAAGTAACTCGCCACTTGCACTGGCATACAAGTACAAGTAAACGAGCCTACCGCCTATGAAGCGGCAGTTAGTTACTAAGTATTTAATGAATTCACTCTATATGTTAGTGGGATAATTTGAATACTTTCTGATTCATGAATAGTAGCCGAGATTTCAGCATCGAATATAGGGCCTCGTAGTGCAAAGGCGAGTAGTACACGTTGAAAACAATCGTACAAGTTAAGCACCGTTAGGCGAGGTCAGTACCTACCTGATGGGTGGGTGACCCGCAAGTGACAATTTCATCTGAGCCCCTCCGTGCTTCGGTTGTCCCAGTTGCTGTCATTCGGCAGCAGTCATTAGGCCACGTCAGAGACCTACGGGCGGCCTGAATAACTCCACTAACGCACACGAGAAGAGAAGACCAATGAATAAAAATTACTGTCAATATAAAAAGGCCAACAAAATAGAATTTATTATCTACCTATTAACATCAAAAAAGAATGAAAATTCCGTTTGGACTGACTAGTATTTTTTACACTTGTCAGATAACTTATCAAACAAATGCATTGATCTCCTATAAACAACTAGATACACAAAAGTCTTACTAAAACAATTTTAAAAACGTCCAAATAAGGGTCCAGTGTTAACATCCAAATAATGTTCAATAAAGCAAATCAGGGTCCATTCATCCATTTGGACCTTCTTTGCGCTCGGACATATTTAGAAGGCAGACTGTGTATCTAGTTGTTTAGAAGAGATCAATGAACAAATGACCCATTTTTGTCCATATTGATATGACTAGGCCTTACATTATATCGAAGGAGCTATACTCACCACCTCACGAGCTTTAGTATTAGTGGATTGCACATGTCGTTGTATTTTCGACTGTTCGTAGGTTGAAACTCCTTTTTAGTGAAAGAGTTTATGTCTCAACTCAAATTACTTCGCTTCCAATCTAATCTAAACTGCAATTTAATGGCTTCAAATCTAAAAAGTCTGAAACCGTGATGTCACCGTATAAGTAGAGTGGCTCGTTAAAGGTTCCTCATTTCCTTATTCAGGCGTGTAACGGTCGCAGTAAATACCGGAAAATGAAGCGGCAGTCTGTACCTCTACTATGAAACTATCTTAAGTTCGAGTAAAACGAGAACAGGGTTGCATGTAGCAACTTAAAGGAGATTGACCAAATAACCCACCCTTTATAGATCTGTAAGTTATTAAGACAATATTCAATGTTTACTCTATATTTTTCTACATCCCGTTAGATCGAAATATTATTAGGAATACATTCAATTCATATTTGCTAATAAATTAGTTTCAAATCCACTTTTATTTCATTTTGATTGCGAATCTGAATAACTCTTACAAAGAGCTTATAATACTACATTAAACTCCTTGAATATGATAAAACAACAATAAAACTTGTCAACGTTGACGACAAAATGTCATGTCATTCGTGGTGTTATTATTTATTTTATTAATGGACTCGACAGTTCGTCATTTGCCAATGTCATGTTACAGAAAATTCAATGTATAATAGTCTTCTATCTTCCTCCAGGGGAGTCGCCGTAGCGTCATCACCCTGGGTAGCCGCGTCTTCATGTCTTCATCCACAGGAGACGCCGTAGCGTCAATCACTGTGGACGAAGCAGCTCGACAGTCACGTTCACTCCCGAGCTCGTAGTGGGAATCTTGACCATGGCGCCAAACTTCAGATCCTGCTTGAATTCTTCAATAACTTCACCATACTGTCATTCGCGAACATTTTCTGATTAATTTAACGTGATATTAAACAAAAAACACCCACTGTAGACATTAAACTGAAAATTATTAAATAATTTCGCAACCGTCGTTTCCCGCCATTTTCAAAAAGCCCCATTCGTGGTGTTAGACTCTTTGCTAGCTTTTCCTATTTGTGAAAATAAAACCTACATAATAAATACTCTTTGATACATATTAGTGACTGGCTAACTCTTTGATGTTAATGACAAAATTGACAATAAGTAGCTTAGATAAGTGGTGATGAATTACTGTTGTCTACTAAAATAACCTAAAACCTTTAAATAAAATGTAAGTTTACAAGAACCGGATAGGTTCATGTTTATTGCCTTTGTAGGTACGATATCTCTTCTATTGGGTGCGTCTAATTTGTGCTATCATAAAAATCAATTGAATTGAAACTGCGCTCCATCCAAAAGTGGGCATTGCCCAGTGTCAGCTAAGTAAATTAGCTGACTGTATAATATAATACAGTTAGCTAGCGAGCGAACTTACGATAGAAACTTATGGTAGGGGTACAGGCGATCGGTATCGTATGTCGGTATCGGTATTACCTACGCTGGACTCAGAAAATGTTACTTTGATATGTGATGTGGAGATATGCTATCTGCATTCGAATCTTCGGATATCCGGGTTGTAAAGGAAATATCAGTTTTCCTAGTGACGAATTCGGCGATAATGTCGCATAAGTTGTTATCGCAGTTTCTATAGAAAACTAATTGATAGTGATAAATGAAACTGATAATAAATTAAGAACAACATATGTATTTGGTTTACGTATATAAAATCAAATGATGGGCGACGATGACCGTTTACCATCAGGTGGCTTGTCAGCATAGACCACTTACCCCATAGACCTGTAACAGGAGGGTGCCCGCACATGAGCGCAAAATTGCTTCGCGACACGTGTAACCTAGAGATATTATCGACATGGACGCATATCTTTAATACGGCATCTATGTCCCCCGCTTCATTGACATAATTTTTCGCTTGCAACTTTGTACCGATTTCATGTCTATTGTGTAAGTGGTCTGTGTTTGTCAGCTTGTCTGCCCCCTTCCTCATAAAAGAAAATAAAACATGATTTTTTTCTTTATCTGCCCGATAATATAATTTTGATTTTATGTGCTGTAACTAAATTTTGTTGTTGTGGAGTTTAAATCTATAAAAAATCTAATCTATAAAAGTTATAATGTATGGAAAAAACAAAATAGGTCCAATTTCGATGTAAGCACGACAGCACATAGGTAACACTTGAGTGTGAGTACAATTTTAACTCTTGTGACATATAAAATAGGAATGGTTAAACACAAAGTTCAAAGCGTTACGATATAACGCTTTAAACTCTTTGTATTTCTATTGTACAAAACCTGAATTTCCCTGAATACTACCATGATGGTAACACTTGTATAGGATTACTTACTCAAATTTGCACAGAATAGTGATGTACAAAAATGAATATTATGCTACGTTATATCGATAGTTGTTTTAGGAATGCTACATAATCATATCTACAGAAAAAATTTACCAATTAGGTTTACTGATGATTATTTATCATAGAAAATGCCACGAGATTTTTAAGATAATAAGATAAAGATAAGATAAAAATTATTTATTGCAAAAAAAAGAATTACACAAAAGAAACATGCCAATACAGTTAGTATCACAATTGGCGGTCTTATCGTATTATTATTAATAATAATTATTAAAAAGTAGGTAACTAATTTTAAAGAAGTAAGAATTAAACTATACCTATTTGACAGACAAAGTCAAAGTCAAAGTCAAATTTCTTTATTGCAAGTAAGCACGTTGAGTACATTTTTGCACGTCAATATATTTTTTGGAATTTACATTTACACCACTTTGCAAGGAAAAGGTGCCAACGCTGAGGAGAAAAAGTGGCAAAAAACTCTCAGCAACACATCTTTTAAAACAATGATTACTTAATTACTATACAGTACGTAACTATTACTATTGTTAGTAAGTTTATCCCTCATGCGGAACCGGCGACACACACCATGCATGTTCATCGTTTAAGACTCAAACATTGCCATACTTAACCGAATTTAGAAATATTTTACTGAAACAAGGAAAGAGATAGCTTTCACGCGCGTCAAGATTACTATAAAGTAAAAAAGGTACTTACACCAGAATTGGTACCGTTATTTTAAGACATCACAGTTGACGGTCTCCCACCAACATAGTCATATATAATACTTGTGTGACGATTACTTTCTCGCCCCAAACGCCATTTAAAAAGGTGTGAAACGAGACGCCAATGAATACCAATTTAGTTCATTTCACATAATATCACAATTTAGTTTCAATGGGTTCGATGTCGGGTATAGGGTTATGCGCAAAATATCGCCGGTTCCGTATGAGATAAAGTGTAGATTACTAATAATAGTAATAGATGTGTAACCTAGTTATTAAATATTGTTATTTATTGTTTTATTATTATTTTAAAAGATGTGCTGCTGAGAGTTTTTTTGCCACTTTTTCTCCCCAGCGTTGGCACCTTTTCCTTGCAAAATGGTGTAAATGTAAATTCAAAAAATATGTTGACGTGCAAAAATGTACACAACATGCTTACTTGCAATAATGAAATTTGACTTTGACTTTTTTTGAATAGATGCTATTAGAATCATGGTAGGAATGAATGGAATTGTCTTACCAAAATGTAACTACTAAAAAAATTATGTTGCACGTCCCTATTTTATAGCTAACGTTATTGTTAGCCCGAAAAGTTGTAGTTACTGCGAAAGTTATTTTTGTTTGTGCTGCTTTCAATTGTTGCAAGTTTGAGCATGAGTTTGTACAGGACTCGAACTAAGCTTAAATTGTGTACGCTTTCATCTTAATATTTTATTATTATCCTAAAAACTTTTATTGACAAAAAACTCTTTTGGCCACAATATGTAAAAAAATATTGTTGCCAAAACAATACAAATAAAAAGTTAAGTTATATTTTTTTTCCTATCTAACTGGCTTTTATTTTATAATATTGTCAAAATATGTGGCCAGCATTCGCACTTCCAATTACGCGATCGATACGCAATCTCTTTGCTCAGAACTCTTTTGTTTGTCAAGCGAACTTTTAAATTTGTGCTTTTGTATGAATTTCAATAATAAATTTTGTATGAATATTATACAAAAAATACAAATAGGAAAAGTTTGCTTGCAAAGCCATTAGAATTAAAGAAATGAAACTTAACTTTTTAATGACAACTAACTTGCCAGCAACGAACTATATTTTTGACAATTTGTGGCCATCAACAAAAGAGTTTAAAATAAAAAAGTTTTTATGGCATAAAAATAAATGTTATAGGTGAATTTGCACACAATTTAAGCTTATTTCAAATCTTATACAAACTTATGTTATCAATGAATATTTGTATACACAGATTTGATATTTCAGAAAAACAATTTATCTTCATTATTACAATTTCCAAATTGATGATGACACAACGTGCTAGGTATTATCTGCAGAATTACCGCTAAATGTTGACTTGCCTATTTCTCTTTGAGTTCGGCTGATCCTTATTTTGTGCTGAACTCATTGTAAGTGTCTCAACATTTCTTACGGATAAACCTTCATTACAAAGAACCAGTGATTATAATCAAGAAACGACTTTAAAGCCGTGATTAACTCTATATACAGGATGGGTTTAAGGAGTAAATGAATAAGATAGACCTTTGTTTTGACGGAAAACCAAATCTTTGTCTCTTTACCCATGCGGCGTTTTTACTCATGCGATTCTATTCAGGATCTTAAGATTTTAATAGGAATCACTTGCCAAGCAAATTCTTCTTGATAATTACATCGCAGTCTCTGTTTACATGACAGTTAACTTTCTCGTGATCGAGTATCGAATGCCACTCGATGGAACACGCACTAAGCACATCGATCCTGGTACCTGGCACACTCTCTGGAGTCTAAGGCAGTTGTCCGACCGCCGGCGATCAGCGAGTGAAGCTATCAACTATAATACGAGTGGGCGAGCAGCGAGTGGCGAGTATAGTTTTGTAGCTCGGCTATTAGCGAGTGGACGAGTGTAGCTCAGCGAGTGGGCGAGTGTCGCCGAGCGATGGGATCTACTCGCTCTGCGACAAAATAACCCAGCGAGTGCTCGCTCGCGGTGTGAGCAGTCGGCGATGAACCAATATATGCATCTCTTTTGTTTTCACGGAATGTAGTATCTTTTTTGCATTGTAAAATAGCTGGGATTTACTCGCTTACTCGCCGACGGTGGGACAATTGCCTAAAGTATGTATTTAATAGAATACTCTATGGATTAAGTGTGAAAATTTTTGGGCTTCTTGTGTGGGACTTTTCCTTAAATCAGTCGCCATTTTTAGGAGCCGTTATAAATGTGTTGCTTTATACTTAAAACCTTAACACAATGTATTTCAAACCCTGTATGTAACTCCACATTTTAAGGGATTAAATTGTGTAACTTTCGCACAATAACGCGAGGTAACGTTTTTGTTTCCACTATGCAACGACACTTTTGTTAGACGAGTGTGTTCCAGATGAACTTTGATTCCAACATTTTGAAACAATTGAGGTTTGGAAGTGTTTTGCTTTGTGTTCTGCTTTGAATACAAACCGAAACACGTACCTTATTTATTTATTTTATTAATGGACTCGACTGTTCGTCATTTGCCAGTGTCATGTTACAGAAAATTCAATATATTCAATAGTCTTCTATCTTCCTCCAGGGGAGTCGCAGTAGCGTCTTCACCCTGGGTAGCCGCGTCTTCAAGTCTTCATCCAGAAGAGACGCCGTAGCGTCATCACTCTGGACGAAGCAGCTCGACAGTAACGTTCACTCCCGAGCTTTTAGCTGGAACTCTTGATAAAAGCTTGAAACTTCAGATCTTGCATAAATAATCCAATAACTTCACCGTACTATCATTCGCGAACATTTTCTGATTAATTTAACGTGATATTAAACACAAAATAGTCCCTGTAGACATTAAAAGGAAAATTATCAAATAATTTCGCAACCGTCGTTTCCCGCCATTTTCAAGAGAACCAACACGTACCTTACCTACTTAAATTAAATATATTTAACGCAATGTCCAGGAGATTTTGATTGGAGATTCTGGTGTTGATTGTTTAGCGTACCTACATAACCTTGTTGTGACCACTTTTGCTACTTCTTTTCGGTTTGTGAAAGTAATGACATTCCGTATAAAATTATTCGAACAATTTAGACCTCATGCATCACCATCATCATCAGTTTTAATGTCTCCACTGCTCGGGCATTGACCTTCCCTTATATCGAGGAAGCCATGATCCACCAGTGCTGTTTGGCGGACTACACATGCATTAGATTTTTTAAATGACATTGCCACATTTCAATGGAGGTTTGCCCCACCTACAAAGCTACGTGACCATTTAAGCTGTACCTATCATTTTATTGGGGACTTATTACAGGTTTCATATTGCATAATCATAATCAGTATCATTTTCAACTACTCTCGCAACTCCTATAGAAGAATAACAAAAACAATGAATCAATCGCTTCGATTTCTTATTATTTTCTGAATTCTTAATTAAGCTGTTTTTTTTCGAATCGCAACTTGTACAAAACTTTATTTTAAACCAATAATTTTAGTACAAAACGGAGATATTTTTACATTTATTCGTTATCTTGTACAACTTACGGTTGATGGTGGGGCAGAATCTGGCATTGTCATTTATTTTATTTTAAATTAGAAAACACAAATTAAAATGGCTACCACTGTCTTACTTTAGTATTTGCTCATATTTCAAATAAAATACTTTGACTTAACATTAAAATGAAAAGCATCCGAGACACGAAAGTTTCAATTAGGAGCGCAGAAAACAGTACGTGACTGCGCCGGCAAACGAAATGTGTCTAAGCTATGTCCAGAAGTTTTATTTTACACTTGGGCTTTAGAATTCTCGCTCTTAATTACAAATTCAAATTCTTTATTATGCTTGCCACATGGTATATAAGATGTTACATGTCAAATGTTCATGCATGTAGGCACCCCGTGGGGGCACCGCAACAATAGAGAGGTGCTACATTTAGGTACTTAAATAAATTAAATATTTTTCATTTTTCATTCAAATAAAAATAAAAATAGATAGAATTTCGATATATAATAATTAAAATTAATTGTTATAATTGGCTCCCCTATGTCTAATAGTCTTCAAACACCTTTACTTATTAAGTATTTTTTAAACGAGTTCTCAAATGCAGGTGATTTTTCCTGATTTTTTAAGTAGTTGGGAATATTGAATTGCCATTACTTTCTATAGCCTTTGCATTTGACTTTTCTTTACATTCATCGAGTTAAGCCGCGTATCCACTGGACAACAATTGACGCACAACACATGACGCTCAACAATACGCACAACTGCGCGACGTTGCCAGCTGGCGAGCAACAGTAACACTTGCAGTACGATTTTAAATCTTACGATGCAGATAATAAGAACGATCCAAAGTGTTACACTTGATCAGCTGTACGTCGGCCCTTAGTCAGCTAGTGTTTAATATCACGTTAAATTAATCAGAAAATGTTCGCGAATGACGACAGTATGGTGAAGTTATTGGAGAATTCAAGCAGGATCTGAAGTTTGGCGCCATGGTCAAGATTCCCACTACGAGCTCGGGAGATCGTGACTGTCGAGCTGCTTCGTTCACAGTGATTGACGCTACGGCGTCTCCTGTGGATAAAGACAAGAAGACGCGGCTACCCAGGGTGATGACGCTACGGCGACTCCCCTGGAGGAAGATAGAATACTATTATATATTGAATTTTCTGTAACATGACATTGGCAAATGACGAACTGTCGAGTCCATTAATAAAATATAACAAATGACAAAAGCTTGTTAAAATCAATGTCTTTTTGAGTACATTTATTTACCAATCCAGTTATGGTCGACGTTCACTTTTTCTCTTTCTCACATGTTATTCTTTGCCAAAGATTGGATCTAATCACGAAAATAATCAGCTAAAAACAGTCGACTCGACAGCTACTGCTCATAAAATGGTAAAGCTTGAAATTTCAATTCTTATTGCATAGGATCTATGGTATAAAGTCCTTGAACAGTTTTTGATTGTAGAGTTTATAGAACATCCAAGATATCACTCGAGTAGGTAGGTAATCTACACGGTAATATGGTTTAGATTTGAATGGGTGTGTAGGTTGAAGTGCTGTCGACTGTATCTACGTAAGCACCTACCGTTATGGGATAAAGGTCTATCATTGTGTTTTTGTTTCTTTTGTTAACAATATAGGATTAAGTAGACATGTTTTTTATTTTACGTAACCTTTCCTTGATGATGAACATTATGATTTATGCTATAGAAACAGTATTGTTAATTTGATCTAAACCGAAGCCCAGATTTAGTGTCTTATTTTGTAAACAAAAACAACAGATAAATTCGTATATTAATTAAAATATATGTCGCGATTACAATGGAGTCGAAAAACAACTGAATATCGGTGACAAACGTCACTTTTATCAAAAACGTAAAAATATTAAAAAATAAAGGTGAACTGGCCAGCACACCTACTAACATTTAAAGCTGTTCTGTGATTACATTACTAGATTGGATTACTATATTCTCACAATGATGAATAGGTTCGATCAATCAGTTCCTTCAATGTTACATCACAACAGGTTAGTTAGACGATCATATTTGTTTACAAAATAAGATACTTGATTTGGGCTGCGGTATACAGCCTTGAGTATTTGGTATTAATTTCAACTTGATACGTCCACGCGTTTCTGAGATATAAGGTCTTGACCATAGACCTGTAACAGGAGGGCCCGTGTCTGCCCGCACATGAGTGCAAAATTGTTTCGCGACACGTGTAACCTAGAGATATTATCGACATGGACGTATCTCTTTAATACGGCACCCGTGTCCCCCGCTTCGTCTCTATTCGCTTATCGTTGACAGAATTTTTCGCAAATTTGTACCGATTTCATGTCTATTGGGTAAGTGGTCTGTGGTCTTGACAGACAGACGGACGGACAGACAGACAGATGGACAACAAAGTGATCCTATAAGGGTTCCTTTTGAGGCACGGAACCCTGAAAAGTAATATTCTGACAACCATGTCTAACATTCGGTTAGAAACATGATTTAATGATGACGCGTTCCTATTTTTACTCAGAATTTGTTTTATGCATTATGCCATGCTCGGCGAACATACATACATAGTATTAAGCAATAGCAACTTTCATGGAATAGCACCTCTCCGTCCCTGTTAAGGGTGAAATAAAACACAAATGCCGCACTATTGTATCTAACCATTTATTTATTTATTATTTACGAGTAAGTACACAATTGATACACAACTTAGTAAAGACAGTCACTTTCTACTATTTTATATAATAATTCATTTTAGTTAAACTCTGATGGTAAACTTATGTAGGAATATTTTTTGTATAGGTATAGACATTTTTTTTTTTTTGATATTTCATTTATAATATAACAGTTGGAATAAATACGTAGGTATATTTTCAGGTACCAAGATTAAAAAACAGTCACTAATCATATTTTAACAATATTTTTTTCAAAGCATTTTATTTTACATGCATATTTTTTTATACATTTATTATTTAAATTAAAAATTTAACTAATAATTCCAGCCTTTTCACTAAAATATAGATCTTTCTCATAGACAATTATCTACATAATACTAAATGACAGCTTAATTGACAAGAAAATTTAATACAACTAGGAAGGTACCTTCATATTATATACAAAGGAAGTAGGTTAAAAAAACATAATATAACAAAAATATTTCAGAACCAGCCAATCTCTGAATTATTAATATCTTCCAATTTAATCAATTTTATTAAAGAGCTATTTACTAGGATGAATACTATTTTTCAATGTACAATACATAGCATAATTGCGACAAGCTAAGTTGTAGTTCACAAATGTGCCAAAAACGGCCGTTTTTCGCAATTATGCGAACTACAATTTACCGAAATTGAATCACATTATAAATAAGCATTTAAAAATAGTATTTATCGTAATAAACATTTTGTAAATAGCTTTTTTAATAAAATTGATTAAATTGGAAGATATTATTTTTCAAAGATTGGCGGCGCTAGTTGGCTCATGAAAGGCTCTTAACCATCGTCTTTCAAAATGCTTACAGCAGTCAAACTTTGTCTATGTTCTTAGAAATATATAGGTAAATCCGCCCAATATTCAGATAGGTATAATGTAATACATATATCTATTACATTATACACTATCCCACGCTGTCAAAAAAATTCCAAAATGATACATGCATTAAGGTAGAGTAAATAATAAATGGAAAAGTAAAAAAAAAAAACGATTAAACCAAGGAAAATAACTCAACTTTAATTTTTTTCTGATAAACTGATAAAAGGCCAAACGAACATCTTGGAGCCAAGAAGCTGTTACAGAATTATCTTCTAAAAGGATATTTTTCTAAATTGCCACAAGATCGAGAAATTCTAGACGAAATCTAATTAAAATATGATACATCGCTTGAATGAAACCTGCAGTATACTAATACTTCCTAGTAATTGTACATAATTACGCAAAACTCTATTACACAACCGTTCCATTTCGTAGGTATTCGAGGATGAAAACGAAGGTATATTGTATCGACATAAGAAGGTTCTAAACGCGTAATTTAATTGTTATTTTACAAATTTTCTGCGATGTAAACGTCGTCATTCTGTGATCGCCTGTAAGTATCCATCTGAAACGAAAAAAAAAAACAATTATACAAACAAAGGCTGAAACACATTTAGGCCCGTATTAATAAATCACTCTCAGCCCAAAAGTCAATCTTGAGAACGACCTAAAGATGGCGTTCCTATTAATAAACGTAACTTAGGTCTTGGAATCGGGCATCACATAAGAAACGCCGTATTAATAAACAAAACTCAGTTCTCTGTCAAACTCGCACTTAAGAACGTATTTGCTGATTGCAGGCGAACCGCGACTTGAAAAAGACATCACGTGATACGCCCCCAAGACGTCTAACGTCAGCTGAATTCGCTCTTGACGGTTTGAGCTCAGACTATTAATACGGGCCTATGAAAGACAGACTGCAAGCACCAACGGAGCGTCAACGCTAAAGCAAGGGAGTGGCAACCGCGCGGTAAAGTCTGTCATATTTCATATAGTTTAATTTTTTTTAGTTTCATTTCATTCAACCTCTTAGCCTTACTTGACCGAGAATATGGGGCTTTTATTGAAATTCAGCGAATAATTTTTGGTCGTATTTGCCCCTTAAAAAGATTCGGTTGTGCATTAACAGGTGCACTCACAACAAATGTCAGAGAGTTGTAATCAAATCATCGTTAATTTGCAGTAATGACAGAGTAGGCGTCATAACCATATATAACATAACGACTGCATGGGATATAATGACTATTTTATGGGTACGGGATGAACTCAATTGAATTACAAGGTAAATATGATGACAACTTTGTGCAGAGAGTCATAAAACTGGTAGAAGAAGCAATAACGGGTGATGGAAGAAGCCGGAAATGGCATAGTATTTACTATAACCCACTAGATTTTTTTTTGTTAACCTATATATTGTCCCACTGCTGGGCAAAGGTCTCCTCCCTCCTCTTCCATCCATCCCTGTCCTGAGCTAGATACTTATTCACAATAAATTTGACTGTAATATCCTCTCACACCACATCTCGTACGAAGTCCCCAGCAGCTCTCACAGAATTCGGGGGGTGCTCTGTGCAAGTACCCCACAAACTATTCGCCCTTAAGGCAACCAGAACCCATGCTGGTGAGCGCTCCCCCCTACACAGACTGATGAAATCTTACAATGATTACTCATATGATATCGATTTCTTTGCACTAACTAAAGTTAAGTTTAAAACAGAGGTTCTCAAAGTGTATGACTCTTTCACTACCTCAATTTAGAATAAGACTTATTAATAGTTTAAGCTTCACTTTGTAAATCCTACATCTCAAAATGTAATCCGTGGATAACGTTGCTGGTTATATAATAAGTACCTTTGTAATGTTAAATACGTAAGCTTATGCTAAGTATACACATTGTATAACTGTTTGTTTTCCCAAATAAAATAAAATTTTAAAAATAGAAGGGAAGTCATGATTGCTATGTAGAGGCTAACTCGAGGAAAGTTGTAATATAAGAATCACCGAAATAAGACTTGGGGAGTTTTTATTAAATCGGCGACAAAATTTACCCGCCATTTTTCACAACCGGACGATTTATTTATTTTTTCCCAGATGGAAGAATTTCTTTTCGGCTAGTATTTTGCTAACGTTACGTCCACCAAGGAGATTTAAGTGTGGATGAAAAAATGTTATAGACCTAGTCGATGACTATGAAAGACAATAACATATCAATTAAACAGCGGAAGGGGCAGGGTTTTTCTATTTATTTATTTTCTACTCTTCTTAGACTATTTACAACTAGATTTTTTGAAATATAACGCCAGAACTTACCCAGTGTTTGATGATATTGCGCAGCTTGAACTTCATTACCTCCCTGGCGGTGTTATCGTCTCGGTCATACACACCTGTAATAAATATACGAAGTTAAATATTTGGAACTCTTGTTAATACAATAACACCAGGCTGTATGCCCTAGTTCGCTTTGCATATCTCTCTGGGAAGATTAATTCAAAAAGATGTCATCTGTCAGTGACATTTCGCTAGAGTGGCCAATATGGCGACTACGATTTGTCTGTCGTCAGCACCATTAGAATTTAACAAAATAGCCGTCGAGCTAATCTAGGTCAGGGATGTAAGACGGAGTTCAATTGCTTATAATAAAATGAATCTGTCTCATATCTTTATTTGAACCTATTTTACCTAACCGATCTGGTGGTGGGCTTGAATTGTCCCTATAACCTCCCAACGGCTACAGTGGTGGTTTCCCTTGGGAAGTAACGTATACCTACATCAAATAGGTACACATATATACTAACATGTCATTGTGTCGGCTGGTGTCAATCGTAATAAGCGCCTCTGCAAACATAAGGGACAAACGGACAACTTTTGGGGTCTAATGAGGCAGTACATCTAATGAAACAAAGTCAATTCTACGATACGAGTCGCCATGCTAACAAATGAGACTCTGAACGTATCCCTAAATGTGCATAGTAGCAAAGAATTTAGACAAAGTTAAATGTGGTGGTTCATTTGGAGACAGAAAACCTCCATGACTTTTTCAAGCGTTTCCTTTGACCTGAGAAAAGTATTCAGGAGATTAAGCTTGAGATTTTCTTTAAAAATACTTGATTGATTTTTGAAAATTCTTTACAATTACACCGTGTGTTTTCTAAAGACCTAGGTATTAGTAACAAAAAACTATTACAATCGGTCATGTTCTTGAGAAAGTCTTATTATCCCATGCATACTTTTCTCTGTGTTACACCGTACTTTAAACATATGCCGTAACATCTCACGTTCTTAGTGGCGATATCAAGATGATTAACATGTCCCTCACCTCCATCTCTGACGGGTATGATGTCGTCTCCGGGTGGCAGCATGTTGTACCCGTTGTGCGGGTACACGGGGTGTGGCGGGGTCTCCTCTTGCCCTGTCTGGCGCCGGCCAAGCATGTCGGAACTCGACGACTAGGGGAAAAGACAAAGAATTGTAATTCATAATGCATAATTCATAATTCAGTATTCATAATTTACAATTCATAATTCATGATTCATTTATTCATTGCTATATGTGGTAACATGGTTCTTAGATAGTACAGGAAGTGCTCACATAAACCCTGTAAGGGCACCGCAACACTAGATCCTTAAACAAAATGTATTCTATCTTGTGTATTTATGCCTTTATTCATATAACAATAATAAAATTTATAAATAACTATTATAATATTAACCTAAAAAAATATATATAAACTAAACTAAAATCTATATGTACAATAGGTCGGTTGAACTATTTGAATGACTTAGCATTACAAATAGTAATTATGTTAATAATTAATTTATGCCTTGTATGTGCCAATTTCTGTTATAACATTTACTGTTATATTCTAAATACAAAGTGATAATATTTAATATACTTAAGTCGAGACTCATAAACAGATTTGAGCACGATCTTAGCGTGAACTCGCTCTTATAACTGTATAGCTTGCAAACTGACGTTTGTAAGGTCTACAGAGCTATGGCAAGAACTATGGTTGGCATTTCTTTGTTAGATAGAAATAGAATAAGAAACGAGTATATCCGCCAGAAGACAAAAGTGGTTGACATTGCTCATAGAATCAGTAAACTGAAGTTGCAGTGGCCACATTTGTCGTAGAACCGATGGGGTAGACGAGTTCTCGAATGTAGGCTACGAACGGGTAAACGTAGTATGGGATGCCCCCCGACCAGATGGAGGGATGACCTTCGCAAGATGGCTGGCAGGGACTGGATGCAAAGGGCCGAGAGTAGAGTTGAGTGGCGCGTTTTGAGAGAGACCTACGTCCAGCAGTGGACTGATACGAGCTGACGATGATGCGCTCAAAAACTGTACATGAATTTCGACGCCCTAAGTCCTACCTGGGTAAGGGGGTAGCGACTAAAAAGTTGCTGTTAACTTACATCCATGGCGGAGGTGTCACCAGACCTCTTGCCGTGCCCGCCGAAACAGGAGTGACCGAACGCGGAGCATCCACCTTAGACAAATAATTTTATATAGGTATAAACATTTAAATCATCACTTTTTTGGTTTAATAATAATAATAAAAATGTTGTTAAAGAACAACAAATATACTTTACTGTAAATTACAATTGCAAAAATGTATTTTTCTATGAAGAAACCCATAATAAACAGAAAGCCTAAAAAATAGTCTAAGAATGCTGAAACTATTTTTTTCCTTCATGCTAAATGATACGGACAACAGCTGACCAGTGGTAACACTTATAACAATTGTAACGATTTTAACTCTTACGATGCAGATAATAAGAACGGACCAAAGACCAAAGCGTTACACTTGATCTGCTATTAGCGTACGTCTAGCAAAAACATCCCAAATTCACAAGACTGCATTAAAATGCATGGTGGCAAATCAGATTTTTTATATAAAGAACGAATAGATAAAATACTTAGTAGGGATGTCAACATTATCCAGGGGGCAGCAGCAGCAGCCCCCCCCCCCCCCCCCCCCCCCCCCCCCCCCCCCCCCCGCCCCTACCTGGGTACGCTCATGGTCAAGGGTAATCTGTTGTATGTACGTCAATCTCGTAGCATATTTTGTTTATCGCGTAGCGCTACGCCATAAGCCGTAGCACTACGCAATAGCTCCACCCATGGAAACTGCCCAAAACAATCATATGACGTTCTAGGGCAGTATGACGACCCTACGCTATGAACGTACTGGTTCATTCAGATTTTAGTCTACAGGAGTGCCTAAATTACAACCAGTAATAAAACATGCGAAATCGACCTTTGCTGACACTGGATTTACGTTATAGAAACCGAGTTCTAACCCTAGAGATAACTCAACTGTAAAACACTTGGCTATTTTTTTCATGGTCCGAATTCTCTCAGAAATCTCGTCATAATCGGACAAATACTGTTTCTGAGTTAAGGGCCAACTAGCGCCGCCAATCTTAAAATAATATCTTCCAAATTAATCAATTTTATTAAAAAAGCTATGTACACAATCTTTATTAGGATAAATACTATTATAGGCAACTCCACATTACTGTATTTCTCTTTACACATAAGTGTATACTGTCATTACCATTCAATAACAAGGTAAATATTTAGGAATCATACTTCAAAGAAATGTCTTTTTATATACATTCCTACGCACCAAAATCAATTCATTATTTAATTGTAAACACTAACATATGACATTAGTATCAATCAGCCTACGTTAAAAGGCAAAGATGTTCGTATGAATCAGTAGAAATAGGCACTCGCAAATTAAATATTTAATGCTCCCACTTCACTTTGCTATTCGCATTTGCTTATTTGTCATAATTGCCATGTGTGGTTGGTATGCTTGACAAAATATTCGTCTTATTTGTATGTACAGTCGAAGACACAGATAAGTATACAGGGGGCCTCAATAAGGTTGAGATTTTCTCAAGAACTACTGGACCGATTTTAATAAAAAAAAATACAGTACATAGGTTTAACTTTTATCTATCTAACAGTGAAAGAATTATTGCAATATGTCAAGTAGTTTTTGAGAAAATATCATCCTTAAAAACTCTACTGTACACCTTTCTCTGTCTTCGACCGTACGTCAGTACTTGACAAATACGACAAACATCCAATAGCGAATACGAATAGCCAAGTGAAGTGCCACCTTTAAATATTAGGTAGGTAGGTAAGCTATACACCGAATTACGATTTCCTCCAATTACCAAAATATAATGTTTGTGGATTATTTGCTCATATTTGCTACGTATGTATATTTGAATTCATCCCAATATAACACATGTTGCGCTAGCTTAGAAGGGCTTCAATTGCGAAACATTTTGGACCATGGCAAGTGCACGATGACGGGCTAAAGTTTACCAGTGTTACATCACAAAAATACTGAGTTGTGTTATTCAACTTAACCTAGATAAATAAACTGAACTCAGGCTATTTTGTTGATGGAAGTAGCCCTTAGATTATTACACACACACACAATAAAATAAAAATAAAATAATACTTAATAAGCATACAACGGATTTGAGAACCTCTTCCTTTTGGAATTCGATTAAAATGTATTGAAATTTCACATTATAATAGTGTAATTATAATAGTTTTAATTAAAATTAAAACTATAGTGAGGCATTATTACACTTATTATATACTAGCTGTACCCCGCAACTTCGTTTGCGTAGAGGAGATGGATGATGGAGGAGATCAGGAGGCAGATCTTCCTCTCTGGATCCTTGTTTCCACATCAGATACCGCCATGGCTTTTAGCCTATGAGCTGTCCGGATATTTCAGCTATCTCCTAGTGAAACTCCCATCAAAATCCCTTCAGTAGTTATGGCGTGATACTTGCACAAAGTCACAGACAAACAGACAAAAATTCTAAAAATTATTGTTTTTGCATCAGTACCTATCGATCCTAAAACACATTACAATTATTATTTTCAAAAAATATCCAATGTACAGACACAACTTTTTTACAGTCTTATTATATGTATAGATATAAACGGACATCACTCATATTGTATATTGACAAATTGTGTACATAGGAGTACAATATTAAAAGTAATGT
Source organism: Tachystola acroxantha (assembly GCA_963506565.1). Lineage (NCBI taxonomy): Eukaryota > Metazoa > Arthropoda > Insecta > Lepidoptera > Oecophoridae > Tachystola > Tachystola acroxantha. Next base: position 11,731,006 of record OY735879.1, read on the forward strand.
GTAAATAAAGCATGAAAATTTAGGAATTGTGTTAATTTCATAATGAAAAACACAATATGAAAAATTGTCGTTCAAACTTTCAAAGGAACCTTTCCTACCATAACCTTATTGATATTTCTATTCTAAGAATACGAAACTAAAGGCACAAGTGATTGTATTGATACAATGCGGTATGTCCATGGCCCACATTTGACAACTCATTCATGAAACCGTCAATGAAAAGAATTCCTTCGTCACGTTCCTGGTAAGCAGTAGAAGTTGTCACTAAGGCGTAAATAAACGTAAATAGATACGTTTATGAAAGTATAATACATTATTATGGTCTGAAAAGTTAACGTCATAAATAAGTAAATACGTCAAACGCCCTAACGACGAATATTCTCTGTAAAATCAGCGTCACGATTAACAATTTAGAATTCTCGGTATCACTGTCACAATGAGCTAAATACGTCAGCAACAAGAAACAAGGAACCGCCCCGATTGAGTTATCCTTTTTTCGTCATATCGTAGTCTACGCTGTTGCATGACAATGTTCAGCGACGTCTCTACGTCGGATATTCTCCGTAAAGTCTACGCCATAAGGAACTAAATGCATGAGCAATGTTTCAAAGGATATGCTATGCAAAGTCATTGTTACAAGTAGTTACAGGGTGGCCTCGAATTCATTGGCCAAAAGAGGAACTAATGTAAGTCACACGCGCAGACTTACATTATTGCATTATTCCGCACAGCGTTTAAGTAAATTTAACAATTTGGGGAAAAATAAATAAAAAAATATTTACATTTTCAACTATCAAATAAATATTAAATTGATGTTATTTCAAGGACACCCTGTATTTCTACCAAGCACCTTACGTATGTAATCTCAATAAATATTTTTTATGCATCATTGTGTGTTTTCATGATCATCATTACTTATGAATTTGAGTATGAGTTGATATTTAGTATGATTGATATTGTTATGAGTTGATTTACGCAATACATGTTTGTTTGTAGTCAACATCGCCATTGGAAGCTGTAATGACAATTCCCTCTGTATTTTCCAAATAAGCCAAATAGTAGGTAAAATGATGCAAGGACATCTCAATTCCCTAGTTTGCGATAGGATATTCCGCTCACTAGCACACACAGGTCGGTTTTAGGTTGGTTACGATGCGTCCGGTTTGCACAAGAGTCGTACGTTCCGGGTCCGTTTACTTTTGTCCGGTTTGCTCGAGCTTTTATATGATTGTGTGACGTCAGAATGTAGACCGGGGTTTGAGAATTGACATAGTACTTTAACGATTGCATATTACATACGACTCGTGTGGATCTGGCTTGTTGGTAAAAGTCCAATTTTGTTCCTGATTTCCCCATAAAACATTTTGAAATCAGTGAGAAATGCTTTGAATGTTTGTTAATGTTAACTGTTTTGAGAGCACTCGGTAAATGTACGTAAGATTTTAAGTCGAAAAAACCGAGGATAACTCATTGGTACATGGCTGCCCTGGCTGGGATCGAACCTAGGACCTCCGTATCGCAAGTCCATTGACCCAACCACTGAGCCACCGAGCTCTCCTGGACCTGAGTATTGGGTATTAATTTCAATCCGTCGACGCGTTTCTGAGATATAGGTCTTGACAGACAGACGGACAGCAAAGTAATCCTATAAGGGTTCCTTTTTTCCTCTTGAGATACGCAACCCTAAAAATTACATAAAATATGCCAAAATTAATATCACCTGTTTTGGTTTTCTATGTTTTGGATGTACAACATAATGCAGAGTCCGTACTCGATCATATACAGATGTTACGTTGTCAGCGAAATAGTAAACAAAACACCGGGTAAAACATGCTAAACTATGAGATCGGATTAGTCCTAACGAACCTGCATGTGACATAATCTTCTTATATGTTGGTGCAAGTAACAGGCAAAAGCGGGTACTGGGGGGTTAGCTTAGCAGCAACGATTTTTACTAGTCCTGTCAATGTCTGATTTTTGCCGAATAATAGTACAACACTTTCGTTTCTGCAGACTTACACAGGACGCTTAAAAAAGGCTTTGCAGCTAAGCCCCCGTGGATAGTTATAAGTAGAGATCTTCTATGATAACAATAACGCCATTTATCGTACAGCAAACGAACAATAATTTGGTCCGCAATGCCGAAGTATTGCTTTCTTAAATTTCATTTAAATATACCTAGGTACATTTTTAAATAAATATCATAATTTTCAAGAAATATTTAATGACTATGACTGACTGAAATTAATCACATACCTATGTATTAAATTTTTATCATCATGAAGGAAAACTAATTCGCCAGTGGGTCGTTCCTTGCTCCATACTACGAAAGTCTCTGCTTGTGACTTGTACCACACGCCCGAGTTAGGTCACGCAAACTTCATCGCAACAGTTCGGGCCGTCCTGCGATATAATGCGCTTATATTGTTGAACTATGTTAATTCATTTAATAATTCAACAGAGATCTTAGATTCAGTACTGTGTGCTTAGCCCCTTATATTACATAAATGTTCTCACACACCGGTGTTCTGGGGCATTTGTCGATTTAGAAACATCCGGTGTTGGAACAATAACAATAAAAACAAAACTGTTAGACTGTCTTAAAAATAATGTATGTTAAATAGTAAATAAATCTGAAGAAACTATAAGACTGTAAAAAAGTTGTGTCTGTACATTGGATATTTTTTGAAAAGAATAATTGTAATGTGTTTTAGGATCGATACTGATGCCAAAACACTAATTTTTAGAATTATTGTCTGTTTGTCTGTGACTTTGTGCAAGTATCACGCCACAACTACTGAAGGGATTTTGATGGGAGTTTCACTAGGAGATAGCTGAAATATCCGGACAGCTCATGGGCTATAAGCTATGGCGGTATGTGATGTGGAAACAAGGATCCAGAGAGGAAGACCTGCCTCCTGATCTCCCCCATCCTCTCCTCTACGCAAACGAAGTTGCGGGGTACAGCTAGTAATAAATAAATACCTAAATCAAGAGTTAAATGGTTCTGGTTTAGATTCCGGATGGTTCTGGTTTCGGAATCGAATCTTGATCCGGATTGGTTCGGATTACGAAATATCGAAATACGGATTTCAGATTTATCCTTAGTACGTTAATTTGAAAGACTGATGCAATAAATACAAATAAATAGTATAATAGTAAGTATTAAAAACCACTTTCTGTTTGGAAATCGGTTGAAAATGCATGAAACAAAAAAGAATAGAGACTCGGATTCGTTAGTCAATTAATCGCAAACTAAGTTATCGGCGGCGGCATGCCCCTTAACCATGAAGCAAGGAACCTTTGATGGAGTGAGCCATATTAAAATCGCAGACTTCACTCCTGTATGACAATTTTTCACGTTTGAGCCTGTGTGCCACTCACTTGTCCTTCCATTGTTTGAAATTTCAATAGAAATCTAACATATAAAAACAGTAATTGATGTATGAGAGTGAAAGTGACAACAAAGGCAGAGACTTGCCCCCATACAAAATATAATGTAGCTAATTCTGTCATAAGTCGAAACCTAATGCTAAACGCAACTGCCACCGTTGTTCGCGTAATAACCTGCGCTCACAGACGGCACGAAACGGCGGCGTGGCCCTGCACAGTATTTTATTTCTGATGAAGTTCTTTTTAACCTTGTTTCAATGAGTTTAGAATTCATGTTACTTTACTTTGCCGAATCATGCCGCAGGATGCCGAAATGTACCTACGTTACCTAGAATTGCTACAACTGTAGGCCAAAGGTTTCAATCGTCAGGCCATACATCGGCCGCGCATAGTAGTGCGTGAATTTCATACATTGGTTGACAGACGACTAGTGCTTAAAATTCACACAATACGATTGCGCATCATCATCATCAGCCCGTATCAGCATTGCTGGATGTAGGCCTCTCCCAAAGCGCGCCCCTCAACCCTACTCTTGGCCTTCTGCATCCAGTCTCTGCCAGCCATCTGCCGATTGCGCGCGGTCGATTAATGTCACGAGCCCATTTGACGATTTAAAACTTTAGGCTCTCTCCATGGAGCGTGGCAATTTTTTTTCCTTCATGCCCTTAACAGATTAAGGTGTGACCGCTTTCAATAGCGCCTTATAGTGGAAAAGTTGATTACATTACCGCCTTAAGCTGTGGCTGTAACCAAATTAAAAAGTACTTAGAGATAAATTCTATTCTTGTTCAATTTAGACTACAAGTGACGTTTTAGAACTTAAGAGGTTGTTACCCTTTGAATTGAGAAATCGAGTAGTTTAGTAATTTGTTTGGATTCTAAATAAGTAATCCTCTTCTTTTATTTTTACTAATTGAAATCGATTTATCAGTGACATGATAAAAATAAAAACAAAAACGAAGCCCAAATCAAGTTTGTAAATACAAACTACCCTACCCTAGTAACATTTTAAGTTGTTCTGTGATTATTGCACAGTTATTTACATATTATTAGATCGGATCACTTTATTTTTACAATGATGAACAGGTTCGATCAATTAGTTCCTTCAGTGCTACATCACAACAGGTAATTAGACGATCGACGACGATTTTATATATAATATGTATATGATCGTCAGTTTGGCACTGCTGCATGCACCTTAGTTTAGTTATATAATTTGTTATTTTGTATACTTATGTGTACATTATGTATTTAAGTGTGCTGTAGTGTGTCAAATAAATGTCTATTCATTCATTTATTCATAATTACCTGTTATATATAAGACTATATATATAAAAGACCTGTTATATATAAAATAAAACACTTGATTTGGGCTCGGCTATAGAGATAATAAAGGAATGATGAGATGTGTTCCAGTAGTGATTCGAACGTATACGGGATAAACTTTGTTTTAAGTTAAAATGCGAGTATCCACGTGTCAGGCCCCCGAGGGTTGTACCAACTTTGGTGTGTCATTAGGGCTCGTGTGCGGTCAGTTTTGAGGTGACGGCATTTGCGGACCTATGTTGAGATTGTCCCTAATAATAATATGGTACAGTTTACAGCACATCAAGAGTAACACTTTGGACTTTGGACCGTTCTTACTATCTGCGTCGTAAGACTCCTAAGACTTTAAATCGTACTGCAAATTGATCTGCTGTCGACTGTACAATCGTACACAGAAAAAAGTATACAAGGGGATCCATTGTTATTTTCTCAAGAACTACTTGTCGACTGTAAAAAAAATATATTTTATTGGTAAGAATATAAAAATCGATCGATTATTTTTTAAGAAAATCTAAACTGTAATGACTCTACTGTACTGTACGGTATGTGTGTGTGAGGTTGTGTGCGTGTATGTTAGACCGTACCTACATACCCACAACATGCGTATGTGGTTTTTATTTACTTCCGGTTAAAATAATACATTTTAATTAACATTTAAGACGCTGAACTATACAGAATAATAACATAATAATTGTTAAACCAAGCCATTAAAATGTTCCATAATTCGTTGAACAAAAATGTTCAATTACCGATGTGGAACATCCTCCCTTCGGCTTACGATTTTTACACTAGTAACTTATACACAGGGTGTAACAGAATAGGATATATATCCTTTCCGTGTATAAATAAGCAAAAACTCTTACTAAGTCCCAGGTAAAATAACTAAAAGTGGTTTATTTACCTTTATACCAGTGACCGAACTTTTCAATTTTTCGAGTTCTGCGGTCGTCGCGTTCAAAGCTGTAAAAACTTCGGTTCACTTTGAACTAAATGTCAAACACGACAAACGTCCCAAAGGCAATAATGTAGTTTAATTTAGTCTATTTCAAAAGTATTTCAATACCCACATCCACCCACCTACTATAATATACGTTTATGATACTAAGTAATATTTACAATCCCACTTATTAAGTTGACACTGTTCCTCTTTCCAATTATTGTAAAAAAGTCTAGTAATAACTAGTAATAAGTAAACACGGAAGGACACTCATTCTCGAAACACAGGTCACCCTAGTTCGGGAGTCAGGGTTATCTAAAATCGTGCTAATGATAATGCTGACTCTGTCATACTTGCACTATGTTACATAATAAGCACATTGTAACCACTCATTTTGTGATAATAAATATTATTATTATTATATTATTTCCCTAATTAATTAATTTTATACACCACATGACAATGCCTCTTTACAGCTGCTATATAGTTTAAAGTGAAACTTGCAATCATGACAATTGCAATTTTGATTTCATGTAGATTTTATGAACAGTGGTTCTGTACTGCTCTTTGCTCTCACAACACCCAGCCATGTGATATACGAATATAAAAATATCATATATTTCTGTTAAAAATGACGTAACTAAGTGTTCCATAGTGTACAGAGATAAGTATACAGGGGGCCTCAATAAGGTTGAGATTTTCTCAACAACTACTGGATCGAATTTAATAATTCTTTTACAGTACATAGTTTTAACTTTTATCTATCAAACAGTGAAATAATTTTTGCAATAGGTCAAGTAGTTTTTGAGAAAATCTCAACCTTAAAAACTCTCCTGTACACCTTTATCTGTGTTCCACCGTACCAAAGGCCGCATAAATGAGTATAATGAAACAAAATGACATGACTTTGAAATACATAAACTGTCTGTTCGACTGCCTACGTTAAAAACTACAGGCCATTTTCTATTAAATATATTATGAATTGGGTATTTAAGGACAAAGACCAAAAAAGAATCTGGATCAATCGTCATCGAGTCCGGAGTTTTCGTAGCATTTTTAAAATATCATAGACTGTTAGCCATAAACCTAGTTAATCCTTACTTCCATTATTTAACCATATTTCGTCACTTTCATACTTCGTGAAAACACATAAGTTAGAAAGGGACTGATAGTTTCTCCATTGTCTCAAAGTTGTATAGGCAACTAAAGTTTACTTTGTCTTGCTTTAAGCTTTCCGATAAGCACACCCTCTCAAATGCTTCATTAATAGATACGCCTTTAAATTAATTAAAATGACCAAAAAACCAATTACGATAATAATATTATCTAGAGTTTTAATTATTGATAATTTTACCGATCATGGCTGGCCTATAAATAAAAACCGGCCAAGTGTGAGTCTGACTCGCGCACCGAGTGATCCTATAATTATTAATTCACCTTTTTTAAATATTATTTCACCTTTTTTCCTTTTGAGGCAAGGAACCTTAAAAATTGTCCTTTTAAATATCGCTTTAAATATTGAATACTTTCGAACACCAAGTGTAATTTTAATACCTGAAATACACTTTATAATAATGGTTATTATCTAAAACTACTTATAGGCAAATGTATTTATTAGTGGACAATAAAATTGGAACCTAGTTATTTATTAATAGGCATATAAAACAACAAATAATAATGATATTTGACGGTGTATTTTTAGCACAATTCGTATGAAATATGTATGGTGAAGGACAACATGCCGAATTATGTGAAGCCATAGTGTGGCAACTATGTTTATATTTGTCCTTAATACGAGTTAATTTAATAATACTTTTGACTGTGTTAATATCTAATAATATCACAGGGATATATTTACCAAAGTACAATACATTTGTAGCCTTCTAGTTCTATTTCAGTTTCTTGTGGAATATTATTTCACGACTTTTGTTTATTAATTAATTTATCGTCAAGACGATTCCTCAATTTCCATCTCACAATTTTCCTAGCACATACATAAGTCTTAAAGTTTACTAAATATGTAATTTTTTAATTGTTGTTAACGTCATTTTTAACAGAAAACTTGTCTGTTGATCTGCTAGTGTATATTCGGTAACACATCAATTCATCTTCTTTTATTCATCACTAGCTGTACCCCGCAAGCCCGCAACTTCGTTTGCGTACCGCCATGGCTTGCCTATGAGCTGTCCGGATATTTCAGCTATCTCCTAGTGAAACTCCCGTCAAAATCCCTTCAGTAGTTATGGCGTGATACTTGAACATAGTCACAGACAAACTGACAAACAAACAAAATTTCTAAAAAATTGTGTTTTGGCATCAGTATCGATCCTAAAACACATTACAATTATTCTGTTCAAAAAATATCCAATATACAGACAAAACTTTTTTACAGTTTTATTATATGTAGAGATAACAAAATCCACAGCACTTGATATAAGTTACATTTCAATTTAAGATAAAATATACTGCCAATCACGGATTTACAAAAGGTGTGTTAGGGTGTGTGTGTGCGTGTGATGTGTATGTACGAGGTTGTGTTATGTATTTACTGTAGTACTTCTCTTTTCTTTTCTCGTGTGGTTTAGTGAGCAAACCTATTTGTCAGAGTTATTCAGGCCGCCCGTAGGCCTTTGACGTGGCCTAACGACTGATGTCTAGCCACAACAACCGGGACCGACTGCTTAACGCGCTCTCCGAGGCACGGAGGAGCTCAGATGAAAGTGTCACTAGCGGTCACAAATCCAGGTCCTGACCTCGCCCAACGTTGCTTAACTTGTACGGTCGTTTTCAACGTGTACTCGCAACTGGACTACGAGCCCCTATTTAATTATTATCCCCCACAATACCACGACATCCTTCTTGAAGGTGTTCCTGTATTGAATAGGTCCAGGACGGAGGTCTTATTAAATGACCTCTGCATTCGGTAAACAATTGAATGTCGTACATAGTTAGTTTCTGCTAATTGGACATGAAACAAAGGTCTGCATGCATGGTAACATTTGCAGTTCAATTTCAACTCCAACTGCGCAGATAATAATAACTTTGTCCTATTTACCAGAATGGAAGTAATAGGAGCAGCTCACTACAATAGTGCAAGGGTGGAGATCGAACCTGCAACATTATTATCGCAATCTCACACCCTAATCACTGAGCTATTTTATTTTATTAATGGACTCGTCAGTTCGACATGTGCCAATGTCATGTTACAGAATATTCAAAATATCATAGTCTTCTCTTTCTCCAGAGGAGTCGCCGTAGTGTCATCACTCTGGACGAAGCAGCTCGACAGTCACGTTCACTCCCGTACTCGTAGTGGGACTCTTGATAATAACTCGAAACTTCAGATCATGCCTGAATCATTCAAAAACTTCACCATATTGTTATTCGCGAATATTTTCTGATTAATTTATCGTGATATTAAACACTAAATAATCACTCTACAGTGATAGTGATGTGTCTACTCATTAAAATGAAAATTTTAAAATATTTTCGCAACCGTCGATTACCGCCATTTTCAAAAGCTTACTGAGATATTGGGGCTTTATGAAGTTACAAGTGTACCTATGTATAAGTACCTAAGTACCACAAAAAGTTGTGTGAAACTTTTTCGTGCGTGCGAATGTGGTTGATATTATGTATTATCGGGAGCTTACACGCCTTCGGTAGATGAAGATAGAGCATGTAGAGTCTTAAAGGTTTGTTGGCGATATTGTTGCGTATTGGATTAAAGCAAACAGTGTCTGGAAATCTTAATACCGTCAAAACTAAGGCTGGGAATACATGGGAACCGGTACCATCTACAGTCATTTGTAAAAAAAGCCGGTGACTGTTAGGGCCGTTATTTTTCGAGTGATTTAGTGGTCAAACCTATTTTTGTCAGAGTTATTCAGGACGCCCGTAGTCCTCTGCCGAGCGACAGTAACCAGGACAAACCGCTTAACGTCTTTTCGGACACAGAGGGGCTCAGATTAAAGTGTCACTAGCGGTCACCCATCCAGGTACTGACCTCGCCCAGCGTTGCTTAACTTGTACGATCATTTTCAACGTGTACTTGCAACTGGACTACGAGCCCCTTTTTAATTATTATCCCCCACAATATCACGGCATCCTTCTTGAAGGTGTTACTGTATTGAATAGGTCCATGACGGTGAAGGTCTGCATTTAGGGGTAATTGATAATTATGAGATCCATCACCATCAGCCCGTATCAGTCCACTGTTGGACGTAAGCCTCTCCCAAAGCACACCACTCATCACGATTCTCGGCCTTTTGCATCCAGTCTTTGCCAGTCACCTTGCGAAGGTCATCCCAGATCTTAGATTTTTTAAATCCAGTTCTATCTTGATTAAACCGAATACACTGGCCCTATAAAACGAGCATGTGTCAGTGAAGTTCGAGCCTTACAAAGGAAGCGAATATACAGATTTGACAATGATCTAGTAATTTAATTATACCCTAAGCATAAAAGTCACTTAAAACCTTAAAACATTGTCATTAATTAGTTAAGTTAGCGTTCCATCTAAAAAGATAAAAAAGTAATAAAACGTACTCACAAAGTTAGGAGATAAATTATCTAAACAATAATAAAATCGTTGTGGAAACAATTAACTTTGCCATTAAGATAAGCTTAATTGGACCACAGACTATAAAATGAATGTGTAGATAAAAACGTGACACAAGACGGTTTGTAATTGTGCTTTCTTGGAAATTTACGGTAAAATTGTTCGAAACTGATAGATATTGAACTTTTAGGGATTTTAAAATTCGATTCTCTCTTTAGGCTGTGGAGACTTCAGGCAAACAATTTGCGGCTGACTGTCAAAAACACCGTCGTTTCGCTGGCCTACTTCAGTCAGCGGCCATTTTGCAATAAGAATTCGTGCGCCATTTGTTTCAAACAGCGCGCTTGCTATTCGCTACGCTGCGTTGTCGTTACGTATAGGTAAACTGACTACACTACGCGTCGCGAGACAGCTAACCGACAGTCAGCCGCCAACTGTTTGCCTGATGGGTCCACAGCTTTAAACACAATGGCATTCATAAACGTGATTTAAAGTTACGCCACCGTTTAGCCACCCTGTCCCTTTCTATCTTATCCTTTTTTAACGAAGTGTGAAAGGGATAGCAACACGATTTAAAGGAAGTGAGATGTAGCCCGCCGGGCTATGTTTTTTGCAGCATCTTACAAATGAATTGATTTCAATTTTCATTTGTCAAAAATCACATTAAATTTGAGGGCTGATCTCAGCCTAATAGTCATAGGTAGACAGTTTTGAGTAGGTATGAGTGAAGTTTGAGTTCAGTCTTACAACCGTTAGTTTTTATAAAAATTTTGGCAGTCGTAAGTGCCAGCTCACGCCGAGTTTGTACTCCAAACTGTCTATCTATTATATTACTATCGAATCATTAGTGTACTCTAAATGTAGGCGTATCTTTGTCCTTTCTACGAATCTTATTTTGTAGGTACGTCATAAGAATTGAGTAGTCTATTGTATTGTATAGTAAGTAGTCTATTTCTTTTTATGTTAAGTATTTATTAGTATGTAATGTACTGATACATTATTTATTGGTAAAAACAATTATTTATACTCATAAGTATAATTATTATTAGTAGGTAAATAGGTTTTTCTTAAGTATGTACTTATCTTAAGTACCAGCTAATGATATGTATTTAATATTGCTCAACAAGCTACCTATTCATACGCCGAATTCTCTACCCAAAGGTTGTCTGGAAGAGATCGCTTTGAGCGATAATACCGCCAATTGTAATACTGACTGTATTAGCCTATTTCTTTTGTGTAATACTTTTTTATTTTTTTGCAATAAAGAATATTTATCTTATCTTATCTTAATTGAAATCATATTTTAAGCATTACCCTCGTTATAATGTCGAGTATACCACCAGAGAACTTACAAACACCTCAATTTATCATATTTATAGCTAGTTTCGACCCAAACGCGTAAGTTTACTTGTGCGCCTATTACTTAGACTTAGGAACTTTTTACATTTGTCCAAAGGCTTAACCTTTTCTTTACATAACTTTCAGGAACCAAGAAAATCTGCATTGTGTGGAATAAATCATCAGCATTACTGGTAGCCACAAACGTGACTTAAAAATTATTCCAATGCTTAAGCCACGGTCTATAAAAGTGGCAATAACATGGTTTAATGAAAGTGAGATTAAACTAGGTATATGGTTAATGGCCAGCTAGATAGAAATGCCATCTATACTAGAAAAGATTATAAGGTTGATATACAATAGATTTATTATAATAAATCTAAGTACTAGAGTATAAATATAGGTACATTGCGCGAGGCGTAAGCTCAGGTTTGCATTTGTGTGCGTGCACTTCCTACGCATACAAATTTATACACAGCGGGACGCCACCCTGCCGCGCACGCACCGCACTTCACCTCTTGTACCGCTAGCAGCTTGGCGATCACTCACACAAATGTAAACCTGAGCTTACGCCTCGCGCACTGTATATATAAAAGTATAAAAATGTAGCTATTTGTTAATATTTATTTATTTACTTTCGGCACAGTAACAGAATACAAATTAATTATATAAGTATAGTACAAAAGTTGAGTTAGCCTATAAGTAAGGCATTGTATATGCATGTTAGTGAAATAAGAATTTTAACTCTGTTAATTACGGTGTCTTGTTGGCTTCCTATATAAATAAATAAATACATATAAAATTGTGGGCACGAGCTTATACTGTTAAGATTTCCTCTGTGTTAACATCGATCGTGACGTTTTATGGCAACTTGTACAAACAAATACAACCCCATGAGGGAGTTGTCCGACCGCTGGCGATGAGCGAGTAGCGAGTAAGCTATCAACTATAAAACAAGTGGGCGAGCAGCGAGTGCCGAGTATAGTTTGTAGCTCGGCTATAGGCCGCCCGCGAGTAAGCGAGTAACTATGGACTCAGAAACCACTAATTTTCGACCCTTCGTTAATAGGGCCTAATTTGTTGCAAACCACCTCTAGGATCACCCCTTTCAAGGAATGTATCGAATTTCCAATCACCCTGTATGCGTGCGCATTCGAGAATTAGCACTGTCTCTACATTTATATTATTTACCTAATTTCCTATAAATAGTGTAAGAGAAACACAAATAGCATATTCAAATGTGTAGTCAAGTTGCGTCTGTTTAGTCCCCTATTTACTTAACAAGTTAAACTGAACTGAAGTTAGCGTTAAGACATCTGCTTGCGGCTGGTCCGAATAAACATCTGCCTGTTTATCTTAAAGTTGCGCCCATCTTCTGTTATTGTAGGCCTACTTGTTCGCTACTAATAAGTATTAGTAGCGAACAAGTAGGTATGGTTAAATAAGTATTTAACTAACATTGTGAAGGCGTTGCCACCATTCCTTTTTTTTATTAATGGACTCGACAGTTCGTCATTTGCCAATGTCATGTTACAGAAAATTCAATATATAATAGTCTTCTATCTTCCTCCAGGAAGGGGTCGCAGTAGCGTCTTCACCCTGGGTAGCCGCGTCTTCTTGTCTTCATCCAGAGGAGACGCCATAGCGTCATCTCTCTGGACGAAGCAGCTCGACAGTCACGTTCACTCCCGAGCTTGTAGCGGGAACTCTTGATAAAAGCTTGAAACCCCAGATCTTTCTCAAATTATCCAACAAATTCACCATACTGTCACTCGCGAACATTTTCTGATTAATTTAACGTGATCAATAAAACAAAAATTATCAAATAATTTTGCAACCGTCTTTTCCCGCCATTTTCAAGAGGCCACCATTCCTTTCTTTCATGTTTTTTTTTGCCATCATAACTTTTTATATTGAACATCTTTACTGTCAGATAAAAATAAAAAGAGTAAATATGTATGTACCTTAATTTTTAACTACTTAAAATGATGTTCTTTAGAGTTCTTTACCGCAAGAGAAAAATAGAATTGATAGTTTCAATAACTAAAACACACGCGGATTCCTTGAAAAGCGCGCGAAAAGCCATTAGCTACTTTTTGTGAAAATTCTAATTAAATAGTTTCCGTGGTATTTAGTGGTTAATTAATTAAGTTAATCAGGAGATGTCCGCGAACGTTTCTATTACTTGGAGTGCCCGAAAGAAGTCGTGTTTGTGAAGTTTTGTGCTCTTATCAAGGATTCCTTGCCTAACTCGATGATTGCGTGGATCGTTGAGATATTTCGTTAGGGGTAATGGGAGGGTTGTGCGTAGGTTTAGGTTAGGTTATCTTCGTATATAGGTATGTATTTATAAGAATTCAGACATTCTATTAACATTAGACCAGGCTGTATGCCCTAGTTGGCTTTGCCTTTCCCTCTGGGAAGGATTTTACCAAAAAAGGTTTACGTCTTCTGGTTTTTCCAAGGAAACCCAGCAATGCTTTTCAAAATGAACTCAATTCCCATTCTGGTCGTGTAATGTTTTAGGAGTGTCTCAAAACCGCATCTGTTGTGTTGACTTTAAGTGTTTGCACACTAAAGGAAAGATAAAACGAACCAAACGTCTGCATGTGTGCTTGAGAAGTAGTGTACCTACTTTGTAAGTAAGTAGGTAGGTTGCCGTCTCTCGAGAGCAAAGCCTTTAAGAGATCCCACAGAAAGGTACATACTCTTATACTCCCACTTCACTTGGCTATTCGTATTTGAGTATTTGTTATACTTGCCATGTGTGGTTGGTATGGTTGACAAAATATTCGTCTTATTTACCTATTCGACACACAATATGTTCGTCTTATTTGCCTATTATACACACAAACATATCATTTTTATGCTCACACTTCTTTTGGCTATTCGTATTTGTTATAGGTACTTACCATGTGTGGTTGGTATGTTTGACATCTTATTTGCCTATTCGATACACAATATGTTAACAAACATATAATATTTGACAAATACGACAAACATCCAATAGCGAATACGAATAGCCAAGTGAATTGTTACCATTAAACTCGGAATAAAAGTTATTTGACGGTAGCAACGATCTCTCTATCCCATCCCATCTCACTAATATATACACGCGAAAGTTTGTATGGATGAATGTTTGTTACTCTTTCACACAAAAACTATTGAATGAATTTTAATGAAACTTTGTAATAATATGGCTCATAAACCAGAATAACACAGGCTATAATTTATAAAAAATTGTGATACTAACTGTATTAGCATATTTCTTTTGTGTAATTCCTTTTACTTTGCAATAAAGAATATTTATCTTTATCTTATCTTATCTTAAAGATCCTGCGCAGACGAAGTCGCGGGCAAAAGCTAGTTTAGCTTTTAGCTAAACTAGCACAACATTTAACTTTTAGCTTTTTAACTAACATTTTAAGCCATTAAATTACTCATACTCATTTATTCGGCCTTAGGTACACTATGGAACACTTGGCAATAAAAATAGATCTAACGTTTTTTAACGAAGTATGAAAGTGACACAAACACGGTTTAAGGAAAGTGAAGTTTAACTAGATTTATGGCTAACAACCGAGACCTTAACTGCAACAATGGAATAAGTTTAACGGCTAACAGCGTAAGAATGTAGCGTAAGTACACATGAAGACAGAGAAAAGTATGCAGAGGGTTCAAAATGGTGAGATTTCCTCAAAAACTACTGGACCGAATTTAATAATTCTTTACAGTTACATAGTTTTAACTTTTATCTATCTAACAGTGAAAGAATTGTTGCATTAGGTCAAGTAGTTTTTGAGATAATCTCAACCCTAAAAACTCTACTGTACACCTTTCTCTGTTTTCGACCGTACATAAGGGATTAGAATATTAATTATACAATAGACAAATGCAATTTATAGTTCTTCTAACAATATCTAGCACGCTCTCTATTTATGGTGATTATATAATAGCTGTGATTCTAAATCTTATCCCAATTGTCACTGTCATTCATATGATAAATATCGCGGAGTGACTCTCTAGGCTATGTCCACAGAGCACCCCCACATCTCATATGCGGACTCTAGTGGGGGTGCTCTGTGGCTATGTCAGAGGTCTACGTTAGCCTGGCCTTGGCCTGTGCTAGAACGTACCTAAGGCGTATTACAGGATAGATGACTATTTAAACGATGAACATGCATGGTGTGTGTCGCCGGTTCCGCATGAGGGATAAAGTCTAGATTACTAACAATAGTAATAGTTGTGTAATACCTAGTTATTAAGTAATTGTGTATTATTATCTTATTTTAAAAGATGTGCTGCTCAGAGCTTTTTGCCACTTTTTTTCCTCAGCGTTTTCCTTGCAAAGTGGTACCACATGAAATTAGACTGCACCACCTTCAGCACCAATGTCGCTCGTCACTTCCTGAGCAACAGAGTTGTTCAGGCCTGGAACTCACTTCCAGACGACGTTGTCTCTGCCGTCTCAGTTAACGCATTCAAAAACAAACTGGACAGTTATTTTAAAACCATTAACAATAATAATACCACTAAGTGATAGACTTTACAAACACTGTGAAGTGGACATATCAGCGATGAGCTGCCTGTCCATAATTAAATAATAATAATAACACTGCCGGATGCAGAAGGCAGTGCTGCTGGACACGGCACGCATTGTGAGGAGGTTCCTCACTCTGGGATCCTAACCTCCGGCAGCTTGGATGCGCATGCATCCCGCTGCCGGTGGGTGGCTATTTTTTATATTTATATATTTTTCTATTTGTTTTTGATATTGAAATGTATAAATATATTAAATAAGAGATAAATTAAATAAAGAGAATAATAATAAATGTAAATTCAAAAATATTTTGACGTGCAAAAATGTACACGTGCTTACTTGCAATAAAGAAATTTGACTTTGACCTAACAGCGCAGCCAAAGCGCAGAACATAACGTGTGAACGTTCCTCGTACATTAGAATACACGAAATGTTAATTATGTTAATCCCAAAAGAGTCATGAAGCCGTAAATAATACGAATATGTGTCCGTTTTTAATGCTCGTAATAAAATCGCACATTAGACACACTGACAAAACGGGAGAGGTTATTAATACCGGAATAAATTGAGAACCCCTTTTTGGAAGTCGGTTTAAACGAATGGAAATAACATAGACATCAAACGCATGGCTCTAACTATAGTATTCCTTGTGCTAATGGGTTCACAGAAAACGAACTCTTCTAACGGCAGTCGAGTAATTAATGATATGAATGGAAATATTTCTGATTTGGACTGATATACCGAAGCCCAAATCAAGTGCCTCATTTTGTAAACAAATAGGATCGTCTAATTACCTGTTGTGATGTAACACTGAAGGACCTGATTGTTTGAACCTGTTCACCGTTGTGAAAATAAAGTGATCCGATCTAATTATGTGAAAATAACTGTGCAATAATCACAGAACAGCTTAAAATGTTAGTACTTTTTGTTTACAAAATAAGACACTTGATTTGGGCTTCGGTACACGGTGTAATACAGAGAAAAGTGTAACGGAGAATTTTGAAGCTTATAATTTTCTGAATAAATATTAGACTAATTTCTAAAAATTCTTTGTCATTACATAGTGTATACTTTAAACTATCTACTATAGTACGTACGCGTTAAGAAAATAGTGAAAAAAAGAGCACGTCTATCCACGGTTGACAAATTAGATGTCTTAAAATGTGCCATAAGAAGGAAAGTTCAATAAAAAAAAATTTCAACTTTCCTTCTTATAGCACATTTGTCTAAGTCATCTAATTTGTCAACCGTGGATAGACGTGCTCTTTTTTTCCCTATTTTCTTAACGCGTATTTACAATCTGTCACGTGGTTCTTGAGAAAATCTAAACTTTATTCCCCAATCTCAAACCCCAGCTCGCAATATTACAAAATATATTACATAGATATTTAAAAATGAGTAATCATAAAAGGTCATAAGCCACAAAAGGTTTCGCATTAGACCGTGGTTAAGGTCAGAGAAGTCATTTCCAAATGGTTGAAAAGGTGTAATCAACCCAAACGCAGCATTATCACAACGAAATATATTCGTACATATGAAAATCACAAATGAATGTGTATTGTAAATATTAAACCGAAGCAAATCAAGTGTCTCATTATGTAAAAAAAACTACCATACTAACATTCTAAGCTGTTCTGTGATTATTGCATAATTATTTTCACATTATTAGATCGGATTACTTTATTTCCACAATGATGAACAGGTCAGATCAATCAATTCCTTCAGTATTACATCACAACAGGTAAAATTATGTCTAAACCGAAATAGTTATTCATACAAAATATATATCAAGATGTAGGGTATTATAAATACGAGAGCTTGTTTAAAAAAAATATTTTTGTTGGCGTGTTTTTATTTCCCTGCCAAAAATTAAATTTAATAAAAATCAAAATTAATAAAAATACAAATATGGAGTCACTGTGCCGTGCTCTTCACTCCGCCGCTGCTCTTCTGTCTCGCGGTAGAGTTTGACAGCTGGCAGCCCCTTAAGGCGCTATATGGTTGTCAAAAGCAAGAGTGAAGCAGCGGCGGTTAGATATAATTTTCATTTTAAAAGACATGGAAGAGTGTTTGCGATTTTTTTCTATCGAGCGAAGTTTGTCCAATCGCGTATCCGTATACATCAGTCTCTAAATAGACACCCCAAGATTGCTATAAGTATATTTTTTTCAGACGTTTATTTTTAGTAGTTAATGACGTAGCCTTCGTAGAAAACTGAAAATACGCGCATACGAAGCCTTAATACGAGTATATCGATACAATCGAAAGTCGATAAATGAGAAACCCCTTTGATTAATTAAAAGTGCTACGAAAATTCCTGATCCTGTTTATAACTACAACGCTACCGAGCCCACTATATTATAATAATCCTTACATATTTCCGTATTTAGAGAAGATTAGCTTATTTTCGTTAGTAGTTGTAATCTTTGTGAATACAGAATGAGAAGCTAATTGGTTCTGATAAGTTCTAGTCAGAGTAGTAATGAGGAGAGAATTACTTATCAAATATTCACGACGCAATACCAAATTACAAAACAATCCTACGATTATATTCTTAGGTATTATCACATATTAATTTTCACGACGAAAATAGATCGCAGTGTATAGCCAGTTCTTTTAATTCTTTAAAAAAATGCAAATGGAGAAAAGTATACAGATTTCAATGATTCTTGTATAGTTACATAGTTTAACTTTTATATATCTAACAGTAAAATACTTTTTCCAGTAGGTCAAAGTTTATGAGAAATTCTCGCCCTTAAAAACACTCCGGAACACCTCTCTGTGTTAGAACGTACCAAATTAATTATTCAAAAACTGATTTTTATTTAAAATATTTGCTGCAGATAGTTTTTGCCACTGCTCCTCAGCGTTGCCACCTTTTCTACGCAAAATGGTGTAAATGTAAATTCTGAAAAGATATTGACATCATTCCAGTCAATAATTACATGGAGTGAAAGATTTTTTACAGTCCAGCAAGTAGTTCTTGAGAAAATCTCAACTTTAATCCCTCGTCAGTAAATACATTTTCTTTAAACAAAGAAAACTCCAAGCTGATGACGTTGATAATGAATAACAAATGATATATTCATTGGCGGAAGATTGGCGGTGATGGATGACTTAGCTTAAATACTCACGTTTTGCGCTAACTCCTTGTGACATGACGAGCATCGCGACGATTGCGAGGTTGAAGCACGCGTGAGCCATCTTCATTGCTGCAACAAACGGAACACGTCATCCATCAAGAGCTGGCTGATGTAGTAGTAACGTATCTCAGACATGTGCTGACACACGAGCGGTACCAACTCATCCAACTCTTGATTGAGGGGAAGAGGCGGGTTGGTAGAAGGAAATCGTGGCTCCGCAATATAAGGGAATGGACAGCGATAGCCAGCGTCGAAGAGCTTTTTCGACTGGCTCAAGACAGAGGGAGATATGCGGAACTGGCGCCAGCCTTCATTAGTGGAGAGGCACAGAAAGAAGAAGAAGAATGCTAGTAAATGACATGGCTTTTTGTTAGCAAATGAAAATCCCGTACCTTGCCATGAGCTGGTAAAGTAGGTAATAGGTAATCATTTTAAAGAGGAGAATATGAAGGAAAGCGCACAAAATATTCCAGTAGGTTGTAGTGTCGCCACAATCAGGATGAGATCAAATAATAAGCCTTAACGAAGCTAAGGCCAAAATTCAAAAACTCACTCTTACAACTGTTTAAATTTTATAGAAATTTGGTAAGAGTGAGCTCACACTAAGTTCGCATTCTCTCTGAATCTCGGCCTAAGATATCACTTTTCAAACGATATCACGGTGTTTTTAAATTTATGCGATGCGAGATATCAACAATTTCTTTAAAGGTGCATACTCGTATAGCGAAATGGGCTTCTCATTTCTGTTATGACACCTTACAAGGAGCAAAGTGCACAATAACACTAAACATAAACAATAGACTAGGAAAAATCGCTATTTGTCTGAGATCCTGGAATGTACTGACTCGATATAAGAGGCAGCGACAGAGTATTATATCGAAAGGAAAGTTACACGGGAAAAACAGGGTCTGGGCCTGTAGTGCATCAGCATATTATAAGAACGGTGTGCAAATATTTATTTATGGTGGTATTTTTTTGGGTATTGACCCAAAAAAATACCTATACCGAAGCTCAAATCAAGTCTATATTTTGTAAACAAAAATGATCGTCTATACCTGTTCTGATGTCACATTGAAGGAACTGATTGATTGAACCTGTTCATCATTGTGAAAATAAAGTGATCCGACCATTGATCTCCTATAAACAACTAGATACACAGTGAGGCGTTCATGACTGCGCCTCCTTAGAGATGATAGCATCTCCTTAGTGGTTGCGGCTGGCAGCCATTTTGCTTATGTATATAAAACAAAAGAAGACGATTGTCATATGTTTTTTTCATTCTCCTGTAAATAGTCGAAGCATACATTTCTTTTACTTTTGCCTTGTTTTTTATCTCGCAATTAAATAGTTATAATTGTAAATATCAACACGGCATTTTATTGTAACATTCGGAGTAACTTATGGTTACTCCAAAACAGTCTGCCTTCTAAAAATGTCCGAGCGCAAAGAAGGTCCAAACGGATGAATGGATCATTTGCTTTATTAAATTGTTTTAGTAAGACCTTTGTGTATCTAGTTGTTTATACGAGATCAATGGATCCGATCTAATAATGTGGAAATAACTATGCAATAGAGCTCTTGAAAATGGCGGGAAACGACGGTTGCGAAATTATTTAATAATTTTCCTTTTAATGTCTACAGGGACTATTTTATGTTTAATATCACGTTAAATTAATCAGAAAATGTTCGCGAGTGACAGTACGGTGAAGTTATTGGATAATTTGAGCAAGATCTGAAGTTTCAAGCTTTTATCAAGAGTTCCCGCTACAAGCTCGGGAGTGAACGTGACTGTCGAGCTGCTTCGTCCAGAGTGATGACGCTACGGCGTCTCCTCTGGATGAAGACATGAAGACGCGGCTGCCCAGGGTGAAGACGCCACTGCGACTCCCCTGGAGGAAGATAGAAGACTATTGAATATATTGAGTTCTCTGTAACATTACATTGGCAAATGACGAACTGTCGAGTCCATTAATAAAATAAATAAATAACTATGCAATGTTCACAGAAACGCTTAAAACAAAATAAGACACTTGATTTGGGCTTCAGTACAAGTCAGAACCTCGCGATTGAGGCTTGTGATCTATGAAATGAAACACCATAAAGGACCTCTCATGGGAACAATCTCGGTGTTCCATTATGGCCTTACATATCGTAGACATTGTAGTAACGAAATGGTTTGCCGACTCTCTCAGGTCTCTCGTAAATGCGAAATAGGGTTATTCCTCAGTTTAAGGAAATGATCACTTTCTAGTTTAACGTTATTTAAAGATGACTGAAAGTGACAACAACGTATGTATATGGCTAAGGCATCAGGGTTTAGAGAGCAATAG
This sequence comes from Tachystola acroxantha, assembly GCA_963506565.1. Classification (NCBI taxonomy): domain Eukaryota; kingdom Metazoa; phylum Arthropoda; class Insecta; order Lepidoptera; family Oecophoridae; genus Tachystola; species Tachystola acroxantha. The sequence goes on from OY735879.1 coordinate 11,752,574, forward strand.
GGTTTTCAACGCAAATATTGCATGGATAAATGCGCTTGAATATACCTACTGAAAGTCTGAAATTGGAATGGCAAAGATACTAACATTTGTCATACAAGAGTGGAATCTTCATGAAAATAACCAATATCGATCAGTTTTTGGAACTGATTGCCGGAGCTGAGCGAGCGAGCGAGCAGAGCGATCGAGCGCAGTGTTCGTCGAGGCGCCAAACAGCGACGGAAACTGTGTCGGTCTAATTGTCGGCTTCAACAATATAAGTGGGTGTTTTTGTTTTTAAAATATCTTTATTTTACAAAGGAGCATTATAACTTAATTCCCAGTGTACATTTTCATTCCTAGGTCTAAGTAACATGTAATATAGTTTAAGTTTTTTTCAGGTTATACCTATTATACACTTTGGCGATTTAAGGAGAGGAACTATTGATAAACTTAGATTAAATAATATTACTTAAAATAATAAAAGTATAATAACTGTATGTTTGCTTTGTTTAGCTCACATTTATCGCATTTCGGGATTAATATAAGTGAGTGATATCCGTGTATATACGAGTATAATAATTTAAATATCGATCAGATTTCAACGTATCCATTGCGACATTAGGTAATTTAAGGCCTCTAGGCTTAATTGGGCTTCATACATAACAACTACGCAAATACAAGCTACGTCGTTAAAAGTAATAAAATGTGACCATTGTACTGATTTCATTATAAATATAGTATTTTGGTAACGATCAAAGCATAAAATTCATGGAATTAATTAATCCAGCACTTGTAGTGACTCTATTTGTATTTACTTATTGTGAAAACAAAAAAACTCGCGTACAAATTGTTGCCATGGACTTGTATTACAGTACAGTATGCTGCATGGAGGAAAAAAAGTCGTCGCGATATGGAGAGAGCTTAAAGCATATTTTGTTTGTTTTCTCTTGGCTTCATGTCTCGTAGGTGGAGTATAAAAAATTCTAAACAGAAAACTTTAGGGGGGCCTAATTAACTTTGAGATTTTCTCAAAAACTATAAGACCAATTTTAATAATACTTTTACAGTTACAAAGTTTGAATATTTATCTTTCTAACAATGAAAGAGTTTTTGCGATAGAGCAAGTAGTTTTTGAGAAAATGTTGGCCTCCTGTACACCTTTCTCTGAGACCGTACCTACGAGTACATTTCAAATATTAGCAAGTTGATATACAGTGACTCTGTTATAGTAGGTCCCCGTTGTCGTCATACCCCCGCGTCCCTGTACCGCGCAGGCGAAGACTGATTTAGACGGTCATACTATAGCCGTATATCTACCTAGTTTAACAATACTTCCATTAAACCTTGTTTCGTCACTTTCACACATCCTTAAAACGTAAAGTTAGAAAGGGACGGAATACCTTAAGTTTGTCCAATCGTGTATCGGTATTCATCAGTCTCTAAATAGACACCCCAAGTCTATATATTTTATTCAGACGTTTAATTTTAGTAGTTAATGCCGTAGCCTTCGTAGAAAAACTGAAAATACGCGCATACGAAGCCTTAACCATAGAATAACTTTAAATCACGTTTATGGCTAATTTAACGATGACGATCTAACTACATGGCATTGCCATACCCATATATACTTCAGATTGTTTTGCAACTGAAAGGTTATTTTAAGTAAGTAAGTACTTACTAACATAGTTTTAAGCTTTTATTGTATAACTAACACACAATACGGACACTCAAGTCTGAAATAGAAATGACATTGCCACATTTCAATGGAGCGTTGCCCCACCTACAAAACTACGAGACCATTGAAGGTACCTATCATTTTGTTGGGGACTTATTACTGGTTTTATATAGCATAATCACAATCAGTAGGAGTTGCGAGAGTAGTAGAAAATGATAACAAAACAATGAATAATTCGATTCCATTTCATACTATTTTCTGAATTCTTAATTAAGCTGTTTTTTCGACTCGCAACTTGTACAAAACTTTATTTTAAACCAATAATTTTAATAAAAAACGGATATAATTTTACATTTATTCGTTATCTTGTTCATCATGCGGTTGATGGTGGGAATGAATCTGGTATTGTCATTTTGAATTGAATTTGTCAAAGTCACATTTCTTTATTGCAAGTAAGCACGTTGTGTACATTTTTGCACGTCAAAATATTTTTGAATTTACATTTACACCACTTTGCAAGGAAAAGGTGCCAACGCTGAGGAGAAAAAGTGGCAAAAAAACTCTCAGCAGCACATCTTTTAAAATAATATAATAATAATAATACACAATTTGAATTAACTCTTTCCATCATGGGTTATGCGCACATATCACATATGGGTTTAGGGTACGCATATGCTAGGAAATTCGTATGTTACAGTTAGACCAAGTAGTTATAGCCAGAGGCCGGAATGGCTGGGCACTGGGCAGGATGTCCGTTTGCGTGTAACTAACTCGTTTTCCCGGCAGAGCGTTCAGATTGTGTTAACCTGTTTCCAACGGAACTGTTACCAGAACGTTCTGTCTGGGGTGTCCCATAGGCTGAAGAAATCCGAGCAGTGTGTCTGGTATAGAGGCCCTCAGATATACAATGCCCTTCCGGTTGAGATCAGAGACGGTGACTTGTCCTTTGCAGTATTCATTAAAAAATTAAATATATTTCTGCTTAAAAAAGCTTACTATACGCTGAATGAATTTTTAGAAGACAATGAAAAATGAATTATATAAGTAATGGTAATGTAATATGATTTGTAAAGTGACTTATATTACAAATCATACTGACTATCATAATCATAATGATGAAGGCAGACTGTGTATCTAGATAAACAACTAGATACACAGTCTGCCTTCTAAAAATGTCCAAACGGATGAATGGACCCTCATTTGCTTTATTGGACATTATTTGGACGTTAACAATGGACCCTTATTTGGACATTTTTAAAATTGTTTTAGTAAGACCTTTGTATATCTAGTTGTTTATAGGAGATCAATGATATAAACGCATGCATTTGCACTTAACGAACCTTAAGTTCCGACATGTTAACTCCCTCATAGTAGGAAGTGTTTAAGTTCCAATCTGGTTCAATAAATGTGACCTTTGTCGCTTGCCTCAAACTTTGAGTCAATCATGTTAAACGCTTCGAAATTGTTTCGAATACAGGCAACCTACACACAATATATAAGTACATAGCAATGTGATGTGAGTTAGCCAATGTAACTTATAGATATAGGTCGATTAAATAGGTACATACCTATATATATGGGGTTTTTATCTAAGAAGATTCAGATAAATCTATACATATAATAAGACTGTAAGCATCTAGCTTATAAAAAATCTGATTTGCCCCCCTCCTGGCCCAGAACCTGGGTACGCCCATGCGAATAAATATCTCAAAAAAACTTTTGTCGGTCTAAAAATGTAATGGATCGACATTGTTTTTTATTAGCAAATGTCAACTCAATACATTTTTCTTCCTAGTCTACTGGTGTTAACAAATAAGGTCGTCATGTTATGAAATAATAAGGTATTATTGAAGTAATACTGCTATAAGAGTTCATGGTAAGGGGCAGATCAAGATATTTGTATCAAACGAGAACCTTTCCAGAGGTTTAGCCTATTTCCACTTCACTGATTTTCTACTACAAAATGATTCAGAAATTTATAGACGAGTTATTTTTAGCAAAAACAATAAGCACTTTATAAGATATTCCTTTATTTTATTTAGGACATTTTTGTGAATTGAATATTTATAGACACGTCTTCGCCTTTAACAAATGGTTACTATTAAAATTATACCTTTGGTAGGTTTATTTTGCAATAAAACAATGTTAAATTACCATTTTTCTTTTTTTTCTTTCGAGACAACCTTCTAAAACGATGCCTGCGGCAATCGACCATACTTTTTGATACCTAAGTAATTAAATATGCACAGATAACTGTTGAAAAATGTTTTTTTTTTGGTCTTTAAAAGTTATTTAGTTTATTAATAAAGCTTAAAATTACTACAAATAATAAAATGATATTGAATGTATTAAATCAATTAATGTAAGTTTTTAAGTGTTTGGTATTGATATAAAGTTTAATTTTAACCAACTCTAAAAATAGGAGTAGACCCCACTCTAATTTACTTAAGTATTTTGACTCCATCGACGCTTCAGCGGTAAAGAATAGGTCTTCAATTTATAAAATCAGTAAGTACTTACATATTTTTGAATTCATTTTTTTTGTTAAAAGTCGAAGACAGATAAGTATACAAGATGCCTCAATAAGGTTGAGATTTTCTCAAAAACTACTGGACCGAATTTAATAATTATTTTACAGTTACATAGTTTTAACTTTTATCCATCAAACAGTGAAAGAATTTTTGCAATACGCCAAGTAGTTTTTGAAAAAATCTCAACCCTAAAAACTCTCCTGTACACCTTTCTCCGTGTTCGACCGTACTTACCTACACCTTTATTGTTTTAATTTACACGAAATAATCGCTCGCTCTTACAAAAACGTATATAAATTATATTTGTAAGACATAACTGCCTTTAATAAATAAATATCGTACTAAGAATAACCGAAAACGTACATTCGACAGCAGATCAATGCTAACACTTTGAACTTTGGACCGTTCTTATTATTTGCGTCGTAAGACTTGAAATCGTACTGCAAGTGTTACCATCTGCTGTCGACTGTACACCAAATCTGTTATGTCCGCCTTAAAACGATTGGAGCCTAAGATAAGGGCGATCCCGAGGAAAGTTTTCTAATAATGAACAACTGAACTCGGCCGATAGAACAAAAGGTGCAAGTTCTTTGTCAACTTGAAGGGTTTAGGGTTATCTTCACATCGGCGTAGGTATGACAGGGTCCAGAAGCAAAGCCTTAAGGTTGTTGGAGTGGGCGAAGGCGTCGTCGTGTAAATTAATAACGTAATGATTCGTTTTCTTGAACAACCCATGTTTAAAACTAGATGGCAGCACAATAATGAAAAAACTTGAAGTAATTAAGTACTTGAAAGTTATGTAGCCGTTTTTGTAGTAGAAAAAATGTACCTTACGTATATGTAGTGTTAAATCAAAGACATTTTGGCCAACGGTAGTGGGCCATGCCATAATGAATTTAAAAAAAATCAATGACGTTTTTCTTGACACATCAAAATAATTTGACGTTGGCTAACGCCATCTATTGTACTATAAAGCATACACATAACAATATTATGTTAAGGGCCTTACATGAGCCAACTAGCACCGCCAATCTTAAAAAAATAATATATTCCTATTTAATCATTTTTATAAAAAAGCTATGTACACAATTTTTATTAGGATAAATACTATTTTTAAATATACAATACATGCATAAATGCGACAAGCTATGTTGTAGTTCCCAAATACGCCCAAAACGGCCGTTTTTCGCAATTATGCGAACTACAACTTACCGAAATTGATATTTTTTTTTTGGAAGAATTTTTTAATCGTTAATTTTCTACTTACATGAATACTCTAAATAACTTGACATTGGCGAAGTTATCTCTTGAATAAGAGTAGAAGCCATTCAAATAAAAGTAGTAGGATATTATTTTTTTAAGATTGGCGGCGGTAGTTGGCTCATGTACCTAAGGCTCGTATGACTTGATTATAAACGAGTGTATATCGCTGGAATCGATCTCTCCCTGACAACTCCTGGACACTGAATTACAAGAAAAGATATTTACATAATTAAGTATTAAGAAAATATCTTATACTCAGTAGGTTTCTATCTCGTATCGGTTGCAAACAAAAGGAGAGCCATAAAAAGTTTTATTTGTATTTTTACGTTCCTTTATATCATTACCAATTTTATTACCTTAATAATGCCCTTAATTAGAATTTATTGACTACATTAATATCTATAAATATATGAGAATGTATTACTATAAACAATTCATATTAAACAGACAGACAGACAGACAACAAAGCGATCCTATAAGGGTTCCTTTTTTCCTCTTGAGGTTCGAGACCCTAAAAAACTTCACCAACTTATTTTTTTTAAATCCATTTGTTATTTAAGTTTGTTTTTAAATTCATTTAAATTTGTTATAGCATTTGTTGCATATTGAAAATTGAGAAGTGTTCCCAAGATTATGTCCAATTAATTAAAAAATAAATATAAGTAATAAAACTAAACTAAACAAACTAACAAAACTAAACTAAAACTAAACCTATCTAAAAAGCAAACTAAATTTATAAAAAATTAAAATTAAAGATTTGTATTGTTAAATATGCATAATTATTATTCATTAGTTTACTCATAAGCAAATCACAGAACTAAATGACATTGTCACATTTCAATGGAGCTTTGCCCCACCTACAAAACTACGAGACCATTGAAGCTTACCTATCATTTTGTTGCGGAGCATAATCACAATCAGTAGGAGTTGCGAGAGTAGTAGAAAATAATAACAAAAACAATGAATAATTCGCTTCAATTTCATACTATTTTCTGAATTCTTAATTAAGCTGTTTTTTCGACTCGCAACTTGTACAAAACTTTATTTTAAACCAATAATTTTAACAAAAAACGGATATATTTTTAAATTTATTCGTTATCTTGTTCATCATACGGTTGATGGTGGAGCAGAATCTGGCATTGTCATTTTCATTATGTATGTATATTGTATAATGGATATATCATTACATTGGTAACACAGAAGGCCACTTTAGGAAATTGTCTTTCCTATAACCCCTATCGAATATGCATACAGTGATAGGTTAGCCAGACTCCGCTAGTTTTGTAGGATATTAACGACCGATGCCGTCGTCGAGCCTTCGGACGTCTGCCATTTCCAATTACATATTTTATCATAGAAAGTTTATGTCTGTGAGTTAATGTGTAATCTATGTTTTACGCGAAATGTTACCCTCATCAAAGTCAAAGTCAAAAGACATTGCCACATTTCAATGGAGCTTTACCCCACCTACAAAACCTATCATTTTGTTGGGGACTTATTGTAATAAGGTTTCATATTGCATAATCATAATCAGTATCATTTTCTACTACTCTCGCAACTCCTATAGAAGAATAACAAAAGCAATGAATAATTCGCTTCGATTTCTTACCATTTTCTGAATTCTTAAATAAGCTGTTTTTTTTGACTCGCAACTTGTACATAACTTTAATTTAAACCAATAATTTTAATAAAAAACTGAGATACTTTTACATTTATTCGTTATCTTGTACAACTTGCGGTTTGCACGTCAACATATTTTTTGAATTTACATTTACACCACTTTGCAAGGAAAAGGTGCCAACGCTGAGGGGAAATGTGGCAAAATAACTCTCAGCCCATATCAATTCATTGCTGGACGTAGGCTTCTCCCAAGACGCGACAATCAACCCGATTCTAATAAATGTCTAAAATCTCGCGACAAATAATGCTACGTAAAGGTGTTTAACAGAGAAATGTGATCTTATTTATACAAATAAATATATTACACTCGATATTCAGAAGGCTATATTTAATATTTTAGTATTGAAACTATAGTGAACATAGTGCATGAATGAAAAATTTCGTGAGGTATGATAATAATTTCAAAGAAGGAAGCGAACGACAGTTTACTCGTATCTAAATAAAGCGCTGTGCAAAGGAGATTTAGAAAAGACGGCATCTGTTGTGTTTTCCTTTCTTAAAATATTCTACCAATACTTCTGTCGAAAGAAACTACTAGTATTTTTCCCCACTAGTTCTTCGAAGACTATGCCTGACGTAGTGCAGTGTAGTGATGTAATCTTGTGTTGTTATTCATAAACCTAGTTAAACCTCACTTCCCTTAAATCGTTTTGCTATCCCTTTCACACTACGTTAAAAAGGTTAAGGTAGAAAAGGACAGGGGCCCTAAACGATGGCGTAACTTTAAAGCACACGCGTGCGTTGAAGATTATAGTTGTAAATACAATAAAATAAATTTCGGTTGTTTATTAATATCCTTATTAAAAAAGTTTCTGAAAAACTATGGTGACCCTACTGCGTACAGGAGTACTACGTTATTTTTCCGATCAAAACAGACATGCATGAAAGATTCATTCTTAAAATGTTCCTATTCTTGTCATGTGGCCACTATTTGTTCACATATTTGAGACATTTATACCCGACTGTTAAAGGAGACGGATAATATTAATCATATGTGTGTCTTATATGAGAGTAGTTCTAAACTTGAGTTAACGTGAAATATTTGAACCGAATTTTAAATTTCCCATTAGAAAACCTAGTTATCAAACACTAAATATTTTTCCGAAACCTGTAATAGGAACAAGGGTAAATATTCACGGCCATAGTAAGTTATATCACATAACGGATGATCCTCCATCCTCCTAGGATCACCCTTTGAAAGCACTAGACGATAATGATTATGGGGATATCTATAGGATCATCCTTTGATAATAATGATAAGTTGTCACCGTTGAGGTAAGTACCTACGGCATGAGTTACTTTAGTAAGTTCGCTCATTAGCGAGTACGGTAACACTGTAGCTACAGCGTTCAATATTGGTGGAATTTTAGTTACTCTAGTGGCAGATTTTAATTCCACAACTCATGAAGAAACCGCGCCTCAACTAAAATCCTTCTAAATACCCAACTCAATAACTAAAGCTTATGAAATTCAGCCGTTCGGTATCACATACTTTCTAACTCACGTAATTCGAACTCTACTTTCGGAATTCCGTTAATCGATATTCTGAACTTCGACATTCCGGTATTGCAGTCTATTTTTAGATACCTATGTGAAATTGGTATTAGATAACACAAATATTGAATTATAATTAATCAAAATTGATGATCTTCTACCAGTTTAGTTATTTCTCATTTAATAATTAATTCAATTATGTATTACAACAACTCATAAATCATTCTTGTTAGAAACTTTATCTTATCTGCAGTTAAGTAAATAACGCTTGCTTCGAATGTTCACGGTTAATTTTACAAAATTACTTAATACGAGGTTTTTTTTAAACTCACTCGATCTTTCACGTAATCTTTCTGAGGATACGTCTGAAAATAGTTTTTCAATATTCCACTTATCACCTTATCAAATGTATCTATGTTAATGTTTATTTTCTAGGGGCCTGGACTTGCGAGTACACGTTGAAAATGATCGTACAAGTTAAGCAACGGTGGGCGAGGTTAGTACCTGGATGGGTGACCGCTCGTGACAATTTCATCTGAGCCTCGGCAGCAGTCGTTAGGCCACGTCAGAGACCTACGGGCGGCCTGAATAACTCTGACAAATAGGTTTGGTCACTAAACCACACGAGAAAAGAAAGAAAAATAATGTTTATTTTGTATAAAAAAAAGTGTGGTTTAGTGGCATGCTATGGCGCGTAATACACCTCATGTAAACACTAACATAGTTTTAAGTACTTACTAACACTTATATGGTCTTTGTGACTGCAATAAATCATTTGAATTGAATTGAATTGAATTAGTGACCTAACGACTGCTGCCGAGCGACAGCAACCGGGACGTGCACCCGAGGCGCGGAGGGGCTCAGATGAAAGAGTCACTAGCGGTCACCCATCCAGGTCCTAACCTCGCCCAATGTTGCTTAACTTGTACGATCGTTTTCAACGTGTACTCGCTACTGGCCTACGAGCCCCTTAATTGTATGATGATTCCTATTGTCATTATTCAATGCAAAATTCTTTACAAAACACAGATCTCTTTAGGCACTCAATTTGAATACTAAATCAAAATATAATCAAATATTTGGTATAGTTTTCCGTAAAATTGAAGTTCAGATTGAACTGAAGTTGAATAAGATTTTGGAATATTTGAAATATGAAAATGAAGTATTTTCCGCGATTCTAGATTAGCAGAAGTTCGAATCCAGAGTTCATATTTATATTCTAATTGGATTTTAAAATCTCTTCAATAACGAGTACGTTAACGATGAAAACTTTAGCATGATCCACCACGCGGGCCTACTGCGGATTGGCGGATTACACATGCCCTAGATTTTTTCTACAACATGCAGGTTGCATTACGATGTTTTCCTTCACCGATTTTAAGAGAATTCGGTAAGTTTTTTCTTGGAAAAAAAGAGGAAAATACAGGAAGCCTCAATAAGGTTGTGATTTTCTCAAAAACTACTAAACCGAATTTAATATTTTTTTACAGTTACATAGTTTTAGCTTTTATCTATCTAACAGTGAAATATTTTTTTGCAATAGGTCAAGTAGTTTTTGAGATAAACTCAACCTTAAAACTCTCCTGTACACCTTTCTCTGTGTTCCACCGTATATAGCTGACCTGACCGGGCATCGAACCTGAACACGGAGGTCGTATCGCTAGTCCGTGACCACCGAGCTCTTGAGGAATTACCTACTAGGGTACGGACAACATTTGGAGGTCCCAAGTTCGATTCCCAGCTAGGGCAGCCATGTACCAATGAGTTATCCTCGGTTTTTTCGACGGAAAAACTTACGTACATTTACCGAGTGCTCTCAAAACGGTGAAGGAAAACATCGTGATGAAACCTGCATGTCGTAGAAGAAGAAAAAAAGTCTAAGGCATGTGAAATCCGCCAACCCGCACTGGGCCCGCGTGGTGGATTATGGCCCCAGCTCCCTCGATGTAAGGGAAGGTATGTGCCCGAGCAGTGGGGCAATATAAATAGACTGATGATGATGACGTACGGACAACAGCAGGTCAATGGTAACACTTGCAGTACGATTTCAACTCTTACGACGCAGATAATAAGAACGGTCCAAAGTCCGTATTACACTTGATCTGCTGTCAGCTATCCTATTTATAAAACCTTAGGTAGTGTTGGAAACCAACACAACATTGGCAATACTAGTGCCAAACTGACACTTCCTGTCAGTCATTGCTATCTACTCTTGGTCGACACAGACAATACAGTTTCTATTTATTAATATCTCGGCTTTTTGAAAATGGCGGGAAACGACGGTTGCGAAATTATTTAATAATAATCAGTTTAATGTCTACAGTGGGTGTTTTGTGTTTAATATCACGTTAAATTAATCAGAAAATGTTCGCGAATGACAGTATGGTGAAGTTATTGGAGAATTGAAGCAGGATCTGAAGTTTGGCGCCATGGTCAAGATTCCCACTACGAGCTCGGGAGTGAACGTGACTGTCGAGCTGCTTCGTCCACAGTGATTGACGCTACGGCGTCTCCTGTGGATGAAGACAAGAAGACGCGGCTACCCAGGGTGATGACGCTACGGCGACTCCCCTGGAGGAAGATGGAAGACTATTATACATTGAATTTTCTGTAACATGACATTGGCAAATGACGAACTGTCGAGTCCATTAATAAAATAAATAAATAAATTAATATCTCAGTGGTTCAATTCCAATCCAATAATTCAGCAACCTACACAGTCTACTTCACATCACCTACGAGTTCTCTTCAGGTAGGTACTTGCCAAATACCCTTAAAAGCTTTCTATTTCTACATGTGGACTGATCACTTGCCATTCCGGTTAGTCAAATTGGAGCTATTAACTGTGTTAATCTATATCCACATGCCGTTTTAAAACACCCACTACGAGACCAAGGTTTAAGTAAAGTTAGAAATCCATTAATACTCTTTCAATGTAGGTTAGATAGAGACTGAAAATATATAAAAATAGGAAAGCCTTCTGTAACCTCGCTCGCCGAATAACATATTTGTTTGTTCAAAGCTCATAGGAAGGTACTTGGTCTCCACAATAGATATCTAGAATGCTGTAAAATTATGGTCTAGATTTATACTTTTTTTCTGTAATCCTTAACAAAGTAAAATACTATATAAATTCCACTATAATATTATAAATGCGGAACCAAAATCTGATAGGACCCCATAGTAAGGCTGTCTACTTTTTACCATCAACGTCACGGGGCAAAGAGCTATATTCAAAAGTTAGGAATAAAGAAGAATATAAAATTATAATATAAATGTGTCTTGGGTCTTCCCATTAGTAAAAATTTTAAAAATAATTTATTTAAGTTTTAATATTTTATATTGTACCTTTTTGAAATAAAAATTTTAATATAAAAAACATATTACTTTTAATATATATAATCATTATTTTTTTATTTTTACCTTCTTATTTCCCGCCTTTTTTAAATTATTTAATGTAAATATGTAATAGTTTGTTTTTGTAAATAAATAAACGCCCTTTCTAAAAACATTGTAATTGAATTTTTCGGAAGTTAGTAGATACGTATATCACAAGTTACTGAAAACTACTAAACTTAAAAACTTTTTTAGACTACATAATTTACGAACGTAAAGTAACCTCATTTTATATTAAAATCTAGTCTATTAGACTAATAATTAATTTAAATATGACTTTAACTGCTAAATAGACTTATATACTCTAAATAGTCGGTTAGTTAACAAACTCCATACATTTACCGTATTTAAACCCTCCATATCGCAAGTCCTTAGGCTCGTAGCCATATAACTACACACACGGTGGCTTAAAGGTGAGCGAAAATTCTCAAATCGCGGAATAAACATACTGTAACTGTTAGTTACTTAATAAACTAAAATAAATACACAACTTTAAGTCACATTTACGGCTAAGAGCCTTAATTATCTATTGCCGCTAAAACAAAAACAATCACAAAAGTTCAATTTCAAAAAAACTTTAAGCTAGTAAAATCTGTAAAGTTACTTACATTACGTCCAAGTTCACCACTAGTTCAATGTAGTCGGACAGTTGTACCGGGTATTAGTACGTTAGTTGTACCGGGTACTAGTACATGTTAGTTCGCGCGGGCAGGTGAGATCGAGTGCGCTAGGGCGGGCGGCTCGCGCGCTTTTAAACCATGGCCAGAGACCTGAGAAACGTACAGACAGAACCTGCGTGGGCCGGATGACGATTCACTTATGTGCCTGTGTGGGTTTAAAAAATTGTGACGCGCATAAAATTAAATAATAATGTTACGTAGGTAACGTTTTTCCAAAATTTTGTCAAAATTGTACATGCTTCTCAATAATGTTTTTAATTCTGTACTTATGGTGCAATAAAACGTAATTTCACTTATTTTACTTACTTTCTTGTAATATGTTTTAGTAGTGTAAGAACACAGTCCGTCAAGGTAAATAAATACCTACCTACATACCGCCATTAATTATTTCTGCCATCAAATAACGGTGTAAATTAAGTAAGTAAGTAAAAGTAGATTTGCCAGCGTATTTAATCGAAATAAAACGGGAATTAGTGTGTTTAACATTGTCAACTAGAGCGCTATTTTAATCCCAGATTGGTACGCGTGGCCATATAAATAAAGAAACAATAATAACTCAATCGCGGTGATGCAAAAGTATGGAATCTTGTCAATAACTTTCTACATAAAGTCATACTTACATAAGCTAATTTTTTTGGCAGGGGTACCTGCAAATATCAGCCTGTTTGTTTGTCAACCAATAATGAACATAAAAATATAAAATGAATTTACGCCAGCTCTGTACAATTGTTAGCTCTACGTACTACCCGCCCTACGTTCATCGGCCACTCGCAACACAGATTTCGACTTGAATAGCGAGCGAGTGAGAGAGTCGCGAGCACCCTCGTGTTGTCTCTCTCGCACCAAAAGTTGACGCACCGGGACTCAATTCTACTAATTTACTTCGTTTATTTTTTTCTGTCACGTGAAAAAAACCGCTTTCCACTCTCGCAGTCACTGAGTCATACGTACTGTCAACTTAACTTTTGTTCTACGAGGTTTCGCTTATGATTCGCCTGCCTTAAGGGGCTGCCAGCTGTCAAACTCAAGCGAGAGACAGAATATGTCCCGCAGCGACGACAGAGCGGAGTGAAGACTACGGCACAGTGACTCCGTATTTGTATTTTTATTAATTTTGGATGAATTTTGGCAGGCAAATAAAAATACGCCAACAAAAATCTTTGTTTTTAAACAAGCTCTCGTATTTATAATAACATAAATTTTCATACATATTTTGTATGAATAACTATTTCAGTACACATAAATAGTAGACATAAATTTTCATTTTAAATGACGTGGAAAGGGTATGTTTGTGATTTTTTTCTATCGAGCGAAGTTTGTCCAATCGTATATCGGTATTCATCAGTCTCTAAATGAATACCCCCAAGATTGCTATATATATTTTTTTCAGACGTTTAATTTTAGTAGTTACTTTCGTAGCATTCATAGAAAAACTGAAAATCCTCGCATAAAATCAGCCTTAATTTGTAATTATTTATAATTTTTAATCGAAAGTGGTACAAAACTTGTTCAGTTACTAATACTGAAACACTCCATTTAGTCTCTTATACCCGTTCCGTTAAAGTACAAAGTTAAATACTCGTATTACAATATTTATGCAATCATCATCACAAATACATCCTTATAATTTATTGCATTTAATTAGTATCTCTCTTTACGCATGTGCTTTATCCATATTATTCTTAACTAGCTGTACCCCGCAACTTCGTTTGCGTAGAGGAGGAGGATGGAGGAGATCAGGAGGCAGATCTTCCTCTCTGGATCCTTGTTTCCACATCACATACCGCCATGGCTTATAGCCTATGAGCTGTCCGAATATTTCAGCTATCTCCTAGTGAAACTCCCATCAAAATCCCTTCAGTAGTTATGGCGTGATATTTGCACAAAGTCACAGACAAAAATTCTAAAAATTAGTGTTTTGGCATCAGTATCGATCCTAAAACACATTAAAATTATTCTTTTCAAAAAATATCCAATGTACAGACACAACTTTTTTACAGTGTTATTATATGTATGTATAGATTAGATTTCAAAAAGCCGAGCTCAGGTTACTGTACAACGTATTAGTTCCGTAATGAGTCAATTCCCATTTAGTTTTGACTTTCTCACCAGAATTGAGGCCTTTGGCGCTGGTATCAAGTTATTAAAGCTGCAATCAGTTGATTATAGTGTTGTTTTCAGCACTTTATTAGAGCAGCCACTCGAAAGGCATTCTAATTACGCACCATATGAATGCGTGTAGCTATGTTAACTATCGTAGATAATAGATAATACGGAATGTAATGCTAAACCAATGAGAGGATGTTCTGTTCAGTATAAATAGCTGAACGACTTATTATTGTGTATATTTTATTTTAACTTATTTGTGCTATTTTTAAACATTACCTACCTATGCTAACAAGCAGAAATTATTTAAGGCTTCGTATGCGCGTATTTTCAGTTTTCCGATGAAGGCTACGGCAATAACTACAAAAATTAAACGTCTGAAAAAATGTGAGTATAGCAATCTTGGGGTATCTATTTAGGGACTGATGATATACAAAATATATATCAAAATATAGGGTATTATAAATACGAGAGCTTGTTTAAAAAAAAGTTTAATTGGTTTTTATTTGCCTGCCAAAATTCATCCAAAATGAATAAAAATACTAATATGGAGTCACTGTGCCGTGCTCTTCACTCTCACTTCTATCTTCTGTCTCACGCTCGAGTGTCTATACACACAAACTCACATACATATTACATAACCCTCCGTCTTGCGCAGTCGGGTAATTTTTCGGCAAAGAGTGTTTTCGGCGAAGCATCAAAAGGTGAATGATTTTTAAAAGTACGAATCGAAAACAGATAAAGATATTACAGCGGTCTCAATGAGGTTGAGATTTTCTCAAGAACTACTTGGCAATTTTATAGGCCGAGTAGGCAAATAAGGGTAATTTAGGAAAAGTCTGATCAAATACTTTACTTTACTTTTACTTTATTAAAAAGTATCAGTAAAATTAAGGTAACTATTTTTTCGGGTCTGACGCAGAATGTGCACTTCGCAAAATGTACACTAAAAAAAATGCGCATTTCGCATTTGGTGCACTTCTCAAAATGAGCACTTCGCAGAATGTGCACTTCGCAAAATGTGCATTTCGCAAAATGAGCACTTCGCAGATTGAGCACTTCGCAGAATGAGCACTTTTTGTGGAAGTTGTTAATTAATAAAAAAAATTATGGGTACTGGGTATTTAAAATAAAATAAACACTTTTACAAAGTAATCATTTATTTAAAAAGTAATCCACTAAGTTTTGACTGTCAATTAAATATTTCTATGTATAATATAACAGATAAATCAGAAACATTGGATTTATTTTCATATTTACTCTATTTTTACAAAAAATAGAATAAAGAATCACATTTTAGATCACTAAATAATATGCTAATATCACCTATTGTTATTTATATTTGACTATAACCCAATGTTTCTGGTTTATCTGTTATATTATACATAGAAATATTTAATTGTCAGTCAAAACTTAGTGGATTACTTTTTAAATAAATAATTACTTTGTAAAAGTGTTTATTTTATTTTAAATACCCAGTACCCATATCATTTTTATTAATTAACCACTTCCACAAAAAGTGTTCATTCTGCGAAGTGCTCAATCTGCGAAGTGCTCATTTTGCGAAATGCACATTTTGCGAAGTGCGTATTCTGCGAAGTGCTCATTTTGAGAAGTGCACCAAATGAGAAATGCGCATTTTTTGTCGAGTGTACATTTTGCGAAGTGCACATTCTGCGTCAGACCCATTTTTTCGTGTGGTTTAGTGACCAAACCTATTTGTCAGAATTATTCAGGCCTCCCGTAGGTTTTTCACGTGGCTTAACGACTGCTGCCGAGCGACAACAACCGGTACCAACTGCATAACGTGCTTTCCGAGGCACGAAGGGACTCTAGCGGTGTCACTAGCGGTCACCCATCCAGGTACTGACCTCGCCCAGCGTTGCTTAACTTGTACGATCGCTTTCAACGTGTACTCGCAACTGAACTACGAGGCCCCTGTATTAAGATAACTTGTTTGGTATTTTGCATTTAGTCTGGTACATTACAACGACTTCTACTACCATCTTAAAACACTGCTGTATCTTTCACTGGTTTGCTGGTAGAAATCTCTTTCATAAGTTCACCCTTGTACATACAATATCGTCGAAGACAGATAAAAGTTCCTAGTCTCATTAATTTGATGTGTTGTCGACTGTACAATTAAAGAGTTATTAAAATTATATATATATGTAGCCAGTGTGATGGGCACCCTCCCAAGAGGGCCGAATTTTTTAAACTGTTTTTAGGCAAGGTTTTTTTTCTAGGTAGTTTTAAAGTATTTTTAGGTATTATTATTAGTTTGTTTAGTTTAGTATTTAAAAAATAGTATTTATCGTTGTACAACTCTTTCCATATATGTACCTATATATACACACACACATTATATATATATGCCCGAAAGGTTAAGGAAAACATTGTGCTGAGCAGATAAAACTTGGCTAATTACAAGTATATTCGCAAAAACACACTATAAATTATTAAAAGCTGGTTCAATGACATCATTCAACGCGACTAAATTAAAACCATCGACTCGGCTGTCACCTAGATTACTCTGACTATAAAAGATTGGACTTGAATTCATTCTACAAAATCAAGTGTATGGTTAGGCTTGTACAGTCGAAGACAGAGATAAGTATACAGGGGGCCTAAATAACGTTGAGATTTTCTCAAAAACCACTGAACCGAATTTAATAACTCTTTTACAGTACATAGTTTTAACTTTTATCTATCAAACAGTGAAAGAATTTTTGCGATAGGTCAAGTAGTTTTTGAGACAATTTCAACCTTAAAAACTCTCCTGTACACCATTCTCTGCGTTCCACCGTACAGTCGACAGATCAATGGTAACACTTTTTACTTTTGACACGTTCTTATTATTTGCGTCCTAAGACTTGAAATCTTACTGCAAGTGTTACCATTGATCTGTTGTCGGCTGTACCATACATTAATTCTGCAGCTTTTAAGTAAATTAAACAATTCCGGTAAAAATAAAAACAATATTTACAATAAATTCAACTATCCAAAAAATTACTAATTTGATGTGCATCGTTTTTACATTTTAAGGTATTTTAACTTTTTGCGACGATTTCTTTCACTGGAATTTGACCTAATGGTTATTTCTAATGTTTGACTTGTGACTTATTTAGTTAAATGACAATGCCAGATTCTGCCCCACCATCAACCGCAAGTTGTACAACATAACGAATAATGTAAAAGTATCTCCGTTTTTAATTAAAATTATTGGTTTAAATTAAAGTTGTGTACAAGTTGCGAGTCGAAAAAAACAGCTTAATTAAGAATTCAGAAAATAGTAAGAAATCGAAGCGAATTATTCATTGTTTTTGTTATTCTTCTATAGGAGTTGCGAGAGTAGTAGAAAATGATACTGATTATGATTATGCAATACGAAACCTGTAATAAGTTCCCAACAAAATGATAGGTACAGCTTAAATGGTCACGTAGTTTTGTAGGTGGGGCAAAGCTCCATTGAAATGTGGCAATGTCTTTTTATTGCAGTTTTGATTTCCTAAAAAAACCTTACCATTTTATATTTATCTGAGTACAACCCCCAGTTTCAATTTGTTGTAGCTGTTCAAAATGGCAGGAATTTATTGACACTTTACAATCTACATTTATTAACCTTTAATAATAAAAGGGAAGTAATTAAATGTTTAGCCGTTATTTATAGTTAGGTTATAATAAAACATTCATGTGTTTTCTCTCTATTCTTTTCTCTATCTTCAATATCTAACTGACCATTTCTTATATTATAATCCATAATAAGAAATATTCATTAAAACATTACACCTAATTAAAAAGGTATTGAATACTTTGTCTAGGCCTGCTACAGATCTGTCCATACTATCCTGACTCCTATCCTGTGTTGTGTACATCATTAAATAATCACAAAATATATTTATGATGATGTGGTCAAAAATAATAAACCATAAAAATTATTATTTATAAAATGTGCTACATGTTTCTCTACATTATAATATCATTTACACTACCTTTAATTCGATTAAATAAAGTGTAACTTAAGACCTAAAACATAAGAAGCGCATGTAAGAAAGATATCGTTACACTGCAATAAACAGCGACATCCACCATGGTGGTTGCGCCAGCCATGTCTTCAATTTAGACCTGGCGGGTAATATACCGCTCTGCTTACTCGGTTCTGGCATTTTAGCATATTGCTGCAGAAGTTTACAGTCCACCTCGTGGCTTAGAAGCTTCTCGTAGGTTTCAATCTCCACAGTACACTCCATGCTCGATGAATCAACCGGTGGGCCTTTCATTTCCAGAGGGTCTTTCTTGGCGTACTTGTAAACTAGAGCAGTTGTACATGTTGTAATGTTCACTATTGTCACATTATTTACCTGGGGTTGTACTGTTGATGTGTTCGATGATATATTTAAAGGTGCCTCCGTGGTAGACACAAATATGTTCGATGACATATTGGAAGGTGTCACCGCTTCAGATGCGTTTGACGATATGTTCAAAAGCACTACAGCTTCAGATGCAGTTGCATTCAATAGTACGTTAGAAGGTATCACAGCAGATTTATTAGATGGCAGATCAACATCTACGGCTTCAGTTGTGGTCGAAGTATCCTCTAAAGTTGTGATCGGTGGAGCAGTTGGGTATATTTGCTCCAGCAAAGCTGTGTTATCAGGTATACTAGTAAATTTCATTGTCGCTATCCATATTTTGTACAACCTTATCAATTCTTTATTTTGTTCATACGGAGAAATCGTAGTGGTAGAAGTGATGGTCGTGGGTTTTGTCACACAAACTGTTTTATTCTCATAATTCTGGGTGGTTTCAACTTTACTGCCTTCCGTGAAAGTAGAGACAATATCACATGGAATATTTAACACTTCCACTTTTTCCTTATCTTTTATCCTCAGTGTACAATTGGCTGCATCCGGGGGTTTACTCTCAGGTTTATCATTGCTGTCAGCAGAATCGTACCTTCTCCTGTAATGGTCGTCATAATAATAATGATGATTGTAGTGACTGTGAGATCGGCCTAAATTGTACATAGACAAACCTGTAAGTAGGTTATCATAGCGACTTCCAGAATTTCTATATTCTTTGAGGTAAACATACTGCGGCGAGGAATAATATGATGGGCCAGTGTGCTGAGCGTACGACTCGGGGTGATATGGGGAGTGATAGTTTCCTGTGCCTGATAGTCCACGAGACGACGGGTACGTATGCACTCCGGATCCGTGCCCTGACGGGTGATAGCCTCCTGAGTATCCTTGTCCTGAAGAGTGATATGATCCTGAGCCAGACATTCCTGTTGGTGAGTTTGGATAGCCGTGGCTAGAACCACTGTGGCTTCCTCCAGAATAGTCGTAATGGTTCGTATGGCTTGAGTGAGTTGAGTGGTGACCACCTCCTCTCCCGCGGCCGCCTCTTCCACCCCTGCACTGTATCTCACCGACACATAATAAAGCAATTATAAACCACGATAAAGTGCTTCTGTTCACCATTGTTGTGACCACGTCACTAAGAGACGCCACTTGCGACGCTTATGATGAGGCGAATCGATTTCATTTGGGTTTTATAGTCTGTTCTACATTTATAAAAGTAAACATCTGTCTGTCTTTATGTGTCTGGGTGTAGGTACAGTATGTTTTAAACTCAAGATCCGCTAGACGGGCAATGATACGATGAATTATGGTTTTTCAACATCATCATCAGCCCGTATTAGTCCACTGCTGGACGTAGGCCTCTCCCAAAGCGCGCCAATCAACCCTACTCTCGGCCCTCTGCATCCAGTCCCTGCCAGCCATTTTGCGAAGGTCATCCCTCCATCTGGTCGGGTTAAATTAATGAATTATGGTGTTTATGATTTTGAATTTGCCCAAGGATTTTTAGCGTATCTATTTATTTTAAAGGAGTACCAACATCACAATCACAAAGCTTACATATAAAAAGTCTTAAACTATATTGTCCTGTGTGATCCTGAAAATTATAGGTAGGTGCCCACAACATTCACATAATATAAATCACGCAGTACGTAATCCCTATACCATACACATAGTTATTACTTTTTAAATAAAAAGATAATCATAATATTAATAAACGAAATCAAAACAAACAACTACTAGGATGCCCACTAAAGGTCAAGTCACCTTCCAAGTTTATCATCAAGCTATCACAAACAAGAGCAAATAATTTTTCAAAACAATTGTTATACTTATACGACGACAACAATAATACTGTTACCTAGTTTAACCTCACTTCGCTTTAAACATTGTTGTTGTCCCTTTCACACTCCGTTAAAAACGTTAAGATAGAAAGGGACCGAAGGCTTAAGCGGTGAACTAACAGTAAATAACGTTTATGGCTAACAGAACAGCATCAGTTCGGTGATTTGGTGAAATATATACTTATATAAAAAAATCACCCACGAGTGTAACCGCGGCGAACTACTAGTATAGGTACTTCTTTATTTAGTAATAATTATTTGTGAGAATATGCAAGGGTGACGCATCGCAACGGTCCACATATATCCAGCTCATTAGAGATTGGTATTTACAAGTGCGAGTAGGGCTTGCTTCCTGAGGGTTCCGTATAAACACCGGTTCGATCCACTTCTTGACTATTAATATTATTGTGGTGGCCGCTCCTAGCACACGCTTTTAGCTTATTTGGAGTGGTTGAGAAAGTTAGTTACGTGAAAACATTACGTCAATCAACAACAGCAGTCTATATTTATGACCCACCTGCTCGGGCACAGAACTTCCCTTGCAGAGAAAGCTCCGGCCATGGTCCACCACGCGTATTGGCGGATTACACATATCTTTTACACATAGGCGCGGTACACGGCTCTGATGTGCACCGCCGCGGCCCTGCGTCGTGGCGTTGTGCGTTCGGCCTAACTCTCGTTTTACAGTTGATACTCGCTCATCGCCCGCGGTGGTACGGTCGAAGACAGAGAAAGGTGTACAGTAGAGTTTTTAAGGTTGAGATTTTCTCAAAAATTACTTGACCTATTGCAATAAGTCTTTCGCTGTTAGATAGATAAAAGTTAAATCTATGTACTGTAAAATAATTATTAAAATCGGTCTAGTAGTTCTTGAGAAAATCTCAACCTTATGAGGCCCCCTGTGTCTCTCTCTTCTTCGTGTGTATCTCTGTCTTCGACTGTACATCTGCCTAAAGGCTGGCTTTATATCAGACATGTTTTAATATGACTTATCCTAAAAAACTACAAAAAACCTTCTAAATATTCCGCTTATTATTAAAAAAAATTGAAATTTATATATTTAAAACTCATCATTCGATTATTATTAATAATAATTTGTCTCACAACTAAACTATACGTGAAAAACTTCATCCATCGAACTTACTGCGTATGTTTTGCACCAGGTAAGACTCGGCAGAGTCACACTTTCATTGTCATATTCAGGGCAAAGGTGTCCATAACGCTGGCGGCATCTGTTTTGCACCAGGTAAGACTAGGCAGAGTCACACTTTCATTGTCATATTCGGGGCAAAGGTGCCCATAACGCTGACGGCGTCTGTTTTGCACCAGGTAAGACTTGGCAGAGTCACACTTTCATTGTCATATTCGGGGCAAAGGTGTCCATAACGCTGGCGGCATCTGTTTTGCACCAGGTAAGACTAGGCAGAGTCACACTTTCATTGTCATATTCGGGGCAAAGATGTCCATAACGCTGGCGGCATCTGTTTTGCACCAGGTAAGACTAGGCAGAGTCACACTTTCATTGTCATATTCGGGGCAAAGGTGTCCATAACGCTGGCAGCATCTGTTTTGTACCAGTATTTTATTATAAAGTAAAGGTAATTACTTAATATTGTCTAGTAAACTGGAATCTAAAATATAAATAGCGCATATAATAAATATTTCCTTACACTGCAATAAACATCGACATCCACCAAGGTGGTTGCG
Source organism: Tachystola acroxantha (assembly GCA_963506565.1). Classification (NCBI taxonomy): domain Eukaryota; kingdom Metazoa; phylum Arthropoda; class Insecta; order Lepidoptera; family Oecophoridae; genus Tachystola; species Tachystola acroxantha. The sequence continues at coordinate 11,775,290 of OY735879.1, forward strand.
CCAGCCATGACTTCAATTTATACCTGGAAGGTAATATACTGCTCTGCTTTTTCGGTTCTGGCATCTTAGCATATTGCTGCAGAAGTTTACAATCAACCTTGTTGCTTAGAAGGGACTCTTTAGTCTCGATCTCCACAGTGCATTCCATGCTTCTTGTGTTAACAGGTGGGCCTTTTACCTTCAGAGGGTCTTTCTTGTCGTATTTGTAAATACGAGTTGTTGTACATGTTGTCACGTTCACTATTGTCGCATTAGTTACCTGAGGCTGCTCTGTCGATGTGTTCGATGTATTAGACTCAACTTCAGATATGCCATTTGGAGAATATATGTCACTTATTTTTAAATCAGACATCCAGTCATATTCTTTGTACCACCTTATAATTTCTTCCATTTCCGGAGTAACAGTAGATACTCGTATCTCAGGAGCAGAGGTCGAAGGTTCAGAGGCTGTATTATTTATAATAGTAGGCTTTGTCACACAAACTGTTTTATTTTCATAATTCTGACTAGTTTCAGTTTTACTGCCTTCCGTGAAAGTAGAGACGATATCACATGGAATATTTAACACTTCCACTTTTTTCTCATCTTTTATTTTCAGTGTACAATTGGCTGCATCCGGGGGTTTACTCTCAGGTTTGTCATAGCTGTTATCAGAATCGTACCTTCTCCTATAATGGTCGTCATAATAATAATGATTGTAGTGACTGTGAGATCGGCCTAAATTATACATAGACAAGCCTGTAAGTAGATTTTCGTAGCGACTTCCAGAATTTCTATATTCTTTGACGTAAACATACTGCGGCGATGAATAATATGATGGGCCAGTGTGATGAGTGTAAGTACTTGGATGATATGGGGAGTGATGGTTGCCAGATAGACCACGAGACCACGGGTAAGCGTGACTTCCTGAGTACCCGTGTCCTGACGGATGATATGACCCGGAGCCAGACCATCCATGTGACTTAGGGTAGCTGTGGCTTCCTCCTGAACTCCTCCAACCTCCTCTTCCACCGCCTCCCCTCCCACCACCTCCTCTCCCGCCGCCGCCTCCTCTTCCACCTTTGCACTTTATCTCACTGGCACATAATAATGCAAATATAAACCATATTAAAATGACTCTGTTAACCATGTCTGTTTACGGCCACGTAACAATCAGACTACACTTGCGTCGTATATGATGAAGGGAATCGCTCTCAATTGGGTTTTATAAATTTTAATTGTGATCTGCACGGATGACGCCTCGCATCCATCCTGGAATATCCCGATGTTCAGGTTTGTTACTAAAACAGTATTTAGGGAATTTATCCATTGAGTAACAAAAGAGAGAAGTTATATGAAAAATGAAACAAAAAAATCGCAAAAAAGGTTCAATTCTCTTCAGTACTCTCATTTTGTTAGATATTATTAGAATTGAATTATATATGTAATAAAAACACTACCTTCGTACAATTTTTTACAATGCCTGAATTTTTTATTATTAAATTCCTAAATCCGATCAATACTCGATAGATATATATATATAGATATGACTTTACGCACTTGGTTGATCCGACGTGCCGTATGACTAGTATTTTGTTGATCCGTTTTCACTTGTTGATCCGGGCAGTATTTGTTGATCCTTTACAGCTAATCAATACTACTGTGGCTCCGAGTGGATCAACTTATGACAACCGATTAATTAATAATAATTATGGGTTTTTTATACAAATCCACCATTCTGGCATCTTGACACTTGTTGATCCAATTCAAACAGGCCAATCAGAACGCGTCTTTTGCGACGGCCTATTGTCATTGGCTAGCCGTTGTTACTAGCTGGTATTATGATAACATTGTGTAAATCTATTAGGCCAGTCATTAAAGGAGTTGACCCTAGCAGTAACTCCTCTATCTATGAAATTTGGCACAGTGATAGAGTACCATATGTAGATTGGAATTGACATAGTATCCAATAATTTGTAGAAACGGAAGTTAGGTATTTTCAAGGTCAAACTTAAATTACGTGGTATCAATTACAGAAAAATTGCTCTATCCAAAATTCTTTTTTTACAAGTTCTAGTTACCTATAGGCATGTGTTGACAGAATATCCAACCATATTTCCATATGGAAATATATATATTTTAATAAAATGTGTTTTTTTGCCGTAATTTCCAAGGGATAATTACTCACTCCAATTTCTATTTAATTATGTATTTAAAATATTACTTTCGAAAGTAGTTATGAATATCCAATAAAAAATCCAGACCGAAAAGCGTTATCCAGAAATTGACGAAAAATGGGGGTTTCCAAAAATGCTCAGCCCGATTTTTCTTGTCATTATGAACAGACTATCTTATTAAAACTGCTTTTCAAGTTTTCCAATAAAAATGCAGGCGAAGCATATAAGTATCAAATAGAGTTGTATTCTAATATTTCTAATCAACGCGGCGGTGCATGCGCCACTGCCCGCGGATCGCTACTGCGGCCGATTAACAACCTTATTCCTATTACACGTACAGAACAGCGGGAACGCGGACGAGAAATTGGACGGAGCGGAGGAGATATTTGGAGATGGGATTCTGTTGTCTACACATATACAAATAAGGTTAATTGTAGATTAACTCTTTACCAAAGTCCAGTAAAGATCAATGCGGACAAGCGTTTTCTAGAAATCGACGAAAAATTAGAGTTGAGAAAAATGCTAAGTTCGATTTTTCTTATCATTATGAACATACTTACGATCTTAGTCGAACTGTTCTTCAAAGTCAAAGTCAATTTATAATAAACCTTATTCCTATACAAGTAGAAAATATCTATCGCATCGGTAACGTGGACTGGAAGTTGAACAAATATTTTGGAGATAGGATTCTGTACTCTACCTACAGTCCTACAGTTATACGAATAAGGTTTATTTTAGGTTAACTCGTTACCGAGTGGTGAAAGCTCGACCGACCTACGCCAACATACACAAAACCATTCTAATCTAGCCCGTATCATCGGCGCATAAGTACGACAACATTTCAAGGTTAGTACGGACATAGCAAAACAAATGGTAACACTTGCAGTATGATTTCAACTCTTACGACGCAGATAATAAGAACGGTTCAAAGTGTTACACTTGATCTGATTTTGGAATGTTTTAAGTAAGCTCGACCAACACAACAGTACCTACGCTAACATACACAAAACCATTGTAATCTAGTCCCTATCATCGGCGCATAAGCGCAACATGTCAAGGTTAGTACGGACAAAAGCAGATCAATAGTAACACTTTCAGTACGATTTCAACTCTTACGACGCAGATAGATATATAGATTAGAGTGGTTCAAAGTGTTACAACTTGATGTGTTTTTATGTGTACTTACTAGGTACCTATTACGTGGAATATTTAAGTAAGCTCGACCGAGGCGATAGTACCTACGCCAACAAACACAAAACTATTGTAATCCAGCCCGTATCATCAACGCATAAGTACGACAACATATGTCAAGGTTAGTACGGACAATGGCAAAATAATGGTAACACTTTTTTTTCGCCGTGGGATCTCGTTTGGAGTGCGTGTTATATAAAACCCTACTGTATTGTGATATCATTAGAATCAAAATAGATTATCAGTCAATAAGTGATTCAGCTGAACGGCGCGCCCCGTGCAGCATGCGATCGGACCCCCCTCACCCCCTCGAGTAACAAAGACAGCTTGTTATTTTTCAACTCGCTCGCACATCGGTACCCACCTTTGCGTGCGGCATAGGTCTTATTACTTACGTCATACTGACGACTACAGCTAAGCAAATTTAAATTCTACACTTGTACGATGAGCGTGAGACATTCACCTACTAATATGTCATCGCAACTGCAACCACAAAAATCGACAAGTGAGGGTGATCTGTCTAATATACTAACCAAATTCCAAACACAATTAATTTTTCAATTCGACGAATTGATAACCTCCTCCTTTTTTAGAAGTCGGTTAAAAATACAAAATAAAACACGAAACAAAATACAAAACAAAAAATAAACAAAAAAAAAAAAATAGCTAAGGATCGAACCCGGAACCGCGTGCACGGGAGGCGACCGCACCAGCCACTAGACCAATTCGTTCGCTGTTTAGCGCGGCGAAATTACTAAGCATATCTCATGCACCAGCGTGAGACATGAACGGAACGCTCCGTCTAGATTTCGACAAAATTGCAAGTAATCTAGTACAGATAGATTCCCAGCTCTCCTAATACACATACTTCGGTATAAATGAGTTCAGAGTTTATGCTCAAATAAAATTCAAAGATAATTACAACAAAATGTTTGATAAAATACTAACCAAATTCGAAACACAATTAAAATAAAATACAAAAAAAAACACGAAACAAATAAAAATATATATTTAGCTAAGGATCGAACCGGGAACCGCGTGCACGGGAGGCGACCGCTCCAGCCACTCGACCAATACGTCCGCTGTTTGGCGTGGCGAAAATATCAAACACTATCTCATGCACCAGCGTGAGACATGAACGCTCCGTCTAGATTTCGACAAAATTGCAAATAATCTAGTACAGATTCACAACAGGGGCGTTTCTTAAAGCTGGAAGTAACATAAAAAACACTAAGCGCCCAATTAAGTTAAAGACACTCTAAAGGAATCTCTGGGTTAGTTTATCCTAGACCCCGTGTCGCGAAGAAAACACACTCTATATACTTAACTTATACAAGGCAATGCGCATATAACATTTACTGCGTACGTATGTTTCGAAACGATGACGATAATAATAATTAAATTGCGATGTTTAGATCAACCTACCTACTTACATACATACGTATAGTACGGACAACAGCAGATCAATGGTAATACTCGCTCGCATTCGCACGATTTCAACTCTTACGACGCAGATAATAAGAACGGTATTTAGTCCAAAGTGTTGATCTTCTGTTAGCTGTACCTACCAACCTACTTGAAGAAACTCGCCCGCCGCGCGACCGGTTTTCGACGCCCCTCGCCCGCCTCGGGCCCCGCGCTGGCCTGCGCTTGATAGGTATTTCGAAATAATGGTGTTCCGCCTGGATATTTTGTTGGATCCTTTGAAATCAGGTTATTTTTGGGTATCTCATTACAATTGTAAAAAATATCTGATAGAGTAATTTTCCAGAGATAGTTAAAAGACAAATTCTGTATAATGAATTGTTTCATTTGTATTTTTTTGTTGGATTTTCGTACTTATAGTAGAAATAATAATTTGAAGGCATATTAAAAACAGAAACCCGGCGGAGCAATTATCCTATGGAAACTACGGCCAAAAAAGACAATTTGTTAAAATACCTACACTTTCGAATTAAAAAATAGTTATACTTATGAATGTACAGAAGCACACTAATAAAATACAATTTATAGAAAAAGAATTATGACCATAATATTGTTCCAGAAAAAGATACGGTATAATGTTGAATTTCAATTAAAATAAGTAACTTCCGCCTCGAAATATTATTGGCTTCTCTGACAATTGTTCTTATAAATATGCTATTAAGTATACAAAAAAGTTTCATCGATAGAGGAGTTATTGTTGGGGTCTCCATACAAACGCTCGCCAGAATGACTGGCCTATGGCTCCTCCCCGCACACCCGCCTTTTTATTCGAAGCGGATCAACTAATGTATGAGGTATTGCGAATATAAAATCTGCTGGATCAACTTACGTATGCAATGACAGAAGTATAAATTGGAACCACATAGTCCTAATCAGTTTCTATTATTTAACCGTTATTTGCTTGGAATTGTTTACGGAACCACTTTTGCCCAATAAAATACAAATACCTATTGGATCAAAGTAAGCACGCACCAAAGTGTAATAAGTACTATTAAATGGATCCACTTATGTACCTACTCCGGTTATGAGTCGGAGCAACATAGTCCCTATTATTGGGGTTAATACCTATTCGGTTGGATAAAATTCCCGTTATGGAGGAGCCACTTATGCTTACTAAATCACAAATACATATTGGATCAAAGTAATCACGCAACCAATGAGTATTATATAATTGGATCCACTTATGTACTCTGGTTTTAAGATATATTTCGGAGCCACTTAGTACTGTTTGGTTTGAAAAATTTGGCCGTTACGGAGCCACTTTCGTTGTGCTTTTAGGCGATGAATATATGAGTTTTCCGAAGAATATATCTGGCAACATCGCCAAGCAGAAGGCGACGTTGCCACTCCGGTAGGTAAATATTCAACTGGAGCCAAGTAATATGCTGACAAAGGTGGAGCCACATTTGAATGGACTCATGGCTGGATCAACCAAGTGCCCAAAGTCATGTTTATATATATATATATATATATATATATATATTATTTAGATTCTATGAAAGACAAATCATGGGTCGAGAAATAAAACCATAATCATTATTAATATAAAATATGTTATATGATTCTCTATATGATAACCATAATCATTTTCATTACCTTATTACAGAGCTATTTAAAACTATCAAGTAAAATGTTATATAAAATCTAAAACATATAATTTATCGTTACACTGCAATAAACATCGACATCCACCATGGTGGTTGCTCCAGCCATGACTTCAATTTATTCCTGGCGGGTAACTCGCCGCTCTGCTTATTCGGTTCTGGCATCTTAGCATATTGCTGCAGTAGTTTACAGTCGACCTCATGGCTTAGAAGTGTCTCTTTAGTCTCGATCTCCACAGTACATTTCATGCTCGACGAATTAACCGGAGGGCCTCTCACTTTCAGAGGGTCTTTCTTAGGGTATTTGTATAAACGAGTAGTTGTACATGTTGTGACGTTCACTGTGGTCACATTAGTTGCCTGCGGTTGGACTGTCGATGAGTTCGATGATATATTTAAAGGTGCCTCCGTCGCAGACACCAGTATGTTCGATGACCGATTTAAAGATGCCACGGCTTCCGTTGCCTTTGAAGAGACGTTCAATGGCACTACAGCTATAGATGCAGTTTCGTTCGACAGTACGATTGAAGCTGTCGAAGCAGATTTATTCGATGACAGATCCACAGCCACGGCTTCAGTTGTAGTCGATGTATCGTTTAAAGATGGGATCGGCGGACCAGTTGGGTATAATCGCTCCATGTCAGCTGTGTTATCAGGTATATCTAACTCATCCGATTTCATTGCCTTAATCCTTTGTCTGTACAGCCTTAAAATTTCTTTATTCTTTTCATACGGAGAAATCGTAGTGGTAGAAGTGGTGGTCGTGAGTTCTATAGTAGTGGGTTTTGTCACACAAACGGTTTTATTCTCATAATTCTGGGTGGTTTCAACTTTACTGCCTTCCGTGAAAGTAGAGACGATATCACACGGAATATTTAACACTTCCACTTTTTCCTTATCTTTGATTTTCAGTGTACAATTGGCTGCATCCGGGGGTTTACTCTCAGGTTTGTCATTGCTGTCAGCGGAATCGTACCTTCTCCTGTAATGGTCGTCATAATAATAATGATTGTAGTGACTGTGAGATCGGCCTAAATTATACATAGACAAGCCTGTAAGTATATTGTCATAGCGACTTCCAGAATGTCTATATTCGTTGACGTAAACATACTGCGGCGAGGAATAATATGATGGACCAGTGTGCTGAGCGTACGACTTGGAGTGATATGGGGAGTGATAGTTTCCTGTGCCTGATAGTCCATGAAACCACGGGTAAGCGTGAACTGACGAGGATCCGTGACCTGGCTTGTGATAGGCTCCTGAGTATCCATGTCCTGAGGAGCCGTGTCCTGATAATCCTGATGATGACTTAGGGTAGCTGTGGCTTGCACCGCCGTGGCTCGAATGGCTTGAACGGCCACCTCCTCTCCCGCCGCCACCCCCTCTTCCGCCGCCACCCCCTCTCCCACCTTTGCACTGAATCCGACCGACACATAATAACGCAATTATAAACCACGATAAAATGGTTTTATTCACCATTGTTGTGACCACGTCACTGTGAGACGACACTTTCGTCGCTAATGCTGGAGCGAATCAATCTCGATTACGTTTTATAGTAGGTACCTATTTAATTTGTACATCAAGCACGGGTGACGCATCGCAACCGTCCAGGAATAGCTTCAAAGAGTCGATTGTAATTTAAAAACAAAATTACATTGTGTTATTAATTCAAGGAATTCATCCACAGAGTAGGTAATGAACGAGAGACGAGGTGTTATAATAAGAAAAATTATTTATTTTTGAGAATACGTCTGAAATTAATGTTTTTTTGTTTGATACGGATTTTTCAGCTTCGCCCTACGGAATTTCGAAAAAAGGATCTGGCAATACGTCTAATGGCGCGATGTCGTCATACCAGTGTTTATTGGTCTCCCACAGCAAAATATAGCATTACAGTAAACAACTGGAACATGTGGCTTACATATTCGTTCAAAATAACAAATCATTATTCAAAATATTTATTTCAGTAACAAATGAGTTTACGCGCTACGGCATGCAACTTTGGTCCGACTCTGAGGCCTCGAGATATATAATTTGAGTATTGAGTTGTTGAAATTCAAAAAAAATTATTGCAGACTTGAGTGTCCATATTGTGTGTTAGTATACTTTAAGGGTAGGCGCACACGGGACACCGACCACAACCACCGGTGGCGATAGCGGTGGCAGTTCACACGCTTTTTCATATATCTTGTTGAAACTCGCCGCACATTTGTGGCCGGTGGCGGCCACTCGCTACAGCAGTGTCCGCGACTCGCCACACAAGAAGCCGACACTCGCCACTGGTCGTGTCGAGCCGCGCCGCCCCCCTCTCACCCTCGCTCAGTTACTCGTAGGCGTCCTACGGATTCATTATGAAACACGAGCAAAGTCTCCGTATCGGAGTCCATCATGAGACTGCACGTGAGCGGGTTAATATGTGGCGGTTTCTGAACACCGGTGGCTGTCGCTCGCCGCGGCGCCGCGGTGGCGGTGGCGCGCGACAGCCGCCGGTGGCTGTAGTCGGTGGTCCGTTTGCACCATGCCTAAGCTTAATAACTATGTTAGTACTTAAACTAATCTTTCAGTTGCAAAGCAATCTAAACGCATATGAGTTTTAGCCCAATGCCTCCAGATTGCGCACTATAGTTTATTAGATACCGCCTTCAGGATGTTTCTTACTCTGCGCATCAGGGACGCCGCTCTTTTGCGTATACTATGGCATGAAAACCGTCGATGGCTGCATCTGCAAACATCCCTGATGCACTACAGAACCTAGGGAGCCTCAATAGCAACCTGAACGCAATAATAATAATAAACCCTACCAATTTATTATTTATCATGAGTACAACCCCCAGTTGCAATTTGTCGAATGAATTTAAGGACACCCTGTATACCGACATACATGCACTCAAAAACATATCCCTCCTTGCGCAGTCGGGTAATAAATAAAGCCTCTTGTGTCCGTAATTACTCTGTTGCACGTAACTATGCACTCTTCACACCGGACGGATCCAGTAATACTGACATAGTGTTATTTGATATTGCAGAAATAGATAAGGTGTTCATTGTTTTGTAATTATTTTCCAACTGCCTAAAAGGAGAGTATTGTTTTTCGAGTTTACCAATGGGTTTGTGTACAATGAGAGCTCGATGGCTCAGTGGTTGGGTCAATGGACTTGCGATACGGAGGTCCCAGGTTCGATTCCCAGCCAGGGCAGCCATCTACCAATGAGTTATCCTCGGTTTTCTCGACGGAAAAACTTACGTACATTTACCGAGTGATCTCAAAACGGCGAAGGAAAACATCGAGATGAAACTAAGGCATGTGTAATCCGCCAATCCCCACTGAGCCCTCATCATGGTGGCGGTGGTGGATCATAGCCCGAGCTCCCTCGAAGGGAAGGTCTGTGCCCGAGCAGCGGGGACATACAAATAGACTGATGATGATGATTGTGTATAATGCATATGGAACAAATATACTTAGTTATGAATGTTTCTACAATACAGGTGAGAGCGATTGGGAATGGGCAGACTCTATCACATTCCCAGACGTGGTTGACAAACAACTTCTACATGCATTGTTTAGTTCAAGTTAATGTTATAAGCAGTAACAGCGGTTTCGTTTGTGGTTAAAGCATTGATCTCCTATAAACAACTAGATACACAAAGGTCTTACTAAAACAATTTAAAAACGTCCAAATAAGGGTCCATTGTTAACGTCCAAATAATGTAAAATAAAGCAAATGATGGTCCATTCATCCGTTTGGACCTTCTTTGCGCTCGGACATTTTTAGAAGGCAGACTGTGTATCTAGCTGTTTATAGGAGATTGACAGGATTAGGAATGTAGTGATTAGAGAAGTGTGTGGTCTGAAAGAAAATGTAGTAAATAGAATTGAAAAGGGTATGTTACGTTGGTTTGGCCACTTAGAGCGGATGAGTGAAGGAAGGGAAATACACAGAGATGAAGAAGATTGATGAATGTGGAGGAGGCAAGGGGTTGTGTGCCAGGATCGCAAAAGATGGAAGTCCATCGTCTCTGCCTACACCTACGGGAATCAGGCGTGAGTTTATAAATAAATAAATAAAAGTATTTATAGGTTTCTTAGTTGTTTTCCTGTAGCCTAATGGAGAAGGTAATAATTCAATAAAACGTGTGCACGCAAATATACGACGCAATTGTCCGCTCGTTCTTCAGACAATGGACCGATGAAAATTTAATGTATGGACTGAAGATAGGCACTACTCATACCTACTGTCTATCACTTTGACATGGGCCTAGATCCTTGCAAGTTTTATACATTTACAGACCTTTTGGAATTACTAGACAGTTTGCTACAAAAACAAAGAAAATAATATTTTAATTTATTTATTTATTTTAAGATTTACAGCTACAATAACTTTAGGTTACTTAGTAATGTCTAGAAGCTAATTACAAATCTCCACCTATAGATAGCAAGATGTGTCTCAAGAATTAAAAAATAAAAGTGACTTAAGTAGGTACTTATGTTAAGTTTTTTATATAAATCTAAAAAATATTTTAATGATAACTGTCGTTAAAGAAGTACTGCGCCATGATGCGTCTCACTCAATTCTGTTGACTCAATTCGTAATTGCCTAGGGCAACGAATATTGACAAATATGACGAAACTAATTATTCGAATTTAAGGATTGACGTTTCTAAAAGTAAATTGTATATTATTTGTCCGTCCGTCAATACCTATGACGCCTGGTATGTCGATGTGACGTTATCAGTTTCGAAAAAAGATAAGTTTGTCCCTAAATCTAGTTTATCTTTTCGGTAGAGCAAATGTTATGGTGAAGTTGCACGGAACCCTCTGTGCTCGAGTCCGACAGCCGAGTCGCACTTGGCCGGTTATATATATTTATTGGAACTTAGTTTCTACGAGCCTTTTAGAAGTAAGTACCTATTACTTTGTCATCTGTTACCTATTATAGTTACTTGTATAGAATAGTAAGTGTAAGATGAGAGTAGCAATTTTTCAGGACAGACGTTTATACAAGGTGCTCGGACACGCCGTTATTATTTCTATTCACAGGATGGTCGGAAATAGACGGAACACTCTACCTCTTTGGACAGCGGTCCTGAAGGAAAAATGAGCCTCTATTATAGAATTATCAGTAAATATTAGTGCGAATTTTAGAGTGCGCCATTAATATCATGTAGTCGCCACTAAGCGAGCTGTTCACATACCACTTCTCCAATAGACATGAAATCGGCACAAATGACATTGCCACATTTCAATGGAGCTTTGCCCCACCTACAAAACTACGTGACCATTTAAGCTGTACCTATCATTTTGTTGGGGACTTATTACAGGTTTCATATTGCATAATTATTGATAATTTAATTGACTTTGTAAGAATACAGAATACTGTTTGTCGGAAATGCATAGTTTATGATTTTAGATCAAAAAGTGAAAAAGTCACAAAAAGACATTGCCACATTTCAATGGAGCTTTGCACCACCTACAAAACTACGTGACCATTTAAGCTGTACCTATCATTTTAGGTTTCATATTGCATAATCATAACCAGTATCATTTTCTACTACTCTCGCAACTCCTATAGAAGAATAACAAAAACAATGAATAAATCGCTTCGATTTCTTACTATTTTCTGAATTCTTAATAAGGCTGTTTTTTTCGAATCGCAACTTGTACAAAAGTTTATTTTAAACCAATAATTTTAATAAAAAACCGAGATAATTATACATTTATTCGTTATCTTGTACAACCTGCGGTTGATGGTGGGGCAGAATCTGGCATTGTCATTTACAAGCGAAAAATTCTGGCAACGATGAGCGCATCGGGGGACAGGGGTGCCGTATTAAAGAGATGCGTCCATGTCGATAATATCTCTAGGTTACACTTGTCGCAAAGCAATTTTGCGGTCATGTGACACGGGCGCCCTGTTACAGGTATATGGGGTAAGTGGTCTGTGTCACCAAGGCTGGTGTGGCGTTGGAAATTCCATTTTGTGCATTTGGTTCTAAGTAAGTACCTACATGTAAGTGGACAACAAGTAACACGGTAGTGGGTACATAATTGAGGAGGTTCCAAGTTTGATACGATGTTAGGCAAAGTTAGCAAGCGTCCAAGGACGGCCAAGTCTAGCCAAGTTTGTAGAGGTTTTCAGATTAATTATGATATACCGTACTTAGTGTCTGTAGTATTAAGAATTTGTGTTAAGTTATACACATACGGAGTTATAAGGAGTCCTATTATTAAGAAAGTATTATTAACAGGGTTTTAATCTGTAGTTAGTGCTGGTTTTTATTCAATTTAAATAATTACAGAACTAATAATAACAAACTAATAATAAAAAATTAAAATTAAAGATAAAAAACAAAAAAATACGATAAATACTATTATTTAAATGCTTATTTATAACGTGATTCAATGTCGGTAAGTTGTAGTTCGCATAATTGCGAAAAACGGCCTTTTTTTGCACATTTTTGAACTACAACTTAGCTTGTCGCAATTATGCCATGTATTGTATATTGAAAAATAGTATTTATCGTAATAAACTTTTTATAAATAGCTTTTTTAATAAAATTGATTATATTGCAAGATATTACTTTTTTAAGATTGGCGGCGCTAGTTGGCTCTATGAAGGCTCTAAATTGCACTACTAAAACGCTAAATCTACATTTACAAAATCCCTGGACACATTCATGCATGAATCATGATACAGTTAATTTACAATCCCTGGAGATTTCCCAACATCCCCGTATAATACATGATAATTGTCCGGCGAAACTTCTGGAGTCTGCTAATTTTTGGCACAATCCTGGGAGAGTCCACAATTTTCGCTAAATTCCTCAAGTTAGACAATAAAATGGGAACGATTCGGCATTTACATAAACGTTTACAGCTTAGCATTGGGCGTTTAATTTCTTGAAATTATAAATGTTACGGTCTTCCTGTTCCGAGTAGATTTCGACAAAGGATATACAAGACTATAAAAATAATACACAAAGCTGAAAGCAAGGTGTTTTCGATAAATGTTTGCGATAATAAATAAATTGACAGCAGGGTTACTCTCACCTCTTATAGCGATCTAGTTTAGGTTCCTAAACTGTCAATTTTCAACAATGACGTCAAACGTCAAACGTCATTGTAGCAAATAGCGATTCGGAACCTAAACTGGATCGCTATAAGAGGTGAGAGTAACTAACTCTGCTGTTCAATGATCAACGATTAATAAATCAACGTATCACAAAAATTGTGTAAATGAAATTGTATACGCAAAGTTACAGACTTTTGAGATTGGCAAGAGCGAGTTCGTGCTTAAAATTGTTTCTGAAACTCGACCTTAGAACTGAGAACTTAGTCTTACAACTTCAAAAAATTGTTCTCCGACGCGATTGATGCTATGTTCTAGACTCCTTGTGATAAAATATCAGTTCCTTAAACTATTCGTCTTCGTCATCTTCACTGTTATTCGAGAAAGGAACTTCAAGGTTTTTCTCCGGCACCGATTCCTCGCCTTCCTTACTTTTCTTCACCATATCTACAAGATCCACCTTCTTTATCGTAACTCTTACTAAATCCTTCAGAATCTTCTTTATATCTTCATCTTGAGATATGAGATTCTTGATATTTTCCCTTGTAAAGCCGAAGGCTCTTCGTCCTCCAATTGGTGGTTGCAGTAATGGAGAATCCATTCCTTTCGGTTTCATTTTTCTTTTCCTGCCTCGTTGTAATAATTGTTGTTGCATTGGACTCCTGCTGGGTTCTCTTGGTTGGGCAGCCATCAGCATAGGGGACTGCATTGGTTCTATCATGTTACTCTGCATCGGCATGTTTTGTCTTCCGAGGAATGATTGAGAGTCACCACAGTCGCAGCACATGGAACAGCACATCCTTGGACAAGGACATTCTGGTTTCCTCTCTACCAGAAGCTCGGGCCGGGGTGGAGGTTCAGTAGGAAGGTCCTTCTGCTTGTGCTTGCAATCTTTGTAGTACAGAAGGTTCTCGATACTCTCATCTGAAGACGAGTGATGCTTTTTTGTAACGATTGTTGTGATTTGCAGGGTGATTATTATCTGAAAAAAAATTAGAAACATCAAGCGAGATGTTGTTATGTTTTAGGTCGCATTTGTTCGACACACTCATATAATTCGCAAAATTTTAAATAGAGGCGCATGTGATTCGAAATGCTTATGACATTGATAGGTACATAATATTCTGAAATACTTTTAGTACCACGCTTACCATTCCTTTTGATTGGTACTTTTAAATACGATTCACAGAAAAGTATGGGATTTACATGCAAATAACAAACAAACAAAAATTAAGACGACATATGATGCGAAAATCCCAAGATAAGAGGCGTCTGTATCCTAAAGTTCCCTGGGTTTAACCGGCACCAATTAACCCAATTTGTGTGCGATCGTTAGCTGTCACAATACCGCATGTAAAGGCAACAAATATTACAGTGATCGTCATCCGCCATGTTTATTACAAATCTAGTCTAGTCCTCCATGGCCAAAGTTTGACAGATCAATACCCATAAGGTAGAATGTGTGGTTAAGAAACAATCTCACCAAATACTGGGATGGATGGTTCGAATAGACTCAGGGCATGAGTGGAGGACCAGGGCGAAGACCTGTGCCCAGCAGTGGTACTTTATAGGTTAATAAAAGTAATAACTTGCTCACAATTTCAAGCACTTCCATTACAACTGCGTTTCATTATAATTTCGCGTTAAAACCCACTCTCTCGCGTTATCGGCTCTGTAATGGGCTGGGGAAATCGCTTGTTGAACTTTTTGTTTTGTAAACACTATTGTTTTGTTGGTCATGAACGTCTTGGTTAGGGCGAAACTACTGATTATTGAAGTCACAAATGATGCTTTATCTAATTTTAAATGATAAAAACAGCAGAGACAAAACTGCCCGTCGAATCGAACTCTACACTAGCTCTAGCCTGACCCTTTATTTATTTCGCCACAGCAGGTCTGACAACATGCCCACTTAAGTCACTGCTAGCTTTTCGCTGCTGCTAAGGGACTCGTAGTACACGTTGAAAACGATCGTACAAGTTAAGCAACGTTGGGCGAGGTCAGCACCTGGATGGGTGACCGCTAGTGACACTTTCATCTGAGCCCCTCCGTGCCTCGGAAAGCACGTTAAGCAGTCGATCCCGGTTGCTGTCGCTCGGCAGCAATCGTTAGGCCACGTCAGAGGCCAGAATAACTCTTAAAATAGGTTTTGTCACGAAACCACACGAGAAAAGAAAAGACAACTGCTAGCTTCACAATTTGTATTATGTGTACTTGCTATGTTAATGTTCAGCTCTACATTTTTTCCTCGTTTGTCCCAAATTTTGTTTTGTTATCCCTTACTGTTGTGACGAAAAGACATTGCCACATTTCAATGGAGCTTTGCCCCACCTACAAAACTACGTGACCATTTAAGCTGTAGCTATCATTTTGTTGGGGACTTATTACAGGTTTCATATTGCATAATCATAATCAGTATCATTTTCTACTACTCTCGCAACTCCTATATTAGAATAACAAAAACAATGAATAAATTGCTTCGATTTGTTACTATTTTCTGAATTCCTAATTAAGCTGTTTTTTTTCGAATCGCAACTTGTACGAAACTTTTTTTTAAACCAATAATTTTAATAAAAAAACGGAGATATTTTTACATTTATTCATTATCTTGTACAACTTGCGGTTGATGGTGGGGCAGAATCTGGCATTGTCATTTTATCCCGGTATATTTTTTTATAGGTGGGTAGGTTATCTTCGAAAGCGAACATGAGAAAAATTTAAATTGTAAATTATATTTTATTTATTTTCCTCTTTAATCTCTGTACTTATAAATTCCAAATAGCCCGCGGCATCTGTTTAGCGCAGATCAGAAAGCATTAGCATTTTTTATTAATTTACGGTTCCAAATGCCTTTTCCAGTTCGTATGTAACATTTAACCTTTCAACTCGGAGGTAAGTAATTACAAACCGCTGTTCGGGACAATATGAAAAGCTCGTATAAAGAGTAGGTGTAGACAGGGCCTCATTTAGAAAGTAGGAATGCCGCGGTGATCTGCTAAAGATACCATTATTTAGCGGACCACAGACAATATTTTTTTTTTAATTAGTAGTTATTATTTATAGCCTTTTGCGATATTAAATATGTACATGTCAATTGTTATAATAACGAGTCAATAAATTTATTACATGTCATTTTAAAATATATTTTTTATTTATTAATTGCATCTCGGGTAAATTCATTATCTTATTTTCTAAATTATCACAAATCATTCCACTGCTGGGCAAAGGCCCAAAATCTTTCCAGAATGTCTTGTCTCTGGCCAGTCTCGGCCCGCACCCGTCTTCTCCAATGTACGTGACCAGATCGTTTCAGTACCTATCTAAGTTTCTTAAAATTAATATAAAACATTATTAACACGTTTCTCTCCCACATTGGTGTACTCTAGCTTCGAATTAAACACTCTCATGTCTTGTTTTAATCAACTTTGTGTATACGTAAAAGAAGGAGAACTGACTTTCGATGAATACGACCTTCGATGGTAAGAAACAAACTGCGTGCGACCCTGGCCTCTTAACAAAATGCGTTCATTTAATTTAGCAGATGTGTCACACGCAATTGGATTTCCCGTCAAATTCTACGTTACAAAAGTACAGATGAGGACAACAGCTTTTGTACACCGCAAGATATTTAAATTACATCTTAACAATTATCTAGAAATATTTTGCCATACTTACATTGCAATGCAAAATATTAAAAAAAATAACCTATTAGGTATTTCTTATAATTATAATCTATTTTAGATCCACAAAACCTTAGAGCACGTTACATTTTAAAAATACATTGCCACATTTCAATGGAGCTTTGCCCCACCTACAAAACTACGTGACCATTTAAGCTGTACCTATCATTTTGTTAAGGACTTATTACAGGTTTCATATTGCATAGGTAATCATAATCAGTATCATTTTCTACTACTCTCACAACTCCTATAGAAGAATAACAAAAACAATGAATAATTCGCTTCGATTTCTTGTTATTTTCTGAATTCTTAATTAAGCTGTTTTTTTCGAATCGCAACTTGTACAAAACTTTATTTTAAACCGATAATTTTAATTAAAAACGGAGATATTTTTTACATTTATTCGTTATTTTGTACAACTTGCGGTTGATGGTAGGGCATAATCTGGCATTGTCATTTAGGACTTCGTATTTCGTAACTGATTTGACGATTTATTTTGACTCGATTTTGATTTTAAAAACAATAACGGTTTTGTTACAGTGTAATTTTTGCCTGCCTGCCAAAAGGTATCATTTTGCGAGCATTATAGATTGATGGATTACGATGGATGAGATAACATTCAATTGACTAGATTCGTTTTAATACGAGTAATATCTTCGATATTAATAGAAATATCGAACAAAAAAAGATACAGAGCTGTCCAAACGACTGGTCGAGAAGTCCGGCGACCAGAGGGCTGGCAGCTACCTCTGCCAACGTATTGCGTTGGCAATGCAGAGAGGGAATGGCAGCACGGTGACTCCCGATGCCCTCCCAAAGGATATATTTTATTTATATGTAGTTTAAGTTTTTAGTGTTAGTTTTTAGTAATTTTTTAGGTTACTTATTATGTATATTCTTAAATATTTTAACTAAATAATTTTTTTACATCATAATATCGAAAAGCGGATTTCATATTTCTCTCCAGCATATAGGTAAGTTGATTGATGCATACAAAATGGAGACAAATAACCTACTTTAATAACATACTCCTCTGCATGCGCAACAAGTAACCTCAAAATACAGGAAAACTATCTAAAAGTCAAACCAAGTAAGTCAGTAGGTCATCCGAGACTAAAATACAGTAATTAAAATGGCGCTCTGTCCCAAAACTGATAGGTGACTGTTATATCGGAAATAATAAAGCACCTATCAAGCTTTATCTACTTCATTGCATGTTTACTTCGTTTGAGTACGTACTTAAATGTTCTATATTAAACATAACAATTTGTTTTCTAACTTGTTTTAGGGTATTAACGGTTTAGAGCCATTTGCGTCAATCTTCGGGGTAATAAGAGCCTTCATAGAGCCAACTAGCGCCGCCAATCTTAAAAAATAATATCTTCCAATATAATCAATTTTATTAAAAAAGCTATTTACAAAATGTTTATTACGATCAATACTATTTTTCAATATATATAATATGGTATAATTGCGACAAGCTAAGTTTTAGTTCACAAATGTGCAAAAAACGGCCGTTTTTCGCAATTATGCGAACTACAACTTACCGACATTGAATCACGTTATAAATAAGCATTTAAAAAATAGTTTTTATCGTAATAAACATTTCGTAAATAGCTTTTTTCATAAAATTATATTGGGAGATATTATTTTTTTAAGATTGGCGGCGCTAGTTGGCTCTACTTATATAAATACAAAGATAATCAATAATTATATAGGATTATGTAAAATTAAAATTAAGTTTATATTTGCGTAGTCTATCTGTATCTATTCCTCATTGATTACCTCATGACACCGGCTATAAATGTGATGATATGTTTTAACTCGGTTCAAAGTTAGGTCAACTCTATTATTCTATTTAATATATACCTACTTAATTCATTTTCACACAAAAAATTATTTACTCTTGGCACGGACAACAGCAAACGAATTGCAGTACGAATTCAACTCTTATTACGCAGATAATAAGAATGGTCCAAAGTGTTACACTTGATCTGCTGGTAGCTGGACATGTAAAATTTATTTTTGGGCAGTGGGCCATACAGTGGGCCTCAATAAGGTTGATGTTTCCTCAAATACTACTGGACCGAATTTAAAAATTCTTTCACAGTTACATAGTTTTAACTTTTGTGTATCCTAACAGTGAAAGAATTCAATAGGTCAAGTAGTTTTTGAGATAATCTCAACCTTAAAAACTCTCCTGTATTACCTTTCTCTGTGTTAGACCGTAGGTACATACTATTGGATGTAAGTATATAGACTCGTATATTTGAAATCTTGTGTGGAGTTAAAAATAGCTCGCCATTAGTTGTACAGTCCAAAGCACATCCATTCACAAAATCATTGCAATCTAGCATGTGTTACCATTGCGTAAAATCCCTGTTACGCTTGATATCCTGTCGACTACACGTTGGTTCCTTACCACAGAGCGGTGGATCGGTAATCTTGGGAAAGAGCTTTTCCTAATTTTGGAGATTTGCCTATAAATAGTCCGGTCATGAAGTAAGGAACCAGGAACCGCCGATGGAGTTAGCCATATTTAAGTCACAGCCTCCGTTTTTGCAAGATAATGTTTCGCGTCTGGCCACACACTAGTTTTTTTAATTGTTAAAATTTTCAATATAAGTCGAACTGTTTTTATACAGGTGTTTCTTTGTGACTTATGAGAGAGAAAGTGCGGGCGGAGTGTTAGGTACAACAAGGGCTTTAACTCTCTCCATGGAACTCGGCGAATTTTTTTCCTTCATGTACACAATCATGTAAATAAATATTGGTACGCTCATTGACAACCACCTTTCATTGGATTTAAAAAAATAATAATAACTGAAGACCATAGCAATACTACATGACCGATTGCAAAAATAAATTTTACATGTCCAGCTACCAGCAGATCAAGTGTAACACTTTGGACCATTCTTATTATCTGCATAATAAGAGTTGAATTCGTACTGCAATTCGTTTGCTGTTGTCCGTGCCTAGAGTAAATAACTTTTTGTGTGAAAATGAATTAAGTAGGTATATATTAAATAGAATAATTGAGTTGACCTAACTTAGCGATGTATAAATTTAGCATTTCACACTCTGAAATCTCATCATTATCATCAGCCCGTATCAGTCCACGTAGGGCTCTCTCAAAGCATGCCACTCAACCCGATTCTCGGCCTTTTGCATCCAGTCTCTGCCAGCCACCTTGCGAAGGTCATCTACGCTACGTTACGTTTACCCGTTCTGGTCTCCATTCAAAAACTCGTCTACCCTATTATTCCGTTTAGCCAATGATATTCGATAGTGTTTACCCAACTTCACTAACAGTTAATCACCAAACTACTGATTATCGTTTCCAACTATTAACCTCAGCATATGAAACAGAATACTAATGTATTATACTGGGTAGGTAGTAGTTAAACAGTAGCTTAACTATCTCCTTAAGTATTAACTGATAGGTAATTACATACACGTGTGATTAACGAAATATACCCAGAACTCTAGCGTCTCTACGTTGTGCCCGAAAATTCCTCTGAGTATAAATCCAAGGTCCGTCTCTCAACCATTTCAATGTGAAACAAATTAACGTCTAAAATTCAAATGATCTAAATTAGGTTAAAATTAATTAATTACGCATCTTTCAACTGTTTGCTTGTAATTAATAATAATACGAAATGTAGAGTCTTCAGACATTAAATTCGATTGCCTTCTCATAAATAAAAGCAATGTTGTACTCTTATACAATCGGTGGTTATGTAGGCGTTTAATTCAAATGTTTTAGCTTCGAGTGAATTATTACCACCACAAAAATTTAATTTGAAAATACTTTTCATGTCGCAATACATAAATACAATTAGATCAAAATATTGAAATAAAAGTAAATTCATGAATGTATTTAATTAATTCATTAAATTACATTAAAATTCGATTATCACTATAATTTAAATAAACAAAGGTAGGTAGTATATTCATACACTATACCTAATCTAACGATACTTAATACATACGAAAAATACGCTGTACATACGCTCGACAAATATGATTACCCTTCCTTTCGGCAGTCGGGTAAAAATACTCATTTCAATTCAGAGTCTAGTTGAAATAAAAGACGACACCGTCTACTTTTTCCCAGTTTTTATTTAAACAAATGCAGTCCATTATTCTAATGAAAACGCAGGCATCGATTCAGAGGCACGCAACCGCTGTTTGATGTTTCTGCTGCAGTGATTAAAAACTGCTTTTAAATTGAAATGTTGTGTAAATTGTGTATTTTTATACCTTCCCGGCTAGTTAGAGATTTTATTAAGTTCTTTTACTATTCTAATAGGATATACTCTGGTCCTAGCTAATTATATTTATGACAAGTGGTGGTTTATGGCTGACAGCTTTTATTAGGCAAATTAAAATATTATATTACTTATCCACCTCTGTAACTGCGATCTCACTCATCTATTGTTTTAATAGCTAAGGAAATAAATGTAATGTTTAAAATTAAACTGTTTAATTTAACTGTTGTTGTTTAAAACTATTTCAACCACAAGTACCTATAAGTAACACTTAAAAATATTTACCGACTGCAGGTGGTAGTCACCCTAGTTCATCAAAAAAACTGCCACTTGCAAACCCCATGACGCCGGGTAGTTAATTTACCTACGTTTTGTTTGATATTTTCTTGCATATGCTCAATGCAATCTGAATATTAAATGGAGAAAAATTTACTTACCTACGAACTATTTTAGAATGGGCGGGGACATTTTTGGAAAAATAATATAATTCCTTTCTGTGCACCCGTGATCCGTTTCCAAAATTAATATAATTTATTTCTTGTAGCCATGGATACCGTGAACGGTGGGCAAAAACATTGATTGGTTTTTGTGTTGGAAACAGATCCCGGGATCCGTGGAGACAACCCCTTAATGAGGAACTCTCTAATAAATGGTATTCGAAATTCGAAACTTGATCACGAGAAAGTTAACAGACTGATATTTTCATTTTACTTGAAGCAACGGCAAAATAATAACTTCCATGGAGCACTTCGTTCGTTCTTGGTCCGCATAATTGTAAATTAACTTAGATGCTTTTGGCAACAGACTTACAATGTACGTAAAATGGAAGTAAGTAATTAAGGTGTCGCGTCCTTTGCAAGTGGCAGGTCATAAGTGTACAGTACAAGTCAGTTCCGGTAAAGAGGTGGTATTGTAGCCCAGTGTAGAAATAAATTGTTTCGTGAATTTGTAGATAAAGACAGAGATAAGTATACAAGGGGCCTCTATAAAGTTGAGATTTTCTCAAAAACTACTAGACCGAATTTAATAATTTTTACAGTTACATAGTTTTAACTTTTATCTATCAAACAGTGAAAAATTTTTTGCAATAGGTCGTAGTTTTTGAGAAAATCTCAACCTTAAAAGGTCTCCTTTATACCTTTCTCTGTGTTCCACCGTACATTCTAATATACCTAGTGAATAGTAGGTATACAGGCGCCTCATTATGGTTCATATTTTTAGGGTAGGTTATGGTAGGAGGATAATGTTTTTCGGGAGCATGTATGTATGTATGTATGTCCATTCATTCCTGCCCATCATGTAGCATAAACGGCTTGATGGATTTTGGTGTATGAGGTATGTTAGATTCGTCTTGACCTGATTACGGGAGTGTCATGGGGTATAAAAATTAATTAAATATGTGTAAGTTTTTTTGCAGTCCGTTTTTTTTTTTTAATATTTTTTGATTGTTCAAAAACTACTATTTGATCGTATACAAAAGTTATTTAAAGTGCACACTAATAACTGAGAAATATTTAAATATGTAAACAATTGGGTAGTTTTTGACAAAATCTTAACCTTATAAGGTAAGATTTCATTTTTATTGTAGTTTTCTCTGTTGTAGTTCTACACCTTTTTTTTAACCCAGGTAAAACATGCAAATCATGTGGCACCACGCCCGGGGGAGCGTGTTGTTTATGTCGGGCTCACCGCCCTGAAGGGGCAGCATACCGACTAAACGTCCTGGGGTGTTCCACCTCGTGCCATTCTCGCCGAGCCACGGGAAACTGTGATACAACCGCGAGTAGTTCTACACCTACTTAATCGTTGTTTAAATTTGATCTTTGTTTTTTCATAATTTGTTTAAACAAACATACAAAATACAAATAGGTATTAAAACAAGAATTATTACAATACTGAAAATAAAATTTTATTCATTTTGTAATAAACTAAATAGGTAGGTGGAGACAGAAAACAAAAGCACCTACTCAAAATAAATGTTTTATGGCAGTCAATTTTACCCAAATATAATATTAATTACATTTCGTCATAGATTAATTAAAATATTAACAGAATATATAATTATTAAATGTGGGTGTAACACTATTTAACTAAAACTTACAATGCCTAGATACAGTCGACAGTAGATAAATGGTAACACTTGCAGTACGATTTCAAATCTTACGACGCAAATAATAAGAACAGTCAAAAGTAAAAAGTGTTACCATTGATCTGCTGTCGACTGTACTTACACATCTTTCATGCTTGTTTTCCAATTATCTTCCAAGAAACCAGACATTCTTACGTCAGGGCAAACCGAGGCGAAGGTGGAGAGATAAGCTCAAGAAAACTCGAGGAGTATAGGTAAATTTTAATAACCATAATTTATATCGGAAAAACTAAAAACTTTTATTTTGTAGGTCCGTTCATTTTTATACCTACTTACCTATTAAATTCAAATGGTGTGATTCTATGGTGGCCGCCAAAAATAATTCTAAACCTAAACGCAACTCACTGTCTAATATATTGTATCGCATAAAGAGTGAGTGAGACGTCTCATCATACTCCGGAATTGCCACTATTGACAAACACAGCTAATACTTCACATATGTATAGTAAATTCTTAATAGATTTATAGTATACCTACTAACCTGTGTAAATACTAAACCTCAATCGTGCTTCGATAAATAACATTGATTTATAATAACAGTACACTTAGGTATATATTGTTTACAGTTTCTTATTGAAGTAAATATTGGCATTGGAATTCGCTTCCATATTTACTGTGTAATAAAATAACATTGCAAATATATTGCAGAATTTTATATCAGCCTCTTATAGCGCAGACAATAAGAACTATACAAAGTCCAAAGTGTTACAATTGATGTGTTATCGACTTTACTAAGTAGGATCTACATTCTTCAACCACCCTCGTGTGTGTTTTGTGTATTAGGGTGTGTTCTTGTGTGTTTTCCCACGGGAATCTTAAAACCCTTGGAAAAACAAACAAAAAAGTAAATTACTTAAGTATATAAAACTCTACATAGGTATGTGCTGTTATTCATAAACCTAGTTAAACCACACTTCCTTTAAAACGTGTTGCTATCCCTTTATTAACACTTCGTTAAAAAGGGTAAGATAGAAAGAGACAGGGTGGCTAAACGGTGGCGTAACTTTAAATTACGTTTATGAATAACAGCCCTAGAATATATCTATGGTGAATAAGTTTTAGCTTCATATCTAAAACTCATACTTATTTAAAACAATTTTAAAAAGTAATTCAACCTAAAACATAAAAGTACGGTAAGTAGTAATAATACGTAAACCAAGGGTAGAATACAGGGTATGTACAAATAGCGGGAATAGGAATCTTTTTACAATCATTAATAACATTTTTCTCAGTCGTATTATCAGTTTGATTCCCTCTACATAAATTTAGTAATAAACTTACTAACACAAGAGTAACTTTTGAATACATTTTAGTGCTTGAAATATCTTCAAAATCACAATAGTTTTGCTTGGTCTTGCACAACCACACGTGTAAGTTAGAAACTTTTTCGGTAACTTTTTTGTTTCAATCCAGCCGAAATAAGTCTGACCTGCCAGCACGAGAAATATATGAAAGGAGAGTCTATATTGTGTGTTTAAAAAACGAAGTCCAGTTTAAAAAGAAATCATTTCTTTTTCTTTCTTTTTTGTTGCGTTTTCTACAAATCAGATTACAATCTCCTTTGTTCCGTCCACTTATGTCGTTTCCCTCTCTGAGTAACACTGGCTATCATAATTCAATTCCGGTCTTCCATTACCAATAATTAATTCGTTAAACGCAAAAAGGACGTCGTTTTCAAAACAAATAAATTAGTTATCGTATTTTTTTATTGACCGTTAAACCGATTAATAAAACGTGCTCTTTTGTTTATCAACTTTACACGTGCGAGCATTTTTGTTCACAGCTTTCTCTAGGTCAGTCATGATCGGTGAAATAAGGTAAAAAATTGCTTGCTGCTCTATTATCTAGGTAGGTAGGTACCAACAATGACTTTAGTAGTACAAGAATAGTAGGTATTTTTTTTTCCTTTTTCACAATTGATCGCTTGCGATCGGTAAATATAGAGAACCATTTGTTACTGTATTTTACCGAATAAATTACCAATGAATAAGCCAGTAATTGATATAAGAATCCTCTTCCATTTTGTTCTAAAGTTGCATTTATACATTGACTTGGTTCCTCATGACCATGATTTGTACAACTAACATTTTTTTAACTGTCGGCAAGGCTAAAGCCAATAAGTTTTAATTTTAGGTTTGCAAATACTAGTATGCTTATAAATAAATCCCATGTTACTCCTACATATCTCTCTATGATATGGGCTCTATGTGTTTACTTTCTCTACGTATTCTATCCAACTTCAAGTGTAAATTAATGTTTTTTTTAATTACCGGGTGGTTGGTTTCCTGAAAATATTTTGTCGGCAAAAATAATATTTTATGTTTATTTTCAGTTACACGAGTTATATTCTTCATACTCATAATCTTTGCTTATTTATTTTTAACCATAACCTTTTATGTATTCATCTAGGGTGTTCTTAATACCTACTTAATAAATAAATCTACTAAATAATTCATAAACTGACTAATTGACCAGTTATTTATTTTTATTGGCTATCTCTGCGTTTGTTCCAATGGAATTTATTTAAAATTTAAGTCGATAGTTTAGATAATCGAAATTGAGCGTGTTTTGCATGATAAAATACCACTTCATAGAAATGTACATAATTACTTTCAACTACGTCAGAGATAAGCATAGGAACATTAATTTCCCTCGTGAGTCTTATATACAGGTATTTAATTAAAATGTTCCTAAATAAATATTTAGACAAATATTTAATTAAAATACCTAGCTCTATCTAATTAATCTCTAAATAACCAAAATGCTCGCCTGTATTTCGCCCAAAGGGGGAATCTGGAATTTCGATCCAGAGGGGGAATGCCAGCATTTTGGGCACGTTGTCGGACAACGGGGATCGGTTGAATTATCTGTAATACTAAGCCATTCAGATAGTTCAACCGACCTATTGTACATATAGTTTTTAGTTTAGTTTATATTTTTTAGGGTAATATTATAATAGTTATTTCTAATTTTTATTATTGTTATATGAATAAATACCTAGCAATTATCAATAAAGTAATGTATGTAGGTAGACCTACACAAACTTACCGAATTAATTATTATTACTACGTTTTTTAGAATTAAAACTATAGTGAGCCGTTACTATAAATTATTATATATAAACGGATATCACTCACTTATATTGTTGAAATCGGCAATTAGACCGTCAGTTTCGACCGATTTCGACGGTCCTTCTCGTCTACTTCGTTTGTTTAATTAAATTTTACTTATTAAAGTATAGGTAGTAAGTATACATTTTTCTTTCGATTCCTAGTGCCGTTGTCGTAGTTTTTTCCTGACGTCTGTGTTATAAAATTTACAAAGTACTTATGCACCCGGTCGACCTATAGTAGATCAAAACTTTACCGTACCATTACGTTACATCTAATTACTAACAGAACTAAAATGAATAATATGTTCGCGCTTTGAAGGCGTTTAACACGTTCACAGTCCCCATATATGGAGCACGACGAACTAGCTTCACAAACCCGTGGCCCACATATGTGGCACGATGAAAAAAGTATGTGCCCACCAGATCCGCACTAAGGGTATTTTTTCTGAAGGTAAGTAAATACGATGTCCTTGGTGGATGCCGCTGTCCATTCACGTCCTATTGTCTTCAGAAGAGTGCTTAGAGTGCTGTAACCCAGTGTTGAAGTGCTCACATAACAAATTTGATGTGTTTCGACTTGAATAGATATTGAAATAATAGGCGGGACCTTACAAGGAAATCAAAACATTTTTTGTACGGGGATTTAGAACGTATTAAACTAAAACTATTTACTACTTTCTTTTTTCATTACCAATGCTTGCTGTTTCGGAACCGATGTACCAGTTTTAAGTTAAATAGACCTAAGAAAGAGTGGGCCCTCCTGACACAGGTAAATTTTTAATTTGCCTACTAGGAGGTACCTTATTTTTGTATCATTTATATGCTGGTGTTTTTGAAAATAAATTTATTTTATTTGCTATTATAAAAATTAGTTGGGTGAGTAGGTTGTCTGGAAGAAATCACTTTCAGCGATAAGACCGCCCATTGTCATACTAATTGCTTATGCCTACTTCTTTGTGTAATACTTTTGCAATAAAGAATATTTATCTAATCTAATTATATTAACGCTAATAGTCTGACAGCGATATAT
Organism: Tachystola acroxantha; assembly: GCA_963506565.1. Lineage (NCBI taxonomy): Eukaryota > Metazoa > Arthropoda > Insecta > Lepidoptera > Oecophoridae > Tachystola > Tachystola acroxantha. The sequence continues at coordinate 11,803,035 of OY735879.1, forward strand.
TACTACATATTCAATTTGGCCGAATTAAAATATGCAGATGAGAATGACCATTGGAATGCAGTGGGTTTTAATACCTATAAAAATACTAATAGGTAATCTTGTAAGTAATGGCCCTTGGAGTGTGGATTTAACGGACTTCGGAAACGTCATCAAAATATAAATGGGAAAACTACAGTTAAGTGTGACAACATACGTGTTAGCCCTTTGAACTTGGAGGCGAAACTTCCAATGAAAGAAATTGATGCAAAGTCGAAAGCCCATTGAGTGTAGCACCTTTGGAATTTTAGCGTTAAGTAAGTGTATCACTTAAATGATGGTATTCATAAACCTAGGTAAACCTCACTTCCCTTAAATCGTGTTGCTATCCCTTTTACACTTCCTTAAAAATGGCTAAGATAGAAAGGGGCAGGGGGCCTAAACGGTGGCGTAACTTTAAATCATGTTTATGAATACGCGTCTAAGTCTTCTAATAAAGTGTTTATTTAGAAATTAGGTAAGTACAGCTAACAGCAGATGAAGTATAACACTTTGGACTTTGGACCATTCTTATTATCTGCGTCCTAAGAGTTGAATTCGTATTGCAAGTGTTACAATTGATCTGCTGTTGTCCGTACCTATATAGAGCTATTCCTACTGGTTGTACAGTCGACAGCAGATCAATGGTAACACTTGCAGTACGATTTCAAGTCTTACGATGCAAATATTAAGAACTGTCAGATGTAAAAAGTGTTACCGTTGATCTGCTGTCGACTGTACAATAAAACATCCCAAATTCCAAATGATTTACGGTTACAGTTGCTATTATTAAAATGCTAATATCATATATAAATGTTATACTAATGTCTAAGCAAAAAATATTGTGGTCAACATCGCTCTCTCTCTACATAAGCCTTAAGTATTTGAACATTATATGCTGTGTATTAAAGTGTGCGAAATACATATTCATAATACATAATGCTAATAAGACTACGTGTACGTTAGCGGAACTAACAATGCTTGAGTTTCCGCAAAATTAAAGCTTGCAGAGCAGAAAACGATACACGATCAGTCCAGAGGCTGTATGGCGGGAGACCTCTGCCATGCACCGCGGGAAAAAAACGTATCATTGTGAGAATACCGCGCATGCGTCGTGCGCGCTTCCCGCGTTTTCTGCCGCCATTTTTAAAACTTTTGACAAGTCGATCGAAGTTTAAAATTTTAAAATTATGCATGAAACATGATTATAAAATAAATTATGGAAGTTTTTTCAAATCATTAGTGTTGTTTTGTAATTGTGATGGAGTGCACGGAGTTATTGAAAAATATAAACAACAATTTTAATAAAATATGGAGGTTTATTACAAGTCGCAAATTAACTGGTTTACTGGTGTATGCGGGTGTGATAGTGAGTTTTGTGCCATCGGTATTAAGTAATTCAGGTGAGGATGCCACAGTGGGCTCGATTTGTTTATTATAGAGGTTAAAATAAAATAGGACCAATGAAACAACTTTTGATAAGGAACTTCGAGAATAAAAAATATGCACCTCTTCTTTCTTATAAAAACTTTACAACAAACTTTTAATATAGACGTCGTAGTACAGTCATTTCATCAAATATACTTAGGAACTATATCGGTACCCAAGAAAATACATTGGTTAAATCTAAATATAAAATAGCTAGTGTACAAACAGGCGGCCTTATCGTTTTAAGCGATTTCATTCCAGGCAATATCGTATCAAAATAGCGTAGCGGGTGCAAATATGTCATTGCATTAAACATTTTATCTACCAAATCAAAACATTATATTTAAGTTAGCTTTGTGCATGGATTAGTTAGTTAGCTAACTCTAGGGTTATCTCTTGGTGCAAATGGCCCTGGGCTTATCTATTATAAGGAAAGGCCATTTGTAACACGTGATAAACCAATAAATCATTATTTATGATCCCTTACCTTTCGTCAAGAAGAGTATGAATAGGATAAATGGTATTGTTCCGAACAATCGCATCGGAAACGAGTTGTGTAATCGAGTTAATGTGAATCGATTACCGTAGTCGGTGTTCCGTGGCTGTCGTGCGATATTGCTTGCTGTCCGGAACGCCAAAATGTACTCATACAATGTATTTATTACACCATTTCTCCTAGAGAAAGATTCATATTATATTTACCCGCAGAAGCACCATGAATAGAGGAAAAAACTTAGTGATTGGTGCTATTTTAGCTCCACTCCTAGCCGCTATGGGTTCACATAAAGACTACCAATAGCAAACCTTGTAACTAAAGTTTCTCCTACTCGCTTAGCATTAAAGCGAGCAAACTTAGTTCCTATAGCAACTTAAGTCATGTCTGAAATTTTTTAGAACCTGGTTCATGAATCTAAGTCATCAACATAGCATCACAAAGACGCACGTAGAAATTAATGTCTAACTTGACTGTTGTCAGAAGTCAACATTCAGTTGTTGTAGCTATTAAAATATAACTTACTTATATTTTATATCATAGCTGACTAAATTTTAAAGTAACATAAGACGGAAGAACAGCTTTTTTTATATTTGTTAATTAAATCTTAGAAAAAGTATCGTAAAAACAATGGACCTGTCTCAGTAAACAAGATTTAGATACTTTGATCTTTGATCGGAACAAAGTATAAACCACACGTGTTAAATAAACCCACAAATTATGTAAAGCAGCTTATCAATCAATGCCACAAAACCTTCCGTAATATCCTAGACAGACGCATATGCAGACATTACGTAGAAAATAATATCAGGTAATTTAACTACGAGTTTATTTAATAGACACATTTCCATAACAGGGTTTTTTAATTCGTGAAGGTCGCTAATCTAAAGAGACGTATAAAACCTAAACATGTTATGATTATGAACAACAAAACAAAACTTCGTACGTATCGTAATATAATTTTGCTAAGCTTCGCATTCGATTCATCAGTGGATTTATACACAGACCACTTGCCCAATAGACATGAAATCGGTACAAAACAAGCGAAAAATTATGTCAACGATGAGCGCATAGAGACGAAGCGGGGGACAGGGGTGCCGTATTAAAGAGATGCATCCATGTCGATAATATCTCTAGGTTAAACGTGGCGCGAAGCAATTTTGCGCTCATGTGCGGACAGACTCGGGCGCCCTCCTGTTACAGGTATAGACCTGTAACAGGAGGGCGCCCGAGTTTAAATCCACAGACCACTGTCTGTGGATCTAAAGCAGTAGACTCACGCAATTATTGACTTCATTATAGAGTTTGTCTAAGCAAGTACCTTCTCTAAATGGCCCATTTCTGTAGTAAACTAAGTAGTAATACGTTACAGTATCGCTGTAGGTATCCCGGCGTTAAGGAGACAACAATAAAAAAAAGTTGCAGTAAGTGACCCTGGTCACTCACCATCGATCTGCATTGCTGGCTGTACTAAATAATCCATGGACCCGTTGGGAATTATTTTTATTCTTATTTTAAAATGTCGTGGACCCGTTGGGACTCTCAGAATAAATGTATGAACTTGCTGGGAACGTTCCGCATATTTGCCGTCTCTAATAATTATTAGAAAAAAATATGTAAATACGTAACAGCACTACAAGTTGGCATGCGCTTAAAAAACAAATAAGTCGTGTAATTCTAGACATTACAATGCAAAATCACGCATAAACTGGACATAAAAAACGTCCCAAGAGCATTATACGGCATTATCATTCTTAGCCTTATTTAGAAAAATACAACATAAGGAAGCATTAGATAAAGAAAATGTGTATTTATCACTATAATTGACTTCGCAGGGTCACACGTCAGATCAGAGCACAGTACATATAGGTACAAGCTAGAGTATCATGTCAAGAGAGACTTGGTGGAACTGTAGGGTAGTAACAACTGTTGTAGTAGGTACAATCTCTCCTACATTTATTGGAACTATTGTGAAACTGAAACGGGGTGACTGGCAAGGTAGATGGAAGGTGACCTCGCGAACGAAGCCCGACACGTTGGTCCGATCAGATCCGTACCAATCTCGATAACGGTTTTACGATGCTCTTCACCGAAGATAGGAACAGATGGCGCAATATCATCAGAGAAAAGATGATCCAGAGGGATCACGACCCTCAGCAATGAGTAATACGACGCAAGGAGGAGGAGATAAACCGAATTTATACAAGCTTTTATTGGAAAATGGCGGAGATGACATCACGTGACCCGCCGCCATCTTGTTTTTTCTCGTCCCTATAGTTTTCCTCTGGTCACATCACTAAACTATACAATACATCTCTCCCCTACATCACTTTCACCTCCGGGGGACATAAAGAACGTCCCAATAGCATTATATTATACGTCATTATTATTGTGGGTCTAGTTCGGATAGCATTATAATAACATAACAACATTTGCTACAATTACGAGGCGAAAACGTGGTTATACCGTGGTAAAGACAGGGGAGACGGGAAGAGTCACCTTGTGTTATTTGTGGTATAAATTAGTCGTGCATTTACACCGTGTGAAAGATCGTAGGTTCAACTCTACAGAGGCGATAAACGATTACGTTTAGAGCAAAAAAACATATGAAAATCAAGACGGATGTCTACGCGACTAACGAAGCGTATTGGATTTTTTTAATATTAACTAATAAGTCCTACCACATGACGTGCCAGATCAACCATTTCAACTCTTACGACGCAGATAATAAGAACGGTCCAAAGTGTTACATTTTATCTTCTTTCAGCTGTAGGTACATGGAATCGGTGCAGGTTCTTCTCGATCTCATTCTTCCAACGACTGGAAGGAGCATAAAGGCCCCAAAATCACTATCACTACTTTCATTTCTCAGCCTTTTTGTCATCGTCCCACCTCGCGTATGGTCGACTACATCTTCTTTGTCCATTTGTGTCCATCTTCTTTGTATTTCAACTTCTATGGCATTCCCACTTTGTCTTGACCATCTTCAGTCCATCACCTGCGACTACCATCGTACACACGAAGACAGATAAACTGTATATAGCAGGCCTCAATAAGGTTGAGATTTTCTCAAGAACTACTCGGCTGATTATAAAAAATATTTTACTAGTAGGCTAGGCTAGACTTTTTGAGAAATTCTCAACCTTAAAAACTCCCATGTACTCTTGTGTTTAGACGCTATCTACATATTGAAATACTATGTGACTTCATGTCAACTATACCTACAGCTTTACAATACGGAGCATTGTGATCATATTCTTCAATTCATTTCAGTTTTGCGTCTAAAATTTAACACTTACAACAACAAGTTTCATAGGTCAGTATCGAAACAGCATCCTCAAGACAGCACTGCAAATATTTGACGAGCCTGTTAACACTTGGCCATTGAGTGAGTTAAAGCTGACGGGGCTGGCGATGACGTCACAATGTTATTGCAACACATGGGGAAACTAAATCGATAGGTAGAGCCTAGTTTACGCAAAAAGACAGGAAGAGATGTCTGAAACTGGTCATGGTTGGTCTATGCATCGACTTTTTAGGATTCCGGCATCTTATTCTAAAATGTGTTAAGATTTTCTCCTGATTTCCCTCAATGACGAAAGGTGGAGGTCATGTCTTCGAGTGCATGTATACCGGTTCCTTTGAAGCCTCCTGCACCCATTGCCTAAATGGATTAATGGATTTTGTTGTATGAAATGTCGATCTCTCGTCGATCGTCAGATTCGGGATATATTTTATGCCAAAAAGCAGTTGTTCTTTTTGTTTTGTTAGGTAGGTAATCTAACGCGTTTGACGTAAACCTAACCATAATAGATAAGACGTGACGATAGGGTCAACGATGAAGCACGATTTTAACACGGATGCCGAAAGGAGGAGGTCATTGCCCTCAAAAAACATTTTGTATCTACCCAAAGTTTTCTGCCAAAAAAGCAGTCTTTTTTTCGTAATAACGCACTGGTTTTGGCGTGACTTTCGATTAAAATTTCAATTTGAATATAATAATTTGTCAAGATTGCATTGTAAATTGGTTAGCTCTTCGTCCTCCTTAAACCTGGGTTTAATCTTTAAACACAGTCCGGATGTCGTTGACCATTTATAGTTCCATTCACGGCGGAGTCTGCAGAGATTGGAAACTTAATTATACTCGTAGCTCTCCACTATTTATCAAATGCACAATGGTCCTGACGACAAAGGCCTTGACAAGTGGACAGCTCCTATTTGTTGTGGGCTTTTAATAAATCTTACATGGGTCTACTCAAAATTAAGTTACTGACAAAATTTTGGACATTAAAATATACGAAGAAACATTTTTGTCGACAACAGTATAGGTACCTACCCTGAGTTCAGATGGATCTTGTGGAGAATTATTAAAGGGATACGATAACCAATTCAATTACATTCATTGATCAAATATAAATATAAATTGCTCTATTATAACTATTATGAATAGTACCTATATCTCTCGTAAGTATGTAGGTAATTAAAAGAAACTATGGGTCCGTGGGGGCCGGGAGCGATCGAGATATATAAAGATCTGTCGGGGCGGCTCATAGAGTCCACACGTGACCAAAATGCTGGCCTGTATTTCGCCCAAAGGATAAGCCTTAATGCCGCCAGCATTTTGGGCACGTTGCCGGACAACGGGGATCGGTTGAACTATCTGTAATGTTGCTTACAGATAGTTCAACCGACCTATTTTGTATTATATAGTTTAGTTATATATTCTTTTATTTTTATAGGTTAATTTTGTAACAGGAAGTTTCATAATTAATTAGTTTGTTAAATAAGTGAATATCTAAAAGAAACGTGGGTAATGAAGGCATAACATAAATAAATAAGCTATATGTAAATATTATACAGATAATGACCATCTGCGCACGCGTTTCTGAATCACGTTTAATTGTATTACGCAAGTGGAAGAAAGCGAAAAGTTATTGTGTTGGCAAAAATGCCGAAAAGAGTGAAGATCATTGCGTTCGCTGCGTAATCGCTGCGGTTGCGCCGCGGTGCGGTGACCGGTTGACCGCCAACGAAAGTGGTTTTGCGTGTTTCCATTGGCACTTAGAATAAAGTTATTATTGGGTCGCCTTACCTATAAGTTTTAGGAAGAATGGGTGATGAGGGTTTATTGAATGACAAAAAATATCTAATGGCAAATAAAATTGCATGCGATATGATTACTTAGTCATTTGTGACGATATTTTTTAAACAATAAATATTGTTGTTGATTTTATTTGAAATGGTATAACAAAGTATGTTTAGACTTCAGCCAAAATCCATTAGTCAGTCTTCACAAATGAAGACGATCCAAAATCTCAATACCGAATAGAAGGAATTTCAGTAATATAGGTACTATCAACGTCCGCTAAAGCAATTTCTTGATGAACTGAAATGAACTTGAATATAATAATAAAAAAGTGACGTTCTGAAACAGAGATTAATTAACTCTACAAATTAATTATACCTCGTAACCAGCTTTTTACCCGACTGCGTAAGAAGGAGGTTTTTCGAGTGTATGTATGTGAGTTTGTATGTCTAATTCTTTGGCGCGCGCGCTGCAGCCTAATTGGCTTGATGGATCTTAACATATGAGGTATCGTTAGATTCGTCGTGATTGTAGGCGGCTATAATAATTTAATCAACGGGCTTAAATTCTCTGCAGTCGGGTTTATTTGTTTTTAAAATAATTTCTGCTTGTTTAACTTCACGACTCTCGAGAATCACGTCGTATAGTGACGAAAACGTGATGAAAGGACACCGTCATCGTCATTAATATGACGGACACTACTAACAATTGGACAATGGTAACAGACACCTGTTTATTGAACGTGACATACTACGCGAGATTACCTATCTACGCGTTGCAATTTCTACATCGATGTAGCTTGGAAGGAAAGTGATAATGATGAAGCATTTTACTAGTAAAATGTAAATGGTGTGTTTTTGTTACAATTAAAGACACAGTTGTAGCGATTCTAGAGATAGCACTCTAATTTTAATTGTCCCTCTCACTCTTACGCGATATAGCATATCTATGAGTGACAGACAGGACAGTGATAGTTGCGTTTAGGATTAGGTATATTTGGCGGCTACGATAGAATCACATTTATTACCAACCTAATGAATATTAAAAGTCTCGACGAACGAATGAAGATCGAACGATGATCTTAGTATCTATAGGCATTAGGCACAGTCGTTAGACCATCATTTAAAAAAAAAATATTTGATGGAAATAATCTGCAATGTTTTTGTATAACTTGATGCTCTGACCTCTATTTAATTATCTTCTTGGCAATCCCTCGATTCGATGAAGACTTCTACTGATATTACCAATCACAGTCTATTTGGAGTGGCTCAGCAACCCGCCGCAAACATTTGTCTAAGAAAACAGTGCATAGCATACAGGGTCTAAATAAGGTTGAGATTTTCTCAAGAACATTTGAACGATTGTAAAAATTATTTCACTAGTCAATAGCAAAAGAAAAATATCGTTGGAGTGCTTATCAAGAAAATGTCAACCTTTAAAACTCTTCTACATTCTCTGTGTTCGATCGTTAGATATCTAACTTTCCAATGTGTATCAGTATTATAGCCTTGATCAGGACTCTGTGACTCGAAACGATTGCCAACGACACCATTATGCCCAGTAATAGAAACATTATACCCCGTGCACACCTTGACGACCCATCGACGTAATAACAGCCATCTGTATGCGGAAGCTGTGCCGTACATCACAATTTTATTGGACAGTCCAACCCGCTGCACTCATCAATATTAATTTCGCGAGGACATTGACCTTTGACCTTATGGGATTTTGATGGTATGTAAACTGACGTTGTTAGAGACGACATGCAGAGGTAGGGGCGATAAATCACACAAGGGGCGATGTAAATCAAATTGCAATCACCAAGGTTTTGAAAGACAGACTATTTAAAAGTGTAAAATGGCTTACTTCATAGGTCGTTCCTTGTTTCATGAGAATAACTGTCTAGCTAACAGACTCTAGGTAGAGTGTTTACAATATAGTCTTAAGAGCGAGCTCATGAATCGAAATTGTGTCCAAATCTGGGTTTATATTTCACCGCCTAATTGTAAAATCTTTCACTGCTAGTAGATTATTAGTAGAACCGCCATTATAAAAGGATTTTACAAATCGGTATTTTTTAAAAACAATTACAATCATATCACAATGAGGCCCCCTATCTATATGCTGTAACTTCATTCTAAATTAAACTCAAGTAGGGTGTGTTTAACTCTCAAAGTTCTTTCCCAGCAGACCGCAGTATAGAATGGTCGCCAAAATCACTAACTCCGTCACTGTAATTAAACGTGGTTGGAATGCAAGATCCGTGGATGCATTCCGCTGCATTATTGATGCGTTTTATTGTATCTGACCGGTAATCCTTTCTTTATCCTTGACTCTTCACATTTGAGGCATTGAATTATCTTCCTGAGTCATCAGACAAAATACAATATTAGTTAGTTATACCCGTATCTATGAAATTGACTATATTAAATACAGAGTGATATCTTAATAATAAATGGAGAAAGATTTGAACCAGGGACCTCGTCATTCCATGGCATGCTCTATTCCAACAGAGCCACCGTGATATCGTACCCAAGTCGTGAATTTTGTCTCCATATTCGTCTTAGGGACGGTAGCGACATCTATCCAGTAATTGTGCAATTACAATTATTTAATTAAGAAAATTCTCCATTTATCGTTTAGATTTTCGTTTCGTATAGCGCATATGCACGAAAATATCAAAAGAGTCCAGTTCAATGACGATGATTTTTCATGTACATTCACATGCAACTCCCCTGGAAGTTAAAACTGAAGTTGTAGGTGTCTAATATACACTGAACAAAACAGGGGGGTGACCGCGACTTCAATCGTTTTCGTTATCGTTTTCATTTTGACACTTGAACGATATACATTGCTGCGTTTCATTGCCGTTTGTTAAAATTTGCAAAAACATTGCAGCAATGTATAGCGTCCATATGTAAAATTGAAAGCGATTACGAAACCGATAGAAGTCGCGATCACCCCACAGGGCTGCCTGTAGAACAGCTTAACTTAGGTAGGTACTTAGCTGTTGACTTCTAGCTAAAACAACTACGGCCTTGTCAGTCAGACCAAATAATTGTAAGTAGGTAATAACCATTCAAACTAGCTAGAAAAACAAATATTTAGCAAAAACAGCAAAAACACTTGGCTGTCCATAAGGACAGTTTGTAATGGTTTTAGCTGCAGTTGCAAATACTGAATAAACACAGCTAATCTTTCATTACCGTGTAGTCGGGCACGTATGCTTGTTTGCCGTTTCATCATAAATAACATTTTATTTTCATCTATCAAATGAATCAGAGATGCAGTGTTGGCATTTTATGACAGTTGATTCAATTATTCTGATACAATTAAAGTCCGCTTAATGAAAATTAATTTAATTTATTGCTTTCAATTCTTCCGACCACAATAAAATTAATAAAAATATTACTAGGTACGGTGGAACACAGAGAAATGTGTACAGTAGAGTTTTTAAGGTTGAGATTTTTTTTTAAATAACTTTCACTGTTTGATAGATAAAAGTTAAAACTATGTAAGTACCTAACTGTAAAATAATTATTAAATTCGGTCCAGTAGTTTTTGAGAAAATCTCAACCTTATTGAGGCCCCCTATATATTTATCTCTGTCTTCGACTGTACATGCATACATTGAGTTATATAAGAAATGGATGCATCTAGAATAACAACAGTGAATCGCTAAATACCAAAATTAACAACTTGTCTGGTTGTAGGTCAATGTCGTTCGAGCATTGTGTTTTAGCTAAGCGATGTATAATTTCAATTTAATACAAGTACAATGGCCTACCTTGATTCCACGTACCTTGGAGAGCGATGATGACCGCACTTAGCGTGGTTCTCACATAATCGCAATTTGAATGCACAAATAATTTATTAGATAAACGTGATCAGAGAGAGACGTAGTAAGGTAAGCAGTATAAAAAAGTTTCGCTTTGGACATTTACACCGAATGAATGGAAAAATAGTGGCCATCAACGCTTTGCGAGTCCAATATAATAACGCGTTCAGGGTGCTATTGAGGCTCCCTAGGTTATGTAGTGCATCAGAGATGTTTGTAGATGCAGCCATCGACGGCTTTCATGCCATAGTACGCGAGAGAGTGACGTGCCTGATGCACAGAGTAAGAAACAGCCCCAATGGCATCCTGAATGCGGTATCAAACAAACCGTGCTGCGCAAAATGAAAGATTATTTTAAGTACTAACATAGTTATTAAGCTTAATGTATACTAACACACAATATGGACAAGTCTGAATTAAAAGTTTTGAATTTGAATAGTGAATAAAGAAAAGGGTACTTACTTATATAAAGCAAATATACATATCCATTTGCCCATTCGATTTTAGGATCATACATTCATTTATACATTGGATATCTCAATGGATTGAAATCGGAATATTCATCCTAAACTATACCACAGTAAAAGTATTAGCCTTCAACAAAGAGCTACTTCGCTTAATTTAAATAATGTGTAATACTCGGGCATCTTCTATCTAAATAATACTACAAGGTCTACAAGGCTCTACATTTGGATACCTTACTGGTCCATTAGGCAATGAATCCTATTAAATTTTGTTTATCTATTTTAAAAGAAGTGTAGCAATGTTTTAACAATAAGTATCTACTAATTTTGTCCTCAACCACTCGCAACTAAAAGCTTATAGTCGTTAAACAACAATGGTAACACTTGAAGTACATCTTCATATCTTATGGCGCAGACAATAAGAACGGTACAAATTCCAAACTGACTACGATGTAGGCTATAATATTTTCGATGGTAAAACAAAATTATATGACCCGAACTATTATTCACAATCACAACTATAACAAAGTTTTCTAATCATAATTTAGTTGATTAACACTGTTTTTTCAGGGGATCCATTCATTTAAACACATAAGTTTCTTCAACCCGTTTCAATAAACCTCTTTTTATCTACTCCTAAAGGGAATATTATGTTCCATATTTTTTATTTAATTTAAAGAAGGGTGTGTGTGCCTATTTATTCGTATGTAAGAGCTAAGGTAGAGTAGTAAAAGATCATAAGAATTTCCCACGACTATATTTTAAACTATGTTACGTACAATGAACCAGACTTAGTAAGGTCTATAAATGTCAAGGTGGCTTCACATTATGGACATAGCCTATGTCTCCAATAGATGCGATACAGAAGGTCAGGTTGCCCAATTCGCTCGAAAGCACTCATCGACATATCAATGTCATATTTTTTTTATGATTGTTTACAGTCAACGTTGCATGATTTTTGCACAACTAACAACTATGCGTTAAATACGTGATGGCATCATTTAGTCACGCAAATTGGTAGAAGCATATACAATGTATCATCATATTTATTGTTATCGATGACAATAGAACGCCAATGAGGGGTTTTCAAAGTGACAGTTCTAAGGAAAAAAAACAAGCTTTTTAAGTTGATAATAGATGGCGTTGCACCGAAGTGCGATATCATCGTAAAAAAAACACAGCACCATGAGAAAAAAGTCAGCTGAATAATTTATAATTATTGGTTTGTTTGTGTAATTTAAACAATGCAGTACAAATTAATACTAGGTATGAAATACGAAAAGCTCAAGTTACAAGCAATAACGACGCATTTAATGTTGACATCAGACCAGTCAGTGCCATCTACCGGGGCTATCGGTACTTGCTTTCTTTTTTAAATGTAACCTTGAATACCCCTCATTAGGGTACTTACATATTATATAGGGCGCGAAACAGGGTAAATCAAGGATTGTACCCCATGGGATCGAAATTCGTATTATCGATGAGCGCTGGATCGAATATTTGTGGGGTCGAATGGCATAGGGTTGAAAATTGAATAGTTGAATATTTGTTGAGTCGATAATTCCAATGTAATGTTTGCTTATAGACATGCAACATCACAGTATTTTCGTGTACAACCAATCAGAAACGAAACCAGGTTATGGACATAAAGCATCATTCATTACAATAGGTCACGATGGGTTCGTGTTACGTAATTATAGGTAGGTAATTATCTATTGTATGCTAAACATTATCATCTGATGCACTAAGATATCTACAATGTTATGATATGCTACTGTACGTACCTACATAGATCAGAATCGCGTGCGTAGATGAGGACCTTTTAAAATATTTTATACTCCACCGTCAAAATACAAAATACTTTATGTTCTCTCCACAATTCATGTTCCGTTATCTAAAAATCTCTGAAACTATATATTTTTTCCTATATTAATCGTTTTAGGGTGCAAATAAAATAAGGTACTTGCTATGTATTTTACCACAAGGTATTTATATCACATATATTATTATCAAGTTATTTTTATTAAACATCTAAAAACTCTCTTCCAAAGTCATTCATTCATTTATTTAATCACAATAAGTTGTAGTACAAAAAGATCTTATAATATTACGTGTTAGGTGTAAGAAGTATCGTACAACTTTACCCATTCGGGTGTAGCGATAGCGAAAAAACATAATTACAAATTTAAACTACAATAAATAAAAAAATAAAAACATTTACACAAGAACCATCAATAATTAAAAAGTCGTACAAAACGAACTATATTTTTTTTTCATAGAGAGAATTATTGATATTCATCGCTGAAGGAGCGAAAGAAGTGTACCAGGATAAGGGTTGCAGCGTATATTTAGAAAACTAGAACTCCATCGTTTTTGCCTTCTACGGGAATATATGCGAATTTATATGTCAATCCACGACTGAGTAACCTACACAGCCTTTGTTTTCGTGAACAGTTGTGTTCACATATCAGACCATAATTTTAATTAATGATACATTCATCTATGAGTGGAGGTTTTGTCAATGCTTTAGCCATTTCAGTATTTCATAGTCGGATGAGTCCATTGACCATATTACAGGGCTATTATACTTACGCTATTCAATTATGTGGCATTGTTCAGAGAGATGTAGTGCGTAACAGGACTTTGTTTCAGGATTAGGTCAGGTCTTTGATACTCATATGCGATTTAGGTAAGTTCTAATTCTAGATTGCGCACGCTAATATTAGTTATATAAACGAGGCTTCGGCCTCGCTTAGAGGCGACTTCCCGCTCGCTCCGCAAACGTAACATAATATGAATAGATACAGTGACGTTTTCATTTAGAATTAGGATTTGATAGTGGCCGCTACAGAATTAGCTAGGTACCTAGCTAATTATCCTTAACTATGCTTACTTACCTACAAAGGCGAACGCTACACACCAAGATCCTATAGGCACTTACATATAAAGGTGCATTAAGAATTAGGTATCAGGCAAAATCCGCATTTTCACGCCAATATTGTGCGTCCTCCTATGTGAGGGGCTCGTGGTACAATCGAGTCGCGTTGAAAGCGATCATAAAAGTTAAGCAACATTGGGCGAGATCTGTACCTGGGTGACCCCTAGAGTGTCATTTCTATGCGAGCCCCTGCGTCACCTGCGTGCCTCGGAAAGCACGTTATGCAGTTGGTCCCGGTTGTTGTCGTTCAATAGCAGTCGGTAGGCCATGTCAGAGACCTACGGTCTTCTGACAATAGGTTCAGTCAACCATACGAAAAGAAGTTAATTATTGAGACCATTTATTTATTTATTATTTATTTAGAAGTGCTATATAGTGTATTAACCTACTTTAGTTTTCAACAAAAACCCAGTTAAACTGCTAAATCGCAATTTCCGCATACCTACAGTAAACGAAACGTGCATATTTTTATAGGAGCATGAAATAGAATTTCATGATTAATTAAAAATTAAACTTCGTAATTATTGCAAAATATTCATTCATCATCAGCATTTATTTCTTAATTGAGAACGTACCTACCTACCTATTTAGGTCAATAATCAAAGCCGATCATTGTAAGTAATAATGTCGACATTTCATACTTAGATACATTCTCAAAATTTAGACGTTCTACTTGTGCAGTTTCATGGAACTATTAAAACAATGTCAATGGAACTATTGGAAACGGACCGGTTCAAAATGCAATAAAACTTCTTTTTTCTTTCTGGCTTTGTAAAGTAATTAAATTCAGAATCTCAGTCAAAACCCGCCACAATTGTCACGCCAGTCAATCTACATTCTACGTACACCATTGCCAAGATTTCAGTGATTCTGAATTCAAAATACTCCAACGGAAATGCCTATATCTATGCTTATTAAATTCGATCCAGTAGCTTTTTATTTGTACAAAGTCCAATGTGATACCTAATATAGCTACGCTGTAAAGCTGCCCGTAGCTTCAAAGCGGTGTAGAAATAACGAGGCCGAAGCGGCTTAGCTTGACTTGAGCCATTCGGGTCCACTACTGATTTATCGGGTTGATATAGTGATTCTTTTCTACATGTTTTCCTTCATGGGACTTTTCTATGCCATGTAGGTAGGTAGTGAATAAAAATAACGAAACCTTAAGTTCCGAAAAAATATTACCTACTTATAGGTAAGTATACATACTTATTTTATTACTACTCGAGGTTCATAGACTCTATTTTTTGGAAAACCTTTAGCTGTGCCGTGATCATCTAACTAAAGCTGAACTTGAAACTGTCGCGCTCTCTCATATTACTAGATTGTTGAACATTTAATTTGTTACGATATGATATTAATGAGATAAAACGGGAATTACCGTGTCAAACATTTATTATTGATGTCTCCATATTTCGATAGCATTGCAGCCATCATGGTCACGGGTAGACAAATCAATTATCGATTTATTATCGAGACATCAATAATAAATGTTTAACACGGTAATTCCCGTTTTAACTCATCAATATGTATACCTACAAACCAACTAAGTTTAAAAAGTGATATGGTATGTTTTTTAGCGTATCAGAATCTCAATCTCAACTAATAAGGGCCTGACATTGAGAGCCATCTAGCGCCGCCAATCTTAAAAAAATATAGCTTCCAATATAATCAAATTTATAAGTTACTTAGAAAATCTTTACTAGGATAAATACTATTTTTCAATATACATAATATCATAATTGCGACAAGCTGTTGTAGTTCTCAAATATGCCAAAAACGGTCGTTTTTCGTAATTATGCGAACTACAACTTTGTGAATTTGAATCACGTTGATAATTTTAATTTTTGTAAGGTGGAACACAGAGAAAGGTGTACAGGAGAGGTTTTAAGGTTGACATTTTGTCAAAAACTACTTGACATATTGCAAAAATGCTATCACTGTTTGATAGATAAAAGTTAAAACTATGTAACTGTAAAACAATTATTAAATTCGGTCCAGTAGTTTTTGAGAAAATCTCAACTTTATTGAGGCCCCCTGTATACTTATCTCTGTCTTCGACTGTACCTACTTTTTTTAATAAAATTGATTATATTAGAAGATATAATTTTTTTTAACATTGGCGGCGCTTCTTGGCTTATGTCAGCCCCGTAATTCAAATTCAAATCACAGATTACCCAATTCCAATCTCCTTGTTGCAGCCTGGTCGAGACGGCTAACATTCGACGAGATATACAATGACACGAACTACGTGCAACTGCAGCACAAGCCAAGGCCATATACACCTGCATTCAGCTTCAGTAACACATACAGACACATCCCTCCAATAGAAGAGGACTTCAGAGGGAACGAGCTAGAGTACGAAGACTATGACGTCACAGTGAGCAGTGTGAGAGAACCCCTCTTGATCGGGTTCTCCCATGACCCGTTCAGGTATTCGGTACCGGAAGAAGACTATTTGAAAGGAGTTAGGTGAGCTATATTTACATGTATTTTTGTTATTTTAACCCGACTGAAGAAGGAGGGTTATGTTTTTCACGTGTATGTATGTATAATGTATATCGAAACCCAAATTAAGTGTCTTATTTTGCAAACAAAACCTACTACTCTGTCTACTCGTGACCATGATGGCTGTAATGCTGTCGAAATATCGAGACATCAATAATAAATGTTTAACACGGTAATTCCCGTTTTATCTAATTAATATGTATGCAAACCGTGTAAGTTTAAAAAGTGATAAAACCTACTAAATTTTCAAGGTTTTCTGCGATTGTTGCATAGTTATTTTCACATTATTAGATCGGATCACTTTATTTTCACAGTGATGAACAGGTTCAATCAACCAGTTCCTTCAGTGGTACCTACATCACAATATGTAATTAGACGATCATATTTGTTTACAAAATAAGACACTTGATTTGGGCTTCGGTATGTGAGTTGAGTTTGTATGTCTAATTCTGTTAGGTGTCGATAGGAGCCTTCATAGAGCCAACTAGCGCCGCCAATCTTTAAAAAATAATATCTTCCAATATTATTATTAAAAAAGCTATTTACGAAATGTTTATTACGCTAAATACTATATTTTAAATGCTTATTTATAACGTGATTCAATGTCGGTAAGTTGTAGTTCGCATAATTGCGAAAATAGGCCGTTTTTGGCACATTTGTGAACTACAACTTAGCTTATCGCAATTATGCCATGTATTGTATATTGAAAAATAGTATTTATCGTAATAAACATTTCGTAAATAGCTTTTTTAATAAAATTGCTTATATAGGAAGATATTATTTTTTTAAGATTGGCGGCGCTAGGTGGCTCTATGAAGGCCTTAACTTAATTGTAAGAGTAAGGCTATGAAAAATAATCAAAGAGGGTTGATTTTTTGGCATTCGGGTGTCTTGTTTTATATTTCGTTGTTTTCGTGTCCTGTACCATTACCATGACTTAAATATATAGTAAATTTAAGTATTATAGTAAAGTAGTACAGTGTTACGACGTTAACAGAGAGGAAAAAAATCAAAAGAACCTCTTGTTAAAAAACGTAGGATACAGAATAGGTAGATGATTATTTAAACGACGAAAATGCATGGCGCTTTTCGAAGAACTTGTCGTACCTACCTAGGTATCATGTGTAAATCTAGTTTTAGACAACAAACGAATTTATACCCATAAATCAGATTAACTTTCGTTACTCTGCAATGTGGGAGTATAAGCCAATAATCATTCTATTATAACATTAACTTTCAAGAGCTAACCTAATTGCATTATGTTGCCTTGTTAAAAAATACAAAAAACATTAATTATTAGATAGATATAAATAACGACTATAATCCGTTACTTATAAAGGTAAAAGAGCCAATATGATTGCTCATTGCACATACTTTAGGCTGTTAGCCATAAATCCAGTTCAATTATCCTTCCCTTAAACCGTGTTTTGTCACTTTCACACATCGTTGAAAAACGCAAGGCTTTAAACTAAGGAGTAACTTTTAAGTCACGTTTATGGCTAACAGTTGTAAACTCTATTCTGTAGCTTAGAGCATTTATGACCTTCAGCTCTTCAGGAGTCATAGGTGCTGGCTGGTCTACGTTGATCCGTCTTCCTAATTTGACTTTTTACCCGACTGTTGACAAGAGGCGTAATGTTTTTCGACTCCAAATATGTATTACAGTTCGTTTTGATATAAGAGATATCGTTAAATTGATATAGGATACATTTTATGACTAAAAAGCAGACCGGTCTCTTATTTTCTAAAATAAGAAACAATTCTGAAAAAAGTGATCCTATAAAGGTTCCCTTTTCCATTATACGGAACCATAAAAAGATATTTTTCTAATCATTTTACTAAAACTACAATTTGTCTATTCCAGAAACATGAATCCCAAATCCATCATGAATAAGGGCGAGAATCGCGGAAAGCGTGGAGTGCTTCACCTATACAACATGATGTACTGTGCCACTGGCTGTGAACCCCTGGCTTACAAGGGCTACGGGTGCTACTGCGGCTTCCTGGGGTCTGGGAGGCCAACCGATGGCATTGATAGGTGAGCGAACTGTTAAGAACCCCTGACGTATGGTCGAAGACAGAAAAGGTGTACCGACAGGAGAGTTTTTAAGGCCCGGTTTCCACCCAAGAGGCGAGGAGATGTGTTTTGAATAACCAATCAGATTTCTAATTAAAAACATGATTTCTAACTGCAATGTTAGACATGAATTTGAATAATTGCACAATTACTGGATAGATGTCGCTACCGTCCCTCAGACGAGAATATGGAGACAAAATTCACGATCTGGATACGAATCACGATGGCTCTGTTGGAATAGAGCGTGCCACGGAATGGCGAGGTCCAGGGTTCGAATCCCGGTCGTGATGAAAATTTTTCTCCATTTATCATTTAGACAATCAGATTTCGTTCCTTCTCCTAAGCGGAGAATAGATGTGGAAATAACGAAATCTGGTGGGCTATTCAAAACACATTATAGCCTCTCGTCTCCTCTCAGCTTTGGTGGAAACCGGCCCTAAGGTTGTAATTTTTTCAAAAAGTATTTGACATAATTTTGAAAACTCTTTAACAATTACTAATAAAATAATTTTTAAACCTCATCGTTATTGAGGCCCGCTGTATACTACCTCTACTACTTATACTTGTTATCTACTAAATGAAGAATTGACAAGGTCTAATTTTACACAAAACATTTTTTTTTCTTGGAATTTATCTACGAAAAAATCCCAAAAAAAATCTACGTATTCACAGAGACAAAATCTTGAAATTCTTCTAGGGAGTTAATAAGTTTTAGACCTTGTCAAATCTTAACATCACCCACGAATTCTTTCCTCGGTTTTCAACTGTACAGTGGAACACAGAGAAAGGTGTACATGAGAGTTTTTAAGGTTGAGATTTTCTCAAAAACTACTTGACCTATTGCAAAAATTATTTCACTGTTTGATAGATAAAAGTTAAAACTACGTAACTGTAAAATATTTTATTAAATTCGGTTCAGTAGTTTTGAGAAAATCTCAACCTTATTGAGGCCCCCTGTATACTTATATCTGTCCTCGACTGTACCACCATGGTCCAAACGCCATGACACACATTGTCTGTGGTTTTCTCTCAAAAATATGTGGTTGTACTTCACTCTTATTTCTTGAAGTCTTGCGACCTGCACTTATCACAGTTATTTAACTATGTACCTACACAACCACAGCCACTGATGACATAATAAAGCACGAGGAACCTTCCGACCCGAATAGAAATCCAAACAAAAGCAAATTGCTTTCTTTCAACCTTATTCCGACACCTCTGCTTATGCAACTCGTTGTGAAATTAATAAATTACTATCAGATATAATAGGAGTAATGGGTACAGACGACAACACAATATTAAAAGTTCATGGCATAGGTTTATAAGATGTTCAAGCTCATATTGTGTGGTCTTGTGTACGGTGGAACACAGAGGGGTGTACAGGAGAGTTTTTTAAGGTTGAGATTTTCTCAAAAACTACTTGACCTATTGCAAAAATTATTTCACTGTTTGATAGATATAACTTATAACTATGTAAGTGTAGAAAGAATTATTAATTTCGGTTCAGTAGTTTTTGAAAAAATCTCAATCTTATTCGGGCCCCCTGACTTATCTCTGTCTTCGACTGTACTTGGGTTATATTCGTGCAAAACGTGAGAATATCATGATTTGCTCGGTTTCTCATAATTAGATGAACTATAAATGTATAGTCGACACGACAGGCATCAGTCTACACAAAGCCATTGCAGTATGGGCTGTATTTCTGTGGCTTAGAGTTACTTACAGGGCCGCAGTTAGGTAATTTGGGGGGAGAGGAAGGAAATTCGAATTTACTCGTCTCAATTTTAAATTTACATTTCCATATCCCAGTCAACGTAGATTTTATGCCTGAACAACTTTGATAATGATTTGGCCACTAACCCTTCGCCAAGAAGAAGGGTAGGTACAGTCGAAGACAGAGTTCAGTATACAGGGGCCCTCAATAAGTTTGAGATTTTCTCAAAAGCAACTGGACCAAAATTTATAATTATTTTACATTTTTAACTTTTATCTATCAAACAGTGAAATAATTTTTGCAATAGGTCAAGTAGTTTTTGAGAAAATCTCAACCTTAAAAACTCTCCTGTACACCTTTCTCTGTGTTCCACCGTACCTTACTTTGATTCAAAGTCAAATTGCTTTATTGCAAGTGAGCACGTTGTGTACATTTTTGCACGTTAACATATTTTTTGAATTTACATTACTTTGCAAGGAATAGGTGCCAACGCTGAAAAGAAAACGTGGCAAAAAATACTCTTAGCAGCACATCTTTTAAAATAATAATAACACAATAAATGATAATACTTAATAACTAGGTTACACAACTATTACTATTATTAGTAATCTACTCTTTATCCCTCATGCGGAACCGGCGACACACAAGATTTATCTACAGGATGATTGGAAATTTGATACATTCCTTGAAAGGGGTGATACTAGAGGTGGTTTGCAACAAATTAGGCCCTATTAACGAGGGGTCGAAAAAAAATTCAACATTTTTATTTTTGAGTTAATGGGAATTTTAGGCATGCATTTTTTTAGTTAATCTCTACTTTATCAGCTTTCAGAAAAGTATTATTTCAATGCTTTTTTGAACATAATTTTTTTTTGGGAAAATTTCTAAATAAAAGTCAAACTACCGTAACTAAGAAACCGCTCATTTTCGACCCCTCGAATTTGTTGCAATCCACCTCTAGTATCACCCCTTTCAAGGAATGTATCGAATTTCCAATCACCTTGTATATACCTACTCAGTAGGTCTAATAAACCCCTTTATTTTCCCAGATGCTGCAAAATGCACGACGAATGCTACGAGAACATCTACTGTCCCTTCTTCACTGTGTACTTCCAGCCTTACTACTGGAAGTGCCATCGAGGGCAGCCACTCTGCGCTTTGGAGAACTATCACACCCAGCACCAGTTCATCAACGGCTGTGCCGCCAGACTGTGCGAATGCGACAGAAAATTTGCCATGTGTGTTAAGAAATACCCGTGTCCGAAAAGGAGAGCACTATGTCGCTCGTCTCCGATAAGATTGTTGCAGAATTTGCTAATGTTTCGATAAGGAATATGATTTTTAAGAGTTCATCAATTAGCGTTGTGCGAATTTAACAGAAAGCTTGCCATGTGTGTGAACATAGACCCCTTACCCCATAGACATGAAATCGGTACTTTGCAAGCGAAAATTTATGTCAACGATGAGCGCATAGAGACGAAGCGTGCAGGGGTGCCGTATTAAAGAGATGCGTCCATGTCGATCGATAATATCTCTAGGTTACACGTGTCGCGAAGCAATTTTGCGCTCATGTGCGGGCGACACGGGCGCCCTCCTGTTACAGGTCTATGGGTAAGTGGTCTGTGTGTATAAGAATTCCGAGAAGGAAAGAACTAAGTATGACATAAACGATAAGATTGCGTCAGAATTCGGTAAAGATTCGATAAGAAATATGGTGATTCTATAAGAGTGCTGCAGAGTCTGCTAATGTTTCAATAAGAAATGTCATACCAGATGACTGCGATAGAAAGTTTGTCAAAAATATGTAGATACGTGTCACTCATGAAAGATAAAAGTGTCGGATGGATTACTGCAGAATAGGCTACTTGACAAGTATCGAAAATTAAATGTTTTTCATTATATTACAAAATAGATACAAATTCATGATCAACTGTGAAATCAAAATCAAAATTAGTTGAAAAATGAAGTAACTACAGGCATTTACAAAAGTTATGTTAGAAAGAGACAGAAACAGTACACGACGTATTGTGGCTGTGACGTCATACCGTGGTAGAGCCATACAAACTGCATACTAAAGACCACTTGACTTAACAGCTTAATATTTTCGGTATTAATTGAGTTATCAAAAAACTGATTTCACAGTTCTCTTCAGCAGGAGCATGAGAGTTGATTGATGCAATAAAAAAAACAGTCAACTAGAGTCAACTAGCCTATTAATAGTTTTGCACGGTGGAACACAGAGAAAGGTGTACAGGAGAGTTTTTAGGGTTAAAATTTTCTCAAAAACTACTTGACCTATTGCAAAAATTATTTCACTGTTTCATAGATAAAAGTTAAAACTATGTAACTGTAAAAGAATTATTTAATTCGGTCCAGTAGTTCTTGGGAAAATCTCAACCTTATTGAGGCCCCCTATATACTTATCTCTGTCTTCGACTGCCATTCATTCGGGTTTTGGGCCAATTTAAAAGGTGAAGTAGGACTGTATTAATAAACACGGTTTAAAAATTTATAGGTACTTTCGCGGTGTATAAGTCAAGTCATGGTTTAAGTAATTTTGTATTAATAAATGCGATTTAGCTGGGATTAGCCATACAAATGTATTTTAAATAGGTCTAACTTTCAAATTAAACCACAATGTAAGATTTTTAAGATCAATAAACTTCGTTAGAAGATTGAATGACAGGTTTAAAGCGAGACTTACTCGTTAAACTTAGGCCTTGCCAGAAATAAAGATTAGAGGGAAATAAATAGGTATATAAGTACTTAAAACAATAATATAACAAAACCTTGAATTATTTCAAGTAATTGTTACAACTGGCCTTAGCTTTCAACATCTATGTAATCCTAGACGCGTATGTAATAATTGCGAATAATTTAAGACAATTTGCAATATTACGTAAACGTAATATTTCACATCTTGCTATATATTTTACTATGCAAGAGACGGAACGAAACAAAACACTGTTAATTATGGTTTTTTACTTCTAAGTAATTACGCTTTCAGTTCGTAAAGAAAATCGTGAATCATTGTGTAAACCATCAATATCACGGGATTGCATTGAATTTCTCCTACATAGATAATAATAAGGCTGAATATTCAGAGCCCCTAGTGTTTGTTTAGCTAGCTATACTGTCAAAATTCTATGAAATTCGATAGCTTTAAATGTCATATAAGTTATACTGCTGTAAGGATATACTACTGTAGCCGAATCGTAAGGTCCTAGGTATCGATAACTAGATAACTTTTGTTCTAACACATATCAAAATAAAAATATATTATAAAATATCTCGTATAAACCGACTGATACAAATTGTATGAAATTGAAAAGTAAAAGTTGACAATAAAATCGAAAAGCCTTATAACAGAGCCTGTGGTCAGTTTTAGATAAGTACTGAAAATTAGACTTAAAAAACTGTATAGTTTAAAAAAATACAGATACACTTGGAACAAATTTCATTCCCATGGAATGCTATTTAATTAAGCGTTATGTGGATACAGAACGTACCTAATTAAAATATACTACGTTTTTAAACAAAGGTTCTGTTTCATTCATGATTTCTAACAATGCTCTATGGTTTATACGCACTACAAGTCACACGCGCTTGCGACTGACCTTACTATCGAACGAAGTGCCATAAAGTTCGGGTTAAACATGGTTTGGACCGGGTTAGTTAACTGGGTTCAACTATAACCCTGGTTAACGACCGCGATATATCGCCAAAATTTCTATGCGGCGAATTTTCACGCCGCCAAATCTGCTCTGGCATTACCAAACTTTCATGCCACGCTTTTTGTACAATTAGTTGAACTTAGTGGAATAGACGCCACAATCTTAACGTTAATCTGTGATTTAATCTACTTTAACGATGGATTTAGACAGTTTAGACTCTCAAAAACGCTAAAAACGCCACAAATATTGGCAGGCTATCTACTGATATGGCTGGCGTGACAATTTTGTGACGTGAAAACGCGGTTGTCATTGTGAATTTAGCCTTATGCGTATGACATAATTAAGTTGGATAGAGCACGCACGACTGGCCAGTGAACTATGATATCTCGGAATCTGTACTAAATTCACCTAACTATTGTATTTTGGAACAATGCTAGTTGCACAAGTTTGACATACATACCATTTTGTTACTATCATTGGAACTAGGAACCGAATGAAAGTACACAATTATATCTACCGACTTCTCCAAGAACAGAATATGACTGAAATAAGGTACCAACCCTGGTATTGATACTACCATGGTTTTGTTTTCATTGGGAACGCATGTATAACTATAACAGTCAGCTGGTTGAAATATACGTTTAATTGAACTATAGCCCTTTAATTAAACAACGTTATTCAACCACACGTCTAAATGCCTATTAGACGCAATGTGTGGTTGACGATTCAATTCAAATTAGAAAAAAATGCTTATCTTAATCTTTCATCCGTCGTCGCCTGATTCTATAATTAATTTCACATTCGGTAATTTCACAGCTATAAATCAATTAATAGGTATATGTACTGTGTAATAGATTTCTACCTTTTCTTAGCCGCTGTTAATGTGAAGACGGGGTACTTATAAAGTATACTGGTGTAAATTGTAGGTGTACTAAAACATAAGTGCTTCCATAGAAATAACGTAAGTATCGTTATCCATTTTAATTGACATGCGTACCTACCTATAATAAGTGGATACAAGCTAGAAGGCGACAAGGAGGAGTTTTAAAAGTGACAGTTCTAAGGAAAAAAAAGAAGCTTTTTAAGTTGATAATAGATGGCGTTGCACCGAACCGAATATCATCGTAAAAAAACAGCACCATGAAAAAAATTTCAATGTCAGCTGAATAATTTGTTATTATTGGTTTGTTTGTGCAATTTAAACAATACAGTACGAATTAATACTAGGTATGAAATACGAAAAGCCCAAGTTACAAGCAATAACAACGCATTTAATGTTGACATCAGACCAGTCAGTGCCATCTACCGGGGCTATCGGTACTTTCTTTCTTTTTTAAATATAACCTTGAAACCCCCTCTTCTTTTTGATTTTGCAGATGTCCCGAATATGTCTTATATTGGCAGTGATTTTCCTATCAGTAGTTTCATACGAAAGCAAATGGCTTAGACGAAATTCGCCAATTCCTACCAAATGCCTGCAAACCGAAAAGGACAAGAAACATGACGAAAAAACTAACGTAGAGTGCATCGTCTATGCTTGGCCTTTTTACTATTATTACTACCCCTATTATTACTATCCGTACTATTACTACCCGGTATACAATTACGGTTAGTTAAGTCTGACTTCACCCTTATTTGTTTGTTTCTGAATAAAGTTTTTAAATAACTATACTTACTTAATTCGCTGGTTCAGCGGCCCGAAGTGGGTCTTGGTCTCCGAAACGAGAACGCGCCAGTCGTGCCGGTCCTGCACCGTCTCCTGCCACGTGTGCGCCTGCAGTCGGTGCAGGTCCTTCTCGACCTCGTCCTTCCAGCGGTATCTGGGGCGTCCGACCAGCCGCTCGGTCGCCCCAGATACACTTTCTTCGCCGCACGATCTTCTTCCATTCTCTCAACGTCACCGGAGGGAGTCGAGCAGACTTGATCTCGCCTATGATATTGGGCTCGGATATCAGCTCCTCAAGTTGCTCATGTTCCGTGCCTCGGAAAGCAGTTGGTCCCGGTTGTTGTCGCTTGACAGCAGTCGTTAGGCCACGTCAAAGGCCATAGGGCGGCATGAATAACTTTGACAAATAGGTTTGGTCACTAAACCACACGAGAAAAGAAAAGAAAAAAAGTTGCATGTTAAATAAATAAATAAATAGATATATTTAAATAAATGGGGAAAATAGGATTAGTAAGGCAATTAAGTAAGGTGATTCTCTGCCTTAGATAACCGATGGGGTAGATGGGTTCTCGAATGGATCCACGAACGGGTAAACTTAGCGTGAAACGCTCCCGACCAGATGGAGGGATGACCTTCGCAGTGTCTAACAGAGATTGGATGCAAAAGGCCGAGAATCGGGTTGAGTGACGTGCTTTGGGAGAGGCCAATGTCCAGCAGTGGACTGATACGGGCTGGTGATGAAAACCTATGTGATGATGATTCTCTGCCTTTTGACGCATTCATCATCATCATCAGTCTATTTATATTGCCCCACTGCTCGGGCCCAGACCTTCCCTTACATCGAGGGACACATTTTGACACATTGTTACGATCAAATTCGTGCACAATTAGTAAACACATTTTATTTCCGACGCTTGTGGCGGACATTGTGTTTTTATAGTGCATTTAATGTTAACTAAAACAGCAGTTAACTATAATTTAACTTTTTAGTGCCGCGAGTTGGAACTGTTTTACGGGGTAAAATAGTTATAATAAAATGCATACAAGTTTAGTGGTTTTGTAGATATGATTATCACAACCTAATTACACTTAATTAAGGTGCACGGACAGCTGTTTCCTCACATAAATTGTTATCACATGTTGAAACCAGCCTTAGCTGAAACACTATAGCTGTTATTCAAAAAGCTAGTTAAACCTCACTTCCATTAAATCGTGTTGCTATCCCTTTCATACTTCGTTAAAAAAAGGTTAAGATAGAATGGGACAGGGTGACTAAACGGTGGCGTAACTTTAAATCGCATTTATGAATACGCGTATGGTTTTAACTTTAAAGAAATAAAAAATCTGAATATTTATTTATACTTCCATACATTTAATATAGACAATAACAAAAATATACAACAATTACCTGTAGTCCGTAGTCACAATAGCACAATAACTTCTAAACATCACTAACACTGCACTTTATAAGAACTTGACTCCTCCAATGATATGCACCGGTCTTCCTTTGTACTTCTTCGAGATGTCGCTTTCGATCTGCAACATGTAAAGGAATAGATGTAATAATTATGTAGTTACCTAGTTATTTAAATAAAAAAACGTGCAACTTAACACCGTAACCTTGTTCTGGCGAAAAGATTGGTGGTAGGTGCGGAACGCATGAAATTGGCTATCTTTGAAGGGTTATAGTTAAGTCCCTATGAGGTTTATAGAGCTGTGGTTTGGCTTAAATTATTGATAATTTAATTGACTTTGTAAGAATACAGAATACTGTTTGTCGGAAATGCATAGTTTATGATTTTTAGAGCAAAAAGTGAAAAAAGTCACAAAATTTCGCAGTTTATCGCGTGGTGCGCAACTAGCACAAGTTTTTCGAAGTTGCAAATGACAATGCCACTACAATTATTATTAATTAATTCTGCCCCACCATCAACCGCAAGTTGTACAAGATAACGGATAAATGTAAAAGTATCTCCGTTTTTTATTAAAATTATTGGTTTAAAATAAAGTTTTGTACAAGTTCCGATTCGAAAAAAACAGCTTAATTAAGAATTCAGAAAATAGTAAGAAATCGAAGCGATTTATTCATTGTTTTTGTTATTCTTCTATATGAGTTACGAGAATAGTAGAAAATGATACTGATTATGATTATGCAATATGAAACCTGTAATAAGTCCCCAACAAAATGATAGGTACAGCTTAAATGGCCACGTAGTTTTGTAGGTGGGGCAAAGCTTCATTGAAACGTGGCAATGTCTCTTGGATTTATATCACCCTAACTGATCCCTACACTACAACATATCAAAAATGCAGAACATGCTTTGCGATTTGAATGTCGATTTCTACTGGGCTAATTATATTTGAACAATAAATGTCGTCTCTCTCTTGTATTGCTGTGCCTAAACAAGGTCCATAAAGAACATTGTAACATTTTAATGTTAATTATATGAGCATTTGTATTATAACTTATGGAATGCAATAAATATATTGAGTATTAAATCTGGGAATTGAAGTATCTACTCGTAAAATAACTTACATGTGCCTGAAGCTCCTTGGTTCGTTCAACAATCCGCGCCAGCAGAGGCCTGAGTTCAATCGCTCGCGCGACTGCCTGCTGCCTCTGCTCGGCCGCCCGCTCCGCCAGGCGAGACAGCTTGTCGCATAGAGTTAGCTTCTGGTTAAGTTGAGCTGTCAGCACGTCCACGTATCTGTTGGGAATAGTCAGATTTTACTCATGTAATATACGTACGTACACCGAAGCCCATATCAAGTGTCTTACTTTGTAAACAAAAACTACCCTACCCTACTAACATTTTGAGCTGTTCTGTGATTATTGCATAGTTATTTTCACATCATTAGATCGGATCACTTTGTTTGCACAATGATGAACAGGTTCAATCAATCAGTTCCTTCAGTGTTACATCACAACAGGTAATCAGACGATCATATTTGTTTACAAAATAAGACACTTGATTTGGGTCGCGGTATAAGTATTGTTCTGATTCAACTAAGTATTATCGACAGATGGAGGGATGACCTTTGAAAGATGGCTGGCAGGGACTGGATGCACAGGGCCGAGAGTAGGGTTGAGTGGCGCGCTTTGGGAGAGGCCTACGTCCAGCAGTGGACTAATACGGGCTGATGAAGTATTGTCGAATGCCGAGCGACTTGGTCTAAAATCGCCACCGAATTGACCCCAAGCGACGCGGAAAGGCCACGTGGCCGCCTCCGCAAACGATGGCGAGACGCTCCTGGCAACGTCCAACGGCATGGTTCAATCCATCAGACTATATGAACTTTTTTTCCAATTGGTTCGATTAATAGACCCAGGTGAACTGGTCGTCATGGTTCGACTATGGACTCGGAACTAAGTGGTTAGTAGTCCACCTGGTTAGATTCTAAAATCGAACCAACTGGAAAAACGTTCACATAGTCTGATGGATCGAACTATGCGATTGAACTACTTGGTCAGGAGTGGCGAGACGAACTGGACGCATTTAAGAGAGTGGTCTGAGTCTGCGCAGAATAGAGATGAGTGGAAGAGTTGGGGGACTTGCAGCGCGTCCAGCATGGCGATGGGCGCGGCTAAGCTCTCGGTGGGCAACTGCTGGAGCAACGAACTGTCTCTCGTTACACGGGTTCGTCTCGTGACACGGTACCTTGGCGAGTGCTTCACGTTGTGCAAGTGGTTGATCTCCGGTGCCGTGAGTCCAGCCGCTCTGCTGTAACAGCGAGAAGCTGTCTCTCGTTACACGGGTTCGTCTCGTGACACGGTACCTTGGCGAGTGCTTCACGTTGTGCAAGTGGTTGATCTCCGGTGCCGTGAGTCTGGCTGCTCTGCTGGAGCAGCGAGAAGCTGTGGCTCTCGTTACACGGGTTCGTCTCGTGACACCTTGGCGAGTGCTTCACGTTGTGCAAGTGGTTGATATCCGGTGCCGTGAGTCTGGCTGCTCTGCTGGAGCAGCGAGAAGCTGTCTCTCGTTACACGGGTTCGTCTCGTGACACGATACCTTGGCGAGTGCTTCACGTTGTGCAAGTGGTTGATCTCCGGTGCCGTGAGCCTGGCTGCCGCGACTTGCACCGCGTCCAGCATGGCGGTGAGCGCGGCCGAGCTCTCGGTGGGCAGCTGCTGGAGTAACGAGAAGCTGTGGCTCTCGTTAGATGTATTCGTCTCGTATAGGCGCATCTTCAGGAATGATTCCAGCTGTAAATGTTTAATGAAGGATAATAAGAAATTCCGTTCAGTTGGTTGGCTGGAAGAAATCGCATTTCGCCGCCAAAACTGTACATGTTGTTTTGCATTTATGTTTTGTAATAGTTTGTCTGTTATGTACAATAAAACGAATATTTTTGATATTCATTTATTTATTTCGGATTTTTTCCTTTACTTATGCTATAAGTAAGACCTGAGTATTTGGTATTAATTTAAACTTATTATTATATATAAACGGATATCACTCACTTATATTGTTAAAGTCTGCAATTAGACCGACAGTTTCGACCGATTTCGACGGTATTTTTCAAGAAACCGAAAGAAATCGGTCGAAACGGTCGGTCTAATTGCCGACTTTAACAATATAAGTGAGTGATATCCGTTTATATTTAATAATTTGTAGTAATGGCTCACTATAGTTTTAATTCTATAATTTAAACTTGATACGTCCACGCGTTTGAGAAAAAGGTCTTGACAGACAGACAAGCAGATGGACGGACAGCAGACAGGCGGACAGACAACAAAGTGTTCCTTTTTTCCTCTTGAGGTACGGAACCATAAAAATGTTGGCAATTCATGGTAAGGGTCTAGGTGGCTTGGCAGCTAGTTTGCCATTGAAAATAATTAGAAAAAAATGTAACCTACCTCTACCAGTTGATCGATGACCTGGTTCCTAGTAGCCGGGTTGTCTAGTAGGGTGAGAGCATCCCTCCCCCGCGCCACCCCGCCCTGCATCCCCTGCTCCTCCACCACGATGCCAGACTCCTCGAGGGAAACTGACGCGATATCCGCTGAGAGGTCTGCTGATATATCCTGTGTGGAGTAGGCAGGTGTATAATATACACAGAAGAAGGTTGTCTGGAAGAAATCGCTTAAAGCGACAAGGCCGCCTGTCTGTACACTAGCTAACTTTGGTTTTATATGTAACTGATGTATTTTCATTTGTGTGCAAATAAAGTATATTTTAATTGAAGTGTGAAGTGACAATCATTAGTCTGAAAGCGAGTAGTTTATTATCTTAGATTTTAGTAATATCGTCAAGGTTTGTACAAAGGTCCGTTGAAGACAGAGATAAGTATACACCCACCTCAATTATGTCGGTATTTTCATAAGAACTACTTGATCGATTATTTTACCAGAAGGTACATAGTTTAGAGAACATACTAGGTATGTAATTGTAAAGAATTTCCAAAAATCAGCCAAGTATTTTTTGAGATAATCTCAACCTTAAAACTCTACACTGACCCTGGAATCGGGCCATCTACTCTACTTTCGAGAGGGCGATCAACTCTCCCAAGGCGGGGTAGGTTTTCTGGTGAATAAGGCCCTCGTAGACAACGTAATGGAGATCTCCAGTGTGTCGCCACGGGTAGCGTACCTCATTTTGAAACTTACCGAGAGATACTCTCTTAAGGTAGTACAGGTCTACGCACCAACGTCGGCACACTCGGATGAAGAAGTGGAGGCTGTCTATGAAGACATAGCCAAAGCCCTCAATCACACCACTAAGACACACTTCAACGTTGTCATGGGGGACTTCAACGCTAAAGTGGGAGTACAGAGCAACATCGAATCGAAAATCGGACCATATGGTCTTGGTTGCAGGAATCATAGGGGGCAAATGCTAGTTAACTTCCTGGAGAGAGAGGGGCTATTCTTAATGAATTCGTTCTTTAAGAAGCAGCCTCAGAGGAGGTGGACTTGGCAAAGCCCCGACTCTATGACGAAAAATGAGATAGACTTCATCATAACGGACAAAAGGCATATATTCAGGGATGTCTCTGTACTTAACCGGTTTAACACTGGTAGTGACCACCGACTCGTGCGAGGCACCCTGAATATCGATTTTAAGCTAGAAAGACTCCGTATGATGAGGTCTACGCTCCGACCTAACCTGCAACAGATCATAACCGGCTCCGATAAATTTCAGCTGGAGCTGAAGAATAGATTCGATGTCTTGGAAACCACAATTGACGTTGACCAGGCGTTTGACACAGTGGTGAAGACCATCAGGGACGTAGGCGTAAGGTTTTGCAGGTCGCAACGTACTGGCACGAAGTCTAAGCTCTCAGTGGAGACTCTGGATCTTATGAAGGAAAGACGTGAAAAGGCTACGCAAATCTCTCAGACAGAACAGCGGACCCTCAACAAGCATGTAAGGAAGCTTATACGTCGTGACCTTCGTCGCTCCAATACACGCCGCATACAAGAGGCAATTGAGCAAAATCGAGGGTCAAAAGTATTCATGCAGCAGTTGGGGAGAAGCCATCTGACCAAACTGAAGTCGGCGAATGGCAGAACCGTCACTTCCAAACCAGAGATACTCGCTGAGATCGAAGACTTCTACGGCCGATTGTACGCACCTCACGCACCGCAACCTGAGCCTAGTACCGATGATCCCCGAGCCACGCTAACACGCCATTTTACCGAAGACCTGCCTGATGTGAGTCTTGACGAAATCGGACTGGCTCTCAAACAGCTTAAGAATGGAAAAGCCCCCGGTGAAGACGGGGTTACATCTGAGCTCCTGAAAGCAGGTGGTACTCCTGTCCTGATGGAGCTACAGAAGCTTTTTAACTCCGTCTTACAGAGTGGGAGAACTCCGAAGGCATGGCACAGGAGCATCGTTGTCCTGTTTTTCAAGAAAGGGGACAAAACCCTATTGAAAAACTATAGACCTATCTCTCTCCTGAGTCATGTATACAAGCTGTTTTCGAGAGTCATTACGAATCGTCTTGGACGGAGATTTGACGACTTCCAGCCCCCGGAGCAGGCCGGGTTTCGCGGAGGATATGGCACCATAGACCACATCCACACAGTGAGGCAGATTATACAAAAGACAGAGGAATACAATCGGGCCCTGTGTCTTGCATTTGTGGACTATGAGAAAGCATTCGACTCTATCGAAACCTGGGCTGTTCTGCAGTCCTTGCAGCGATGCCAAGTAGACTGGCGATACATCGAGGTGCTGAGATGCCTGTATGACGCCGCCACAATGACCGTCCAAATCCAGAACCAGCAAACAAGATCTATCCAGTTGCGTAGAGGTGTGAGACAAGGAGATGTTATATCACCGAAACTCTTCACAAACGCGCTGGAAGATGTCTTCAAAACACTGGACTGGAATGGACGTGGCATCAGTGTAAATGGCGAGTACATTTCACACCTTCGG
The DNA here is from genome assembly GCA_963506565.1 of Tachystola acroxantha. Classification (NCBI taxonomy): domain Eukaryota; kingdom Metazoa; phylum Arthropoda; class Insecta; order Lepidoptera; family Oecophoridae; genus Tachystola; species Tachystola acroxantha. Next base: position 11,836,321 of record OY735879.1, read on the forward strand.
TTCGCCGATGATATAGTGGTCATGGCTGAGTCGCTGCAGGATCTGCAGACAATGCTGGATAGCCTTAATGCTGCTTCTCGCCGTGTCGGACTCGGGATGAATTTGGATAAGACCAAGATCATGTTCAATGATCTGGTCGTCCCGGAACCAATAGTAGTCGATGCCACGGTCCTCGAAGTTGTTCAGAAATATGTCTACTTAGGACAAACTCTGCAGCTGGGTAGGAACAACTTCGAGAAAGAGAGTGACAGGAGAATTCAGCTGGGCTGGGCAGCGTTTGGGAAGCTACGTCATATCTTCTCGTCTTCAATACCACAATGCCTAAAAACTAAGGTCTTCAACCAGTGCGTCCTACCAGTGATGACCTACGGAGCCGAAACGTGGACATTGACGGTGAGACTGGCCCACAGGTTCAAGGTCGCTCAGCGAGCTATGGAAAGAGCTATGCTTGGAGTTTCTCTGTTAGATAGAATAAGAAACGAGTATATACGCCAGAAGACAAAAGTGGTTGACATTGCTCATAGAATCAGTAAACTGAAGTGGCAGTGGGCTGGTCACATCTGTCGTAGAACCGATAACCGATGGGGTAGACGAGTTCTCGAATGGAGGCCACGAACGGGTAAACGTAGTGTGGGACGCCCCCCGACCAGATGGAGGGATGACCTTCGCAAAATGGCTGGCAGGGACTGGATGCAGAGGGCCGAGAGTAGGGTTGATTGGCGCGCTTTGGGAGAGGCCTACGTCCAGCAGTGGACTGATACGGGCTGATGATGATGATGATGATGAAAACTCTACTGCCTTACTTATGAGGTATTGTTAGATTCGTCTTGATTACGTGAGTGGTATAAAAAATCCATCAAAAGGGAATAGTTTTTCGCAGTCGAGTTTTTTGTTTTTTGAAATATATTCTGCTTGTTTATATTCTAATAACGTTCGTTAACGTTATTAGAATATAAACAAGCAGAGTTATGTCAATTGGCTAGGGCCTGTGTTATCATGGTATTGTGATGCCTTGTTAAGCGCGCGAAACGCCATTAGCTACTTTTTTGTGAAAATTCTAATTAAATAGTTTCCGTGGTATTTAGTGATTAATGATCACGTTAAGTTAATCAGTAGATGTCCGCGAACGTTTCTATTAGTTGGAGTGCTCGAAAGAAGTCGTGTTTGTGAAGTTTTGTGCTCTTAGCAAGGTTTCCTTTTGCGTAACTTGATGCTTGCGTGGATCATTGAGTTATTTCGTTTAGGGGTTTGAGAGGGTTGTGCGTATGTTTAGGTTAGGTTATCTTCGTATATATGTATGTATTTATAAGAATTCAGATATTCTACTAACATCAGACCAGGCTGTATGCCCTAGTTGGCTTTGCCTTTCCCTCTGGGAAGAATTTTACAAAAAAAAATCATGGTTTTGTTTATGTCATGGTTATATAATGAAAATTGACTCATTGAATTTGAATAGGTATTATTACGCTAGTCTCGTTTATAATAAGATTAATAAGGTATTTGAACGTATTGAAAATTAAATGTTTTTCATTATTATTACAAAATAGACACAAATTCATGATCAATTGTGAAATCAAAATGAAATTAGTTAAAAAATATGAAGTAACTATAGGCATTCAGATAAGTTGTGTTAGAAAGAGACAGAAACAGAACACGACGTCCTACTGAGGCAGCGTCACAAACCTCATACTAAAGACCGTTTTGCTAAAAAGAGATGGAGCATCCCCCCACCACTTGACTTAACCGCTTAATATTTTCGGTATTAGTTGAGATACCGACAAACTGATTTCACAGTTATCTTTAGCAGGAATATGAGAGTTAATTGACGTTATAAAAAGAACGATTACTATAGTTTCAATTAGGTATTCATAAGCGTATTATCACATCAAATATTACATAGATATCTTCACATGAATATCATACTCACATCTGCTGGCGACGACACCATAGCCACATTGCCCCAATCAATCTCTGGACTGGAGTCGCCGAAGTCTATCTCACCCGCGACCTCCGGCGTAGCCAGACCATAGTCTATTGAATTATCGCCGACATAGATCTGAAATGTTTAGAATATTGGGTACAATAAGGATGTATAGGCTATGTGTGCTATTGTATGCCAGGATGGCTATGTGTGCTATTTGTATGTCAGGATCGCTGTGTGTGATATTTGTATGTCAGGATATGTGTGCTATTGTATGTTAGGATCGCTATGTGTGCTATGGTATGGTAGGATCGCTATGTGTGCTATGGTATGGTAGGATCGAAGCAGAAGGAAGACCATCGTCTCTGTCTACCCCTTACGGGAAATAAAGGCGGGAAGCTTATGAATGAATAAGAAGGTAACATATATCGAAATCCAAAAAGGAATAAGTGAAAGACAGTTCGAAACTGACGGTCTAAATATTGGCTTGAATGAAAAAATGAGTATTCAGTATAAATACAGATAACGAATAAATGTAAAAATATCTCCGTTTTTTATTAATATTATTGGTTTAAAATAAAGTTTTGTACAAGTTGCGATTCGAAAAAAACAGCTTAATTAATAATTCAGAAAATAGTAAGAAATCGAAGCGATTTATTCATTGTTTTTGTTATTCTTCTATAGGAGTTGCGAGAGTAGTAGAAAATGATACTGATTATGATTATGCAATATGAAACCTGTAATAAGTCCCCGACAGAATGATATGTACAGCTTAAATGGTCCCGTAGTTTTATAGGTGGGGCACAGCTCCATTGAAATGTGGCAATGTCTTTTGATCTATTGTAGACAATAAAGTAATTTTAGTGGAAAAATAACGCAGTTTTAATTTATTTAAAGAGTATTTACTTAGTCCCACCGAGCAGTAACACATGAGGAGCTGCGTTGCTGAATGTAGCACCTACACACTACCTGACATTCAACACATCTGATAAAAGTCCATATGGACTGATAGATAAGCAAGGTAAAAAAAGAGTATTAAATATTCGAGAAGGTTTACTAGATATACTACACTATTTTGGCTATTTCGAATAGACCATAAAGAAATGCAGTAATGTATCATCTGCGTCAAAATGAAAACGACGACAGAGATGAGTATACAGGGGGCCTCAATAAGGTTGAGATTTTCTCAAAAACTACTGGACCGAATTTAATAATTCTTTTACAGTTACATAGTCTTAACTTTAATCTATCAAACAGTGAAAGAATTTTTGCAATATGTCAAGTAGTTATCGAGAAAATCTCAACCTTAAAAACTCTCCTGTACCTTTCTCTGTGTTCTACCTGACCTACTTGTAATAAAAGTCATAGAATCTGAAAATCAACTAACTAACCTGGTCCGCAACCTGGATTTCTTCATCAAATTCAATGAGCAATGGGTCAAGTTCTATGGTGAGAGGCGGCTCCCCGTAACTCCATTCATACACCGTAGTGTTGCCATGTTCCACTACGAACTGCAATATCGGCAGAACTTGTGCACCTTCGGCAATTATGTATTTTGTGAACGCTGCATAAAGCTCTATGGCTGGTAGTAGAGGTTGTAGGGAATCGCCTATCTGGAAATTAATAAAGGACCAGGTAAGAAGACATCACACCCATAAGACATCGTACTCATTAGACATCGCACTCTTAAAACATCGAACTCATAAGACATCGAACTCATAAGACATCGCACTCATAAGACATCGAACTCAGAAGACATCGCACTCATTAGACATCGCACTCATAAGACATCAAACTCATAAGACACCGGACTCATAAGACATTGAACTTATAAGTGATCGAACTTATAAGACATCGAACTTATAAGTGATCGCACTCATAAGACATCAAACTCATAAGACATCAAACTCATTAGACATCAAACTCATAAGACATCAAACTCATAAGACATCAAACTCATAAGACATCAAACTCTTAAGACATCAAACTCTTAAGACATCAAACTCTTAAGACATCAAACTCTTAAGACATCAAACTCTTAAGACATCAAACTCTTAAGACATCAAACTCTTAAGACATCAAACTCTTAAGACATCAAACTCTTAAGACATCAAACTCTTAAGACATCAAACTCTTAAGACATCAAACTCTTAAGACATCAAACTCTTAAGACATCAAACTCATAAGACAACAAACTCATAAAACATGGAACTCATACTTCTAACTTTACATCACACTCATAGGACACCACACTCATAAGATATCGCACTCATAAGACATCACAGAATTGTAGAGTCCATTAATAAACTAAATAAATAAAAGTTCAAAGAATTATTTATTGAAACATTGCGTGCGAGTGGGACCACCTATGGCGTCTTTGTGGTGTTTTCTCTTTCTCGCACGCGATACGTGAGCGGAATGTGCTCAATAAGAGTGCTCGTAGTTTGCCTCGCCAATCGTAGAATGTATAAATGCATTGTGAAGTTCATGATTATAAAACTAAACTTCTACCTTCTCGTAGATGCCAGGTAGTTCTTGTAACCTCTCTACCAGCTCCCTCTTGATCTGGTTGCCATGGATACCAAGCTGCTTGCACGAAGACAGGAACTCAGACTTGCTTGAGCCCTCATTCTTCATATACTCTGCATGCTTTTTCTCACATTCCTGTAGCAAAGAATGACGAGGTATCGCTTTTATTATAAGAACTGGAAAAATATATAGATAAATTATTCCTTACATCAGCCCCCTAATTCTGCTAAGATGGTTGGTTCGAACGATTACGTAACCAGTATAAGCTGGCCCAGCCTTAGTTAACTTTGTCATGCTAGCCTATACTGTGGGACTATTACGGTTCTCAAAACGATCAAATCATACCATGTCTATCGCGTGTGACAGGGACAGTGCTATTGCATTGGTGTAGCAGCGTCTCTGTTTGGCACGCTATGACTGGTTATATGTTCAACTCTGTTTGATCCAAATATCTTAGCAATAGGAGGGCTGGTGTACTAAGATACAGGTTAACACTTAGTTTAGGCACTAATGTATATTTACAAAACTGTGTAAGGTTCCATGTAATTATTATTTGTGGTCAGCAAATAAACATTATTTTTATTTATTTTTACGCGGCTGCGGGCGGTGTGGCGGTAGGGCGAGTGCGACGCGCACGGCTTTGTATAGAATTACCTCGACCCGGCCAACCCCTGTCATGCCGTGGGAGCGGCAAGCACGACGTTGACGAACTATAGGTAACTGACTTGACAGAAATCTACACAGGACAATGTTTAAGTTGTAATGAAAGAAAACCAAGCATCTTTTAATGTCGCAGAGTGCAAAGATTATTTCACTTGACCGCAGTTTCCAATGTTCGTTCGAGGTTTATATGACATTTACAATACAAATACTAACCATCTGCAATTGATCCTCCTTCGCTATCTGCTTTTTCAATCCTGGGATTTCATAATTGATATTTCGAACCAACATCTGTGCTGCCTCAGCCAAATACAAGTTCTCTCTCTCGTAACTCTTCACAACATCCTGCCAATCCTTCATTCTCTGTGAACCATACCTGTTAAAAAAAACTGGGAGTGATCCATTGATCTCCTATAAACAACTAGATACACAAAAGTCTTACTAAATCCATTTAAAAAACGTCCAAATAATGTCCAATAAAGCAAATGATCCTTCATCATCCGTTTGGACCTTCTTTGGGCTTGGACATTCTTAGAAGGCAGACTGTGTATCTAGTTGTTTATAGGAGATCAATGGAGCGATCACATATGTTTGATAGGTCAATTATAACTGTGTTTTTATATCTGGCTCCTACGGCTAAGGTCCTTCAGATACCTGACAGTATGGAAAAATACACAAAACTGCAGTCTTTGTGAAGTCAGCGCAGGAATAAGCAAAGTACTTACCGGCCAAACAAATTCCTAGTATCAGCCTCTGTTTCTTTCAGAATCTCTATTATCTTATGGCAGTGGAAATAATTGATATAACTGCCAGACAGTAAGGCTGCAATATCGTCATGAGCGGGCATGTCCTGTATAGCATTGTTTATTTTTTCCCTCACAGCTATGATGCTTTTCTGCCAATCCTTGTTCACGTGCCGTCTACTCACAAGCCAGTCTTGAAGTTTTCCTATGTTAATGTCGATAGGAATGCTGCTTTCCTATAATAATTTAAGAAAATATGGGTAATAGTAGGCAGCGACAAAAAATAAAACTTTCCGTCAATAACTTTTCTTGTGATACTTCGAAAAGTATGTTTTTACTTACATCCATGTCGCCTATTTAAGCCAGTATATTTTTCAGTTACAACTTCCCTGAAAAAACTGAAATGAATCCGCTACGCTATTTCAATAAAATCCAATATTTAAAAAAATCCGTGACGTGTCCCTACTTTTCTGTTTTTACCAAGGCAAGGCAAAGCAAAGCGAGACAGCGAGTACACATACAGCCAAGTCTGACTTTCAATGTGTTAATCGAGGTCAAAGTCAAATTTCTTTATTGCAAAGTAAGCACGTTGAGTACATTTTTGCACGTCAATATATTTTTGAATTTACATTTACACCACTTTGCAAGGAAAAGGTAACCAACCAACCATCAAGCCAACGCTGAGAAGAAAAAGTGGCAAAAAAACTCTCAGCAGAGGTTCCGTGCAAAGATAATGTAATACTTGGTTCCGTGTTTTAAATAAGTTTAGTATGCTTGCATGAAATAATATGACAGTTCGCAACAGCCGCTACAAAATGGGGTGTATGTTATCGGCGACGCTATTTCCAGCGGGTCGTCTACATTGTCTATGGTTTAACCATAGACAATATCCATAAACAATCTAGAGGATCGGTTACAAATAAGACCATAGACATTTTTTTCTACATTTATAAAGAAAACTGTCAGTGTCAAACTATTCTTTATGGATGGATTGTGAAAGGGCAAAAGACTTGCAAGTTTATACGTCCAAGTCTGTTGCATTATTTTCTTATTTATATATATATATACCCACCGTTCGGGATCAAAAATAACATATCCGCCTTTACACATCAAAGTACATAATGTGTAAGTTTAAGCGCGCGAAACGTCATTAGCTACTTTTTGTGAAAATCCTAATTAAATAGTTTCCGCGACATTTAGTGATTAATGATCACGTTAAATTAATCGGAGAAATGTCCGCGATCTTCGCATATATGTATGTATTTATAAAAACCCAGACATTCTTATTACATCAGACTAGGCTGTATGCTCTAGTAGGCTTTGCCTGTCCCTCTAAGAAGGAAGAAGTGTTTTACTAGGGATGTTCGATTTTTTGATTTAAATCGATCTTGTGGATCGCAATGAATCGTAATCGTAACTAATTGAATTGATTCGCGATTAAATCATATGGGTTTGAATCGATTTCGCAAAGATCGAATCGTATCGTTTTGTACCCAAAAATATATCGAAATATGGGGTAAATGACCGATTTTTATTATTACTCTATTCATACTATATATTTACTGGATGTCAACTACCTACACTAACATCTATTATAGCATTTCAAAAGCAATAACTTATACGTTCGGGATCTAGTCGATTACGGTTTTCAGTCTAATTTGTGACATCGATTAGTGCTTTTGCACATATTTGAGTGTCGGTAAATAGTATATTTTAAAGTCTGAGAGCTGATATGGTGGAAATTTCTATATTGTGCCCTTTTTGATGTTTGGCACAAAGTTCCTCACAATAACAATCTTTCGATTTTTTTCATCCGATCTTCTAGGTATGCGATTCGATCTGTGCCGAGATCGCATTCACGTGAATCGATTCAAAAAATCGAAGGTCGTATTCAATAACATCGATTCGAATCGGGCATCCCTATGTTTTACCAAAAAAAATTAAAAAAGCTACAAAATTCAATTGCAAACAAAATGTTTCTATCCTTTTTGTGATATTGGATTGTATACGATACAGACTACAGTAATAATAATCTTTTTCTGGTTTTCTGGTCGTTCTGAACACATACATCACATGGCATTTAATTTGCGGTACATTCAGGCCTTTACATAACCTCCCGAAGGTACCAAAAAATCAATTTATCAACAAGATGAGGAAGGCAAACAACCCCAAATTCATTCATGGAAAGCCTTATCCCGAATGGAGAAAGCCCTGGATACAGCGTGATAACGAATGGTCCAGTAAACTGTCACTGTTCACGCGGAAAAATCCTAGCCCAGAAATAATGAATGCATTGCAAAGACTACGCTACCGTATATGGACGTCCAAACAGTGAAAGATTGGTGGACGAGCATGAAGGTGGTCCAGGAGATACAGAATCAGAAATATTTGCCAGAACTCTTTCGTCTCTTGGTTCAAATTTAGCTGCTGTACATTTCTTCACATATCGACACTGCGCTGTCAGGTTCGTTTTTATAAATATAACTTGTATCTGTAAGGTGAAATAGAAATAAATTTCAAATATACTAATATATGATACAGGAGTTATGAAATCTCACATATTTATACTTAAAGTTGACCTTTTTCAGATTGAAAAATTCGAAAGATTGGATCTACTGATGGCTACTTCATAGAAGCTGTGGACTGCACAAACTTCCATCACAATGGCATTCGGTATGAGGGAATACAGAACCTAAGCGGTCTCGATTTTCTGAAATGGTTGAGTCTGAAGAATAACAAATACATTGATGTGTGTGCCTGGATAGACTAGTTGGACAGAATGGCAAGTCTTGAAAACTTGGATTTGACCGGATGTACTGTACACTGACTCCCAACTGCCCTGGCAAGAATGGAGTCATTGAAGATGCTTATTATAATGGACCCCGGTGATGATTTGACCATTCAAGTTGCATTGTCCACATTGGAACTGGAGAAGTCTGGTTTAAGAACAAAAGCTGTAGTAATTGACGATAAAAGTGATATAGGCAATACAACATCAGAGGCTGTCATTAAAAGTACCTAATTAAGACCACCAATTGTAATATTAACGATATTAGCCTTTTCTCTTGTGTAATTCTTTTCTTTTTTGCAATAAAGAATATTTATCTTATCTAATTACATTGTCATTTAGAGGAACACAACTTTTAATTGAAATATGGTATAATAGGAAATTGAAACACATATCCAGTATTGTAGTGGTATTATGTCAAGTGATAGTCAGTTGAAGTGTTTGTCTAATTAAATTGTTGTAATTTTAGGCATAAGTAATAATAATAATTTATATACTAAACCAACTGCATGTAGATATGAAGCAAGGAACATCTTGCGGATTACTCCAATATTTGCATAACCGACACTGCTCTTGCTTTTCCATTAATTTTTCAATAAAAATCGAACATAAAAACAGATGGCTTTTTCTGATGCATGAGAGTGAAAGCACTGTTTCAAGGGCAGAACCCTGTCCCCCATACAAAATATACTTTAGGCTCTCTCCATAGAGCATTCATGCTTGTAGCACTTCCGTCAAGGAAATCTTTGAGTTGTAAATGAACAGAGACGTTGAATTACCATCTCAGAGTTATTTCTCTGGGTATACCATACAAGAAATGGGTACTTAATGTATATTATAATAAAAGTCAATAACAAATTGAAATCAAAATTATATTTAAACAAATCAATTGTGGCCGTTACTCTCTTTCTAGGATTCGGCATCCTCTCAAAGTCTCCTCACTGGTGTCTCTTTTCAGTATTTGTCATCCCAAGAACGCCGCGCATGAGTCTCTTGTCCATTTTGTCTTTCTTATCTCACGAAGTGACCCGTTCATCACCTTTTCACATTTTAGGCATACTGTAACAAAATTATAACATTATTATCAGCTTATCAAAATCACATAGATGACAATTTAATACTGCACAATCAGCTACATAATTCATCCTCTCATTTATCTCGCAACGGTTGTAGGAGAGATCACTTTCAGCAATAAGTTGTGATTCTTTTGTAATATAACCCAACCTTTATGTATTTGTGTAATGTTATTGCAATAAAGAATATTAAATTTATATTATTATCAGCTCAAATTAAAAAGACACATGAATGACAATTTGAACCATAAGCTACTTAATTCATTCTCACATTTCTTTCTCAACGCTTGTCTAGGAGAAAATAGAGATCACTTTCAGCGATAAGTTGTGATATTATTGTATATCCCACCCTTTATTTATATATTTGTGTAATTGCAATGAAGAATATTATTTATCAATCAATATTATCTAGCAAATCCAGTTAATATTTCCTAAATATACTGACGGAAAACCTACACATTCTTCAAGGGTTAGCGACTTAACGTGAGCGAAATGTATGGAGTTCTCTCAACCCAGGGTTATCTCGATATTGCAAGAGACCCTTAAGAGTTTTAACGAGGCGAGAGTCTCTGCACAAACTTATTAGAAGTACCTAGATGTTTATTTTGTCCTAAATATGAATAATGCGAGGTTGTCATATAAGGAATTTAACACATGTGTTATGTTACACACCTGACCCACCCATACCTTATAGTTTATAATTACTACTTACCTCAAATACCATAGTCTTCCTTTATTGGTATGGTCGTAGAGATAACTCTTGGCATGAGAAGACATTGCTGGCCCACAATTTGTCATGTATTTCTATCGAACACTCATGGCATTTGATTGCTTGATCTATGGAGTTTGTTAGGGGTCACCATTCTCTAATCACTTCACAAACTACGAACGTTTCCAATTCCAACTACTTTGAAGGCCTTGGTTAGTTTGGTTGTCCTGCGGGTGATGGTATTCTTGGCTGGTTCGGTAGGACGTTTTGTGCTATGTGCCAGTCTAGAAGGATAACGACAGAGACAGGTCTGCTGCCACTGTGAAGGACTGCCGTCATCCAGATACAGGACTATCACCGCCGATGACCAGCACTTGCCGCAAACACATATCCTTCACACATTAGAAACTGTTGGAAAATATCCCAATCACGTGTGTCATATATAAAATGCTCTCCTATTTTCGACAATCTCAAGTTATTTCGAGTAATCAATCGAATAGAAAATCCGCCGTTTCAAGATTTTGATGAAATATGTAAAGTAAAACTGCAAAACAAACTTGTTTCGTTTCCGGTTTCGTTTCGGTGATTTCTAATCTGTGCAAATTTGCGGGAAATTTGAACAGCTCATACAAATCCCAATGTATGGTGGCTATTTCCAGCGGGTACTTTATCTTGTCAATGGTATGAATTTGGCCAAAAAAGGCCATAAAATAATCAATTTTGGCAACATTTTCATTTTTTTCAACTGTCAACACTGCTATTTTGCAATTTTTTCCACTGACAACACTGCTATTTTTCGATTTTTTTCCACTGGCAACACTGCTGTTTTTCCCATAGACAAGCAGAGCGACCGGTTGCGAATAGACTCAGCCTGTTTGTTATTACATACAAAGTAAGAGCTACTTCCGTAACGTCAAACAAATCCGATAATCCCTCCCATTTGGCTGGATTGCATATACCAAAAGCCATTTAGGTTTTAAAAAAACAATTTGACGTTTCTAGGGATGCACGACGATGAAAAATATAGAAAACGAGACGTTTTTCAGCGGTAATAAATAAAACTAACCGTTGTAAATTAAAACTAACCGCTAAATACAAACGCGTTTAGATATTTATTAAGTAACATAATGTAACAGCTAAACAAATCCAAATTACCAGATTGCAGCACTTTTGAGATTCACACCGTTTTTAAAGTATTTATTTATTTTATTAATGGGCTCGACTGTTCGTCATTGGCCAATGTCATGTTACAGAAAATTCAATATATTCAACAGTCTTCTATCTTCCTCCAGGGGAGTCGCAGTAGCGTCTTCACCTTGGGTAGCCGCGTCTTCATGGCTTCATCCAGAGGAGTCGCCGTAGCGAGCGTCATCACTCTGGACGAAGCAGCTCGACAGTCACGTTCACTCCCGAGCTAGCGGGAACTCTTGACAAAAGCTTGAAACTTCAGATCTTGCATAAATAATCCTATAAATTCACCGTACTGTCATTCGCGAACATTTTCTGATTAATTTAACGTGATATTAAACACAAAATAGTCCCTGTAGACATTAAAAGGAAAATTATCAAATAATTTCGCAACCGTCGTTTCCCGCCATTTCAAGAGAACCGTTTTTAGTGTATGACCATTCTTTTTTACTCCACTTTGCATGCAAAATTACCGCTGCACTTAGAAATAAAACAATAATTTATTTTAACAGTTTTAATATACAAATAAGTAGAAAAATATAACAAGAGATTAGATTTAACTAACATAACTGGCTCTAAGTAATAATTATTATTAACATACAAAGAATTCAATACATCATTACGTAAAGAGTAACTTAATAAATTCACAATTACTTTACTGTAAACAAGAGTATAGGATCAAAGCATTTTTTTTTGTACACCTATAAATTGTCCCACTGCTGGGCAAAGGTCTCCCCCAAAGAGATGATGAAAGCAAGTGATGTGAAAAGCATGTCTGATCAAAGCAATATAATTAATTAATTAGGCAATATTTTAGAATTTTTTAAAGTTACAAGACATAAACTTCTGATTCAATAAACATTGAATTTCGGCATTGTCAAGCATTTTAATAGCACTTATCAATTCCTTATAATCATAAGATTCATCGCAGCCGGAAGTAGGCAAAATCATTATTGCAAGTGAAATTGTTTCTACCATTATATTTTTTGCTAAACTGTTACTTACAACAACACACATATTGTCGACGTAATTAAAAAGATACGAATTATAAACAAACTTGCTATCTATAAAACTAACAATATCAGTTATGTTTTTCTTTACTATAATAGCAATCTCGTTAACAAAAAACTTATAATACATTTGTCTTTTAGCAAACTCCTTTATCAAATCACATAGTTCTGATGCATAATTGTTACACATTTCTTTCAAGATCTCACTTTTATTTTCATCATGAATTTTACACTTATCAGTCGCATTATTAGTAATTATTGACAACTTTATTTTCCATACCAGGACATAAATTTCTGGCATCGGTAAAGCACCATGTAGCTCTGACAGTATATTTTCAAGTATTGGATTTATCTGAACATAATTTACCCTGCCATCTGAATAATGTTCGTCTAAAATATCATTCACAAAATCGAAACAAAATTTTCGTGACAAGTACATTTCATATCCTAATGCTTTGCTGTAATGAGCCTCATTCCACACTTTCAGACAATGTTTTAAAATAAAATTCACTAATTTTAGAATTGTCTCGTGGTTTTCTTTACACTCAGAGTATTTCACTAAATATTTTATGACAACCTTGGATAAGGCAATATCTCTTGCGGTGAATTGAGTTTGTTCATAAATATTTTGAATCTGTTTTCCAACTACTATAGTACGAACGTGTTCGTTTATAAGTTTTTCAAGAAAAACTTTCGGAATGTATTCAATTTTCCATGTCAACGTATTTATAAGTCTAACTTTTCGTTCTAAATTCACAGTGTTGTCTGAAAATTTAAAAATGACTGCCCAAGCAGTTTCCAGATAGTCGTCTTTAATTTTATCTGGTAAATGTCTCCAATTTTCGAGAAGTCGTAGTACATCCTCGTGGTCGTCCTCATGTAGACTGAGTGTAAAGACTTTAAGCGTTTCATATAATTCTAATTGAGTTGATAAGTCTTCTTGACCTGTAATGTGGTTAACTAATGAAGTGTAAATGACCGTACGCAAAGATATATTTTTAGTTTTTAACCACGAGTGAGTAATGACTTTTTTCAAGTTAACTGTTTCAAAACATTTAAATGCTAAACGAAGACCATGTTTTTGAACAGACACAGGTGTATCTAATAATTTTTCAACAAATTGCAAGCATAGAGGTAGAGGCAAATTTGATAAATATGAATGGAACATTGGCAAGCAATACTGCAAATAATCTCCCTTTATATACATCATAATGTTTTCTAGAGGAATGGGTGGACGAGCATAACATGCAAATCTACATATTGCTTCCCGGATGTATAACAAATGTCTATCGATTTCACTGTGATCTATTTTTCCTTCCGAAGGAACATATTTCAATGTAAAATCAGATTTAGTTCCTTCACTCGCTAATTGAAAAATGCCATAGGCAGCAGCACTTATTAATCGACTACTTGAATCTGGTTCCGCTATTAATCCCATGAAAAAATTCAGGTAATCCTGGGCAATATCATTTGCGAAATATATTCTCAACTTTCTCAGAAAATTATTTAGGTTGAAATTACGGTTGCATTCAATGTTATGCTTTACTTTGGGAAGTACAGCAACAGCTTTGGAAGCGTCTTGTTTCAAAAGTCGTAAAACTTCACCTGTTTTTAACCATAACTCGTTTTTAGCAGCAACAGGGTAAAAGTTTTCAGAGTCCAACTTCATATATTTTTCTACAATATTTGGAATGTTTTCATCTGATTTTTTTAAATATTTCATCATATCCAATACAAATGTTATGTAATTTCTCGCTTTACTTTTGACGTCATCGTTATACACTTTAATGTCCAAACGGCTAATTTTATCCACACATATTTTCATCATGTAATTATAAACAATCTCTCTTTTGATCCCATCTAAATGGTCCAAATGAGTTTTCATACAAAAATAGAAACTGCCGAATATTATTTCCGACTCAATGTACTTATTTAGGGCACTAGGTAACTCTTTATTATTAATTATGTGGTAGATTAACGAAATCATTCGATATTTGGAATCATTTTTATATCCCATGTTTAATACATTGTATACTTCAAGACTATAAAGCAATTTATTGAACGGTACCCAACAATCGTCATCAAAATTAAACACCGCATGATGTTCAATAATGTCATCTATGAAAGATTCTTTATAACTTATTATCTCGTTGACGTGTCTGTCGTAATAGTAATTGAGTAATGTCTGCAAGTCACGTTTGCTTTTGACGGAATGTATTAAGACGGAAATAATTTCTGATCGTTTGTCTGAATCTGGTGTGATATGTACGTATTTCTTTATTTCTGGAAAAGCTTTATCAAAATTAATGAATTTATACCATATAAAATCTTTACCACTGCCAAGTATTTCTTGTTTACTATTTAGATGACGTAATGCCCACAGTTCTCTTTCCTCTATAGTCATGTACTTGTAATAATTTAGTTGGTAAAAATTTATAGACATTTCAAAGGGAGTCGTTGGATACTTATTAGCAAAGATTTGCTTCAAAAATTCGAATTTTTTATTAGCAGGAATCAAATTAAGGATATATTCATTGGTAACACAATAATTATTGTCCCAAAAAGAACATGGTTTTTCAGGTAGCATCGCAGTGGCGTATATTTTAGCATCATTTGTGTTGCTGTATTTTATAATCATATGTTTGTTTAATACTTTCAGATAGATCGATGCATGTTTCAGTACTCTCTCTTTATGGGTTTTCATGATATCTTCAGAAATCCTTAAACCCAATTTATTCACTGCTCTATCGTAATAAACATCATCAAGCATGTAATTTTCCAAGAGGTCCAGATATTTGTTGTTACTGACTGAATATAAATTACGAACTTCAAACAAAAATCTATGTCGGCGCCAATTTTCAACTTCATTCAAATATGCTTCCGCCAATATAAATGAATTTCCGATAAAGTGGTTTATATTTTCAATTTCAATAGAATTTATAATTTCCATTTTGTTATGTATCAAATCTAATTTGAACGATTCTGGTGTGAAATTTAGGAACTTATTAGCAATATGCGGCATATTTGTATTTAAGCAATACGAGTAGAAACTTGTGACACGAATTTCCGTTTTAACATTCATAGATATAGTGTACAGCATTTTCTTTTTCATTTTCAATGACATGAGAGGAAAAATGTTGTGGTGAAGATAATCGGGATTTATAACTGTAGAGTATTCATCATCATAGATCCACGAGCATTTCAGTATTCTTGAAATATATAGACTATCTCCTGATTTAAGTATTTCTGTCAGGTAGTCAATGTTTTTATATTTCGAAGCCATATCAATCTTGAATAATTTATCGACATCTGAATTTTCAGCTAAATCCTTGATTTCATCGAATTTAACGTTCTGTTTTGATGCTTCATTGACTTTTAAATTGAATTCATGTTGCCTCTTACCCAAATTGGTTCCGTTTAACATCATCTTGCTTAATGATGTCAATGAATTCTTTGGCTACCAATCTGTAATTGCAATAATAATCGATTGTTAGATGTCGAAAGTTATCTTGATGATAAACTGACACGGATATTATGCAGTTCATTTATCGAATTTATAGATAAAATAGGAATGATATCAAAGTAGATTTAAGCCTTATCCCTACATATTATTATCTATAATAATCCAAGACGGTATTGATGATATCGAATGAACTTGTAATAAATATGACACTAATACACAGACGCACAATGTTATCTGAAATAAATTATTTTAATATACTATATATAAGGATTATGTTTAGGTTAGGTGAAATTGGGAACCAAGCAGATAAAAATGACATCATCATTAAAATATTATTTTATGGTTCTCATAGATAATTTAATTCTCGAAATTAAGTGTAATGCTAGTATATAAAGCAATATAGGCACCTACCTAGACCTAATCATCTTATCACTCAAGGCTAGTTTATATTTTTTGTGAAAAAAATACTTACTATTGACCATTAATATATAATATCCGCTACCTCGCCACCCACTCACACTGTTGCTTTGTTGCAAATTAAACTTAATACAGAAATAAAAATTGTTTCTTTCTACAGAACACGACCGACTATTGCGTGTCTCGCCCACATACAGCAAAGACGGATAGATTAAATAATTCGCAACCAAATAATAACGGTTCTATATTTCCAACCATCCATAATTAAGCTATTTTATCTATTAAATTTGAAAAACCTAAAACATGGGTGGTCGTATTATTAATTTATTAAAGTTACGTGGACCAAACGCTCTTACATAAAGTTTACACTAGATTTATTTTATTCGTTATTATCGTTCTATAACGGTAAACACTCACCACATCTCTAGTACAAAAAAAAAACGAATGACTAACCAAAGACAAAAGTTTTTTTTTCTCATAAAATTTTTAGGCCCTAGCTGGATGGATGCTGGGTGACATTTGATGATTTGATTGATGATCCATCGTGCATGTTTGATTATAATTTGATTTTGTTTATCCACAATTAGCTCGATTGTTACATGAGAATCTGATCGTTATCCACAACACCCTTCATTCGCTGCAGTAATCATAATGCTTATTTTCATAACTTATAAAACATAAAAACAAAATGAAGTTTTGAAGCACTTTAGCGATAAGGATCGCTCCCTATATTTACTTTTCAATAGATAAAAATGTATAAAGTACTCGTACACCAGCGCACACGTTGTAAATAAACTTTATTTAAATCGTAAATAAACGCCATTGTAATTTAAATATGTAAAAAAACAATAACTGTGCTACAAGCAGAAACCAATGATGTATTCGGAACAAATAATGGAAGTACCTGGTACTAGTTCACAGAATCAGTAAGTGGCATCTAACATTCTATTTAGAATAGTATACAAATTAAGCAAATTGTGTAGGTATTTTTTTCTTTTCTAGTTAAAATAAAACTTAGGTTGGGGTGTCGCTAAGGGGGCACTGAGGAAAAAAGACTTAGAAAAATTCGCGGCGGCGACAACCGGGTCGAGGTGTCGTTAAGGGCATGTTAAGGGGGCGCCGAGGAATTTTTTTTTTTCAATGACTTAGAAAAATTTCGGATACATTTTTTTTTTACTTTTTTAGACTCGTTGATGTTTGGCTAAACCATTGGCACTGAATAAAAAAAACAAAAAAAAAATTTACACTTTTAAAAAGGACTTTGAAAATTATGTGCCCCCTTAGCGTTACAATCACCGCTTTCAGAGACTTAGAAAATTTTCGATCGGTTCCGATGTCATGATGACCCCCCCTTTTTATCATCGCAATGGACCAAGGACCTGACGGGCAACAACTTTTGTCTGAAACTTTTTTTTGTGCAGGCCCCTTTTGTGACCCCCCGAGCCACCACCTGGAAGTTGCAGGTGACCCCCTACCAATTTTATTGGTGCAACGGAAGGAGGGCACAAAGGGTGACAACTTTTGCCTGAAACACTTTTCTCTGCGACCGTTATTTTCAGGTGGTGGCTCGGGGGGTCACAAAAGGGGCCTGCACAAATTTATTTGCATTCCGACCCCGGTAAGTTGCAGTGACACCAAAATGTATCAAATATCATCTCGATGTATTATAAACCTGTAACTGGCAATAAAATTGATTTGATTCAAAAAGAGGTGAAAAAAAATCAATTCAAACTGTAAAATTAATAAATAGCTAGCAAGGTAGTCGCAGGCTACTTTAAAAGTGTTTTTCTTTATATTACTCTTTGTACTCATTGCTACCTTCTTATTATTCTTAGAGGGGGTGAGAGACTGCACAGACTCCTTGCTACCATTTCTATTTGAAAATTTTGATGTGTAGTGTAGGTCTGCCACAATTACCTACAAGAACGAATTCGGTGTTGTAATGTTGGCCCATGGAGAGCTCGGTGGCACAGTGGGTCTGAGTGACTAAGGGGGCATAATTTTTATTTTTAATTATGTTGACTGCATGGTGAACCATGGAATGGGCACCCTTGATGTAAGGGGAAGATCTGTGCCCGAGCAGTGGGGACATAAAAATATACTGATTATCAAAAATTTTGGCCCACACCTGTATAACGTGGACTTGGGTTGTCGTTAATAAAGTCTAAATTAAATGGTGTAACAGTTAAGAAAATAGATAGACAACAAAATTGTCCTACAAGGGTTCCTATTTCCCTTTTCCCTACTGGAGAATTTTAGAACTAAGGGAATTTTAGAATTAAATTATTATATATGCAATTAGACAGACAGTTTCGACCGATTTCGATGGTATTTCTCAACTCTCACCACGCCCGCGTCGCCAGTGACGTTAACGTCAGTGCGCGAAGAAACGTCCGAGTGATATCCGTTTATATATAATAACTAGGTGTAGCATGGTGCGCGGGCCGCGCGCGGCCCGCGAGACGGCTTTGTTTTCGTGTTGTAGGCGCCGCAACTAAAGAAACATTATCCGGATTGTTCGCTGTGCAAATAATTCGTGCAAGCCATCCACTGATTATATCAAGAACCGCCCTAAAGTTTCAAGTTCAAAACTCTGTGAAAAACATTTATTCGAAAAGAGTTTGCTCATTTAAAGGAGGTTATTTTTTTATTTTTAAAGCAAGCAACGCTCGAAATGCCCGTATGCCAGAAACTTAAAGAAAGTTTTCAAAAGCCAAACGTTGCTAGCTGTACACAATTTGCATAACTTTGTTCATAATTCGAAAGGCAGGGGCATTTTTCAGCCTTTGGTAGCGTGGGGACGCTCCGGGCTTCGCCCTACGCGGAGCTTGGCCTATGGCCTCGCAGCCGGTTCGGCCTATGGCCTCGCAGCCGGTTCGGCCTATGGCCTCGCAGCCGGCTCGGCCTTCGGCCTCGCAATAGTTACTTGGAAAGAAGAGAGTGGTTTCTGGTCGGTAAGGGGACGCTTCGGGCTTCGCCCTACGCGGAGCTCGGCCTACGGCCTCGCGAAAGTTACTTGGAAGGTGGTGAGATGTTTCTGCTCGGTAAGGGGACGCTTCGGGCTTCCCCTACGCGGAGCTCGGCATTCGGCCTTCGGCCTCGCAAAAGTTACTTGGAAGGCGGGGAGTTGTTTCTGCTCGGTTAGGGACGCTTCGGGCTTCGCCCTACGCGGAGCTCGGCCTTGGCCACCCTCCAAGTAACTTTTGCCCCCCCCCCCCCCCGCGAGGCCGAGCTCCGCGTAGGGTGAAGTCAGAAGCGAGACGTTGCCGAACAGAAACAACTCCCCACCCTCCAAGTAACTTTTGCGAGGCCGTAGGCCGAGCTCCGCGTAGGGCGAAGCCCGAAGCGTCCCCTTACCAAGCAGAAACAACTCCCCACCTTCCAAGTAAATTTTGCGAGGCCGAAGGCCGAGCTCCGCGTAGGGCGAAGCCCGAAGCGTCCCCTTACCGAGCAGAAACCACTCTCTTCCTTCCAAGTAACTTTTGCCCCCCGGCGAGGCCGAAGGCCGAGCTCCGCGTAGGGCGAAGCCCGAAGCGTCCCCTTGCCGAACAGAAACAACTCCCCACCCTCCAAGTAACTTTTGCGAGGCCGTAGGCCGAGCTCCGCGTAGGGCGAAGCCCGAAGCGTCCCCTTACCGAGCAGAAACAACTCCCCACCTTCCAAGTAAATTTTGCGAGGCCGAAGGCCGAGCTCCGCGTAGGGCGAAGCCCGAAGCGTCCCCTTACCGAGCAGAAACAACTCCCCACCTTCCAAGTAAATTTTGCGAGGCCGAAGGCCGAGCTCCGCGTAGGGCGAAGCCCGAAGTGTCCCCTTACCGAGCAGAAACCACTCTCTTCCTTCCAAGTAACTTTTGCCCCCCGGCGAGGCCGAAGGCCGAGCTCCGCGTAGGGCGAAGCCCGAAGCGTCCCCTTGCCGAACAGAAACAACTCCCCACCCTCCAAGTAACTTTTGCGAGGCCGTAGGCCGAGCTCCGCGTAGGGCGAAGCCCGAAGCGTCCCCTTACCGAGCAGAAACAACTCCCCACCTTCCAAGTAAATTTTGCGAGGCCGAAGGCCGAGCTCCGCGTAGGGCGAAGCCCGAAGCGTCCCCTTGCCGAACAGAAACAACTCCCCACCCTCCAAGTAACTTTTGCGAGGCCGTAGGCCGAGCTCCGCGTAGGGCGAAGCCCGAAGCGTCCCCTTACCGAGCAGAAACAACTCCCCACCTTCCAAGTAAATTTTGCGAGGCCGAAGGCCGAGCTCCGCGTAGGGCGAAGCCCGAAGCGTCCCCTTACCGAGTAGAAACAACTCCCCACCCTCCAAGTAACTTTTGCGAGGCCGTAGGCCGAGCTCCGCGTAGGGCGAAGCCCGAAGCGTCCCCTTACCGAGCAGAAACAACTCCCCACCTTCCAAGTAAATTTTGCGAGGCCGAAGGCCGAGCTCCGCGTAGGGCGAAGCCCGAAGCGTCCCCTTACCGAGTAGAAACAACTCCCCACCCTCCAAGTAACTTTTGCGAGGCCGTAGGCCGAGCTCCGCGTAGGGCGAAGCCCGAAGCGTCCCCTTACCGAGCAGAAACAACTCCCCACCTTCCAAGTAAATTTTGCGAGGCCGATGGCCGAGCTCTGCGTAGGGCGAAGCCCGAAGCGTCCCCTTACCGAGCAGAAACCACTCTCTTCCTTCCAAGTAACTTTTGGCCCCCGGCGAGGCCGAAGGCCGAGCTCCGCGTAGGGCGAAGCCCGAAGCGTCCCCTTGCCGAACAGAAACAAATCTCCACCCTCCAAGTAACTTTTGCGAGGCCGTAGGCCGAGCTCCGCGTAGGGCGAAGCCCGAAGCGTCCCCTTACCGAGCAGAAACAACTCCCCGCCTTCCAAGTAAATTTTGCGAGGCCGAAGGCCGAGCTCCGCGTAGGACGAAGCCCGAAGCGTCCCCTTGCCGAACAGAAACAACTCCCCATCTTTCAAGCAACTTTTGCGAGGCCGCAGGCCGAGCTCCGCGTAGGGCGAAGCCCAAAGCGTCCCCTTACTGAGCAGAAACCACTCTCTTCCTTCCACGTAACTTTTGCCCCCCGGCGAGGCCGAAGGCCGAGCTCCGAGTAGGGCGAAGCCCGTAGCGTCCCCTTGCCGAACAGAAACAACTCCCCACCCTCCAAGTAACTTTTGCGAGGCCGTAGGCCGAAGCCCGAAGCGTCCCCTTACCGAGCTGAAACAACTCCCCACCTTCCAAGTAAATTTTGCGAGGCCGCAGGCCGAGCCGGACCGCGAGGCCGTAGGCCAAGCTCCGCGTAGGGCAAAGCCCGAAGCGTCTCCTTATCGAGCAGAAACAACTCCCCACCTTCCAAGTAACATTTGCGTGGCCGTAGGCCGAGCTCCGCGTAGGGCGAAGCCCGAAGCGTCCCTTACTGAGCAGAAACAACTCCCCACCTTCCAAGTAACTTTTGCGAGGCCGAAGGCCGAGCTCCGCGTAGGGCGAAGCCCGAAGCGTCCCCTTACCGAGCAGAAACAATTCCCCACCATCCAAGTAACTTTTGCGAGGCTGAAGGCCGAGCCGGACTGCGAGGCCGTAGGCCGAGCTCCGCGTAGGGCGAAGCCCGAAGCGTCCCCTTACCGACCAAAAACCACTCTCTTCTTTCCAAGTAACTATTGCAAGGCCGAAGGCCGAGCTCCGCGTAGGGCGAAGCCCGGAGCGTCCCCACGCTACCAAAGGCTGAAAAATGCCCGTATGCCAGAAACTTAAAGAAAGTTTTCAAAAGCCAAACGTTGCTAGCTGTACACAATTTGCATAACTTTGTTCATAATTCGAAAGGCAGGGGCATTTTTCAGCCTTTGGTAGCGTGGGGACGCTCCGGGCTTCGCCCTACGCGGAGCTCGGCCTGTGGCCTCGCAATAGTTACTTGGAAAGAAGAGAGTGGTTTCTGGTCGGTAAGGGGACGCTTCGGGCTTCGGCCTAGGCGGAGCTCGGCCTACGGCCTCGCGGTCCGGCTCGGCCTTCGGCCTCGCAAAAGTTACTTGGATGGTGGGGAGTTGTTTCTGCTCGGTAAGGGGACGCTTCGGGCTTCGCCCTACGCGGAGCTCGGCCTTCGGCCTCGCAAAAGTTACTTGGAAGGTGGGGAGTTGTTTCTGCTCAGTAAGGGACGCTTCGGGCTTCGCCCTACGCGGAGCTCGGCCTACGGCCACGCAAATGTTACTTGGAAGGTGGGGAGTTGTTTCTGCTCGGTAAGGAGACGCTTCGGGCTTTGCCCTACGCGGAGCTCGGCCTACGGCCTCGCAAAATTTACTTGGAAGGTGGGGAGTTGTTTCTGCTCAGTAAGGGACGCTTCGGGCTTCGGCCTACGGCCACGCAAATGTTACTTGGAAGGTGGGGAGTTGTTTCTGCTCGGTAAGGAGACGCTTCGGGCTTCGCCCTACGCGGAGCTCGGCCTTCGGCCTCGCCCGGGGGCAAAAGCTACTTGGAAGGAAGAGAGTGGTTTCTGCTCGGTAAGGGGACGCTTCGGGCTTCGCCCTACGCGGAGCTCGGCCTTCGGCCTCGCAAAATTTACTTGGAAGGCGGGGAATTGTTTCTGCTCGGTAAGGGGACGCTTCGGGCTTCGCCCTACGCGGAGCTCGGCCTTCGGCCTCGCAAAATTTACTTGGAAGGTGGAGTTGTTTCTGCTCGGTAAGGGGACGCTTCGGGCTTCGCCCTACGCGGAGCTCGGCCTTCGGCCTCGCCGGGGGGCAAAAGTTACTTGGAGGGTGGGGAGTTGTTTCTGTTCGGCAAGGGGACGCTTCGGGCTTCGCCCTACGCGGAGCTCGGCCTGCGGCCTCGCAAAAGTTACTTGAAATTGGGGAGTTGTTTCTGTTCGGCAAGGGGACGCTTTGGGCTTCGCCCTACGCGGAGCTCGGCCTTCGGCCTCGCAAAATTTACTTGGAAGGTGGGGAGTTGTTTCTGCTCGGTAAGGGGACGCTTCGGGCTTCGCCCTACGCGGAGCTCGGCCTACGGCCTCGCAAAAGTTACTTAGAGGGTGGGGAGTTGTTTCTGTTCGGCAAGGGGACGCTTCGGGCTTCGCCCTACGCGGAACTCGGCCTTCGGCCTCGCCGAGGGGTGCTCGGCCTTCGGCCTCGCTATAGTTACTGTTAGATATTTACCGCACGCTAGTAATCATTTCGTTTTGTATAGGAAAATGTATGGGAAAACTGTAACTTTTTGGAGAAGTCAATATTCTGGCCGCCATTTTGTATTTTATAATATGTTAAACTTTATAATTAATGTACAGGATAGCATCTAACATGTGGCATTTAAACCGTTACGATAGCCCAAAATTTCTTTAACAAAGTTAGCGCCCAAACATGACTCTGACCAAAACTTTCATGCCCCATAACTTCCAGTGTTGCCAGGCGATTGAGATGAAAATGGTCAAATGTCATTTGGGTGAGGTGCCTTCATCGAACTGCATACCCAAATTTGGTTAAAAACCGCTATTTCCATTTTCCCCATTTTTGGGCTCTGGAGGGTAAATTACCCTAAAAGTTGGGAAACTTTTTTTTTATTGCAACACTATTCATCGAGACCTACAATTGTCCCATACAAGACATTCCACTAAAATGTTGCCATTCACTCGAAAAATGAGATTTAAAATCTTGCCAAATTATAATGAAAATATTATGGTTGACAGCTCGTCCGCCATTTTGTTTTACCAAAAATTGACAATTTTCTGGTATACTACATCATATGTGCTACGAAGTGGAATTGGTTGGATATTCCTCATGCGCTCGTGCTAGGCCAGCTAATTCGTCAAAGTTTGGTCTGAAATGTCCAAATTTTCAATCTGCTATATTTCTGCCGCCATTTTGTTTTTCTTTTGTTTTTCAATTTCATCACAAATTAGGTGGACCATGTGACTCGTGTTCCAAATTTAAACGAAATCGGTTGGAAAATGGCGAAGATGGCATCACGTGACCCGCCGCCATTTTGTTTTTTTCACTTCCCTATAGTTTTCCTCTGGTCCAATCACTAAACTATACAACTCCTCCCTACATCACTTTCACCTCCGGGAACTCCTTCAGACTAAACGGGCGTGTCAATCAGTGAGTCAGTCAGTCAGTCAGTGAGTGAGTGAGTGAGTGGTAGTCGAGCTATATATATTAGTAATTTGGAAAAAAAGAACTACCTATTATAGGATCACTTCAAATATCTGTTTTCTTAATTGTCACACCATTTAATAATCGATTTTTAATTTGCCACACTATCGTGACAATCTGGTGTGTGTGACAGATATTCTGTACCCCATAAACTTCACAGGTACCCCAGCACGTCAAAGGATGATGGTGTGATAGCAGTTAATGTGTCCCGGGATGTCCTCGTTGACCCCGTGACCAACATGTCGGACACACCCATACCACCAGATCTGATGATATTGTGAGTTCCACATCATTAAGATCTGTTTCACTGCAATTTTACAAAGAAAAACACTTTTTGAAAGCACACCAAATATATATGTATCTCCCAGACTTCAATATGGCAATATTTAGTTTACTTCAGCACCAATGTCACGTAACCAATGTAACACTTCCTGAGCAACAGAGTTGTCAAGTCTGAAACTCACTCCCGGACAACGCTATCTCCTGCCATCACAGTTAAATTTAAAAAAGGAAGCCGACACGGCTGTCTCTGACTTCTGCGCCATCGTCAGGTCTCGGATGGCCTCGTCCGTGAAAGACTACAGTTGTCGCGAAACAGAATCTTGAAATAAAAAATTGAAGCTGTACTGTAATTACTATTGAGGTAGCTGCCCAACTACCAGGGGGAAAGGGCAGCTACCTCCTAAGGGGCAGGCCCCTCTTTGGCGATGAGCTGCCTGTTCATAATTAAATAATAAACAAACTTAGTAATAAAAATAAAATAAATAAATAAAAAATAGCCTTTATTCCACTAACAATTCGACCTTATACATTAAGATATAAAAAAAAATACATATTAAGATATAAAATAGTTATTACATCGGCGCCGAGTTGCTAGGCTGTCCTTCGACATAGGCCTCCTCCATCTTCTTCCAGGCTTCCCTATCGCGGGCCTCTGCTCTCCAACCTTTGGGCAGGTCGTCTTCCCATCTTTTGGTAGGTCTGCCTCTTCGTCTTTTCCCATCGCGGGGGTACCATTCCGTTATGTCTTTTGTCCATTTGTTTCTTTTGGACCTCATCATGTGTCCAGTCCATCGCCATTTGAGCGTTCTTGCTTTGCGGATCACATCTGTCACTCCTGTCGTGTCTCTGATTTTTGTAAGCCTCCATCTATCTCTCAACCTAAGACTCAACATGCTTCGTTCCATACTTTGTTGGCAAACTTTTAGTTTCTGTGTGATGTCATTGGTGAGTGACCATGTTTGGCATCCATATGTTAGTGTGGGAAGAATACATGTGTTGAAGATTTTTCTCTTTTGTGAGATAGATATTGACTTACTCTTCATAACTTCTTTCAGTGACCAGTATCGTGACTAGGTGTTATTCACACGTCGATGGATTTCTTTTGGCATTTGGTGTTTGGGTGATATTAACTGTCCTAGGTATATGTATTCATCGACGTATTCAACTTCCCTGTCTCTCACCAGGATCCTGATTTTAGAGCTATTGGTCATTGCTTTCGTTTTGCTGATGTTCATGTTAAGTCCTGCCTTTTGGCTCTCTATTGTTAGTTGCCTTAGCATAGTTTGTAACGTTGTTGCATCTTCAGCGAACAATATTAAGTCATCAGCAAACCTAAGGTGGTGTAAGTTACTTCCGTTTATGTTCAATCCGAGATTGTCCCAGTCTAGATTTCTGAATATTTCTTCTAAGACGGACGCAAAAAGCTTTGGGGATAGTGGATCTCCTTGCCTCACGCCCTTCTCTATTTCAAACTCTTCCCCCTTTTTCTCCAACTGAACTTTTGATGTGCAGCTTTTGTAGATATTTTTGATAATGTTGATATATTTGCCACTGACTCCCTGATTTTCTAGGGCCTTATATATAAACTTGTGTTCCAAAGAGTCGAATGCTTTGCTATAATCTACGAAACACATATATAAATTCTTGCCATACTCGTTGTATTTTTCGAATACCTGCTTTACTACATGCATGTGGTCATTGGTGGAGAAGTCGCTACGGAAACCAGCTTGTTCTTTCGGCTGTTGTTCATCTAAGCCTTTAGTTAATCTTCCCAGAATAATTTTAGAAAAAACCTTGTATATGTTTGACATAATGCTGATAGGTCTATAGTTGTCTATTTTGTTTTTATCTCCTTTTTTATGCAATAATATAATGGTTGATTTCGTCCATTGTGTTGGTATTATTTCCGTCGATAATATTTCATTAAAAAGGTCCGTCAAAGGTCTTGCAATTAGGTCGCTTGTTTCCTTTAAAAGTTCGTTGGTTATGTTGTCTTCACCAGGGGCTTTATAGTTTTTTTGTGACATAATAGCTTTCCGTACTTCGCTCGTTAGTATATCCGGGATATTCTCTACTGGTTTCGTGTTTACTTCTTCCTCTTTATTCGTTTCAGATTTGGCTCTGCAGTATAGGTTTTTATAAAACTCTGTAGCTAATATTCCTATTTTTTGCCTTTTTCCTGTGGATTCCTCTTTTCCCTGCATGTTTTTACTTTTCAGGCTCGGTATCCATGTGGAGTGATCTTGCAACAGTTTAAAAGCTTTTTTTACGCCGCCAGTTTTGTCTATCGCGTTTCTAATGGTGTCTAGTCTAGTTTTTGTTTTATGTACTCTTATACTCTTTGTAATTTCCTTGCTAAGTTTTTCTATTTCTTTCCTGTTTGATTTCCTATCTTTTAGTAGTGTTTTTCTTTCGTCCATAAGTTTTCGAGCTTCTTCTCCTACCTTGTCTGTCTTTTTATTTGTTGTTATTATTTCCTTGTAAATGTCTAACAAATATTTCTCCAAATCATTATATTTTTGTTGTGTTGGTTTTTCTGTCTTCATGTTTGGTAGAGACTTTCTGAATTCTTGTTGGACTTCTTCAGGCATATGCGGTATCATGCGGGGGATATTCGTTTTAATACTCTTTCTTGGTCTTTTATTATTACATATTATGGTCCCTCTCACCATTCTGTGATTGGTGCTAAAGTTAAGTTTGTTGATGACATCTATGTTTGCAAAATAATATGGTATATTTGTCATAATGAAATCTATAGTATTTTTGTGTTTTCCATCGGGTGAACTCCACGTCCACTGTCGGGACGCTTTCTTCTTGTACATAGTGTTCATTATTTTCAAATTATATTCGCGTGCAAAGTCGACCAATCTATGTCCGTTCTTGTTTCATTTGCCTAAGCTGAATTGACCAATCAATTGTTCTTCCCCCTTTTGCTGTCTTCCAATTTGACTGTTGAAGTCTCCTATTATGATTTTTTGTTTGTATGTCTTAGTAATACCTTCTTACTATTCTATCCTGTTTGCACGTGCTTACTTGCTCAGGTCAGCAGACGGCAGCGCAGAGCCTGAAGAGGTATCCACAAAGCTGACTCTAGCATACGAGAACCTTTATGAAATACCTCGCACCATCGTGGACCGTTTCTCAGACCACATCTGCTACCTGGACATCAGCCATAACAAGATCACGTGAGTTGACAACGTTGCAGAGACTGTCGAGTCAAAAACACCACTAAATTAACTTGTCTACAAGTTCTAAACTTAAAAAAATAGATTCTATGTTAAAAAGCAGAAGTTTGGGGGTTAATAGGTTCGATATTTGGATATTTATTACTAAATAAGTCTAATAGCTTGATACCTTGATATGGTTGATCATAGACGTGATTAATCATATCATAGGTAATCCACGGTTTAAGCTTTCTGTCCCTTTCTAATGGTCTTTTTTATGTTTTTCAATGAAGTGTGAAAGAGACAAAACAGTGTAAGGGAAATGTAATCGTGTTCTGTCACTTTCACACTTTAAAAAAAGTTACGGTATAAATGGACCGAATGCTTAAACGGTGGACTAACTTTAAATCAGGTTTATGGCTAACAGCCCTGAAGTCCAATTTGTGGCTTCTCCATTTGTTATTTGCTGCATCGCAACATAACAGAGAATGTCAAGCCAACCTACAATATAATCTATGCCGTATTACCGCCGCATATACTTGACGTGCGGTAAAGAATGCGTAGGTAGTAGAAAACTATCTACGCATTCTTTACGCCTATTTCCTTTACGCCTGTTCCGTTGACGGTCTATGGGTCTGTTAATGTGGCCTGCATGTCACATAAGTATATGTTAAACGACGCCTGCGACGACGGAACGCAACGCACAGATGGCATCATCCTAAAGCAGCTTTTTCTTTGCAGAGACCTAGATTCACTGGTATACTTCAAGCACCTAACATCGCTGATAGCTGACGACAACCCGATAACGGAGAACTGTTTTTTGCCGCCGCTGCCGCAGCTGCAGTTGTTATGGTAAGTAATGTCTTCGAGGCATATATCACACACACTTCCATAGGAGTAGGCAGTGACTATGAAATGCCTAACAAAATCAAGCCTTCAAAGAGATTAGCGTCAGAATGGCGCGGACGAAGTCCCAGCCCAGGTCCTCGGGGCTTATCCTGGACGGATGTACCGCTTATGCTGGAATTAGTGACGGAGACTCATAATTTGTGACGCAATAGTTTATACGTTATAAGCATTTGAAGGGGCCGCGCCAACCTGACACCAGAAAATCTGACTGATCAAAATCTAAATGAAAATTGGGTACATGTTCATCATTTCAGCGTCACATCCTGTTTTATCAATCAAAGTTCTATATGGGTTCATTAATTTGATTTTGATCAGTCAGATTTTCTGGCGTCATGTTGGCGCGGCCCCTTACAAACGCTAAGAACTCTGTAAATATTTCATGACGGACAACGTGACTACCATCAATATTTCGGCAATCAGCATCACTAATTTGTAACGCAAAGTCCGGGGCTCCAAGTTCAATATTTGCCGGGAAAACAAAAAAGAAAACAAATTCCTATGGAGGAAGTCAGTAGGGTGACAATGTTTATGTTTCAAAATTGCAGGCTGAACCATTGCAAAGTAGCGTCCCTTTACCCGTGGGTGGGCAGGTTGAAGGAATCGTGTCCCAACCTGGAGTACCTCTGCCTGATGGGGAACCCAGCTGCGCCCAGCGAGCTCACAGGAGGAACTTTCTATGAATATCTGCAGTATAGGTAAACCATAAATAATTATATTTAAAAACCTTGCTCTGTCATCTCCAAACAGCTGAAAGTGCTACTCAGCCCTGGCTTTTGACCACAGGGCGTGGTTTTAGACGTTCTAGGCCTGCTTTCCAAATCAAATCAATTTATTGCTTCATGTGGTACGGTGGAACACAGAGAAAGGTGTACAGGAGAGTTTTTAAGGTTGCGATTTTCTCAAAAACTACTTGACCTATTGCAAAAATTCTTCAACTGTTTGATAGATAAAAGTGAAAACTATGTAATTGTAAAAGAATTATTAAATTCGGTCCAGTAGTTTTTGAGAAAATCTCAACCTTATTGAGGCCCCCTGTATACTTATCTCTGTCTTCGACTGTACATAGATGGTGTTACATTTTAATGACTCTCACACGAACTCTGCAAGGGCACTACAACTTAATAGTTTTACATTTTATTATCAATTTTCTCATTCCAATTACAATAAAATTAGACTGAAGTTAAATCGCATGATCAAATTTTTTAAAAATACGCTAACGTCGGTGACATACGTGTCCGTCACACGTACGCTAAGATCGCGCTCAATGCATCGACTCGGCTTGACTCGGTCTGAGTGACGTCAGTCATGCCAAGATCATCGCCCGTCATGCAATCCAACTCTTCAGGAGTTTTAGTCGTTGTATTATTATTTATATTAAGATGCTA
The DNA here is from genome assembly GCA_963506565.1 of Tachystola acroxantha. Classification (NCBI taxonomy): domain Eukaryota; kingdom Metazoa; phylum Arthropoda; class Insecta; order Lepidoptera; family Oecophoridae; genus Tachystola; species Tachystola acroxantha. Next base: position 11,866,654 of record OY735879.1, read on the forward strand.
AAAAGCAAGTCGAACCGCTCGGAAATATTACAGTTAGATTAGCTGTAATTGAAATATCTTATCAAAAACAATGATAAAATGTTTTATCGTCTTTATTTTTCGACATACCAGTAAAATTAGTCATTCTCTTAAGTAGTGATCGATCTTACTTTTGACCAGATATTAATGCCAACCAATATTTATGCGATAACTTAAGGCTTTTCGCCTCTTTTTTATATATAAGTGGGTTTACCCTCTTTCTGTCTCATATGTTTTAACTATTTTGTTAAGAAAGTGACTTGTAAATTTATATTTATTAATAAATTACTGAACTGAACTGAACATGAAAACCAACAGCAAAACAATGACAGAATACACAAACTACAATAGTAACAAAAAACCAATTACAGGTTTTCACAAATAGTAACAACATAATAAATACAGCAAATTTCGATATTATCTATGTTTATAAAACTGAACGTCTGTCTCTGTGGATTTATCGCCTAATATATCGTTTAATCATTATTAAAATTACTGCCGCCAATTTTTGCAAGTGTTATCAGCTACTTTTCGGCCAGATACCAAGAGCGATACGTGAGTGACTGCCGACGTATTAAAATACAAACTTTTTATTTTTCAAATGTAACTCTATAATGCGATAGTACGGTCGAAGACAAAGAAAGGTATACATACAGTAGAGTTTTTAAGGTTGAGATTATCTCAAAAACTACTTGACCTATTGCAAGAATTCTTTCACTGTTAGATAGATAAAAGTTGAAAGTATGTAAGTAAGAATTGTTAAATTAAGTCCAGTAGTTTATGAGAGAATCTCAACCTTATTGAGGCCCCATGTATACTTATCTCTGTCTTCGACTCAGTAGTACACTGAGGGCAAATCATACTGCCGCAGGAAAGCAACCACTAAAATTTCACGTTGTATAGGTACCTACTTGTATCGAATCATACAGGTTCCTTATGTATCGCTGCATATTGTTATCGATATATTATTTACTAATGAGGTCACAACTTAGACGTGCGGCCAATGTTTAATTACCACAAATACATATATTTCTACGTATAAACAAGTTTATCATACATATGTGCTTTAATTGTTATTAGATGATGTACAGTCAACACCACATCAACATATACAAAACCACCAAAGACAACGCGTTTAATGCTATAATGATGATTCATTGGCAATACCGCCTCTCATTGGTCGGTTAACTTATTTATTCATTCATTCATTCATAATACATTATTTTGATTGGCCACCAGCATCTTAAAACTTGAGAAGTTTGTCCAGATGCTGATATCCTCACACAAACCGCTGCATAATATCTATAGCATAATATATTAATGTATGTGTATATAAAACTATTTATAACAATTTTTAGGATGAGTAATATTTATTTATACATTTTATTTGGTAATTCGTTATTCGTTATGTGGTAATTCTCGATAGGTACTCGATATACTTACGCTAATTTCCTGTTCCCATATGAACGCTATCGATCTACGTAAGGAAATCTATAGTTATTAGAAAAAAAATTATAAATCGAACAATTTCTCCAATATTCATAACTACCCATTCCCCTGGGAACCTAATGTTTTCGCTTAGAGAAGCTCAGCTTTCTTTCCTTTACAATGTGTTTGGTCTAAAATGTATTCCTGATTCCACGTGCATTTTCGCGTACAAGGTATTCCGATTTTGAAAGAAACCATTCTATCTACAAACTTCTATATTCTCATAGGTAAGGAGAGAGAGCGGGGAAGGTTTATCTAAGTAGTTTAAAAAAATATTTACTTGATAAATGTACACAACTTGCAATAAAGACTTATGATTTGTAGGTAACTGACGTAAGAGGTCTGTCCCCCCAAGCTGGATCCGCTTTTGTCCTCCTTTCGGCAATCGTTTAATAACTAATTTTCCATCCAGACTCTTCGTGGTCTCCCAATTCCCGTCCCTCAACCACTTGGACGACCGCCAAGTGACAGAAGACCAGCGGGCGGAGGCACTACGCTTGTACAAGCGTCCTTTCTTCGAGCGTCTGGTCAAACCTGGTCCAGGCGGGCTGGCGCATTTGATGCACACTTCGGTGCGCTGGCGCAGCGTGCAGGAGAAAGTTGCATCACTATGGACGAAGGACAGGCAAGCCAATAGGAACCTTTTAATTTAGAATACTGAAGAGAAAATATTGAGATTTTCTACAAAAATAATGGACCAATTTTTTAAATTATTTGACAGTTACAAAGTCTGCATTTTAACCTATTTAATAGTAAAAGATTATTTTTAATCGGTCAATTAGTTTTAGAAAAAAAGCTCTTGAGTTATTTGAAAATTAAGCTTATCTACAAAAATAATGGACTTTTTAAATTTAATTTACAGTTTTGTAGCCTACTAGCCTGTACTCTAATGGGCCTACTACTGTGCGTGTGATAGGTCGGAGGAAGGAAGCTTAGGTTCGGTCTCACTACTGTCAGTTTTAGCTATCTACTAGTGAAAGAAACAATCGGTCAAGTAGTTTTTAAGACTTGTCTTCAAGCGCCAATAGAAAACCGTTGATTTAGAAGGTATATTCCCGTTGTCCTCCACTCGGTTGTCCCCACTGGTGGACAGTGACACATTTTTTTTAAAGTTATACCTGCTGAAGAGAATTTCACAAAATGAGATTGTCAAAACTGCTTCACCTATTTCTTAAATTCTTTTAAAGTTAGACCCTTTATACATAAGTATATGTAACGCGACATATGAATTTTAAGTATCAGGTTCTAACCAAAGGTTGTGGGCGAATTTACTGCCATATTATGTAAGTATCTACCTTTATTATTTTAGAGTTAAGACCAAACTGTAATATAAGTATAAGGAAAGTTAAGATAATTAATGATATTTGTGTGCCTAAATGAAGTATGTAATAGGTAATCTAACTTGTAGTTAGATATTAATTGTGATAGCTAGTCTAATATTTAAGGGACCATGATAATTTATACATGACGAAGTTTGTTACAGGTTTTATCATTATTACATAAATAAATACAAGTTTTACATCTTAAATCTTATTATTTTTGGAGCAATTCTACCTTTCAGTCATAAAAAAATACTCGTCGTCCTTTGCACCGCAAGATGTATGGTCGTGAATTGAAATCGAATATGACCAACTTTCACTATGAGACTAGTATTATAAAACATTGAGTCAGTGGAGTAACTCCTCGAGAGTACAAAAATTGTTTTTTTTTTGTCAATTAAGGATACGCCAATTCAAACAATTAAACAAGGAGAGTGGCGGACCCGCGAAAATTGGCATGTTCAGCCTTAAGGCTTCGTATGCGCGTATTTTCAGTTTTTCTACGAAACGGCAGTAACGACTATAATTACACGGCTGAAAAAAATATATAGCAATCTTGGGGTGTCTATTTAGGACTGATGAATACCGATACACGATTGGATAAACTTCGCTCGATAGAAAAAAATCGCAAACAAGTCTTTTAAAATGAAAATTATATCTAAACCGCAATAGTTATTCATACAAAATATATATCAAAAGGGAGGGTATTATAAATACGAGAGCTTGTTTAAAAAAATCTGATTTTTGTTGGCGTATTTTTATTTCCCTGCCAAAATTCATAAAATTACTAATAACGAGGCACTGCGCCGTGCTCTTCACTCCGCCGCGCCGCGCCGCTGCGGGGCATCTTCTGTCTCACTCTTGCTTTTGACAACCATATAGTGCCTTAAGCTGGATCTACACCGCAAGCGGAGCGGATCCAAATTAACTCGCAAGAGTAGACTGCATACTTGTATTTCACAAGAAAAAAACTTTACATGCATTTAACGAAAGCTCTCGAAACGGTAAAGGAAAACATCGTAATGAAACCTGCATGCCTTAGAAAAAACCTAAGGCATGTGTACTCCTTCAATCCGTGCTGGGACCGCGTAGTGGTTCATGATCCGAGCTCCCCCGATGTAAGGGAAGGTCTGTGCTTAAACAGTGGTGACATAAAACTTGATGTTTCGCATTTTCAGTCAAATAGATCCGTAGATTTCTTCCATGACGTAAGATCTACGCGCGGTATAGCGTTATAGTCGTCGCAGCTATACTTTGGGTTGTGCTGGGACTCCATTTCGAATGGCTTGCGCTGCACGTACTGTAGGCCGGTGTTGTCGCATAGCAGGCGAGCCATGGACGCTTGCTTTATATGCTTCAGTTGATCTGAGGGTAGGAGGATATATTTAAAAAAATAATAAACTCGAAAGCACATGTCAATATCTAAATCTCGATTGTTACTTACCCGACGTAAAAGAATGTGGCATCTCACTGTTATCATAAAAGAATCTGTCTCCGACCCTCGTCCGGTAGAACTGTTCAGCTACAATACATTGGAAGGTTTGCCCCAGGATCGAACCCTGAACATCGCGTTCCATCGAGCCTCCGACGAATAAATCGACGTCGTCCACTGATTCGTACATTACTGCTAGAGCGTTTATGCGCTGAAAAGGAATGATCAGCTTAATTCAGAAAAAAATTCATCACGACCGGGATTCGAACCCGGGACCTCGCCTCCGTGGTATAATGGAGACAAAAAATCACGATCTGGGTACGAATCACGGTGGCTCTGTTGGAATAGAGCGTGCCACGCAGGTGAGGTGCCGGGTTCGAATCCCGGTCGTGATGAAATTTTTTCTCAATTTTTCATTTAGATTTTCGTTTCGCATATGCAAGAAAATATCAAAACGTATCATCAACTTATTCAAGCGATCTAGTAATGAGGGTTTTCAAGGTTACATTTAAAAAAACTACCGATAGCCCTGGTAGATGGCGCTGACTGTCTGATGGCAACATTTAAGCGTTGTTATTGCTTCTAACTTGCGCTTTTCGTATTTCATACCTAGTACTAATTTGTAGTGTATATTTTAAATTACACAAACCAATAATTAATAAATTATTCAGCTGACATTTTTTTTTCTTCATGGTGGTGTGTTTTTTTACGATAATATCGCACTTCGGTGCAACGCCATCTATTATCAATTAAAAAAGCTTGTTTTTTTCTTACGACTGTCACTTTGAAAACCTCTCATTATATTGGACTTGAGCTACGATGGCGAGACTTGTACGATAAGGGAATTTGAGCCCTTACGATTAAGTCTTGGGCCGAATTTAAGACACAATTTTGAGCGAGAGCTTAGGCGAGCTCAATCTTACAATTCGACTTTTGACAGTTGTGAGAGTGATTTCTCGCCATGCTAGCGCTCAAAATTATTTCTGAATACGTACGATAAGGGGACTCGGACCATTACGATATGGAAACTTGCTAAAAAAACAAAATGGCGGCCGTAGATTTATGTTTTTTGTTGTTGTAATAATTTATAGAACATAATAATAATCCTACATCATCCAACTTACATCTTGAGACATTTCTCCAGCCAAATCTTGAAACGTGTTAGCTCTTCGTAGGCCGCAGATTTCCCTAAAAAGGGCAATACAAATTAGATCTTCGACGAAATGCGTCATTTCGAGAGCGAAAAGTTGGCACATACCACATCAACAATCATATTACTGTCTAATTTATATATCTACGAGTAAACATAATGAATGTGCATGTATGAAAGTAATGGCTGCAGGTTCTGCTGTGCAACTGTGAAAACTCCAATGAATATCCTCTGTGAGTGATGCTCTTATTCACATAAGTCGGGCCTTTGGTGGACACTTGATACCACCCGAGGATATCTCAATCAGACCTTCAGATCTTGGGAGCGAGATATATAAAACTCAGTGCGCGGTCATATGTACAGTCGAAGACAGAGATAAGTATCCATTGGGCCTCAATAAGGTTGAGATTTTCTCAAAAACTACTGGACCGAATTTAATAATAATTTTACAGTTACATAGTTTTAACTTTTATCTATCAAACAGTGAAATAATTTTTGCAATAGGTCAAGTAGTTTTTGAGAAAATATCAACCTTAAAAACTCTCATGTGCCTACACCTTTCTCTGTGTTTCACCGTACCATTGAGGTAGTAATGATTGGGCTTGAACCAACATGCAACACCCTGATCCCAAATAATACTAAAAGAGTTGGCCGTCGCCTTAAAGAGAGGGGCTGTGACTCTCGCTCCGGGTCCTACCTGGTGCAAAGGTTAGCCATAGCCTATACAGCGCGGTAACGCCGCGAGCGTACCTTTACCTTTGCGCCGGGTATGACAAGGGGCGAGTTATTTGACTGACGAATATTAACAGATATTTTAGTTTTAAATTTGACAGTGTAATTTATATTTTATAGAACAATAAATTATATTTTGTCTAAAAAAATACTAATAATCGACCTTTATCAAGATTCCATCAATCCTCTAATCTTACCTGAAGTCATTGTACCCAGCAATACCATGATCCCTCCCCCTCTGTACGTCCATAGCGATCAGATCCATGCCCCATCGGTTACTGGACTTGAACAGAAGGTTGGTCACCTCGCCCGTACAGAAAGGGTCAGATTCCGCTGAGCTCTGAGTCACGATCCCTCGGGCCAGGTCGTCGAATGATGTGGGGGAGGATTCTAGGAGGCCAGGGTTGAAGTAGTGATCGCTCAATCTGGAAATGATACTAACGGTTCCTGATTCAGTCAATAAAAGGTAAAGGTCAATACAGATTGTCTGGAATAGATCGATAAGACCGCTAATTGTGATACACTTACGGCATAAGCCCATTTCTTTGTGTAATACTTTTGCAATAAAGAATATTTATCTTAAAAGGTCGAACCGTAAATATATTTGATTTTCAACGGCAGCTCTACTAATAAGTGCATCCTAAGTAACTATAATAGGTTCGGTATTTTATATTTTGCCAATTAATTAATTTCGTATTCATCGTCATCAGCACGTATCAGTCCACTGCTGGACGTATGCCTCTCCCAAAGCACGCCACTCAACCCTACTCTCGGCCCTCTGCATCCAGTCTCTGCCAGCCATCTTGCGAAGGTCATCCCTCCATCTGGTCGGGGTGCGTCCTAGACTACGTTTACCCGTTCGTGGCCTCCATTCGAGAACTCGTCTACCCCATCGGTTCTACGACAGATCTGACCAGCCCACTGCCACTTCAGTTTACTGAATCTATGAGCAATGTCAATCACTTTTGTCTTCTGGCGGATATACTCGTTTCTTATTCTATCTAAGAGATAAATGTAAATTTCGTATTATTCGTGTGGAATTGTCCCTAGGTGCTTACTTATGCAAATACGCTGTCTGATAGCTCGCAGGGCAGGTCATGATGGAGTCAGGTATGACGGTGTGGAGGAACCTGAAGGCGCCGGCTCCGAAGCCGTTGATGATGCCAGGGTTCACGTCCTCGTTGTAGTCGTGACTGTACAGGGTGGACGGAGAGATGCGATAGTAGCGGAAGTAATTCTCGCCTGTGAAATGGGGTATTTGACTATTCAAGCAGTCACTCTTGCAGCTTATGGCCCTACCCATAGACACTTACCCTATAGACCTGTAACAGGAGAGCGTCTGAGTCTGCCCACACATGAGCGCAAAATTGCTTCGCTACACGTCTAACCAACCTAGAGATATTATCGACATGGACGCATCTCTTTAATACGGCACCCCTGTCTCCCGCTCCGTATCTATGCGCTCATTGTTGACAGAATTTTTCGCTTGAAAATTTGTAACGATTTCATGTCTATTGGATAAGTGGTCTGTGACCCTCGGTTAAGGTGTTCTTACATTCGTGAAACGCCCGTTCACTCTTGCGCGATGTAGCATGTGTGAGTCACATGGAGAGTTTAGTTACGGATAGGAGATGAATGGTAACACTTGCAGTACGATTTTAAATCTTACGATGCAGATAATAAGAACGGTCCAAAGTGTTACACTTGATCTGCTGTCAGCGTATCTATAGATTGTGTAGTCAGTAGCCACCACAGAATCAGGCTGAACTCTAAAATATTTACTAGTAAAAGATTTTAACTGTACGATCGGTCAAGTTTTAATCACCAGTATTCCTCGTGAGACAAAGTGGACCATGAGGAAATCCCGATTTTAATGAGACATAAGGGTTTCTCTGAATTAGACTACTATCCAAAACCACTAACTGAATCATCCTTCATCATCAAACTCACCAAAGTTCAAAGGTAACCACTCTTGATAAGTGATGTGCTGGATCTCAGCGATGACAATCCTCCTGGCCTCTTGGTATAGCCTCTCGTCTGTCCACGAGGGGTTGAGAGAAGCCAGGGTGTCTGCTACGCGGTTGTGCTCTCGCAGCAGAAGCGTGTGTAGAAGTGCTAGTGTAGGGGTCTGGTTTATCCTGGTGTCTCCTGCAAGTTTTGTAAACACTGAGGTCCTAGGATATTTCTATAGATCAGGACTTCCCAACCAGTGGGGCGCGTCTCCAGGGGGGCGTGAAGAGATCACGAGGGCGTTGTGTGTTAGGAAATTTAAAAAATAAACACAATTTTAAGTCTTTCTTAAATCTACTAATTTTATTATCCTTATGAATCCATTTCTAGAAGTGAACACCATAGTTATAATTTATTCGATTATGGTTGTAAATGATGTATTGAAAATAGTTATTTTGTACTGTGTAAAAGGGGGCGTGAATATATATATTTTAAACCGGGGAGTCTCGATTCAAAAAAGGTTGGGAAACCCTGCTATAGATGATATTGCAGCCACCATGATCAAGATAAGACCGGTCTAAATCGTGGTCCTCGTGGCCAAACTAGAGAACGTAAATAATTTATTTGAAATAAGGGAGTGATAATATGTAAGTGCTTAAGGATTACTTCAAATATCAGAGACTGAATTGACTGAATTATGTGATTTATAAATAAAAACTGACTGATTATAATATCCTATTTAATTTTTCCACGAAAACATGACCTTATAAAATTATTATTATGAAGTTTCGGTTTCGACCACAGATTAAAGATATAAGTTTTCCATTCAAAACAGATAGGACACTAAGGAGAACGCATTATTTCCATAGCTTGTCAGTCAGCCCAACAAATCTGACAGATATCCGACCAATAGCAAGCCAGATATAGTGTTGGTCTTGTAAAAGCTTTTTGAAATCGATAATTAGGGTTGTACTTATTATCGACTAGGTATCGATAGATTTCTCTTATAAATATTGCATTTTATAATAATTTAATTTAATAAAAAGGTAAATTATATTTTAAAAGGCATTTATTACAATTTGTTCATGTTTACCTATACACATACAATTCACAAAAGTGCCTACCTAATACAATTTCGAACATTAAAACAAGTGTATTCATAATTTGCTTGTAAAAAGTTGTTCCGTCTTCTGTTCCTTAATTCCACACTTCCGGAAATTAATAAGATTTCATTTTTCAATTAATGAAAGTTGGTCGACTAGCAAACATACGTCGCGTTCGGTGTTTTCCTTACAATTTTATTGAGATCGTCTCCGCCTCTTCGTTTTTCTGGAATCAATATTATAAACTGTAATTACTAATTTATATAAAATAATTTGAAAGAGCTAGGATTAACGCAATCCAAAGATCAGGGGATTATGTGATTATTTCCATAGAATGACCGCAACCCTCTTTAGTGATGATGTGACTATAGTCAGGCTCGACCATGGCAAATAGTGAATGATATCAAACAGTATTTACTTACCACTGATTATCATCTTCCTCGTTTTCTCTTGATTGATATGTACCTCTGTTAATCATTTGTATGAACCTCGTTCTGCTAGTTGTGATGAGTCCAGATAGTCCATTCATTTCGTTCCAACTTATATGGAAAAAAACCTTATTGCACGGTGTTTGTTATTTATTGCCCGTATACATTAAACAGCATTCAGCATACATTTTGTTGCCATTAAGATGCGCTTGAAATTATGTAGCGAAATATTTAAAGCGTCTTCGAAAACAGAAAACATAGAACGGAAACAAATTAAATTAAAATAAAACGGATTTGGTTGTTGTTTGTTGTCATGACAACGAATGTTATTTAATTTTTTTTTAAAAGAGTATACGTACTAACATATATTTTATTTTGTTTGGTGTTAGCGGGTTTTCTTTTACGGGATCTAATCGTTTGCATAAATTGCTCTTGGCGAGATCTGACAAACACGACAAACCATCAATCGAATAAACATAACATTGACATGCCAAGCTGTACTACGACAAAGGAGTATAGAGTGTCAGGGGCCTGGTTTCGACTAAGACCGTGGCCGAAATTCGGTTTCGGCCCTAAAACCTAGTTTCGGTCGGACACTAAACTAGTTTAACCACAAGGAAGAAATTTCGTGGGAAAAAGAAAATGAAACATTTAAAATCGATTCAGTTTCCCGTTTTGACGATGTTCACATATCACCGTATTTTCTCCTAATTGTCATACAATTTTCAACCTGGGGCCATGAAGTCTTATTGCAGGATTACTTCAATAATACTTTGTTATTAAATTTCGTACCATGACGACCTTAAAGTAAGCTTATTAAGGGCGTCATTGTACGGAATAACAAAGTATTATTGTAGTAATCCTGCTATAAGACTTCATGGTAAGGGCCCTGCTTTCATCGTAGTTTTTTCTTCTTATAATAGTCAAAGTTTTGGCGGATCACACTGGAACACAACTATGCATTTGCGACTCGTATTTTGACTAAGAACAGGGGTTGGATTCTGCACAAAGTTCTACCAACCAGCTTACATCCTTTCAGACACTCCTTCCTGAGGAAGTCAGTCTATTGTCCTAAAGTGTGAAAGCCAGCATGTTACTTCTTACCTCCAAGATAACACGGCTCAGACGAGTTCCTCAAGTCACAGACAGCCACCTTATCCTTCACCGACGGCAGGAATCCCCGTTTGCGATTGTTCCTGGTCCCTTCGCGAAGTCTTCCGCCAGATTTGCTCCGGAGTGTCGAAGCCAAATTCTTATCCGAACCGTATATTGGCGATGCGTCTAGAAAACTGGTCACTGTGTTCATCTGGGAAAATAATTGGGAGAATAATGTCAGGCACGATATGTGCCTTGGATGCTCTAGCCTCTAACTTTGCTAAGCAATCCAAAACTGTGGTGCCTTCTTATCTTTGCTTCCTTACCGTTGCCAAAAAGTGAATAAAATAAGGGGTTCATTTTAAACTTGATTCTGTCCAGAATTTCGAAGACCCCAGAGAAACGGGGCAACGCTTGTCACTTGCATTTGCTTGTGAATTTGATGCAACTGCTTACTTTGAATGAATTAATGTACAGTGCGCGAGGCGTAAGCTCAGGTTTGCATTTGTGTGAGTGCACACAGATAGTGTAGAGTGATATTCGGCCTGAGGCGCGACGCGTCCTACGCATACAAATGTATACACAGCGGGACGCCACCCTGCCGCGCACGCACCGCACTTCACCTCTTGTACCGCTAGCAGCTTGGCGATCACTCACACAAATGTAAACCTGAGCTTACGCCTCGCGCACTGTACCTAAATGTCTAGAAAACGGTTCTTCATATAACCAACAAGTTTAGACATCGGTGGGAGAAGGATATCTATAACTAATTTCAGATGCATCTTCAGCATAATCACGTTTTTCGATTTTTAGGCAACAAAATGAGTCAACTATATTATTAGGTCACTTATCGGGTTGAGTTACCCATAAAAGCCGTACCCTACTGAACTGAACCTAGTTTTGTATTTCTTAAGTAATTGTTTTGCGCGGCCTCGAAGGAAACTCATTTAGAACCTAGCCAGTCATAAAACGTCTGTGGAAATATTTGCTGGACTTTTAAGGCAATTAGTGGGGTGTGACAGAATGTTGTTTACCCTCGTTTTAGAGTTCAGGGTAAGAGGTCACAGCGCTCGTCTTGTGGAGAGTGCTTTGTGCTATTTATTCGTAGTTTTTGTAAGCTAGGTTCATAGGTTTGTGAATTAGGTTTATTCGTTCCAATTATATATTGTTTGTTTAAGGTTCTTCGATCACACAGTTAACATCATAATTAACGATGTTGATCAAAAAGAGAATAATAATAAACCAATTTAAAAAAAATGCCATTAGTGAGTCGGACTCGAGAGTTCCACGGAACTCTCGAGTCCGACTCACTAGATGTTGATCAAAAAGAGAATAATAATAAACCAATTTAAAAAAAATGCCATTAGTGAGTAGGACTCGAGAGTTCCGTGCAAAGTCTGACACGCACAGGCGCGATCTGCACGCGGCCTGCGGCCAATTGAAATGCATGCCCCGCCCCATTGTTTGCCGTCGTTTACGTCCAGTAGGTAGCGGATTGCGGCCTAGGCCTCAGAAAGCTACCTAGGTACTGGACATTAAAATGCCCAGAAAATTGGGCGGGGCATGCGTTTCAACTGGCCGCAAGCCGCGTGCAGGTTTACTTGTGCTGTAAATACCTACAGCTTCTTGCCAAATTTCATGATTCTAGATCAACGGGAAGTACCCTATAGGTTTTGAGTTTTTTGCTTTTTCATACAAATATGCGCCAAAGGCCCAAAGTTCGACATAAACGGCCATAGGTATCTTTTGATTGCGTTAACGTAGAAGGTTGATTTTTTCACGGGTGCATGAGGTTGCAGACCTGAGTATTTGGTATTATCGCGTTTCTGAGATATAGGTAGGTCTTGACGGACGGATGGACAGATGGACAACAAAGTAATTATAGGAATAACGGTTCCTTTTTTCCTCTTGAGGTTTGGAACCCTACAAATTCCATGGATTCTCACGAGTGATGAAAGGCTAAGTTTACCTGTTCAGCATGCCCCAAGCTGCAATCATCCCGAGGCGTGGTGACACTCCTAACGAAGTTGAGGCACTTGATGCCGTGGTGGCGGTAGAACGGGTCGTCCTCAGGGATGCAGATGGGGATGCACTTGTCGTTCTGCCACTCCGGGGGCAAAGCGTCGTTGCCGTTGCCGAGGCAGCATTGGATGCCGCCCTCGTCTGCAAATAATCGATTGTCTAATTCTGTCCAATTTATGATCAGAAAGCCTAAAAAGCAGGGTTTTGGTATGCAGGGCGACTAAACCGTAACAGGCGCGATCTGCAGGCGGCTTGCGGCCAATTGAAATGCATGCCCCGACCCATTTTCTCACGTCATTAACGTCCAGTAGGTTGCGATCTGCGGCCTAGGCCTCAGATCGGCGTTAAAATGCCCAGAAAATGGGTCGGGGCGTACGTTTAAACTAGTCACAGGTCGCATGCAGGTCGCGGTGCGCGGATCCGACTCACAGTTGGCCGGTTTTATTTTATACTTACCATCTATCCTCTTTTCCTTTGTTTTCTTTTGTAAGAGCTCTTTCGTTTTTAGCTTACCCGTAACCTCCATGACATGGAACAGCAGGTCGTGCGTGACGTACTGCCCCCACTGCATGTTCATGTACGTGAGGGCGCGGCTGGCTATGGGCTGGTCGCTGAACAGCCGCGTGGACAGCGAGCGAGGGTTGGGGAGAGCACGACCGCTCTTTGCCACCGGCATAGCGTAGATGCCTGGGAACGGAAGGCAGACTTAGGCCTGGGCCATATTGCGCGGTTACAGCGGCGGGCGCGAAATATCAAACGTATGAAACCGCCAGACACCACAAACAAAGGATCTCATTTCTTCATTCAGAGGTGTAGCAGACGCTGCACGAAGCAGCTCAGCAGTCGCGGTCATTCCCGAGCTCTGTAGTCCCACTTTTGAATCTAGCTCGAAACTGCAGCCCACTTAAACTCTTATAGCAGGATTACTTCAACAATACTTTGCTATTTCGTACTATGACGACTTTAAAGTAAGCTTAAGACGTCATGGTACGAAATAATAAAGTATTATTGAAGTAAAGTATTATGTTAACCTATATATATGTATTAATGTTAATCTATATTTAAGCATTAATGTTTTATATATAGTATATTATGCCTAGGTATATTTATAGTATACAATAAGTTTTCATGGTTAAAAAAATGAAGCTCATATGTGGAGATTTGTAATTGGCTTACAGTTACTCATAGTCGTTATCTATATTAGTATGAAATAGCTGTAAACCTTCCTAAGAATAAATAAATAAATAATCTTGCCATAAGACTTCGTGGTAAGGGTCAGCGAGCTGTATGGGTATTGGCCTCCGAAACGTCAGGCGTGTTGGTCCCAACATGTCTCTCGCCACATGTGTGTTTGCAGTCGAGCTTTTCCAATTATTATAAGCAATAGGCAGATATTGCCAATACCCATACAGCTCGCTGAGCCGACGGAGTAAGTAATTTGCACCTTAAAATTCATTCTGCTCATTGCAAGTTGCTTTTGCTTCTTTTATCTGACCCTGATGGACTGACGCAGAGAAACTTACCGTCAGCATACTTCGGCGAAGCAATTCTAGTAAAAGGCGCTCCGCGGCGTCCCCACGCGGGTTTCTTCTCGTTGTTACAAGTGCCGTCGATACTGCGGTACTTGTCCCGACGGCAGCTGACGCTGACGGGCTGACAGTAGGTTCTTTCGCTGACGCTGATTACTTGGTGCTCGAGGAAAGACATGAAGGTGTTTGGGGTCACGTCGGAACTGGAATTATAGAGACGTCGATACAAATAATATATTTCTTTTTGAAGGTTTTTAAACCTTGATGACGCCAAAAGAGAGAAGTGATATAATGCGTGTATGTGGCATCGTAACTCCTAAGCGGGTGAATGGATTTTGATTTTTTTATTAGTTAGCACTTCGAGAGTTAAGATGTTATGTTTTCAGGGTTTTTTAAAAATCTTATTAGGTATATTAGTGGTGGTACTTAAATATGTGGGCGTTCAGGTATATTTATAGTATGCTATATTTGCATGTAAGTAGGTACGTTAGTAACCTGTCAATAGAATGCAAGCCGATAAAGTGATAACGGCAAAATGTGATTCACAAAGGGCTATCTTTAACGTATAACTAGGTAGATAAGGATATCATTTTAATTATTAAACGTTACCTACCTAACATCCATACTAATAAATAAAATCGATATAGCTACTTAGATGACTATACCTATATCAAACCTAATATGTACGGTGGAACACAGAGAAAGGTGTACAGGAGAGTTTTTAAGGTTGAGATTTTCTCAAAAACTACTTGACCTATTGCAAAAATTCTTTCACAGCTTGATAGACAAAAGTGAAAACTATGTAACTGTAAAAGAATTACTAAACTCGGTTCAGTAGTTTTTGAGAAAATCTCAACCTTATCGAGGCCCCCTGTATACTTATCTCTGTCTTCGACTGTACCTACATTACAGGATGCAATGTAGCACGTTTTGTTCGAAATCGCAAGCCGTTTTAGCTGCTGAAAGTTTTTGCCACTTTTCTCCTCGGTGTTGGCACCATTTCTTTGTAAAGTAAGTAGTGTAATTAAGAAAAATTATGAGAGTAAGTAAGGGAACTGTCCCAATAACCGTCACTTTTTGAACTTTTCACTTTTGATTTTGTAGCCACGGCCGTAGTATAAGACCCACAGGGAATGAAATGGTGCAAAGATATAAACAATTTATTTAAATTTTACGTAATTAAATAATGTTTCTTTAATTTTAAGATTAAATAAGATATTTTTAGACATATATGAAATAATACCCCTTTGCCCGGTATCCGGCATGTCCTTGTACAGATATCCGACATACCCATGTCCCAATAGCCGTCATATATGTATATAGTTTTTGTGTAGGTAATGTATGACGTATATATATATGATTGATCAAAGTGTTATAGTGTAAATGGAACACCTGATTGGACAAGCTTTATGTTTTCGACATTCCGACATTTCTCAAATCACTATTAAACCAAAATAGTCAAAATATTCATTGTTGCTGTTCCAGCCAGTATATATAATTCAGGTCATTATGCCTATAATTACTAATGCACCCAAAGATGTTTTAAAAATCCCAAAGATGTTTTTTTCTCTCTACCCTCAAAAAGTGAACAGTGTTAGAATTTGTGTCTTGTATTAAATTAATTAAATAATTAGTTTATGTGTCTAAATTACGCCAAAAACACGTTATTTAGTGAAATTGTGCATTGTAATAGTGGACAAGTGTTATCTCGCAAAAACTCCGACATTACATAGTGTAAAATCCAATTGACTTTTTTTTTACGAAAAATTAACGATATTTTGTGGCAAACTTGTTTCCAAAATGAAGTGCTTCCAGTGCGAGAATGATCATAGCTATAAAAATTTGATACAGTGCCATGGTTGTAAACAGAACGTATGTCTTAGTTGCAGCAACCTAACAAGCAGCGAGGCTCGTGTCATGGGGTTGAAATCCAAACGCACCCTCATCTTTCTGTGTTCGCCTTGCCGCGAGGCCTTATTTCAAGTGCCTAAAACACCAACCCCTACACTGACCTTACCTTCCTATACACCAACTTATGCTCGCTGTCATTAAAATTCTACCTATTTCTTTTATATGTAAACAGCAACAAGCCATCCATTATAATTGTCACGGAGACCTGGCTGAACAGCAGGGACAGAAACAGCACATTTGCCATACCTGATTATACTATATTTAGACAAGACCGGAAACATCGACCTAAGTCGCAGGGTGGCAAAACGCGTGGTGGCGGTGTTGCCATATATGTCAGAGACCGTGTCAACGGTATACCCATTATTGCAAGAACTCATAAGAAGTATGTAAGGGATCTTACGGAAGCCTTGTTTTTGGATATTCAATATGACTCTCACCATTTCCTTGTTGTTGGGGTCTATCGACCCGATGATAGGGAACCAGATATATGGAAACGACTTGACTCTAAATTATTGGCTAACTTGGCTGCTGCTTCAGCGAACAATGTGATAGTTATCGCTGGTGACTTCAACTACTCCGACATCCTATGGCCTCAAGACATCGAACAGGACCTCACATCCGAGGAACTGTTTAAGAACATGTTTCTCAACAGTAATCTTCATCAATTAGTCTCCCAGCCGACACGTTTCCGCACAGGCAACACTCCATCCTTGCTCGATCTGATCATGACAAACGATGAAAACTTAATCACTGGAATATGTTATAAAACCACCTATAGGAAAGATTGATCATTGCGTACTAGAGTTCAGCATCCAATTTCTGATACAAAGAGTCCACAGTCAGCCCAAACTTAAAAGATATTACCATTACATTGCCTTTGACAACTACATGGGGAACTGGAGAAGGACCTCGAAATCTTGGAACCTACTACTGACGTGGAGCGTTTTTGGAGACAGCTAAAAACCATAGTGGATACAAACACAGACAGACACGCTCCGCTTAAAAAAGTGAAGAAGAAGAAAGGTAATAAACCCTGGATCAATGACAATATATTATTGAAACTTGTATCTGCGAAGATAATACTTTGGGATGTTTATATTGGCACAAAGGATGACGAGGACTACCAGCGCTATAGAACCGCCAACAATCATTGTGTGGCAGAAAGCAGAAGGAGCAGGAGACTGTATGAAGCAAAACTACTGGATAACGGACAAAAACCCTTCTATTCCCATCTGCGAAGGTGCATGTCATCCAAAGTGAGCATTCCACCTGCAATGAGGAACCATAATGGCGACTTAGTTACAGACCCCACCGACATAGCGGAAACCTTCGCGCAGTAGTTTCAGAAAGCCTATTGTCGTGAACTAAATGTGACCATATGCCAACAAGTGACTACATTAGCCCGTGTGGAGCACTCGATCTGTGACATAGACTTTACACCCAAGGATGTTGAGAAAGTTCTAAAAGGACTCGACACAGGCTCTGCTCCTGGATCTGACAACATTCCCAGCATTATTCTAAAAAACTGCAGCAAAACACTTGTTCCTGTTCTCACTGAGCTTATGAGGGTGTCTTTTGAGGTCGGACATTCCACTTGACTGGAAACATGCTGTAGTTACACCTGTGTACAAATCCGGTGATAAAACAGACCCTGCCAAGTTTAGGCCAATCAGCTTGACAAGTATTGTGGATAAGGTGATGGAGAGACTAATATGCAACCAACTGAAGAATTTCCACAGCAGAGAAAATGTCCAGCAGAATGGCTTTGTCGAGAAGAGATCCACAATAACGAACTTACTGTCATGTGTGCACCCGTGGACTATGGACGTGGACCGTGACAACCCGGTTGACGTTATTTACCTCGATTTTGAGCGCGCCTTCGACAAAGTCCCGCATCAGCGCCTGCTTATAAAATTGGAGCATTTTGGCATTCGAGGTCGGCTTTTAGACTGGGTAAAGAGTTACCTGTTGGGAAGAACGTTCCAGGTTAGAATCGGTTCCTCCTTGTCCCAGAAGAGCGACGTCCTGAGTGGAGTTCCCCAAGGATCTGTTTTAGCTCCCACACTTTTTGGAATTTTCATCACGGACCTCATTGCGCTGATAGACTCACAATCTGCATTTTTTGCTGACGATGGGAAATTCTTTGGCAACCCACTCTTAGTGTCTGGACAACTACAGAGCGATCTAAACAAGCTCCAGGAATGGACGAAGCAGTGGCTAGTCAAGCTGGACATATCGAAATGTGCTGTGTTGCATCTAGGTAGTAGAAATCCTGGCATTGATGACACTGATATAAACACTGTGGAATCCCAAAAGGACTTGGAGTTGTGGTTACAATCTAAAATGGGGAGAACACATTAATGGCATTGTCAAGAAGGCTAATTCATTTATGTATGTTATAAATAAAATAAAAATAAAATAAAATATTTTTATTTCAGACCTTTTTTTTTACATCCATATTTTGTTAGTAAATACTTATATAACTATGTTAGTACATACTGGTGCGTGCAGGCCGGTCCAGTTAAGTTACAACATCCATTTGTTATAAAGAGATCCTTTCAATATATTATACATCCGAGGTTCTTGTCAAAATCTACAAAACATACATTAGGCCTCTTCTGGAATATGGATTTCAAATATGGAGCCCATATTTCATAAAGGACATCCTACCTACTACCTACTTGAGAGCGTGCAAAGAAAGGCAACAAAGATTCCATATAACCTGCGCAAAAAATCCTATGAAGAAAGACTTAAAATCCTAGGTATTCAAACCCTGGCAAAACGTCGACTCAGAGGTGATCTAATTGAGACATAAAATTCTCACGTACAAATATAACCTCCCAGATGTCCACCGTTTCTTTGAGACTAAAGACATACGTCCATTGCGAGGACACCATATGAAAATCTACCGCACTATCGCCAATACCAAAATCGCTCATCACTTCTTAAGTAACAGAGTTGTCCACGCACGGAACAAACTGTCTGATGATGTAGTATCTGCACCATCAGTGAACTCTTTTAAAAATCGCCTCGACATGTGGTTAAAGTCAAACATTATATAAATAAGCAATATGTGTAGTGAATCATCAGTCACATTAGACAACATAGACTGAACTTACCAACACTGTGATATAGACACACCAGCATTGTGCTGCCTGTCTATCAAATGAATAATAAAATGCACAAAAACGTCCTAAACCATAAGAAAACACATCGTAATGTTTGGGACGTTTTTTGTGCATTTGGGGATGTTTTGTGTTTTGGGAAGTTAAAAAATATTATTTTACGGGTACTGGTGTGGAAAGTAAGCAATATCTCTATAGTTATCTATATATCATATAGATGACGGGTACTGGTACATTTTGCTGTTTGGTTGAACCAATAGCCGTCAACGAATTTAAAATGTTATTATTTAATTAATTAAAACAAATAGGCATCAAATCAAATTACAGAATGATATTAATATTAATAAAGTTTCATTTTAAACATCAACACTTACAAATAAGTAAATATATGAGCCAGCGTTGAAAAAAAACCGTAGTCAGTAAAAACAGCAGTTTAGTAATCGAACTTCGTAACTTTTTTACAAAAACGTGAACACAAACTATAAAGTGATATTATATTATGTTATTTGATGTTTTACTGTATTTTTGCCAGTTAATTAGCAGCAAAACAGTATTTATTTTCATAATATTGCAGAGAAAACGAAATAAACTACCATTTTCGTGAGATATAGGTAATTTAAGTTGACTTGACGGGCATACGTACATTGACGGCTATATGTACACTTACCTTACTTATTACTTACTTAATTGTAAATTTAAAAAAATGTCCACGTGCAAATATTTAAAATATACACAACGTTATTACTTGCAATAAAGAGATATTTATGATTCTGATTATCTACAAGAGGCCGTAAAGGAACCGACACAAATCCAACTCGAAAACCATTACCCTCATACTTTCGACAGTCATTTAAACACCTACCTGGAGCACAACTTCATTTGCAGCAGCTTAGTAGCCGTCAGTATCTCGTGCGACACTTCTGATGCCTTCCTCGCGTCTGCGGGTAGTTGTGAGGAGAAGAAGTGCAGCATTGCCGGCGAACACGCCTCCAAGCTGACTCCATTCCTGACCAGCTCGTTCCCGCGCTTGGTCGCCGCTCGGGACAGCTCGCGTCCGCATCGGAGACATTCGGAAACCAACTTCGGTTTGATTGGTCCAACTGATTTTGGAATTTCATCGTCTGAAAATGATCATGGTAGGAGTTCATAGAAATAGGGAAATTGTAATTTCTATTACTAGGTGAGGTGCAGAGGGCATATTGCAATGGTTCTGTGTGGTGACAGCGACTTCCATTTCCGTTCTCAAAACGATGAAAGCTTACCTACCATGTCATGGCGCGACTAACAGAGACGCCGCTATACCAATGCAATAGCACTGTCCCTGTCACGCCCGCTATGACGTAGTATAATTTGATCGTTTTGAGAACCGCAATAGCCCCCAGGATTTGTGTAGCTTGATGTAGACGCTATACATTACTGCAATATTTTTGCAAGTTTTAACAAACGACAATGAAACGCAGCAATGTATGTCAAAATGAAAACCATAACGAAAACTATTGAAGTCGCGGCCGGGCTCCTGCTGTCATAGAGGTACAAAAGCTTTGACACACACAGCCGCGGCCTGCGTTCTGCGATCAGTTGAAACGCATGCCCCGCCTCATGTTCTGCCGTCGTTACCTACGTGACGTAGATCGCAAGCCTCAGATCGCCTACTGGACATTAAAATGCCCTGAAAATGAGGCGGGGCATGCGTTTCAACTGATCGCAGGACGCAAGCGGCGGCTGTGTGTGTTAAAGCTTTTGTACCTCTATGACAGCAGGAGCCTGACCGCGACTTTAATAGTTTTCGTTTTCGTTTTCATTTTGACATACATTGCTGCGTTTATTGTGGTTTGTTGGTCGTGGCTGTGTGTGGAGGGCATGCTAACAGCAGATCAAGTGTAACACTTTGGACTTTATCTGCGTCATAAGAGTTGACTTCGCACTGCAAGTGTTACAATTGATCTGCTGTTGTCCGTACCTAATAGTACCTATTTTTTTTCTTCAAAATAATGATTAAAAATTCGAAACATTCTGATACATAAGCATAGTGTAATATCTACCATACCTAAGTACTTGTATTCTATAGTTAGGTATTTATTGTACTAAATGCAACTAAAAGTCGCGAAAGATGTCTATGCGAATTTAGAGAGAATTTTATTAACACTGGACACAGATAGATCGAATATTTATTGTTCAATCATAATCTTTGGCCTATTTACAGTCTCGCGATAGTAATTATAAAAAAAAACTAATGATGTTCACAAAAATTTCCGCTGACTGATACAGAAATAGAATCGACAATAAGTAATCGTTCAAATAAAACAATCGTATAAGTACATGAATAGGTTGATGATATGGAAGAAGCTAAAATGGCGTCGCCGCATTCCTCCAGATGGAATTCAACCAACAAAATTAGTGTTATAATAATTTTTAGGTAAGTAGGTATAAGTATACTAATTTATAAATAGATACTTGCCCAAATCTTTTGGCTTGAAAAACTCCTTAATTTTCGAAGTAGTACTCGCCAATATCGGACAAACATCAGTGATTATGTCCTCCAGTAAGAACTCCCATCCGGAATTGTAACATCCACTCACATTAGCAAATGAACCACACAACACAATAACAACCAAAACACTTTTAATTCCACCAAAAAGGTTTCGAGTCATCGTTACTGGCAGTTTGGGCACTTCAAAACTAATTTATTTAGCCGTTCACGCGCGAAAAAAACATGACATATTTTTTTTAAATTATCTAATGGCTTTCGAAAACATTTTTTAGGGTAACCTGCCAGAATTCAATTAAGAGAAAATTAAAAATTGATGTAAAGGAGTGCATACTCTTTTAAATTATTGAAATGAAACATTTTATTATTATTTACGCGTTTTTTAGGAAACCAAGGAGAATTCAATCTAATCTAATACATTTCAAAATACTTTACAGTTGAATTACACTTATAAATGCTTAATTAAATTAATCAGGGTTCTATAGAAAGGACAGTTGAACCAAAACTGAAATGGTATAGGTTTTTTTAATATCGTGAATGGATTCATCTAATCAAGTCACGTTCATTGAGTTAAGTAATTACCTACTTCAATGAAATTAATTAAGGATAGAGCATGTTTTTGAAATGTTTTGTTTACACAATACCGCATAATTATCTCATTATTACAGCATGTTTTTATAGTGGAAATATTTTACAGAGTTGAACGTTTGTTTTCTGTAGAAGTAAGCCCAAATCAAGTGTCTTCTTTTGTAAACAAAAACTACCCTACCCTACTAAGATTTTAAGCTATTCTGTGATTATTGCATAGTTATTTTCACATTATTAGATCGGATTACTTTATTTTCACAATGATGAACAGGTTCGATCAATCAGTTCCTTCAGTGTTACATCACAACAGGTTAGACGATCATATTTGTTTACAAAATAAGACACTTGATTTGGGCTGCGGTATAGGTAGGTGGGACACAGAGAAAGGTGTACAGGAGAGTTTTTAAGGTTGAGATTTTCTCAAAAACTACTTGACCTATTGCAAAAATTATTTCACTGTTTGATAGATAAAAGTGAAAACTATGTAACTGTAAAAGAATTATTAAATTCGGTCCAGTAGTTTTTGAGAAAATCTCAACCTTATTGAGGCCCCCTGTATACTTATCTCTGTCTTCGACTGTACCTACATTGCATGAATAGGTTTAGAAAAATAACTACTGATTCCCGTCGGGTTGGGTTCAAATAAAATAAATGATAATAATAAAAAATACATTTTATTTACAAACTGCTATCACAATAGCATGGCACATTTAAACATCATCCAAGAAATAGAAACATGTAGAAAGTATAAATATTACTTACATTAGGTACTAAGTACGTTTAATAACATCGTAATTTAAATACATATATCAATAAATACAAAAAGGAAACGTAAGTAAAGTAACAATTCAAGTTATACAAGATTGCCTACTTCGCATTTCGTTTCCAAAAATATCTAAACTTAAATCTAAAAGTACTTATTAAAAACGAACAATTGTGTGTATTTTCCCCACACCTATTTCCCTGTCATTTTCACTTGCAAATTCTACGAATTTCACGTCAGTTAGAGCTAAATCAATAACTTTACCGCACCCGATAAGTTACCATATGAATCATACTTAATCATAACTTATGTCCATACACCCTGAAGCGATAAGGCCACGTTTATCACAAAATAGATAGCATACAGTCGACGGCACATCAAGTGCGATACAGCAGTTAAAGCGGCGGTAATACGGTAGAGAGAGATTGCAGTGGTTTACGTTGATGTGTGGTCGACTGTACTTTCGTATCTACGGCAAATAACAGAGTATACACAATGAATTCACTATAAATCTGAATGAAATATTTCTTTGTTATTATTACTAAGGTATAAGGTCGATATTCATATGCCATTTTGAGGTATGTGTAATACGAAATGAGCCTGGTGCTCGCTCTTATGATTGTCAAAATTGTAGCTGTTGTAACTCAACCCGCACTCATAACGGTATTTTTCTCTAGTTTGACGTGCTTACATGAGCTCGCTCTTACAATGTCAAAAGTCTGCAATTGACAGTTGTAAGACTTGTAAGAGTAAGTTCGCACTACAAATTGTCTCCTAGATCTCGGTTTAAAATAAACGAGTTACTTATTTAAATCTAAATAGGTAAAGAAAATTAAATTTCGGAAAATTTATAATGTCATGGGTTTCATTTTGAATCATTCCCTGAGCATCGCGTTATCTCTACGTCAACTCTCGCAGCGTCACGTTTTCCCATTACCGCAACTCTCGTTCCGTCGACTCTCGCTATGTAGAGTATCTCTATAGCAACTTCTCGCTACGTGTAATACAGTAGCAAAAGAAGTGAATCTTTCACGAAACGTGAACATTGATCTCCTATAAACAACTAGATACACAAAGGTCTTACTAAAACAATTTAAAAAAACGTCCAAATAAGGGTTTATTGTTAACGTCCAATAAAGCAAATGATCCATTCATCCGTTCGGACCTTCTTTGCGCTCGGACATTTTTAGAAGGCAGACTGTGTATCTAGTTGTTTATATGAGATCAATGAACGTGAATTATGAATTGAAATATTGTAATGAGAGTATCGTATTATTCATCATCCATCAGTCTTCATACGGCATTTATTCTATGTAGGGTTTAAATTGATAAATACCAGTGTGAACATTGATCTCCTATAAACAACTAGATACACAGTCTGCCTTCTAAAAATGTCCGATTGCAAAGACGGTCCAAACGGATGAATGGACTTTCATATGCTTTATTGGACATTATTTGGACGTTAACAATGGACCCTTATTTGGACGTTATTTAAATTGTTTTAGTAAGACCTTTGTGTGTCTAGTTGTTTATATATCAATGAGTGTGAAGGATAATGAACTTATTGGGATAGCAAGTAAAATTGAAATGCAAGTATTGTCTTGAACTATAAAAAGAAGTGGTGTAGATAGTGCTCTAAAATTAAAACGCTTACATTTTTAACTAAAAAACCTTGGAATCGAAATCTTATCAATTTATACCTCAACTTAAAGTCAGTAAATGGTACAAAATATTTGCTTACAATATATATTTCACATTCATTGGATCACAGACATGTAAATCAAGGTTAGCGCTATTTCTAGGCTAGGCGTCTAGGTAGACTATTATTTTTATACCACGGAAAAACTCACGGATATAGATTTTTTTACGCTGAGACCTAATTTACGAGCTAAAACTTGACATTTTCTGAAAAAAAGCAAATATGAATCCATCTATCCATTCTACTAGCGTTAACGAAAAACTCACTAAGACTTTCTTCGTATTTTAAAAAGTTTTATTTTTAGAAAATGTACGTAAATTTTCACGTACAGTCGAAGACAGAGATAAGTATACAGGGGGCCTCAACAAGGTTGAGATTTTCTCAAAAACTACTGGACCGAATTTAATAATTCTTTTACAGTTACATAGTTTTGATTTTTATCTAACAAACAGTGAAATAATTTTTGCAACAGGTCAAGTAGTTTTTGAGAAAATATCAACCTTAAAAACTCTCCCGTACACCTTTCTCTGTGTTCCACCGTACCTACAACATTGTAGTGTCGTTTGCAATGAAATTGGGTGCATATACCTGTAAATAAATACTTAAATATGACCGACCTGGGAACCGTACCCGGGGTCTCCGTAACGGAAGTCCCATGTTTTAACCACAGCGCCACAGAACATAAAACAATAACGTAATAATGTTTAAAACATCAGGCAATATAATTTGTCCTCACAATTAGTCAAAACTTAAATATTTACTTAAACTTAAATATTTACCTACTTATTATTGTCGGTAAATTCAATTGTAATTTAATTTGTTCATACAATTATGTACATTAGGTACGTAGGTAGGCGGTGCCTGTGGTGGCTCAGTTGGTAAGAGCGTGTCACGGAATGACAAGGTCGCAGGTTCAAGTCCTGCCCACGGCAAGAATTTTTTCATCATGTTCTAATAAAATATATTCAGTTGTTACATAGGTACATTTGATAATTTGGTTTTGGTGGTTCATATTCATCATCTATCATATATATATTATATATGTCGCAGTCAACTGGTTGAAATAGACGTGTGATTGAACAGCTAGCACGTTAATTGAACTGCGACTTATACACTATCCGCCCAGATGAAATGCATTATAATTAATATACACTTTGTGGAGTCAGTTTTCCATCATTTCTTCAAACATTTAAGTAGTATTTAACTAATTTATCAATGATTCCTAAAAATTACATAACATTGCAATATTGTGGGTTAAAACAAAACAATAAGACATATAAAAAAAATGAACTTTAACAAACGCATAGTATGATTTCTTTGGGGATCTATTAATTCTCAATACACAATATACATTAAGACTGACCAACGACACGACAGCGACAAAATTGTCACCAAGCACAAAGTTTTATAGAAATGGATAGTTTCTTTACATGTTCAATATAAACGAACCACGAGTTGTGGTCAAGTTCAGTCGAACGACATTTTAGTCGAGTCATTTGGTTATCAAGTGGTCCTACTGAATAGATCCCCATTTAAGTGTATGAATAAAAAATCACTGGGATAATCGTGTCCTATACCAGCCTTAGCCTACGTAAGTACACCTTTTATATTTTTAAAACCTTTTCGTAAATAAATAAAATCACCATTGTAAACTGAACCCTAACCTTTTTACGTGAACGAATGTGTTGAAAACGTGGTCCCAAATCTTGCTACTAATCCCGAAAGCTGGAAAGGAAAGAAAAAACCTAATTATTTTTAGCATTAGGTAAGTAGGTATAGTTCGTAGACATAATAAATATAAATACTCAGCTACTACTACCATTTATCTCGATAAATATGAGACTTCGGATAACCTTTTATTATTTGGCATTCCTGTGCCGGAGGTTTTTTATATTTATTTTTTAGGGTTCCGTGCCTCAAAAGGAAAAAAGAACCCCCATAGGATCACTTTGTTGTCCGTCTGTCTGTCTGTCAAGGCCTATCTCAGAAACGCGTGGACGTATTAAGTTGAAATTAAAACCAAATACTCAGGTCTGCAACTTTATGCAGCCGTGAAAAAATTAACCTTCTACGTCAACGCAATCAAAAGATATCGCTGTTTATGTCGCATTTTCCTGCATATTTGTATGAAAATGCAAGGGAACCAAAACCTATAGGGTACTTCCCGTTGACCTTGAATCATGAAATTTGGCAAGAAGCTAATTTGGCAAAGTCTTATAGCACAAGTAAAAGAAAAAAACCGAAAACTGTTAATTTGAAGTTCTATCACGAAATAATGATTTTTTGGTAATTACGAACTTATATTTGCTGATGATCAACTAATCAGGAGTATGTCGATGTATGGACAAAATATTTGATAATCGCAAAGTTAAGTTGGTCTCTAAATCTAGTTTATCTTTTCGTTAGAGCAAAGTTATCTAAGGGGTTAAGTAAATTGCGTTGTACGAAAGCCTCGGTACGCGAGTCCGACTCGCACTTGGTCGGTTTTTATTTATATTCACTAACGCTTCAGCGTTAGTATTTGTAGAAATAGGAATACTTCGAAGCATTTGCTAAACTAGGTCCGTAGTCGAGCGGCCCGAGGAGTGCGTATAGCAAGCGCTTGGGGAACTCTGGTGTAGTTCAACAGAGATCCCAGAGTTTCCCACAATGCGCGGAGGAGGCCACCGTGGGGTTTTAGTCGGTGCGAGTCCGACATAACCCGTCGTTACCCCTAAGGCGACGGGTATGCACAAGCATATCCCCACGAAAAAAAATAAAAAAGGTCCGTAGGATTAAGGCGCTGACATGAGCCAACTAGCGCCGCCAATCTTAAAAAAATCATATCTTCCAATATAACCAATTTTATTAAAAAAGCTACGTTCACATTGTTTATTGTTATAAATATTATTTTTTAAATGCTTATTTGTAACGTGATTCAATGTAGGTAAGTTGTAGTTCACAAATGTGCCAGAAACGGCCGTTTTTCGCAATTATGTGAACTACAACTTACCTACATTGCATCGCGTTACAAATAAGCATTTAAAAAATAATATTTATAGCAATAAACAATGTGACCGTAGCTTTTTTAATAAAATTGATTATATTGGAAGATATGATTTTTTAAAGATTGGCGGCGCTAGTTGGCTCTAGGAAGGCTCTTTCGCAGAACGAGGGTTAGGTACCTACCTTTGTCATGGTTGATGAAATGATGGTTTGAGTGGTACCGCTTCATGGCGTAGAGATATGTGCCGTCCTTAGGGGAGCCGTGGTGCACGTAGTAGTGTATCATGTCGTAAGTCAGGTAGCCTGCGAATAATGTCCTCATTATTTGAAAGTAAATAGGAACGGAAAACTTGATCGTATAGTAACACTTGTTTATTAACATTTGCTTCAAAGTTTTTATGAAGTGGGTAAATTATTTATTTAACCGTATTTACATATTATATGTGGCAACAAAAAAAAATTAAATCTAAACTATCTGTTGTCTGTGTTCGGTTGTCTGGAAGAGATCGCTTTGAGCGATAAGACCGCCAATTGTAATATTAACGATATTAGCCTATTTCTTTTGTGTAATTCTTTTCTTTTTTGCAATAAAGAATATTTATCTTATTTTATCTATTTAAACTAACAATCTACAAATGTACCCCCCACCACCAACACCCCCCACCCACAATTGGCAATGTGCCCAAAAGGCTGTCGGCTTTGTTGCCCCGCTGTATAGCAAGGCTGACCCGTTGTGCAAATGATTAGTTTTTCCATTAAAGTTTTTCAAATTTACGGGTAATTATAGATTTTAGATTTTTTAGGCATATGGGCTCTTGCTGTGTAATTTTAACGCGGCTTGCGTCCTGCGATCAGTTGCCTAGCCTCATTTTCTGGGCATTTTAATGTCCAGTAGGTAGCGATCTGTGGCCTGCGATCTACGTCGCAGGTAACGACGGCAGAAAATGAGTTGGGGCATGCGTTTCAACTGATCGCAGAACGCAAGCCGCGGCTAGGTCGCGGCTGTGTATGTAATTTATTAGTATTAAGTTTTGACCGTGTCTTGTTGAATATTGGCGATAACATCTCCTATTTTTGTGTAAAAATTTGGATATTTTCTTTCTTCAAGGCTCCACTTACCAATAAGTCCACCAGTGAGCTTGATTAGCGGGTACGAGAGGAAACTCACAGGTATGTACAATATACACGCCAACACGAAGGCAGGTATGGGCGGAAACACTTGACGCAACCCGTCGAATGGGACCTGGAATTGAAAGAATACATACTTATACTAAATATTAAAAGTATATAATTTATGATGATGAAAGCCTATTTATTTATTTACAACAAACTAATAACATATTTACATAAACAAACAAAAAAATTATATAAAAATGGAAAATAAAATACTTAAAAAATAAAATTATATAAAAGTACCTACTTGGACGCGGTATTCCAGCTGTGAGTGGCCTCTACCAGTCACAGGTAAAACACCGCGTCCAAGTCGCTCCCATGCGGCAGGGTGCCCAAGAGAGCGGCTGCGTTACCCCTTTGTATGGCCAAACTTATTCGTTGGCCGACGTACGCACCCGCTCTCTAATATAATTTATTAATACTAAAATAATAAAACTTAATCGAATGAGCCCCCTCTGATCGTTCCCGATGTAAAGGTGCCCATAATACCAGCTGCGTTACCGCGCTGTATGGCTATGGACAGCCTTTGCATCAGGAACGATTCAGAGCGAGGCCCGAGACAGAGGTCCCGCATTCGCCGCCAAATGCCCCGCACGAACTCCCTGGCCTCCGCTCCCCACGGACCCGCCGTCTCAACCACAAAGGGCACAAACGTATACGTATATATTTTTTTTGGACATAAGATATGTATCATATGTTGTTGAGGGGGTCTCAATAAGGTTGAGATTTCCTCAAAAAATACTGGACCGAATTTAGTAACTATTTACAGTTACATAGTTTTAACATTTATCTGTGTAACAGTGATAGAATTGTTGCAATAGGTCAAGTAGTTTTTGAGATAATCTCAACCTTAAAAACTCTCCTGTACTCTCTGTGTTAAACCGTACTTTCATATATCAAAATCCATCCAGTATTTCAGGCTACAGGAGGCGACAACGAAACAGACATACCTTCACCCGAAAAGCAATATTTGACTCTTCTCCTTGAGCAATCGGGTAAAGATAAATAAACAGCAGATCAATGGTAACACTTGCAGTACGATTTCAACTCTTACGATGCAGATAATAAGAACAGTCCAAAGTGTATTGACGTCCTTTTGGCTGTACCTAATTCCATCATCAACTGTTATGTCCTCACTGTGGGGTCCAGTGCGGATTTATGTATTACACAAGACTTAGATTTTTTAATGTTCTCAAGTATTTTCCTTCACCGTTTGAAGAGCTTTCGGTGAATATAAATAACTTTTCATTCTGGAAAGTCGAGGAAAATTGGTAAGTAGAGTCGATAGCTACTAATTTGAGACTCTACATCATTGATCTCCTATAAATAATTATATACACAAAGGTCTTACTAAAACCATTTAAAAAACGTCCAAATAAGGGTCCATTGTTAATGTCCAATAAAGCAAATGAGAGTCCATTCATCCGTTTGGACCTTCTTTGCGCTCGGACATTTTTAGAAGGCTGACTGTGTATCTAGTTGTTTATAGGAGATCAATGCTCTACATACATAAACTCACGCCTCTTTCCCGTAAGGATAGGCAGAGACGATGCACTTCCATCTGCGGCGATTCACTAAACGATGCGGTATGATCCAGATTACAATGAGTAGTATAGATTGATTGAACGGGATCAGCTCCCCTATTACCGTTCTCAAAACGATGAAATTATACCATGTCATGTCGCGCCAAACAGAGACGCCGCTACACCAATGCCATAGCACTGTCCCTTTCACGGCCGCTATGACATGGTATGATTTGATCGTTTTGAGAACCGTAATAGCCCCACAGAACCTGGGACCTCCGTTCTGTGAGTCCTAACCACTACGCCATCGTGCAATTTAATTAAATACGAGGGAAAGCCATTTCCACGAAACATACAACATAGATTGTGGCACTCGATCGTATTATCAGCAGTAGATATCTTAGATTATGCATGTGTACAGTTAGGCACCTGGCAATAATGTATTAATCAATATTTGCAGCGCGGTGTGACTCACCCGGGTTTACGTGATGGGTGTGTTACGTTTGTACATACACGTAGTCTGACCGAGTGTGACGTCATTCGTAATAGTTATTTATGTACTTTGATGCGAATAGTCATTTGATAGACAGTTTTGAGGAGTTAGTGTAATTTGGTCACTGTGCAATTTTGTCATACGTATAATGAGTGCATTTGGTCACAATCACAACTGTCACAATCACAAATCACAACTTATTTAATACTAGCTGTACCCCGCAACTTCGTTTGCGTAGAGGAGGAGGATGGAGGAGATCAAGAGCCAGATCTTCCTCTCTGGATCCTTGTTTCCACATCAAATCAAATATTATTTATTGCATAAAAAAAAACAAATACATATAGAAGTATGAATCAAAAGCAAACAAAAATTCCATGCAATAGGCAGCAGGCTCAGCATAGTGCTGGTAGAGCGCGGGGCACTGCGCAGCGCATCACATACCGCCATGGCTTTTAGCCTATGAGCTGGCCGGATATTTCAGCTATCTCCTAGTGAAACTCCCATAAAATCCCTTCAGTAGTTATGGCGTGATACTTGCACATTGCACAAAGTCACAGACAAACAGACAAAAATTCTAAAAATTAGTGTTTTTACATCAGTATCGATCCTAAAATACGTTGCAATTATTCTTTTCAAAAAATATCCAATGTACAGACACAACTTTTTTAGTCTTATTATATGTATAGATTTGTAATGTATTTATCTATCATAGGACAGTTAATATGTGGTATATGTACTGTATGTATTTGTATTTACTTATACTGTAAAATTTATTTTATTATTAGTTACACTTTTATTTATTTTATTTATATAGGTAAAATATAATGTACATTCCTGCTTTTTGTAAATACTATTTAATTTGTAATTGTTTTTCATTCTATTCTTCTTGTGTTTCTACCTCTACCTCTCTTACTTTACTATTTTTAAATTCCCCTCAACAGGACCAACCTGGAAGAAATCGCTTTTAGCGATAAGGCCGCCAAAATTGTACATGCTGTTTTATATTTCTGTATTGTAATTGTTTGTGTCTTTTATGTACAATAAAGTGAATTTGAATTTGAACTGTGTTTTTACCCGACTGCGAAAGAAGGAGCTGCTGATTGTCTGACAGTCAATGAGTAATGACAGTCAGTACAATTTTGACAGTCGTAAATGCAAGCTCACGCTAATGCTCAAAACTGTCTCTGAATAAGCCTAAATGTAGTCCATAAACTACAACTAGAATAGAAAGAAAAAATATAATGGGATTGACATTTGTGTTTTCGTTAGCAAATGTCAATCCCATACATTTTTCTTTCTATTATATTAGCGTTATCGAAAGTCAATGCCACTTGGCTGTTATGACACGTCGTTCAATGTCACGTCTCATTCGCGAACCCGAATTGTATCCTATTGAAGCAATTATCATTTCGCATCTACTCCAATTAAATTAGATCACTCAATAAAGTGATACAATAGACGAAATATTCTGCATGGTCATGCTTATTCGCAGACGTCTAAACTATAATTTAAGACGATGTCGACTAAATAAAAAAGACTGTTCCGTTCTCCTCACTTTATTCTTAAACAGATGAACTTCTTTATTGGCGTATTATGTGTTGATTTTGTATTTATTTGTAATATTATGTTGTGAAGTTTACCAGTAAATATAAATAAATAAATACCGTACAAATTGCATTCAATTAAATTCAATTAAAGTCACTTTTTTATTTACGCGAATGAGGCCTAAAATGGTCCAGATCTCTCTATTCCATTAGTGCATGAAGCAAGTCATTACCATCTAGGAGCAAGTCATATACTTTAGGCTCTCTCCATAGAGCGCGCATTTTTTTCCTTCATGCATTTGGATCCATGTAATCTTCAATAAAAAGTTATTATTATGTATCTCTCCAGGTTTCACGGGTTTAAGAAAAGCCGGTCCTTTGAAAGTCTTGCACGGAGACATAGGTCCAACGCGTAGAGCCCCCTTAGAGAAGTTTATTTTAATGGGATATGTGATGCACCTAGCGGAACCCGTCCTTGAGCGCATCTGAATGCACTCAATGACTGACCCCGTCAGGTGCATAAACTATTATTATTATATTAGTCCATAAGTAAAATACTTCAAAAATTCAATGCCCCCTTAGTTAAAGATAACCCTAATTAAAATATTTGCCTGAAAGCTAATTTTGTAGACGTACCATGTAAATACATATAACCAGGATTCCAAGAAGTCATTTCATTACGTAACATTCCTTTGCACCGTTTCTCTCTAATCAGTGCTACAGTTGATTCATAACACAATCATACGATTAGAGATAAGTAGCTCTTTAGATATGTAAGTACAAGGAAAAGTACCTTGGTAAATTAAAATATCAAAGTTAAAATACCATTATATGACCTAGAATGGTATTTTAGTATCTCCAGGAGTTAGCACCCCCGAACCTAGCACCCCAAAAGTGAATAACGTTGAGAACCACTGACCACCTGGCACCCTAAAAGATGTAAGAACCCAAAATATTCAACCGGTCACGCGAAGTTATAAATAATGGTATAATTGGATGGAAAACGTTGTGAAATGAACCTGCGGTTAGTACCCTCTTAAGGTCACTTGCATCAAGAAGATAACCTCGGGTTAAGTACTTAACCTTGATCAAATCTCAAAGTTCTCTTGCGCCAAAGAATTTAGATCCAAATCTAAACCTAACGCAGCTGTCACTCATATGCTCATAGTGCTGTGCATCAAGCTGCCAGGATGCGAAAGTTAAGCTACGAAACTATGTGACCGTTTCCATTAATACGACGCTGTGTAGCGGAGTGAGTAAGATGTGCAATGAAGCTGCGCGAGGAAGATGCGCAGCTATGCGATGCATCGACAGGGAAGGTGCAAGGAGTCACTCGCGCATCCTAGCTCACATCCATAGCAAGCATTTATAGCATGCATCCTGCCATATATATAAAAACATAGCTTAGTTGAACTCGTTTCCACCAGTGCTCTATGTGGACCAATTATTAGGTTTGGTAGATATCAAACGCATCCGTAGCATTGTGAGGCATCGTAGCATTAGCACATCTCTGGTGGAAAAGCACCCTTAAAGACTAAAATAGCGAAAATTAAAATTAGCTCAATCTACAATAGCTACAATTGGCTTTACACTACCACATACCTTATGATGCATTCCATGAATGAGGAAGTGTAGCTGTATCATGGTGACGGAGGAGCCAGGGTCTAGGTGGAACACCCATCTGTGCAGTGTGTACTCCAGCGATGTCCAGATCATCACGCCGGCTGCCAAGTGGAACAGGTACTGGAGTAGGGATAGAGAGTCATCTGTGCACGAATCTGGAACAACATAGTTTGTTATTTGCTAAAAAATTATGAATTTAATTACGCGTTTTGGTGCCTTTGTGCTAGGGTGGATTAGGAATGGAATGGGCTTATGAATAGTGGAATTTTAGTTCCACTATTACACAGTGATGGTACAGTCGAAGACATAGATAAGTACACAGGGGCCTGAATAAGGTTGAGATGTTCTCAAAAAGTACTGGACCGAATTTAATAATTATTTACAGTTACATAGTATCAACTTTTATCTATCTAACAGTGAAAGAATACTTGCAATAGGTCAATTAGTTTTTGAGATATCTCAACCTCAAAAGCTCTCCTGTACCTACACCTTTCTCTGTGTTCCACCGTACAGCAAGTGATGGTAGAGGGTACAGAGAAAGAATATTCGATTTTAATGTAACGTACGTAGGTACCAGCAAAATCTAATCAAGACGTGGATACTGGAATGTTACAGAAATATCAAACTAAGTAATGTTCGAAGATATCCTGCATCATCATACAATTTCAAAAGCGGAACATGCAATTTGACACGGGGTTAACTTTGATTGTACCCCATGAGATCCGCATATGGTTAAGTACTTACTTAATAACCCGGGGTTAGGTATATCCATGGCGCAACAGGCCCTTAAGTTCAAGATCCATTAGTCATAGTGATTTTTAGTAGCGGTGTAAGAAACTGACAAATAAAAATCTCACCTTGACAATAAACGTGTTCCAAAAACTGTGTGCATCCGAGGTAACATATAATTGGTATCCAGAACATTGGCACCAGGTACCACGGCGTGAAGGTCATGCTCTCCAGGACCGGACTGGCGAACAGACGGCACTTCCTGTAGACGGCACTGTTCACCCATTTCTCGTAGTGAGGAGCTATCGTGTGGAGTTGGGACAGTAGGGGCTTCGACCAGTCCAATCTGCTCTGGAAAGGAAGGGTACAGTTATGTAATATCCTGGGATTGGCGAAGTCGCCGACCCTGCTGTGTCCGACCGAACTTTCAGTTTCGGCCTACAAATAACGGGTTTCGGCTTAGTTTCAGTTTCGGCTGCCATCCGGCCGAAACTACGGCCGAAACTGAAACTGAGTTCGAAGCATATTACGTTATAATAATTTATTTGAAATAAGGGAGTGATAATATGTAGTGCTTAATATGTAGTACTTCAAATATCAGAGACTGAATTGTTTAATATGTGATTTATAAATAAAAACTGACTTATTATAATTGCCTATTTATTTTTTCACGAAAATATTACCTTATATGGAAGTTTCGGTTTCGTTTTCGGCCGAAACTAAGACTAAGACCGTGGCCGAAATTCGTTTTCGGCCCTAAAACCTAGTTTTGGTCGGACACTACCTGCAGGTGATAAACATAGCCAGAAAGAGTATGAGCCTTCTGTGGCTAGCATATCCGGAACCGAAAGACGACAGACTGCTTCCGATGAGCAGCGGGTTTACTCTCACCTCTTATAGCGATCCAGTTTAGGTTCCTAAACTGATAATTTGCTACAATGACGTCAAACGTCATTGTAGCAAATAGCGATTCGGTTCAGTTTAGGAACCTAAACTGGATCGCTATAAGAGGTGAGAGTAAACCCGCAGCATAGCGGACCTAATGCGTTACATTTTTTGGGAGTATGAGGAATAATAATAAGGCCCCATCAGTATAAGATAAGATTTTAGTTGCGTACAAAACCTATGCCTATGTAATATCCTGAGGGTTTAGCCAAGTGGCTTTCAATTTAGTTACCGCTAGTAAAACGGAAAGAAAAATGTATGGGATTGACATTTGCGTTGTCGTCAGGATTGACAATTGCGTTATCGTTAGCAAATGTCAATCTCATACATTTTATCTATACTTAGAGAGTTGTGATTTGATTTTACATGACATATCATTTACGTGGCATCTTTACCCTCTCCAATTGTTCTAAGGAACGCCTTCTCTCTTCGGTTCTGTCCCATCTCATCATGACACGATCCTCCAAGGGCCATAATATACTTACGCTTATGATAACACATTAGATTAGCCTCTCTTGAAGGCCACTTAGTTTGATCCATTTACAACACAGTCAACAATTTATTTAATAATTCTCCTTATCATCACACATCGGATATGCGAATGTACTAGATTGACATACATTGCGTTACGCGGAGTGGTACCAGTCGCCTCATATAATTTGCAATTGGAACCTGCGGTCTAATTGTAGAAATGACAGTAACAGCAAAGCCATTCCCATTTCTATACTACATTGCTGGCTTTCAATGGCAACATAAAAATTATATTATTATAGAAATGGGAATGGGTTTACTGCCACTGTAAGACCCATAATAGGGCTGCCACCCTAGCCAAGCTTTAGTAGAATAGTAAAAAATGTATGGGATTGACATTTGCTAACGAAAAAGCATAATGTCAATCTCATACATTTTTCTTTATTATGTTCTAAGTTAACGACAATCATGATGCCACTTGGCTAGGGGTAGATTGACTTGAATGACAATGCCACGTAGATATGCTGATTGACTGATAAATCGCGAGTTTGTCTTTTATTGTGAATTTTGCCTAAACTGCGAGAAAACCATGCATAATAATATTTTATTTTTTAAGTACCTACCTACCTAAGTATAAATAATTTTCCATTTTTATACCGTTTTTTTATTTATTTAAGTGTAAATGTTAAGTAATGATTTGTTATAAATAAATAGAATAATTGCAAAAAATATATAACAATTTGTTATAACTGCACACAAATCTGATATCTCATCATAATATTTCGCTATCTAAAGACGTTTGACAGTGCGATTTGACTGAATCATCAGTCACCATTACTGTAACGCACGATATCTTACCCGAGGCATTTCTATAATGTTACGTTACGTGATCGGGCAATCGACTTGATAGTGATAAGATTAGATACACTACCGGCTTGAAGCTATTTATTCCGAAAATATTATCACGTCGATAAGAATAATAAAATCGTAGAATTTAAGCTGAGGAATATGATTCAAATAGAACTATTTAAAAACCAGAATTAACGATAGGGAAAGAAGGAAGACATTAGGACGTATCGAACAAGTTTAGTGATACGATAATATTTTATATGCTGTCATTTTACATCATATTACATTAACTGTTAACTGTGAAATCAAAATTAGTTGAAAAATTAAATAATTACAGGCATTTACAAAAGTTGTGATACAGACAGAAACAATACACGATGTATTGTGACGTCATACTGAGGTAGCGCCATACAAACTACATACTAAATACTGTTTTGCTGAGAAGCAAACCCTCACCACTCGACTTAACCGCTTAATATCTTCGGTATTCTTCAGCAAGAATATGAGAGTCGATTGATGCATAAAAATAATCTAGTTTAAATATCCTATTGGGCCAAACCTGCGCTGTCACGCCACAGTTTTCACGCCAGCCAATTAGCGGCGACATTTCCACGATTTCATGCAAATCTTGTGGCAATTTTAGAGTTTTTGAGAGTCTGAATAAAGCTTTTTTTCAGTGGGACACCACAGACCCTCAGGTACATAACGTCCGCATCCCCTAAAGTCCATTTTTGCATAACGTCCAGTTCCCATAATGTTCGGAAGCTAAATTGTCAGGTTCCCATAATGATCGGTTTCCATTCTTATTACATAATCTTTGTTCCCTGTAATAACAGGCGATTCGACCTTCTTTGTTCTAACCACAACTTATTAGGTTAAAGCCGTTAGCATAAACTGCTAAAGTGCTAAATCATCAAAATAAAGCCACTATGTTTCCGATCGCAATGAACAAAAAATGCCTTTCAAATAGAACGGCTTGAAATAGCTTTTGTACTTAAATTAAAAGAAACCTTGACAAAGGCAAATAAAGGTAGGCGGGTCTATTAATAAACGTCTAGGTATTTGGAGCAGTATATTGTTGACGTAATTATGGACCTAATTACAAACGGATTATGGACTACCTATAGCCGAAATTGAGACACAATTTTGGAAGCGAGAACTCACTCTAGCAGTTTATGTTAACAATTTTGGAAGCGAGAACTCACTTTAGCGTATTATTGACTAGGGCCGAAATTGAGACACAATTTTGATAGTTCTAAGGGTGCGTTTCCATTGAAGTGGACTATAAATTATTGTCCAATAACAATGCTTGAAATATCTGTCGGCGCTGCGCCCGCCCGTGATGTCATGCCTGCCCCCGGATCACGTCGTCGACTTAGTCGAAAGCTCGAAACCCAACCTTAGGTCTAGAGTCTAGATTAATAGATAAGTAGATCTTATCGTAAGCTTGCTTCTATAAAATTATATATTTCCGGCCCCTTTGTTATTTCGTATCATGACGACCTTAAAGTACCTAGGCAGGTATTAAGGACGTCATGGTACGAAATAACAAAGTATTATTGAAGTAATCCTGCTATAAGAATTTATGTTAAGGGCCCTGTCCCTGTGATTCAACTAAACGTCTAGCAGAGAAAAAAATGTATCCAATGCAATTTATACATGCAAACTGCAACATGCATAAAAAATTTAAACTTGCACATGTAAATTCTGCTTTATGTCCAGGTTTTTTCCCGCCGGAAAGTGCATAGGTAGGTAAGTAAGTAAACTTATAAGTACGTAGGTTACATCCTAAGTTAATGTGTTTACCTAGAACTAGAACGAACGTTACAAATCGGGTTTAAATATTTATCTTTGTAGTCTTGACAGACGGACGGACGTCCGTATTGTGTGTACTGAGATAAGTTACCTACGATGTATCAATAATGCTTTAATAGGGATTTTGTCGTAGAAAAAAAATTACGAACATTTGACCGATTGCTCTCAAAACGGTGAAAAAAAGCATCATGATAAAACCACCTGCATGCCTAATTGATAACAATAAAAAAAGTCTACGGCATATGTAGGTGAGCCATCGATCCGCACTTGGCTTGCGTAGGATCAAGGCCCCTGGATTTGGGAAGCCCTTTGCCCAAATAGTGATTAAAAGTAGGCTGTTGATGATGATGAAGCTAGAATCAAAATATGGGAGCTTTCGAATAATTACACCTCTCAAAAAAAAATCTGGAGTTTCGAGCTAGATTCAAGAGTCCTTACGAGCTCAGGAGTGAAAATGGACTGCCCAGGTCCTTCGTTTAGAGTTGTAGTAGCTTCAAACGACTCCTCTGGCTGGAGGAAGAAAGGTAGATAATCTACCAACCCTTTTTTTAACCCAGGTAAAACATGCTAGATCATGTGTCACCACGCCCGGGGGAGCGTGTTGGTTATGTCGGGCTCATCGCCCTGAAGGGGCAGCATACCGACTAAACGTCCTGGGGTGTTCCACCTCGTGCCATTCTTGCCGAGCCACGG
Source organism: Tachystola acroxantha (assembly GCA_963506565.1). NCBI lineage: Eukaryota > Metazoa > Arthropoda > Insecta > Lepidoptera > Oecophoridae > Tachystola > Tachystola acroxantha. The sequence continues at coordinate 11,906,337 of OY735879.1, forward strand.
GAAACTGTGATACATCCGCGACCCGACTGGCGCCCGAGCAGTCCCCATTGTGGGCTGTACTAGCCCACAATGTATAATCCATTCATCTAATCTACCAACCCTAGCCCAAATCAAGAGTCTTTTTTTAACAAATATAATGGTCTAATTACCTGTTGTGTTACCAGGTAATTAGACGATCATATTTGTTTACAAAATAAGACACTTGATTTAGACTACGGTATACTATAAAATATTGTTACTTATTAACTTGACATTGGCAAATGACAAAAACTATCTACTCCAAATAAATATATAGGTGAATACTTAGAAATTTTCATGAAAATAAAAGATTGGAAGCACGCACGCGATGTGAATACAAATCTCTACTATTTCCAACTAAACCAGAGGTTCTCAAACTTGTTTCGTCTACCGCCCACTTTGAAAATCAATTATTTTTCAGCGCCCCCTTTTTTCCCAAAAACTTGTAAAAATTTCATTGCTCACTGGCTATTGGCTATCCTACGACAGCTAAGTTAAATGTTTTAAGTTTTGATTTTATACAATCAAACAGGGAAGGAATATAAACTAACTAAATAAAGTACTTACTTAAATGATGTTGTGTAGGTAGCTCGTAGGTAGGTTTTAATTTTAGTGAAATATAAAATATTAAGTAAGTAGATGAAATTCTAGTTATCTATATTTATCTACCAATTGTGTATTTCTTCTGTGTATATGTATTGTGTGTTGTAGAAATGAATAAATGCTTTATCAATCTATCTATCAAATTACAAATCAGCCATCTAAAACACTTCAACACCCCTCATTTTTTCCGGAGCTCTTAGCGCCCCCTCTAGGCCTCCAGCGCCCACAAGTGGGCGTTATGGCCCACTTTGAGAAACACTGAACTAAACGAATAATTAGCTAAAACGCCGTAAATTATGTCAGGCGTCGGCCACACCTCCGTATCTCCTTGGCAACAGGTGACTTCGTTCATACTCACAATTAGTCACTTCGTATTACTTTATGAGCCATTACGAGTGTGTAGGTAGGTCAGCATTTATTTTTTAATCATAGCGCCTATTTTAAAAACTCTACTAGTGTTAGGGGGAAAAAATACTCGTTGAACACGTGCTTACAAAATTAAATTGCGGAATATGTTCGTACTTACTAACTAAAGGTGGTGGAGAGAGAGCTCGGTGGCTCAGTGGTTGGGTCAATGGACTTGCGATACGGAGGTCCCGGGTTCGATTCCCAGCCAGAGCAGCAATGTACCAATGAGTTATCCTCGGATTTTTCGACGGAAAAACTTACGTACATTTACCGAGTGCTCTCAAAACGGTGAAGGAAAAACATCGTGATGAAACCTGCATGCCGTAGAAGGTAAAAAAATCTAAGGCATGTGAAATCTGCCAATCCGCAGTGGGCCCGCGTGGTGGATCATGGCCCCAGCTCCCTCGATGTAAGGGAAGGTCTATGCCCGAGCAGTGGGGCAATATAAATAGACTGATGACGATGAACTAAAGGTAGTTGTTTAACATTTGTGTAAACATTTTAACACCTTCCTAAGTTCATGGAAAAACTATCCGGTCGAAGGACCAAGTAAATGTGCAAGGGTGCATGCAACCAAGCCAAGTGTACAAGTAGCCTAGCATAACATAAGTAGAAAGAAAAATGTATGGGATTTACATTTGCTTTTTCGTTAGCAAATGTCAATCACATACATTTTGCTATTATATTCTACTGGCGTTAACGAAAGTAAATGCCACTTGGCTAGGGTCGGAACGTGGTATGTCTAGTGAGTTACTATGGTATATTCCCGTTGTCCTCCACTGGTGGACAGTGACACATGTAAAGTTGTGCTGTTGTCTCCCAGTGGTGGACAACAGCACAAGCTTTTGAATTGATAAAAAAATAAATAAAAAATAAATTTTAATAATACTAGTACCTGATGACAAATCAATCTGCCGCAGCAGGAAAGCCACCACTAAAATGACATTGCCACATTTCAATGGAGCTTTGCCCCACCTTCGAAACTACGTGACCATTGAAGCTGTACCTATCATTTTGTTGGGGACTTATTACAGGTTTCAAATTGCATAATCATAATCAGTAGGAGTTGCGAAAGTAGTAGAAAATGATAACAAAAACAATGAATTCGCTTCGATTTCTTACTATTTCCTGAATTCTTAATTAAGCTGTTTTTTCGAATCGTTTGATGTACCTACTTTATTTTAATTTAATAATTTTAATTAAAAAAACGGAGATATTTTGACATTTATTCGTTATCTTGTTCATGAATGTATATATGATGAGATGAATCATACGGTTGATGGTGGGGCAGAATCTGGCATTGTCATTTCACGTCGTAGATCCATTTCGTTAGTGAACAGTGAAACGCAATAAGGATATTTACTACACTTAGATCTATCGGTATTAGAATGATTGGATCTGACCTACATAAACTGAAAGTACTTAGATATAAAAACTGTAACATGTCTTCCTATAGGTACTTAGTTGTAACGTAGATAGGTAAAGTGAGTCTGGAATTGAGTCCAATGTCACGTCTGCCATTTCTCATTGAATCTATTTTGTCTAGTACTAGCGAAATCACAACAAGTACCTCTATGAACTTTGTCCCGTCTTTATTGTCTGCGCCATAAGACTTGCAATCGTAATTCAAGTGTTACCATTGACGTGGGGTCGTGTGTATAGGCACGTTGAAGCGAGGCTGTCCTTGGCAAAAATATACAACGACAAAAATGCATGGTGTTTAATAATGGACATATGAAATGTACACACAGCTGCATGTTTTTATGTTTTACAGTCGGATGTTAATGCTAATAATAAACTATAAAATGCTAATCTTGTTTGTGTAACCGAAGGTTGACTGATAGAGAATGCCGCATGGCATTAAGTTCGCCTGTAGGTACATCAAATCGTGTTAAAGCAGAGAGCTCGGTGGCTCAGTGGTTGGGTCAATGGACTTGCGAGACGGAGGTCCCAGGTTCGATTCCCAGCCAGGGCAGTCAATGTAGGTACCAATGAGTTATACTCGTTTTCGACGGAAAACGTACACACATTTACCGAGTGCTCTCAATACCTACAGCAGTGGTCCCGCGTGGTGGATCATGGCCCGAGCTCCCTCGATGTAAGGGAAGATCTGTGCCCGAGCAGTGGGGCAATATAAATAGACTGATGATGAAAGGAGAGTATTCTCTCTCTCATTCACTCTCTTCACATGTAGCCCGTAGCACAGCCGCGCCACATCGCATAGACACAAAGTGGTCGGCAAGTGGTTACACGTTTGAATATTATAGTGTCGCTGTAGCTTCTTGCAGTTGCATTGTGGTTACCTATATAGTATCCATGTTTGCAGACAGAGAGATCGACGCAACGTTGTGTTTGCGAGGTGGGCCGGTGTCGCTTGTGTGTGAATGCTCAGGGGCCCTAAGTGATAGTGCCAACAAGCCCATTCCCATTTCTATCATCCATTGCTCGTATGCTGTGACAGGGATTTTTATGTTACTATTGACAGCCAGCAATGGAGGGGGGCAGATCATGGAATAAGAATGTTAACTGATCTGAGGTGAGATGTTTCGCGGGCACATCGGTTTCGCCCAAACTGTTGAATTTGACAATAACGTGATTCTTTTTCATACAATTTAGAGCCCGCCTAACCGGTGGTTTAGGCATTTTCGCTGTACTTCCCGTACAAAATCGGTTGTTCATCGACTGACAAATAAAGCCACCGTTAGGGCTCCCGCACACGGGCCACCGGCCACAACCACAAAACGCCGTTACTGGCATATTTCCTGTAATTTTCATACATTTTATATGGACTCGCCGCACACGGTTGGCGCCGGTGGCGGCCACACGCTACACTCTTCTAGCTTCTCGTGGCGGCGTTTGTGGCTGTCGCGTGTGGCCCGTGTGCGGCGACACTTAGGAAGAACCCTAATGATTTTGATTAATAATTCATTCATTATATTTTGTCGAAAATTTGACAAAAACAAGGTGTCAAAAACTCTGTTCACAAATAAATTATTCACTATCTTGACTTTCAATAGGAAATTAATATCAACTTTCCATTATATGTTATTAGAATAGAAGCTTTTGTATTTTGTCGTTTATGATTACGAATAATGGATTTCTGATGGAAATGAAACTACCGTAGGCTATTCATTCATGTCATAAATAAAATTATTGGGTATGGGGAGGTGATTCCTTTTATACTAAGGCCCGTATTAATAAATCACTCTCAGCTAAAAATCAATCTTGAGAACGACCTCAAGATGGCGTTCCAATTAATAAACTAGGTGCGCGTTTAGGAATCGGGTATCACGTGAGTAACGCCGTATTAATAAACAAAACTCAGTTCTCAAGAGAACTGTCAAACTCACACTTGAGAACGTATTTGCTGATTGCAGGCGAACCGCGACTTGAGAAAGATATCACGTGATACGCCCTCAAGATTGGTTTAAATGACATACTTACTTGAGAGTGTATCAGCTGAATTCGCTCTTGAGGTCGCTTTGAGCTCAGACTATTAATACGTGCCTTAGAGCAACTTGCGTCAAAGAAGATTTAGCTCTTGATCCAGTGTTAAATAAGAAAAATGTAAGGCGTTTTCACGGCTAAGCCTTCCTTTCATTACAAGTGGATAAATTGTATATTTTTACACGACTGCCGAAAGGGATTTTTGAAGTGCCGATGTATCTACCTATGCCTCTAGCACCTTAGCCAAGTGGCTTTGACTTTCGTTAACGCTAGTAGAATGGAAAGGAAAATTGGGATTGACATTTTGCTAACGAAACAGCATATGTTAATCCCATACATTGTTCTTTCTATTCTGCTAGCATTAACGAAAGTAAATGGCTGTAGCTTAAGTTGCCTGATGACGGATTTTATCCGGATTATATGACGGATAAAATGTATCCTAGTCCTAGGATACCTTTTATCCTGGGTCATTAAATTAGCGTAGATTTGAACCTTCTTAAGTACTGCATGTAAGTATCTACCTACCTATTATATAGGTATAAAGTTATGCATGAGAGGAATTGACAAACTTAATCACCTAGGTACAGCTAACAGCAGATCAATTGTAACACGTTGGACTTTGGACCGTTCTTATTATCTGCGTCGTAAGAGTTGAATTCGTACTGCAAGTGTTACCATTGATCTGCTGTTTGTCGTCCGTACGTATCCGAAGGAAACAAATATTTACTCAGGACGTAGTAAATAAATAGTATGCAAAGTACTAAAATAAAATTATAAATTCGCAAATACAATTGTCACTGTTTTACTTAGATTGCACATAAATTAAATATTTAGCAATCATAACTTTAACTAAACTTTAAAGACTTTTACCTCTGCCCTTCGAAGTTTCTAACTACAAGATAACATACCTCTAATTCCTCCAAAAAAGCTATTTCTTCCACATTCCTACCCGCCGCTTCTTCATGAGTAATAATCCTGCCATTCCCACTCACTTTTCCAGTCAGGTTACTGTCCTTCAACACATCACCTTCCACTTTAAAATCGTTAAGCATGTGGTAAGCACTGGCACTATGTCCGAACCGCTCCATAGCTTGTACTATAGACTTGCCTTTATAAAGTTTCAGTGTGTTTACACCGCCGGGGTGGTCCCGAAGAAAATGTTTCAGGTCATACTTGTTACCTTCGAAAGCGACGCGGAAATCAGACGAGGCCATCGCGACCAACTCCGGGCAAGTCCATCTAGCGACTGAAAATTCTTATCAGTGTAGATGTTTCGTGTGATAGGCGCACGTTTCACGTTTCGGCGATCGTATACCCGACCTATATCTATATGATGGCTATATTGCAATGAAAATAAGCTTAGGTAAGGTATAGATTGACCGTAGGCCGTACCATCGGTTTTGTACTGAAGTATTGCTTATCAGTAAATTGGAAGTTGTGGTTTTTTGATAGAACTTAGGGAAAATTGCTACCCGTGGCGTAAAATTATTAATTGCTCTCTTTAAATAAGTTTTTTTTGTGGTATTGATAATGGTTTACCGATGAAGAAACATTGTAATTGTTTGTTTAATGGTATACCAACGTAGTAATTATCTAGAGCTACAAATATTTATAAGATAAACGATGATAATGATAAGTAAAAAGACAGACAAGACAATTATGCGGTAAGTAGGTCATCCGTTGTATATGAGAGCTATTCCTGGGCCTACCTAGTTCTGAACCACATCTACATACATGGGCGTACCCAGGTAGGGGCAGGGGGGCTAGATAATGTAAGTATCTTATCTAGCACTTTTATCGAGAATTTTTTTTTGCCATTTGTTTGCAATACAATATTTTTACAACTAAAAATTACGCGGCGCGTTCGTTCTTTCTATAAGCACCTAGCTTATAAAAAATCTAATTTGCCCCGTTCTGGCCCAGAACCGTACCCAGGAGATTCCTACATAACCATTACCCTAGGTGACCTACCTAGGTCCTAGACTATAATAGTACCTACCTTGTAAAAGCAAAGAATGTTGATAAGATTTCAAAGACTGATATTGAAGTTGGTAATAAGTGCCTAATCAGTTCGCAATAAAATCGTCGAGAATTTAATGTTGAGTCAGTCACATGGAGAGAATGGGAGATATTAAGTCCATTTTACGGTCTCTATCTAAAAATGACATTGCCAGATTTCAATGGAGCTTTGCCCCACCTATACAAAACTGCGTGTACAATGAAGCTGTACCTATTATTTTGTTGGGGACTGATTGCAGATTTCATATTGCATAATCATAAACAGTAAGAGTTGCGAGAGTAGTAGAAAATGATAACAAAAATAACGAATAATTCGCCTCGATTTCTTAATGTTTAACGCTCAGCACTATCTGTTACATTGTCTGATGGTGGGCGCACAATAAAAAAAAATGTCACGTTACAATCAATGATTAGCGGAAAAACTACGAGAAAAACGTACAAAAAGTTTTAAAATAGATTTTTCGACGCGCAACTTGTACAAAACTTTATTTTAAACCAATATTTTTAATAAAAAAACTGAGATATTTTTATATTTATTCGTTATCTTGTACATCATGCGGTTGATGGTGGGGCAGAATCTGGCATTGTCATTTGCGAGCGCTATTGAAGAGATTACTGAAAAACAAAACCGAGTGCTCTCAAAACATCGTGATGAAACCTGCATGTCGTAGAAGAAAAAAAAAATCTAAGGCATGTGAAATCCGCCAACCCGCACTGGGCCCGCGTGGTGGATTATGGCCCGAGCTCCCTGGATGTAAGGGAAGGTCTGTGCCCGATCAGTGGGGCAATATAAATAGACTGATGATGATGATGACTGAAAAACAAAATGGCGGCGGAAATGACAATGCCAGATTGGGCAGAATCACCATCAACCGCAAGTTGTACAAGATAACGAATAAATGTAAAAATATCTCCGTTTTTAATTAAAATTATTGGTTTAAAATAAAGCTTTGTACAAGTTGCTATTTGAAAAAAACAGCTTAATTAAGAATTCAGAAAATAGTAAGAAATCGAAGCGATTTATTCATTGTTTTTGTTATTCTTCTATAGGAGTTGCGAGAGTAGTAGAAAATGATACTGATTACGATTATGCAATATGAAACCTGTAATAAGTCCCCAACAAAATGATATGTACAGCTTAAAAGGTAGTTTTGTAGGTGGGGCAAAGCTCCATTGAAATGCGGCAATGTCTTTTCAGACCAAACTTTGACGAATCATAGTTATACACGGATATCTGGAAACAGGAGTAGCGATGTAGGTAGCGTGCGATGATTGTGCTGCGTAACAAGCATATCTGTAATGGCCAGACAGGCCTTAATCGATTTCGAAAACGTATGTATGACGAAAAGTAAGTATGCCTTGAAAATCTCAAGGATATTTCGGAAATCACATGACTACAGAGCACTTTTCATGCAGTTTGAAGCAATGTCTTTCGGGTGATCTTTTCTCGCAAGACGATTCGACTTGGAAATGTGTGAAGTTCCTCAGTAAGGGTTAATAGCTGAATAATTTACAGTAAATGCAACGAAGCGACGGTGCATACCACTTATCTTAGAAGGCATAGCCTTGGCGTTAGATCGATAATTTCTTTATGATCGCGTTATACCTGTCAGTTCCCAGGGTCAAGGGTATAAAGCACAGTATAGTACGCATTAAACTTGTTGGCGAATCTGAATATAGTCACGAATCGCGGCGCAGCGGAGGTATCAGCGTGCAGCGGGCGGGTGAAGTGACTATGTTCAGATACGTCACAAAAGTAAGATTGGCGCGTACGCTTAGAGAAAAGCAGAAGAGATGGTGTCCATAAAGATATGCATTGCGCTCCGCTCTTACCATCTCCTTTAAAAAAATAATAATAATAAGTGCAGACCCAGATTTATAGCTTTGATAACGATTATCACATTGCTGACAGTTCCGGTATTGAAAGCTCCAAGGGAGTATCTACTATGTCTTTGAAAAGCTAATAATTTTGGTCACTATTTCTGAGTGCTTATTGGAATTCAAATAAAATGCTAACAGGTTACATAAAATAACATTTTAATAATCATAAATCCATTGTACATTTAGAAGCAACTGTATAATATTTAACTGGTGTAAAATTAAAGCTTTGGGTATCACAGTCGTTATTTTGTGCACTTTCTTGCAAATGCAACATACATGCTGAAGTGTACTGGCCTCTCCTTTTTAGATCCTTTATTTGTGACAATACTGGCTCAGTGACGTTAGGGAGAAGTTTTAACATTTTGGGATCGTCAAATGATTTAAACGGACAGCCTCCTTCAGAGCATGAAACATCACTTTGAATACGTTTACAACTAACTGATGTATAGTTCTTTCTTCCGCCTTCCAAGCCATACATATGCCTAATACCGTATAAGTATTTCTTCTCATCTTTCTCCCAGTTATGACAGCAACTATGCTGGCCATTCGGACTCTGACGATACTCGTCTCTCCAAAAATCTATAGCCTCTTCCACCGGCATTCCAATGTCTTTCAGAAATAAGCTGAAGTAAAATCTTTGTGAATGAGACAGTCTATGTTTGTTTCTAAGACTTTGATGTAGGTTTAGCATGCAAGGTGGGAAAAACCTTGACGTCGTATTCACTTCCTTACTCAATAGTGACTTTGTACGGCTAATGCTTTGTGCGAATGGAATTGTTTCTTTCTTTACTTTTGAAAGTAGGTCCATTATTCTAGGGTCACTCCTCAATGGTGTCAAATTAGTCTTATTAATTCTATATCTTAAATTTGTGCCAAAAAGCTGTGTCAAATACTGCTTCCATTTGCCACATGGGAGAAATACAGTCCCATTGATTAACTCCACCTGCCTTTTAGCTATAAAACTCAGACAATGCTTGAAATTTAATCTAATATTATGCACAGTACATGTGTTATTGTGTGTTGAACAAATATGGTGTGCAATGTCTTTCAGCATCAAATGCTGGCATAAAACTTGAAGAGGGTCCATAAATAAAGGCGTTATCTCGTACTTCCTTATGTTCCTTAGTATTTTTTTAGCAAAACAACGCATATCGTATGCAGAAAGCGAATCTAAACGTCTTCGAAACAGCTCAACTTCGGTCTTCAAAAAGAACTGTCTTACACCGGTATTTTCACCCAAAATTATTATAATACAAAGTGTGAAGTGTCCCACGTTGTCGTATAAGCTTCCTTCTATAACATATTCATTGTAAACATCGGAATTTCCTTGAAATATAACTTTTAAGTATTCTAACCTTTTCGTGACGACCGTTTCTAATACGTGCACTGGCACTTCGCCTTTCACTGGAGATAAATAGAAAAAAGACATGTTCCTCTACGTTTTGGAAAGTCTTTTTAGAGGGTTTTCACTCGTAATTCATGAATTTCCCGAAAAAACAGGGAGATTTTCCAGTTTGTTTACAAATTCTTGGTTTGACGTTAATATTTTTAATTTTTTTGGCATGGTTAACGGTCCGTCACCATTTTACATTGTCTTTGGCCATGCGATAAAAAAAATATTTTTAAATATGGCAACACCAAAATATATAGTGATGTCCATTTGTTCCAGAGTATTTAACTGAAAAACTATTTGATTCACGTCAGATATAACGCCCAAATTATGGCATGCTAAATTCACAATCACAACAAAAACTCAAATCGCATTTTCACGCCAGGAAATGAGCTTACGGAAAACTGTGGCGTTTTCAGAGTTTTCTGAAATTCTCAATTCTGGAAGGCCATTCCAAAGATTATGTATTCTATTCTATTTTTATATGAATGGCTTATACTCCTTATTCAAGAGATAATTTCGCCAATGTCAAGTTATTTAGAGTATTTGTATAAATAGAAATTTCAACAAATAAAAAATTTATCCGCCATTCCAAAAATCAGAAAATATTCAAAAAGATAATGTAATACTACGTCCAAAATACATCACTCAAAGTAAGCAAAAGCTTAGTGGCAAAATTAGGTTTTTAAAACCGGTGATTTAAGAGTTTATGGTCTTTTTTATACATATAAAAATTGCAGCCTTCCATTTTCAAAAAAATGGGAAACCTAAATCATGCCTACATAAACCCATACAAATTCCTCCGAATCCCTTGAAGTTAGCTGCAGCACACTGGGCCATTCGAACGAAAAGTATGAATCAGCCACAATTTGGGTGTTATTTGCGTTATCGGCGTGAAATATTGAATTGGTATGTACGTACAAGTACCTACCTATATTTTTCTTGTCTGATGTAAGCATGCATTTATTTATACAACACAATGGCTTTTACAGTGCAATTGTGTTGTATAAATAAATTATACATACAAAAGACAAGTATCATTTTTATATATATATAGGTTCTCTGGGATGTCAGCCCACAAGAGGTTACAAAGATAGTCAATGGCATGCCGTTAAAGAAATCTTGTGGATATGACGAAGTGCCCATAACTATCATTAAAAGCAACATCAAGCTACTGGCGGAACCCCTTGCTCGTTTCTTGAACCAGTGCCTTCATCGGAACACGTTCCGAGACCAGTTGAAGATTGCGCGTATTCTTCCTGTTTTTAAAAAGAACACAAAGACAGATCCGAAAAATTACAGGCCTATCGCTCTGCTTCCTATTCTGTCGAAATTTTTTGAGAAAATCATTAAAGTCAGATTAATTACTCATTTGACTCTGAACAATATAATAAATCCTCGCCAATACGGGTATCAACGTGGTGTAGGCACGGGAGATGCGATACACACTTTAATAACAGACACGTTAAATGCCCTCAACCAAAAAAAGAGGGTAGCAGGTCTATTCCTCGACTTGAGCTCGGCTTTTGACACAGTTGATCATAGCATACTATTATGTAAATTAGAACATTATGGTGTCAGAGAGAATGCTTTGCAAATGTTTAAGTCATACTTGGATAATAGGAGACAGTTTATTGAGATGAGCTCAGTTGTAAATGGCCGGGAACAAAAAGTCACATCTAAAATTACAAAAACTAGCAGAGGTGTCCCGCAGGGGTCTATTCTGGGACCAATACTTTTCGTGATATTCATGAATGACTTAATCAAATATATGAGCGATGCGGTTCCAGAAATCAAGACAGTAGTTTTTGCGGATGACACTAATGCAATAATATATGCTGACAATAAAATTGACCTCAGTGTACGAGTGAATATGGCTCTCCAAGCATTTCATACATGGTTCAAAGAAAACAATTTAAAGCTTAATACAAACAAAACGAGTGTAATGCTTTTTAAAACGACATCAAAGAACAGTGACACTCTGGATATTCGATTGGAAGACGAAAAAGTTGAGCTGACAAATAGTGTGAGATTCCTAGGTGTCAACATTAACTCAAGTCTGAATTGGAAAGATGAGTTGGATTGCATCGAGGATAAAATCAGCTCTGCATGCTACGCACTAAGAACACTGCGGGACGAGATCACCGAAAGACAGCTCATTGTTGTCTATTACGCCTTAGTCGAATCAAAAATACGATACAGTATTCTGTTATGGGGACATAGTTTCGCGTATAATATGCAAAAAGCATTTATCATACAGAAGAGAGCCATACGAACAATTGTGAGAATTCCACAATGGGAATCCTGCAGAGAACACTTCACCAGATTGGGTATTTTAACAGTACCGAGCTTATACATATATGTCCTACTGGTTGACTATAAAAAGAAGCGACTAGGACAAGAGACAGACGAAGAAAGGAGTGCGCGAGTATGCACTCGCCGCCGCGATGTGCCCAGTGCCATGGTGCCCAAGCTGCTGGTCGTGAAGCACGGCGCGCAGTACAACGAGGTGCAGCTGTTCAACAGGCTGCCCGCAGAGCTCAAGGGCAACATCGCGCTCACTCGGTTTAAAAATAAATTAAAACAAATGTTATTGCAGAAGTGCTTCTACACAATAAAGGATTTCCTAGATCATCATCATCATCATCATCAGCCCGTATCAGTCCACTGCTGGACGTAGGCCTCTCCCAAAGCGCGCCAATCAACCCTACTCTCGGCCCTCTGCATCCAGTCCCTGCCAGCCATTTTGCGAAGGTCATCCCTCCATCTGGTCGGGGGGCGTCCCACACTACGTTTACCCGTTCGTGGCCTCCATTCGAGAACTCGTCTACCCCATCGGTTATCGGTTCTACGACAGATGTGACCAGCCCACTGCCACTTCAGTTTACTGATTCTATGAACAATGTCAACCACTTTTGTCTTCTGGCGGATATACTCGTTTCTTATTCTATCTAACAGAGAAATTCCAAGCATAGCTCTTTCCATAGCTCGCTGAGCGACCTTGAACCTGTGGGCCAGTCTCACCGTCAATGTCCACGTTTCGGCTCCGTAGGTCATCACTGGCAGGACGCACTGGTTGAAGACCTTAGTTTTTAGGCATTGTGGTATTGAAGACGAGAAGATATGACGTAGCTTCCCAAACGCTGCCCAGCCCAGCTGAATTCTCCTGTCACTCTCTTTCTCGAAGTTGTTCCTACCCAGCTGTAGAGTTTGTCCTAAGTAGACATATTTCTGAACAACTTCGAGGACCGTGGCATCGACTACTACTGGTTCCGGGACGACCAGATCATTGAACATGATCTTGGTCTTATCCAAATTCATCCCGAGCCCGACACGGCGAGAAGCAGCATTAAGGCTATCCAGCATTGCCTGCAGATCCTGCAGCGACTCAGCCATGACCACTATATCATCGGCAAACCGAAGGTGTGAAATGTACTCGCCATTTACATTGATGCCACGTCCATTCCAGTCCAGTGTTTTGAAGACATCTTCCAGCGCGTTTGTGAAGAGTTTCGGTGATATAACATCTCCTTGTCTCACACCTCTACGCAACTGGATAGATCTTGTTTGCTGGTTCTGGATTTGGACGGTCATAGTGGCGGCGTCATACAGGCATCTCAGCACCTCGATGTACCGCCAGTCTACTTGGCATCGCTGCAAGGACTGCAGAACAGCCCAGGTTTCGATAGAGTCAAATGCTTTCTCATAGTCCACAAATGCAAGACACAGGGGCCGATTGTATTCCTCTGTCTTTTGTATAATCTGCCTCACTGTGTGGATGTGGTCTATGGTGCCATATCCTCCGCGAAACCCGGCCTGCTCCGGGGGCTGGAAGTCGTCAAATCTCCGTCCAAGACGATTCGTAATGACTCTCGAAAACAGCTTGTATACATGACTCAGGAGAGAGATAGGTCTATAGTTTTTCAATAGGGTTTTGTCCCCTTTCTTGAAAAACAGGACAACAATGCTCCTGTGCCATGCCTTCGGAGTTCTCCCACTCTGTATGACGGAGTTAAAAAGCTTCTGTAGCTCCATCAGGACAGGAGTACCACCTGCTTTCAGGAGCTCAGATGTAACCCCGTCTTCACCGGGGGCTTTTCCATTCTTAAGCTGTTTGAGAGCCAGTCCGATTTCGTCAAGACTCACATCCGGCAGGTCTTCGGTAAAATGGCGTGTTAACGTAGCTCGGGGATCATCGGTACTAGGCTCAGGTTGCGGTGCGTGAGGTGCGTACAATCGGCCGTAGAAGTCTTCGATCTCAGCGAGTATCTCTGGTTTGGAAGTGACGGTTCTGCCATTCGCCGACTTCAGTTTCGTCAGATGGCTTCTCCCCAACTGCTGCATGAATACTTTTGACCCTCGATTTTGCTCAATTGCCTCTTGTATGCGGCGTGTATTGGAGCGACGAAGGTCACGACGTATAAGCTTCCTTACATGCTTGTTGAGGGTCCGCTGTTCTGTCTGAGAGATTTGCGTAGCCTTTTCACGTCTTTCCTTCATGAGATCCAGAGTCTCCACTGAGAGCTTAGACTTCGTGCCAGTACGTTGCGACCTGCAAAACCTTACGCCTACGTCCCTGATGGTCTTCACCACTGTGTCAAACGCCTGGTCAACGTCAATTGTGGTTTCCAAGACATCGAATCTATTTTTCAGCTCCAGCTGAAATTTTTCGGAGCCGGTTACGATCTGTTGCAGGTTAGGTCGGAGCGTAGACTTCATCATACGGAGTCTTTCTAGCTTAAAATCGATATTCAGGGTGCCTCGCACGAGTCGGTGGTCACTACCAGTGTTAAACCGGTTAAGTACAGAGACATCCCTGAATATATGCCTTTTGTCCGTTATGATGAAGTCTATCTCATTTTTCGTCATAGAGTCGGGGCTTTGCCAAGTCCACTTCCTCTGAGGCTGCTTCTTAAAGAACGAATTCATTAAGAATAGCCCCTCTTTCTCCAGGAAGTTAACTAGCATTTGCCCCCTATGATTCCTGCAACCAAGACCATGTGGTCCGATTTTCGATTCGATGTTGCTCTGTACTCCCACTTTAGCGTTGAAGTCCCCCATGACAACGTTGAAGTGTGTCTTAGTGGTGTGATTGAGGGCTTTGGCTATGTCTTCATAGACAGCCTCCACTTCTTCATCCGAGTGTGCCGACGTTGGTGCGTAGACCTGTACTACCTTAAGAGAGTATCTCTCGGTAAGTTTCAAAATGAGGTACGCTACCCGTGGCGACACACTGGAGATCTCCATTACGTTGTCTACGAGGGCCTTATTCACCAGAAAACCTACCCCGCCTTGGGAGAGTTGATCGCCCTCTCGAAAGTAGAGTAGATGGCCCGATTCCAGGGTCAGTGTGTCCTCCCCCTCTCTTCGGACTTCACATAACCCTAGGACGTGCCAGCGTATCCTCTCCAACTCTACTTCGAGTTCCGCGATATGATCGTCCAGCCGCAGAGTTCGTCCGTTGTACGTAGCCAGGGTCAATTTTGTTTGGCAGCCTCCCGTAACCCGGGGATTCTTAGCACCCCCTGCCCCGCCGTTACCGTAGCCGCTGCCTTGGCTAGGAATAGCGGGGCGGCCGGGAACTGGGGGCCGGGGCCTTGTGGTGTGCATCATGTTTGGGAGGTGATGCCCGTAATCGCCACGCTGGGCAAGCGGGTTGGCGATCGCAGAGCCGGCCACCTCGCGCCGGTGACGCTGCTGCCCGTCACCGACCTGCTGCACTTGGCGCCGGCACGGTGCGAGCTGGGTATACCGCCAACTGTCGGTCGCCAGAGCCCCGTCCGTTGGTCGGCAGGGTGCACCACGTGCCGGTGAGGTTGGCAATTGGGTGGCCAATATTGTCGGTCCCCACCCCTTACACCCTTTTCTAGATATGTAACCTTAATCTTATATAAATAATAGTTATGCAGATATGACTAAGTTATAATTAATAATAGTAATAATAATAATACTTCGAAACAATTTGACATGACGCCTAGTAATGTATATTGTTATTGTCTTTTTTGTTGTTATTGTAATTAGCTTTTAATTTATTTTTAATTTATACTTAATTTCGAACACAAAGTGATTTGTTGACGAATAAATGAACTTGAACTTGAACTTGAACTATACCAAAATACTAGTAACGTGATGTCGTGACGCACGACACGATCATCTTTCGCTTCCCTACAACTGTCAAAAAAAAAGTGAAGCTTGCTTTGTGCTGCGATTGCTGAAATCTGTTTATTTTCGGATTTATAAAATTAAATCTCAGCAATTAGCGCAATTACGCTGATTGTACTATTCCATTATTGCAAACGCAAGAGTTGTGTAGTGTATCTGTGATGTGATTGGGTCTTAACTGGCTATATTCGTATGTGCGTTGTTTGGTGATGTACTTTCTGTTTCGTAAATAGCATTTGATGTCGGGGCCGCGTATAAAAATAACACAGGTTTGTGACGGGTCGGTAGGGCTTACCGGCGGGTCCTGAACCCGCCTGCGCCATGGCACGCGCGATGAAACGCTCCAGTTTCTCTCTCGGGATCACTCTCTTTGTACTGGGTAAGCTTGCCAAAACAACATCTTTCCTTTCGTTGTTATTTAGCTTCTGTATTTGGAATCTAAAAATTCCACTGTTATGAAAGAAGATTGATGATCTATGTACAATTTTCACCTTATCAAGGTAACAATACATTAAAATTGACTTTTTGATGTGGAATATATGGTCTAACAATATCTGGACATTGGATTATGTTCACTAAAACAATGTTAAACATATCAAATGAAAAAAAAACCTATTTACCTACTTTAAATATTTACTTGTTCAGTTTGAAGTACTACTACTTATATTTGTTGACTCAACACTATAATATATAAACCCCTAATAAGATAAATGTCAACTTTATATTGTGTTTTTATTATTGTCATTTAACCTACAACTTGAATAGTTTCGCTAATTAAAATACTATTAGAACCTGTGTATCAAATGAATAATAATAATAACATTGCAGGTATCCAGGCTTCCCTCTCAGCACCACCATCAGATGAGAATCTTCCGCCACGCCCCAAAGAGGGAGGCCTCAAAACACGATTCTGTGAGTTCCACAATGCCTCGCACCCACCACAGTGTGACCCCGAGAACGGCACCACATGTGTCCAAGAAGTTATCAAAGATGAATGTGTGACCGCAGAACCAGACAAGAGCAGCCACTGCTTCGTACTTTGGCAATATAACAATATCACGAATACAGCAGTGCCTAAAGTAAAAGGATGCTTCATTGATACCGTTGCATGCAACGACCGTGCTTCCAGTTGTCGACTCCATAACAAAAAACTACCGCTTCTCCATTGTTGCTGCGAAGGTGATATGTGCAATGAGAATGCTACGTTCCCTGGCTTTGAAGCCGGGATACCTCCTCAAACTGAGTCTCCTCCAGAAAGAGTACCAGCGTCTGTGCTTCCAGCTACCGAAGATGATACGACAGCTATCATTGTCTATACTTTGACACCTTTGTTTATTTTGTTTATTGTTCTTGTTGGCTGCTACATGTTGTATCGGAGACGTAAAGACAGCTCGTTCGCTGAGTTGCCGAATGGAGAAGTGATGTCGAGGCCTCCTTCATCATCAGGAATGGAGAATGAAGGTGCTGGACTGGTCAGTCAGTTGACTTTGTGTGAGGTTAGGGCTCGAGGGAGATTTGGAGCTGTGTGGAGAGCTAAGCTTGGTCAGCGTGACGTTGCTGTGAAGGTCTTCCCGTTGCAAGACAAGCAGTCTTGGCTAGCTGAGCAGGAGATCTTCAGGCTTCCAAGAATGGATCATCCAGATATTCTGCACTACATTGGAGTGGATAAGAAAGGGGACAATCTCCAAGCTGAATACTGGCTCATCACTGCTTATCATGAGAAGGTAAATAGGTTTTGAAGCAATTTTAAACTACTAGATGTGTAAAATAAGTAACATTATTAAAGTTAAAAAGCACAGGTATAATCAAAAAGATAAGTCAAACTTGTAAACAAAATAATCTAAATTAAATTGTAATATTTTCCTCAATGTTCAATATTTTAAAAGCGCTACGTCACACATATTTGCACATGCGATATTAAATACAATCATGTTTCAAGTTTGCTAAACTGTCTCAATGGAGAACCTCCCTGTTAGAAAACAACAGTCTGTAAAAAAATTCAATGTATAATACATATAATAATCCCTGATGCGACGGGTTCGCGGCAGCCCTAACAGCATCCTGAAGGGCATTGCAGATACCATGGACAGTCCGATTCTGAGCCACTGGGTATACTTACATGTCCCGGGGGTCTCGGAGTCGGACCTAAGTCGCATGTTATGGCGCGTAATACACCTCATGTAAACACTAACATAGTTTTAAGTACTTAATAACACTTTTATGGTCTTTGTGACTATAAATCGTGGCAATAAATCATTTGAATTGATCACGCCATTATCAATAATGATGATCAAGTTTCAATGTACAGTCAACTGAACATCGACTTACAGAAAGTCACTGAGATCTCAGCTGTATTACCGCCGCGTAGGGTCTTCGCGTGTTACACTAAATGTGCTGTCGACTGCTCTGTAACCCGAGTTTGTTGTTTTCAATAATTTTGCCTGCGGAGCATTTCTAGTATGACACAATTTTATTATTATTTCTAAATTGGAACCATATTGCATTGGACTTAAATCAGTTTTTCTCTGAACTTTAAAATAGCTGAATATCTTCGTCATGTTCAAAATGAGTGATTATCAAATGAGGCACACAATTTTACACAAGCCTCTTCAGATGAGTGATTGACTTTTTTGATCTTTGATGGTTCTTAATGCCAGATTCAAAATGTAGATTGTTTTTTCAATACTTGATACGAATTGTAAATACCTATTATACTTGTAAAAACGTCTTTCTACAAAGTTACTCATATGTCATAGGGTGCATAAGATTTCTTATGGAAGATGATTACTTACTAATACCTTGCTCATTGCCTTTTCTCATTAATAAAACCCACAGCTCAGCACCCAAAGCTACGTAAAATTAATCTCATTCCAGAGTCCCTGAAGTTGCCAACCCCTTCAGAAACCCAAATCGTTAAAAAATCAATTTCTATACAATTTGGGTCATTATGCAATTCCGTCGTCCTATGGAAGAAGGTCACGAGTTTATATAATATGTTCTAAACTCACATATTATGTATGTATGATGATTGATGACTGACTACACCATTATTTTCCCCCAGGGTTCGTTGTGTGACTATTTAAAAGCCCACACATTGACATGGGCCGACGCGTGGCGCGTGGCTGCGTGCGTTTCCCGAGGCCTGGCCCACTTGCACGAGGAAAACGGCGGCAAGCCAGCGGTCGCGCACCGCGACTTCAAGTCCAAGAACGTCCTCCTCAAAGCCGACATGAGCGCGTGTATCGCTGACTTTGGTCTCGCCCTGATCTTTGTAGCTGGTCGGGGATGCGGAGACGCCCACGGGCAAGTCGGCACCAGGAGATACATGGCGCCAGAAGTACTGGATGGAGCAATAAACTTTACGAAGGACGCGTTTTTAAGGATAGACATGTACGCGTGTGCGCTCGTCTTGTGGGAGATCGCTTCTAGGTGAGTAGTTTGTCAGTTAAAGGTGTTCAAATGAGTGATGGAAGAGAGATTGCTATAGTCATATCACAGAAGATTCTAGAAGATGCCAGGAAAACATATTTTAAGACTAATAGCATTGGTTACGTAAAGGTTGTAAGGGGCTTCTTATTACCTACCTCTCAAAGAATATAGCAATAATCAAAACTGTAGGGTATTTGACAAGTATCGAAAATTAAATGCTTTGTATTCATCAGTCTATTTACATTGCCCCACTGCTCGGGCACAGACCTTCCTTTACATTGAGGGAGCTGGGGCCATGATCCCCCACGCGGGCCCAGTGCTGATTGGCGGATTTCACATGCCTTACATTTTTTCTTCTTCTACGGCATGCAGGTTTCATCACGATGTTTTTCCTTCACCATTTTGAGAGCACTCGGTAAATGTACGTAAGTTTTTCCGTCGAAAAAACCGAGGATAACTCATTGGTACATGGCTGCCCTGGCTGGGAATCGAACCTAAGACCATTGACGACGTATCGCAAGTCCATTGACCCAATCACTGAGTTGTCATATCTCTATTCAGGTAAGACTGCAACTTAAGATACCTAATGCACATTATCCGTTCTCCAGATGCGCCGAGGGCGGCGTGGACCCGTCGGCTCAGTACCGACTGCCGCTCGAGGAGGAGGTGGGTTCGCACCCCGGCCTGGAGGAGATGCAGGAGGCGGTGGTGCAACGAAAGCTAAGGCCGGCCATACCAGCTCAGTGGCGAGAACATCCGGTGAGCATGATGACTAATAATAATAATTAAGTTGTAATTTCCAATCACTGCAATAGTTTATGCACCTGACGGGGTCTGTCATTGAGTGCAGTCAGATGCGCTCAGAGACGGGTCCCGCTAGGTGCATCACATATCCCTTCAAATTAAAGTTCTCTAAGGGGCCTCTACGCGTTGGACCTATGTCTCCGTGCAAGCCTTTCAAAGGACCGGGTTTTCTTAAACCCGTGAAACCTAGAGAGATACATAATAATAATACAAACTGACTTGCAAAAGCTCAGCGAGCTACAAATAAAAGGCTTTATTATTGGTAATGGACTCGACATTATCATCATCAGCCTGTATCAGTCCACTGTTGGTCATTAATTAATTGTGAATTTAATAATATATAATAGATAAGAAATACATTACTAATTTATATTTTATATACTTACCTAATAATAATGAATATGTAAGCCAAATATAGACAAAAGTGATCTGCCCTTGTAGCACGGGTTAGCGTTAGCGATCGTGCTAGCCCCGCTGTACTGTAACATAATATATATACTAAGACTGTAAAAAAGTTGTGTCTGTACATTGGATATTTTTTGAAAAGAATAATTGTAATGTGTTTTAGGATCGATACTGATGCTAAAACACCAATTTTTTGAATTTTTGTCGGTTTGTCTGTGACTATGTTCAAGTATCACGCCATAACTACTGAAGGGATTTTGACGGGAGTTTTAATAGGAGATAGCTGAAATATATATACGGACAGCTCATAGGCTTATAAGCCATGACGGTATTGGATCTGAGCGTAGAACTTTTTCTACAGCTAGTGTTATAAATAAATTTTTCATTTTCATACACATCCCGGTTTCTACATTTAAATGTGACAATTACTTGATCGAAACTAATTACGTACAAGGAAAAAAAAATACTTGATCGAAGCCAGTTACATACAAGTACTACAAAAGCCTCGATCGAAGCCGGTTTTGAAACTCCGGTTTCGTAGACGGCCAAGGGTTTGCATCTAGTCTGCCAGCCACCTTGCCATCTATCCAGGGGCGTCCCTAGCTACGTTTACGTGTGGACTCGACAGTTTTTTTATTTGCCAATACGTGGCACGCGTGATTATATACGCATGAGTATAAACTGTTTACTCTTTCTCGCGCGCAGCTAAGGGCTAAGGAGAAAAAATTCCAAAAATCACTTTCAGCATTATATTGCAAGGCCCACATAACTATAATTCAACGTATGCAACCAAAATATCATCTCATGTTTTCAATGCTCCAATATTCTTCAGGGTATGTCCGTCCTATGCGACACCATGGAGGAATGCTGGGACCACGACGCCGAGGCGCGTCTCTCTGCTTCCTGCGTGCTGGAGCGCGTTGCCGCGCAACGGCCCGCCGCCGCCGCGCCCCCCGCACCCTTCCTGCCAGACACCACCCCCCTGCTCATCCACGAGCTGGCGGACCAGATGCCCTGCTGACTGAGGGCCAACGTGGAACTACCGCTCATCGAGTTCTAGCGGTAGATATACACTGCAGACTTTCTGGATAATCTTGAATCATATCAGTGTCCATTTATTAAGTGATGTGCAACATAAATCTTCGTTACACTATCAATGCAGGTGTAGTGAAATATAAATATTCTTCAGTGCCCTACTATGCAGGAATCGTGTAACATAAATATTCTTCAGTGCCCTACCATGCAGGAATCGAGCAACATAAATGTCATTATATGCCCTACTATACAGCAATCGTGCATCATAAATATTCTTCAGTGCCCTACAGTGCAGCAATCGTGCATCACAAATATTCTTCAGTGCCCTACTATGCAGGAATCGTGTAACATAAATATTCTTCAGTGCCCTACCGTGCAGGAATCGTGCAATATAAATATTTCTCAGTATCCCACCAAACAGCAACAGTGCAACATAAATATTCTACCATTCAGAAATCTTCGTTACAATTCCCGGCAGCTAAAATGACCCAAAATGGCGGCAGTTCATGAAGGTAGACTCGACAGTAAATTAATGGTAACACTTGGAGTGAACAAAAGCGGTCAAAAGTGTTACACTTGATGTGCTTTCGACAGTACATTTGTAGATTTTGTTTACAATTTCGCCTCTATTTTGGGGCAACTTAGCTGCCGGTGTCTGGACCTATCTATCATACTCCTTGATCCTTTTTTACCTAATCATATAGTTGTTTTCAATACCTGGGATCTTCGTCATATCATTCTCCTTATTTTCTCTCCACTCGTTTCTTATATTTTTCTTAACCAAACTTTTGTTACCTCAAAATACTACTATACATCCATTGATCTCCCATAAACAACTAGATACACAGTCTGCCTTCTAAAAATGTCCGAGCGCAAAGAAGCTCCAAACGGATGAATGACCCTTTGCGTTATTTGGACGTTAACAATGGACCCTTATTTGGACGTTTTTTAAATTCAGAATTTGAATTACGCATTCTCCATTCTCGGTGAATAAATAAGAACATGATGAAAAAATTCTTGCCGTGGGCAGGACTTGAACCTGCAACCTTGTCATTCCGTGACAAGGTCGCAGGTTTAAGTCCAGCTCCCGCCAAGAATTTTTTCATCATGTTCTATTTTTTTTAAATTGCTTTAGTAAGACCTTTGTGTTTCTAGTTGTTGATAGGAGATCAATGGATACATCCCTACATTTACACTAATCTTCAATAAATATCCACGTCACTAACCGTCCTGTGCCACAGTGTTTGTGACATTTTTTCCCCATTGCTTATCTGCCATCAGTCCATATGGATGTGCTGAATGTCAGGTAGTATGTAGGTGCTACATTCAGCAACGCAGCTGCCCTCATGTGTTACTGCTCGGCGGGACAAGCGAGAAATTCGTTCCGTTTTAGTCTTTTTGGACATCTTGAAGTGTCAATCAATTCAATAGCAAGTTGGTTTGGATGTTTTCCGAGCCGTTCCTTGTATCGCTCTATCTTGTTACTGTTGGAAAGTTCAGATATTTGTGTATTTCTTGATTTCTAGCGAACCACATGGTTGATGTTTGTGACATTTTATTTAATTTTAAATAACTATCCTCCGAACTACATCGATATGAAAGAATCGATAAACCATGCATCCTGAAGTTGACGATTTCAACTATAAACCGATTTGTAGCAAAATATCTAATGTTATTATAACCCTATAATTATACTGAAAGTACAACGATGTAAATATTATGAAAAATGTAAACTTTTATTGTAACTCAAGTTACAACTTACATTACTTGTTTAAAAATATGGTGAAGTTGAAATATTTTTTTATAATGATTATTTTGTATTTGTCATGTCACCTGTCCATAGTACAAAATCGCGCATGATGCCTTGGATTTTGTACTTAAAAGCAATGCTAATACAGTTTCTTATTTGGTGTCATCAAAAATAACATTTTTCGTTTGGTCTGAACTAAGGCATACTCTTATTTGACATTTATTTTGATCAACTTTTCCATATTTTGTTTAGAGCATATAAATAAATGATATGTGAGCATATCTGCATTATTATATAGCTACTAAGGAGCAGCTGGTGTAAAATTACAAGCATCTGATGTAAAATTACAAGCATCTGATGTAAAATTACAAGCATCTGATGTAAAATTTCAAGCAACTGATGTAAACTTACGAGCAGCTTACGTTAATTACAAGACCTTTAAGGTTTTAAGCGTAACGTATTTTTACCGACTGACGAATGAAGGGGTAATGTTTTTCAGCTACAACTTTAAGATTTATTTGTCTAAATAAAACAAGCATTCTTTATCAAAATAACTTGCAATTAATTAATTTACAAACACATATTATATTCTAAGTTGAGTCTATCGTCTTTCGACTATTTTAGATGCTATAAACTTTTGATCATTGATCAAGATAATTTTTTACTCTCGTTTACTATTTTCGCTATTAATATCTATCAAATGGGCTTCTATTAATAAATAATTATTTTGAATACTTATCTTCTAAACTTCTTTAGCCCTACGTCCATTCTAAATTAACATTACTACTAATTGAATTAAATTAGTTTGTATGAATCGCGAATAAACGTTTATTATAAGAGGCCCCTCCACAATAGCTTATTTTTCGCACATGAACATAAAGCCGCTGTCCCACCGTAGCGCATACTGTGCACGAGCACGCGGTACATTTTAGCTGCGTTGATTCAATCATCAATTGATGGTTAGCGTGTCCATAGAAAACTTATATCTTTAATCTGTGGTTGGAGTGGACACAATCACATACATCTTCTTGTAAAGCGAAGCACGTGCGTATCCTCTTCGTGCAGCGGTGGGACAGCGGCTTTAATTAAACGCACATGTTGCATTATTGTCGTAATGTAAACCCTAAGGCTGTTATTCATATATGTGATTTAAAGTTACGCCACCGTTTAGGCCTACTGTCCCTTTCTATCTTAACCTTTTTTAACGAAGTGTGAAAGCGATTGCAACACGATTTAAGGGAAGCGAGGTGTAACTAAATTTATAAATAACAGCATAAGTATCAAAACAGGCGCTTAGGTGAATTCACAATAAAGACAAAACCGCAATTTTTCAATTTTCTGTGTGCGGCTAACATCGGGGTTTCGTTTAAAAATACTAGGTATAGGCCTCGTCATGTAAAAAGAACGCTGGAAGAAAGTGGAGGGGTTGTGTTTGCGCATGGGTAAAGCAAAGGTCGACTGACGAACCAATAGCGCAACGGCAAGCATGCAGCGCGTGACCCGCCCTCCGCCCTCCGCACCTCATACCACCAAATAGATCGATAAATCGCCTAATGCGCAGCTTGACCGCCAGCGTTCTTTTTACATGACGCGACCTGTATTACATATTTGAAAATTAAACACGTAATACAATATGAAGGGGCTTTAATAATATGCTTTAATTTTAAATGTTTATTTTATATGTTTTGGGGTTCCAATAAAATTCAAATTAAATGAACTAATACTCAACCAATGTACCTAAAATACATGATTCTGCTGTTTATCATATCTTGTGTATTTTATGAGCCGTTATTTATTATAACCGATATGATGCAATAAAAAAGAATGACACATAATACTCTGATCGCCTACACGGCTTTCACATTTTAACAGCTTACCATATTAGAGATTTAGCCATTTTAACGAGCCTTTTACCCGACTGCGCAAGAAGGAGGCAATGGATTTTAACATAATGAGGTGTCGTTAGATTAGTCATAGGAGTGGCATAGGCTATAAAAAATTAATCAAAGTGGTTTAAATTATTTGCAGTCGGGTCATTGAATCTCAATTGATTTTTCAGCCGTTTTCGCAACCAGTTGCGAAAGAAAAATTATTTTACACGATTCGCAGATAAATAGTTGCGAAAACTAATTTATCTTTAGTTACCTGTAAGATCGAAGTTAAATATTTCGTATGTTTATTATAAGGACCCCAATACTAGTAAGACTGGAAATATCTAGTTATTTTATTATATTTATTTAATAGCCTGCAATGTCCCACTGCTGGGTAAAGGCCCAACCCTTTTTTATGAGAGAATGGTCTGAGTCAGCGCAGAATAGATTATATTATATTAATTTTATTTTATAAATGCGGGATTTATTTTACTGCTCTGTTCAATTTTACTTAGTTTAATACAATTTTATATTTGTTAAATTCTAAAGTGCTTATTAATGAAATGAAAGCAATGAAATTAGTGTAAATGATTTGTCACTTTGTAAGTTAAAACTTAAACTTAAGGTTGTTGGAGAGGGGGCATCCTGATTTTTTTTTTATCTATCGTAACCATTGATCCTATAAATAAACAACTAGATACACAGTCTGCCTTCTAAAAATGTCCGAGCGCAAAGAAGGTCCAAACAGATGAATGGACATTATTTGGACGTTAACAATAGACCCTTATATGGACATTTTTTTATTTTTTTAGTAAGACCTTTGTGTATCTAGTTGTTTATAGATCAATGATCATAACATACGTTGTAAATGGAACTTGCTTGATATTGGTAATCAAGTGTAATTTAATGACAAAAATTAACTTTCCGCAAAAAATCGTCCAATTACGAAGTTCCAGAGCTCACATATGTTGCGGAAACTATTTTTATTGGTTCTTAGACACACTGTAACTAATTCTGAAGCGGCCACTAAGTTGATTTCTACACATAAACGCAACTGTCACATAGCAATTCTAGATTGCGTACGCTAATATTAGTTGCAGCTAAGCGAAGCGTCCCGCTCGCTCTTACGCGATGCAGGATATGAAAGACAGTGACAATTAACAAGGTCTAAAAATTATTCACATCCTAAAAGAAAAATACCATTTCAAGATTTTGAAACGTAATTTTTTATTTTGAATTTTGTCGTAAATAAATTTTGATTGAATTTGGCTGTATGGGTTAGGTTCCCTTTGCTCACTACGTCAGAGCCACAGTACTTTAGGAATGCCTAATTTTACAGTAAACATTTTTTTCTCGAAATTTATCTACGAATAAATTCTGAAAAAAATTCCGCGTATTCAGTAAGACGAAATATTCAAATGCTATTTTTCTTTTAGGATGTTAATAGTTTTTAGACCTTATCAATTAGCATTATGCTGCTTGTCTATTAATTACCACTTCCGTTTGATTACCAATAACTCTCATGTTTCATCGTATATAGCGATAATGATTTATATAGAGCCCGACCTCTCCCCTCCCCTTAGATCAAAATGTTGTTGAGAACGTAGAATTGTGAGTAATTTTTAATGCATTTAAATTCGTGCCATAGACAGATAGCATTTGTGATTTAAAGAAGTTAATTATAGCAATGTTTGAAGCGAAAACTAGACAGGAAAGTCTTAACGAAATAAGTTATACTGGCATACACTTTGAAGATGAATTATAGTACAAATAGTCCACTATAATTATCCAAACGCAAGGACAAGCGCCGACGTTGAGCATAAGTGTAGTGTGGGTCGCTCTTACATCTGTCAAATTTCATAGACTTTAGACAGTTGTAAGAGTCTACTCGTGACCATGATGGCTGTAATGGTGTCGAAATATCGAGACATGAATAATAAATGTTCAACACGGTAATTCCCGTTTTATCTAATTAATATGTATATAAACCGTGTAAGTTTAAAAAGTGATAGTTGTAAGAGAGAACTCACATTAGGCTTGTACCGATAAACGCAACTTAAAGTTAGTTACTTTACTACATTCAAAGTCAAGTAAGTAACACGTTGTGTACATTTTTGGACGTCAACAATTTTTTTAATTTTTTTACCCCACTTTGCAAGGAAAAGGTGCCAACGCTGAGGAGAAAAAGTGGCAAAGAACTGTCAACACATCTTTTAAAATAATAACATTAATTTCATCATCAAAGGGTATGCCACTGTTACACAAATAAACGTAGCGAGCATTCACGAATCGCTCAAATTAAAATGCAACAATGAATATGTTATTTTGAATGCTTCCAATGAAAACGCACCTTAATGTGAATATATATAAGGTCAGTTATGCGTCCGTTGAGGAAGTGCATCTATTGTGCCAATGTGATTCAGTTTCGTATAGTTTATTGCAAGTAATTTAATTAAACTATGTACATTTAGGTACACCACTTTGGTGGCATTACGAGGAGAAAAAGGGGGTAAAATACACTTTCAACATTGCATATTTTAAAACAAGACACATATTTCTTGAATAAATCAACCGTAATGAGGACCTGTATACTTTTCTCAGTTTTTTATTTTATTTTTACTTATTCGGAAGACTAACAATTATTCTTACAGACAGTTTTAGACCGTACGTCTTTTCTTTTTACCCGGCTGCGAAAGGAGGGTTATGTTTTTCAAGTGTATGTGTGTATGTCTGATTCTTTGGCCCTATAGCCTAAACGGCTGATGGAATTTAACATATGAGGTGTCGTTAGAATCTTCTTTATTGTAGGAGTGACATAGGCTATAAAAATTTAATCAAAGCGGCTTAATTTTTTGGCAGTCGCGATTTTATATATAGTTTTTAAATTAATTTATGTTGTCTCGTATGGTTATCAACGACTACCAGAGCGTGCGTAATGCACGGGTTATTATATACCTAGGTATATTAGGTATTCTATGGCTATAAACACTTATCATCGGACGCACTAACTGACCTTTCCTTATCATAAAATATATCAAAACCGACACAGTTGCACATTCTAGGCTACAACACGTATATCAGAGAAACGTTTGTGATTGACTAAGCATATAATGATGATATCAAACGGGAAAATATAGACTAAGAGACCACGGTACGATTATCGCTTCATCGGACACCTGCAGGTACCCATACTGTAATCTAAGCAGGCGACAGAGCAAAATAATTAGCTTTTACAAAGACCACTGCATTTGATGTCAAAATTGAATGATATTTGACATTAGACATGACGTTAGAGTTTAAATTCATACTTTAATCGATGTCATCGAACGCACACGTAATACTTACGGTCCTCGGAAAAAAGTGTTGGACGATACCATGAACGTTACGCGGTTAGCCCTAAATGAATTAAAAATTGTCCACTGTTTAAGCCTTCAGTCCCTTTCAAATTGATATGGCTGTTAGCATTTTGTCGTTCCGATGCTACCATGGTTTATCCTTAGCGCGGTTCGTCTGTTCTGGTGAACCGACAGACCGACGCATTTGTTATGTAGCTGGAGATAGAACCGGTATTATTTAATTAATCTGTGGATATGATTTCATTATCATACAAGGCAGACACGGTCTCATAGTGGTACTCGGTGAGAAAGAATAACTGCGGTGCTCTCTTGGTCTATTAGTGGGTTTGGTTTTCCGGAGCGCATATCACGTACCTACATTCGACGGCACATCTATGGTAACACTTGCTGTACGATTTCAACTCTTATGGTGTACACAATAAGAATGACGTGTTACACTTGATGTGCCCTGGACTGTACACCTAGACTAAGTGAAGTTGACGTTGCCAAAATGTAAATACTTAGGTAACTTAGTTAAGTTAGTAATAGGTTTTTTGTCTGGATGTCAGAGTTTTAGATTGTGGGCATGTGGTTAGAATTTATCCAGATTCATCGAAATTTAAAGAAAATCAAGTTTAAAATGAAAATCTAACAGAGATGATATTTTTTTATAATTTTAATTATGATACAAGCAGAGAATAAATTGCCAACCCATGAGAATCGAATCCTACACCTCTGTTAAACGCAGTTATCTTTTTCGCCACGGGCGCGGCGAGTCTAACGTCATTAGTCAATTTAGTCGCTGCTTGCTTCACATATTTCTATTGTGAATTGAAAATCTAACTGTTACAACTAAAGGCCTATTAACGACCCCGTGTCCACAATTTTAGCGTAATTTTGTATTTGTAAAGTGCGGTAGATGATTGGTAGTAGATGTTTAGATTTACAAAAAAAAATATTAGTACTATAGAGTGCTTTTTCAGACTATTGTACGTGAAGCGATAGAAAAGGCTTTTGTAAAGCTGGTTTTACACTAGTGGACTGAACTGAGCATTATAGAATATATGTAGTGTTCTTAAAGTAGTTTTGATTAATACCAATATCGATCAGATGCAATAAGTTGTATTAAGGTTCGCGCACAATATGTCGGGCCGCAGCGCAAAAATCCGCTCAAATCACTCCTTTATGGGACGACACAGGGCCTTTTTAGGCGCTCAAATCTGACATTGACGGGTCTTTAGCGCTAGTAAAAATCGTCGCCCCCCCCCCCCCCCCCCCGTACGTTACTATTTGAAATCTATAATAAGGCGGTTATCCATAAAGTGATTTAAAGTTAGTCCACGATTTAAGACTTCCGTCCCTTTCTAACTTGAGCGTTTTTTAAACAAGTGTGAAAGCGACCAAAACACGGTTTAGCGAGGATAAACTAGGTTAACAGCCTTAGTCGGAGCCAGATGGTTTAACATATTTATATCTACCCATGAAGTGCAATCTGAGTTATAATATAACAATGCGCTTAGCGTACGTTAGTCTGAAAACGCACGTTACGTTCAACATTCTAATCTTAGGGAGATCTGGTTCACGCCAGCGATGTTTTAGTATCATTTATTTTTATTAACGAATGTCTGTTACATATTGGGTGTATTGAAATATATTTTTTAGACAAATCTTGTGTTTTAATTTTACCCATATTGATCAATTCTATAGCCGCTATGCATCATCGGCACAGACAGACGCGATGCATCATCGGTACAGTCGCGATGAAGTATCGGTACAGCCGCGATGCAGCCGTCCACGTTGTATCATATCAAAGCACTCTGTCACGGTGTTGTATCGCTACTGTAGATATATTACAGCAGCGATACATCATCGCTATAGTCGTGATGTAGTAGTTTTTAACATCGATACGGTAACTACGATAGCATGCATCATCGGTATAGACACTATGCAGGCGTCCACGGTGTACTAAAACGCACTCCATCATTATTAGGTATGCGTCGCTACTGTTTAAATCCGCGGTGTAGCATCGCTACAGTGGAGATGCAGTAGGGCGAACATTTTGCAAAAATAAAGTCACGATGCAGCATCGCTACATACAGTCCAGATATAGTACGGACAACAGCAGATCAATGGTAACGTTTGCAGTACGATTTCAACTCTTACGACGCAGATAATAAGAACGGTCCAAAGTGATACACTTGATCTACTTTGAGTACATAGTAGTAGACAGCACTGCAGAGTTTGTTACTACCTCTGTTGCAGTATGCTGAATCGCTTCTGCTAAAAATATCTTCACAAGGGTTATGAAAAGATAAGTAAAACAAAAACACTTTCCTGAAAGTATACAAAGTCTGATTCTTTATTTTCAGTAATCCAGTTCTTTTTCACTGTACAGGGTAGGTATCTATGACGGCACTTCGTTTGAATTGAAACTATTCAGCGGGGCAACACGACCTCACAATACATCTTATACAGGGTGAAACGAAAACATTACTATGCCGAGAGAGGGTTTCAGTCTCTGGAACAACTTATGTTACAATTTAGCGTCGACAAAATCGGTGATGTTTAAAAAAAAAAGGCAATAGGCGGTATATTTCAAACCGATGAGTGTGTGAACAGATTGATAAATATGAAGGAAGCGAGAGTTGTGTGCTAGGACCGCGCATATGGCAATCCATCTCCTCTACGAGTAGGTACATGCGCGAGTTTAAGTAAGATTTAAAAAAAAAGTTCCTATCGTTTTATATTAAGTACAAGAGGAAATTAAGAAACAGAATGAAAGCCTGAATTTACGCCATTTGATACAAAAGATACTTTGCCATAATAACATTCACAAAAGGACTTTATTAGTAGGAAAAGTTTATGGCGTCTCAAAAATCGTAGGTCAAAAGTTGTTCAAATAAGACTTATACACACAGAAAGCAACATTACGTAACCTGAGCGGCGGCAGTGGTACTGCAATACCAATTTCCTTTATTGCAAATAAGCGTTCAGTACAGTTTCATACATCCTATCCTACTAATATTATAAACGCGAAAGTTTGTATGTATGGATGGATGGATGTTTGTTGCTCTTTCACGCAAAAACTACTGAATGGATTTTAATGAAACTTTACAATAATATAGCTCATACATCAGAATAACACATAGGCTATAATTTATAATCCTGCGCAGACGAAATCGCGAGCAGCCCCTAGTTACAAATACAACCGCTGCGGTTCTGCAGTGACGTTCTGTGTGTACTGGCATTTATAGGCTGAATACCCTGTTTCGGCTTAATACATTCACGTACGGCGATTGTAACCTATTCGTAATTTGTCCGTATTATACAAATCGCTGCAAATGCATTCGATTTGCTGTGTCAGTCCATTAACTAGTAGCAAACCCGGCCAAATTACGAATAGCTAGATCAACAATCTCTATTCGTGACCATACGACATCACACCGTGTATAAATAAACATGTTACAAATTTTATTTGGAAATTTCCACTATATGTACAATAATAGGACACTAACCGTTGTAGAGACATTACATTGGGTTCAAAAACTCATTCGTAATCTCACTCAATTTCTTCGTTAAATTATAGATATAAAATTGTACATTACATACATTTAACAGAACGGGAGGCGAATGTCGAAATTATATTATTAGTATTGTCATTTACATTCAGTGGGATAAACTTTAGGTTGTTTGGAGAATGGGGCAACTGTCAAAACAATAAATATCGTAATGGTAGCACTTCACATGGCTATTTGTATTTGCGTATTTGTTATATTTGACAAATAATTAACATGTGTGGATAGTAGGTACGCGGTTTCGACGCGAAGATGTTTGTGTGTTTATATTTGGCTCTCATGTGTGGACGGTCGTATTTGTCTGTATTTGCATATACATGTACGTCAAATATTTTGACAAGCACGACAAACATCCAATAGCGAATACGAACAGCCATGTGAAGTGGGAGCATAACACACGGAGTCTGATTGATATTGGCAATCAAAAGTTACTATAAATTAAGAACTAGATATCAGCAAAAATATTGTATAGTTAAGAAGTTACAGATTGTCTACCGCGATTTTCGTAGTTATCGTTTTCATTTTGACACATGGGTGTGACATTACTGTAATATTTTGACAAATTTTAATAAAAGATAAAGAAATACTGTACAATGTACGTACAGAGATCCATGAGTCAAAACGAAAACGACTAATGCTCAGGAATCGGAATATACTTGGATTCTAAGTACTGGAACCTAATTAATAAGAATTTTCTTTTTTGACGGAAGTTTACAGTAAGTTTTAATTACTAATATCAAGTTTCAATTTATAAAATTACTATTTTATTTGTAAAACACAATTTCGACGTTGGCTCCCGTGCCTAATCTGACTAGTTATTATACAAGAATACTAATCAATGTAAGTAATTCTGTGAAATTAGCCTATACAATAAGATGATTAATTAATTTCATTTACTTATATAATTGCGAATTCAATCTTTGTTATACAATAATTATCAGAATACCTACTTATTTGGATGGAAAAAAACGATCAAAGTCGCTTGGTTATCTGTTCTTTAGGATTCTTTGTTGTTCAATTACTTTAAAGTAAACATATCAGAATCGCTACTTGAAACAGTAGCGATTCTGATACGTTTTCTAAACTGAAGACAGTTCTAAAAATACTGTCATATTTTTTACTGGATTAGAAACATATACGTTGAATTAAGTTTAAAGAATCGTTACCTAAATAAAATTGGAGTAGAGCAGTTCCAACTGTTCAACTGATTGATCAAAAAGTTGATGAAATCTGAATCTGATCAATCGAGTTTTTGCTAGCTCGTTGCCAATATGGAGGACACTTTGATCGTTCTTTCCCGGGACTCTTAATTCTGAATTACCAAAATATATATTTGTTTACATACTTGGGTATAAAGAATATAATATGTTGGAAGATCATTAATGCAATGCTAATTAGAACGGTAAACATTTTAAGAGATTCCATTTAAAAAATGCATTTTTACATTATTAGGACCATAATTTATATATAAAAAACAGTCGGGCCTTGGAGCATATAAATAATAAATGTTGAATAATAAGTTTCAGTGTTGATGTCTGGAGAAAATTCCTTTCCATACATATTTCACAATTATTATTATTCAAAATTGTATATGCCATATTGTCTTTGAAACATTTGTATTATTTTTACATAGTACAGTTTATTTAAATTGATAAACTACCAATACAATGCTGATTTGTATGGTGTAGTACATTTTTTTTTAAATTAAACAAATAAATGATACGTACATCGAAAGATGTTAGAGAAAAGACAACTATAGATAAAGACAATTTCGTTTTACTTACATAGTAAACAGGGGTAAATTTGATTGTGATAATTATAAGAATAACATATCGATTTAAGTGTCGCA
Source organism: Tachystola acroxantha (assembly GCA_963506565.1). Classification (NCBI taxonomy): domain Eukaryota; kingdom Metazoa; phylum Arthropoda; class Insecta; order Lepidoptera; family Oecophoridae; genus Tachystola; species Tachystola acroxantha. Next base: position 11,940,318 of record OY735879.1, read on the forward strand.
CGCTAAATTTAATCGTTGCATTAGTGACAGTTGCGTTTAGATTTAGGATTGGATTTGGCGGCCACAACAGAATCAAACCTTTTACTTAAAAATTCAAGATTTCTAAAATCAAGAATTAAATAAATAAGCAATAGGTATTATTCTTCAACCAAGTATAGTTTTCCATATATGTACATACATACAAGAAAATAAGAATTTTTATCCGTTTGACAACAATGACAGTAAAATCAGATAGACCCTTACTATCTATACCAAAATAAAATTCGTAATTATTAATAAATCGGATACTCACAAATTCACCTACAATATTTATTGCTTGAATAGAAAGTCTTGAAACTGAGTGAGTAACGAACGCGTGGTAAACATTTGCGATGATTCGAGCACAACTTACACCCAGTACTCACACTTGATTTCAAAAAACCAATCGCTACACAACTTCACGACAATTCATCGAATAAAAATGTCATAGTGTAGCGATTAAAGGTGATAAGCACACGGCGACTTTGGCAGCGATACAGTCGGGATACAGCATCGGTATAGACGCGATGCAGCATCGGTACAGACGGGATGCAACATCGGTAGACGCGAAACAGGAGCGGTAAAGACGCGATGCAGCATCGGTACAGCCGCTATGCAACATCGGTACAGACGCGATGCAGCATCGGTATAGACGCGATACAGGAGCGCTACAGACGTGATGCAGTATCACTACAGACGCGTCGCATCATCGGTACAGACACGACAAAGCATCGATTCAGACGCGATGCAACATTGTTACTGATGCAGACTTTGTTACTTGTTCACATCTACGCAGTGATACTGTATCGCTACTGTAGCTACCACCGCGATGCAGCATCGATACTGTCGCAATACTTAGGCCGATATTCATAGACAGTTTTGAGCACAAGTTAAGCGTGATCACGGTCTTACGACTGTCAATCTTGTATGAAATCTAACAGTTGTAAGATCGAACTCAAAAACGGTCTACAAATATCGGCCCCAATATCTTTTATCGCGCGAGAGCCGCAAAAAGTCACCGTGTGCCATCTCCTTAAGTGTGATTATTGGGTGTAGCGTGTCCATTATGCTACGAGCGCTCTCTATCTCTGTCCCTCTCGCGCGTGGGTGCGCCGACGTCGTTCTCTCCGTCGTGCGCGCGCGACGCCGACGCGCGGAGACAGTCCCCGTGGGCCTTGTACTCTATGGGGACTGACGCGGGTAGTTGGAGAATGCGCCGTAACGCGTCGCGTACCCGCGTCGCCGCTACTGTGTCTGCTGCTGTTCTATGCCATACTGCTAGGTGGTCTTCCTGCGAATTAGGAATATCTGTGATGATAAGGTTATAATGAGCATAAAGTGTTTTACTCAAGTGACTAGATGTGATTAAGTTATCATTTGTTCTCAGAATTTTATGAGCTTTAATTTAATTTGACAACTCTGTATTTGCGTTATTTTATTCAAGACTAGCTGTACCTCGCAACTTCGTTTGCGTAGAGGAGGAGGATGGAGGAGATCATGAGGCAGATCTACCTCTCTGGATCCTTGTTTCCACATCACATACCGCCATGGCTTATAGCCCATAAGCTGTCCGGATATTTCTGGTATCTCCTAGTGGAACTCCCATCAAAATCCCTCCCTATGGCGTGATACTTGCACAAAGTCACAGACAAACATTCTAAAAATTAGTGTTTTGGCATCAGTATCGATCACACATTACAATTATTCTTTTCAAAAAATATCCAATGTACAGACACAACTTTTTTTGCAGTCTTATTATATGTATAGATTTGTATTATTATGTTCAACACAATGTATTTTGTTAAAGATGAAGAAACTATGATAACCTAGTTTGGTAGGGACCGGATGCGATAAACCTAGAAACTGCCACTGCTGTCTCTACATACGAGTCAAGAAATCCGTTCCGATGCCACGGGATCGTTTATAACATTGGAATTTATATCGTATTCCTACTAGATAAGTTTGAATCTGTGTCGTACTTGGAAGCGCACGGAGAGCACGACGCCGCACAGCTCGGCGCCCACCATGAACTGCTCGCCCAGCATCGCCATGCACACGTCCTCCCATGCGCGCGCAGTCTGAGACTTGCGCAGCCGCACCACCTGACGACATTAACAATATAATAGGTATGTTTTTGGTGCCGTTCGGGGTGGAAACTTGGGTCCCAGAAGGTCATAAACTATATAAAGATATTTCAGCGCGTCTCATCGAGGCTTCTGGTCGAGAGGACTGGCAGCTACTTTGGCCAGCGCATCAGCCTGGACATACAAAGGCACAAGGTTGCCTCGATGCCTTTTATTTATAATTATTTATTTATTATGTGTAGTTTTTTACGTTTCATTTCCAAGTTTATCAAATTAAATAAATTAAGGCTAATTTATTTAGTTTATTGCACTCGTCAGTTCAACATCTGCCAATGTCACGTTAAAGAATATTCAATATATCATAGGCTTCTCTCTTCTTTCAGAACATATTGTCATTCGCGAACATTTTCTAATTATTTTAGAACGTGATATTAAACACAAAATAACGGCAATAATCACAGAAACTGTAAACATCGTGATGAAACCTGCATGCCGCAGAAAAAAAATCTAAGGCTTGTGAAATCCGCCAATCCGCACTGGGCCCGCATTGTGGATCATTAAATGACATCATATGAAAATCTATCGCTATTTCTTAAGTAACAGAGTTGTCCACGCATGGAACAAACTGTCTGATGATGTGGTATCTGCACCATCAGTGAACTCTTTTAAAAATCACCTCGACATATGGTTAAAAGCAAATATTATATAAATAAGCAATATGTGTAGTGAATCATATGAACATTAGATAACATAAACTGAACTTACCAACACTGTGATATAGACACACCAGCATTATGCTGCCTGTCTATCAAATGAATAATAATATTCAAGTAACAGCCGTAAAACTTCACAATTAATCTGGTTTAAAAATAACAACCAACGTGTTCTGCCTGCGATCTAAATATGGCTTACACCGGGTCTTCCTCATTCTTATGGCTTCATGGTTATCTGACTCACCCACTTGCCCCCATTGACGTTAGCGTTGTCTTCCCACATGGGCTTGATACCCAGCTTGAAGAGGTGCAGGTCGGACAGCGGCGGCAGCTCCGCGGGCCGCGCCAGGTGCGAGTACAGCCCCCACCACTGCTCCACGCTCGACACGCGGCCAACGAGCCGGAGCGCCTGAAACAGCACATCACAGCATCAGTACTGTCACAGCGGATCAATCTAGAAGAAACGATTGCCAACAGCAGTTTACTGGCTGCTGGACAGGCCAGTTTTCCAATCAAAGCCAGACACATTAATTTATATAAAGTAAATAAATAAAATATTTTTAATGAGATTCAGTACCCTGAATAATTGAATCCAGAGTGTAAAACATAGTTGCAATAATAAAAAGGCAAATGCCTTTTGATTTACTCTTCATCGTTAATGTATTGAACAACTGGTATGATATTTTTAATATAAAGTACTTTTTCCATATGAAGGATAAGGAAATCTGAAAATGCAAGTCTTTTTTATCAGTGCCACTAAGTCTTAAAATTTATAACATACCTACCTAGTTCCTTAGACAATATTTCATCATACTGAAACTCATACTTACCCTGGTTATGGATTACATTGTAGGTCTGATTCGACCTTTACCTACTTGCATGGAATAATTACATACACTGGAATATGTGATGTGGAGAATTGAGGAGAACCGCAATACTCTCCTGCTAAATGCAATATTATAAATCAAATGTGAAGGATTAGACTGAACAATAATTCGCTAATGTTGACAATAACGCGACTATTCAATATTTCCTGAGATGGGGGTTCCCCAAAGAGACAGATTCTTGACCTACAAAACCAGGAAGACACTTGTTTTAAAAATAACAATACAATTATGAAATCATAACAAATTAAACGTCATTTTAGTGTGAAGGCTACGATCTACCTTGGGCAACAGAGCCAGCGAAGTAACAAATAAATAATAATAATTCTTATTTATCTAGTTAAGGTATAGTCGTGAAATATTAACAAAATAATAGATATATTTGTAAACTAGTCAATCTAGGTGGCACCAATAATAATAATAATCTTGATTCCCTCCAACCCAGCTCCTCTAATGTTAAACCTGAGAGACTAGTGATGATAATGAGTGTTGTGAACCTGTCCATAGCCAGTGGTGGAGGCGGATAGGTCGCGCGCGGGCGGGCGCCGCGAGAACCACATCCAGTAGCTGTACTCGAGCTTGTGCTCATGCGGGGGCACCGGCGGCGCCTCCGCGTCTTCCGCGCCCGGCGGCCCCGCGCCCTGCCGCTCGTCCTCCTCCCCGCCGGCACCGTTCCCGCCGTGGTTCTGCGCGCCACCCTCTCCGGACCGCCGCTCAGGCACATTCAAATTGTAGAACTTGCACATTTTCCTTTCAGTCATGTTATTCTAAATATTGTATTAACATGTTTCACCAACGGCCTAACCTAGGACACGTTGCTTCTTTGAGGTATCAGACTTTATGAAATGAAAACTATGATTATATTTTTACACTAATAAGATAAACAATTCACACGTCTAAATGCTATTACTATTTATTTAACAATAAATAAATCTTTTATCAGCCTATTCCCTCTTTTTCTGTGTATAACCTTTTTCTTTCCGTCATCAATATTCAAACTGTCAAAAATGTCAGCATGGGTGTTATTCGGCTGAATTTAGATGATGTATATTTTGAATGAAAGAAAGAATTGCGACATACAATCTACATAAGTGTGAAAGAGTAGAATATAAAGACTGTAACCGTTTGTATTCAGTTGGATTATATTTTAGCCATTTGTTCATCCACGAAAAATAGACTCAATCATACTCAATGATTGATATTATATAAATTGAAAGTATATTGTGTTACATCACTATTTAAAACATTTTTTTAGAAAAAAAATATCCATAGATAAAGTAGAGAAATTTCAAATTTGACGGGCGGCTCGGCGGGTTTGTTTACTATATTGCAGAAAATGCAGAATATTTGTTATTGAAATTAAAACAAAACCAAATAATACTATTTCATTTCAAGAAGTGGTAGAAGAGCACGTTTTAGTTTTACTTGTATAATTTTTCACAACATCGGACATCTGGTACATAGGCGATGGCGAAAGCCGAATCAACGGGAATGAACACCATGGATTGTTTGAATATTGATTTTATGCGATCCCTGGTTAAACAATACTCCGAATTGGTATGTAATTTCCATAAAACTCAAACCACGTTTAATGTTTACTATCGGTTTACATAAAAAGTAGATAAGTAAGGTTATGTTTACATTCATTTAGTTGTCCTTAATTTTCAAATTTAAAGCGGGAACTCGATATATTCTCATAGCAAAAAGTACTTGATTGTTTACTCTGGTATATTATCTCTCTGTGTATAAAAATTCGAGTAGATCTGTCAAGCTATTACAGAGTTATACAGCAATAACATACGTCGGAACTTACGTCTCTTGTCTATATTTACAAACCCTCCCTGTTTGTCCATCGGTTGTGGTAAGGGTGGTGAGGCGACCGTCTTATCGTCTTTTTAGAGCACTTTACATTTATTTGGTCTCATTGCTCCCACGAGGTACACTCTGTGCTACTCTTATTTCCAGGGACAATGGACAAGCGCTTTATTCTGGGCTGACGCGGCAGCTGGGGCTGGTAGTGCTGACGGTGTGGCCAGTGGGGATGACATGTGGCTGCTGGCAGGCACCATGCTGGCCCGAGGGGAGCTCCACCGAGCTGCTCACGCCGTCACATCGCGGCGCCTGCACCAACGGCACCTTTTGTGTCTCGGCGTGGCCATGAGAGCGTTTGTAGCGGCTCGGGAACCCACTGCAGCACTGACACTCATGGAGGAATGTGACGAGGCACTGCTAGAGCCACGGAACATGGATCAAACACATAATGTGAGATAATTTGTTCTGTTACAATATTATGAACTCTAAATGCATGAGTATATTATTTTGTATGGCAAATGTATAGGCTATATTAGAAATCTAACCCTCAAATGACGGCAACTGACTGTGCCACTGTTATTAATGATGCTTAAACATAAAGTGTATCCTATTAGAATCATACTACAAACTTCTCATTGATAAGATGTTTTTTTATAAGGAAAAATTCCGAAAACTGTAAATTTGAAATTACATCTCCTCCAAAAAAAATTTTTGTTATTACAAACTTATATTTGCAGATGATCAACTAATCAAGAGTATGTAGATGTATGGACATTGTAGATGGATGAATATTTTGATATAATTAAAATCACTGTCGTCAGCGCGCACTGGGCGGGGTGCTGGTGTGGCAGGCGCGGGCTCTGGGCGCGCTGGAGCGGCGCGACGCGGCGGCGGCCGCACTCAGCGCTGCGCTCAGAGCGGACGCGGCCTGCGTGGAGGCGCTGGACCTACTGCTGGAGCAACGCGCGCTCACTCACACGCAAGGTAGGCACATGTTTGTCAAAGTCAAATCTCTTTATTGCAAGTAAGCACGTTGTGTACATTTTTTTGAATTTACATTTACACCACTTTGCAAGGAAAAGGTGCCAAAACTGAGGAGAAAAAGCGGCAAAAAACTCTCAGCAACACATCTTTTAAAATAATATAACACAATTACTTAATAACTAGGTATTACACTTCCTTTTTTCTTTGTCCTTATATGTTCTAGAATCAGCAGCCAGAAGCCACATTACCTTTCAGGTCCACGCGTTTCTGAGAGTTAGGGTTCCATGGCTCATAAGGAAAAAAGACTCAAAACCTATGGGGTACTTCCTGTTGACCTAGAATCATGAAATTTGGCAAGAAGCTAGGTCTTACAGCACAAGTAAACGAAAGAATCCGAAAACTAAATTTGAAATTACATCTCCCCGAAAATATTTTTTTTCTTATTACGAACTTATATTTGCAGATGAACTAATCAGGAGTATATCGATGTATGGACATAAATTTTTGATAATGACAAAGATAGTTTACCTTTTCGTTAGAGCAAAGTTACGGTTAAGTAGCGTTGTACGGAAGCCTCGGTGCGCAAGTCCGAACTGCACTTGGCCGGTTTTATTTTTCCTTTTGAGGCACGGAACACTAAAAACGAAAGTACATTTGTTGATAGATTGTATACATTATATTGCAGAGCGTGATCTCGTTGAGTCGCTGCCCATCAGCAGCCAGCTGGGCGCGGCGGAGGGCGCGCTGCTCCGCGCCGCGTACCGCGAGCGTCTGCAGCGGGACGCGCCCGCCACGCGCCCGGGCGCGCCCGCCACCGCGCCCGCCGCGCCCGCATGCACAGTGAGTACACGCACACTCGCATCAGCCCGCCAATAGAGTATTTATTACTCAACTTTTTTTATTGCAAGAATCAACTCGCATTCTGAAGAGAAATCTGAAACCCGCTTTTCTTTCTATATCTCAATTAATACCATAAATATCATGGGAGCAGGTGGCACATGTTTGAATTTCTGACGGTAGACTCATAATATGTGATAGTGAAGCGTTTGAAAGGCGCACCTTTCAAACCCTGAATCTCTACAACAGGACCGCTGATTGTATGAGGACAGTGGTTGTTGCCACTTTCTCCTCAGCGTTGGCACCTTTTCCTTGCAAAGTGGTGTAAATGTAAATTCAAAAAAATATGTTGACGTGCTAAAATGTACACAACGTGCTTACTTGCAATAAAGAGACTTGACTTGACACAATGTTGCAGAAAGCCGAATTTGTGACGACAGAATCGACATTTACTACACAATAGTCAAAAGTTACTTTATTCAGGAAACCCACAATCATGTACAGCCAATGATAAAAGAAACTTAAGTACCTAACTTAAGGCCTATAGTCCCATAACTTAGTAAACGAATGTTACATAATAAAAATAAAATAATGACACATACTAGCGCTCTACTAGAGATTACTTATAACTAGACATCGGATTACATGCACTATCAAAATGCCAAAATATGCACTAAAAAGGGCGAAATATTTACAAAATATGCACAAACAAGAAACATTTATTGTAATTTACGTTTATTTTCACAATATATTTATATATACATTATTAGTTGTAATTCTTTAGTTATAAGTTAAGTAATCTTTAGTTATAAGTTATGACTAAAGATTACTTAAATAAGTAATGAGACCAACAACCAGGCACCCCCGGACTAGCGCTGTGTGTGTCGAACCCATTTAAAAAAAAATAACTCCATTCGACCTTTTCCTTGCAGTTAACCCAAGAAGTGGAGCGTGCTCGTTCGCGCACGTTAGAATCGGCCATTTGCCGCGCACGCCGTCTGACGGCCGCGTGCGAGTGGGCGGCGGCGCTCCGTGCGCTCGACGCCGTGGACCCGTGGTGCTGCGCCGACGTGCGCGTGGCGTGCTTAGTGGAGCTAAGACGCAGTGCAGAGCTGTTCGCACTCGCGCATACACTAGTAGACGCCTATCCGCAATCATGGCAGGCGTGGTTCGCTGTTGGATGCTACTATTACCTTATTGGTGAGTTTGGAAACTACTATGCCGACATTTGAGTCTTATGTCGGCATAGTAGCCACCACTGCATCACACTCCAACGGCTTTATAAATCGGCACATTTTGCACACATGTAGCGAGAATCCTGAAGCAAGACATAGGCTATCTTTTTCTACGGGAAACACTGTAGTTCCCACGGTAAACCTAGTAATTAAGCTCCGTGGACCCGTGGTGCTGCGCCGACGTGCGCGTGGCGTGCTTAGTGGAGCTAAGACGCAGTGCCGAGCTGTTCGCACTCGCGCATACATTGGTAGACGCCTATCCGCAATCATGGCAGGCGTGGTTCGCTGTTGGATGCTACTATTATCTTATTGGTAAGTGTGGAAACTACTATGCCGACTTATGTAAGTTTGGAAACTACTATGCCGACATTTGGGTCAGATGTCGATGTATAAACAATCCTACTACGTTGTTTAACCCACCGTTTAGCCACCCTGTCCCTTTCCATCTTAACCTTTTTTAACGAAGTGTGAAAGGGATAGCAACACGATTTAAGGGAAGTGAGGTTTAACTATGTTTATGAATAACAGCATATACTTTTACTTAACTATTAAACTTTAACTTTATTTCAACTGTAACTGTATTTCTCTCTGTTGTGCCATTCAACCAACTCGACTTAAAACTAAACTCAACACTATAGTACGTACGCGTTAAGAAAATAGTGAAAAAAAGAGCACGTCTATCCACGGTTGACAAATTAGATGACTTAGACAAATGTGCCATAAGAAGGAAAGTTCAATAATAATAAAAATTCAACTTTGCTTCTTATGGCACATTTGTCTAAGTCATCTAATTTGTCAACCGTGGATAGACGTGCTCTTTTTTTCACTATTTTCTTAACGCGTACGTACGGTGGAACACAGAGAGAGGTGTACAGGATAGTTTTTAAGGTTGGGATTTTCTTAAAAACTACTTAACCTATTGAAAAAAAAAATTCACTGTTTGGTAGATAAAAGTTAAAACTATGTAACTGTAAAAGAATTATTAAATTCGGTCCAGTGGTTTTTTTTGAAAATCTCAACCTTTTTGAGGTAACCTGTATACTTCTACATCTCTGTCTTCGACTGTACTATAGACAAGTTGTAGAACTTGTACAAACTGTACGTCATTATGACCCGTCGTTTTCTTTGTCTATGGTGCAGGCAAGAGTGAGTTCGCCCGTCGCTACCTGAGCAAGGCGAAGAGTTTAGAGCCTGGGGCCGGGTGCGTGTGGCTCGCGTACGGACACAGCTTCGCGCACGACTCCGAGCACGACCAGGCCATGGCCGCGTACTTCAAGGTGAGTGGGGCGAGCCTCGGGCAGGGCCCACACATAAAAAAAAGCCTTTACTGCTGTTTAAGTTTTTTTTTTACAATACTGCCGTATATACTGTCCGCCAGGAGCTGGACCTGTTCCGCACCAAGCCCGCGCACATTAAGCGCATATTCACAGACGAATTCTTTGGACCCGCAGCGCTAGCGGGTGCGACAACTTATGCTACCGGACAATAACGCTCAATCTTTTTTTGGTTTTTGTTTATTTGTATGTTTGTTTGTTATTTTTACTCTCTAGCTTATAAAGTTTTCATATCAAGTACTTATTTGCGAATACCTATTACTGGCTGCGTTGAAAATTGTTTTTGTAAATCATCGACTGTACTTTACAGCTGTTGGTATTCCGAAAATGTAAAATAAAATAAAATAAAAATATCTATATCTAGTTACTTAAGTCTAAATTTGGAATATTTTTCAGTTATCGGCAAACGAGTCTACTTCATGACAGCTTGTACTTCACAGACCACTTACCCCATAGACATGAAATCGGTACAAACTTGCAAGCGAAAAATTATGTCAAGCGATAGGCGCTATTAGACGAAGCGGGGGGCAGGGGCGCCATATTAAACCCGTTTCGATATCTCAAGGTTACGCGTGTAGCGAAGGAATTTTGCGCTCATGTGCAGGCAGAAACGGGCGCCCTCCTGTTACAGGTCTATGGGGTAAGTGGTATGTGTTGTCCTTCGACAAAGGCCTCCTCTAAAGACTTCCATTTTGTCCTGTCCTTTGCTGTTCGGGTCCATACAGGGCCGGCTACTTTTTCATATATACAGGGCCCACACATACAACGGATCTAATATACCTACCAACCCCCCAAATCCGTCTAGCGTACGCACGCGTCGGGGTGTGTGTGTCGTTAAATGACACAGATTCTGCCCCACCATCAACCATGATGTACAAGATAACGAATAAATGTAAAAATATCTCCGTTTTTTATTAAAATTATTGGTTTAAAATAAAGTTTTGTGCATCAAACGAGTCGAAAAAACAGCTTAATTAGGAATTCAGAAAATAGTAAGAAATCGAAGAGAATTATTCATTGTCTTTGTTATCATTTTCTCAAGATTGGCGGCGCTAGTTGGCTCATGGAAGGCCCTTAAAGTTATTCCACCGTTGTCACGGTTTCTTTCTAAGACGTTTTTTTAACAGAGTATAAAAATACTAGTTTGATGTTGAGTGTCTGAAGGAAGAAAGGAGTACGTTGAGCTCCAGAGCAGTCACCAAGCAGTGACTGCAACCGTACTCTACAAAGCTAGTTACTGAGTGTTGTATTGTGCGCAGGCCAGCCAGCTGATGCCCGGGTGCCACTTGCCGCCGCTGTGCGTGGGCGTCGAGTGCGCGCTGCTCAACAACGTCACCATGTGCGAGCGATTCTTCGCGCGCGCGGCACTCCACGCGAGGCTAGAGGTACTACAAGAGGCGCCAGTGTGCCAAAGGGAACCAGTTTGTCAAGGGGAACTAGTGTGCCAGGAATCTGTGGTAGGAAGCCAGTGTGTCAAGGGGAGCCAGTGTGCCAGGAAACTGATAGGAAGCCAGTGTGTCAAGGGGAGCCAGTGTGCCAGGAAACTGGTAGGAAGCCAGTGTGTCAAGGGGAGCCAGTGTGCCAGGAAACTGGTAGGAAGCCAGTGTGTCAAGGAGAGCCAGTGTGCCAGGAAACTGGTAGGAAGCCAGTGTATCAAGGGGAGCCAGTGTGCCAGGATACTGTGGTAGGAAGCCAGTGTGTCAAGGGGAGCCAGTGTGCCAGGAAACTGTGGTAGGAAGCCAGTGTGCTAGGAATCTGTGGTAGGAAGTCAGTGTGTCAAGGGGAGCCAGTGTGCCAGGAATCTGTGGTAGGAAGTCAGTGTGTCAAGGGGAGCCAGTGTGCCAGGAAACTGGTAGGAAGCCAGTGTGCCAAGGGGAGCCAGTGTGCTAGGAATCTGTGGTATGAAGTCAGTGTGTCAAGGGGAGCCAGTGTGCTAGGAATTTGTGGTAGGAAGTCAGTGTGTCAAGGGGAGCCAGTGTGCCAGGAATCTGTGGTAGGAAGCCAGTGTGTCAAGGGGATCCAGTGTGACAGGAATCTGTGGTAGGAAGCCAGTGTGTCAAGGGGATCCAGTGTGACAGGAATCTGTGGTAGGAAGCCAGTGTGTCAAGGGGATCCAGTGTGACAGGAATCTGTGGTAGGAAGCCAGTGTGTCAAGGGGAGCCAGTGGGCCAGCAATCGGTGGTAGGAAGCCAGTGTGTCAAGGGGAGCCAGTGTGCCAGGAAACTGGTAGGAAGCCAGTGTGTCAAGGGGAGCCAGTGTGCCAGGAAACTGTGGAGGGGAGCCAGTGTGTCAAATAAAGTGATCCGATCTAATAATGTGATAATAACTATGCAATAATCCCAGAACAGCTTAAAATGTTAGTATGGTAGGGTAGATTTTGTTTACAAAAGAAGACACTTGATTTGGGCTTCGGTTTATGTGTAACCGTTATCAGATATGTGGTGACAGCGCGGACGAGAGCGACGAGAACCGCAGCGGGTGGGAGCGGCTCGCGCGCGTGGTGTGCGAGCCGCACGTGTCGCACGAGGCGGGCGCGGCCGCGCTGCTGGCGGGCGACGCGCGCGCGGCCAGGGCGCTGTGGCTGCGCGCGCTCGACACGGCGCGCGCGCACAGACCACAGGTACATACGAATACTAAGATAATCTCTTCTCTATATAGTTACATTCGCCGAACTATTTATTTATTTATTTTCTATTCTGCCTTTTATTTACCTCATAAAGCCTGTGCTGCCATCTATCTGTTTTATTGGATGACTTAACCTTTTTTTTTTGGTTTATTTAGTTTAAGGCGCTGACATGAGCCAACTAGCGCCGCCAACCTTAAAAAATCATATCTTCCAATATAATCATTTTTATTAAAAAAGCTACGTTCACATTGTTTATTGCTATAAATATTATTTTTTAAATGCTTATTTGTAACGTGATGCTGAAGTTTTAGTTCACATAATTGCGAAAAACGGCCGTTTCTGGCACATTTGTGAACTACAACTTACCTACATTGAATCACGTTACAAATAAGCATTTAAAAAATAATATTTATAGCAATAAACAATGTGAACGTAGCTTTTTTAATAAAAATGATTATATTGGAAGATATGATTTTTTTGAGATTGGCGGCGCTAGTTGGCTCATGGAAGGCTCTTAACCGTGCGTTTTCTCAATTCGTTGGTCATCACCTAAGTACTCGACACTGGCAAAATTACTGTGCCAGCCACGGTAGAAGCCATATTTTAAAAAGTGAAGTGAAGATAAGTTTGACCTGTTATCGTGCTCTGACGGAGTTCATACGCGCTGCATTTAATTAATTATCTAATATTAATTACATAAAAACGGGAATTACCGTGTTAAACATTATTTTATTGATGTCTACTCGTGACCATGACGGCTGCAATGCTGTCGAAATATCGAGACATCAATAAATGAATGTTTAACACGGTAATTCCCGATTTATCTAATTAATATGTATACAAACCGTGTAAATTTAAAAAGTGATATTTGACTAATGTCTAAATATATACTAATTGTTAATTATTTCAATCAATAAAGAGTTCGGTGGCTCAGTGGTTGGGTCAATGAACTTGCGATACAGAGGTCCCAGGTTTGATTCCCAGCCAGGGCAGCCATGTATCAATCCTCGGTTTTTTCGACGGAAAAACTTACGTACATTTACCGAGTGCTTTCAAAACGGTGAAGGAAAACATCGTGCCGTAGAAGAAAAAATCTAAGGCATGTGAAATCCGCCAATCCGCACTGGGCCCGCGTGGTGGATCATGGCCCCAGCTGCCTTGATGTCTGGGAAGGTCTGTGCCCGAGCAGTGGGGCCAATATAAATAGACTGATGATGATGATGAATTATTTCAATCATTATGTTTTATGTTTATTAATGTATGAAATTTTGTATTGAACGTATTCTGTAATAAAATTGTAATGGATGAATGAATAAATAAATAAGTACGTAGGGGGTCACAATAAGGTTGAGATTTTCTCAAAAAAACATAAATTATATTATCTCGATCCCGGACATGCCAGACTTGAAGCAATCTCTTTATTAGATATAAGCTCGACCAATGTACAGTCTATGAACCTACTTGACCTATTGCAAAAATTCTTTCACTGTTTGATAGATAAAAGTTAAAACTATGTAACTGTAAAAAATTATTAAAATCGGTCCAGTAGTTTTTGAGAAAATCTTAACCTTATTGAGGCCCCCTGTATACTTTTCACTGTCTTGAACTGTACATGGCCAACCTGGCGTTCGAACCCGGACCTCCGTAACCGAAGCCCCGCGTCCTAACCACAGAACCATCGATCACTCACTCAAGTGTTTAATTTGAATAAAAATACTAAAATTTATATAAAAAAAAATATTTATTTCAACATTATTACACCCAAATATTTATAAAACCATGGTATGAGAACTACCTAAACTAACCTAAATGTTAGTTACCAGAAATAACGGAACGCCAATAAAACGAACAAACCCACAGCGATATAGGGCAGATATTTTCTCATAGGCGACTCGTCTTGTCTAACCTTCGGCTGCATTCGTCCAATCTTCATTTCCAGCTGATGCAATCTTATACAAAGTTGTTCGTCCATCCTCGTCTCTAACAACTGACTGAGTTTCGTCTCTCGTTCCAATTCCTGCCTAGATTCCACATGAGGATCTTTGAATAACATCTGAATCATCTGCTTTTTAAATTCTATATCTTGAACCAGCTTCTGATCTAGTTTCGAATGTAATTTGTCCAGCTTTTTATCCAGGTCTTCAAGTTTTGACTTTGAGGCCATAGTTACTAGTTTCAAGTCTAGTTCTATGGATTTTGTCGAGTTTAATTTATCTGGCGTAGAAAATAGTTTAGCTGGTGTCGAGTCTGACTTTTCTGGTTTAATCACAGACTTATCTGGCTTGTCTGGTTTCATACTAGACTTAACTGGTGTGGAATCTTGCTTGTCTGGTTTCATACTAGACTTATCTGGTGTCGATTTTAGCTTATCTGGTATCTTATTTTGAACTTCATTGCTGGTTCCAGTCTCAGTACTATCTTTAGTCGATTTATCTAACATATTCATCGTCTCACAGTCTTCGCAGACGCAGGGCGCTCCATTCAATTTCCTGTGTTTCTCACGTACTTTGTTTATATCGATTAACGTATTTAACAGATGGAAAACCTGATCATCTGCGTTATCTGACATGGCTGTTGAACTAATTATTATTTTAATTCACACTTGTATTATTGTTATATGCTTAAGTGGTATCTCCTCTGCGGACCAGAGGATGAGTCAATCTCTTCAAGGCACAGACCACTTACCCAATAGACATGAAATCGGTACAGGTTTGCAAGCGAAAAATTCTGTCAACGATGAGCGCATAGAGACGAAGCAGGGGTGCCGTATTAAAGAGATGCGTCCATGTCGATAATATCTCTAGGTTACACGTGTCGCGAAGCAATTTAGCGCTCATATGCGGGCAGACACGGGCGCCCTCATTTTACAGGTCTATGAGGTAAGTGGTCGGTGCTTCAAGGTAACTTTTATGTAGATTTTTTAAAATAAAATTGACCATATAAATAGTTTTAAATATAGAGCAAATGATCACAATTCTTTTAATATTATACCTAACAAATTAATATATAATAAATCTATCTTAAATATCTTTTCACATTTATGTTTATTATTTCGATTATCACTGATATATGTGAATGTCACTGTCGAAAAAGTCTAAGTATACTTTAAATATTCTAGTTTCTTAAACTGGTTCTTTGTTTTTTGAACGAATTCACTGATTAACCTCCAGGGGAGAAGTCCACTTTTTTAATGACTTTAATCACTTTTGTTGAAGAACTGATGAAAGATTTTGGTATTGGTGATAGTGGAGTTTATTTTCTTTCGTAAAGTAATTTAATATAATCACTTACTTTTTTACAATTCAATGTAGGTATATTATTAAGTATCCCTGTGTCTGGTATCTATATAATATACTTTTATCTTATCAGACTTTTATCTTGTTACATATATTTCGTACCAGGAGTCCGCCGCTCTACTGAAATTAGCGCCGCAATGCGCCGGTATATATGTAGTTAGATACGGCCGCCAGTTGTTCCGAAAAATCCCCGACATAAGTTATTTTTAGCGACATGTATTTGGTACAGTTGATTGTAAAATAAATAAAGCAGCGTTGCCAACATGACAGAAAAATCCAACAACACTAGAGGTACGGTGAAACCCAGAGAAAGGTGTACAGGAGAGTTTTTAAGGTTGGGATTTTCTCAAAAACTACTTAACCTATTGCAAATACTTTCACTGTTAGATAGATAAAAGTTAAATCTATGTAACTGTAAAATAATTATTAAATTCGGACCAGTAGTTTATGAGAAAATCTCAACCTTATTGAGGCCAACCTTATTGTTTACTTATCTCTGTTGTCGACTGTACCATCCCGCAGCTGACTGCAGACAGCAACGTGTCGCCGCGACACTATTGATTTCTATGTATCTCTATGAAATACCTGCCGTAGCTACCGACACGTCGTCTGCCGCTACCACAGACCACTTACCCCATATAGACCTGTAACAGGAGGGCGCCCGTGTCTGCCCGAAAATGAGCGCAGAATTGCTTCGCGACACGTGCAACCTAGAGACATTATCGACATGGACGCAGCTATTTAATACGGCGTTCCTATCCCCCGCTTCGTCTCTATGCGCTCATCGTTGACAGAATGTTTCACGTTCGAGGGGGGGGGGGGGGGGGGAGTACCAACCATCACAAAAACACGCAATAACAAAGATTTCATTCATGAACCAACCAAAAAAACCTGATAGCAAAACAGTAACTTTTAATTAAAAATATCAACAACATAACGATTTGTATCGCGCGGCAGCTCTCCGTCCCCATAAATAAAGATTTGTGTTTGGCACTGGTCGGGTGTATTCCGTTTTGTATATATCCGAATAGAAATAAATATAGGGGATTCCCCTTGTGAGCCGTTTCATACTTATCTATTTTTATCGTCAATTTAACGAAGACCTTGACTGCCGCTTTATCCGATTGCCGAAAGGATGTGAGGAATGAATCACCATCTCTGTTTATTACAAGTATTATACACTTACATTGTGTATATTTTTGCACGTCAATGCTCTTAAAACGGTAAATGAGAATGAGTGAATTACATTATTGAGAAGCATGTACAGTTTTGGCGATCTTATCGCTAAAAGCGATTTCTTCCAAACTGCAGAGGATATTATAAAAATATATCAGAAAGAGGTAGAAGTGCATAGTAAGTTATAATAAATAGTAAATGATAAATGAAGCAAATTTTTCATCACGACCGGGATACGAACCCGGGACCTCGCCATCCGTGGCACGCTCTATTCCAACAGAGCCATCGTGATTCGTATCCAGATCGTGAATTTTGTCTCCATATTCTCGTCTGAGGGACGGTAGCGACATCTATCCAGTAATTGTGCAATTACTCAAATTCATGTCTAACATTGCAGTTAGAAATCATGTTTTTAATTGATGACGCGTTCCTTTTTCATGTGTTAATAATAAATAGTAATATCTACGTTAATAATGGAAAACATTTAATTTTCGATACTTGTCAAATACCCTACTGTCCAGGAGTAAGTTATCCTCCGGTATTCTGCATTTCAGCCTGCTTCTCATAAAGTCTGTCTTTATGGATAAAAATGCATTATTCAGTCTGACATGAGCCAACTAGCGCCGCCAATCTTTAAAAAAATAATATCTTCCAATATAATCAATTTTATTAAAAAAGCGATGTACAAAATGTTTATTACGATAAATACTATTTTTAAATGCTTATTCATAACGTGATTCAATTTCGGTAAGTTGTAGTTCGCATAATTGCGAAAAACGGCCGCTTTTGGCATATTTGTGAACTACTACTTAATGTATTGTATATTGAAAAATAGTATTTATCCTAATAAAGATTGTGTACATAGCTTTTTTAATAAAAATGATTAATTTGAAAGATATTATTTTTTTAAGATTGGCGGCGCTAGTTGGCTCTTGTAAGGCCCTTAAGTAACTTGATTTTGTAAACTGCAAACAGGTGAGCGCACGCTGGGCGCCTACTCTAGACGCGTTAGGCCACGCCTGCCGCAAGCTCGGCGAGCCGGCGGAGGCGCTCCGGTGGCACCAGCGCGCCCTAGCGCTCCGCCCCGGCCGTGCCTCCACGTACTCCGCCATGGGGCTCTGCCTCGCGCTGATGGGCAGGGAGACGGAGGCCGCAGACGCCCTGCATTCGGCGCTGTCTAAAGACCCTGATGACGTGGTGTCTTTGGCGTTATTGGATGCTATTGTTGATAGGCTGGATACTGCGCTCACAGGTCAGTAATGTTTACACCTAAATAAATGATCTTTATACATTTGTAATGATTTTATTTATTTATAGGAAGTGTAGATCACTGGGTTTACTATGTTTGTTATATTATTATATCGGCTCTCGACCACAACCGCGTCTTCCCTCAGCGCTACTTCCCGCTGCAATGCCGCACCCCCGCGGCCCGCGCAGTATATGGACTCGAGACGACAGATCTTTTACTACATGTAACCTAACGTGTAAAAATTATAAATAAAAAACCTGCGCCAAATCCCCCACAATTGGCTATGTGCCCAAAAGGCTGGCGGCGTTGCCCCGCTGTATAGCGAGGCTAACACGTTGGGCAAAGCAGCCGCCAGCCCTTTGGTCACGCATGGCCTCGACCAGGCGCCGGGAAATTTGTTTCATTAGGCGGTGTGCCCCCGGCCCCCATGGTCCCAGCGTCTCAACCCCAAACGGCACAAATACGTAGTTATCGCCGAGGCCTGCGTATTTGCGTATTTATACATTTATATTTCATATCACATGGCTGGGTGATGTGAGAGCAAAGAGCAGTACAGATTTCGGAGCGCGTTTTTAGGGTTCCGTGCCTCAAAAGGAAAATAAGGATCCCGTATAGGATCACTTTGTCGTCCGTCTGTCTGTCAAGACCTATATCTCAGAAATGCGTGGACGGATCAAGTTGAAATTAATACCAAATACCCGGGTCTCCAATGATGCAGCCGTAAAAAATCAATCTTCTATATCAACGCAATCAGAAGATATGGCCATTAATGTCGCATTTTCTCGAATATTTGTATGAAAATGCAAGAAAACCAAAACCTATAGGGTACTTCCCGTTGACCTAGAATCATGAAAGGCAAGAAACTAGGTCTTATAGCACAAGTAAAGGAAAAAATCCGAAAAATGTAAATTTGAAATTACATCTCCCCAAACATGTTTTTTTTTCTTATATATATTTGCTGATGATCAACTAATCAACTAATAGTTCAACCGACCTATTGTATATATAGTTTTTAGTTTAGTTTATATTTTCTAGGTTAATATTATAATAGTTATTTTTAATTTTTATTGTTTTATGAATAAATACCTTTTATCAGGAGTATGTCGATGTATGGACATAATATTCTGATAATGGCAAAGATAAGTTGGTATCTAAATCTAGTTTATCTTTTCATTAGAGCAAAGTTGCGTTGCACGGAACGCGAGCCTCGGTACGCGAGCGAGTCCGACTCTCACTTGGGCGGTTTTATTTATATCACCAACACTAATTTGATATTAGGTATACAAAATAATCTCGATTAAACTTTCCATTGTTCCCAGACGAGGATATACCTCAGTTCCCGTTCCCTGCGGTGAACATATCGCTCCCGCCGACCACGCCGACGACGCCAGTCACGCCCGCAGCAGACGCCACTAACATATCAGATATGAGCATGAGCTTCGATTGAACCCACACACGAGGGAGGGCATTTACAACTGTACCGAGAGGTACCTTAAATATTTGAAGGACAAGGTCTAATCAAAATTTGACAGATTTCTGCATTCGAAGTTCTGTTAAGGCGCTGACATGAGCCAACTAGCGCCGCCAATCTTAAAAAGATCATATCTTCCAATATAATCAATTTTATTAAAAAAGCTACGTTCACATTGTTTATTGCTATAAATATTATTTTTTAAATGCTTATTTGTAACGTGATTCAATGTAGGTAAGTTGTAGTTCACAAATGTGCCAGAAACGGCCGTTTTTCGCAATTATGTGAACTACAACTTACCGACATTGCATTACGTTACAATGCATTTAAAAAAAAAATATTTATAGCAATAAACAATGTGAACGTAGCTTTTTTAATAAAATTTATTA
Source organism: Tachystola acroxantha (assembly GCA_963506565.1). Lineage (NCBI taxonomy): Eukaryota > Metazoa > Arthropoda > Insecta > Lepidoptera > Oecophoridae > Tachystola > Tachystola acroxantha. The sequence continues at coordinate 11,960,426 of OY735879.1, forward strand.
TATTGAAATATATCATTTTTTTAAGATTGGCGGCTGTTAGGGAGAAAAGGGATCTTCATGTAGATTAAGTTTAATATAAGCAAGTACATAAGTTGTTTATATAGGTAAAGTAAAAGTAGAGCTTATTTTGTTTGAATATGTCTAATTTAGATTCCATTGTTGATTTTGTAGAACCATAATATGAATAGCTTGTGTACTGTATAGAGTAAGATAATAAGTTGGTCTTTCTTTGTTATCACTGCACAGATGGTAATTTGGGCATAGAACGTGATTGAGCGCATTGATGATTTGGCGCAGTTCTATGGAAATTGCAAGCCTATTGTTTAATTGGCAGGTGTGAGAACAAAGGAAGACCGCCTCATAGAGATAATTCTTTGAAATGCAGTTCGGTTATTGTAGAACCACTGTATCCATGCTGACCTGTACGCACTGTTGTCTCAAACGAGTATACTACCTGCGTGAATAATAGTAGGCTAGTTTGAGCCAAAAGTAGTCAGTCAACGCGCAATCGGCGAACAGTGAACACGTCAGCTTGGATCGAACCACTGCGACTGTGTTGAACGAATAAAACGGTTTTCGACGAATATATGCGAGTTTCTATGCGCTATCTCCGCGACACAACGAACCCACGCGCCTCCTGTACAAGTTTTGGTCCTTCGAAAAGCCGGATCGTGTGAACATAGCAACATGGAAACAAGAAGCATGACGTCGCGTAAACTTGCTCCAGAACGCAGTAACCAAGCTAGTCGATTGCTCGGCGATTCACCAACGTCGGGTGGTAAGCCGGTCGAATACTCCGGCGTCGCAACGTCGCTGCCTCCCCCCGCGGGTGAGGGCTCCGATAAACGCGCACCGTTCGCGCCAGCGAATCGCGATACGCCGTACAGTACACCGCTTGGAGGCGCCGCCGCCGCCGCGGCGCCCGCGAACGTACTGCGATCACACAGCGCGCCGCCCGCGCATCCGTTGTTACCCTGCCAACAATCGCTGCCGCAGCCACCGATGTCCATCGCCTCCAGCCAGCGCAAGAGCAGAACGTCCGGCTCTAGCGCCCGCCGGCGAGAGGTGCTACGACTTCAGATTGAATACGAGGCTGAGCAAGAAGTGCAGCGGTCAAAGGAGCAGAGGCTGAAGATGAAAAACAACGAGAATATGATCAAGAAACAGGCGCAGATAAAGATAGCAGAGCTCGAGGCCCAAGGATCGGAGACGGATCTCGACGAACGAACGTCACAAATGAACCTGTCGGAGAAAGTCTCACTATGGCTCGAGCACACGCCCGTGGAAACAACGACGAAACAGGTAACTGTCACCGCACCGGTGTGCACCGATGCTGACGCACACGCGCTCGCGTGCTATGCCGACGACACGCGTCCCGCCGCCGCGGGACACCATGCTGCCGCACCAATACCACGCGCCTTTGATCGGGAGGTTGAAACTCCGAGGCGTGAGATGGACATGGAGCGGTCGAAGCTACGACCGGCGGAGCGCCGCGGCGCCGTAGAAAAGCGACACAATCGGTGCATCGACGGGCTGAATAACGCGGTATGTTCCTACAGTGATAGATGGCGGCCGACGCCGCGACAGAGCTACGATTTACCTCACTTTACCGGTGACCCGGTGGATTGGCTGAGGTTTAAAAAGGTATATGAAACCTCGACTATGTACTTTGATATACGACCGTACGAGAACATGCTGAGACTACACACGGCTCTACAGGGAAAAGCGAAGACGAGCGTAGAGGACATTCTTCGCACCAGCGATGACCCCAACGAGGTGATGAAGACACTCGACTTAGAATATGGAAACCCGGCGCTGTTGATGGCAAACGCAGTGAGGAAGGTGCGTGCTCTGCCAGCGATGACGGAGTCAGGGCGAGAGTTGGGTGAGTTCACTGCTGTAGTCAGGAATGCTGTGTCCGTCCTTGAGGACATCAGAGCCGACGGTTTCGTGAATAACCCGCAGCTGTGTAATGAGCTCCTGAATAAGCTCACAGTAAATCAAAGAGAAAAGTACGGAGATTTCGCTATGGAGAAAGATAAGACCAGCGCTGTTGATTTAAGAGTGTCGCCCAACCTGAGAATAATTGTGGAGTTTCTGACGAACCTGGCAACCAAGTCGGCATACTACAATCCGCTGAACGACGCCATAATGCAAACGGATGTACCAGCGGCGCCCATTATGAACCGGAGGGCAGCCACTGTTACTCAACGAATAGTACATCGAGTTAACACTCAAGTAAGTGTCCCAATACAAGCGCCAGTACTGGACCATGACACGTGTGTATTATGCAAGATAGATGGACATAATCTGTCCACGTGTGATAAATTTGCACACATGTTAGTGGACGAGCGGTGGGAATGTGTAAAGGCGAATAAGTTATGTTTCAAGTGCATGGTAGGGCAACATGGACGAAAGGATTGTCGCGCAAAGAAATGCGATAAATGCCAAGCCCCGCACCATCCGTTGCTACACTCCGACCGCCCTCCCGCCGCTATCCCTTCCACGTCGGTCGCTAACACCGCGACAGTAGAGACTATATCGAGCATTAGTGAGTGTTACTCAAAGACTCTATTGAAAGTATTACCTGTGTCAATTGTGACTGAGAGCGGTGAAACTGAAGTATATGCCTTGCTGGACGATGGTGCAACGGTATCGTTGATCGACGACAAGTACGCGAGAGAGTTGAATGGACCAAGTGTACCGCTTCACGTTGTAAGTGCGCGTGGACAGAGTGAAATGGACACCTCCTCGCGGAAAGTTATAGTGAAAGTACGAGGCCCTAACGGCAATCTACATCAAGTGTGCCTCCGTACCATGAAGAACCTGAACCTGCCTTCTCAGTCGATTCCCGAGGAAGTCATCCGGAAGAACTGGCACCTGCTCCGGCTGGGCTGCGGAGCAATGGAGGCTGCGAAACCTATGATTCTGCTGGGACAGGACAACTGGGAGCTGATCATCGGTACGGCGATCCAACAAGGTACATCCGGTCAGCCGGTAGCTTCTCTCACCAAATTAGGTTGGGTTGTACACGGGCCGTTAGGAAATAATGACACTAATCACGAGTCTATAAATTGTATGTATGTTGGTTCTGATCTTAGTACTTTGACACGTGAACAGATACAGCTCAAAGCGAGAGGTATTACAGAGACTCCGCACAAGAACGTAGAGAACGAGCGCGCTACCTCTATTTTGAATAGTACCAGCCGCCGCACAGAGGGTGGCTGGGAGGTAGGGCTGCTAGGGGCTAGGGATAATGTCGAACTCCCCGTCAATTGTGAGTCCCCGTTAGCTGTGTACAGTAAACAGAACGCGGACGCTAGCGTAGGGAATGATGACGTAGGCATAGTGAACGATGACGTCAATGAATTGGCCTACTCAGCCATGGCTGACTCTGTAGGACTAAACGAACAAGGTAATAGGAAAATTGCAGTCGTGACAGGCAAAGCGCGAGCAGCCCTCGAGGTCGATTTGAAATCAGTCGTATTAGCTACTGGGTTAGTTAATATTAGCCGCAATGGTGAGAAAAGCGAGTGGCACCGGGTACCTTCGGAGGAAAACCCTACCGACGAGGCCACCAGGTTGAATTGGCCTAATTGGGAAAATAAAAGGGTTTCGGGTTTTGCTTTTCTCCAAAGTTCACAGGAGCAGTACCCTATGCTGGAGACGGATGCCGAGGAGACGCACCACGACAACGCGGATAAGGCCGAGCTGCACAGGCTCGTTGCTGCCGATCCGCCGCTTATCAACATGGCCACCTCGATCATAGACACGCCGTACGTCACTATCCACACGCGGGCCCCCAACGATGACGTACTGCGCCAACTGCATGTAGAGACTGTGGTCAACAGCCGACCACTCACGTACGTGCCTTCCAATCACGACAACCCGGTGGTGATAACACCGAATCTGCTACTTGGGACGGAATCGGAAGCAACTCCGTCTGCGCCGCATGATCTAGCGGACCGCGACGCACGCCGCCAGTGGAAGCGAGGCGGCGCTCTGGCAGAGATCTCCCGGCGACGGTGGTGCAAGGAGTACTTGCCTACACTGCAGCAGCATCGAAGCAAATGGGCTAAGAGCTCTCCTGTAGTGAAAGTGAGTGATCGTGTCGCGGTAGTAGATGGGAAACAGCCCAGAAATGTGTGGCCCCGTGGCCTTATTAAACGTGTGTATCCGCGTCGTGGCGGTTAAGTGCGTGTGGTAGATGTAAGAACGAAAAGCGGGACGCTGCGCCGACCCGTCATGAAGATCGCTATTCTACCCACAACCGATTGTGGTATTCGATGGAACTCTCATACCAGGGGGTGGAATGTTAGGGAGAAAAGGGATCTTCATGTAGATTAAGTTTAATATAAGCAAGTACATAAGTTGTTTATATAGGTAAAGTAAAAGTAGAGCTTATTTTGTTTGAATATGTCTAATTTAGATTCCATTGTTGATTTTGTAGAACCATAATATGAATAGCTTGTGTACTGTATAGAGTAAGATAATAAGTTGGTCTTTCTTTGTTATCACTGCACAGATGGTAATTTGGGCATAGAACGTGATTGAGCGCATTGATGATTTGGCGCAGTTCTATGGAAATTGCAAGCCTATTGTTTAATTGGCAGGTGTGAGAACAAAGGAAGACCGCCTCATAGAGATAATTCTTTGAAATGCAGTTCGGTTATTGTAGAACCACTGTATCCATGCTGACCTGTACGCACTGTTGTCTCAAACGAGTATACTACCTGCGTGAATAATAGTAGGCTAGTTTGAGCCAAAAGTAGTCAGTCAACGCGCAATCGGCGAACAGTGAACACGTCAGCTTGGATCGAACCACTGCGACTGTGTTGAACGAATAAAACGGTTTTCGACGAATATATGCGAGTTTCTATGCGCTATCTCCGCGACACAACGAACCCACGCGCCTCCTGTACAGCGGCGCTAGTTGGCTCATGGAAGGCTCTTAAGTGCGAATTATTTTCAAATCTAAATGAAATCTATTGCAAGTAAGCACATTGTGTACATTTTACGTCGCTATTTTTTTAATTTACACTTACACCACTTTGCAAGAAGAGGTGTCGCCAACGCCGAGTTGATTTCGTAGTGAAATTGTGTTCTTATAAAGTTTTGCGCAAAAGTACTGAGTCGGCAGTGCATGGCAAAGACGGCCAATTTCGCGAATAGAAGATTATTTATTTAAGTAAAACTACACCTACCTAACCTATACCGCAGCCCAAATCAAGTGTCTTATTTTGTAAACAAATATGACCGTCTAATTACCTGTTGTGATAACACTGAAGGAACTGATTGATCGAACCTGTTCATCATGGTGAAAATAAAGTGATGCGATCTAATAATGTGAAAATAACTATGCCATAATCACAGAACAGCTGAAAATGTAAGGTATGGTAGTTTTTGTTTACAAAACAAGACACTTGATTTGGGCTTCGATATACCTATTTACCTACAATATTTATTCAGTTGTACAGTTCTGTATATTGTGTAAAAATGTTGAATAAAGAGTATAATGATTTTGGAAGTTTGTGTTTTAACTGGACAAATGGTATGGTCATATGGTCGCGCGTCAAATGTTGCTACTGGAGCTAGTTCAGACATGGCGGATTCCGCGCGGTTACAAACAGCGCGGTTAAGCGCAGGCCACACCGCCAGCAGGCGGGCGAGCGAGCTGGGCGGGCGGGCGAAGTGAGAGAAGGAACCGTCGGTAGCTCGCGGTGTGAACCGAAGTATGTGAAGAGGTGAAACGATGTTCGCCCGCATAGCTCGCTCGCCCGCCCGCTGGCGGTGGGGCCTGCGCTTGACAGTATTATTAAATCACAGAAAATCTGTGTTAGGTTAGTTTCCGTATAGAACCTGGGTCCACACCAAGTTTCTATACCGAAGTATAGAAGAATTCTGTAGCCGAGAGCAATAAAACAAAGCGTTCTCATAATTAGTCATTTATTGGCAATAACAGGTATAACCATATAAGATCAAACAGAGTTTCAAATCAACATTTCGTATCAATTCTTCTAAAATACTATAAAAATCACGATTACATTTTAAAAGCCCATGATTAAAATGCTTTTAAAATATTCTTATAACATCGCCTACATGGCTAAAATGCCATAAAATTGATTAAAATTACCTAACAACTAATAGGCACATGTAAAAATTCTTTCTAAGGAACATTTCCTACGCGGATGGCGTATGGCATTGTTAAATCTTTATTCTGCTACAAAACGATCAAAAGGTGGATAATAATTTAATTTAAGAGCCTTCATAGAGCCAACTAGCGCCGCCAATCTTAAAAAACTAATATCTTCCAATAAATCAATTTTATTAAAAAAGCTATTTACAAAATGTTTATTACGATAAATACTATTTTTCAATATACAATACATGGCATAATTGCGACAAGCTAAGTTGTAGTTCACAAATGTGCCAAAAACGGCAGTTTGTCGCAATTATGCGAACTACAACTTACCGACATTGAATCACGTTATAAATAAGCATTTAAAAAATAGTATTTATCGTAATAAACATTTCGTAAATATCTTCTTTAATAAAATTGATTATATTGAAGATGTTTTTTTAAGATTGGCGGCGCTAGTTGGCTCTATGCAGGCCTTTAACAGAAGACCAGAAGACAACTTGAAAACGTTATCATTACGATATACGGAAACCTGCTAAAATGGTACCTAATTGACGGCTAAAAATACTGTGATTCTTTTCTATCTAAAGAGCAGCTACTTTTAAACCTGAAAAATTTCATAAAAACCAGAGGCAGAACGCTTGTAGATTAAAAAAAATTATGGGATTGACATTTGCTAACGAAAAATCAAAAATCAATCCCATACATTTTCTTTCTACATTTTGTATTTTATCTGTATCTAAAGTAAAAGCCACGTTGGCTAACTAAATCGTTATGGAAGTTTTGGCTCTTTGTAAATGAATCACACTTATACTAAACTAAGAAGTAATAAAATACCTATATGAAATTCAAACAAAATCAACAATTGTAAACAAAAATATCTCCATGATTAATTGCAAATAAAAATAATCCTTACATTATCGTACACTTAGATGTATAATCCCGCGATCCTATGCATAAGCTAATTCAACACTTGACTACCTACAGGTTGCCGCTGACTGTACGTTCACGAGACTTATTTTCAAAAAATAGTCAAACCTTTATTTGTTGCAATTTTCGACTAACCTATCTACGAAATGTTTATTTTGTGGCGTGATTTCTCGCGCAGATCAAGCGTCAAAATTAGAGCATATTTTATTTTACAATAGTCTTAAATACCATTCAATTGAAATACTACCGCTGTTTAAAATTTACATATTGCTTGAACTGGAATTAAAATAATACTTTAGAATTTTAGACGCTCGATCTACGCCGAACCAGACAAAATTCGTCCTACAAATTAAGCATTTCGTATGGTAGATAAAAATTAAAACAAAAATCAGTTACATCTAAAATTTCTACGTAACAGTGATCTGTTAATTTTGTACAACAATTTAACTACTAAAGCAGTGACCGTACAGACCTGGCGCAGAACTAGAAAAAAACAATCAACATCTAACCGAAACATTCCCTCTTAATCATTGGCACGTGTGGAATTGAATTGATTGTACCTACACTAGAGTTAAAAGCGAATGCTGGCGAAGCGCCCAACTTAATAGCGAGTCGGCAACATGCGTGCCACGCGACTTTACATCTTGTTACGTTTATGTAAGAGTTTAGAACCATGTCGGCGTTATAACGGCAAAGTAAGGTCTGTTGGCATTTTATAACGCATTGGCAATTTATGACTTATATTTGGCTTCCGAGAATCTTCGTTGGCTTCCGAGAATCTTCGTTGGCTGAAGTCTTCTAATGTCGCATGTTGCTCTTTACCTTTTTTCCAGAAATGTAACTTTTAATTTGAAACTTCAATTGGAAGATTTGAATAGAGTCGAATGCGAGGTAAAACTAAAATGTCTCAAAATGCCAACCATTCGAAAATGTTTCTCATTCTAGTTACTTTCAGTTTATAGCAAGATTTTACTAACTTCAATTGGAATCCGATTTGAATAGTCTCATGCGAGGTAACCCCCAAAAATCCGACAACCAGTCTAAAAAAAGTGATACTGTTTTTCATTCTAGTTTTACAGCAAGATTTTACTTGACAACTTAACACAGAAGTATCATATATTTATCTATCAGTTTGAGTGTCTGAATTTATTATAATTAGTCTTTAGTAACTACGCTGAATGAGAGGAGAGTCTAACGTCATAAAATGCTCAACAGTAAAACGCGTATGGTGTATGCTGACGTGTTATAAACTGTCCAATAGTGTATGCGAAGGGTGGCTGTAGTGTTGCGTCGATGCTAGTGCGAAGCGAAGTCGCGTGTCGCGCACCTGATGGCGCTAGGCGAGGCGCTACACTAGCGAGCGCAGGTCGTGCTCGAGGCCGCTGTCGGGCTCGCTGGCACTAGTGCTGGCGCTGGGGCTGGCGCCGCTCGCACCGCTGTCAGTCGGGGACGGAGTGTCGCCTGAAACAAAACGATTTAACCTAAATTTTAGAGATATAATGAAGATTTGATTCAGTATGAGGTCTATACAGGGTGTAACGTAAAGGGTATATGAAGCCGAAGGGAGGTGTTCAGTATCGGTAAACTAACGCTTAATATTGTTTCGACTTATACGTAAGTAGTGCCAGAGGTAAAATAAATCTCCCGTGGTACTACTAGATTGTTTAGTAGTACTACGGGCAAAAAATATTTCCCGTGGTACTACCAGTAGGACCACCGGTAGTACCACGGGTAAGAAGCGAACTGAACAGCTTTTGTTCGGAGACTTTTCGAAAAAAAAAAAAAATTAATTAATGTCTCGTACAAATCGATCAGCTGACCGGTACGAAATGTAAAAAAATTCAAAAATAAATTCGAGAAAATCGAAAAGTCGTAGAACAAAATTTGTTCAGTTACCGATACTGAACACCCTCCCTTCGGCTTCATATACCCTTTACGTTACACCCTGTACAGTAAAATTCGTGGCTTCGATCTAAAGAAAATCAAAGATGCCACACACTAAAGTCGTCTTGCCATCTCTGGCTGAGATTAAGTAAATCGTTAACGATATCGTAGAAGTTACCGTCACGGTGGATCGTAACGGCGAATCAATATATGGACCCCATAAAAATGCCATAGAAAACTTAAACCGTAAGCTGCAAAGGATTGTAAATGATAACTACTTTATGTGAAGCCAGTACATGTCAAGCATTTTAAATTCTGGGGAAATTATGTCTCCAGAAAACTACCTACTTTGCCAAAGTATCAAGTAATGAATTCCATAGAGATTTTATTTATTGAAAAACTTTACACGAACTAATGCGCTGTGCATTCACAGAAATCACATTGAGATATTCATCCCGAGTATTCCCGAGTATGGGTGGGGAGACCATTTGTAAAGTATCAACCCTGAAATATTTTAAATTACATTCCACAGTAAAGTATATTCGTTTAACTAGTTGTAGGTAAGCAGTATGTTTTCAGGAGAAATAATAGCACACCAAATCGGTCTTACTTGATTACGTGGCTGCTCTGATATCTGAATGGAGGCGTGGCCACGAGTATCTATTCAATAGTTTGGGGCGGGGCGCGGCGTCTGCGTACGAAAACAACGGGTCAGTGGACAGTGATAGACAATTCTGGAGAGAGTTCTTTAAACTAACCAAACACAGACCATTTACCCCATAGACCTGTAACAGGAGAGCGCCTGTGTCTGCTCCACACATGAGCGCAAAATTACGTCGCGACGAGATATTATCGATATGGACGCATCTCTTAAATGCGGCACCCCTGTTCGGGGGGACAGCGGGGGCTTCGTCTCTTTGCGCTCATCGTTGACAGAATGTTTCGCTTGCAAATTTGAACAGATTTCATGTCTATTGGGTAAGCGGTTTGTGTAACCAAAATTGGAAGGTTCTTAAAATGCTGCCCTTCTCACAAAGTTATAAAAAGGATGGCTACTTTTAGAACTGTCAAAGTTAGCTTAGAAAATGCACTACAGAATTCGCTACCACTGTTGGAATCTCCACTCACGAGGCGTTCAATCAAAGCCTTGGGACAATAATGTTACCCCACAGACAGATTTTTGTAGGTCTTTTTGACACAATTAAAGTACGTGTAACGATAAACTGGACCAAATATCAGAATGATAATCATATCCGTTTATAGTAAGTCACATGCAAATACAAATTACAAAATACAACCTATGCCATACAACGCGGCAACGCAACGCCGCGAGCGCTATGGGCACCTATGCCCCGGGTATGACAAAGGCGGGTTATTTGACTGACGACGGTCCGACAATTGCTAGACATAATAAATATTATATTTACCAGAAATTTACATTTACAGTATACTTTTGCTAATAAGCTCCAAACTGTGAAACTTATTTAAATTAGTGATTGAACGCCACTTAAGAGAGGTTCACAGAGTGTCTAAATCACTTCGCCATTGCATCGCACAGCTTGTCAACCACAAGTTAATATCTTATGTTATTTCACGGTTCGAGCCACGGCATCTTCCCAGCAAATACTGTTGGTCATATATGTAGTTAAACCTCGCTTCCTTAAACCGTGTTGCTATCTCTTTCACACTTCGTTAAAAATGTTAAGGTAGAAAGAGACCAAAGGCCTAAACGGTGGACTTACTTTTAAAGAGTAAAAGTGACCCCGTTAAAGGCCAGCACTGTGGTTAAAGTAGAGCAAAAAAAGTCTCAAAGAGACCGTGGCTTAAAATGTGAAATAACATTTTTATGGCTAAAGTTACAAGCATTAATCTCACCTTCACCCGAGCCGTGTCCAATGTACGCCGCGGCGTGCCCGTTGGTGGGCGCGTGCTCGTCGGGCATTGCGGGCGCGGCCGCGGGGAGCGCGCTCTTGGAGTTGCGCACCAACACGCGGTGCTCGTCGGAGCGGTGCTGCCACGACCAGCACGAGCGACAGTAGTATCTGATGAGATTAAAAAAAACTGGTTCGTATAGGTACGGTCGTAGACAAAGAAAGGTGTACAGGAGAGTTTTTAAGGTTAGGATTTTCTCAAAAACTATTTGACGGATTGTAAAAGATATGTCACTGTTAGATAGATAAAAGTTTAAACTATGTACTTAAAGGTGGTCCCTCACCGGGAGCATTCGCGTGTAATGTAACGTTGCAGATTAGACTTTGAGCATTACATTACAATACTACCTCCCTAACTGACGCCGTTTTTCTCCCTCACTGACATCAGTGCTCGAATCTGTAACGTTACATTACACGCGAATGCTCCCGGTGAGGGAGCACCTTAACTGTAAAAGAATTATTAAAATCGGTCCAGTAGTGTTTGAGAAAATTTGCTGCAATGAAATGCTGCAATTATTTTCAGCGGTATACGGTTGTGATTTACAGTCTGCCGCCAGTCTTAGAATCGTACCGTTATCAGTACCAGGTTGAGTGATACATCTGAGCCCCTCCGTACTCCTGAAAGCACGTTAATCATTCGCTCCCGGTTGCTATGGCTTGACAGCAGTAGTCACGACATGTCAGGTACAGGCGGCCTCGACAACTGACAATTTTGATCACTAAACGACACGAGAAAAAATATTACCTGAAGCATATCGGCTCGCGGCAGAAGTACGGCCCCTGGTGCAGGTTGCACACGGAACACATCGAGTCCTCGAGGTAAGGGTCCACTTGCACCTGCAAAAGTTACAGTGGCCTTGTCAGTGCGACAAACTTGCAAAATGTATGGAGACCTTGTCCACCACAGACCACTTGCCCCATAGACCTGTAACAGGAGGGCGCGCCCGTGTCGGGCACGAGGGCAAAATTGCTTCGCAACACGTGTAACCTAGAGATATTACCGACATGGACGCGTCTATTTACTGGTATTCTTGACAAAATATAGTAGTCTTATTTGCATGTACGTCAAGTATTTGACAAATACGACAAACATCCAGTAGCGAATACGAATAGCCAAGTGAAGTGCCACCAAAATACTTGACGTACATACAAATAAGACTAATATTTTGTCAAGAATACCAACCACACATGGCAATCATGACAAATACGCAAATACGAATAGCTAAGTGAAGTGCCACCATTACACTCTAGAATTGCCACGATGGACAGACTACCGTACGACGCTTAGGTACGACGTGATCTTGTCCAGATGAGCTGACATTACGAACGCTATGACAATAGTACGGTGACAAGTGTACGTACCTTCTTGGTGAACTTGTCAGTGTGTATCTCCACGTGTCCCGCGGAGATTGCACGCACGTACGAGCTCACGTTGTTGAAGGTCACGCGGCCGGAACCGATCGGGTACTTGTGCTTGTCAGTGTCGATGCCTGCAATTTATAAACAGATTGTCATTTATTGGCCACTTAGTGGGGAATATTAAGTATGTATTCTAAGTCAATCCCAAGTGACCAAGACTGCCAAAAATCTCCTACAATCAAGACGAATCGAACGACACCTCATATGTTAAAATCCATCAAGCCGTTTAGGCTGCAGCGCGTGCCAAAGACACACACATACACTCTAAAAACACAACCCTCCTTACGCAGTCGGGTAAAAATAAATCAATGTTATTCTGTACAGTTGTCAGAAGTCAACAGCCAGGTGCTGTTGTCATTGGATAGAGTCAGGCGAAGGGTCACAGGCAGGAGGAGTCAGGCAAAGGGTCCCATAGGCAGGAGGATTCAGGCGAAGGGCCCCATAGGCAGGAGGAGTCGGGCGATGGGTTCCATAGGCAGGAGGAGTCGTTCGAAGGGTCCCATAGGCAGGAGGAGTCAGGCGAAGGGTCCCATAGGCACCCCCTCCCAGGTAAGCAAATACAATAATGCAATCTGGGACGTTCGGTCAGACGCAGCTATGGTCAATACGTTGCATAACCCTGCCCACCCAGTTGGAGCCACTCACCCGCGTACACCACTCCCGAGAACAGGTCGCTCATGATAGCCGCGAGCGCGCTCGCACTCAGCATGCCGTGCAGCGCGCCCACGAACACGGTGCGCGCCGGCTCCAGCCGCACGGACCCGCCCACCACCCAGTTGGAGTCGGACACTGCCCAAGGGATCACTTGCACCTGAAATGACAACTCTGGTAAAACATATGGCAGAGACAGTTGGATGACGTGATCAAGTGTTGCGAGATATTGTGAGAATCGGGGATGGAGAGAGAAAGGACTATGTCAGAGAGGAGTTACCTCCTCTACAAGAGCTCGGTGGCTTAGTTGTTGGGTCAATAGACTTGCGAGGAGGTCCAAGGTTCGATTCCCAACCAGGGCAGCCATGTACCAATGAGTTCTCTTTAGTTTTTTTAAGGAAAATCTTACGTAAATGACCATGCCAGATTCTGCCCCACCATCAACCGCAAGTTGTACAAGACAACGAATAAATGTAAAAATATCTCCGTTTTTATTAAAATTATTGGTTTAAAATAAAGTTTTTTACAAGTTGAAATTCGAAAAAAAACAGCTTAATTAAGAATTCAGAAAATAGTAAGAAATCGAAGCGATTTATTCATTGTTTTTGTTATTCTTCTATAGGAGTTGCGAGAGTAGTAGAAAATGATATTGATTATGACTATGCAATATGAAACCTGTAATAAGTCCCCGACAAAATGATAGGTACAGCTTAAATGGTCACGTAGTTTTGTAGGTGGGGCAAAGCTCCATTGAAATGTGGCAATGTCTTTTACCGAGACCGTGATGAAACCTGCATGCCGTAGAAGAAAGAAATCCGCAGTGAACCCGCGTAGAGGATCATGGCCCCAGCTCCCTCGATGTAAGGGGAGGTCTGTGCCCGAGCAGTGGGGCAATGCAAATAGACTGATGATGATGAGTTACCTCCTTGGTGCGCATCTTGCGCGCGCCCATGCGGTAGTACCAGTCGTTGCGGTCGCGGCGCGAGGCGCACAGCAGCGCGCGCACGCAGCACTCACTCTCGAACGTCACGTACGCGTAGCCGCGCGGAGAGCCGCCGCCGCCGTCCCGTCCGGGCCACTCGACACTGACCAAGTAGAATTATGACAAAGCAGTTCGCTTTTTTACCTAACTGCGCAAGAACTTTGAAAGGAGGAGATCAATGATAGGAGGGTATGTTTTGGGAGTATGTATGTTGAAGCATGTACGGTGGAACACAGAAAGGTGTACAGTCATGAGTAATAACATAGAAACATCCTTAAAATTCAAATTCATGTAACGACTTTAAATCGCAAAAATAAGTATGCTAAACTGTGGCCAATAATTATGTAAACGCTAAATTGTATCAAAATAAAGTACACACCCCTTGTACAACATTTGCTTGGTGGGGTGTGTACTTTATTTTGATACAATTTAGCGTTTACATAATTATTGGCCACAGTTTAGCATACTTATTTTTGCTATTTAAAGTTGTTACATGAATTTGAATTTTAAGGATGTTTCTATGTTATTACTCATGACTGTACAGGAGAGTTAAGGTTGAGATTCTCAAAAACTACTTGACCTATTGCAATTCTTTCACTGTTTGATAGATAAAAGTTGAAACTATGCAAGTACTGTAAAATAATTATTAAATTCGGTCCAGTAGTTTCTCGAAGTCCACACGAAGACTGAAGTATACAGGGGGCCTCAATAAGGTTAAGATTTTCTCAATAACTACTGGATCGATTTTGATAATTCTTTTATAAGACAGTTTTAACAGAGAAAGAATTATTGCAATAGGTCAAGTCGTTTTTGAGATAATCTCAACCTTAAAAACTCTCCTGTATTACCTTTCTCTGTGTTAGACCGTACACGAGTATATATGTTGAAGTATATATACCACAACCCAAATCAAGTGTTTATTTTTGTAAACAAATATTACCGTCTAATTACCTGTTGTGACGGAACACTGAAGGAACTGATTGATCAAAGCTATTCATTATTGTGAAAATAAAGTAATCCGATCTAATAATGTGAAAATAACTATGCATCGCAGAAAAATTTCTAAATGTTAGTAAAGCAGGGTAGTTTTTGTTTACAAAATAAGACCCTTCATTTGGGCTTCGGTTTAGTCTGTTGTACTCACCGCACCGGACTGAACTGTCTCAGGGTGTGCATGAGCGCGGTCTCGCTCATGTCCCACGGCAGCCCGCCGAGGAACACCTTGGCCGAGAAGCCCCCGCTGGGGTCCGTGCAGCGCGGCGGCACCGTGCCAGACCAGCGCAGCGCCTCGCGACCGTTGCTACGCGACGACATCACGCCGCCTGCAATACGGATAAGAGCGATTTACTTGAGAGTAACTATCGGATATTTTTTCGAATAAGAAACGTACAAAAGAGTACAGTCGACAGCAGATCAATGGTAACACTTGACAGTTATTATTTGCGTCGTAAGACTTGAAATCGTACTGCAAGTGTTACCATTGATCTGCTGTCGACTGTACATACATTCCGTGTAAACAAAAGAGATTCTTATATTAATAGTTCATCGCCGACTGTTCACACCGCAGGCGAGTTCTCGCTCAGCTATTTTATCGCCGAGCGATGGGATCCCGTCAGGGTAATAGTGTTCTGTGGATGGGATGTACTCGCTCGGCGACACTCTCAGCGATGAACTATAAATATTATGTCGCCGTCGTCGCAGAGTCCATTTTATTTACGTATTATATTTTGTTACCTATTGTACGTTATAGCCTATGGTTACTCGCCGACGGCCTATAGCCGAGCTACAAAACTAATACTCTCCACTCGCCCACTCATTTTATAGTTTATAGCTCTACTCTCTCATCGCTCGCGGTGGGGCAACTGTCTTAGACTTGCACAAGTATAGTAGTAGGTAGTAAGTACATACAAAATGACGCCCTGCGGTTGGGCCCTCCCGGCCTGTCTTGGGGCGCGTTGTCAGCCTGCTCCGGCGGCCACCGAGCCTGCTCCGGCGGCCACGGAGACTCCACCTGTTCACACATAATGATATAACGAGCTGTTGGAGACATGTTCTACATGAAAGCATGTAATCTGTGAGCATATACGTACGGTTTTTATCATCTAAACGGAGCATATAACTTTTTCTACGCAAACGAAGTTGTGATATAAATAAACTATGGCGCTGTTAGGATACTAGAAAACAACAATACTAGAAAACATACGGACCTCATTATGGTTCTTATACGATTTAAAAAAATATCTTTATCTAAAAATTATTAGCATTTAAAAGAAAAATACCATTTTAAGATTTCGTCTCTCTGAATACGTAGAGATTTTTTAAGAAATTTTCGTAGATAAATTCCGAGAAAAAAAAGGTTTTCTGTAAAATTAGGCATTCCGGAAGTACTGTGGCTCTGACGTAGTAGGCAAAGGGAATAACCCATACAGCCATCGAACGACACTATTTCAGTAATGTGACGTCATCACTTACGCCCTTTTTAATTTTCACGATCTTAAATTAAGCTTTAAATAATGAAAAAAATATGAGTCCCTTAATTTTACCTAGGTACATTTTCATAAAAAATATATAACAAAAGCGGCCGGCCCGCCCAAAAAAAAATTGATAGTTGAATTTATTGTAAATATTTTATATTTATCCCCAAATTGTTTAATTTACTTAAACGTTGCTAGCCTAACCATCCATTTAATTGCCCCACATAGGAAATCCTAGTGTGAGGGCTAGCGCTCACCAATATAGTCTAATTCTAGCCCTAGCACCTTATATAAATTGTCGAATGAATTCAAGGCAACCTTATAGAGTCCGTACCATAGTCTTGTCCGAGCCGTCGTAGCTGCTGTTGGAGAGCGACAGCGCGGAGCTGGGCGCCGGCATCGCCAGGCCCTTCTGAAACACGGGCAAGTGATCGACACTAGGCAACAGACACTTTAATAGTCGAAGACATAAGTATACAGGGGGCCTCAATAAGGTTGAGATTTTCTCAAAAACTATTGGATCGAATTTAATCATTCTTTAAAGCCCCTCGCGCACTAGGCAGCCTGGCTCCGCAGCCAGGCTGCGGCGGCCAGTAAAACATATGAGTTTGTATGGGAGCCCGCGCACTAGGCAGCCATCATAGTTCGCGACTGGCTGCCGCAGCCTGGCTGCCTAGTGCGCGCGGTGTCTTACAGTTACATAGTTTTAACTTTTATCTATCAAACAGTGAAAGAATTTGTGCAATAGGTCAAGTAGTTTTTGAGAAAATCTCAACCTTAAAAACTCTACTGTACACCTTTCTATGTGTTCCACCAAATCGGTCGAAACTGTCGGTCTAATTGCAGACTTCAACAATATAAGTGAGTGATATCCGTTTATATATAATAAGTTGTAGTAATGGCTCACCATAGTTTTAATTCTAAAAAGAGATGGATGTGTTATAATTAGAGCCTAACAATTCGTCATCCCGTATCAGGCCACTGGCAAACTTGCGCAGGACACTTAAAATTAGATTATGTATACCGCAGCCCAAATCAAGTGTCTTATTTTGTAAACAATATTTGTGACCGTCTAATTACCGTTTCTGATGTGACACTGAAGGAACTGATTGATCGAACCTGTTCATCATTGTGAAAATAAAGTAATCCGATCTTATTATATGAAAATAACTACGTAATAATCACAAAACAACTTAAAATGTTGGTAGGGTAGTTTTTGTTTACTAAATAAGACACTTGATTTGGGCTGTGGTATAGGTACTTAAGTCTTTACGGGAAGTTTGAACAAATTATAATCTCGCGACAAGTAAAACTGATACTCACTAAGGACGTAATAAGGCCGTTCATCCCTTGGCCGTTGGTCTCGTCGCTCCACCCGGAGCCGGGGCGCGCGTTCTCACTGGAACATCACATAAAGACACTTTAGTTTACTAATTAGTAACTATCACATGAAGGCGCTTTAGTTAACTACTAATTAGTACATTAGGGATAATTAGGGCTAAGTGGGCTCCTGCAAAGGTGTCATATGCACCAGCGTTTCTTACTTAGTAAGATTTACAGATAAGGCTTTTAGGGTTCCGAAACTAAGAGCAAAAGAAGGAACCCTTATAGGATCACTTTGTTGTCCGTCTGTCTGTCAAGACCTATATCTCAGAAACGCGTGGACGGATCAAGTTGAAATTAATACTAAATACTCAGGTCAGCAACCTCTTGCAGCCGTTAAAAAATTAAACTTCTACGTCAACCCAATCAAAAGATATGGCCGCTTATGTCACCTTTTCCCGCATGCTTGTATGAAAACGCGAAAAACTCTAAACCTATAGGGTACTTCCCGTTTACCTAGAATCATGAAATTTGGCAAGAAGCTAGCCTTCACAAGTAAAGGAAAAAAAACGAAAACTAAATTTGGGGTTCCATTACGAAATAATTGAGTGAAGTTTCACGGAACCCTCTGTGCGCGAGTCCAACAGCAGACTCGCACGTTCTTTTTAACAAAAGAATTGGTCAACAGTCTCGCATTCAATTCGCAATCGTGAACGAGCAGAAATTATTTGAATTCCAAAAAAATTAACTGCATCATTACTTACATTTATTTTTTAAAGCCTACGTCACTCCTACAATCAAGACGAATCTAACGACAGCTCATATTTCGTTAAAATCCATCAAGCCGTTTAGGTTGCAGGGCGTGCCATAGTATTAGACATACATACATACACTCTAAAAATATAACCCTTCTTGCGCAGTCGGGTACAAAACGAGGTAACAACAAGTAATAAAATAACTACTTTAAGTAAGTAAGTGTATATTTTTAGTAACAATTTCACGAATCACGAAAACTAATTGAATCAGAGTGAATGCCTAAAATATCCACGGTTAAAACTATAGGTATTAGTTTTGATAAAAAAAAAACGTTGAAGCAAGAAGAAGAAGATGTTAATCGGAATATCAAGACCAATTTCCTTTACCCCGGCGTCAGACATGTGCGCAAATGTTTGCCAAATATGCTCAAATTCGATGTTCATTACCGGCTTTTTAAGAAGTCTTAATTATAAATTCTGTACAAAGCTTTTAATGGTAGTTAAAACTTTGCCACATGTCTGGCGCCGGCATCACAATGGCACCCCAATACGGCCAATTTCTTGCAGCTCACCTGTAGCTGGCGAATGCTCGCTGCTGTCTCGGCGGGAAGCACGCGTTGGGCACGAGCGCGCGCGGCGTCTGCGCCAGCTCGGGGCTCGCGGGCTCGTCCCACCGCCACTCGCGCTCAGCCTCGCCATCCTGATGTACAGAACGTTATCATTAGATCGACTCCTCTTATACAGGATAGGCCAGGCGGGAAGAAATCTCTTTATCACACTATAAATTAGAAAGGAAGCACCCTCAACTCCACGACACATGATATTTTAGAATAATGTGACGTGATAATTTGTGATGTCCCGAGACATGGCGTTCATGTCACGATTTTCCGTTGTCGTGTATGGCCGTCTTTGGCGTTCAAAAGGTTGAACCGACGAAAACACCGCAACATAGATCGAGATCCAATATAGGAACAGACAATGACCTCTCCCATATCGCGTATAACCAATTTATTTATTGTGTTATTGTTGGAGTGACCTCACAAGTCAACAGAATCGTAGTGGGAAGTTGCGCCAAAAGATTCTGGTAGAATTGTAAATTAAACGAACTTACCTGTTGTGAAGTTCAATTATAATTGTATATCTTAGTCACGAATGTTATTTACTTGTAGTAGACCGATCTATCGCGTCTCTGCTCGCAAATTTCAGAGTCCATAAAAAAAAGAAAAAAAGAAGTGTCAAGTTCCGCCGCCCCACCCAAACGGCCATTGTAGTTCAAAGTATAAGTATAACTGTTTCATGACAAGTTACTAGGGAGTGTTAGGGGTGGGTGGGACTATTCATATCGTGACTAAGATATACAATTATAATTGAACTTCACAACAGGTAAGTTCGTTTAATTTACAATTGTATATCTTAGTCACGAATGTTATTTACTTGTAGATGTTGAAAGTGTCATCTATCATGAAACAGGATAAATATTCTAGGGCAACTATGTTGTTTTAATTAAGTATTTGCTATATTTACTTCTTCCAACATAATGCAATATGGTCGTTGACGACACAAAAGTTATGAATTATTATTACATGAATGTATGTCCATTTGCACATCAATCAATCTACGTTATCGTTATTAATTGATAGGTATGAACCCCGTAAATTCCAATTTTGTAGTGTACAACATTTGACGGCATGAAGTCACTGAACCATTTAATATGATATTGTGCTGATCAGGTAGGACCTAGTGCAGTAGCATTGTGTATAAGCTAAGGTGGGATTGACAAGCTCTGGCAATTTGAATTATTGGAGTGCAATACGTCTCCATCATAAAATTTAGTGAATGTGTGTGTGATGAATCTACACAATCATTAATTTTAATAAGTTATGATCTAATTGAATATATTGATGTCAAGCCATTTCGCAGCTGATGTATCAGCATGTCTAATGCTTTGAGCAGTAAATATAGATCAGTTCACACCACCAAGGTATATTTGATCTGCTAACAGATTATGAACCCTATGCCTATCAAGGTCTCTTGTGACTTATTGTTAGTACAGTATCAATTTACTTGCGAATTAAACGCGTTTAGTTGAGATAGGTACGCAATGACTATACCTAATAGGTATGTAAGCAATATATAATATTAGCAATATTCTGGATTAAAATGAAAAATTAAATTTAAATGAGGTTACGTATATTGTTATAGGAGTGGAACTATTTCTTAACCATTGGTTAGACAGGGTTTCAATAATTCACACCTTTATTAAGGTCTGCACCTGGAGTGCAAAAACTATAAGGAGTATAGTATAAATAAAAACTACTGATTTTTTGCAAGAATCTCCAAAGGTCTCCTTAGAAAGAAGAAACAAACAACCAAAAAATTAATGTTTCAAGCCTGTGACTGGATTCTGGATCCCAGGCAATATGTTGTTAGGTAAAGGCGACATACTGAAGAATCAATCCTAAAGAATTACTTGATCAAGTCGCTATCGTTATTAATTTGAGGGCGTGGTAATTTGGGTAGTGCTGATTTGGCACAATTTAATGAGCTAAGCATAATGGGCTGAGCAAACATACAGCATATTTAATAGTGATCTGTGAAATAGAGGTATCACATGAATGTATCCTCATAAATGCAACATCACAAGCCGCTTGTCAGAGGCATGTATTGTACTGTTTTGTACATATATTGTACTGCTTTGCTCAAACTAAATCCTGAACTATGTGAAGTACTTGGCCGATTAATTCCCATCAGCGCACCCCTGGTTATGGTTAATCCAAGGTTATGGGTAACCACTGGGTCAATAAAATCACTTTTCATAAATTAATAATTAACAAATAATCAATAATTGATAAATTAATAATTAGTCTGGGCATTAGCCTTGTATGTACCACATGCATGAGGCAATAAATTGATTTGATTAGAAATCCCTGTAAACAGAGTTTGTTCTGAAATCATATTTTGATTGTTACCTAAATTGAAAATAACGATAATAAACGTAGTGGAAATGTACATAATAAAATCCCATTTCGCATTGTTTTGACTGGCAAGTCTACGAATCCGGTTCGGCGTGCCTGTTTTCGGTTGGATTCGGGGTCTGATTAAATATTTTCTCCGGATGACATTATATATATGTATGTCACACTACACCTTTGTGGCCGCTGTGACCCTTTGGCTTCTACCAATACCTCAATATCAAATAATAATGTATGTAATATATATGTCACTATATAGTTGCCACAGTAGTTTAATAATGTGATTAAATGTGGGTAGGTCCCTAATTGTGTACCTCCCATATAAGGCTCTGGCATGCTATGGTAAAGGTATTGTGAACATTATTTTCATCTAGACATGTGTCCAGCATACGTTTTTATAGCAAGAAAGTTTGAAAGGATTTAAAATACTTAATTGTTGTTTTTAAATTCTTCGCAGAGGGAAAGGCAAGGCCAACTAGGGCCTACAGCCTGGTCTGATGTAAATAGAATGTCTTGGAAATCGCGTAAATACGCGGGCCTCCCGTAGCAACCCTAGGTCGTTTAATTTTTAAAATATTTAATAGGCACAGAACTTCTTCTGATGATCACTGACCTATCTATTCAAGTGAGTTACTAGTCGAAATCATCTTGTAACTTATGTGGTATTTATATACCTAATTATCTGATAATTATCTTTATTTTATAAGAGTCTATTGTGCTTGGCCCATTCAAATATCTTTGTATATAGCCAACCAACCATAATAATTTTGCAATGCATGCAACGGTTAATGGTCCCAGTCAGCGGGCCAAAATCTCATATTTTGCATTTATTTTGGTTATAAACCCATTATAACATTATGCCAGTAATTTTAGCCATTTTCCTTGTGGAAAGCTAGTGTGGAATCACCTCTGATACAGGGTTATGCTTAAGGGCGGAACAGTTTTTGAAGCCATGAAACATCAATTGTTTGCATTAATACATAATAAAGCCAATTTTCATAATGCTTAAGCTGTCAGGGTAGCTTTATTCAAATATTCTGCACATAAGCATCCAAATATTTGAGTTTTAGTTTGTTTAAAATTGCATACATAATGTCAAAATGTATGTTGATTAATTATTAGGTATTTTGATATAACATACACAACACACAGCACGGCACAGCGATATGAAATGATATAAGCATTTCATAAAATTACAATAAGGGAAAGTCATTTAAGATTCCTAATAAACTGTAGAGATAGTGATAGTGATCCTAGGTAACATATCACTCATTACATGATTTTGGGCCCCCTCAAGACACTGTATTTGAAACTGAAGGAATTTCCGGTGTCTTTTAAATATTTAAGTGTATGCACGCTATAATACAATGTCTATTAGCTTTACAAGTATGTATCAAATTATTTGAGATACCTATTTATTTATATGAATTAATTAAGGCATTTAAAGTGAAGTATCTTAGAAGAATAGGTTTACCCTTTCTCTATTAGATTTGGTATTAACGAAATGAAGGAAAAAATTTGGCCCGGAGTTGGCCTATGCAACTTGTACGGCCGGGGAGTAATTGCCCCATCAGTTGAAAGTTATCCTATATGCAGGTGAATTTCACACCTCGCATACGATTGTATGAAACGACTTGCATACCTAGCGGATATGCAAGAAAAAATCAAATGAATAATTTCACATGTTTTTGATTTATTGACATTTAAATATGTATTATTGATATTTAAGTATGTATGCATGGCAGATTCATCTGTGATACCTGCTGTTTAAGGGGTATTTTATAATCCTCAAGTCATGACAAGGCCGTCTTGTCATTAATAATAATAATATATTGTATAAATCATGTATATAACAGGCACATATACCCGTGAGCCTACCTTTGGGCTAATGCGGGTAGGACTGGTCTGGTGCCGTCCTTGCTGCTGTGTGTTCCATCCAATACTGGTGGTAATACAGGCTTGCTGGTCGTCGTGCTAGGCTGTTCTGGTGTGCCTAGGTTCCACAGAAGATTTTAACAGATTCTTGTTGAATTTGTTGGCTAGGTATAAGCAGGTCACGGAAATTGAAAAGTTTTGATGTTGGTATAGCCAATATGCTGTTTCTTTAGAAATGTTCGCACAATTGCTTGCATTCATTCAATTTATCAGACAAGTTATATTGCAATGATATTTATCAACTGCATCGGTGGTATAAGCGTCTAGACTAGACACATTTTGTAAGTGTTATCGGTATAACAGTCAGCCAGCATCACTGATACAATAGTGTTCAGGACATAATCGTTCCTATTAGGAAGAGATTAAGAGCAGTATCCACTGCAAAAGACAACACAGACCATATGTTTCTGCTTTATTAAATCATCATCAGTCTATTTAGGTATATGTCCCCATGCTCGGGCACAGACCTTCCCTCACATTGCAGGATATTTATTAAATAATTAGTCAAAATTAAAATGTACATATTTTATTTCTGACATCACAGCCTTAGTATTTGAGTTGGAAATAGGAACAATGTATGGCAAGTATAACATTTCTCTGGATCAGGACATCTTGTTTCATTTCTTTATCTAGTGGCCGAGGTATTTTTCCCCATGGGCACCGCTGCGACTGTCTACAGAGTCTGTCTGTTGTTGGCGTTGTTCAAGAATGGACTGTGACATGTCGTCCAGTATGTATTGTAAGAAGGTACATAGTCATACGATCTACTGTACTTTGCCTTTCTATGATTCATTTTAGGTTAGGTTATGTTAACACACTAAACGCCAGACGTGACCTGCCTGAGGCAATACATATCGATTGTTCGCATGTATATCGTGAAAGGAGCCCAGGCTCTCAATACAGCCTCTCGCTGGGAGTGATAGATACGCATCAAATTGTTTGCACGTATGGTCGTGGTGGAAATATCATATATATTCCTCACCCGAGTTTGGACGTTAGACGTCACAACTATCACTCCAAATTACAACCCATCGCATGGGTGTACACTGTACAAGCATCACTAGAAGAAACAACTCTTCGTCACTCAGGTTATTCGTAAACTTCACTTAACCTCACGGCATTTGTTCGATATCTTCCTCTCATCTTCCCCAGGCGATATCAAGCCATTCTAACCAGTTCTAATAACTGATCGAGTACGAAATTTTTCGTTTTCAGCATAATTTTCCATAAATTGTAGGAAAAACACTCACGCGGCATCGACGCAAAGATTAGCAATGGCCGTTTGGGTGGGGCGGCGGAACTTGACACTTCTTTTTTTCTTTTTTTTATGGACTCTGAAATTTGCGAGCAGAGACGCGATAGATCGGTCTACTACAAGTAAATAACATTCGTGACTAAGATATACAATCTCTAATTCACAATAGATTTGAGCATACATACATGTCCTATGCAATTTATACGCCCGTAAACTTGTTCCAAGAAATGTTTGCTTACGAATCGCAAGCCTTCGAAATAGAATACGGAACCCGCGATACAGAGCCAACAAGCATGAAAGAACTGTATCCAAAAGTTTTCCGGGTCGCGGGCTCCGGCGATTAAGCGAGCCCGCGCTTGGCAAGGCCTACACAAATAATATTAAATTGCCAGCAGCATGCCAATACCCCGATACATGCCAAGAGCGAGATTGCTGCTCTATACACTGCACTATGGGGGTTGGCAAATATACTGGACATGTTTATTGTAGCTGTAATTCCATGCTTTCTAAGTTATGGGGTTGAATGAAAAATAAAGTTGAAGAATTGAGGCGCAGTGGCTTGGCAATCTCGAATTTAAAATGGCGAAGAATTTATAATGGTTTAATGTGTCTCGAAATATAATTTACACAGGGTTAGAGATACGGCTAGAGTACAAAATATACGTACGACATAACACAAAAGTATAGGAGTCAATCATGATGTTGATATTGTCTCAAAAAGTAATGAAACGTATATTGCAACTGACCGATTCTGCGTTTTAAATCTCACACGATTTATTTTCGCCATGCACGGACTCTAGTATATTCGTATTCACAAATTGACGGTAATTATGATTTCGTTTAGTAGAAGTTATATGCGAAATACAAATTGGCGATTCACCTACTAAGTTATCTGCACTAAACCTATCAGATTGAAAAGTCAAGATTCCGCTAATAGCCATTTCAAGTAATGGGCCGCGGGAACAAATGAATTATTCAGGCCGAACTTAATATTCTGCAGACTAGATATCTTCGGTGCAATATACATACAACGTCCCCTTGCTTTGCTTAGATTTTAAACAGTGAATGAGTACTGAAAGGGTCGATTTCTATAATAACATTTCGTTCTACAAGATATTGATGAATGTGTACAGCGACCCAAATCAAGTGTCTTATTTATAAACAAATATGATCATCTAATCCACTGGTTGTGGTGTAGCACTGAAGGAGCTGATTGAACCTTCTCATTGTGATAAGTAATTCGATCTAATAATGTGACAATAACTATGCAATAATCACCGAACAGCTTAAAATGTTAGTAGGGTAGGGTAGTTTTTGTTTACAAAATAAGACACTTGATTTGGGCTTCGGTTTAGATGAAGCTAGAGTTGTATGCAAAGATCGCAGCAGATGGAAGTCTATCGTCTCTGCCTACCCCTAAGCGAGTTTATGACGATGTAATATTTCACTATAACTTCGAATGACTGACGTCACAGGTTGGTATCGAGACATTGTCCTAATTTTAGGCTTTAGAAATGTCCTATGCTAAATATAAAAGGCCAGAGGTCAGGGGTCAGGGGTGAAACGGCGCACAACGGTTGGTTTCACATTAAAATAGTCCGTCTGCCACCTAAAATACAGCTCAAAAGACTAGACAAGACTACCATATCGAGGTCCATTCCATATCCATGCGGTCCCTGTCGGCATGATAGAGATCTAGACTAGACAAATGTACGGGACTCAAAGTGACGCAAGTGCAGCAGTGAGGAATCAAAAGGGGTCCCACCGACGGCAGTTGGCATGCGCCCCCGGGGCTATTAAAACTGCGCACTTGACACCGCGGGGCACATTGGCAATGTCGTATAGACATTCAAATTGATACACAAGCTAAAAAATATTTAGCTGGAATGAAAATAACAGCGCATTTTTTAATCTAAAACCTTCCTTCATTACTTTTATTTATGTCAGTCCTACAATAAAGACTAATCTAACGACACCTTGTATTCGTCTAACCGTTTAGACTGCAGGGCCAAAGAATTAAGACTAAAAACTTGGGGGGTTATCCCTCCTTGCGCAGTCTTAAGCAAGGTCTCCTTACCGTGTTACGAAACTCTGATTATCTATCACACGACTCACTATTAGAGGCCACCAGTCTTTATTTACCCCTTTTTGCTATCATATCCAATAATTCGGTCGCGTTCGTTGTGAAACATCCGATTTAGGAGCGTGGCAGAACAATTTTCCTTTGTAAAATCGGTTACCGAAACATGTTACGCGCGGTAACACGTCGCAGGAGACCCGCAGTTACAGGTTCACAGTACTCTACGCAAAGAATAATTACTACCAGTGCAAGGCTAACCTCATTTTCAACTGGACATTTCTATCGAGCAGACTAGACAAACATACGAACTACAACATTAGCGATGCCCATTCCGCATCCAAGTGGCGTGTAAGCTAATAGAAGTGCAGTGAGGGTGACTGTCCCGCCGGCGGCAGTTGGCACGCGCCCCCCGGAGCCATTAATACGGCGCACTTGGCACCGCGGGGCACATTAACCGCCATCAAAACGGATGTCGTATGGGCTTTATGATGGCACAATAAAATTTTGCTTTACAGCTTGTAAAATAATAAAGAAATTATTTAAAAAACTGCGTCATTACTTTCATACAAATTTTATAACCTATGTCACTCCTACAATCAAGACGAATCTAACGACACCTCATATCTTAAAATCCATCAAGCGGGTAGGCTGCAGCGCGTGCCAAAGAATTAGACATATACAGGGTGATGGGTGCAAAGCTTTAAGGTGACGCTAGCTAGGTCCATTTAGAACCATTTCAGCCATGGTTGTCTTAGACGAAGTCTGACAATTTTTTTTTTCTACCTAATATTTATGGCTTTGGCGAAAACTCCAAAATTTTTACAGTTAATTGCTAATAATGGACAGTTTTAGCAATGAACCAATCTAACAAAACACGTTCTAAGCGTCTGTCATCTCCCAAACACCCTGTTACATATCTGTATATATACATACACTCGAAAAACAACCCTCCTTGCGCAGTCAGATAAAAACAAAAACAAATGATTGCTTTTTGGCATAATCTATCCATCAAGACTAATCTAACAACACCGATCAAAATCCAAGTTGTCTGTCACAGGAGGCCCACTAAGTAGCCTCTTGTTTGTAAGTACAATGCTAAAAAAGGCTGTCGCCCTATTAACATTGCGATTAGAGTACGAAATCTGATCGATGTGGGTAGGCGGCATCAAAAGTTACTGGATAAGAAAGTCACTTTTAGGGCTGTCACATACGTACGGAATTCAGTTTCGAAATATAGATTCGCGATTCTGTAAATACATCACACATGCGAGTTTATTTCAATTCGGAATAAAAAGGCTGGCACATGCCACCATATGGAATTTCGAATCTAAGAAAACTCCGGACGGAAAACTACTGTTCTATGTGTTAGGTGCACGATTCACTGCGTTCGATATCGGAATTCCGTAAGTATGTGTACTAAAGGGAGATTTGCAATTCAAAAGTAAAACAATGTGCGCATTTCTCAAACTTAATTTATACATCAATACGACGATCAAGTTTAAACATGTTGCGATAATGTTTTCGTGACGTCATCACCTACTCTAACAGATCTTAATCTTAAAGCGATTTGGCGCCCAACATGGGTCTCAAAAGGATTAGCCAGACGAGTAGATTGCATTGCCAATGCAACCGCTATTGCGAGCAAAGAGTAATTAAACTAGAGACTTGACAATGTGGAATGCTCTGAGATTGTTCGTTCTCGAAATCTTTCCCGAAAGTCCCGAAATTACTAGAGCACATAACAGCAAAGTAACGTAATAAGGTCCTTTGCTGATGAGAGCTCGGTGGTGCTGTGGTTAGGTTAGTTCTGCGTTTAATTTGCGGTTGCGGAAAACGGTTAAGGAAAAACATCGCAAGGAAACCTTCAAGCAAAGTCCCATGTATAATCCAAATCTGGGCCTGCTGCTTGGTAGATGATGGACAGCTTCAATATTACAGGCCTAGCCACAACAGGGATAAACTTCATTATTATATAATAATGATTGCTAGTGTGGTTTATTTTCGACTTTCACTTTTAAGTATTGTGTAAATAGACAATCCACAGATGTATTGGCGCCCAAACTGAGACTAATTCAAAAGCATTCAGGCAAGTTTACTTACGGATTTATTACTCACGTGGATGACAACAGTTAATAAAATTTACAAATTAAAAAAAAACACTTAACTATTGTAAATATCTTGTCAAAACGTGGAATACTAAAGCAAGTACGTAAATACATACGTAATTCCAAAAAACAACTTAGATCATAGACTGATGAATTTTCCCGCTTAAAACCACGTGCTCGCTACCCACATGTACACAATAACAGCTGATGAAAACCACGTGGGACGAATGTTAAACGGGAAAGGAATCAAATTTGCAAGAAGGCTTAAAATACGGTCACAAAAATTACCACGTGGTTGACCAAATAAACAATTTGAAACTCTGGGGGTTGAAATATTCCCCAACCTGACGAACTATTTTAGTTACCACGTGGTTGATCAAAAGCGTAAATAATTTAAAACTTAGGGAACCTCAAAAGAATTATTTTACAGTTTAGTTTCGAGCAAAATACTTCAATCGGGGCCCACTTTACCGGCAAGGAAAACACGTGAAAAACGGGAGTAATAGATTTGCAAGTACTCACATTAGCACGTCGGTTACTCTTGGGTGTATTCGCAGTCTCCGGTTGTAGGTAATCGAACGACGATACGATATATTCCGACAAGGAGTGCCGGTGCCTACTCGTACCGCCGCCGCCGCGGCGAGTATCCTGCGAACAAATTGCAATTTGAAAAATGAGGGTACAACGAAATATCGCGTGAAAAATTACCTAGTAATATAACCTAAGCCTCAAAACAGTGAATCTAGATCCTAATACAGAGAACAGTTCTTTTTAACAACATTTGCCCAGATGAGAGCATTCTTACGAAGAAATTACAATGCAGGTATGAATCTAAATAAGAGTTAAAATCGTGATTCGCTAAGTACATTATTTTTACTAACGAAAAAGTTAAAAATGAAGGGTGAAATCATGATTTTAAGTAATCCTTAAAATAGGATTTCAGTAGCTTCAATTGTGGCAAAAACTTGCAAATGGCAGGCCAGATCTAATAGTAGCAGAAAATTAGCAAAAACATTTCGAAAATAAATTCACAAACCTGATGTAAAAGCGGCATAAGTGCCGCAAAAGTTTTCCGATGGCGCGATATCGTTTCGATGTGCGTCCGGGCAGAGGTTCCCCTAAGTCTTGTTCGCGCGGCCACGGCGCGAGAGCAACTGACGGCTGCAGTGCGCGCCATGCAGCACGAAGCCACCACCCCGCCCGATCCCCCCACTCACACCACTCCCGACAAACGAACACGCCCACTTCCGGTTTGACTTCTTTTTTTCCTAATTTCCTCTTGGTTTCGATTTTTTTGAATACCAAAATTCATTGTTAATTCCAAAATTAATTACAAGTATTTGTTTTATAAATTACGGATCTGATAACGGTAATTGTAATTAATAAATTAGAAACTGTATTTTCACTTCCGTTTTTGACACTTCCGCTTTTCGTATCACAACTTTTTTCAGTTCAATTTTATCAAATTAAATATTTAATTACAAAAATCTTCATTCTAATGTTCAAAATTAATTTTCATAGTGATAATTTAAATTCCTTTTGAAATTCGGAACAACAAATTTTATAGAGTGAACTTTTAAGTTTTTGTGTCTCA
Source organism: Tachystola acroxantha (assembly GCA_963506565.1). Lineage (NCBI taxonomy): Eukaryota > Metazoa > Arthropoda > Insecta > Lepidoptera > Oecophoridae > Tachystola > Tachystola acroxantha. Next base: position 11,990,855 of record OY735879.1, read on the forward strand.
AATCGGCGCGACTACTTATTTGAGAACTTTTTATGCTTTTATTCGTATCTTAGTTGATTTAATTGTGTAAAAAGGCGAATATCATTTTTATTAACATTTTTATTGCAATCCTGGATAGTAAAAGTTTATTTTTTAGTTACTGTGCTAGTAACTTTCCCGCGCATTCTAGACACGAGTGTGATTGGTCGACAGCGGGCGCATGCGCCGTGAATGTGGTCAATAGCAAAACCTATTTCTTGGAACTTCTCCAATTATTACTAAATTGAAAATAAATTACAGTAAAAATACCAAAATTACTTGATATTAATAAAACCAAACAAAGTAAACGCAATACTTTTTAAATTACTAGAAGTCTGGTACCTGTACTTAGTACGGTGGAACACAGAGAAAGGTGTACAGGAGAGTTTTTAAGGTTGAGATTTTGTCAAAAACTACTTGACCTATTGCAAAAATTATTTCACTGTTTGATAGATGAAAGTTAAAACTATGTAACTGTAAAAATATTATTAAATTCGGTCCAGTGATTTTTGAGAAAATCTCAACCTTATTGAGGCCTAATGTATACTTATCTCTGTCTTCGACTGTAAATAACATTTCTTGAAACCAATAAGTACTAAAAATAAATTTAAAATGATTCATAATAAAACACGTCTTAATTTTGAATAAACTTTATTATAGATTTTCAATGTTACTTAATAAATTTACAATTTTACTTTTACATTTCATTTTTGCATACACAAATTGTCTATCAAAATTCCCTTCAAATTCGTCAAAGAGAGGTATTTTCATAGTACGTATGCAAATAAGATCCTTTATTTGAATTTGTCCTTTACAAAAAGAATGAATAAGTTGATGAGATGATGCAAATCTTCGATTCATCGCACAGGAACGGCCTATGAGCACAAACGCACTGTATCGACTGTTTCCTGGCTGAATAGTTACAACACGTAGTCGCTACATATGTAGGGCAGTACTAGAACCCAATACGTGACAACTTTGTGGGTATCCATCGCATATATACCTTGTAGGGTAGCAGATCCCAGGTGACTAGGCTACGCCAAAGATTGTCGATATGTCATTAGCCACAAAACCATCCTCCCTGACCCGCAGGTATATGCAATCTTCAGTCCTGCAGGCCAAAGACTGGTGCAATGAGAGCCAGAGAGAGAGAGGGAGGTAACCGCGCTCATCGCAATACATGACAGCCGTAGAACCCAATAGTTGGCGGCTTTATAGGTAGCCATCGAACCTTTGCCTATACTTGTAGGGTAGCAGATCCCAGGTAAATGAGCTACCTAGTGAGTAATAAGTGCAATCTTCAGTCCTGCGTGCCAAAGATTGTCGATATAAAAACTATCGATCGATTCCTCGTCCGTGGCCCGCAGGTATATGCAATTTTCAGTCCTGCAGGCCAAAGACTGGTGCAATGAGAGCCCCCGACCTCGTCCCGGCAACACGGGGCCGCGGGAGCCAGCCGCGCTCATCACTATACGTGTAGGGTAGTCGCAGCACAGTAGATGACAACTTTAATGCCGCGTCTCCTGCGACGTGTTACCGTGTTACGTCGCAGGAGACCCTGCTTAAGGGTAGCCTTCGCACCTTCGTCTATGCTTGTACGGTAGCAGATCCCAGGTAAATGGGCTACCTAGTGAGTAATAAGTGCAATATTCAGTCCTGCAGGCCAAAGATTGTCGATATATGGTAACTATCGATCGATTCCTCGTCCGTGGCGCGCAGGTATATGCAATCTTCAGTCCTGCAGGCCAAAGACTGGTGCAATGAGAGCCCCCGACCGCGTCCCGGCGACACGGGGCCGCGGGAGGCAGCCGCGCTTATCACTATACATGTAGGGTAGTCGCAGCACAGTAGATGACAACTTTAAGGGTAGCCATCGCACCTTCGTCTATACTTGTAGGGTAGCAAATGCCCCACTAGGCTACCCATTGAGTAATAAGTGCAATATTCAGTCCTGCAGGCCAAAGATTGTCGATATATGGCAACTAGCGATCGATTCCTCGTCCGTGACCCGCAGGTATATGCAATCTTCAGTCCTGCAGGCCAAAGACTGGTGCAATGAGAGCCCCCGACCGAGTCCCGGCGACACGGGGCCGCGGGAGGCAGCCGCGCTCATCGCTATACATGTATGGCAGCCGCAGCACCCAGTAGGCGGACGCTGACAGCTTGATGGGCGGCGAGCCGACGGGCTGCGGGATGAAGATCGGGCCGCCGGCTACGGGTTGAGCCTGGGAACAAGAAAAAAGATTTAGATAAGTTATCTCGTCAAAAAGACATTGCCGCATTTCAATGGAGCTTTGCCCCACCTACAAAACTACGTGACCATTTAAGCTGTACCTATCATTTTGTTGGGGACTTATTACAGGTTTCATATTGCATAATCATAATCAGTATCATTTTCTACTACTCTCGCAACTCCTATAGAAGAATAACAAAAACAATGAATAAATCGCTTTGATTTCGTACTGTTTTCTGAATTCTTAATTAAGCTGTTTTTTTCGAATCGCAACTTGTACAAAACTTTAGTTTAAACCAATAATTTTAATAATAAAAAAACGGATATATTTTTATATTTATTCGTTATCTTGTACAACTTGCGGTTGATGGTGGGGCAGAATCTGGCATTGTCATTTATAAATTCAAATTAAAGAGACAAGCAAAAGATCGAGAAACATGGCAAAGTATGGAGGTCATTTTAGGGATCCATGCCTCAAAAGAAAAAGGAACCCTTATAGGATCACTTTGTTGTCCCTCTGTCTGTCTGTCCGTCCGTCTGTCAAGACCTATCTCAGAAACGCGTGGACGGATCAAGTTGAAATTAATACCGAATACTCAAGTCTGCAACCTCATGCAGTCTATCAAACGGAAAAAGAATTTTTGCAATAGACCAAGTAGTTTTTGAGAAAATCTCAACCTTAAAAACTCTCTTGTACGCCTTTCTGTGTTCCACCGTACAAGCGCGTTTGATAAAACTGTTCTTTAACCGACTTCCAAAAAAAGGAGGAGGTTATCAATTCGTCGAATTTTTTATTATTATTTGAGTAACACTTTGATGACACTGTAGTTGAGAATAAGTTCTTAGTTTACCAGTTTCGCTCAAGTTTGAGATCTATGACGGAGACACCGTGCAGTAATGCATGGGCGTCTAGCATACCATTAATAATTATCTATTAGGTGTAAGGATCTTGGAAATAAAGCTTGTGGTGGCACTTCCCTTGGATATTCGTATTCGCTATTGGATCTTTGTCGTATTTGTCAAATACTTGACGTACATACAAATAAGACGAATATTTTGTCAAGCATACCAACCACACATGGCAATTTTAGAATTAAAACTATACTGAGCCATTACTACAAATTATTATATATAAACGGATATCACTCACTTATATTGTATTGAAGTCGGCAATTAGACCGACAGTTTCGACCGATTTCGATGGACGCGGGTGTGGCGCGCTCACCTTGAGAAAGACCGTCGAAATCGGTCGAAACTGTCGGTCTAATTGCCGACTTCCACAATATAAGTGAGTGATATCCGTTTATATATAATAACACATGGTAATTATGACAAATACGAAATTATAATAAGTACCTTTGGGTGTATGGTGACGTGCACGGGCGCCTTGGGCGTGACCACGTGCAGCCTCGCGAGCTGCGCCTGCATGGGCGCGGCGCCGCGGCACAGGCACGGCGCGTACACGGGCATGGCGCTGGCGGCGAGGCGCGCGCCCAGAGCGCCCGCCTCGCGAGTACAACTGCCACCGCCACCGTTAACTACTGTATCGGGCGATGACATCATGAACCTGCAATTGATGAGGCAACTAGCTATGTATACAATCTTTATTAGGATAAATACTATTGGTGGCGCTAGTTGGCTCGGATAGTCTTCTCTTGAAAATGACGGGAAACGACGGTTGCAAAATTGTTTGATAATATTTATTTTGGTGTCTACAGTGGTTATTTTGTGTTTAATATCACGTTAAATTAATCTGAAAATGTTCGCGAATGACAGTATGGTGAATTTCTTAGATAATTTCAGCAAGATCTGAAGTTTCAAGCTTTTATCAAGTCCCACTACAAGCTCGGGAGTGAACGTGACTGTCGAGCTGCTTCGTCCAGAGTGACGACGCTACGGCGGCTTCTCTGGATAAAGACAAGAAGACGCGGCTACCCAAGGTGAAGATTTATTTTTGATGTTTCGATGTATTTTCGATGTATTTATGATTTATTTTTGTTGACTCGATATTTCGACAGCATTGCAGCCATCATAGTCACGAGTACCAGGCGTACTCGCAATGCTGTCGAAATATCGATACATCAATAAATGAATGTTTAACACGGCACTTCCCGTTTTTATCTAATTAATATGAATACTAGTGGTATTGACCTGTGACCCCTCGGGCACTCGTACTCGAAGCCGATGAATATCTTGACAGTAAGGTGGTGCGGCGCGGCGGGCTTGCCGCGACCGCGCGATGCGGCCTGCTGCAGGCGCCACACGCTCACCTGCTCCATGCTGGAATGAACATATAATAACATTAGCGTCAACTGAAAACATGTATTAGGGTTCCGAACCTCAAGAGGAAAAAAGGAACCCTTATAGGATCACTGTCTGTCCGTCTGTCAAGACCTATATCTCAGAAACGCGTGGACGGATCAATATTGAAATTAATACTCAGGTCTGCAACCTCATGCAACCGTGAAAAAATCAACCTTCTACGTCAATGCAATCAAAAGATATCGCTGTTTATGTCGCATTTTCTCGCATATTTGTATGAAAATTAAAGAAAATCTTACCCTAGAATCATGAAAAACACGACTGACAGCAGTCGGGTAAAACAGACGTGATACTGGCCGCAATCCCATAAAACAGACGTGATACTGGTCGCAGTCGTGTAAAACAGATGTGATACTGAGCTCAGTCGGGTAAAACAGACGTGATACTGACAGCAGTCGTGTAAAACAGACGTGACTCTTACCACAGATGGGTAAAACAGACGTGATACTGACCGCAACCGGGTAAAACAGACGTGATACTGGTCGCAGTCGTGTAAAACAGATGTGATACTGAGCTCAGTCGGGTAAAACAGACGTGATACTGACAGCAGTCGTGTAAAACAGACGTGACTCTTACCACAGACGGGTAAAACAGACGTGATACTGACCGCAACCGGGTAAAACAGACGTGATACTGACAGCAGTCGTGTAAAACAGATGTGATACTGAGCTCAGTCGGGTAAAACAGACGTGATACTGACAGCAGTCGTGTAAAACAGACGTGACTCTTACCACAGACGGGTAAAACAGACGTGATACATGCTGCAGTCGTGTAAAACAGACATGAGACGGCCGCAACCGTGTAAAACAGACGTGATACTGGCCGCAGTCGCGTAAAACAGATGTGATACTGATCTCCGTCGGGTAAAACAGACTTGATACTGACCTCAGTCTGATAAAACAGACATGATACACGCTGCAGTCGTGTAAAACAGACATGATACTGACAGCAGTCGTGTAAAACAGCCGCGTTACATACCGTACGGCGCAGTCCCACGGCAGCAGGTAGTTTGTGTGCGGCAGGAAGCCCGGCTGCAGGTGCTCTGGCAGGCCCATGCTGTGCGAGTACAGGGACGAGGCGCCGAGGCACACGAGGCTCCACGACGAGTACGCGGGCAGCAGGCCGGCAGGGCTAAGGGTGTGCAGCATACCGGGCAGATACTCAGTGGTGGACGGCTGACGGGTTATCACTTTGTCTGTAACAGGATAATAATCCTTAGCGTTGTCGTACACTGTAACGCCGCGGAAAGCGATAAGGCCCTTTTTTTTGTTACCCAGGAGAAATACATTATGTATACCGCCCGTCCGGGGGAACGGGCGATTATGTTGGACTTGCACCAACTAAAACTCCTGGGGTGTTCCGCCTCCGCCACCATGGAAAGGACCACGGGTACTCTTTCGAAAACTACCGCGGCTCGAAAACTACCGCGGCAAAAGCGATAAGGCCCGCCTCAACTCTAGTCGTTGTTCTTTGTATGAAACTTCATACAACGCACACTAATCGCCTCCGTAACGGCATCGCCTCGCATTATTTGGACTACTGGTTGACAAAGGGGCAGAGCGGGGCGGTACCGTGTGCTACAATCTTTAAGCGCCATTTACACAAAAAGAGTCCTCTGGAGGAAGAGAAGATAGTGATATTTTTTTTTATTTTTATTGTGGGCCCACCATCAGACAATGTAACAGATAGTGCTGAGCGTTAAACATTAAGAAATCGAGGCGAATTATTCGTTATTTTTGTTATCATTTTCTACTACTCTCGCAACTCTTACTGTTTATGATTATGAAATCTGCAATCAGTCCCCAACAAAATAATAGGTACAGCTACATTGTACACGTAGTTTTGTATAGGTGGGGCAAACCATGGGCGTACCCAGGTTCTGGGCCAGGGGGGTTGGGCAAATCAGATTTTTTATAAGGTGCTTATAGAAAGAACGAACGCGCCGCGTAATTTTTAGTTGGAAAAATATTGTATTGCAAATGGCAAAAAATGTTTTCTTAAATTTTTTCGATAAAAGTACTAGATAAGTACTTAGTAGGGACGTAACATTGTCCGGGGGGGGGGGGGGGGGGGGGGGGGGCAGCTGCCCTACCCTGCCCCTACCTGGGTACGCCCATGGGCATAGCTCTATTGAAATCTATGTCATTTTTAGATAGAGACCGTAAAATGGAACTTTACAATAAAGTTTTGTACAACATGCGAGTCGAAAAAAACAGCTTAAGAACTCAGAAAATAGTATGAAATCGAAGCGAATTATTCATTGTTTTTGTTATCATTTTCTACTACTCTCGCAACTCCTACTGTTCACTTATATCAACAGACATTTGGAGCTTGTCCGGTCTGATGTGACAGACAGATAGAACACTTCTTTGTCTGCCACGCTCAATGTCAGTAGATGTAAACAAAGCTTAAGCTTAAACAGTTTAACAATACCTGACGTACAATCTCCTCTAACAGGCACCACATATCTGTTCTCTGAGCCCGGGGACTTATCCTCGTCGTCGTCGTCTCGCGCGGAGCCCGGGGACAGGGCGTCGGGCGCCGACCAACCGCCGGGGCACTCGCCGGAGCCCGGCGTCGCGCCGTCGGAGCCGCGCGCCTCGCAAGCCTCCTTCTCCTCTTGGCTGGAGACGCCTTTGACTGATGCCGCTCTGAAAGTAATTTATTTATGGCGTAAGGACGCAGTAGGAAAATAAAAATAAAAGATAATTGTCCATCCGGACAGTTGTCAGACGTCGACATCCAGTTGCTGCAGCTATTGAGTAGCGGGTGAGCTCCCACAGGTCCCTCGGATGTCCCTGGTATGCGCGCAGAGGGCACGTCTCGACTATGTGCCGCATGGTCTAGTCCTCCAGGCCACAGTCGCAGGTGGGTGAGTCGCTCCAGCCACACTTGTGCTTGAAGCCAAGGATACATTAGGGGACAAATGTCCTGCGACACGTGTCGCCAGGGACGTCGGGTGAAGTAGCGTGACGTTGCCGGACTTCGCGCGACATGTCTGGCACGCTCTGGTCGCTCTGGACATAAGTCGCGCGATGTCGCCAGATATGTCAGGCGAAATCGGCCGGCTTCGCTTGACATGTCGCCGATACATGTCGTAGGACATTTGTCCCCTAGTGTATCATTGGCTTAAGGCTACACCTGCCGTGCCCAGTTCTAAAGCGGTTTAAACGACACCAGTATCTTCTTATGAGCTTAAAGCCTTTAGATTTTAGCCTGAAGTAATGCATTTTGGTGATGATGAAAAGTTGTGAGGGAATTTGTTGTTGTTCCGCTGGCTCAGTTACCCGAAGTGGATCTTGGCTTCCGCAACGAGAAGACGCCAGTCGTGCCGGCCCTGCACCGTCTCCCACCACGTGTGTACAGTCGACAGCACATCAAGTGTAACACTTTTGAATTTAGAACGTTCTTATTGTCTGGGTCATAACAGTTGAAATCGTACTGCAAGTGTTACCATTGATCTGCTGTCGACTGTACCTGCAGTCGGTGCAGGTCCCGACCTCGTCCTTCCAGCGGTACCGAGGACGCCTGACCGGCCGGCAGTCGCTTGTCCCAGATACCCTAGGTTGGCACTACGATCTTCTCAAATTCTCTAGACGTGGCCGAGCCAGCGGTGAGGGAATTTAGGCCCGTGTTTATTAACTGCTCTCAACTCGATATTCAGAGTCAAATACTCCCAATATCGATTTCAGATTTGTATTTGATTTTGACCTCTATTTACCATTACTGTAAGTGCGTGTCAGTAGCTGGAAGACACCCTTATCGTGAACTCTTATACTAGGATTACTTGAATACTTTGTTATTTCGTCATGGTACGAATCATCATAGTTCATTGTAAGGGGGCTGAAAACTCGATGTTCTGCAGCGTGTGACATATCCTCCATAATCCTTATAAGAATGAATGTTCAGCGCCACACAGGGTATAGGTCATCTAAATACTTGACCATGACCTTTGTACCTGACCTTGACCTCTAATCATCATCTACAGTCACCTGAACATGAGGAAACTCTGTGTGGGGCAGGTCCATGGAATACAGGACGTCTGAACACTTGCCCATGACCTTGACTACTAATCATCATCTATAGTCACCTGTAAATGGGTGTGGATGGCTGGAAGACGCGAAACTCTATGGTCTGCAGCGTGGGGCATTCTTAACTTTTCAACACACTTGTCAACCTTTTTAATAAGAATGAATGTTCAGCGCCACACAGGGTATAGGTCGTCTAAACACTTGACCATAACCTTTGTACCTGACCTTGACCTCTAATCATCATCTACAGTCACCTGTACATGAAGAAACTCTGTGTGTGGCAGGTCCATGGAATACAGGACGTCTGAACACTTGACCATGACCTTGACATCTTTTTTTTTCCCTCTCCCACTGTAACTCCTTTTTGAAAAGGATCACCAGTGGCGTACTATTGGACCGTCATACAGTGACGGGTTTAAGCGACACAATGGGGCTGAAATGCCGTACGTTACATAGTCACGCCTCGGCTATTTAAAGCAAAGAAAGAAGAATAGAGTATGAAGAAGTTGTTGCTCACTGCTGTGAGCTATGAGCCGTAGCAGACTTGACATCTATTCATCATCTATATTCACCTGTACGTGGGTGTGGACGGCTGGAAGACGGGGAACTCTATGGCCTGCAGCGTGTTGCACGTCCCGCACTCGTCGGCCGCCTGCGTGTAGAACGTGTTGTTAGCGCGCCGCACGGAGTACGGGTCGTCGCGCGGACACTTGGTGCGGCCGCAGTTGCACGCCGCTATGTAGCGCACGCCGGACGAATGCTCCTTGGTGTTGTCGCTGGGAATACATAAATAGATCCAGTGAGGGCTTAACCGAGCTAAATGCTAGTAACTAAGTATTAAAAAATCATGTCCTTAAGAGCCTTCCTAGAGCCAACTAGAGCCGCCAATCTTAAAAAAATCATATTTTCCAATATAATCAATTTTATTATAAAAGCTACGTTCACATTCTTTATTGCTATAAATCTTATTTTTTAAATGCTTATTTGTAACGTGATGCAATGTAGGTAAGTTGTAGTTCACATAATTGCGATAAACGGCCGTTTCTGGCACATTTGTTTCGACTCGCTAGATGTAGAAGACTTTGTTTTAAACCAATAATTTTAATAAAAAACGGAGATATTTTTACATTTATTCGTTATATTGTACAACTTGCGGTTGATGGTGGGGCAGAATCTGGCATTGTCAATTGCAAGCGAAAAATTATGTCAAGCAATAGGCGCAATTAGACGAAGCGGGGGGCAGGGGCGCCATATTAAACCCGTTTCGATATCTTAAGATATCTACACGTGTCGCGAAGCAATTTTGCGCTCATGTGAGGGCAGAAACGGGCGCTCTCCTGTTACAGGTCTATGGGATAAGTGGTCTGTGTTATTGCGTTACTTTGCTCTTATGTGCTCTAGTAATTTCGGGACTTTGTTACAGGTCTATGGGGTAAGTGGTCTGTGGGCTGATGACTCACTGTTCTGGCTCCACGCACGGGTGCGCGGTGAGCGAGGCCGCCTCGCACAGACTGCGCGCGCGCCACGCCGCCGCGCACGCCGCGCGCAGCCGTCCGCGCGACACGCCCGCGCGCGGACCACGCGCCATCGTGTCCAGCACGCCAAGAGCCACGCTCACCTGACACAAACGAATAGAATTAAAACTACAGGAACTGTTTTTGGCCAAATTGATGGTTTTTTGTTAACTTGAGGCTCGCCAGTGCGGTAAGACGAAGCTTAAATTATAACAAACAGAAATTATTTCAAAAATCAAAAAACCCGACTACAAAATACTATGCCCTTTGGATTAATTTTTTATACCCTATGACTAGGGAATGCAATCTCGAGGCGAGATCAAAAACTTGGGATCTCGACATTTTCTAAAATATTGTTTTACTCAAGTAACTGAAACTTAGTTGTGATTATGATGAGAGTAAGGTACAACAATAATTGGAAAACAAACCCCTTATTTTTTGGTAATTATTTACTATTATTTACTAATTAAGTCATTCATGAATACACAAATCAATCACAATTACCCGTATTTTTAAGCCCCAGCTGCCGAAAATGCCTTCTCAGACTCAACGCTGGTTGGTAAAATGACATCTATATCATCTACAGCATACGTAAATGATGCCAGCGCAAAACCTACCTTGTGCGCGTGATGTTGACTGGAGTAGTGAGCTGGCAACCCCTCGGTGTAGGCCGCTTGCGCGATCGGCAGAACCTGTAACCAGGCAAAAACAATTAATTGAAGTACACAATAAAATCTACATTAAATAAATGATAAATGGAGAATAAAAATTCATCACGACCGGGACCCGGGACCTCGCCATTCCGTGGCACGCTCTATTCCAACAGAGCCATCGTGATTCGTACCCAGGTCGTGAATTTTGTCTCCATATTCTCGTCTGAGGGACGGTAGCGACATCTATCCAGTAATTGTGCAATTACTCAAATACCGGTCGTGATGAAAATTTTTCTCCATTTATCATTTAGATTTTCGTTTCGGTTCTCTTGAAAATGGCGGGAAACGATGGTTTCGAAATTATTTGATAATTTTCCTTTTAACGTCTACAGGGACTATTTTGTGTTTAATATCACGTTAAATGAATCAGAAAATGTTCGCGAATGACAGTACGGTGAAGTTATTGGACTATTTATGCAAAATCTGAAGTTTCAAGCTATTATCAAGAGTTCCCGCTACAAGCTCGGGAGTGAACGTGACTGTCGAGCTGCTTCGTCCAGAGTGATGACGCTACGGCGACTCCTCTGAATGGAGACATGAAGACGCGGCTACCCAGGGTGAAGACGCTACTGCGACTCCCCTGGAGGAAGATAGAAGACTATTGAATATATTGAAATTTCTGTAACATGACATTGGCAAATGACGAACAGTCGAGTCTATTAATAAAATAGCGCATATGCAACAAAATATCAAAATACATTAACTAATTCAGCATCTGTCACGTTCTCTCCATTTTCATAAGTCTAGCTATGTATGTAGTTCATGTATTAGGAGTACGTAGGGTACCTTAGCGCAACGCGCATGCGAGAACCTGACGTCTGTAGCCAGTGCGTCGTACAATGCGCCGTTCGGTGCGAGGTCGCCCGCGCCCGCGCCGCTCGGCGCATCCATGTACAGCGGGACTAGCGCTCGAGCCACGGCACGCCACGACGACGCGCTAGGCAGCTGAAACAACAAAAAATTACACTATGAATCTTCTTCTTCTCTTGTGGTTTAGTGACCAAACCTATTTGTCAAAGTTATTCAGGCCGCCCGTAGGCCTTTGACGTGGCCTAACGACTGCTGTCAAGCAAAAACAACCGGGACCAACTGCTTAACGTGCTTTCCGAGGTACGAAGGGGCTCAGATGAAAGTGTCACTAGCGGTCACCCATCCAGGTCCTGACCTCGTCCAGCGTTGCCTAACTTGTACGATCGTTTTCAACGTGTACTCGCAACTGGCCTACGAGCCCCTTACTCTATGAATGAATAAATAATTTATTTGTTACATTTTTGGTACGGTCGAAGACAAAGAAAGGTGTATAGTAGTTTTTAAGATTGACATTTTCTCAAAAACTACTTGACCTATTGCAAAAATTATTTCACTGTTTGTCTTTCGTAGTTTATTAAAACTTGTGAAAATATTGTAAAGTAAATAAATATTGTAATACTCACTTGACAAAATAAAAACAATAGGATTTCCTAATCGGTAACCCGTTCTTATAACATTTTGGTCACTACCGAAGACGCTTTGGTCTCAATTCATATTATTATTAGGGATTAATACATACCATATAAATCGCCTCGACTCGTTTCGAATTCATCATTATTATCCTCCAAACTACCTAAACCCCCAAAATAAATACTTACCTCAAAGAACGACGTGCTCATAGCGTATTTGCCCACGTTGTCATCGAACCCCTCAGCGAAAGCAAGGTCCAGGTGTGCCTGCAGGAACTGCCTGAAGCTGGTCCGGTCCGGGTGCCCCCCGCGCGCCCCCGCACAGAGCTGCACGAGCCCCCGCACGAGGGAGCTGACGTCACGCGCGCACGCAGTCTCCTCGGCGCTTATGTAGACGAACTCCTCGTTCTTTGGTATCGCGAATAGGGATTTCGCGCTGAAAGACACAGGATTAGACTAAGATCGTTTATCGGAAGTAAACACGTTGGCGCTTATTCAGAAACGTGATTTAAAGTTACGGCACCATTTAGGCCCTTCTGCCTATTTTTATCTCAACCTTTTTTTTAACGAAGTTTTAAAGGGATAGCAACACGATTTAAGGGAAGTGAGGTTTACCCAGGTTTATGAATAACAGCAGTTGGTAATGACGATACTCTTGTGCAATGTACATTTTAATGCAAGAAAATATAATGAATATTGGAAGATAATATTTTTAAGATTGGCCACGCTAGTTGGCCCATGTCAGACCCTTAAGTCTACAACTCACCAGACATTAGTGATAATCCTGGCTTTTCTCAAGATAAAATACAGCTGATCCTCTACAGCGTGTTCTAATCTCTTCAGCGCTGCCGGGGCCTTCCGGAGCGGTGTGGGCGCTCGCCGGAAATGGAACAGCAGGCGTGGACAGCACGTGCGCCCGTGAGTCTCCCACGCGCCGCCCACGCTTAATGACGACAGAGCTTCGGTTACACGCGGTAGTAACTCGGTTCTGTGGGACAAGAGCGAAATTAGATTGATAGAGGAACAGTGGAAAAAGCTGGAATCCTTTGCCAAGCATGCAGAAATAAGCGACATACCTATAGTATCTGTTTATAAACATGTTAATGTAACATTTATTATTTATAAATACTGCATGTTATGTACTTACTTAACTTAAACATATTTACCAACTACCTACACAGGGCATGTTTTTGCGCGATCAATGACCACTTGACATCATTTCAAGATCTTTAATTACGTAGTTAGCCCAGGCACAGGCTCCGGCCTATTTGGGCTGCTATAATTATACGCCACAGTTGGTATTCTGGTCGAGTGCTTAGATCTATAAGGTGTTATCCAGTCAATTTATATATAGTTGATTAATAAATAAATAAATACTTTATGAAATAATGTACTGATTTTTTTTTGTAAACCTATAAATTGTCCCACTGCTAGGCAAAGGTCCCCCCTCCTCTTCCATCAATCCCTGTCCTGTGATTCTTCCAGCCACCCATCACTGTATCTATCGATATCGTCTCTCCACCTACACCGAGGTCTGCCCCGACGCCGGCGACCGTCCAATGGCACTCATTCTGTGCCAGTCCGGGCCCATCGGTCTGGCTGTATGCGGCACACGTGGCCCGCCCAGTTCCACTTTAATGTAGCTGCTTTGCGGGCCACGTCTGCTACGCCAGTAATCGATCGCAGTCCTATATTATCTTAACAAGACAAATAATCAAACATTATCAACCAACCTAAAAGCATCAATAGCCTTGAAAAGCTGCAGATATCCAAGATCAAAGACCGGAGTAGGAGATGACAGCACTACAATATGACAGACATGGAACAGGAGTGCCATGGCCCGGCACGACTCCATCGCCAGCTCGCCAGAGGCCACCAGCCAGTTCCCTGCATCTGTGTCTTTCTCCGAGCCCTCGGAGTCATCATCGAGTGACTGTGCGAGTTCTATCAGCCGCTTCGTGTCGAGGAAAGTGACTGCGTGGAGGTAGAGGATGCTTCGTCTCTCGTCCCAGTGGCATTCTATGCCGTTCTGTGGAAATCATTTTAATAATCTTTATTTTCAGGTAGATAGTACCCATATTACAATAAATAAAATTAAAAATAAAGGCACAATTTACATTTGAATTTTATATATTATACAGGGTGTAACGGAAAGAATACAGGAAGCCGAAGGGAGGTGTTCAGTATCGGTATATCAATATTGCATGTTGTTTAGAAATAAAAACTTAACTTTTAGGTTATACTTAGTTCAACAAAGTAATGTATGTTGCCTTGGATTTGATGAGATTTGACTTGAGTAATACCAATACATGGAGAGTCAAGAAATAAGAATAAAATAGGCAATAACTTACTTCTGAGGATTGCACTGAAGGCAAAAGTGGTGATGTCTTGTTTGGGTAGCGATAAGGCGACTTTCCAATGACTCCGACCACAACAATACGTTCCTTGCTGGAGAACTCCGGAATGTCTCTTATTGAAAAGATATTCATGATGTCCGTAGGCCAAATAAATGACAAATATTAGCGGAAAAACATTCATTTACGAAATAAACATCTGTTTTGGCGACGTTCCAAAACAAACGCATGAATGCATGAGAAATATAATATTTTTTTAATATATTTGTTTATGGCTCTGGATACGTTGTCAAATATTTTTTTGAAAATGAGGACCAATCTTTTATTTATTTGTTATTTAGCTATTTAAAAGTTGAGTGTCGCTTTTCTAGCTGCCTTGGGAAATCCACCCACACTCATCAACCAGTTTGATGCGTTCCAAAACGAAAACTCCTCCCATATCTTTGTTTTATCCGAGTAAACTGCCGTCCTTAATACTTTGACTAGCCTAGTTTGATTACGTCTTTGTACTTACCTACTTTATTTACTTTCTTTGTTAATTTATTGTTATGTTTTCTTCTACACATTTTGTGCATTTATAAAGTACGCTACAATCCGCAGAGAGCTACAAAAATGACAGCTTACAGCTGATCTGTCAATAACAGCTGAGCGAGCTAACCTAACCTTTCGATTTCGACACCAAGGTCTACCTACACCTTTTTCGCGGAGATTGTAAAATGGAAGGAGAAATGTAGTTATCAGCCGCAAACCTGCTGTATCGGACGCGTTAGCCGTCGCTAAAAACATAGATAAGTTATCTGTAAATCGGGTCTACATTATTTGCCACTAATTTTCTTGGGAGTTGGAATTGGTTGCGGCGCAATGTCTTCGCTGATAGAAGATATTTGTGAGCTATTGGACAGCTACAATGGGAGAGATAAGGTAAAGTATGCGGAAGTTATTCAGTGTTGATATTTTGCTCTGGTTTGACCAGTTCGCGACCAGTCGTGCGTCACAAAGTCACAAGGACCATGAAAAGACTTTCGTTATTCTTTCTATTCCGGTATATTGTGTTTAAAGATATTTATTTCTCATAAAAAAACATACGTTTCACTGACATGAGAACTTATTTCAAATTTAATTTATTGTCTTCATCTATTACTGTTTATATTTGCGGGGTTACGGTATCAGATCAGGAGGTTAAATAAATTCCAAGGGAAGTTAGTTCACTGTATAATAAGGGTAAAAACTGATTACTACATCTACAAGGTGTACCGTGGGTGTGGGACAGAGGGAGACTATCTCGGCGTGCGGAATACTGTGAAACACGTACTCTGTACCTGTATCTATCCCTACATTCATAAGCTCACGCCCTCTTTTCCCTGCAGGGGTAAACAGAGACGATGGACTTCCAAATGTTGCGATAATAGCATACAATAGCACACATAGCGAGCAT
The DNA here is from genome assembly GCA_963506565.1 of Tachystola acroxantha. NCBI lineage: Eukaryota > Metazoa > Arthropoda > Insecta > Lepidoptera > Oecophoridae > Tachystola > Tachystola acroxantha. The sequence goes on from OY735879.1 coordinate 12,006,914, forward strand.
GCATAGCGATTCTGGCATATAATAGCACACATGCGAACTGGCATACAATAGCACAAATATCCTGGCATAATATAGCACACATATCCTGGCATACAACAGCACACATATCCTGGCATACAACAGCACATATATCATGGCATACAACAGCACACATATCCTGGCATACAACAGCACACCCTCATCCAATTTATCTAACATCCTTTCCATACATTCCATGCAGCAAACTATCCACCGCCCGCTTTACGCCACTACTTGGGCCATGGCGTGATGGGTGGCGAACCTCATCACCGTCTCCGAGCACGTTTAGTTTTAAAACAGTCTCAGGGTAGTCCACTACAATACCTTGATATTTTGTCAGGTGGTCCGTCTCGCCTGCTACTCATGCAAGCTGTACGGATGCCTGAAAGGTGAGAAACCGTGGCAGACGGCGGGCTCGCGGCTGTCGGGCGCGCGCCTAATGCTGAGACTCTTCGATGACATACCTATGATGAGGCACACATACAACTACGGCTTGGGGAAACATGTAAGTTTCTAATTCATATATGTACCTATCTATTAATAAAGTTAGTCCAATCCAATTCCAATTTGGGTATTTTGGCTCCACCGAGGCTTCGGTGATTCCGCCAATGTCCTGGTTGAGAGAGACAGTGACTACATTTTTTGATGGAAAATATGACTTGGCACCAATATCAAAACTATTCAATTGGAGATTTGATCGAAACATTTAAAATCATGACCTTCAGATACAACCTCCCAGACTTCAGTAAGGCAATGTTTAATATGACAGACACACGAGCACTGTGAGGACACCATATGAAATTAGACTGCACCACCTTCAGCACCAATGTCGCTCGTCACTTCCTGAGCAACAGAGTTGTTCAGGCCTGGAACTCACTTCCAGACGTTGTCTCTGCCATCTCGTGTCTTACATTCGCGCACTATCACTCGTGTTTTTACTACACTAACTACAAAAGGTTTGGTTCTTTTCAGTCTTCTCACTAGTTCCATTCGTTTTGAGAACGTTAATATAACAGATCAAGAACAGAAGTCACATGACGTCACAATCAAAACTCGCTGTATCTCCCCAGGAGTCGTCCACCGTAGCCGCTGCGCTGGGCGTGCTGGCCAACATGGTGGACCAGGTGTTCCTGCCCGTGGAGAAGGCGTGCTGGCTGAACGAGGTCGGGGTGCTCCGGCTGAAGGATAGCACGGCGCAGACACTTGAGACCGTTAGCACAGCGCTGTGGGCGGCCAGCCTTTACATCTCCTTGTTACAGTAAGTGACTAATACATACAGTCTTTTTATATATATAATAAGGCACAGTCACCACCTGATGGTAAATGGTCAACGTCGCTGCTTGCTAGTACCAAAATTCAAACTTAATACTTTGATGAAGATTCTATTATATTCCTTTGAGGCTTTGTCATTTTCAAAACGATCAAATCATACCTACGTGACAGGCAGTGCTATTGTGCTGGTATAGCGGCGTCTCTGTTCGGCGCGCCATGATATAGTATGATTACATCATTTTGAAAATGGCAATAGCCACTGGGCCTGATTATTTGACTGATTGTAAAAATTATATTACTTGTAGATACACACTGTATTGTAAATAATTTTCGAAAATCAGTCTCGATACTTTTTGAGAAAATCACAACCTTAATATAATAACCCGTACACCTTTATCTATGAGACTTTTAGCCATACGCTTATGGAACTCTTTATAGGTTATAAAAATAAAACAAAACCTACATACTTGCACTTTCAGCTAGTTTATCATATCAGGATTAACTCGGACGTTAATATTTCATGATAACTAGACAGGGCGAAGAACGTCTTCTCTTTGATATACCTAGCGTGTTATTCGTGGGAAATGCGATTGGATATCATTTAGCAATCGAACGAAAAATAAATTGATTAGTTTCGTAGTGAATATCACTGCAAGCTAGCTCTCTATCTAGCTTTACATTCGTTCAAATCAAACAGAAAATTGTTCGCACTGTCTCGGAATACTATCCCATACCACTTATATATAAATAAACGCCAAAGTTTGCATGGATGGATGGATGTTTGTTGCTCTTTCACTCAAAAGCTACTGAATGGATTTTAATGAAACTTTACAATAATATTGCTCATAAATCAGAATAACATATAGGCTATAATTTATAAAGATACTGCGCAGACGAAGTCGCGGGCAGAAGCTGTAAGTAATTAAACAGATGCATTAAAAGTGCGCGAGCATTTATCCGTGGACTAAACGGAGCCTTTCGCTTCATTTCAATGTTTATAATAAAATTCATTATACGTAACACATACGAACTTATAAGTATTAAGATTTAGCTGCATGAATTGTTCGTTAGATACGTATTTTAGAATTAAGACTATTGACAGAATCTCGCTGTATAGTGAACCATTACTATAAATTATTGTATATAAATGGATATCACTCACTTATGTTGTTGAAGTCAGTAATTAGACCGACAGTTTCGACCGATTTCTTTCTTTCTCGGGCGGTGAGGAAGACCGTCGAAATCGATCGAAACTCAAAAAAAAAGTCAAAAGTCAAATTTCTTTATTGCAAGTAAGCACGTTGAGTACATTTTTGCACCACAATTTATTTTTTGAATTACATTTACACCATTTTGCAAGGAAAAGGTGCCGACGCTGAGGAGAAAAAGTGGCAAAAACTGTGGGTCTAGTTGCAGACTTCAACAAAATAAATGAGTTTATAATACACTTACAATAATATTGAGTATTGATTGCCATAGAATACCATATTTTTATACCCAAAAATATATATGTATTATATTTGGTATAATTTATTTATTTATAAACTCACGCCTGATTCCCGTAGGGGTATGCTGAGACGATGGACTTCTATCTGCTACGATCGTGGCACACAACCCTTGCCTCATCCACATTCATCAATCTCTTCATGCATGCTCGTCGGTTTGTAGTAGACCGTACTTGGCTCGTTTTCAAGACATCGCCAATTTGGTCGCTGCACGTTCTCCTCGGTCTACCTCTGCCGACCCTTCCGTCAACATTCGGTCTGTGTATTCCTTTCGTTACCCTTCCTTCACTCATCCGCTCTAAGTGGCCAAGCCAACGTAACACACCCTTTTCAATCCTATTTACTACATTTTCTTTCAAACCACACCGTTCTCTAAACATATATAACTCTATTTGGCATAAGTAACGTTATTTATTTGTTGCAGAACAATCCGCCTGATCCGCCAACTGTGGTGGAGCCGCGACTGCCTCCGTTCCTCTGAGAACGGCGGCGCCCAAGCCAAGTCCAACCTGGACGTCAGACTGACGCTGCAAGGGGTCGTCGCCGGGAAACTACTCCTGGACATCACACATGCAGTCAGCTGTCTACCCGAGGGTATCCTGTGGGGGGAGAAGATTGGGTCTACGACTGTAGCGGCAATAGCTACCACGTCCTCTGTTATAGGTATCGCTATGTACTTTGCTAGGAAACGACTGGTTAAATAGGGTTTGGGTTGTAATAGAGATTAGTTGTCAATTTGGTGTGCTATTTCTAATTGTAAGTCATTGTCAATTCCGGAGTCATCATCATCAGCCCGTATCAGTCCGTACTGCTGGACGTAGGTTTCTCCCAAAGTACGCCACTCAACCCTACTCTCGGCCCTCTGCATCCAGTCCCTGCCAGCCATCTTGCGAAGGTCGTCCCTCCATCTGGACGTTTACCCGTTCGTGGCCTCCATTCGAGAACTCGTCTATCCCATCGGTTGTCGGTTCTACGACAAATGTGACCAGCCCACTGCCACTTCAGTTTACTGATTCTATGAGCAATGTCAATCACTTTTGTCTTCTGGCGGATATACTCGTTTCTTATTCTATCTAATAGAGAAATGCCAAGCATTTCCATTCCAGAGTGTGACCTGTTAAATTTAAACATCACGAGGCATCACCATTATGAGTGACAGTTGCGTTTAGGTTGGCGGCTCACGACATAATCACATCTTTTGACAGTTCTGAAACACCGAAGATATAAAAGGGCACTAATCAAGGTGTTAGTTTAAGCCCACTTAAGGTTTAAGGTCACTGCGACCTTGAACGTCAACTCGTTATATCCTGTTCATCATTCAATGTTCGGACATTCAAGACAAAGTTCGGTTTCGCCAGCCACATACGAGCTCATGAAAGAGTCTAGCGGAGGGTCGCCGTCGTCGGCCACAACGAGGAGGACTATATATATATACATCCTGTTGTAACCTGAAGGGTTAGTCAAAAGGGTACATAATTATAATGGTAGCACTTCACTTGGCTATTCGTATTTGCGTATTGGTCATAATTGCCATGTGTGGTTGGTATTTTGACAAAATATTCGTCTTATTTGTATGTACGTCAAGTATTTGACAAATACGACAAACATCCAATAGCGAATACGAATAGCCAAGTGAAGTGCCACCATAAAAAAGACAGTACATTGTCAAAAGTCTTCCATTTTCTGTTCTGCTTCCAATCGAGTTTTTGAAGCTTAAAACCGTGACCAACATAGTGACCGCATTGATCAATATTTTACATTATTGCCAATTACCTACATCATTATCATTAGGCTTATGATAATTACGTACTCGTAAATAAGTGCATTTTTACCTTTTACATCACCGATAATAAGGTAATGATAGTAATAATTATGAATTTATTATTTTGTTTGTGCAATTGATACGGAACTTGTGTTACCTGATTGTAAATATGTATATTGCTTAATAATAATAATTAAGAAATTATGAAGAAAGATTTTTTAAATTGTATTTTAGTTTTTTTTGACATGCAAAATACACGAGCTTTTATCTTAGTTGGGAGTGGTGGAAAAAATGAACTTTAAAAGTTAAAACATCTACTTATAAAAAATCCATTGCTTAGACTAGACAAGTAAAGAAAAGGAATTTCGGGTTCACCTTTATACTTAATTTGCAAAATACATGTAATCTTTACAAAAAATAAGTAAGAGATAATGATAAGTATTATCCAGTGTTATACAATACACTTCCCTAATCCGATACTAAAGAATTGCTTATTTCAAGTATCAACAGAGCAACGACAGGGCCGCACTTAGATTGAAATGACCACCGTTTTCTCTTGGACCCACTAAGTTGACCCACTAGTGGGACCACGAGGGAGACTTATTTCTTGTAGACCCACTGATTGATACGGATACAATTCACACAGGGCATTGAATCGTCTTCAGTTTTGTAGGACTTTGCATAATGTGTGGTGTCTCTTTAGGCCGTGCGCTGCGCCTACTGAAGAATGTTTATGTAATCATTGAGTTCGTATTGCATTCGAACTTCTTATCTAATGCGTTAATACAGGGCTATAAACCCGGACGTTAAATAAGTCCATTTTATTGTACAAAAGTATATTATATTACACGAATTGTTACAAAATACATTCTTGTACAAAGGCGGCCAATTTCATTGTTATTATTTACCACGCATTTCAAGCATGTTTGTGCTAAAATGCATTTTAAAGTTTTTTTTTACAGAATATTATTATATTACGGAAAGTGCACTGGATATAACAGAATAATAAAAGAATTACAAGAAGTCAAAACACTACCAACAAACCCATTTTTAATTTTCGATTTCAATAGTAAGAAGTATAATTTAGGTATCCTAATAAAAAATACTGGACGGTCGATCTAATCGCTAAAAGCGACCAGGCGACCTTTGTACAAAAATCTAGGGTTTTCTGAAAGTGTAATGCAAAAATTAAATTTAAAAATACGTAATTTAGAACATGATGAAATAATTCTTGCCGTGTGCAGGACTTGAACCTGCGACCTTGTCATTACGTATTCAAATTCTGAGTACGTAATTTAATTGATAAATGGAGAAATTTTTTTATCACGACCGGGATTCGAACCAGGGACCTCGCCATTCCGTGGCACGCTCTATTCCAACAGAGCCACCGTGATATCGTACCCAGGTCGTGAATTTTGTCTCCATATTCTCGTCTTAGGGACGTAATTTAACTATCATAGAAGTATGACCCAGCAGTATGAGCTAGTACAGTCAACAGCACGACAAGTGTAACATACGGGTACTTTACTATTGTTTTTGGGCCGTCGACTGCTACGGTGTCAGTGTAATGCAATGACAGGGCGCTAAATGGCATTGCCATATTTCAATGGAGCTTTGCCCCACCTTCAAAACTATGTGACCATTGAAACTGTACCTATCATTTTGTTGGGGACTTATTACAGGTTTCATATTGCATAATCATAATCAGTAGTAGTTGCGAGAATAGTAGAAAATGATAATGAATAATTCGCTTCGATTTCTTACTATTTTCTGAATTCGTAATTAAGCTGTTTTTTCGACTTGTTTGATGTACAAAACATTATTTTAAACCAATAATTTCAGTAAAAAACGGAGATATTTTTACATTTATTCGTTATCTTGTTCATCATACGGTTGATGGTGGGGCAGAAAGAATCTGGCATTGTCATTTACCTAAATGCGCCCCTGTCTAGCAGTAGTCTTATCGTTATCAAAATTATACGATAACAATTTGTTTTTCGTTTCTGTGATACCGTAGTCCTTATAATCTAGTGATAGCGAACAGTTTGGGATATGGAGGCGGTTGACGAATTGTGTAATTTGTTGCAACTGCACGCCAATCGAGATAAGGTATGTTTTCTTTTCTTTTAATTATTAAACATAGACATGGGCATTGTTTCTTTCTATTCTACGGTGGCAGTGTTATCACCGCTAACCTTGAAATTATCAGTTCGTTAATGGAATGTAAAACCGATACAAAAAGTCGTTAAAATAAAAATAAATTAATGTCTCATACAAAACGATCAGCTGATCGGTACAAAATGTATGAAAGTGAATTTATTTTGATCAGCTCTGCTTGCTTTTTATGACATTTTGAACCTTATACTATATTCAACCATAAATTATATGACTATTGCTGTTATTCATAAACCTAGTTAAACCTGACTTCCTTTAAATCGTGCTGCTAGCCCTTTCATACTTCGTTAATAAAAGGTTAAGATAGAAAGGGATAGGGGGCGTAAACGGTGGCGTAACTTTAAATCACGTTTATCAATAACAGTTTATGGCGCGAATTCATATACGCGATTAATGTTACGCCACTGTTTGGGCCCCCTTTCTATATTAACAGGATTTAATATAGAATAACAGCATATAGGTTTAATTCTATAATTGTGCATGTTGCCGTAATATTACTTGCAGGTAGTATGTTTGGCCAGCTACTCGCTGAAACTATGGGGCTCCACGGCTCAGAAGGCGTACCTATTAAACGCGAGCGCCAGACTTGCGGGCGCGCGCGCGTGCCTCCGCCTCTTCGAAGACGCGCCCACCATCAGGAACATACTTAACTACGGTCTGGGGAAACATGTGAGAGGTTTTGGATACAGTATTATTGTAATAGACCTCCACGAAGTACTTTCATTGTATTGGGAAGCAGCTCTTCCTCTGTTGTGTGGTTCCATATCACTGGCTGGTTAGCATATAAGTTGACCTGAGATTAGAGCTGTGTCCTAGTGAAAGTCTCTTCAAAGTCTTTCCAGTAGTTTTAGCGTGGTGCCCGAACATCGATACAGACAAATAGACTTCTAAAAATTGGTGTTTTGGCATCAGTTGATCCCATTCGATAATAGTCATCGTCATATTCAGCCTTGAGTTCATGCTTGAATACGTTGTTGAACAACTGATTTTATGTCGCGAAGACCGGAAATATCCTAAAGACCGTCGAAATCGGTCGAAACTGTCGGTCTAATTGCCGACTTTAACAATATAAGTGAGTGATATCCGTTTATATATAATAATTTATCCTAAACCCGTTGTATAAACTACCGCCTCAACTTTGAGTGTCGTTTATCGCTTTTAATTTTTATATTCGTCATTACTACCGATCTAAAAAACTTAGGTTTCATTATTTATAATCTAAATTAATTGATAATGTAATTAATATTAATTTTATTTTAATTGTGTTGATTTGACATTGACGGACCCAAATATTAATTTTTTGCATGCCAAACTATAGGCGAAACATGTATAGTACCTAATTTTACCACATCATCATTTCATGTACCGTGTTTCTAGCAAATAAACTTCATTTCATTTACGCGGGGTACCTAAATCGTAGTGAGACTGATTTGCGTTATTCCTAAACAGAAAGTATATGTTAACTGTTAAATAAAAAATACTTTCTATAATCCAGGAAGGTCCTCTGTGGGGCGCGCTGGGCGTGGCCGGCGGCGTATTCACGCTGGCGTACTACCAGGCGGAGAAGCTGGTCTTCCTCCTGGATACGGGTGTGCTGGTCGTAGCCAAGGACACGGAGTTCTGGGTCAGGGCCGCACACAAGCTGCTCTGGTCGCTGTTCGCTTTCGTTGGGTTCATACGGTGAGACATCATACTCATATGATTATATTTGGGCTCGCGTAGTCCAGTTGTGAGTACGCATTGAAAACGATTGTATCTATAGTCTGACCGCAAGCGCTATACTGCGCCTTGTTTGGCGACAGACGTGGCGGGGGAGAGCGCGAGCGAAGATATGATACAGTTAAGCGCAGGCCACACCGCCAGCGAGCGAGCTAGGAGGCGGGCGAACATCGTTTCACCTCTTTACATACTTCGGTTCACACCGCGAGCTAACGACTACCGACGTTTCCTTCTCTCGCTTCGCCCGCACGCCTAGCTCGCTCGCCTGCCTGCTGGCGGTGTGGCCTGCGCTTTAAGCGAGCGTCTTACACACAGCTCAGGTACAGCGCTTGCGGTCAGAGGCCGACGAGCGGCTTTAACAACTTTTACCAGATTTGGTCAATAATCCACACAAACAATTCGAATCAGTCAGATTGCAATCACAGAGAATATAATTGACCAGTTTGTCACCACACCACTGCACTCTCTACACATCACTCCCTATCTCTTCTCTTTGTACTTAATTCTTCTGTATATCTATTGTGTATTGTGCTCTATGTGTGTCAAATAAATGTTGACCGGAAATCGAATCAGGGACCTCCGTATCGCAAGTCCACTGACGCCACCGAGCTCAGTGAATTTCCAATATGTACTTATCTAATTTTCTAGAAGACTAAAACACTTTCTAAGGCATGTGAAATCCGCCAATCCGCACTGGCCCCAGCTCCCTCGATGTAAGGGAAGGTCTGTGCCCGAGTAGTGGGGCAATATAAATAGACTGATGATGATGACGATGAAAACACTTTTCCAATCCACAGATCGATCCGCGCGCTCCACCTTACAGCTCTGCAGCTGAACTCTCCCGAGCGTCCCAAGAGCGCCCCAGCTCGCTTCACGCAGGCCACACTTGTGACCACCAAGCTGGCCCTGGACACGTTGCACGCGGTGAGCTGGCTGCCCGCGGGCTGGCTGTGGGGCAGCGCGCTCACAGTGCCGCAAGCCAGCGGGCTGGCCACTACAGCCGCGGCGCTGGGACTTGTCATACATTACAACGCGAAGAGGATAGCGTGAAAGGAAGCGTGTGTACCTTTGGGCTTATAAAAGTTGACGCAAATAGTTATAATTTATAATAAATGGGCGCTGATGCGGTGCTAGCTAGGGTCCTGGTGACATTTAATTCGCTTCTGACTTGACTTATAACATACATCATTCCAAATAAAGTGTCTTTGTAAACAAATATCACCGCCAAATCATTGCGGTGTAATAATAAATGAAATAGCTCAATAAATCATCATTGAGTTCATGATTGTGAAAATAAAGTGATCCGGTTTAATAATGTGATCTACCCGGCTCGCTTCCCGCAGGCCATATCCTCTTCGCGTTGTAATGTATCACAACACGAAGAGGATAGCGTGAATTAAGTGTCACTGTGTAGGTTTGGGGTCAAAGTTGAAAACTGTTTATTTTGTGATGTACGCTAAGAATCTAAAGTTGGGGACTGGCATGAATATTCGCTCGATGTCTAGTCACATATTCTACATGTCAGTCCCCCAGTTAAAGTATATTTTGTATGGGGAAAGGTCGCCTCTTGTTGTCACTTTCACACTCATTTACGTCTGAAAGAGACATCGATTTTCTATGTGCTCCGACGGGCATGCAGTGTCCTAACAACAGGGCAACCGACCGCACACTCTCTGTAATCTTGCTAATCAGATTAAATTATTTAAATGTGGATATTTGTGTATATTAAACGATACTCAATCGGATTACCTACCAGAGTGTTGTATATTATCAAAGAATATATTTTTTACTTACGGTATTATGTAAATGTGGATGATTACGTATTTCATAACGACACTCGACCGGGGTTACATTTTAAGTCCTAAGCACTCGCGTGCCTCGTGTTATCGGGTTTAGATTAAGCTATCGATGTGGCGTGACACTGTCTTGTTTGTACATTATTGATTGATTGTCTTGTATATGTTACCGGCCAAACCCGATTCTATATGTATAGTTCTGCCTATACGCGATAGGACCGGTATAGCCTACGCCAAACTAGTTCGTCCAAACCCCGATGGGTTAAACTAGTTTAGCCTAGGCCAAACTAATTCCTCCTAATTAGCATACGTATGGTCGAAGACAAAGAAAGGCGTCCAGGAGAGTTTTTAAGGTTGAGATTTTCTCAAAAACTACTTGACCTATTGTAAAAATTCTTTCACTGTTAGATAGATAAAAGTTAAAACTATGTAACTGTAAAATAATTATTAAAAAGGGTCAGTAGTTCTTGAGAAAATCTCAACCTTATTGGGACCCCCTGTGTATAAAGTATAAAAGTCGGAGACAGAGATAAGTATTTATCTCAGAGATAAGTATTTATCTCTGTCTCCGACTGTACCCACGAGGATAAAGTATCTAGTTTGACCTAGACCAAACTATTTTGTCCTGAAATCTGGTTTGGCCGGTAACATACATACTTACTCGTTTAAGGTTTTGTATAAGTGAAGTCTTGCACCAAAATATAACCAGAGTGCTAGCGAGTTAACCCGTGTAAATGTCATACATTAACAAACATTATACTCGTACCATAAACAATATGCGTAGTGAATCATGTGAACATTAGACAACATGGGGGGTGCGCTGCGTCGATTTTTACTAGCCGTCAATGTCAGATTTTAGGCGAAAATTAGTACAAAAATTTCGTTCGCGCAGGCTTTGACAGGACAAAAAAGGCCAGCCGGCTAGCCCGTCAGGGTAATAGTGTTCTGTGGGCTAGCCCCCCTGAACTGCAAACTTAACAAAACTATGATAGTCTCTTGAAAATGGCGGGAAACGACGGTTGCGAAATTATTTGATAATTTTCCTTTTAATGTCTACAGGGACTATTTTGTGTTTAATATCACGTTAAATTAATCAGAAAATGTTCGCGAGTGACAGTATGGTGAAGTTATTGGATTATTTATGCAACATCTGATGTTTCAAGCTTTTATCAAGAGTTCCCGCTACAAGCTCGGGAGTGAACGTGACTGTCGAGCTGCTTCGTCCAGAGTGATGACGCTACGGCGACTCCTCTGGATGAAGACATGAAGACGCGGCTACCCAGGGTGAAGACGCTACTGCGACTCCCCTGGAGGAAGATAGAAGACTATTGACAAATGGCAAATTGGCAAATGACGAACAGTCGAGTTCATAAATAATTATTTATTATTTTATTTATTATACATTTTCGGAATACCAACAGCTGTAAAGTACAGTCGATGATTTACAAAAACAATTTTCAACGCAGCCAGTAATAGGTATTCGCACTAATAATAACTATAATATAACTTCGGCCTTATGCTACCTATCTATTAATTAAATCTCGGGTTAATCGCTAACCCTCCTTGTGGTGCAAGCCACGCTAGTAATAATCTTTAATAAAGGATAATATTTAATATCTACACTACAGGGTAAGCTTAGTAACTAGTCACAATTGTTGATTATTAAATAAATAATAAAGTGTATTGTTGATAATATATTTTTATTTATATTCGTATAAAAAATTACATGGCGTTATTTGAGCAAGCTTAACTATAAACAAATTGTACAAAATTAGTTATAAAATCTAAACAATAGGTCACTAACACTACAGGTATCATCAAGGTAGTATCATCAGTAGTACCTATCCAATATTAATTAGATACAACGGGAATTGAAATGAAATGTTTATTTACCATACAGTATTTTACATTAACTCAGTAATGAATTACAGAACGACGGGTTTTTATAGTTTAGGTTACAGGTTGTTAGGTATACAGTTAGTTAGGGTAACAAATAATGATATCCAAAAGTTTAAATATAGATTGATATTAAATGATTTCAATATGTTCAGTGATTACCGTGTTAAATTAATATTGATGTCTCGATATTTCGACAGCATTGCCACCATGGTCACGAATAGGCTGAACTGGCTGACATCAATAATAAATGTTTAACACGATAATTCCCGTTTTATCTAATTAATATGTATACAAACCGTGAAAGTTTAAAAAGTGATACCTATCCAATGTGTCATAGATGGCGTAATGTCGCCCATTGGAGCTCTCAATAAATATGTGAAGCAAGCAGGCATTAAATTTGACCAACTCTTTTTCCAACTCTACTTTTGGTTTTACGTAGTAATGAAAATGACATATAAATAAGTATCTTTGGTAAAGCTGCTCGTACATGAAAATATATCAGCTATATTTACCCGACTACTCAAGAAGAAGGTAACCTTTCAAAGAACAAATCAAATCGTCAATGACACGAATTACTGTCATATGTAAGACAAACAAAAAACTAACTTTTTTTTAATATCAATAAATATTCCGTAATCGCTACCATATAAAACATTCACATGATAATACCAAGGATTAAATACTATCGCATTATCATTACGACCTCTTATTCCTTCCCTTAGGCGTTTGTTCCACCGCCGGCGAGTAACTATCACGTATTTTCTAGCTAAAGAAACGTACGGTCGAAGACAAAGAAAGGTGTACAGGAGAGTTTTTAAGGTTGAGATTTTCTGAAAAACTACTTGACCGATTCTAAAAATTCTTTCACTGTTAGATAGATAAAAGTTACAACTATGTCACTGTAAAATAATTATTAAAATCGCTCCAGTAGTTCTTGAGAAAATATCAACCATATTGAGACCGGCTGCATACTTATCTCTGTCTCTCGGCTGTATAAACAAAAGATACGCAGCAATACTTGCTCAGCGACATATGTTTTATATTTGATCGCTGAGCGAGTATCGAGTGAGCGGAATGTATTATCTATTGTAGGTTTATTGAGCGAGAAAATAGCCTATAGTTGCTCGCTTTACTCGCCGGGGACAACTGCCTTATGGCGGTCACACACGCTACGGTCTACCGGAGAGGTGTACCTGCACAGGTATGCCTGCGCAGGTACACCGGAACGTGCGGGAATAGACCTGCCCCCTTACCTTGAAGTCTTATAGCAGTATTACTTCCATAATACTTTGTTACTTATAATGACGACCTTAAAGTAAGCTCATTAAGGTCGTCGTTGTACGAAGTAACAAAGTATTATGAAAGTAATACTGCTATAAGACTTCAAGGTAAGGGGGCTGTGCAGTTTTTGGAACCTGCGCAGGCGACCGGCACAAGATCGAAAATCAATTATTTCAAGTGACACCGTACGGTGTACCTGTACAAGAACTGAAGACCGCTCCGGTACACCGGGACGTCCCCATACACGCGGTTGATCCGCGCAGGCAAACCTGCACAGGTAACCTCTCCGGTAGACCGTAGCATGTATGGCTAACTTTACACTATTGATAATTATGGCGATTCAATATACACGCTAAATTGAATCGTCGTCGAGGCGTCCTATTCACTCTTACACGACGATGTATAAGAGTGACAGTTGCGTTTAGGTTTAGACTTGCGGCGGCCATGACAGAATCACAACTACACATCTAAATATGGAAATTAAACAATACAATTCAACTAACAAACAAATTAAACTCTATCATATCTCTCATTGAAAACTACTACACATAACCAGCCTTAAATTTCATCACAGATTAAGAACCTCTTCTCTTGTAATCTCCCGGGACATTCTAAAAACATATTTCGGTGACAAAACATAACATTTTGTTCTAATGATTTTTAAGTTCAATAAAAATGTATAATCAACTATAGTATGACCGTCTAAATCAGTCTTCGCCTGCGCGGTACAGGGATGCGGGGGTAACAGAAATGCGCCTGCCGCCCGCACCTCTCTCGGTCCCCGTTGTCGTCATACCCCCGCGTCCCTGTACCGCGCAGGCGAAGACTGATTTAGACGGTCATACTGTACCCGAAAAATTTAAAAACGAAACTAATAATAAACTACCTCTTCATAAAAACTTTAAAGCAAATGTTAATAAACATGTGTTACTAAACATTGCAGAAATACTTAGATGATGATTTCAAATAGCCGTCTATTTGAAATATAATATATGTCGAGCTGCCTTCCAATATTGCTGTGCCCGACGGGGTCCACATGTATTGGAAACTGTAACTGTGTTATGTACCTAATATGTGTGTGATATGCAATAAATGAATTGTGTATAGCCCTTCGGCCGCCAATGTAATACACAATTCGTAACCGGTTGTAAATGATGAAAAATGATATTCGTAGGTACAGTCGAAGACAGAGATAAGTGAAGTATACAGGGGGCCTCAATACGGTTGAGATTTTCTCAAAAACTATTGGACCGAATTTAATAATTATTTTACAGTTACATAGTTTTCACTTTTATCTATCAAACAGTGAAATAGTTTTTGCAATAGGTCAAGTAGTTTTTGAGAAAATCTCAACCTTAAAAACTATCCTGTACACCTTTCTCTGTGTTCCACCGTAGATAGATAGATAAAACATTTATTCATTTCTGCAACAATACATACACAACAGAAGGTACAGACATGGAGAACAGGTAGATACATACACTAAGGAAGGTAACATAAAGTATTTTAGGTACATATTACGTACATAACTTTTTGCCCGAAAAATTATTGTATTTTGCTTAAAAAACGTCTTCTAAACGTGAATAAAGTGGAGATATCTTTGAGTCAACCGACGCATTTTATAGTCCAATCTGCGCTAGAATATTCGTCTTATTGTGGACTCGCCAAATATGTTTTTAGTATCCCGAGAAATCATTGAAAAAGCGTTGCACTAGCTTTTCAACTTTGGTTATTTCGTCCAAGATATTTCTAATCACCCGGGCACAATTCCAATTCCTCTTTGAAATACTTCTCTTCGCCCGGGTACAGTCTCATAGCGAGCCGGGGCAGGTGTCTCGGGTGCGGCTGTTTGCCCCAGGGCATGACGTCTGACGTCGCCCCGAGCAGCGCGGCACAGGTCGCCTCGAAGGCACGGACTTCGCTCTCGCCCGGGGACACGAGGCATTGGGCGAGGCGGCAGAGTAAGCGGTGTCTGGAATGACAACATTGAAGATAATGCCGAGATCCATAGACAGTGGGGTGACCGCGACTTCCAATCGTTATCGCTTTCAATTTGACACATGGACGCTATACATTGCTGCTATGTTTTTGCAAGTTTTAACAAACGACAACGAAACGCAGCAATGTATATCGTTCAAGTGTCAAAATGAAAACGATAACCATAACGATTGAAGTCGCGGTCACCCCCCAGTTTTGAACCCTCTGGCCGCCATAGCAATGGAGTTTGCGGTTTGCAACTAGTTGCGGTAGAATATTTTTTTTTCGAAGATTTTCAGAAAGTCTTTATTTGACAACTAATATACAACAACTATATTGTCAAATAGTTGCCAATAATTAGTAAAAAAAATCTTTATTACAACTGGTTGCCAAACCCAGTTGCCACGGCGGCGTGGCGACGGCGGCAGCAAGGGTTTTGAACACGAGTTTAGAGAGAGTTCGCTCGTACAACAGTCAAACGTCTATGTAATTTGACATTTGTTAGAGCAAACTCACACTAACCTTGCGCTCACACTTATCATACTGAGGTCCTAAGAAGATGCTCTCAAAACGGTAAAGGAAAACGTCAAGAGGAAGGAAACCTGCATGCAAAAATTTATAAAGGCGGGCCATGATCCACAACGCGGGCCCAGTGCGAATTGTTGGATCACACATGCTTTAATGCCGTGTGTATCGATTTTGCAACCATCGAACATTGGATCGCGGGGCTGCCGCGCGAGCCAACTCGAACATCGCCGCGGGTAATACGGGTTTGCCGCGGTCGAACAATGCTCGATATCGATACACTCTACACATGTGTGATCCACCAGCCGCAGTGGACCCGCGTGGTGGACCATGGCCCGATATCTCGATATAAGAATTGTAAGCCCTGATTACATCAATAGCGCGGGCGCGTGGCTCTGCGCATACAAAGTAGCCGCGCCCGCTCGTTCACTGTAAACGTATTCGCTCGATTCCATACTACATGAAAGAGAGGCTATTACACTAACTAATAAAATTAATCGTCTGAAAAAAATCCGTGCTCTTCATTCTGCCGCTGCGGGGCATCTTTTGATCGATGTTGGGCAGTCCTTCTCCAAGTGGGTAATAACGCCCACTTGTGGGCGCAGGAGGAGGGCTTCTGAATTATTTTAGAACGTAAGTTTAAACTCCAGACCAGACTAATATAGCACAAAGTAATAAATGTAATTATGGTTTTTAAACTGTGGTAAAGTAAAAAAACTTGGGGGCGCTGAAAAAGAATTGATTTTCAAAGTGGGCAGAAGACGAAACAAGTTTGAGAACCTCTGGTTTAGGGGAACGGTAAGGTTCGAGCAGTGGTGACATAAAACAGACTATTGCGTGGTGACTCACCGTGTCGTGGCGCTAGTAGCAGGCTGCGCAGTGACCACGCGCAGTATGGAGCGGCGCGGCTCGTCGCCCCAGCGCGCGAGCAGGCCGCGCGCGGCGCCCGCGCACTCGCCGCGCTCGCCCGCGCCCGCGCACTCGCGCGCCACGCGGCAAGAGTAACATATCCATACAGCGATGATTATTTCGTTCTCGACACTGTAACAAAAACGTAATAGGCTAGTTGACTCATATCGATATTCAATAAAACAATAGTTATTTCATATAAGTAGTATTTCACAATAGGATCCCAAATATATCACTTTAATTACATAAAAATAGAAGATAGCTGTAAAAAATGAAATATTTCCCGTTTTTTCCGACACGTCAAAAACGCTAGTCGGCCATTTTTATTTATTTTATTAATGGACTCGACAGTTCGTCATTTGCCAATGTCATGTTACAAAAATATCAATGTATAAATAGTCTTCTATCTTCCTCCAGGGGAGTCGCCGTAGCGTCATCACCCTGGGTAGCAGCGTCTTCATGTCTTCATCCACAGGAGACGCCGTAGCGTCAATCACTGAAGACGAAGCAGCTCGACAGTCACGTTCACTCCCGAGCTCGTAGTGGGAATCTTGACCATGGCGCCAAACTTCAGATCCTGCTTGAAATCTCCAATAACTTCACCATACTGTCATTCGCGAACATTTTCTGATTAATTTAACGTGATATTAAACACAAAACACCCACTGTAGACATTATACTGAAAATTATTAAATAATTTCGCAACCGTCGTTTCCCGCCATTTTCAAAAAGCCCTAGTCGGCCATGTTCGTGACATCCCTCTACCTTTTTAGGGATGCCCGATTTTTTTGATTTATCGATCTTATGTGGGTTTTGGTAGATACATTTTAAGGCTCTATAGCTAGATTTAACAAGATATTTTGATGATAATCTATGTTAAGAGGAAAAACATTGATGTTTTAAGATCGATGACGCAGTATGGCAAACATCATAACATCGATATCATTATCGATGTTTTCTCAACATAGAATATCCCTAGTTCATCGGGGCCCAAATGAAGTCATGCCACAGATAATCATGGTGTTTTTGATCGAGTTGCAAGGAATGTTGCATTTTAAATAAAAGTTTTTGGTGTTTTAAAGGTCTCAAAAAATTCTGTAATTTTTGGTACGGTGTAATAGAACGATTATTAAATATTGAAGACCAAGAAAAAATTGGGTATTAGACGTCTTCAAGTTTCAATCATAAGTCATGCTGGCATACCGGCCGGCGCGGCGGCGCGTTCCTCTCTATCAAGGACTTTTTGGTACAGGTGGTACAAAATCAAGTAAATGGCCGACTTGGGGTCATTGCATCTCAATGCCTGCAACTTTTCTGGAGTTGTAGATTTCTAACAGAGGTTCTCAAAGAAGTTAACTTTATAACAGAGGTTCTCAAAATTTATGACTCTTTCACTACCTAAACTTAGAATAATACTTATTAATAATTTAAGCTTCACTTTGTAAATCCTACATATCTTAAAATGTAATCTGTGGATAACGTTGCTGGTTATACAATAAGTACCTTTGTTAGTACGTAAGCTTAGGCTAAGTATACACATTGTATAATTGTTTGTTTTCCCCCCCAAAAAAAAAATTGTGACCATTTACAATGAGTTACCATAGGTTCCTAGTGACCTTTATCGTCTGTAAATAGGGTGTTTTTAGGAACAGACAAGATAATGATTCTGGAAGGATTCTACTGCCGCGCGTACATTGTTCGTTGTCCGCGGCGATGTTGGGGTTGGCTCGCGCGGCAGGCGTTAAGTATCCATTGCGCGTGGTCGCCTCGCGAGCCAATGTTGTCAATGGTTTGCCGCGCGAAATCAATAGGCGACGTTTACACATCAACATTTATCGCGATCCTGCGTTTTTAAGGAATTTTTAAGGGTGCATTAACAGCCAATCAGCCGCGTTTGTATTCAGCGTTTTTTTGAGATACGGAATCGTAGTTTAGGTAAAGTTAAATAATGGTGGATTCAGAATCTCAAAACACGCTGAAATTGCCGCGATATTTGCGGGAAATTTTTATTTATTTATTTATTCTTAGGAAGATTTACAGCTATTTCATACTAATATAGATAACAACTATGAGTAACTGTAAGCCAATTACAAATCTCCACATATGAGCTTCATTTTCGTTGGATATTGTTGATTATTTTGAACGCACCTCGCCGATCGCGACAAGTATTAATGTGTAAACGTCGGCTTTCACACCTAAAGTTACGGAACCCTAAAAAAGAAATTCTAGTTCATTTATGTTTCACTCACAAGTTGATATTAGCAGCCAACATCGCCAGCAAGGCAGTTCGCACCGCCTCGTAGGGCTGCGGGTGCGTGCGCGCGACCGCGTACGCGGCGTGCAGGCGCGCGCGCACGGCCAGCGGGGACGCGTCCGTCCAGTGGGACGCGCGGAAACGCTCGCATACCTCACTCCAACCGGGACACTCTACGGATAATAGAGGGGACTGTCAGTCAGCAAGTAAGAGGGGCTCGTGGTCCAGTTTTGTTTATTTATTTTATTAATGGACTCGACAGTTCGTCATTTGCCAATGTCATGTATAGAATATTCAAGATATCATTGTCTTCCCCTTTTCCAGAGGAGTCGCCGTTGCGTCGTCACTCTGGACGAAGAAGCTCGACAGCCACGTTCACTCCCGAGCTTGTAGCTCCGAACTCTTGATAAAAGCTTAAAACCCCAGATCTTGCTCAAATTATCCAACAAAATCACAATAGTGTCACTCGCGAACATTTTCTGATTAATTTAACGTGATATTAATCTCAAAATAACCACTGTAGACAATAAAACAAAAATTATCAAATAATTTTGCGACCGTCGTTTCCCGACATTTTCAAGAGAACCCGTGGTCCAGTTCCAGGTCATAGTTATTAGCACAGAATACTAAATATACAAGAATCACGTGATTTCTTTAATACATTTTTGTCGACTACCCGCATTGCCGACCTTTATGCGCCAGGTGCGCCTTGGCCGCCTCGTCCGCAACGGGCGCGAAGTACTCGAAGGCGGTGAGCGCGCCCGCCGCCGCCAGGCACGCGCCCGTCAGCCGGCGCGGCGCGCTATGCACCCACTTCAACCACACCTACACAACAAACACGATTTAAGCTTCATAAACATTTACAGACAATGGCAACGTCTGCCAAAAGTTGTTACTGCCTATATATTTTATTTATTACAACTGTATCTAACGATATCGTCTCTCCACCTACGCCGAGGTCTGCCCCGACGCCGGTGACCATCCAATGGCACCCATTCTGTGACAGCCCGGGCCCATCGGTCCGGCTACATGCGGCACACGTGGTGGCTAGAAGAGGCTCAGGACAGGGATGGATGGAAAAGGAGGGGGGAGACCTTTGCCCAGCAGTGGGACAATTTATAGGTTTACAAAAAAAAATTACAACTACAATATCTTGACAGGTATCCCCAATACGATAATGTATGTACAGTCATTTGGAGAAAAAAAAGGTATACAATTAGGAACAAACGCAATTAAGCTAGGTGGACAGGTGGCTCAGGGCCGCGTCTGTGACTTCCGTAAGCGAACACTGCACCAAATCAATGGACATGGACACTGCATTCAGTACACATATTGCCCTCGTAATGGGGGCAATATGTTTAAACCAGCTTGGGATCCCATGGCCCGCCATCTCGAGCTTGGGATCCCGGAGGTCCGCATAATGCATAAAAATAACTATGACATTTATAAGTTCGGTGCCGTTCTTAATCTGGGACCCTACGGCCCGCTTTCTCACGATGTGGCCTGTTGGCGCCCGTCGGATCCGTGTAAAGCTGGGATCCCACGGACAGTTTTCTCACAAAACCGCGCCGCTACTTTGAAATTACCGACTTACGACGGATCAGACGGGCGCCTACAGGCTACATCGGATGCATCGTTCCCACGGTCTGTCGGCCTGGCCTGGCGCGGTCTGGCCTGTGAGAAAGTGGGCCGTGCGATCCCAGCCTAAAAAGCGGCACAGAATGTATAAATGTCAGATTTGTTTTTATGTATTATGCTACGCTCGGTGATCAATTTAAATGATGAAAAATTTATAGCCGAGGGCAAGACTTGAACCTGCGACTTTCATCATTTAAATTGTTCGTATAAGTGTCGCTTAAAAATGCAGCGAATCTGAACTCACTGGCAACGCGGCGGCGGCGGCTGGCTCCAGACACATCAACACCATGGCGCGGCTCAGCAGCTCTTCCGTCTCGCCCTCCGAACTATCGAGGCATGGAGCTGAAATATACGTCTCGTTAGAATAGCTGGTGCGAATTATTCCATTCTCACCCTTATGGGAGACGGGCGTGAATTTATTATACTTAACGTACAGTCGAAGACAGAGATACAGGGGGCCTCAATAAAGATTTTCTCAAAAACTACCGGACCGAATTTAATAATTATTTTACAGTTACATAGTTTTAACTTTTATCTATCAAACAGTGAAATAATTTTTGCAATAGGTGAAGTAGTTTTTGACAAAATCTCAACCCTTAAAACTCACCTTTCTCTGTGTTCCCCGTACAAGTTAAGAGTCTATCACGGTCAGTACCTGGATGAGTGTCCTTTTTTACCCCGGTAAAACATGCTAGATCATGTATCACCACGCCCGAGGGAGCGTGTTGGTTATGTCGGGCTCACCGCCCTGAAGGGGCAGCATACCGACTAAACGTCCTGGGGTGTTCCACCTCGTGCCATTCTTGCCGAGCCACGGGAAACTGTGATACAACCGCGACCCGACTGACCTAGTGACATTTTCATATGAGCGTCTCCGCGGCTCGGAAAGCAAGTTAATCAGTTGCTCCCCCTGTTGCTGTCCCTCGGCAGCAGTCGTTAGGTCATGTCAGAGGCCTAACTAGAATAACTCTGACACTAGGTTTGGTCACTAAACCACACGAGAAAAGACTTGCTGGATCACTCACCTAAGTCAGTAATCGTGGTGAGCACACAGTTCGTGTGAGCATGCACGTGTTGAACAAGCGCGGGCGTGCTCGCCGCGCGCACCCACTGCGCCACGGCGCGCGCACGTTTGCTGCGGGCGGGCGACGCACACGTCTGTTGCGGTGACGCGCCAGGAGGGAGGAGGAGCTCGCTTGCGAACAGCAGAAGTCTAGAATATAATATAAATTATAGGAATTTTTGTTAATTAAAATATTATTTAACAAAAAATCTAGTCACGATCGGAAGAGTTCGGTGGCGCTGTAGTTGGGTCTGAGGATCAAGTACTGATCCTCAGATCCAACCACTGCGCTATGATGTAGGAGTAGAGCCTCCACGGTGCCGATAAAAAAGAAAACAGTTTTGAAACGTTTAAGATTCGATTGTAAATGTCAGAGTGTGTAAAAATGACTTGTCAAAACTATTTTCTTTTTTATCGGCACCGTGGAGGCTCTACTCCTACAGGTCAGTGAACTTACGATACGGAGGCTCCAAGTTTGATCCCGGCAAAGTCAGCTATGTACAGTCAAATACAGAGATAAGTATACAGGGGTCTCAATAAGGTTGAGATTTCCTCATACTACTGGATCGAATTTAATAATTCTTTTACAGTTACATAGTTTTCACTTTTATCTATCGAACAGTGGAAGAATTTTTGCAATAGGTCAAGTAGTTTTTGAGAAAATCTCAACCTTTAAAACTCCTGTACACCTTTCTCTGTGTTCCAACGTACATACCTACCTATACTTATACGTTCGTTTCGCTAATGTAATCCGTGGATAACGTTGCTGGTTATACAAAAGTACCTTTGTTATGTTAGTACGTAAGCTTATGCTAAGTATACACATTGTATAACTGCTGCTGCTATTTATTGTTACTTATTACAGTCCTACAAGGAATGACTAAAACACGAGCCACGCCTTAGGAGTCAACTACGTTCAGTAATGGACTGATACGGACTGTGCATGATGATGAGATATATTATGGTATTACTTACACCGCTTATGTGAAGGGTACCCTCATGCACTTTTCTCTGAGTGAAGTTGTACAACTTGCGACATTTACTTAATAAAAAAAACAATACTAGAAATGTGAGTTACCTGAACTGCGGCAAGTCGTGGTAGGGCAGCGCGGGGTTGTGGTACTGCGCGAAGAATCGCTCCAATGCGTCGTCCAGAGCGGCCTCGGGCAGCCGGGGCCACGGGAGACGCCCGGCCTCCTCCAGCGTCTAGAACAAGTTGCTGGTTGCTATAGACCTCCACGAAGTACTTTCAATGTGCTGGGATGCAGCTCTTTTTCGCTGGTTACGTGGTTCCACAGCACATACCGCAATGGCTTATAGCCTATCTGCCCAGATATTTGATCTCCTAGGCAAAGTCCCTTAAAAATCCTTCCAGTAGTTTGGGCGTGATGCCTGAACATCGACACAGACATACAGACAAGAATTATTATAAATAAAACCGGCTAAGTGCGAGTCGGCTGTCGGACTCGCGCACCGAGGGTTCCGTGCAACGCAACTTATCCCCGTAATTTTGCTCTAACGAAAAGATAAACTCGCAATTATTGGATCAACTGCAAATATAAGTTTGTAATAAGAATAAAATCTTTTTAATAGATGTAAATACTAATTTACAGTTTTCGAATTTTTTACTTTGCTTGTGTAATAATACCTAGCTTCTTACCAAATTTCATGACTCTAGGTCAACGGGAAGTACCCTATTCTTTCATTTTATTATTATTCGATTTTGGTTATCTTGCATTTTCATACAAATATGCGGGAAAATGCGACATAAACAGCGATATCTTTTGATTGGGTCGACGTAGTAGGCTGATTTTTTCTCGGCTACATGAAGTTGCAGTCATGATGTGAGTGCATATTGGGTGTTAATTTGAACTTGTTCCGTTCACGCGTTTCTGAGATATAGGTCTTGACAGACAGACGGACAACAAAGTGAACAACAAGGGTTCCTTTTTTCCTCTCGAGTTACGGAACCCTAAAAATGGCGTATTGGCGTATCTTATATATCTATACATACAATAAGACTGTCCCATCTCCCATCCGGACTTGATATATTTGTCTGACTACCTGTTGCGCATGCGTCATGCCGGTGAGTATGGCCAGCAGCGTGGCGAGCGTGGGCGCGAGGTGGTCTTGCGTGACGACACGCAGCCACGCCTCGGCCGACACGCCGCGCAACGCAACGTTGCACCAAGACGTTATCTCCTTGTCCGAAGTGCCGCATATCTGAATACAAATGATTATTAACTATTAAACTAAAAAATAAATAAATAAACCGTCTCCTTCACTCTCTTCCTCGCCCTCACACACTCTTACATACACAAAAAAATTAAAGATTTCGAGGCTATTTTTCTGGTCATCATCGTGACAGTTGCTTTTAGAATTAGATTTTATTTTATTGGATTATTTGTGTAAGATCTGATGTTTCGTGCTAAAGTCTAATTCTATTATTATTTGAATGGCTTCTACTCTTATTAAAGAGATAATTTCGCCAATGTCAAGTTATTTAGAGTATTCATGTAAATAGAAAATTAAACAATTAGTAAAAAATCAAACCGCCCTTTAGACTATATTATTTTCTTTAATAAGAAAGGAAGACGCGGATACCCAGGGTGACGACGCTACCGCGAGTCCTCTGGAGGAACAGAGAAGACTATGATATTATCTTGAATATTCTGTAACATGAAATTGGCAAATGGCGAACCGTCGAGTCTATTAATAAAATAAATATAAAAATACGAGAAATAACAAATCTTTTTCGACATGTTTCGCGATGATGCAAATTACTTATATAAACCTCTCCCGGGCCTCCTGGCCAGGCCATATGACCACCTGTCGCTGCGGGTACTACAGCTCACCTGCAGCAAGCTCTGGTGGCAGTCCGGGTGCATCCAGTGGTGCTCCGTCCAGGGCAGCTTGCCGAGTTCGCTCAGCAGCGCGGACAGCTGCACGCGGCTCTCCTGGGACTCTCCTCTGCCCCTGTGAGTCTCCTGGGACTGTCCGCTGGCCACGCTGAGGTACGTCTGTATCGCCCATATGAACACCTGTTGCAGCAGGTATTCCTCAGTGCCTGGGAGGAACGGTGAGACAATAGCCGTTATTGTTTGCACGCTATATTGGGCTGACTGGGTAGAATAAGCTGGAAATGTACGTAGCTCTCTGTGAACCTTTTTGGGGGTTCCGTATCTCAAGAGGAAAAAAGGAACCCTTATAGGACCCTTAGAGGAGTTGTTGTCCGTCTGTCTGTCAAGAGCTATATCTCAGAAACGCGTGGAGGGATCAAGTTGAAATTAATACAAAATACTCATGTCTGCAACCTCATGCAGCCGTCAAAAAATCAAACTTCTACGTCAACCCAATCTAAAGATATGACCGCTTATGTCACCTTTTCCCGCATATTTGTATGAAAACGCGAGAAACTCAAAACCTATAGGGTACTTCCCGTTGACCTAGAATCACGAAATTTGGCAATTTATATTTGCAATTGACGCCCGGTATGTCGATGTATGACGTTATCAGTTTCGTAAACGCAAAGATAAGTTTGTCCCTAAATCTAGTTTATCTTTTCATTAGAGCAAATGCTATGGTGAAGTTGCACGGAACCTTTGCCCCCCCCCCCCCCCCCCCCCCCCTCCTCCTATCCCCCGTCCACCCAACAATCCAAGATCCAACTAAACACAGCGGATCATGTGCGCGAAATAATGCCAACCTAGTTATAAAAAACAAATATATTTAACTTTAAAGTGTCACTAACCTGGGCAGTCCAGCATGACCTGGTGCACGTTGTCGCCGAAGCGTCTCAGCATGGGTGTGTACGTCTCGCGGTCGGCGGTGGCGGCCAGCAGCGGCGGCAGCGCGGGGTGCGGGGACACCCACGGAGCCCATGACTCCTGGAGCGTCGACCATGCGTAACGACCAACTGGGTGTCACGAACAGAGAGATTTGTTGTGTAGATGATATGGATAAAACACAGACCACTTACCCCATAGACCTGTGACAGGGGGGCGCCCGTTTCTGCCCGCACATGAGCGCAACATTGCTTCGCGACACGCGTAACCTTGAGATATCGACACGGATTTAATATGGCGCCCCTGCCCCCCGCTTCGCCTATTGCGCTCATCGTGTGGCAGAATTTTTCGCTTGCTTTGTACCGATTTTATGTCTATGGGGTAAGTGGTCTGTGGGATAAAAGGTAAGATAATGCACGCGGCGTGTTCTGAATAGCGAATAACATATGCATGCATGGGCTCGGCTCAGGCCACATATGTAGCGGATCAAAAACACCGTAGCACCCTAAAAATGTATCGCTGAAGGATAAGAATAAGCACTCTAATTCATAATAAAAATATAACTAACATCTTAAGAGACTCTCGCTAGACGGTTGGGTCACCCCGTGTATTACAGCGACCTCGTTGCGACCCGGTCCAACTTCAGAGCTTTTAAGCGCTTCTGCCATAGTTATTATTGACACTATTACAGAAGGTAGCCTTCTGCTACGGCTCATAGCTCACAGCAGTGAGCAACAACTTCTTCATACTCTATTCTTCTTTCTTTGCTTTAAATAGCCGAGGCGTGACTATGTAACGTACGGCATTTCAGCCCCATTGTGTCGCTTAAACCCGTCACTGTATGACGGTCCAATAGTACGCCACTGTTGATCCTTTTTAAAAAGGAAAAAAAAAGACTTTTGGGTCAAGAGCCGGATTCAGAAGGCAGTGCTGCTAGACACGGCAAGTATTGTGAGGAGGTTCCTCACTCTGGGATCCTAACCTCCGGCAGCGTGGATGCACATGCTTCTGTTAGTTAGTCACGTTGCATCACATATCATATCCCCGTTGTCCGGCAACGTGCCCAAAATGCTGGCGGCATTTCCCCTCTGGATCGCTAGGCTGATCCTTTGGGCGAAATACAGGCCAGCACTTTGGTCACGCGTGGACTCCACGAGCCGCGCCGACAGATCTTTGAAAGTTTCCAATTTATTTTTTAATAATTGATTATGTTTGATTAGTTTTTGACTAAAATATGTTGTTAATGCAATATATAATATTTTATGGATGCAATTTCGCATTGGAATTTATTCTGTAATGAAATTGTAATAGCTGAATAAATGAATATCTGTGTGGAAATAAGGCTTTTGTTACAATGTAGTATGTGTGAGTGTCTCACTTTTCTCTGGTGCGTATGTGAGAGCGACCCCCGCTGCCACGAACGCCCGCTGCAGCGCGTGTAGCAGCATTGCAATGTACGGGGCGTAGCTGGAGTACGGCGCCCCCTTGCGCCCCTGGAGCCCCGCGCGCGCCTCCCACCAACACACGCCCAGCTCACGGAGCAGGTGGCCGAGCTGCAATACGATAGGTTATTATTGGACTATTGAAAATGGCGGTATCGTGACGGCTGTAAAATTATACAGGGTGGCTTTGAAATAATTCGACAAAATTTTAAGTAAATATATAATATTCTTTATTTATAACAAATCAATAAAATATTTACATAAACAAAAACAATGATATAAAAAATAAGTAAATTAAGCAATTTGGGAAAAAATAAACAAAAAATATTAAACAGACAAGAGTTTTAAGAATTGGTGTTTTGGAAAGAGTATCGATATTAAAATACATTGCAACTATTTTTATTTTAAAAAATAAATCTGCTGTACAGATTCAACTGTACATTCATATTATATGTATAGATTGCAAAAACAGTACGTACAGTTATACTAAATAATTATATAAAGTCGAAATTTGCTGTATTTATTATTATGTTGTTACTATTTGTGAAAACCTGTAATTGGCTTTGTGTTACTATTGTAGTTTATGTATTCTGTCATAGTTGTGCTGTTGGTTTCCTGTGAAAATAAAATAAAATACAAGGTCGTATCACCTGGTCGAAGGGCACCGTGCTCCCAACGCGCGCGACTGCAGCGGTGACGTGCGTCCAGTGCGCGGGCGGCAGACGCGCCTGCACGGACGCGCGCGCGCACCGGCTGACGTGCGCGCACACCTCGTGCGCGTCCAGTAGAGATGATGTGTGCACGCCTATTAGCTATACACAAAGAATGAAAGTACAATATTATTCAAGACAGAGTATTTTTATTTATTTATTTTATTAATGGACTCGACAGTTCGTCATTTGCCAATGTTATATTACAGAAAATTCAATATATCAGTCTCCTATCTTCCTCCAGAGGAGTCGCAGTCGTCTTCACCCTGGGTAGAGGCGTCTTCTTGTCTTCATCCAGAGGAGACGCCGTAGCGTCATCACTCTGGACGAAGCAGCTCGACAGTCACATTCACTCCCGAGCTTGTAGCGGGACTCTTGATAAAAGCTTGAAACTATTCATTCGCGAACATTTTCTAATTAATTTAACGTGATATTAAACACAAAATAACCACTGTAGACATTAAAACCAAAATTTAAAATAATTTTGCAACCATCGTTTCCCGCCATTTTCAAGAGAACCCAGAGTATATTTAACTAGGTTTAAAATTCAATCAATCACTGTATTTATTACAATTAGATTGACAGTTTCGACCGATTTCGACGGTCAATCGTCCGCGTCGCCGTTCGCGTCCCGACGTGTAATCAACCGGCTTGCTTGCCAGTTTATTATTTTAGTAATTTTAAGTATAGTAAAATCTTGTAAAAGAGGAAATCTTGGAAAAATGAATCAGTCAGAGAAAAATAATCTTGGACGTCCGGCTGGCCGTCGTCCGCTGGGCTTTCCGACGTATGCTCGCTTCACTGTCCAAGATACCGCTGGGGCGACGAGGTGCAGAAGGACCTGCGAGAGCTGCAGGCGCCAGACAGCGCAGGACAGGCTGCAGAGCTCTTTGGTGTCGGAGGCCAAGATCCACTTTGGGTCACTGAGCCAGCGGAGTAAGTAAGTAAGTAAGAGAAAAATAATCAATCAAAAATCTAAAATTGAGGTGAATCTAAATTTTAGGCGGCCAATATTTAAGACGCGGTATCTTTTGGACCGCATCGTAACACAGTGGTAACGATAGGGATGTGTGACGTGTTTCCCTACCTCCAGCAGTACGTGGTGTTCAGTGTCCGGCGTGTTCCCCCAGCGCTGCGCGGCGCTCAACAGCGCTTCGAGCAACTCGCGGCGCTGCGCCGGCTCCACGCTCGCCGACCAGCGGGACATCTCGAACTAGGGACAACAACGGACACTTAGGCCAATAGTCAACTATTAGTCAACGGGATATGACAATGCCAGATTCTGCCCCACCATCAACCGCAAGTTGTACAAGATAACGAATAAATGTAAAAGTATCTCCGTTTTATATTAAAATTATTGGTTTAAATTAAAGTTATGTACAAGTTGCGAGTCGAAAAAACAGCTTAATTAAGAATTCAGAAAATAGTAAGAAATCGAAGCGAATTATTTATTGTTTTTTGTTATTCTTCTGTAGGAGTTGCGAGAGTAGTAGAAAATGAAACTGCTTATGATTATGCAATATGAAACCTGTAATAAGTCCCCAATAAAATGATAGGTACAGCTTAAATGGTCACGTAGTTTTGTAGGTGGGGCAAAGCACCATTGAAATGTGGCAATGTCTTTTTTAAGATTGAGATTTTCTCAGAAACTACTCGACCTATTGCAATAATTCTTTCACTGTTAGATAAAAGTTAAAACTATGTACTGTAAAAGAATTATTAAAATTGTTCCAGTAGTTTTTGAGAAAATCTCAACCTTATTGAGGCCCCCTGTATACTTATCTCTGTCTTCGAGTGTACCTTGGACAGGTAGCTGAAGACCGCATGCGACGGCAGCCTGGCCCGCAGCAGCACCGAGTAGAGCAGCTGGCAGTGCGCGGGCGGCAGGCGGCGCGGAGACACCAGCGCGCCGCACAGGCTCTGCTGCAGCGCGCTGGAGCCTCCTGAGCCAGCCCACCGGGACAGCAGCTCGGCGCACACTTGACCGTCTTGGCACAGCCATCTCTGTACAATGCAAATAGATAACAATGCAATAAAATACGAAGCGTAGTCGAACGTATAATCAGTTTATACCTTTTGAATACAATAGGTATTTTATTGCATTTATAGTATTGTTTTATGACATTTTTGCACCCGCTACGCTGTTTTTGATACAATATCTCCATCACCCGAAGGTTGCCTGGAAGAAATCGCTTAAAGCGATAAGGCCGCCTGTCTGTACACTAGCTAACTTTGGTTTTATATGTAACTGATGTATTTTCATTTGTGTGCAAATAAAGTATATTTGAATTGAATTGAATCGTTATTTTAACTGACGTGCAACTACGCTCCGTATTATATTTCGCCTGTATTAAATTATACGAGCTCATAGCATGAGTCGCCAATTGGCCACTTGTTTGACAGCTTATTTCGCAGTCGGGTTTTTTGTTTTAGCAAATAGTCCCAGGTAAAACACGTTTCCGTGTACCATCACGCCCGAGAGTGTTGATTATGTCGGGCTCGCCGCCCTGAAGGGGTGGAATACCGACTACACTTCCTGGGGTATTCCACATCGTGTCATTGTTGCCGAGCCACGGGAACCCGATTGGCGCCCCGAGCACTCCACATTGTGGGCTGAAATAGCCCACAATTCATCATCCATACATCCATCACCTTCCTCCCCCCGTCCGGGCCTCGAGCCACTCGGGCGCCGTGCGGTTCGCGCACTGCGTCCGTGGGCCCGGGCTCTCATTCACGCACGCGTGGCACCGCCTCATACCTCTCCATGGCGCGGATTTCTTTCTTGAAACCTTCTCTCGTCTCTTGATAATGGCGGGAAGCGACGGTTGCAAAATTATTTGATAATATTTATTTTAATGTCTACAGCGGTTATTTTGTGCTTAATGTCACGTTAAACTAATCAGAAAATGTTCGCGAATTACGCGACAGTATGGTGAATTTATTGGATAATTTGAGCAAGATCTGAAGTTTCAAGCTTTTATCAAGAGTCCCGCTACAAGCTCGGGAGTGAAGGTGACTGTCGAGCTGATTCGTCCAGAGTGATGACGCTACGGCGGCTCCTCTGGATGAAGACAAGAAGACGCGGCTACCCAGGGTGAAGACGCTACTGCGACTCCTCTGGAGGAAGATAGAAGACTATTATATATTGAATTTTCTGTAACGTGACATTGGCAAATGACGAACTGTCGAGTCCATTATTATTAATAAAAAACCTTTATCTCAGCACCCTATGCCCCGCCCTACCTCCGCCAGTAGCTCGACCATTGCCGTGAGCGCGGCGTGTGCGGGCGCGCACTGCGTCACGGCGGCGGCGCACTGCCACGCGCGCTCGGCCGCACGCGCGCTGCTATCGCACTCACGGGTGCGGCTACAAAACACAGAATCATCATCATCAATCTATTTATATTGCCCCACTGCTTGAGCACATACCTTCCCTTACATCGAGGGAGCTGGGACCATGATCCACCACGTGGGCCCACTGCGGATTGGCGAATTTCATATGCCTTTTTTTTCTTCTACGTCATGCAGGTTTCATCACAATGTTTCCCTTCACCGTTTAGAGAGCACTCGGTAAATGTACGTAAGTTACAAAACACAGAATACATGATAAATAATATACCAACACTTAGATTAGGCAAATATTCGTGAACAGTTGTGATCGCAAGCTTAGCGCGAGCTCGCTTTTACAATTATCAAATTTCATCGCCATTTGCCAGTTGCTTACAACTGCCGACAAATAAGCTCCTGCTCAAAACTGTCTTCAATTCTTCATTTCATTTCGTTAATCGAATTTTATTTTAAGCGCGAGTGGAGTCGTGCATTGCCAATCATGATTAATATGATAGATTCGCGCATCAATATCATCTGGACAAGGTTTTTAGAACCCATGTCGAACGGGGTTATAAAAAAATGCCGCGAACTTTGGCTGAGGTATACATTGAAATTCAGACACAAATCTGAGCGCGAACTCGATCTTAGAAGTGTCAAACTCATGTGAGGTTAGGGTGTGAGTGTTACCTGGCGATGGCCTGCAGCGCGGCGGCCGTGCGCGCGGCGTGCGGCCGCGGCCGGGCGAGGCGACGTATCACCGCGCGAGACATGGCCCTGACACAAAGGGTATTTTTAGGGTTCCGTGCGTCAAAAGAAAAAAAGGAACCCTTATAGGTTCACTTTGTTGTCCGTCTGTCTGTCAAGAACTATATCTCAGAAACGCATGGACGGATTTAGTTCAAATCAATACCAAATACTCAGGTCTGCAACCTCATGCAGTCGCAAAATCAACCTTCTACGTTAACGCAATCAAAAGATATGGCCGTATACGTAGGTATATCGAATTTTGGCGCATATTTGTATGAAAACGCGAGAAACACAAAACCTATAGGGTACTTCCCGTTGACCTCATGAAAGGCAAGAAGCTAGATCTTACAGCACAAGTAAAGGAAAAAATCCGAAAACTGTAAATTTGAAATTACATCTCTCCACAAATATGTTTTTGGTATTACAAACTACAACAAAACATTATTCCAAAAAACAAACAAGAGCAAAGTTACGGGGTTAAGTTGCGTTGCACGGACGCCTCGGTGCGCGAGTCCGGCTCGCCCTTGGCCGGTTTTTAAAAAAGAAAATCAGCAGTTTCACATTGGTTTTCTTGACAAGAGCGTATGTGACACAATTGTAGCTCACCTATTTTCCTTAATCCCTCGCTCGGCGGCGGTTGAAATACACCACTCTCGAATCTAGAAAGACATTATACAATCGGTGATGACGTCACTTAAATAACTATCGCAATGCATGACTCGATGTTGCCATTACATATTATTGTGAAGAACAAAACATCTAAACTTTGTAATTAAGAAGTTACAGAGTTTCGAAATTTCACAAATAATATAATACTACTACTATAATGTATATAAAATGAAAATCTGAGTATGAATAAACTAGAATAAAAATAACATTAAAATATTTCTAAATAGTGTTTGTGGATCTTACGCCTAAATACACAAGCAGAGTCTGCGAAGATGTCAACGCAATCGTCAATTGCCAGCAAAATATTGTAATCATTCATCATACGATTGACGTTTGCGGCGGAGATAAGAAAACTCACTGGTATTGCGAATGTGATCGGCGCGCACTTGTTCGCGCACGCGCGCGTGACGAGCGGCAGCGGGCGACTCACGCGCAGCGCGCGCACGCACTCCCACAGCTTGCCGTCCAGCGACGATAAGCGAGACACGTCGGACGACCACTCACTGGGACAAACAGGCATGTTGACTCATCATCATCAGCTCGTATCAGTCCACTGCTGGACGTAGGCCTTGTATTAATTTGAATTTAACTATGTGGTGATGGCAGGTGGAGCGAACGGATCATGCATTGGTACCCAAGAGAGGCGAAAAGACAGCGTGGCCGACCACACATGCGGTGTCGCGACGACGTGGTCACCGTAGCAGGGACCAATTGGCCACAACTAGCTCAAAACCGCAAAGAATGGCAAAAAATGGAGGAGGCCTATATCCTGACATGGATGCCCGCCTAATCTTTATAATATATAACATAAAGTTATACTTAAAGAGAACATAGTATATTGTGCTAACATACAAGAACTTACCACTTGGCTTATATTATAGCACAATTGTAAATTTATTTTGTTTTAGTTTAATTTTATTAATTATTCAAATGTCAAGCTTAAAACTAATACAATAATATACTTATAACTAAATTATCCGTTGAACCTTCGTCAATCAAATAACCCGCCCCTTGTCATACCCGGGGCAAAGGTGCCCATAACGCTCGCGGCGTTGCCGCGCTGTATAGCTAGTTTAGTTTAATTATTAATTGTTCAAGAAACTTTTGGTGTAGGGAATAAAGGCTATTTTTATTTTATTTATTTATTTATGTGGTGATCATGAGATTCACCTGTAAACACTAACATAGTTTTAAGTATTTACTAACACTTATATGGTCTTTGTGACTGCAATAAATCGTTTGAATAAATCATGAACAGTATGTTTTATGTCCCCGCTGCTCATGCACTGGCTTCCCCTTACATAAGGGGCCATCCATAAAGTACGTCACACGAATTTCATGATTTTTTGAGCCCCCCCCCGTCCTTGTCACAGGTGGTCACATTTCTGAGACCCCCCCCCCCCCCCCCCCTCTCCCTAGTGTGACGTCACATGTTTTGCAATTTCACATCGAAAAATTATTAAATTAAAACAGCAGTTCCGAAATTATTTTTATTTCCATTTAAATTAAGTACTTTTTTTATGAAATCAACATTATATCAAATATTTGAAACAATAAGAAAATATTTTTTAGTTTAATTAATATTTCAAATTACGCGATTAGTACCTCTAGATATATTATATTTTGAAATGTGATGTCACGAAACTTAGGACCCCTCCCACCCCTTGTCACACCATGTCACACTTTGTCGACCCCCTCCGCCCCCCTTTACGTGTGACGTACTTTATGGATGCCCCCTAATATAAGTAGGTATCGGAACGCCACTCACGCCGCTAGTCTCGCGATGTCGCTCAAATGTGTGTCCACTAGCTGCAGCAGCGCGCGGGTGTCCCTGTAGTCGAGGTCCTTTACGGGCGACTTGAGCGTTGGGCTACGTATCCTGCATACAATATCAATATTTATTTATTATTTCTCAATTGTTTTATTATCTATACATATAATAAGACTGTAAAAATGTTGTGTCTGTACATTGGATATTTTTTGAAAAGAATTGTAATGTGTTTTAGGATCGATACTGATGCCAAAACACAAATTTTTAGAGTTTATGTCTGTTTGTCTGTGACTTTGTGCAAGTGTCACGCCATAACTACTGAAGGGATTTTGATGGGAGTTTCACTAGGAGATAGCTGAAATATCCGGACAGCTCATAGGCTATAAGCCATGGCGGCATATGATGTGGAAACAAGGATCCAGAGAGGAAGATCTGCCTCATCTCCTCCATCCTCCTCCTCTACGCAAACGAAGTCGCAACCCGCCCAGTATCATTAAAGAATGTGGGCCAGTTTACTACGTGAAAATTTACAAGAGGGAAACTCGCCCATGGACCAGATATTTTGTGGGCGAGTTTGCGACTAAGCCTTTTAACTGTAACTATTTTTAGGATATTGCAATTTCTACTAATTACATAATCCAGTCTCACCTTCTCCGCGAGCGATCTTTGATGTTCAATATCGCGTTGATGGCTGTGCGGAAGGGTGTGGGCGGTGACGGGGGCGCGGGGGGCGCGGTCTCCGGGGGCAGCGGGGGCGCCTCGGCGTCGGGGGGCGAGGGGGGACGCCGGCGGGAAAGCTCGCGGGACCACGCAACGTCCAAACACTGTGGGAACAATAAATTAATCTTATTATTATTATTAGTAGGTAAATAAGTTTTTTTTATTTTATTTATGTAGGTAGGTACTTATCTTAAGTACCAGCTAATGATAGGTATTTAATATTGCTCAACAAGCTACCTATTCATACGCCGAATTCTCTACCCAAAGGTTGTCTGGAAGAGATCGCTTTGAGCGATAAAACCGCCAATTGTAATACTAACTGTATTAGCCTATTTCTTTTGTGTAATACTTTTTATTTTTTTGCAATAAAGAATATTTATCTTATCTTTTCTTAATCTTGATAGAAACATACCTGGTATATCAAAATGGTTATTAAAAGTGAAACAACACGTAAAATTAGGTCTTTTGATAATGACGGGAAACGACGGTTGCAAAATTATTTGATAATTTTTATTTTAATGTCTACAAACGATGGCGAGACGAACTTGACGTTTTTATGAGAGAGTGGTCTGAGTCTGCGCAGAATAGAGATGAGTGGAAGGGTTTGGGGGAGGCCTTTGCCCAGCAGTGGGACATTACAGGCTATTAAGTAATAAATAAATAATAAATTAATTAGAAAATGTTCGCGAATGGTGAATTTATTGGATAATTTGAGCAAAATCTGAAGTTTCAAGCTTTTATCAAGATTCCCGCTACGAGCTCGGGAGTGAACGTGACTGTCGAGCTGCTTCGTCCAGAGTGATGACGCTACGGCGACTCGAAAAAATAGCGATATTTTTTGTACACGACAAAAGCGGAAAATGGCTAAAGAATAACATGACTGAAGCATGACCTGAGTCTACAATCGGCCAGCATGCTTATTACTCACTGTCTCTGGTATATTCCTTGCTATGTCCGCGTGGTAGGGCATAGCACGCACTTTGTCGCCTTCCTCCAGCCAACGCACACACTCACGGAGCATCCTGCGAATAATAATACAATGCTGACAAGTATTTTATATTATATGTTTATTTATAAACAAGTTTTTTATAAAATATAAATTAAGTTTACTGCCCTAAACTATACTTACAAATATTTGTTATTGGCTTTGTTATTTAGAGCCTATAAAATAGATGATAAGATGTTAAGTAATTTTAGTTAAGGGCCTTCCACGAGCCAACTAGCACCGCCAATCTTGAAAAAATAATATCTTCCAATTTAATCAATTTTATTAAAAAAGCAATTTACAAAATGTTTATTAGGATGAATACTATTTTTCAATATACAATACATGGCATAATTGCGACAAGCTAAGTTGTTGTTCACAAATGTGCCAAAAACGGCCGTTTTTCGCAATTATGCGAACCACAACTTACCGAAATTGAATCACGTTATAAATAAGCATTTAATTAGAAAATATATGAAAAACCTTATATGTGCCTATAACATTTGAAGAGTTCCCTCGATTTCTCCATGATCCCATAATCAGATCCTGACCTGATGACTATGGGACCACCTGTGAGGTATACCCATTCAAACTAAAAAAGAATTTTCGAATCGGTCCAAGCGTCTTCGAGTAATCAGGTAACATACATAAAAATATATATATATTTCGACGAATTGATAACCTCCTCCTTTTTTTGGAAGTCGGTTAAAAAATAGTATTCATCCTAATAAACATTTTTGTAAATAGCTTTTTAAATAAAATTGATTATATTGGAAGGCTCCTACTACTAGTTGGCTCATGGAAGGCTCTTAAAACTGAAATATACTGTAATTAGCATAATTTACATAAATAAAGAACTTTAAAAACAAAAATTCAGATACAGATCTCGCTTAATATTGATTAACTTGTAGGATCGTTTAGAACACTTTTTAACAACTTGACAATAGATTTGGTTACAAAACCACACGACAAGAAAAGTAGAGAGGTGCCCATCGGGTGGTTCGCCAGCTTATTTACCTTATTTTAACAATAATAAAAATCCTTTGAGCAGGGTACATTTCCTGACTTGTTGAAGAAAAATGATACCACAATAATGGGTAACTACCGACCAATTGTACTAGTCACAATTCTTTCTAAAAAATTTGAGAAAGTCATGTATAATCGACTGATAAATTTCATTAACAAATTTCAACTTTTAAATGAAAACCAATATGGATTTCGCAAAAACAGTTCTACAACTCTTGCTTGCTTTAATCTGGTCAAGGAAGTCACAGAAAGCATTAACTCTAAAATACCAATTGTCGCCATTTTTCTAGATCTGAGCAAGGCCTTTGACTTCGTTAATCATAAACTTCTTCTACAAAAATTGCACAAATACGGAATTAGAGGTTTGGCCTATGCTTGGATAAAAAGCTACCTGCAGGACAGAAAGCAGTACACTGAACTACAGAGAGTCGCCGATTCTCGGATGTGCTCGTATCAATCTTCGCTCAAACACAATAATTGCGGTGTTCCTCAAGGGAGTATCTTAGGGCCCTTACTATTTCTAATATACGTAAATGACCTACCAAATGCAGTCCAACACAAGTGCATAATGTTTGCAGATGACACCACAGTGCTTATAAAAGGCCATAATGCTGATAAACTTAATGATGACATTAATAAGGCTCTAAATGATATTATACAATGGTTGAATAACAATAATTTAAATATAAATATTAATAAAACGAATTTCATGCAATTTAAGACATACTGATCAAATGACATACCCTTAGAATTAAAATACAATGATACATATATTGAAGAAGTGGAAATTACAAAGTTTTTAGGATTTTCCTTGGATAAGTTCTGCGACTGGAAAGCTCATCATCATCATCATCATCAGCCCGTATCAGTCCACTGCTGGACGTAGGCCTCTCCCAAAGCGCGCCAATCAACCCTACTCTCGGCCCTCTGCATCCAGTCCCTGCCAGCCATTTTGCGAAGGTCATCCCTCCATCTGGTCGGGGGGCGTCCCACACTACGTTTACCCGTTCGTGGCCTCCATTCGAGAACTCGTCTACCCCATCGGTTATCGGTTCTACGACAGATGTGACCAGCCCACTGCCACTTCAGTTTACTGATTCTATGAACAATGTCAACCACTTTTGTCTTCTGGCGGATATACTCGTTTCTTATTCTATCTAACAGAGAAATTCCAAGCATAGCTCTTTCCATAGCTCGCTGAGCGACCTTGAACCTGTGGGCCAGTCTCACCGTCAATGTCCACGTTTCGGCTCCGTAGGTCATCACTGGCAGGACGCACTGGTTGAAGACCTTAGTTTTTAGGCATTGTGGTATTGAAGACGAGAAGATATGACGTAGCTTCCCAAACGCTGCCCAGCCCAGCTGAATTCTCCTGTCACTCTCTTTCTCGAAGTTGTTCCTACCCAGCTGTAGAGTTTGTCCTAAGTAGACATATTTCTGAACAACTTCGAGGACCGTGGCATCGACTACTACTGGTTCCGGGACGACCAGATCATTGAACATGATCTTGGTCTTATCCAAATTCATCCCGAGCCCGACACGGCGAGAAGCAGCATTAAGGCTATCCAGCATTGCCTGCAGATCCTGCAGCGACTCAGCCATGACCACTATATCATCGGCAAACCGAAGGTGTGAAATGTACTCGCCATTTACATTGATGCCACGTCCATTCCAGTCCAGTGTTTTGAAGACATCTTCCAGCGCGTTTGTGAAGAGTTTCGGTGATATAACATCTCCTTGTCTCACACCTCTACGCAACTGGATAGATCTTGTTTGCTGGTTCTGGATTTGGACGGTCATAGTGGCGGCGTCATACAGGCATCTCAGCACCTCGATGTACCGCCAGTCTACTTGGCATCGCTGCAAGGACTGCAGAACAGCCCAGGTTTCGATAGAGTCAAATGCTTTCTCATAGTCCACAAATGCAAGACACAGGGGCCGATTGTATTCCTCTGTCTTTTGTATAATCTGCCTCACTGTGTGGATGTGGTCTATGGTGCCATATCCTCCGCGAAACCCGGCCTGCTCCGGGGGCTGGAAGTCGTCAAATCTCCGTCCAAGACGATTCGTAATGACTCTCGAAAACAGCTTGTATACATGACTCAGGAGAGAGATAGGTCTATAGTTTTTCAATAGGGTTTTGTCCCCTTTCTTGAAAAACAGGACAACAATGCTCCTGTGCCATGCCTTCGGAGTTCTCCCACTCTGTATGACGGAGTTAAAAAGCTTCTGTAGCTCCATCAGGACAGGAGTACCACCTGCTTTCAGGAGCTCAGATGTAACCCCGTCTTCACCGGGGGCTTTTCCATTCTTAAGCTGTTTGAGAGCCAGTCCGATTTCGTCAAGACTCACTGGAAAGCTCACATTGATAATATATGCCAAAGGATAGATAGATTTGTTTTTGCACTTAGAACACTAAGACGGACTGCCTCAAAATAAGTAGCACTCACGGCGTATTATGGCTATGTATCGTCTGTACTGAGTTATGGGCTCATGTTATGGGGAAACTCAGTCGAAGCTGATAGAGCACTCATTGTGCAAAAAAAGTGTATGCGTGCATTGTGCGGAGCTCGGTACAGGGACACTTGTAGGCCTCTTTTTAAATCTACAAAGATTTTGCCGGTGCCTTGTATGTATATTAAGCAAATGTGCCTATTTACTCGACAATATCCGCAATATTTCAAACGATATAACGATATTAATGGGAGGCCAACAAGACATGGACACCAGCTGTATCTACCGAAGTCTAGAGTAAACTTATATAAGAATAATTCGTTTTGTATGGCCATAATATTATATAATAATCTACCTAGCCATATCAAAGACTGTCACTCCAGGCATTTTAAAGCAAAAATTACACAATGGCTAGGAGACAAATGCTACTACTCTGTAAACGAATATCTTAGTGATCAGAACAAATAGCTACTGAGTGTTTGTTTTGGTCACTGAGATGTTCGTTGAAAGACTTTTGCATGCCGTTATCGGCAGTACATATGATACATATATATATATATATATTCAACATCTGTTCTGTCAACTATGTACTGGTAAATAAACCATTTCATTTCATTTCAAATTCATGTCTAACATTGCAGTTAGAAATCATGTTTTTAATTGATGACGCGTTCCTTTTTCATATGTTTTGATATTTTCTTGCATATGCGCTATGCGAAACGAAAATCTAAATGATAATATATATATGCATATGCAAGAAAATATCAAAAATAATAAAACTTACTTTTCAGCGTTCGTATGATAGCCTATCAACTTCGCCTCATCCGTCACAACATCATTCCTTATCTCTTCAAAGGTCCTGTCATTTGGCTCCCCGTCCGAACTCGATTCAGAATCGCTCGATTCACTCGATTCCCCGGTCAAATCGATGATCGACAACTCCGGGAATAGTTTGTCCTCGGTTGTCGGGCTAGATCGCGTAGAGTTCTGTGTCGGGCTAGTTCTGTCGGGCGGTGGTTTGAGGGCCGCCCGCTCGTTCTGGTGGTAGGAGATGGTGTCTTTAAGACGCTTCCTCAGTTGTCCAAGAGTCCGGGATTTGATTAGGCCGCTGAAGAACAGCGGACCCACTGGTGGGATCGAGTCGTGTCTATGAAAATAAATAGTAAAACAAACATCACACTCATGGCCGATCATTGTTAACTACGAACCCTTTATTAAAAATATTGGGGCATGATTATTACATAACTGTTTTGACAGTGACACATTGATCTCCTATAAACAACTAGATACACAGTCTGCCTTCTAAAAATGTCCGAGCTCAAAGAAGGTCCAAACGGATGAATGGACTATCATTTCCTTTATTGAACATTATTTGGACGTTAACAATGGACCCATATATGGACGTTTTTTTAAATTGTTTTAGTAAGACCTTTGTGTATCTAGTTGTTTAAAGGAGATCTATGCATTGACAAGATCTTATTTTTATACCCCCCTTCATTATATTTTTTGTTTATGAAAATATAGGTAAAATTAAAGGACCCATATTTTTTCTTTTAAATTCCGAGAAAAAAAATGTTAACTGTAAAATTAGACAATCCGGAATTACTGTGGCTCTGACGTAGTAGGCAAAGGGAATCTAACCCATACAGGCAAGTAATACATGGTATTTTTGTTTGTAGCACTTTTTCAATGATTTCTAGGTAGTTATAATCATATTTGGCGTGTCCACAAGAAAAATGGCAATGAACACACTCTCACAAATACAGAAAACGTCCGAAACATAGGTATTCACCGATTTTAGAACGACACTATTTCAGTAATGTGACGTCATCCCTTTTAATTTTCACGATCTTAACTTAATTTTTAAATAATGAAAACGACGTTGTTTTAATAATAAAAAAATATGGGTCCCTTAATTTTACATATCTTTTCATAAAAAAATATAATAAAGGGGGGTAAAAAAGATTAGACCTTGTCAATTGATGAGCTCAGCCGTTGTAGCACGAGTCAGCATTAGCGATCGACGCAATGCCGCCGAGCTGTCAAAGTGACATTATTACAAGGCGTTTGACATTAGATTGACAGCTCCGCGGCGTTGCGGCGCTAATCTACCAACTCACGGGCTGTTGGGCGGTCTTTGCAGATACAGGTGGAAGAACAGTCTCCACAGGGTGAGGTGCGCGGGGTGCTGCGCCGGCGCAGACAGCACGGCCGTCGCTACACGATAGATCACCAGCTCGTCGGCGACCATGGGGGAACCTATGTGCTGTGAAACAAAGAGTAGGGAGTCAGGAAATAATATCAGTAAGCCAATAATAGGTCCTAACTATATATAATACCTGCCCTCACACTAGACATCTTACTCACTTCATACAACCATGCACACCTACCTTCTCTCTCTCTCTTTCACACACACACACACACACACGAACACGCGCACCCTCATACATATTTTTTACTCACTCAGCATGCCTAAGTTAAGATTAATTTGTTAGAATTACCTCATGTTTTATTTTATTTTTTCATTACCAATGCTTGCTGTTTCGGAACCGATGTACCAGTTTTAAGTTAACTAGACCTAAGAAAGAGTGGGCCCTCCTGACACAGGCGAATTTTTAATTTGCCTACTAGGAGGTACCTTATTTTTGCATCATTTATATGCTGGTGTTTTTGAAAATAAATTTATTTTATTTAACTATAAGATGCGGTATACTTGATTGAGGCACTGAGAGTACAACATCTTAAAAGCTAATATAATCTATAACATAAAACAGCATAGCCAAAACACCACAAGTATCACAAAACAGTTAATCGTAACTAAACGGTTAATCGTCAAAAAACCGACTACTTATAAGTCACGCGGCCAGGTCGTCTCGCCAGCGCGGCAGTACTCTTTACGTAGCCTATTAACCTTGAGCGCATTGTCTACGTGTATCCTGTCCCCGGCCACGCGCTGCAGATGCAGCACGTCCAGCAGGCGCGCCCACAGCTGCGTGCGCGCCTCCAGCTGCGCGTGCGCACTGCGCAACACGCTCTCGCACAGCAGGGGCGCTTGCGCAACGTTGCGCACGGAGTGGGCGATGTGCTCTTTGTAGTCTTCTTTCTGTAAGAATGAACGGGTCGCTACAGTCACAGACCGCTTACCCAATAGACATGAAATCGATACAGATTTGCAAGCCAAAAATTCTGTCAACGATGAGCGCATAGAGACGAAGCGGGGGACAGGGGTGCCGTATTAAAGAGATGCGTCCATATCGATAATATCTCTAGGTTACACGTGTCCCGAAGCAATTTTGCGCTCATGTGCGGGCAGACACGGGCGCCCTCCTGTTACAGGTGTATGGGGTAAGTGGTCTGTGGCTACAGTATATGAAGGTATGACCTACGTAAGGTTAATAGATGCAAAAGTTGAGAAACGTGATGAGTTGAGCCCCTTGGGAAAGGCGTACGTCCAGCAGTGGATTGATACGGGGATGATGATGAATAGTTTTATTCGTAAGAATTTTGGATACAAATTGTATGGAATTAACATTTCAGATCAAGGCCATCATTTTGGAATGGCGGATTGATTTTTTATTAGATTTAATTTTCGGAATGAACTCTAGATAACTTGACATTGGCGAAATTATCTCTTAAATTAGAGTAGAAGCCATTCAAATAGAAATAGAATATAATTATCATAAATAAATGAATATCTTATTTCGCCTCGAGTTGCTGCAACTTATAAAGTTATAATGACGGGAAAAGTCGCCGGATAAATTAAAAAAAAAACCAAAAAATATGGCTTCGTAGTATCCAGGGGTAAACTGATATCGCGTACGTAAGATTATAATTAAAGATATGTCTCAAAAAGATTCATAGTTTTGAGTGCGAGCTGAGTTTTAGCTCGGTCTTACAACTGTGTACAATTTTGCCAGTCGGAAGACCAAGGTCAAACCTCATTCATACCTATGAATCTCGGTTCTAAAACTCGCATTTATGTTTTTTTGTGTGTGTGTGTTGTTTAGTGACCAAACCTATTTGTCAGAGTTATTTAGGCCGCCAGTAGGCCTCTGACGTGGCTTAACGACTGTTGCCAAGCGACAGCAACCGGGACCACCTGTTTAACGTGCTTTCCGAGGCACGGCGGGGCTCAGATGAAAGTGTTACTAGCGGTCACCCATCCAGGTACTGACCTTGCCC
This sequence comes from Tachystola acroxantha, assembly GCA_963506565.1. NCBI lineage: Eukaryota > Metazoa > Arthropoda > Insecta > Lepidoptera > Oecophoridae > Tachystola > Tachystola acroxantha. Next base: position 12,050,528 of record OY735879.1, read on the forward strand.
AGCGTTGCTTAACTTGTACGATCGTTTTCATCGTGTACTCGCAACTGGACTACGAGCCCCTCATTTATGTGTCAAGATCAAACCTGAAGCAGCAGGGCCGCGTGCGAGTCGAAGTGCGTCCACTCGCGGCACGCCAGCAGCACCGTGTCCAGTAGCGCGGCGGCGGCCAGCGCGGGCGACCACAGCGCGTGCAGCCACGCGGACAGCAGGGCGAGCCGGGACAAACCCGTGTACCTGACATTTGTCGTGTTTTTAGGGTTTAGAACCTCAAGAGGAAAAAAGGAACCCTTATAGGATCACTTTGTTGTCCGTCTGTCCGTCAAGACCTATATCTCAGAAACGCGTGGACGGATCAAGTTAAAATTAATACCAAATACTCTGCAATCTCATGCAGTCGTGAAAAACCTAAACTTTAAATGACAATGCCAGATTCTGCCTCACCATCTTGTACAACTTGTACGCAAGTTGTACAAGATAACGAGTAAATGTAAAAATATCTCCGTTTTTTATTAAAATTATTGGTCTAAAAAAAGTTTTGTACAAGTTGCGATTCGAAAAAAACAGCTTAATTAAGAATTCAGAAAATAGTAAGAAATCGAAGCGATTTATTCATTTTTTTTTGTTATTCTTCTATAGGAGTTGCGATAGTAGTAGAAAATGATACTGATTATGATTATGCAATATGAAACCTGTAATAAGTCCCCAACAAAATGATAGGTACAGCTTAAATGGTCACGTAATTTTGTAAGTAAAAAAAAAAAAAAAAAGCTCCATTGAAATGTGGCAATGTCTTTTTCACCTTGCATGAATTTCCTCAGTTTTAACCTTACCTTATACTCTTATTTATAATAAACACAAGACAAACTAAATAATCCAACTCAGGAATCATTTGAGGGTTGAGAGCTGGCTCCTAAGATACAGGATTTATATCGTAGTTTAGGACCAGATGATATGTGCAATAAATATATATTTATAAGTAACCATGTAAGCTGTTGTAAACTTTTAATTTCTTGATTAATAAACATATTATTATTATTAAAAAATCTAAACAATACTAAAGGTACATTTACCGAATTATATCAATATAGTAAACAGCGACCATCCCCCTTTCCATGAACTCTTATAGCAGAATTACTTCAATAATACTTTAATATTTCGTACCATGACAATCTTAATAAGCTTACTTTAAGGTCGTCATAGTACAAAAAAACAAAGTATTATTAAAGTAATCCTGCTATAAGAGTTCTTGGTAAGGGGGCAGAACAGTTTATGCGCTGGCTAAAATAATATTTATCGTTTAAAATGTGTGTCCCTTGATCAAGACGAATATAACGCCACGACAAACATCAAACCGTTTAGGTTACAAGAGGTCACAAAGGATCTAATGAGTCACTCACCGATTTCCATCTAATTGTTGTAGCATAAGGTTGAGTATCAAGTGCGAGCCGGCGGCGGGCCCCGTGCCCAGCGCGCGCTGCACCAGCGTGGGCCCGGAGCTCAGTAACGACACCATCAACTCGTGGAACCTACATGACAGAACGTACAGTCGAAGACATGTTTACTCCTAAGGAGTACTTATGTAAATATAGGATATCAGGGTCACCAGTGCATGCGACATATTGTATGCATTGATTCCAATAAATAGAGCAAGGTTAAAAAAAGAAAATCATGTCAAGCCAAATAAAGGCTCCGACCACCTTGTCGGAGGTACATGGGCGAAACATACAAAAAAAAACATGTATACAGGGGGGCCCAATATGGTTGATATTTTCTCCAGAACTACCGGACCGATTTTAATATTTATTTTACAGTTACATAGTTTAAACTTTTATCTATCTAACAGTGAAAGAATTTTTACAATCGATAAAGTAGTTTTTGAGAAAACCTCAACCTTAAAAACTCTCATGTACACATACATTAGGCTGTGCGTGGATTTTCAGTTTTTCTATGAACAATCCAAACGGATCCTGGGATCGGTGGAGACAACCCCGGACAAACTTCGCTCGATAGAAAAAAATCACCAACATACCCTTTACATGTCTTTTAAAATTAAAATTATGTCTAAAACGAAATAGTTACTCATGCAACATATATATCAAAATATAGGGTATTATAAATACGAGAGATTGTTTAAAATAAAAAGATTTTTGATGGCGTATTTTTATTTCCCTGCCAAAATTCATCCAAAATAAATGAAAATACAAATTTGGAGTCACTTTGCCGTGCTCTTCACACTGCCGCTGCGGGACATCTTCTATCTCGCGCATGAGTTTGACAGTTGGCAGCCCCTTAAGTCACGCCCGTCTCTCATAGGACGATACGACGGAGGGTATTCGACTCATTTTTTTAATGCAGCAATCAACTCACAAAAGCGATGTCTATAGTCTGTCAACGTCGTGCTTGCCGCGCCTACGGGGTACAGGGGTTGTCGGAGACGAGGTAACAGTATACAGTCAAGACCGTATTCCCTCGTCCCGCCAACCCCTGTACACCCGTGGGTGCGGCAAGCACGACAGACTGTACACATCAATATTTATCGCGATCCCATCGATTCACCACCCATGCGATTACCTGCGTGAGTGCGACAACAAATACGATACTAACTTGGGTGTGAGCGATACAGACTCCGGCGAGTGTGCCATGACGAGCATGACTGGCCCGAGACAGTGGACCGCGTCTCTCGCTCGCACCGCAGCCACTTTGCATAGCGCTGTCACGCCGTGCGAACAAATCTGGGACACAGAATCGTGTGTAGTTAGCGCAAGGCGTCAAGGGTCGAAATGCTCGAGCAACAGTCGATAATTTACATAAAACATTATTGTGTCGCCTGATATTTTTTAACCTCCTAAGGGTTATGCTTTTCGAGTGTATGTATATAAGTATGTATGTCTAATTCTTTGGCACGCCCTACAGCCTAAACGGCTTGATGGATTTTAACATATGAGGTGTCGTTAGATTCGTCTTGATTGTAGAAGTGACATAGGCAATAAAAATTTAATCAAAGCGGCTTAAATTTTTGGCAATCGGGTTTATTGTTTTTTTTAAATTAATTTCTTTAAAATATCCGTTAAAATAGTTGAAATGACTTGTTGTAACATTTGAGAAAATGCTTTATAATTACCTATGGTATAGATATACCTATAGTAGGACAATTTCCTAGATAATGAATGTTGAAATAGGTCGAAACTGTCGTTAGTTTTATGCCGCCTTCAATCAAAAAGTGAGTATTATAATATTTTTTTAGTTATTAAATAAAGTGCCATAATATAATACTTTATTCACATTACGATCTAGCCTAAATACAATAAAGACTAATAAATAATTTGATTTAAATTTCTATAAATTCGCACTTATATCTAAGAGTTAGTCCAACCAAAAGTAGTAATGTCTACTTAGAGTCTATTAAGGGCGATCACTTTGTTCACGTGTCTTACATTCGCGCACTATCACTACGAATTGTTTTCACTACACTATCCACTATCTACACATAAATCATATAGCGAGGCCTGTCTTCAAATACTTACCAACGGAATAGAATGTCCCCAAGCGCTCGATAGTACAGCGAATGCCATTGCAAACGGCTCGCTCGGCTCGAGTTCGGGCGGCGGCGCGTCGAGCGGCTCGAGCCAGCTCGTGCGGTGCACGCGCAGGCGCCGCAGCGCGCACCACGCCCACTCGGGGGGCGGAGCCGGAGGCAGCCAATGGCAGAGCCATGAGCCCACTGCGAGCTGGGCCTCTAAGGCGATGCCGCTGGGAAACAATGAATTCTTGCAAAAAACAATGACAGGTTTAATTGGCTTCCCGATTGGTTTAAAAAAGTTAACAAATAAAGTGTTCCTCGTGAGTTTATGACGACATAGTAATATATGATAATAACTTAATAGCTATGAACCCCTTTTAGGGTACAGGCCTCCTCCAGTTCCTTCCATTTTTAGGGTTCCGTACCTCAAAAGGAAAAAAGGAACCCTTTTATAGGATCACTTTGTTGTCCGTCTGTCTGATGTATGGACATAAAATTTCGATAATGGCAAAGATAAGTTGGTTTCGAAATCTAGTTTATCTTTTCGTTACAGCAAAGTTACGGTTAATTTACGTTGCACGGAAACCTCGGTGCGCAAGTCCGACTCGCACTTGATCGGTTTCTCTGTCTTGCGCCACGTGTGCCAATTTTTGGCCATACCTATTAGGTCTTACGCTATTACAGAGTAGATGAATTTCTAAATGAGAAAAAATAATAAACACTTCTTTACTACAAGAGCGAATGAGTCTTCTGGGGTCGGCCTATCCGGAACCAGAGGACTACAGGCTCCTTCCCATGAGCTGCATAGCGGACCTACTGAGTTATATCTTTAGGGAGGAGGAAGGAGCATAAAGGAAAGGGGAGAGCACAAAAGATCCCAATGGGTCGAAGTGCCGCCACATTGGCACCCAATCAGGATAAGATAAGATAGTTACTACAAATTACATTATATTTGAACAAAAAATGTCGTCTCTCTCTTGTATTGCTGTGCCTAAACAAGGTCCATAAAGAACATTGTAACATTTTATTGTTAATTATATGAACATCTGTATTATAACTTATGGAATGCAATAAATATACTGAGTCTTAAGGTCATAAGGTCTCTCTTTTTGCGTCGCGGGTTAAATAGTACTCACGTGTACGGCGTGCAGTCTATGCTAAGCAGCAGTGAGGGCAGCAGGTGGCGGGCCCGCTGCGCCCAGTCGCCGAGCACGGCGCGCGCCTCGCCCATACTCGGCCGCCACGCCTCGGGGCACAGCGCCGCAACACACGAAGGCGACACAGGCTCCACTGACAACGGAAAACAATATAGGGTGGTTTGGCTAATCTATGACATACATACACCTTACTCATATCAACACGTACACATTACAATATCCTATCCCTGTCTACCTTCCTATTGGATGTGACGTCAACCTTCGAAAAGAAGATGGCTACGAACCGCTAACCGCTCCGCGTCGCGAGGAACATTTTAATTCGAAATAAATTAATTACCGCTAGCTGAAGTGTATCTGAACTTTCTATAATCGTGTGTACACATTTGTGAACCTACCCAGGTACCTAACTCAAATTTGCTGCAACGGGTGGTGACGCATAGTGAATCAGTGAAACGGTCCACATCGAAGGAATTCCCTAAAGGTACCTCAAATAGTCATTATTTTACACCATAGGGTATTTGACAATTTTTTTTTATTGCATTAATCAACTCTCATATTCCTACTGAAGAGAACTGTGTAATCAGTTTTTCGATATCTCAACTAATACCGAAGATTTTAAGCTGACTAACAGATGGTCCCTCACTTTTTAGCAGAACGGTCTTTAGTATTAAATTAAACAACGCTGGGAGAGGTCAGGACCTGGATGGGTGACCGCTAGTGACACTTTCATCTGAGCCCCTCCGTGCCTCGATGCGCACGTTAAGCAGTTGGTCCCGGTTGCTGTCGCTCGGCAGCAGTCGTTAGGCCACGTCAGAGGCCTACGGGAGACCTGAATAACCCACTTGTGGGCGCTGGAGGCCTAGAGGTAAGGGCTCCATAAATTATTTTAGAATGTAAGTTTAAACTGCAGACCAGACTAATATAGCACAAATTAAATTTATTAAAGTAATTGTTATTGTGGTTTTTAAACTGAGGTAAATTAAAAAAAAATTGGGGACTGAAAAGAACCTCTGCTAGACGAAAAAAAATCCGCCATTTGTATTTACATTACGGTTCAAGAGGCGTAGTAGGTACTCATAGGTTTTGTATATATTGATATCATGTCGGCTGCGCTTGCATTTGTATAATTCATGGTGGCAGTTCACTTGGCTATTCGTATTTGCATATTTGTCATAATTGCCATGTATGGTTGGTATGCTTAACAAAATATTCGTCTCATTTGTATGTACGTCAAGTGTTTGACAAATGCGACAAATATCCAATAGCGAATACGAATAGCCAAGCGAAGTGCCACCATGACAAGATATTTAAACATAGTTTATATATCTTGTAAATGCATGTCTGAAATATCTATGTATTTACATTATTATTATGTAGTTAGTTAAGTCAGCTTAGTTCGTTTCTATGTAACATTATGTCATAGTGAGATTGGTAAGGGCATAGGCTAAACTTTTTAGTTATAAGTTAACTCTAGTGTTCTCTTGAAAATGGCGGGAAACGACGGTTGCAAAATTATTTGATAATTTTTGTTTTATTGTCTACAGTGGTTATTTTGAGATTAATATCACGTTAAATTAATCAGAAAATGTTCGCGAGTGGCAGTATGGTGAATTTGTTGGATAATTTAAGCAAGATCTGGGGTTTCAAGCTTTTATCAAAAGTTCCCGCTACAAGCTCGGGAGTGAACGTGACTGTCGAGCTGCTTCGTCCAGCCAGAGTGATGACGCTACGGCGTCTTCTCTGGATGAAGACATGAAGACGCGGCTACCCAGGGTGAAGACGCTACTGCGACTCCCCTGGACGAAGATAGAAGACTATTGAATATGTTGAATTTTCTGTAACATGACATTGGCAAATGACGAACTGTCGAGTCCATTAATAAAATAAATAAAATAAAGTTAACTCTAATTATCGAATATTTTTTGTGTCTATTGTCTGTTTTTTTCTCCAAATAAATAAATGACAATGCCATATTGCTTACTCTGGCTGAGATCTGCCAGCATATGTAACGCGACGGTATGCAGGTACGGGTGAGCGGCGAGGAATGGCGCCAGCAACTCCCGCGCAGTCGAGTCGCACGATCCTTTGCACGCAGTGGTATTACGTTTGATGCCTGTCTAGAGAAAATAAACAAAATTGGTAATAAAATTACTTACATACATAATATAAAATGTGAGGAGGTTCCTCACTCTGGGATCCTAACCTCCGGCAGCTTGGATGCGCATGCATCCAAGCTGCCGGTGGGTGGCTATTTTTTATATTTATATACTTTAGTATTTGTTTTATTATTATTAAAATGTATAAATATATTATATATAAAATGTATAAGTTCACTTTACTATGTTAAATTCCATCAACAGTTGGTTGGCTGGAAGAAATCGCTTTTAGCGATAAGGCCGCCAAAATTGTACATATTGTTTTGTATTTCTGTATTGTAATTGTTTGTGTCTTTTATGTACAATAAAGTGTATTGGAATTGAAATATATTAGATAAGAAAGAAAAGAAATAAAGACAATTACGATAATAATTTACTTGTAATGAATATTATCAATAAAGATGTCTATGTCCATAATTGTCTGTATGAATAACTGTGTCTTCCGAATATGAAAAATAAAATTCCAATACCAATTTGTACAATAACTTACTTGCAACAAGAAGTCTAGCACCACTCTCGCCAGTTCGTTGTCGTGTGCGCGGTCTATGGCGGCCTGTGTCACGATGCGCACGCGCTCCCCGCACGACAACACGGGCAATGACAGGGACAGCGAGACGAGCGGCTTGGACAAGGTGTCTGCAAGTAGCACAGACAACTTACCCAATAAACATCGGTACAAATGACATTGCCACAATTCAATGGAGCTTTGCCCCACCTACAAAACGTGACCATTGAAGCTGTACAGTCGAAGACAGAGATAAGTATACAGGGGGCCTCAATAAGGTTGAGATTTTCTCAAGAACTACTGGGCCGAATTTAATAATTATTTTACAGTTGCATAGTTTTAACTTTTAACTATCTAACAGTGAAATAATTTTTGCAATAGATCAAGTAGTTTTTGAGATAATCTCAACCTTAAAAACTCTCCTGTACACCTTTCTCTGTGTTCCGCCGTACCTATCATTTTGTTGGGGACTTATTACAGGTTTCATATTGCATAATCATAATCAGTAGGAGTTGCGAGAGTAGTAGAAAATGATAACTAAAACAATGAATATTTCGCTTCGATTTCTTACTATTTTCTGAAATCTTAATTAAGCTGTTTTTTCGACTCGTTTGATGTACAAAATTTTATTTTAAACCAATAATTTTAATAAAAGACGGAGATATTTTTACATTTATTCGTTATCTTGTTCATCATGCGGTTGATGGTGGGGCAGAATCTGGCATTGTCATTTGCCAGCGAAAAATTCTGTCAACGATGAGCGCATTTTATATTATTATTATTTGATATCACTATCAATGTCTCACTCTCAAATATACGTGGTTTAGAACAGCTTCCTGGGAGTATCTAGGACGCTTAAGGAATTGCACGTCAGAACTCACCATGTAAGCCCACAATAAACGCAGTGCAGTAGTCCTTAGCTGTGTCGTCGTCGAGCAGCGTGGCGGGCAACTTGTCCAGTGCGTGTGCACCGAATAGAGTGAAGCCTGCACTGAATGACGCCTCCAGTTCAGCGGTCAGTCGGAGGGATTGCTCCTTGGTGTAGGAGTCACTGTGAAATCAGGATTGGTAATATTTAGACTGTGTTCAAAATTATAATGTAAGTAGAAAAGATATGTGTACAAACACAGTAACTAGCAATTCGCAAGCGCGGCCTAATCTCGACTACGCGTAATATTTTTATTTTATTTTACTGCTGAAATGGTCGGACGATTATTATGGCTCGAGCTTGCCGCGCGGCAAACGCCCGAGGCAAACGCGAGGCAGCTCCTGTAAATATCGTGGCGTGATAGGATGATCAATATTGAGGTATTGAACCGATGGATGAACAGTTGTAGCTCCTAAAGGAAAAGCGAGCGAATCTTTAATATTTTGGTCACATTGGAATCCTCGATATTAACTGCTGCAACTAATAATCCAGGACAAGATATGTGGTAAGAGGAGTGTCAGTAGACACTCTTGACTGCAGCACCGGGTCCTTGCTCCGGGCAATTCTTCAAAAGATTGCCATGATATTGTCCTTTGGTGAGAAGAGGAACCTGAAGAAGCCTGTACCTGCATTGTGTATGCATGGCCGCCAGCGCCCGCAGCGCGCTCGCGGCCACGTGTCGCAGCGCGGCGCGCAGGCGCGTGTAGTGCGCACGCGCAGCCGCGGCGCGCTGCAGCGTGGCTAGTAGCGCGCGCACGCCGCAACACGCGCGCAGGACACCGCCCCCGTCGGTGGCGCGCCAGTCGGGCTCGCGGGCTTGGCTTATGTCCTGGTGGATAGAATAATGAATAGTTTTATCTGACGGAGGGTAAAGATTTGTAAGTAAGTTTTTTTAGTAAAAGTAAGAGCTGCTAACTTAACGTATTGTATAATCATAATCAGTATCATTTTCTACTACTCCCGCAACTCCTATTGAAGAATAATAAAAACAATGAATAAATCGCTTCGATTTCTTAATATTTTCTGAATTCTTAATTAAGCTGTTTTTTTCGAATCGCATTATACAAAACTTTATTTTAAACCAATAATTTTAATAAAAAACGGAGATATTTTTACATTTATTCGTTATCTTGTACAACTTGCGGTTGATGGTGGGGCAGAATCTGGCATGGTCATTTTCTCAAGAACTACTCGTTAATATGAATTGAATTATTAAACCTAAAGCATGCATGAAAATAATTTAAATGTTTATGAGATTTGTCAAGTATTTTTTTTTATCTACGGGAAAGCCCCAGGTGTGAGCCAGTGCCTGTCTCTGTCTCCCACGCGTACGGTGGAAGACAGAGAAAGGTGTACAGGAGAGATTTTAAGGTTGCGATTTCCTCAAAAACTACTTGACCTATTGCAAAAATTCTTTTACTGTTTGATAGATAAAAGTTAAAAACAATGTAACTGTAAAATAATTATTAAATTCGGCCCAGTAGTTTTTGAGAATTCTCAACCTTACTGAGGCCCCCTGTATACTTATCTCTGTCCCCCACGCGTACTCACGCTGTGTGTGAAGAGCACGAGGCGCGCCACGAGGTCCCGCAGCGGGAAGGCGCGCAGTATGGCCAGCAGGTCGCGCTCGCGAAGGGCCCCCTCGCTCACCGCGCCCGTGCCGTGCCTGTCCATCTCCTCCCACATCTCTTCGGTATCTGCCATTGCAAAAACAATTATTTGTACTTAGTTTTATTAAGGTGCTCCCTCACCGGGAGCATTCGCGTGTAATGTAACGTTACAGATTCGAGCATTACATCAGTGAGGGAGAAAAACAGCGTCAGTCAGGGAGGTAGTATTGTAATGTAATGCTCAAAGTCGAATCTGCAACGTTACATTACACGCGAATGCTCCCGGTGAGGGAGCACCTTTAAGGCTTGATGGTTCGTTTTACTGATGAGAGAATGGGAGAAGAACTTGCTGCAAGACTAGCGACTAGAGTATCTGGGACAGGCACGTTTATGTACGGTGGAACACAGAGAAAGGTGTACAGGAGAGTTATTAAGGTTGAGATTTTCTCAAACCTACTTGACCTATTGCAAAAAATTCTTTCACTGTTTGATAGATAAAAGGGAAAACTATGTCACTGTAAAATAATTATTAAATTCGGTCCAGTAGTTTTTGAGAAAATCTCAACCTCATTGGGGCCCCATGGATACCTTCTTCTTCGACTGTACCAGTACTAGCCCCAAATCTGTCCCCAAGTACTGAATCAAATTGTTCGCTCATCTGACTACGCTAGCATGACAATGACTAACAAACATTCAGTACACTCTTGAGCCGATTCCAGTCTGGGTTTATCCAGCAGTAGGTCCAATAAAGCGATCGCTTTCTCCGCCCCAACGCTTATATGAATCAAACTGTTCGCTCATCTGACCACGCTTGCCTGACAATCACCAACAAACCTTCAGTGCACTCTTGAGCCGATTCCAGTCTGGGTTTAGCCAGCAGTAGGTCCAACAAAGCGATCGCTTGCGCCGCCCCAACTCTATCCCCGACGGTGATATGTATCAAGCGGGCCGCCCATCTGACTGAACGGGTTTGTCTGAAAGAGGGAGAAAAATTACATTATGTAAAATGTATTTGGTTGGTGTAAAATAGTTGGAACGTGTACTATTTTGTTGGTCATATCCACCCACAGACCACTTACCCCATAGACCTGTAACAGGAGGGCGCCCGTGTCTGCTCGCACATGAGCGCAAAACGTGTGACCTAGAGATATTATCGACATGGACGCATATCTTTAATACGGCACCCCTGTCCCCCGCTTCGTCTCTATGCGCTCATCGTTGACAGAATCGTTTAAAATCGTTTGCGGATAACTCTAGACGCATCTCACCTGTACAACTAGTACATCGCAGCGGCTTTCTCCATGAGCCCAGGTCACCTGAACAGCTGGTGCATCAGATACAACAGCTGCCGCCGGTCCTGGCCGCCCAACAGCGCTGTCACTCAGTCGCAGTGCTTGCAGCACTAGCGCCTTGAAAATATCCTTATTGCTTTAAAATCACTCGCGGCTTTCTCCTGGAGTCCAGCTCACCTGAACAGCTGGTGCATCAGATACAGCAGCTGCCGCCGGTCCTGGCCGCCGAGAAGCGCCACAGTGAGCGCGCACGCCCAGCGCTGCAGCGCCGCAGCAAGCGCTGCCGCGCCGTCGCTCAGTCGCAGCGCTTGAAGCACTAGCGCTAACGCTTCACGGATCTCCTTCTTATTACTTTGTATTGTCTCTGATATTATTTCTTCTATCTGTAATGTTAAAGTTAGTTTTAACTGGGGCGACGTTAGCCATGGTTTAAATCGTGGAATTACTTTTAAGTAAACTAACAGCGGGACTGAAAGAAAATCGAAGTTAATTCGTTCGGATTATTATTATTTGAAATCAGGGTGTTGGTACAAGCCCAAGATTCACTGCGACCTTAAAGATCTATTGTGGCCACGCACCGAGTTCTTATATCTATCTCCCAAGGCCTATGTCCTTCAGGAATCGTATGACGCACTTGGGTGAGAGAGTTTTAATATCCTCGGGTAGCGTGTGTCCACTAAGGCTCGGCTTCTGCTGTGATTAAGTGCTCCACATTCACAGAGGATATGCATTCGTTCGGATACTTCATTTCGTTCATTAGCAACGTTACTAATAGGCATAATGTTACGTCAAAACTGTTTTTGCTACTAATTTAATAAATATCTAAAAAATAAGGTTATAAGAACAAAAACAGTAATATAATCTAACATTCTCACACGTAAATAAAGAACTAGGTATCATATATTGAACAAATGTATTACCTGACAATGCGCCAATAACGCTGCATGCTGGTGATGACAGTAAGACTCCTGAACATCCCGAAGCAATCCCTCCAGCTTCATCTTAGCTACCGGTAGCCGGTCACTCATCAGCTCTGCGACCTCAAACACAGCAGTCACCGATACTTTCAAGCCGCACGGGCACTGCTCGGTGGCATAGCGCGTCTGTTTCTGCACTTTCCATAGTTGTGACCGGTATTTCTCTTCATTTATAAAACCTATCGTGAGCTGAGTTCGTTCCCGTTCCACTGCTATTAATGATGATCTGAAAATAATGCAATTTCATGACCTCTTATTTCATTCCAGGAGGTTATTTGCTACTAGGTCATTTTGCTAATGGGACAGGCTGTATAAAGGTCATTTTACTATTAGGGCATTTTGCTTATATGACATCCTGATATTATTATTATTATTTAATTATGGACAGGCAGCTCAACGCTGATATGTCCATTTCACAGTGTTTGTAAAGTCTATCACTTAGTGGTATTATTCTGATTAATGGTTTTTAAATAACTGTCCAATTTGTTTTTGAATGCGTTAACCGAGACGGCAGATACAACATTGTCCGGGAGTGAGTTCCAGGCCTGAACCACTCTGTTGCTCAGGAAGTGACGAGCGACATTGGTGCTGAAGGTGGTGCAGTCTAATTTCATGTGGTGTCCTCGCAACGGTCGTGTGTCTGTCATACCTTATTGAAGTCTGGGAGGTTGTATCTGAAGGTCATGATTTTAAATGTTTCTATCAAATCTCCTCCCAGTCTTCTCTTCTTCAATGTGGTGATATGAAAGATACTTTAAGTTATTTTTATTTTAAGTCTCCTGTAGCAGTGTTAACTTGATGGATTTTAATGTATCATTAGATTTGACTTAGGGTCAAACTGAACTAGTAGGAATATACAAAGAAATCAGCAAGGATTTATTGTATCTTTGTACTGATAGTAATTCTGATGTGCACTATACTCAACAGGTTTATGACATGTCAAAAAATTTATATCTCCCTTTCCTACCAAAGCATACCAAAGTTATAAATCCTCATCAATTAATCAATAAAATTGCTGATGATAACTGTGTCAGAGATAAATGCTGTGAGTCTGTATACAAATAAATTGTGAGGGGAAGTCCCAACATGAGGGGGAATCCCCTTCAGATCTAATTGAAAGTAAACATTCATCAGAGTTTTACAAAGTATCAAATTACCTGAATGTGGTCAATAAATCAACTAAAGGATGTTCTGGGCCGCTAATTGGACCCTCTTCCACAATAGCCTCTTCTTTGTCACTCATTGCTCTCACCTCAGCCATCTCTGTCCCTCCAAAAAGGTTCACAGCTTCTTCTAACGGCATACATTTTATTTTTGGTACTACCTCCTTAGTTGCTATTATTTCTGGAGGGTAGTTAGGCTGTGGCATTTCCTCTTCAAATATAGGAGCCGAAGGTACTGCATTTTCAACTCTTTCAAACCCTTCTATAACATCTTCGTGAATTAAAATAGCTTCTTTATTCACATAGGTAAAATCTAGTTTATCTGATTCAAATTGTAGTATCTCCGCTTCAGCTAAGTCTGGATATAGTTTTGGCACAGCCATTCTTTCTAACTTAGCACTTAAGTCTTCACAAGTATCGTCTATGTTACTAACTTCTATTAATTTATTATCAATAATATCCGGAGTTATTTCTTCGGAATATTTGTTTTCTACGGTCGCAATTACATTATCTGACCGTGTGTTACTAATTTGTTTACATTTCATTTCATCTTTGATAACTAAATGTTCACGACTATGACTCATGGAAGTTACTGGCCTTACATTTAACTGCTCTTTATCACAATTAATAATAATTTCAGTCGATGCAGTATCCTTTAACGAGCTAGGCAGATTTTCAACCTTATCTTCAATACCTTTGGGATTAAAAACAGATTCCTCAGCAGTCACATCACGAGAAACTGACGGTTGCTCTTCTTCGAGGCTACTCTTAACCTCGCGTCTCTCCTTAGCTTTCTTCTTCTGTGAACATGCACAAACTATTTATGTTTACTGCGCAAAAATAACATAAACATAGCAGTGGACAAAGGCAATGAAAATGTGATGAAATACTTGCCTCTCGCCGTTTCTCTTTCACCATAGTCGCCATTATGTTATGTATTATACTTTGAGGATTAAATGTAGAATTACGTTACTTATATTACATGTGATTTAATAAAGAAAATTACAATTTTCCATAACATACACAATCCAATCAGCTGAGCAAAGAAAAACTCAGCTGTCAATGTCAAACTAAGGCAGGGTTGCCAGATTGTTTTTTTTTTCAAATTTTCCCGGAGTGATCATTTTTTCCCACAAAATACGTTTTACATGAAAAATCCTTTAAAAACTGAAAAGATTGACCACATTTTTAGGATTTAAACTATATACGAGACTACTTGTCAAGAAGATACATTTGAAACTTTGAGCGCTCGCTACGGGCTTTTATGTCATATCTCAACTATGTGGTCACAAAATTCTCCACCTTGAAAACCTTTTCCACAAACATTTACCCAACGATGCCACTTCCCCAAAATATCCCCAACAGTCTAATTTTCCCCAAAATTGCGAGAAAAACTCCAATCTGGCAACTCTGACTAAGGCAATCGATGATGATGATATGATCCCATGAAGGGAAAGGCAATGGGAATATAGCCCATACAGCCATATTTTTCATGTGAGTGAGATAAGTTGATGATGATCTATATAAAGCTTTTAATGTCTTTTATATAGACTAGAATCATATTTGGCGAGTTCACATGAAAATGAAGTATTCTAGCGCAATGGAGTAGGTATTCTGGATTGGACGGATGCGAGAATTAAGGCGACGACGCCTTCGGCGCTAATGTACATCATCTGTTTTCTACTTGTCTACATCGTAGACTGGTCTACATACTTACAGGAGAAAGGAAAAGTATTGTTAAAAAAATAATATCTTTATTCTTCAAAAGACCATCGATACGATGATTATTCCCGCTTATTCTATGTGCTCATGTTCAACATGAATATTTACAGGTACTTACCGTATATACATCTATCCGTACAGATATTACATTATCTATCATTATAGCGTTAAATCTCACTTGATAAAATGTGTACAAATAGTATAGGCGTAATCGCTAGGCCCATAACCTAACAAATTCTATGAGGATTGTGATTGCATTGGATCTTCATCGTCTTGACATTCCTCTTCTTCAACATATTCTTCATTTATAAAAAATGGCGACTTCATCTTCCTAGGAAGGGACGAAGTATAGTTTTGCTGCGTATCCGACGAGGACGAATGCATTTTAGCGCGAAACAAGATGTTGTCTATTTCATGCATGGCTACATCTCGTTGATGTTCGTCCAATTTACGAAGTTTCTTAATTAGAAGCTGTCCATACAATTCACATTCATCCATGTCTTTCTTCTGGCCAGGAGATTTTAAATACGAATGTTCTTCAGATTCATTTTTCACACAGTAGTCTTCGTTGTGAGGTCTTTTATCAGCCGTCGACGAGGTGGACGGTCTAGTCTTCAGTCTTTTAAGCCTAAAGTATTTCGCCTTGTTGGGAGTAATCTGAAACAGATAAAAAATATGAATGAATAAAGGCTTGCTTGCATCAATGGGATTTTGAGCATAATAAGGTGTTTAATAAAAAAAATGCCATGGTGACATATCATTTTGATTTAAGAGCCTTACCCCCTTCATAGAGCCAACTAGCGCCGCCAATCTTAAAAAAATAATATCTTCCAATATAATCAGTTTTATTAAAAAAGCTATTTACAAAGTGTTTATTACGATAAATACTATTTTTCAATATACAATACATGGCATAATTGCGACAAGCACATTTGTGAACTACAATACATGGCATTGTACAGTGTGCTGCAACTTTCATACAACGGCATTGAACGAGGCTTTCGCGGGAATTTGTATGGGTTTAGGTTTCCCATGGTCCTTTTTTTTTAATAATTTGTAGGGTGCAAATTTTGTATAAAAAATGACCATAAACACCGGTTTGCGGAAGCGAAAATGAAGAAAATAACAAATAATGTTTTGTGCTTTATCATCCGCGACAATGAATTTTGGATTATTTAAGACCTATATATAGTATTTTTAAATTATTTTAAAATGACTTGAATTTTGTGAAGTTACTCGCGCACCTTAAAAGACCTACTCAGACACGCGGCATTTAGCCGCCAATCCATCGACCATTTTGAAATTAAAAAATCAAGTCCGTCATGCATTTGTTAATACACAATTTTCTCATTTTAATAAATTATAGTGTAATTAATTTTATGTTTGTTATATGAATTGAGCTCAGATGCGAAAATGATTTCTACAACTGCATGTCAACAGAATAACACCAAAGGAATTCAAACTGTAAGTATTTGATAAAATGATTTGTACATTATCGACACCCATCAGAATATTTATGAATAACAGCAAAAATGTTCTAAACCTAGTCTTTTATGTCATTGTGAGATAATATGCATTTGAGAGATTAGCATAATTCCTACTGTTGAGTTAGCCAATGCGCGTAATATTAATAAATAAGTCAGTACAAAATAACTTTGTTACAGGACGGACCTCATAGACGGACGCGCGGTACCTACATCAAGACAATACCTCTGATTGCTACGATCAAGAACCTAGTCGTTGTAGTATCATCATAACAATTATAAATGTTAAGTTATTAAAGCTTTTTATGCCCTTCAGAGGTTTTATTTTTTCTTGACATATTATGAATGTTTGAAAGGGATGAGGGAAGTGGGGGTGTCGGCGGAGGGCCGCGGGGCGGGGGGAAGGCGAGAGAGGGACGAGGCAGAAGGCAGACGGGAGGGGAAGGGTCGTGGCGGCGCGGCCGGGGGGAGAAGGGGGGGCACAATGGCTGCAGTGTAGCCAACATAACAACAAATTTATTATATTTTGCAGTTGTGGTAATTCTGGAATTTTGATGCTTCCAAATTTGAATTTGAAAATTTAAAAACCTAATTTTGCCAGCCCAATTTCGATAGTCATTTCGTTTCCTCCTAGTGACGTATCTTGAACGTAGTATTACATTATCTTTGGCATTGTAGTTCACAAATGTGCCAAAAACATCCGTTTTTCGCAATTATGCGAACTACAACTTACCGACATTGAATCACGTTATAAATAAGCATTTAAAAAATAGTATTTATCGTAATAAACATTTCGTAAATAGCTTTTTTAACAAAATTGATTATATTGGTAGATATTATTTTTTAAAGATTGGCGGCGCTAGTTGGCTCTATGCAGGAACTTAAGACTGAGTTAGGGCCGCTTGAGCCAGAACATAAGCCCGAGGCTAATATAAGTATTGAACCCCGCGTTCAAATTCAATCGGCATTTTTGAGTGAAAACGATATCATACCATGTCATAACGCGTGTGACAGGGACAGTGCTATTGCGTTGGTATAGCGGCGTCTCAGTTCGGCGCGCCATGCATGACATGATAAGATTTCATCGTTTTGAGAACGGCAAATAAATAGGTAGGTAGGTTATATGCGTACTTAATAACCGATTAAACAAAACTTTATTTAAGTACAGACTTACTCATTGTAAAGTGTAAACTTACTTTTTTATTAGGTACCTACAAGGTTCAAAGATCTTTTATTTGGTTCAAGGTGTGATTCATTTTAAATAAAATGACCTTTTATAATAATTTAGCTAAACTGCACTTTGAACAGTTGAGTCAAGGATAAAAGATGGCGTAATAGTCTGAAGTTCAATCCAAATATGAAATCAACAACAATATCCTCACCAATATTGGCGCGAATAATTCATGCCTTCTTGACCAACCAGCCAACTTTGAACACACATTTTGAATCAAACTAGCTCGGTGGCGCAGTGGTTGGGTCATTGGACTTGCGATATGGAGTTTCCAGGTTCGATCCCAGGCCAGGTACATACCTACCAATGAATTATCCTCGGTTTTTTCGATGGAAAAGCTTACGTAGGTACATTTACCGAATGTTCTCAAAACGGTGAAGGAAAACATCGTGATGAAACCTGCATGCCGTAGAAAAAAATCTAAGGCATGTGTAATCCGCCAAGCCACACTTGGCCCACGTGGTGGATCATGGCACGATCTCCGTCGATGTAAGGGAAGGTCTATGCCCAAGTAGTGGGGACATAAAAATATACTGAGATGATGACTAACTTTAAACTGCCTAGGTAGGTTAGAGTTATTAAATAATAGAGAGAATTACTCAATAGTGTCGAGCGAGACTTGAGATAATACAGTTTAGTGACTAAGGTAGGTATTCCCGTGTTAAACCCAGTTAACTTTATTATTTTAGAATTATATCCTATTAAGCTATTAAGGCATAACATAACTCTTGGATAGCACTCACTTTATGGGGGCCAAGTTAGGCCTATGCCGTCAAATCGATTCGCTTTAATAATCGCTGAACGAAAAATCAACTTTAGCAAGTACGTAAGTCAGTAGGTAGGTACACAATATACCTACATAGTTAGTACTTAGATACCTATATAATGTCCGTGAACCCGGCGCCAGACATGAGCGCAAATATTTGCTCAAATTCGATGTTCATTGACGGCTTTTTATGCGTCGTAGTTATAGATTCTGTACAAAGCTTTCAATGGTAGATAAAACTTTGCAAAGATGCTCACTTGTTTGTTTGTTTGTTTGTTTGTTTGTTTATCACGCTTAGTTTAGATTTAGCGGGGACCCTGCAATCGCATCTAATTTAGTTAATTTTACATTAAGTGATTACATTTTTTACCTCTTCTTGTTCCAGACTATTAGCTTCAGCTCCAGTATTGTATTTCGGGCCGAGAAAACTTTCCATAATCGGAAAAGCAAACCAATTTATTGAATAATTCGGGTTCACAGTCCTTTTATGCCAATTCTCTCTGAACATGGACATTAGGGACTCCTTTTTTTTCTTCAACCTCACGACTGAACATTTTATGCTAAACAACTCTTGCATTCTCAACCAGGCTTCATTTACTTCATGCCTATTTCTGTACAAATGATGGCTCGGGTCCCAGAGAAGTTGCTCTTGTTTGTACAGCTCCAAAAACTCCAACACCACTTCATTTGTCCAAGACATCGTCAAAATATATCATCAAAAGCTACTCGATACGCGCAAACTAGCAAACAACAAGGTGACGCCAGTGTTGCCAGATCCGGTTTTCAAAATTCCGTAGGGCGAAGCTGAGAAATCCTTAAGTTCCGTAGTAATTGACTCGTAGAAAAATCCGTAGGTTACGGACTTTTTTAATAAGCTGTTTAACTGAATAAAACCATAACATGTGGTTAATATCTAAATATTTTATTAATTCTCGGTGTGAGAGTGTCATACATGTCATCTGGTTGGAAAGTTTAAACCGAACCAAGCGAACCTTTCTCAACAACAAAAAAAATGTTTTACAGGCTCAGGGGCTCTACTATCAGGATTTTTAAATCCACGCCAATTCCGGGCAGCTCGGATGCCGGCCTGCAACCGAACGGCTAATATCCCGTACTACAACCTCCTAAAAGGTGACTGGCATTCGCACGGATACTCCAATCGGTGCACGGTTATGCTTATCTGTAGCCGGCCTAGGGCGGCCAAAGAAAGGCGTTCGAAAACCTACTAATAAAAATAATTCTGGTTACCGGTTTTTCAAAACATGTTTTATTAATTAAAGTTTTGGGATAGCAGTGTTCTAAAAAGTTAAATTAATTTTCTTTCAGTAAGTGGTCCGTGTTTTTAGTATTTCCGTTTATCGCAAGAGTACAATTTAGCTGAAAATCTGAACTTTTGTTCAAAGAAATAAATGTTGATTTATGGTTTTTAACCGCATTGCGTTCATCTAAACACCATCATCATGTTTATGTTTGTTTTGGGTTCTTGAAAAATTCGGCGAAAAGTTATGTAGTTTATACTATAAAAATCTCCGGCACGAGAGGCTAGTCCGACCGGGCCAGCCCAGTCGAGGAGGCGCCTATGGCCTATGGCAGCTGCGGATTAGATGCGAGGGAACGGCTAGTCGCAACTGCTCAAGCACGAGCTGAAGCCGAGTTGTCCAACAGCCGCTCGATAAGTAGAGGCGTAGATATTCTTGGCCAAATACTTTCTTCGGTGCTAAGAAGAATGGAAGGAAGGCAAGGAACAATTTAGCCCTTACACCACGACGAGACGCGACATAAAGCCAGCAGCCGGGAAGCCAGTTTTGATAGACGCGACAGTTAGGGCCGACGTGCAACGCCACGGCGCGGTGTCCGCCAGCGCCGTGTACCGCGCCTATGGACGGCGCCGTCCGCCGGCACGACACTGTCCCCCAGTGACCGGCGCCGTCCGACATCATGCACCGGTAGACTAGACGCCGTGACACGCCGCCGCCGCCGTGCCATGCGATGGCACGGAGCCGCACCGCGCCGTGGCGTTGTACGTCGACCCTTAGCCTACTAAGGGCGGAACCTGTGGCCTCATGTCAGTCCAAGAATGAAATAAATTAAATACAAGTGCATACTTTAATGAAGTTAAATACTATTTATTAAAGAATATTGTGAAGGTCAATTATAAAATATGAAATTAACAAAAAATAATTCTACAGTTAAACACTCTTTCAGGACCTCTGCTGTAGCTGTGGCCATGCTTCTCAGTGTGATAAGCTTCTGGAGAATCCGGTTCCGCATTCAAAATGGGTGTATCATCGTTTTTCAGAGAGAATATCCAGAATCACCTTAAAAAAACAAGTTTACGGTCATAATACCTACTAGGTACCCAAGTTGGTATAAAACAAAATACCGTACATATGGTATTAATAATTGCAATCAATAAAATGATATGACTCTAAAATGCATTTTGATTTTCTGAAAATAAATAGTATTGTCACTTACAATATGCTGCTTCCAGAAAGGCTACCACCAAAAGAACTCATCTCAGACAATTCATATCAAACGTTGCATAGATTATGATAATTTGAAACAAGACATTGACAAACAATCCTGGGAAGACGTATATGTACAATCAGATGTAAATGTAGCCCTCGATAAATTTCACAACATAATAAACAACCTTGTTGAAAATAATACAACATACAATAATATCCCACATGCTAAAATTAAACTAAAACCATGGATAAATACAGACTTAATCTATTGTATACGCAAACGAAATAAATTGCATCGAAACTACAAAAGAAACCCCGACAACTATCTCATCAGGGAAACGTACTTAAATTATAGAAAGATATGCAATGCAACAGTTAAAAAAACGAGAGAGGCATATTATAGAAATAAAATAAATCAACACTCGGGAAATTCTAGAGACGTATGGAAAATCATTAATGAAGCTACAAGTCGCAAAAATAAAAGCAAGGAACAGGTCAGAGAACTTCTAATAAATAACGCCGTTATAAAAATGTCAGAGGAACCTAACAAAATTATAGGTACCTTTAATGAGTACTTTTGCTCGGTGGGTTCTGATCTTGCCAAATTAAATCTAAACAGTATTAATACAACAGAGGAAACTCTGTGTGATGAGGTAGTTCTCGATGATCCTGAAACGTCATTCTACTTAAGACCAACGAATCCAAATGAAGTAATAAGGATTATCGGTACGCTCAAGAACACTGAGTCGTCTGGTTCGGATGGAATCACATCTAAAATAATAAAAACAATAAAACATACAATAGTTTATCCGCTGACGTTCCTCGTTAACAAAAGCTTTAGAGAAGGTGTATTTCCAACTAATCTTAAAACCGCTGTCGTTATACCCCTATTCAAAAAAGGACACAAAAACTTACTGACCAATTACCGCCCTATATCGCTTCTGCCAACTACATCAAAGATTTTCGAAAAATCGTTAAATCACGTCTGACTGCATTTGCCAGTAACTTCTTATCAACAAACCAATACGGTTTTAGACACGGTGTGAGCACCAATGATGCAATTGCTAAATTAACAAATCACATTATAAACAATCATGACAACAAGAAGAAAACTATAGCCGTGTTTGTTGATTTAGCAAAAGCATTTGATACGGTGTCACATAAAATCTTACTTAAGAAATTGGAGTTGTTGGGTGTGGTGGGCCGGGCACTGAAATGGTTTCAAAGCTATCTTCAGGATAGGAGGCAGGTCGTTCGGGTCGGGGATTGTAGGAGCGAGGAGAATACAGAAGATATTAAATTTGGCGTTCCTCAGGGGAGCGTCCTTGGACCAATCCTTTTCAACATCTATTTGAATGACTTTTGTACCCTGTTGCCTGATTGTCACACAATCTGTTTTGCCGATGACACAGTTCTGATATTCTCTGATACAACTTGGGAAACCGTGGCTCGAAGGACAGAACTTGGTCTTAGACAGGCCAGGTCATGGTACGATCACAATCTGCTGACCCTTAATGAGGATAAGACTATATGCGTCTGTTTTTCACCTACGGCAGCTGGCCTGACGAAAGATGTGCCGATAATACGTATACATACGTGTCTAGAGAAAGATATGGCTAGGTGTAGGGACTGTAAGGCACTGCGGTGCTCAAGTAGTACCACGTATCTGGGTGTTATTATAGACCAGCATTTGCGATGGGATGAACACGTGGAAAGCCTTTCTGGAAAAGTAAGGAGTCTGGGTTACGTTTACGGAGGTCTACGAAACATACTGTCACCTAAACTTCTTTTACAAGTATACCACTCGTTAACACAGTCCCTTATGTTGTATGGCATTATAGGTTGGGGAGCGTGTGGGTCGACCTTGATGAGCAAGCTCGAGAGAGCTCAAAAACTGAACTTGAAAATCATCAAGAGGAGGAAACGCAGATTCCCAACCACACAGCTGTTTCAATTGTGTAGAGTACTAACCCCGCGCAAAATTTTCATATGGCAAGTGGCAACCTACATGTCAAGACACATTAATGATTTCCCTCTCAACGAATGTAAAGGACAGACCCGTGAAGGTACCGTACGCAAGTTCCTAGTTCCTCCCACCTCTGGCAAACTTGGTCGCAGACACTTCACCGCCCTGGCGCCGCGCCTGTACCACTCACTGCCTACAGATGTGACCCGCCATATCGACTGGGAACCACACAACACTCAAAAAGAACATCTAAAGACCAACCTCAAGCAGTACTTACTGGACTGTAGTTCGGTCGACTTTCAGACACTGTGGGATAATCTGACAAAAACTTGACAATAACACACTCACCTTATTACATAGAAGTGTTCTAGTTTGATTTACATGCACTATAGTGCCTAATGACACTTAACACTATCCAAGTAATATTTTGTCTGTCTATATTACATAGTTTAAGTATAATTTGTATTTTTATATTCTATATATTTACATACTATACCTATAGTATCTGTTTATAAACATGTTAATGTAACATTTATTATTTATTATTACTGCATGTTATGTACTTAATTCTCTTAAACATACTTACTTACAAACTACCTAAACAGGGCACGTTCTTGCGCAATCAATGACCGCTTGACATCATTTCAAGGTCTTTAATTTACGTAGTTAGCCCAGGCACAGGCTCCGGCCTATTTGGGCTGCTATAATTATACGCCACAGTCGGTATTCTGTCGAGTGCTTAGATCTATAAGGTGTTATCCTGTCAATTTATATATAATTGAATAAATAAATAAAAAAAATAAAAAATAAACTTTGAAAGATAGTTTATATGCTTAGATCATTGGATCTAAGCATATAAATTATCATTGGATCTAAGCATATAAAGATCTAATTTATTTTTAATATTGGCTCCAAATCCTCACACAGGCTATAAACCAAGTCTGGAGATAATCTAAAGACAAAAATAAGAAAATGTATATCAGAATATAATTCAATAAGTATTTATTTGCTTTTTATATGTAGGTACTTAATATAATTCTATGAATTGGTTTAACTTGCTTTGGTGCTTACCTATTTCTTAAATAAAAGGACTATCAGTCTATATTCATTAATAAATTCCCTCTTTCCTTTTAAAATGGGTTGTTTTATCTCTGTTGTATGGCGGCGTTTGTTCCTTTTCATTATTCTATATTCGCTCTCCAAATGGTCAAATATTTCATACTCATCATCACTATTGGGTTTTCAGGGTGTTCCTAATGAAACTCATATCAATCGCATAACGAAAAGCTTTAATTAAACCAAATTAATTAATACAAAACGTGAGACCTCCATATTACAACCACAGATAACATATTTTTCCTAGTTTTACCTTTTTAATAAAGCTTACTATGGACAGTACACAAATTATAAAGCTACCCATACACATCACAATCAACATGAAGACAAATATTGTTATTGTCTCTCAATAATCACACACATCTACACAAGAATGTTTTCGATAAAACAACTAGTAATAAAGCTCGTTTATCTGCCTATTTTACAAAACATTTACGTTTACGCTGCTCGCAGAGGAACTTTTTAGGCATTGCTTTATTTGACATATGAGACGATCGAAATCCGTATCGCTGCTGTCACACTAAAGGTTATGGTACGTATAGTTCATACTAAAAACATGGTGAATAGTTTAAAGATGTCAACGGAAAGCTGAGCGGCCGCCGGCCTGCTTATAAGAGGTCATAGTACGAATAAGCCGTGCAGTTCTAATTCTGTCCTGCTATAAGAGGTGATGGTAGAGCCCCAGTGGGGTGACCGCGATTCCAATCGTTATCATAATCGCTTTCAATTTCCCCCCCTGTTCTGAGATTACAGCGCGAGCTATATTATGTAACCAAATGTAGTAGGATTATCTCTACATCATTGCAGGTTCACTGCGTTTTAGTCAGAAAAATTACGTTTGTTGTATTTTTTATTAGTTTGGTGGCATTAGTCGAGGCCAAAAATCTGTAGATTGGCCATTGATTTTCGTATACTTATCCTTAGACAAGGCCTAAAATCCGTAGATCTATGGATTTTTCCGTAGGTCTGGCAAGACTGACTCAACCAACACCTATAGCCAATCACATGCGATGGTTGGGCCAATATTTTGCAGTTGGCCTTGTTCTATAAAATGGCCGACCGATGTTTGTCGTCACTGTCGCTTGGTGACTTTGTTCCAAAACTGGCAAAGCAAACATTGGACAACATACAGAAGATACCTGTCTTGAACTCTCTTGAATTAAGTTTCTTTATAACCTTTCTTTCTCTCAACCTAACAACATATTGCTTAACATTTTCTCTCATACGATACACCTTGCCATGCCTTTACCTACCTACTTAACTTAGAAGACGTTATCTTCCCGGAACCATATGCAATTGCACGCCATTGCGTGTTTTGTATGAACCGTATACGTGGTCGTCAGCACACAGTCATCGTTCGATCAAAGTCCGTTTACATTTACGAATATATTACAAAGCCACATCCAATTGAGTCAGTCATTTTATTGCATTACGCCAGAGAACTCGTTTGTGTTGCATTTTAACTTTATTATATTCTATTTTTAACAACGGTTCCTATAGCTTTTTTATTTAGTGCACTAGCAGCGTTAAACTGACGTTAACTCTAAAAGGTTATTAACAGCAAAAGGTACGTAAAATAGATTTGATTCTTGCAAAATGTTTTCAATGTGACCTCTGTTTCAAATTTTTTATGAGTAGGCAAATTATATTATGCATAATATTAGTTTAATTGTAATTTTTTGACAAAGTGCAACTTTAGTTAAGTAAGTACTTTTTAACGTTACGTAGTTAACTATACCTACGTATAATCAACAGCGCGTAAACCTACCTAACCATTGCAATGTAGGCTGTATTTCCCGTCGCGTAAAGTGCCCGTTTGTTACTCTTGATGTAATGTCGATTGTATCTAATTAAATGAAATCGCTGCAGGAACTGCATTTAAGTAGGTTGCGTTATTGCAAATATCGATGTATTACTGAATTAGTAAATATACCACGGAATAAATAAATATACAGTAGAAGATATACCTACTCACTCAAGTATACAGTCGACCTCACACGGGCACTTTATTGTAATACGTACTAGATTGCAATGGTTTTGTATAGGTAATGCTGTCGACAGTACCTTCCGATGATGCTAGAAAGAAACTCAATTGGTATCTATTTGAAGTGTATGCGTCATTCACTGTTTTCATGAAGTTCTTTTAATTTTCTGTAAATGCCGAAACATAAGTACGGAATTCCGTTTCGAAATATCGATTCGGGATTCCGTAAATACTTTTACTTATGTTTATTTCAATTCGGAATAAAAAGGCTGGCACAGGGCGCCATACGGAATTTCGAATCGGAGAAAACTCCGGACGGAAAACTACTGTTGTATGGTATGGATTCACTGCGTTCGATATCCTGAAACGAAATTCCGTACGTATGTGGCGACCCTAATTCCTTCCTTCCTAGGTACCCAAAGAGTGTTAACCGCTTCCGGACCATTGTACTATCACCCAGTACCATTGATACCAACTGGTACCGAGTATTCCGATCCTCCCCCACGTGGTCCCAGGATGGAAATTTATGAAATAAAAATATTTTATACACATACCTACCTAGTACCTATCCTATACGAACACCTTAATTTTTTTTATTAAATTCTTAAAATCATGACTTGAATATTTAGTAAGTACTATAGGTAGGTAAAGGTGGAAATGGGCCGGCCACATCATAAGGGGTCCAGAAAAATGGAGCAAAACCATAACAACATGGTACCCAAGAGACGGTAAAAGGACTAGAGGTAGACCATACAGACGATGGGATGATGAAATTTCAGAAATGGTGGGAAAGACGTGGACAAGGGTGGCGTTGGAGAAAAACGAAAGACTGGGGGAGGCCTTTGCCTGGAGGCACACAGAAAAGCTACATTAATTTGGTTACCGTAGCATATACTTAGCTTTAATTCTGTTAAGAGGCTGTAATAAATAAATAAATAGGTAGGTAAATAGGAACGTTTTAAAACATTTTATCCTATTGCACTGTCACCAATAGTTGAATAGAATCTGCTTATTAACGTGGGAGAGGATGAAAATATTCGGTTTATTCCGGAGTCCAGAAAAACAACGGTTAAAAATAAAAATTTACTTAAATTAAACAATTAAAGAAATTATTTTATAACTGTTTTCACCATTTTGTTGGTATCAATCGCCTATGAGGTTTTGACTAAAATGCGCTTTGAATTTGCAGCAATGGCGACTGAAGTGAGTTCCGCCCCGTCTGCGATGCCGCAGCTGCAATCCATCCAGAAGGCCATGGCGTTGCCCACTGTTGGGGCCGCCGTGGGACAGGTCGGCGCGTTATACACCAGAGTCAAAGGTAAGAACAAAAATAATGTAAGTAAACCGTAGCCCAAATCAAGTGTCTTATTTT
Organism: Tachystola acroxantha; assembly: GCA_963506565.1. NCBI lineage: Eukaryota > Metazoa > Arthropoda > Insecta > Lepidoptera > Oecophoridae > Tachystola > Tachystola acroxantha. Next base: position 12,077,945 of record OY735879.1, read on the forward strand.
GTAAACAAAAACTACCCTACCCTACTAACATTTTAAGCTGTTCTGGGATTCATCATAATCGTCATCCCACATCAGTCCACTGCTGGACGTAGGCCTTTCCCAAAGCGCGCCACTCTACCCTACTCTCGGCCTTCTGCATCCAGTCTCTGCCAGCCATCTTGCGAAGGTCATCCCTCCATCTGGTCGGGGGGCGTCCCACACTACGTTTACCCGTTCGTGGCCTCCATTCGATCTCCATTCTGTGATTGCAGTTATTTTCACATTATTAGATATCACTTTATTTTCGCAATGTTACATCACAACAGGTAATTAGACGATCATATTTGTTTACAAAATAAGACACTTGATTTGGGCTGCGGTAGGTATAAGTAATACAATATCAGGCACGGATTCAGGCCTCAAAATGTTTGTGGTCACAATCGCTCGAAAATCGGCCAAGTGCGAGTCGAAGTATGAACTCGCTCGTGATCGATATAGTGCATTCCTACAAAGGAGATGTTTACAAAATGTATGACTCCCTGAACAGGATTTTGTTTCATCAGCAGCCTATCGACCCCAATAGACCGTGAAAGTGTGACGTCACAAGTCTATTTGGGTTGTGGGCATGTCCATAGTGCCTATAACGGTGGATCTGCGCTGCGCTTTTTTTTTTCGTGTGGTTTAGTGACCAAACCTATTTGTCAGAGTTATTCTGACAAATAGGTTTGGTCCCTAAACCGACTGCTGCCGAGGGACAGCAACCGGGACCAACTGCTTAACGTGCTTTCCGAGGCACGGAGGGGCTCAGATGAAAGTGTCACTAGCGGTCACCCATCCAGGTACTGACCTCGCCCAGTGCTGCTTAACTTGTAGGTACCTAAGATCGTTTTTAACGTGTACTCGCAACTGGACTACGAGCGACTGCGTTTGGGTAATACTAATATGTACTTATACAAGTTTTGAACACGAGCTTAGCGTAAGCTCGCGCAGGCTCCAGTTAGTTTTCTAGTATAGACTCGTTTCGCGAGTGTCTTGCCAACTTAATTTAATTCATATTTGGCTGTTATTGTGTCATTATTGTTGATATGTAGCACTTATTTGAAACAGTTATCTTTGAACTCTGCTAGGATCGTTATAGGGCAAGTTAACACTTCCTACGACAAGGACATAGCACATTAACTTCCTAGCTAGACTTACTTACTTCCTATAATCGCGGAAGTTTTACTTTGTATTAATTAAACACCTTCTTATTTCCCTGCTATCAATGCCTAGAGCTGTTATTCAATATAATTGCATTACAAGTAGTTCGTGAGTAAAAAACCTGAGTGAAGTCTACTAATGTAAGTAGGTACTGTACTTAAGGGCCTTCCATGAGCCAAGTAGCGCCGCCAATCTTTGAAAAATAATATCTTCCAATTTAATCAATTTTATTAAAAAGCTATGCACATAATGTTTATTACGATAAATACTATTTTTTAAATGCTTAAGTATTTAAAACGTGATTCAATGTCGGTAAGTTGTAGTTTGCATAATTGCGAAAAACGGCCGTTTTTGGCACATTTGAGAACTACAACTTTGCTTGTCGTAATTATGTCATGTATTATCCTAATAAAGATTGTGTACATAGGTATTTAAAAAAAAATAATAATTTGTAAGATATTATTTTTTTAAGATTGGCGGCGCTAGTTGGCTCATGGAAGGCCCTTAATGCACTCGATATCACTGATAGATTAAAAAAATCTACTGTTGTATTTAATGCACCCGGAAATGACCTAGGTGTATCAAGTCTGCTAATAGTGTACCTTATGCACCCGGTTGAATTACCGCAGGTGGTATTTTATAGACAGTTCGTCATCATTTGCAAATGTCATGTTACAGAATATTCAAAATATCATATAGTCTTCTCTTCATCCAGGGGAGTCGCCGTAGCGTCATCACTCTGGACGAAGCAGCTCAACAGTCACGTTCACTCCCGAGCTCGTAGTGGGACTCTTGACCATATCGCCAAACTTCAGATCCTGCATGAATCCTCCAATAATTTCACCATACTGTCATTGGCGAACATTTTCAGATTAATTTAACGTGATATTAAATCACCCACTGTAGACATTAAACTGAAAAATGTTAAATAATTTTCAAAAGGTGTTATACGTTTCCCGCCATTTTCAAAGGGTCGCATCTGGTTGCAATATTTCTTGTATGTTTATTTATCTATTGTGTGTTTTACAAAACAATATACTTATATCTTACCTCCTCTAGGAGCCCACTCCCTCCTCGAATGGGCGCTGTCCACCGCTGAAGCCAGCGTGGCGCTAGCAGCCACGACCGCCGCCCCCTACGTGGCGGCCCCTCTTGCAGCCGGAGATGCCAGGGTGGCAGCAGCGCTCGACCAGCTCGAGAAGAGAGTCCCACTCGTCACGGAGGAACCGAAGATCATTGTAGAGACCACGAAACAGGCTGTGCTGTCGAGATTGTCTCCTCATGTTAATAAGGTACGTTTATTAGAATTAAATAAGTAGTACCTAGGGCAGCTATACTCAAACTGCGGCCCGCGGGCCGCACGCATGTCCGTTGAATTACCTATCGTTAAGGCTGTTCTATTGTGACCACCTTGTCTCTTTCCATTATTAAGGTATAGATCGGTAATTTTGAATTACGTTATGTGTTTACCCCTAACTGTAAGGAGCTGAGTGATCGAACCTGTTCAGTTCATCATTGTGAAAATAAAGTGATCTGATCTAATAATATGCAAACAACTATGCAGTAATCACAGAACAGCTTAAAACGTTAGTAGGGTAGGGTAGTTTTTGTTTACAAAATAAGACTTCGATTTAGATGGTTGTATAATGGGCCTTTCGTATTACCGAAGCAAAGGTAGAGTGCCCGTGTGTGATTCGATTTTAGACTAAGTACATGTGATTTCCATTGTACAAACAAGTAGATACATAGGTTGTATTTATAGCAGCGTAGTGTGTAGGTATAGGTACACATAAAAGAGCAAGTGTAACACTTTGGACCGTCTTATTGTCTGCGTCGTAAGAGTTGAAATCGTACTGCAAGTGTTACCATTGATGCTGTTGTCCGTACAATTGTATCGTGATTCGATGCTTCCCGTCGACGAGGCATCATCGAGATAGTATTCGTTCAAACATCCTGTTGCCCCTTGATGCTCTTTGACTTGTAACCTTATTCATGGAACGACCCATATTTATGAAGTTCTTTGCGCAAACAAAAGGCCGAGATTCAGAGGAAATTATGAGTGCAAGGTTAGGCCGAGTTTCATAGCTGATATGAAATGTCTATGGAATTTGACGCAGGATCCGCTGTGCCGTGTTTCGAAACACGGAAACATGGGGTGTGGCTTAACAATTTTCTTTGTTAAAGGTTACCAAAAAAAGGTTCCGTGTTTCTAAACACTGAAACACGGCGCAGCGGACCCAGCTTAAGCTTATGCTTCAAACTGTCTAATGAATCTCGATCTTATGCCGATAATCGTTAGTCTTGAGTAAGTATGCGGTCTTACAATTGTCAGTTTTTATACAATTTTGGCAGTCGTAAGTCACGCTGATGCTGAGTTCATGCTCAAAAGTGTCTACGAATATTAACGTGTGCTCGGGCAAAGTTAAAGTCAAATTTCTTTATTGCAAGTTGTGTACATTTTTGCACGTCAACTTTTTTTGAATTTACATTTACACCACTTTGCAAGGAAAAGGTGCCGACGCTGAGGAGAAAAAGTAGCAAAAAACTCGCAGCAGCACATCTTTTAAAATAATAATAACACAATTACTTAATAACTAGGTTTACACAACTATTACTGTTATTAGTAATCTAGACAAACAAGAGACTCGGCATTAAAACGAAAATAAACAAATTCATAAACGCGCATTTCCTTCCAGAAGCTTCTATTTATCAGGTACATTCAACCGACAGCTCATATTAAAGTAATCATTGTATGCAGGATTAATGCATTATAAATTATTTCGACAAACATTAATTGCTGTGGATATTTTTACAATTACAAAGTATAATATCGCTGTCGCAAGGTTATCGTATTCCGGTTCATTGTCTGCTGCCTACGAATTGTCGGCTGTTATCGCGTGACGGCGGGTAGTTGCAATCTTATCAGACGCAAACGGACACAGTATTAACCCTCGATGGCTTATAACGAGTAGCAAGTTAATTCGGATGATGATGATCCGGTAAAATCATAGTTAAAATTACAGAAAAGATAAGTAAATAGTGTCAAGGAATTTTCATACGTAAACCGAAGCCCAAATCAAGTGTCTTATTTTGTATACAAAAACTACCCTACCCTACTAACATTTTAAGCTAGGTATTCTGTGATTATTGCATAATTATTTTCACATTTTTAGATTGGATTACTTTATTTTCACAATGATGAACAGGTTCAATCAATCAGTTCCTTCAGTGTTACATCACAAGTATCACAACAGGTAATTAGGCGATCATATTTGTTTACAAAATAAGACACTTGATTTGGGCTTCGGTTTACGTATGAAAATGCGGTATATGTAAAAGCGAATTAAATAATTAGAGTTTGAACTGATCTAAGGGTGAAGATAATGAGTCATGTGACGAATAAAATGTCAAAAATTCTTAGATCACATACTGTTCAAACTCTAATTATTTAATTCGCTTTTGTATTATATCGTATTACTTATCTGAGATGCACAGACCGTTTTTAAGCTGTGTATTAAATCCTATCGACTCTGACAGTTGTTGTCAGCATTTCCACCGCAGTGCGCGAACCGCACGGCGGCGCCCGAGTGGCTCGAGGCCCGGACGGGGAGGAGGAAGGTGATGGATGAATGGATGATGAAGTGGGCTATTACCGTTCACAATGGGGAGTGCTCGGGGCGCAAGTCGGGTCGCCGATGTATCGCAGTTCCCGTGGCTCGGCAACAATGGCACGAGGTGGAACACCCCAGGAAGTTTAGTCGGTATACAGCCCCTTCAGGGCGGCGAGCCCGAAATAATCAACACGCTCCCCAGGCGTGGTACACGTAATCGTGTTTTACCTTGGACAAAAAGAAGGCCGCATTTCCACCCCAAGAAAACTTCTAATAAAATAAAATGCCTAAAATAAAATATTTACATTAAATAAGCATATCGCCTACGTCGCCCTCATGCAGCAGGGTTCCCATGCTGGCGGCATTACCTCGCTGAACGGCTAAACTCAGCCGTTGAGCGAAGTAAGCGCCAGCCCTGAGATCCCCTGTAGCGACGACCATTCGTTTGGAGATATTGTTGCAATAATATGTCTCTTCTCCTCAGGTGTGCGGCGCCAAAGCCGTAGCAGAGCAACGCGTAAAGTCTCTCAAGGAGATCTCCTGGGCCAAAGCCAACACGCTGCTGTCCACTGCGTACGGCCAGAAGGCGGTGCAGGGCGTCGACACCAGCGCAACCTATGCCATGCAACTGCTGGACCATTATTTGCCGCCGGTGGGGCCGCAGGAGGAGCCGAGCAGTGAGTACCATACCATACACCTGTAACTTTTTTTTTCGTGGGGAAATGTTTATGCATACCCGCCGCCTCGGGGGTAGCGACAGGTTATGTCGGAATTAGTCTTGCAACCGACTAAAACCCCACGGTGGCCTTCTCCACGTATTGTGGGGAGCTCTGGGCTCTCTGTTGAACTACACCACAGTACCTCACGCGCTTGCTGATAGCACTCCTCGGGTCGCTCCAGGCGAGCCCAGCACGCCCGCAGCGCTTGGCTGCAGCGGGACAGGACCATTTTGTACCCGCTGCCTTCCTGGGGTCGTCGGATTTGGACGGTCAGATCCCCTAATCTGACTGACCGCGACCCCGGGGGCCCCTAACCAGGGACTAGTTGTAACGCATCGGGAAGAGCATTGTCGCCTCCCCGGTCGCCGTCTTCGGGCGGTACACCTGTGCCTGCCATTATCATGAGTTTCTGTGGGCAATAAGTTCGAGCGAGCAACTCCTAATCCTGAATCACTACACCAATCGTGAGATTTTAGTTCCTCTATACCTAGTCGCTAGGGATGCAACAAAAGTTCCACCAATACCGAAAGGAATCCATCCAAACTTGAATTATTCAACTGTCCCTTTCTATCTTAACCTTTTTTAACGAAGTGGGAAAGGGATAGCAACACGATTTAAGGGAAGTGAGGTCTAATTAGGTTTATGAATAACAACAAATATGTTAAATAGAAATAACCTTTTCTGTCTGTGTTCAGATGAGATCGTGGCCGCTACCAGCGACCCTACCCTGCACACGATGCAGACTGTGGGCCGGCTGAGCGCGGTGGCTGCACGACGCGTGTGGGCCAACCTCGCGCAGAAGATCAATGAGCTCAGGAAGTCAGGTATGGTCTTGAAAGATATAGTACAGATAGACGAGCATTTTATATAGGTTGGGAGGCGTAGAGGTGGGATGCGTAGAGGTGGGAGGCAATTCATAGACAATAATATCTTCCAATATAATCAATTCTATTAAAAAGCTATGTACAAAATCTTTATTAGAATAATTAATTATTTTTCCCCAAATAGTTTGATTTACTTAAACGCTGTGCAGAATTAATGTATCTCACAATCAGAAGCCAAACCATCCATTTAATTTTGTCGAATGAATTCAGTATTGTATTTAGTATCGACCAGCTGATCGACTTGTGTAAGGCATTAGTTGAAAGCATTTTTTCCTACAGTAAGTTAACAAATCTACACCTATCTTACACATCTAACTGCTTATTACCACATCACAGGTATAGAACTGGACCCACGCCGCTATATCGCCGCCCTGCTCGCTGCTCTGCACCTTGCGAAGGTCACGAGCGACCAGCACCAGCGCGAGAGGGAGCAAGAAGACAAACAGAAAGAGAGGCCAGCTGACCCCGCCCCAACCGCACCGCAACCCCCGCAGACACAAGAGTCAAAACCTACAACTTCCCACAAAGTGAAGTCAACGCCTGAAGGAAAGTCTAAAGTAACGGAAAAGTCCAATTCGCAATAACATTTTCTTTGTATTTATTTTTTATTAGTTTTAAGGAAAATGAAGGCTAAAGTTTACGAATAAGAATGTGTTTAAAATGTCCGCCTGATTTATAATTGTGGCAAAAAGTAACCTACAATTTACAAGTGATTTTAAAATGCAATTATTAGCCGTGTAGCTCAGTTGAGAGCGTGTCACGGAATGCCAAGAAAGATCGCAGGTTCAAGTCCTGTCCACGGCTAAAAAAATCATAATTTAATTTGATTATAAAATGATCGTTAGACTTGAAAAATATTTGGCGGACAGCAGAGTAATTATATCATCATAATTTTTAGACTTTTATGGCCACTTAAAGATATGCAGGGCACATCTTCATAGTTATGGCCTTAATTTTAAGGATATTTTAAAAATGTAATTTTAGAAACAAAATTTAAATTTGCATTGTAACTTGTCTATGTATGAAGACTGTTTGATAATTCTATTTATATTACAATTTTTGAAAATATACAAATAAAATGGATTTTTAATAGAAAAACAGTGTTTCAATATATAATTTTATTTGCTATAAAACAGTTAAAACTAGTTTATGCATTGGTACATTTCATACACAGGAGATAAATCTATATGGAAATCTACTAGAAATATAGACCCGTAAGTAAATGACGTATTTTCGAAGATATGAGACTTGATATGAAAAAGGTCATACGATTTAAAAGATTTCAGATGACATTGTAGAAAAATCTTAGGGTCAACGATATATGAATAGATAGGTATAATTTATTTCATCTTTAGCACCTGAAATTGCATTCAGAAGTATAAGTAAAATAATTTTGTTCGCAAATTAACTAATTATACGGACATTACAATGTTCACAATCTATGAAGAAATACGTAAGTTACATATTGTAATAAATATTCGTCAAATCCTAAAAAAATACAAGTTTTAATAATATAATTACTTAATGTCTTTTAAAAGAATACCAAAATATTCTGTATTTTTTGGCACAAAGTTAACCAAATGCTCTAATTTAATACTAATTTTACTGGTAATATTAAAAGTATTCAATAATAATAATAACATCAACTATTAAGTACGAATAAGCTGCCGATAAACCTATGCCTTAAGCAAATAAATCTTTAAAACTTGTGCAACTTTAATTAAAGTAAGAATAAGTGTAATTGTATAGAAAATTACGTTAAGTTAGTGACACTAAACCATTATAATTTAATTATAATAATTTGGACAAAATTATCCAGTATAAAATGCATTCATTAAATTCTAAGTTTAATAAATAATACGGTCAAAAAGTTTCAGTTTGTAGTTACGGAAGCATTTTAGTAATGAGGCCTTTGATTTTATTTGCTTAACAAGATATTTCTACGAGACTTGTAAAAAGTCTATATGTAGTTATTATATATAAACGGATATCATTCACTTATATTGTTGACGCGGCGACGCGGGCGTGGCGCGCTCACCTTGAGAAAGACCGTCGGAATCGGTCGAAACTGTCGGTCTAATTGCCGACTTCAACAATATAAGTGAGTGATATCCGTTTATATACAATAATTTGTAGTATTGGTCACTATAGTTTTAATTCTAAACGTCTATAGTTACTACAAAAACGTTGCACACTTGTACCTACTTTTAAACTACAAGTCCTGTTTAATAAAGAAATAGTTTCGCAGATAGTACGAGAAAATCTTGAATCGCTAACAAATCAAATATATGAAAAAGGTATCTAATATCATGAATGTAAGATTTACAATACAATAACACTTTCGCTGTACACAGGTAATATGCACTATACGAATAATAATAAATATGGTACTTATGTTATTATGGGAGTATTTAGCCAGGTAAATAACTCAGCATAAATACATTGGTTTAATTAAAACATAGCCTGTACTGGTTTGGATATAGATCCTATTGTCTTACATGTAATGGTGGCACTTCACTTGGCTATTCGTATTCGCTATTGGATGTTTGTCGTATTTGTCAAATACTTGACGTACATACAAATAAGACGAATATTTTATCAAGACCACACATGGCAATTATGACAAATACGCAAATATGAGTGAAGTGCGACCATAAAAAGCTTGATTCACATCTATACCGAAGCCCAAATGAAGTGTCTTATTTTGTAAACAAAAAATACTAACATTATAAGGTTTTCTGTGATTATCTTTATTTTCACAATGATGAACAGGTTCAATCAATCAGTTCCTTTAGTGTTACATCACAACAAGTAGACGAACATATTTGTTTACAAAATAAGACAATTGATTTGGGCTTCGGTATATTATTATGGGATCGTTTATGAAGAAACGCCAGCTGAACAATTCAGCAAAATATATAGATTTTAAACATAACTATACTGGATATACTATTGTATTATGTAATGCATGGACAGTGAAAGTGTTACTTGTCGGCCTAGGTTGTAGTCGTTAGAAGAGTTGAGCTGCGTGAGTTGGCTTAGCCCAGGCCGTGGTCCTCAAAGAAACCCTGCGGCGTCTCCTCCTGCAACAAGGGTCATCACTGAGCCAGTGCCGCTCGTGGCCATGTTAGACCGAGCTATCGCTTTCCGGCGAAACAAAATCAAGAAAAACATACGTTTATGGATATCATTGCGAAGTTCCAAGAACACAGAGATAAGTATATAGTGACCCTCAATAAGGTTGAGATTTTCTCAAGAACTACTGGACCGATTTTAATAATTCTTTTACAGTACATAGTTTAAACTTTTATCTATCTAACAGTGAAAGAATTATTGCAATAGGTGAAGTAGTTTTTGAGGAAATCTCATCCTTAAAAACTCTACTGTACACCTTTCTCCGAGTTCGACCGTATACGTTCGTTCTCATTTTGACACATGGATGTATACTTGATACATGACTGAGTCTCTTTACCGATAATTTAATGGTGGCACTTCACTTGGCTATTCGTATTCGCTATTGGATGTTTGTCGTATTTGTCAAATACTTGACGTACAGTGGAACACAGAGAAAGGTGTACAGGAGAGTTTTTAAGGTTGAAATTTTCTCAAAAACTTCTTGACCTAATTCAAAAATTTTTTCACTGTTATAGATAAAAGTTAAAACTATGTAAATGTAAAAGAATTATTAAATTCGGTCCAGTAGTTTTTCAGAAAATCGTAACCTTATTATACTTATCTCCCCCTGTATAGGTACTTATCTCTGTCTGTATCGCGTCCATTTGTCAAAATGAAAACGTTTTCGGACACGATTGAACTTCGCGTTCGACACTGTGCCTCTAACATGAGTTTAAAGTATTTAGTTGATTGTTACTCGCTACATTGCGGTCAGACTGTTACTCAGACATGTGCTCAAATGTGCCGTTGTGTCAGTAGTACCATTGATTTATACCATTGATGGTACAAGTGACACAACTTTGTGTCCTTAGTACCATCAATGGTACGGTGGAATACAGAGAAACGTAGAGTTTTTAAGATTGAGATTTTATCAAAATCTACTTGACCTATTGCAAATTTTTTTCCACTGTTTGATGGATAAAAGTGAAAACTGTAGAAGAATTATAAACTTCGGTCCAGTAGTTTTTGAGAAAATCTCAACCTTATTGATATGTATATATGTACCTGTATACTTATCTGTGTCGTCGACTGTACTAGGGATACTGATTTATATTCTGTAGCACCATCAATTCAATGGTACTAGGGATACTAATTTAGGATCAGTAGTTCCATCATGAGTAATGTTGTAAAGAACTCGAGATTGTAAAACTTTTGATCGACAAACAGTTGCCCGAAAGACATTTGGCCGACATTACGTTTGATCACACACTACAGTTGATCGACACGACTTTTATGCTCAAATTCGTTCATTGACTGCTTTTTATGACGTAGTTATATCTGTACAAAGCTTTTAATGGTAGTAACTTTGCAAAGATGCTCACGTGTCTGGCGACGGGGTGAGGAATTTCACAATGACTCTAGGGGTCGTTTAGAGACTTTTTTTACGTATTAGCTATCGATAGCAAGTAGCAGCTCATGGTAGGGGCACAAACCGTTCGTCGTCATAGTATGTCTGGTATGGTCAGCAATAATACGGACTGCGCGGTTAAAAAGCCTTCTCTAAAAGAAAAGTAAAAATATAGGGTTTACAAAATGCATACTTACAGTTTCGAAGAGAATAACGAAATACAAACCAATTAATTTAATTACACACATTTGAGTCAATAACGAGAAAACTACAAGTGTTTGTTATTTATACGATTGGGAATGTTATAAGTAATAAAAGTTAAAGAAATACACATAAAACGAATTTATTTAAGTAAGTTACAAACATCACACGAAAATATCTGAACTTTGTCATTGAAAAACAAAAATAAAGTCAGTTTAAAATATGTAGAAACATGTAAAGCAACACAAAATATATTTAATATTTAAACTCGCGAATAAATAAATCTGAATTCAAAACGATCATTATCTACACTTTCATGAAAAAATATAATATATAAATTCATTCATAGAATTACGTAACATGAAACTTAATTTTTAGCATCACGTAATTTGGCACATGGCACTAAATTGCTGAATCCTACTGTACAAGTAATTCCTATCTTATATATAATCCCATTATGTGAATAATATTTAATTTTATAACATTAAATACAGGGTGTAACGGTAAGGGTATATGTAGCCGAAGGGAGGGTGTTAAGAATCGGTAACTGAACAACTTTTGTTGAGACTTTTCGATTTTCGCGAATTAATTTTTTGACTTTTCATACATTTCGCACGCGTCAGCTGATCGATTGGTATGAGACATTAATTTATTTTTATTTTTTTAACCGAAAAGTCGTAGAACAAAAGTTGTTCAGTTACCGATACTTAACACCCTCCCTTCGGCTACATATACCCTTACCGTTACACCCTGTATAGGAATATGTAAAGGGATTTTTTAAAGTAATAACAAATAAACTCTTCAAACAGAAAAACAGTTAAAAGGGGGAAAAATAGGATCAAAAATCCTTTAAATTATAATTGAAGGGGAATATTTGAGTAAATAAATTAGACGAATAAGTATACAGATACAACTTACATAAAACAGATCGTAATGGAAGGAAACTTTACCAATAATTTGTGCAGGTTTCTTAGTACTATGTAATAAGTAAACTTAAATTTATAACTTAAACAAATATTTCTTACGATAATAATAAAGGACAGAATTTACAGAAACATAATTACGAATGAAATAGTAATATAAAAAAAACGTATCGTATAAAATAAATGATTCAAAAAGAATGCTATTTATTGGTCCACTTTGGTTATTATTTATAGAGAGTAAAAAAATATCTTTTGTTGAAAATTTGTCACGATGTAAATACGAAGTCATGCACGATATGTAAAGAACTTAACGTTGTACACAAAGACACAGCCATCCAATCAGCGCGTTCTGAAACTAGTTACAAAATATCGGCAATAAACTAGGAATTATCTTTTATTAGAACATGATGAAAAAATTCTTGCCGTGGGCAGGACTTGAACCTGCGACCTTGTCATTCCGTGACACGCTCTTACCAACTGACTTTAGTGGCCTGTGGTGGCTCAGTTGGTCACGGAATGACAAGGTCGCAGGTTCAAGTCCTGCCCACGGCAAGAATGTTTTCATCATGTTCTAATTTATTCACCGAGCATGGATAATGCGTAATTCAAATTCTGATTATCTTTTATTAATAAACTAAAGCCCGTATTAATAGTCTGAGCTCAAACCCAAGAGCGAATTCAGCTGATACACTCTCAAGACGCGGTCACCATCTCAAGTATGTCATTTATTAATAAACCAATCTTGAGGGCGTACCACGTGATGTCTTTCTCAAGTCGCGGTTCGCCATCAATCAGCAAATACGTTCTGCTGAAGTGAGTTTTGTTGAACTGAGTTTAGTTTATTAATACAGCGTTACTCACGTGATACCCGATTCCTAAACGCGCACCTAAGTTACGTTTATTAATAGGAACGCCAACTTGAGGTCGTTCTCAAGATGGACTTATGAGCTGAGAGTGATTTATTAATACGGGGTTAGAAGTAAAGTTGTAAGGCAGTGTTTTTGGAGCTGTGTAGACGGCTGTGACTATTTCTAAATAAAAAACATAAGATAAGTCCTCGAGAATGGTCGCGGAAGCATCGATGGAAGTAGACGCTGGGCATCACAGGAGGCCCACTTCCCGCAGCGCTGCATCCACTGTCTCGTCCTAATACAAGCCATCCCAAAAACTTGTGGGTATTGGTAGCTAGTTATGGTCCTCGTAACCACATAACTATTCAGTACAAGTATAGTATAAGTAGTATTACACTAATCCGTTATATTATACTTCGCACCCATCAGGTAGGTAATTTTCTCGAAATTACAGCTAAGAATAAAAAATAATAAACTGGTTTGTATATGTTTTGATATTTTCTTGCATATGCGTTATGCGAAATGAAAATTTAAATGATAAATGGAGATTTTTTTTCATTACGACCAAATTGCACAATTACTGGATAGATGTCGCTACCGTCCCTAAGACGAGTATCATCATCAGTTTATTTATATTGCCCTACTGCTCGGGCACAGACCTTCCCTTACGTCGAGGGAGCTGGGGCCATGATCCACCACGCGGGCCCAGTGCGGATTGGCGGATTTCACATGCCTTAGAATTTTTTCTTCTTCTATGGCGTGCAGGTTTCATCACGATGTTTTCCTTCACCGTTTTGAGAGACCTCGGCAAATGTACGTAATTTTTTCCGTCGAAAAAACCGAGGATAACTCATTGGTTTATGGCTGCCCTGGCTGGGAATCGAACCGAAAGATGAGTATATTGAGACAAAATTCACGACCTGGGTACGATATCACGGTGGCTCTGTTGGAATAGAGCGTACCACGGAATGGCGAGGTCCCTGGTTTGAATCCCGGTCGTGATGAATTTTTTTTCTCCATTTATCATTTGGTTTGTATATCATGGAATAATAAAGTAATTTTAGTACGTTTTACATAATTTTTGTTAACTTCCAATAAGTAATATTTTTAGCTAAAATCCAAGCTGTTGCCGACATATAAAGTATGAGGTAGATAGCATGCTATTAATAGGTTTACCTTTTCCAATGACAGTCCAGCCAACACAAAGCCATGACAGTACGGTCAAAGACAAAGAAAAGTGAACAGGAGTTTTTAAGGATGAAATTTTCTCAAAAAGTACTTAAGTGATTTTTTGTAAATTCTTTACAATTACTTAGATACTTTAAACTATAGTACGTACGCGTTAAGAAAATAGTGAAAAAAAGAGCACGTCTATCCACGGTTGACAAATTAGATGACTTAGACAAATGTGCCATAAGAAGGAAAGTTGAAATTTTTATTTATTGAACTTTCCTTCTTATGGCACATTTGTCTAAGTCATCTAATTTGTCAACCGTGGATAGACGTGCTCTTTTTTCACTATTTTCTTAACGCGTACGTACTATAGTAACAGTTACAATCGGTCAAGTAGTTCTTGAGAAAATTTCAACCTTATTGAGGCCCCCTGGATACTTATCTCTGCTTTCGTGTGTACTTTCGTATAGATTGCTTGATCAATATACGCACACAATGTAATAGGGGAACATAGCATGAGTTTTGTTACAATTATAAAGGGAAAATTGCGCCTATTTAAAAAAAATTCGGTCATATAGACCGTATATGATCTTATCTTACAAGATCGGCCGATAAGGTATAAAATTGCTTCACTTATTTATTCAAATATACAGGGTGTCCTGGAATTCATTCGACAAATTGAAACTGGGGGTTGTACTCATGATAAATATCGAATTGCTATTGCTAAGGTTTTTTAGTAAACCTGAACTGCAAAAAAAACTAAACTGAGTACGTCACATAATAACCTTAGAAATGACCATTAGGTCAAATTCAAGTGAAATAAATAGTTGCAAAAAATCTATGCACTTTAATTTTTTTTTTGGATACCTAGTTGAATTTATTGTAAATATTTTTTTTATTTTTCCCCAAATTGTTTAATTTACTTAAACGCCGTGCAGAATTATTGTATGTCACAAGCCTTGAGCACAAGCCTAACCATCCATTTCATTTTGTCGAATGAATTCAAGGTCACCCTGTATAAGGGGTATGCCTGAATAAATAAAAGCAAGCTTGGTAGATCCAAATATAATACGATTGGCAAATAAACTGGTTGTCAACCTGATGATAGTGGCCACCATTGTCTATAAACACTTGTAACTCCAGGGTTAGAGAAAAATGATAAGAAAATTTACCACCACCGACCACAATTCTAACAAACTTAATAAATCAGTTTTAAAAACATATCTAGTTAAGTTAGCCTTAAGGGCCTGCATAGAGCCAACTAGCGCCGCCAATCTTAAAAAAGTAATATCTTCCAATATAATCAATTTTATTAAAAAAAGCTATTTACGAAATGTTTATTACGATAAATACTTATTTTAAATGCTTATTTATAACGTGATTCAATGTCGGTAGGTTGTAGCTGTTTTTGGCACATTTGTGAACTACAACTTAGCTTGTCGCAATTATGCCATGTATTGTATATTGAAAAATAGTATTTATCGTAATAAACATTTTGTAAATAGCTTTTTTTTAATAAAATTTATTATATTGGAAGATATTATTTTTTTAAGATTGGCGGCGCTAGTTGGCTCTATGAAGGCCCTTAATACAAATACTCATGCTATGCACAGGCGAAGGACTAAGGGACCATGCAAGAAAACAGAATATTAATTCAAACGATTATATTTCCACATCCCATAACAATAAATGCGAGCAGCCAAAATATTACAGATAATGATTGGACACTATTTACCGCTAGTTCAAAATCTACAAGACTTGTAAATTATTAAGATTCGGACACAGTTCTACTAGTAATTGACAATTTCAACGACTTTACAATTAAAATTACAAGTCTGCAATGTCACTTTTTAAACTTACACGGTTTGTATACATATTAATTAGATAGAACGGCAATTATCGTGTTAAACATTTATTATTGATGTCTCACGTGACGTGTCTATTCGTGACCATGATGGCTGCAATGCTGTCGAAATATCGAGACATCAATAATAGATGTTTAACACGGTAATTCCCGTTTTATCTAATTAATAAGTCTGCAATGTGTGTAATACTAATAAGTAATAATAAAACATCTTAATTCACTTATAAAACTATTATAAGTGAGTATCTTGAGAGGATATTTAATGGTACATTTCTTATATTCAGTAGAGTACATAAATATAATGCATTAAATATTATGATGTACTGGTAAAGTAGTGTCCTTCCTTATGTACAAACGAGAACATATAACTACACAAATATAAAGCAATTATTATTATAATTTGCATAAATACTCATTTAAAACTATAACGACACCTAGTATCACTAATCTTTTATATCTGATACAATTCATCGATAAGATCTAATTTTGAGATTACTAAAATCTTACTAATACTACACTTATAAAATCTTCGAATGTTGTATGTATGTAAGAGTTAGAATTGAGACTTTGTTGAATACATTATAGTTACTAAGTATTATAAATAATTGTAACGCGAAAATAAAACGGAATAAATAGCGTTTAATGAAATAAATGATATGAGGAGGCATGCATGGATCGGAAATAAAAATAATATAAGCACAAGAAGCGGTAAAAACTACAGAAATATTCAGACCGGGAATATGTGTGAAGCGATAAGGCCGCCTGCTTGTAAACTAGCTAATTTTGATTTTATATGTGGTTACATATAAAACATACATATATAGGGTGTAACGTAAAGGGTATATGAAGCCGAAGGGAGGGTGTTCAGTATCGGTAACTGAACAACTCTTGTTCCACGACTTTTCGAATAAAATATAAATTAATGTCTCATACAAATCGATCAGCTGACCGTTGCGAAATGTATGAAAAGGCGAGAAATAAATGCGCGAAAATCGAAAAGTCGTAGAACAAAAGTTGTTCAGTTACCGACATTGAACACCCTCCCTTCGGCTTCATATACCCTTTACGTTACACCCTGTATATGGTTGGTTAACCAGGTGGACAGCTTAGCGGGCAGTTAGGAACTACCCATTTTCATTTGTGTGCAAATAAAGTATATTTGATTTGATGTGTAACCATAACAGAGTGGTTATGTGCTGCTCTTTGCTCTCATATCACCCAATCATGAGATATGAAATATGGATGTAAAAATATCATTTAGTTCTGTAACGTAACCAAGTGTTCCATAGTATACCTAAGGTTGAATTAATGAGTATGAGTATTATAGTGCTATCACCAATCACATATTCCTGGTCAGAATAATAAGTAGAAGGTAAAGACTTAGGGATAGCGTATTTTCAGTAGGATCCGGGGGTGCAAGGCTTCAGTGCAACAATCCATCGTTCAGGTCCTGACCGCCACCAGTGCATGCATATCACACCAAAACACAATGTCAATTAGCTGAGTGCAGTAGAAACTTGTATTGTATACAAGTATACCGCAACTCAAGTGTTATTTTGTAAACATATGTGATAATCCAATTACCGGTTGTGATACTGAAGGAACTGACTGATTGAACCTGTTCATCATTGTGAAAATAAAATGATCCGATCTAATAATGTGAATATAACTATGCAATAATCACAGAAAATCTGAAAATGTTAGTAGTTTTTGTTTACAAAATAAGACACTTGATTTGGGCTTCAGTATAGGCTAATAGTTTCTACAAGTGTAAGAGTGGTATAAGGTTTAGAATTTCAGTTTTAATGTAGCAGTAGGAATAATGTGCCATAAATATTTAAATAATGAAAAAAATTCTAGCCGTGGGCAGGACTTGAACCTGAGACCTTGTCATTCTGTGATACGCTCTTACCAACTGAGCCTGAGTCATAAATCATGTTTCTAACCGAATGTTAGACATGGTTGTCGGAATACTACTACTATTGCCCGGAGTTGCGCAATATACCCTTAGTATGTATAATACGATGAAGAATTTCGGTAGGTCGGGCGTGGGCGTGTGGCTCAGTTGGTAAGAGCGTGACACGGATGACAAAGTCGCAGGTTCAAGTCCTGCCCACGGCTAGAAATTTTTCATAATTTTTTGTTCGCCGAGCATGGCATAATGCTTAAAACAAATTCGGCCATAAATATGTTTAAAATAAATAGTGGTGTTTGCTAAATGAAACCTCCGGTTCACTCTAAGATCGAAGACTCTAATTGGCTAAGAGTTTGTTCTCACAACTGTCAAAAGTCTATGGCCGATAGTCATATACAGTTTTGAGTATGAGTGAGTGTTTGAGTTCGGTCTTACAGCTGTCAGTTTTCATACGATTTTGTCCGTCGCAAGTGAGAGCTCACGCTGAGTTCGTGCTCAAAACTGTCTATGACTATTGGCCTAAAATCGAGACTCAGAGATAATTTTGAGCGTGGGCTTAGGGTGATCTTGCGCCTCGCTCTCACTGTCAGAAGTCTATGAATTTTGATATCGCGTCTACAGCAGATTCACACACAATCTGTTAAGTAACAAGTTTAAGTATTTGACTTGTAAAACAGTGCAAGCAAAAAAAAATCGTAATTCAAAAATAATTCAGGATTTTCTAAATAGATCAGAGCAAGCAAAAATGCTTACATAAAGTGTGATATCATTTAGAAATTGTTGTTTATTTCGCTGGAGCGATTGATATGTGATGCATTATTAGTATTTACGATAAATTCTAGGTTTAAAATGGTCACATTAGAATCTAAAAAGGCAGTGCTCCTACTCACACGTTACTCTAGTGATACGAAAGGCACTACTGAGGCCACTGTTCTATACTGGTCCACTTTAAATGACTACCTAATTTAATTATATTATATTCACTTCAATATACTTAGATTATGTAAAATATTAATCAGCAAGACAGTTTCAGGACTAGAATATGTTTTTGAGTCAGTTAATAGTTTAATTTGCATTTAACACGCATTTAATGTCCTTGAATTCAGTCGACATATTGAATCTGGGGGTTGTACTCAATATTAAATTGGTAAGGTTTTTTTAGTAAATCAAAACTGCCAAAAAAATTTAACTAAGTACGTCACAAGTCATACAATGACCTTAGAAATGACCATTAGGTCAAATTCCAGTGAAAGAAATCGTTGCAAAAAATTAAAAATACCTCAAAATGTAAAAACTCAAAAGTGCAGATGCACATCAAATTAATAATTTTTTGATAGGTTGAATTTATTGTAAATATGTTTTTATTTTTCTCTTAATTGTTTAATTTAATTAAACGCTGTGCAGAATTAATGTATGTCACAAGCCTAACCATCCATTTAATTTTGTCGAATGAATTCAAGGCCACCTGTTCCACAAAGGTTGCACATTATAATGGTTTTTATACAAAACATGCTACAATTTTGCGGTAGAGTTTGTGTATCTATAAACAACTAGACACATAAAGGTCTTACTAAAACAATTTGAAAAAACGTCCAAATAAGGGTCCATTCTTAACGTCCAAATAATGTCCAATAAAGCAAATTCATCTGTCCATTCATCCGTTTGGACCTTCTTTGCGCTCGGACATTTTTAGAAGGCAGATTGTGTATCTAGTTGTTAATAGGAGATCAATGATTGTAATGGTAAAAAAAGTATTTTAAAATCGATCAACATTTTTTTTGGAAATATCTCAACCTCACTGCTGTTAACTTTCCTCTGAGTTAGACCAAATAATTATCTAATATATTACCTAATTTAATCAGGCGATAAATTACCTATTTAGATATGTGATCCCATTTTAACTGGACATTTTAAACTTAATTCAAGAGTATATAGCACGTACAGAGGGTCGACCGCGACATTTTGACAAGTAAACGCGATAATAATAATATTTACGCAAGTTTTAATAAACGATATAGAAACGCAGTAATGTATACCAACCATGTGACGATAACGAAAACGACGAAAGTCACTGTCGACCACCTGACTAATATTGAAGGTGTAACAGAATACTTGTATTTATTGCACAAGAGTTTCGTTCAATATTGGTCCGAGCACATTATGCCGGGCCACAGCGAGTCGGGGCGGGCCGCAGCGCAGCGCAAAATGCTTACTTAGCAACATTAGTGACGGGCCGGGTCGCAGCGCATTGACGGATTTTAAGTCCAGTGTCGTAAAATGTACACGGGCGCGCTTGCACTCCAATCCGCTTGCTATAGCACACAGTGTCGGGGGGCGCAGCGGGGCGGGGCGGGCCGCATCGCACGGACGCAAATCCGCCTCGCAATAATGCGAGCCGCTGCGGCCCGACACAGTATGCGATAGTTCATACAAATTATATTAAAGCGATTCGAGCGGATTTTTGCGCTCCGCCCCGACACGCTGCGGACCGGCATAATGTGCGCGAAGCTTTACTACTACTCGCAATCTTGGTTTTCTGTGGCTCCGTGGAGTCGTGCAGAATCTCTCACCCCCGTCTAAGAACACAAGTATTCCACAACACCTACCCTGCACCATTAAACAAGCTCGTTATCCTGGCTACTGACCTCTTGCAGCAGGTCCTGTGCCGCGATGGCCTTCAGCACGTTCTTCTTGCTGGTCTCCTGGAGCTCCCCGCCCAGCACCAGCTCGTCCAGGATGAAGTACGCCTTCTCAAAGTTGAAGATTATGTCCAGCTCGCATACCTGATGAAAGACAATGTTTTTTTTAATCTAGGGTTATGGTTTCATGACTTTTCAAGTCAGCGTCATTACAAGTTCATCAGAAGTTCGGGTCGCTGAGCCAGTGGAGTAAGTAAGTAAACTAAATAATGCCACTTACGCTTCCAAAGTATTTATCGAGCAGTTCCACATAGCGATGTATGAGCTCCAATGTCAGCAGTTCATTGTCCTCTTGCTCCATTGCACAGCAAAAATACAGCGACGCGTACCTTCACACAAGAGATATAGGTTTAAGGTCGGACTTGTGGTTTGTGAACTAAACAGAAATAGGGTAGGTATTAAAAAATTAATTAATTAATTAGAGCCCTCCTATAATTTAATTACAAATAATTACAATTCACAATTATTATTATGTCATTATAGCTTAGTCAAATTATTATTATAGTTCGTAGGTAGTAGGTATAGTTCACAATAAATAACTAATTAATTCAGATCTTAGGAACACTTGGATCACATCAATCAACAATATTCTAAACTTTTGTTGGTGTGTCTAAAATCCTAAAATTATTTCAAAAAAACCAGACTGCAAAAAGACTATCCACTTTTGATTAATTTTTTATTTACCCTATGTAACTCCCGTAATCGAGACGAATCTAACGATACCTCATACACCAAAATCCATCAAGCTGTTTAGGCTACAGGATGGCATGAAGGAATGGACATACATACACCCGAAAGTCATTACCGTCCTTCTGGGACAGTCGGGTAAATACACCCGAAAACCATTATCCTCCTTCTGGGGCAGTCGGGTAAAAAATATTGCACTAAGGTTTTATTTTATTGTGTTTATGGATGTCCATGTCTTTGTAAGTTTTAGAATCAGCAGCCAGAAGACAAATGAAACCTTTTTGGACTGAGCACCTGCCTCGTCTCTCCCATAACTGTCTTGACATTGGCAGAATTCAATGAAAGAAAAAAAAGACATTTATTCGTACAACACACCATACAAACACAAAAACTATAAAATATACATGTATACTTAAAACTAGTGGTGGTGTGCAGCACCGGAATACGCCTGCTGCCTCAGCATGATGTCACAGCCGTGCCAGGCATGACTGTGACGCTGATTTACAATGACAATGAAGAGACGTCATAACCCAAAGAAAAATGTAACTGTGAAAACCTGTAATTGGCTATCAGTTTTGTATTATGTTACTTACTTGTATATTGCCATTGGGTTTCCAATAAATAAAAAAATAAGAACAAGAATACTGCACAGCAGTTCAATTCTCACCTCTTATAAACCACCTTAACATCCTTCCACTCGAGGAAGGAGCACATCTTGGGCTTTCGTGCCAGCACAGTGGTGATAAGCTCCCGTGTTATTTTCTTCTTCAGCTTATCCGGGTGTGCCACATACCACTTCTGTAGCCGCAGCTTGCCCTGACGGCTGAACAGCAACATGAATTGCATCTGAAACATTAGCAATTAAATGTTAATTGAGGATGAAATTGTCATGACAGTCTATTTTTACCCGACTGCGCATGTAGGTCTAATTCTAAGGCACGCCCTACAGCGTAAAGTGCTTGATGGATTTTAACATATCATCGAGGTGTCATTAGATTCGTCTTGATTGTAGAAGTGACATAGGCTATAAATTTAATCAAAGCGGCTTAAATTTTTGCCAGTCGGGTTTTTTGGTTTTTATGTCCACACTGCTCGGGCACAGACCGACATCGAGGGGCATCGGGCCATGCGGGCCCAGTGCAGATTGGCGGATTACATGTGTCATCACAATGTTTTCTTTCAATGTTTTGAGGGCTAAGGAAAATGTACATAAGTTTATCCTTTAAAAATAACCCGTAGAAATCTCATTGGTACAGCCCAAAGCACATCAACACTTAGTGAAACACTTTCGACGGTTCTTAATATCTGCACTGTAAGAGTTGAAATCGTTGAACTGCTGTCATTCGTACATGGGACCGAACCGGGGGATAAAGTTGAGTTTCTAAAAGATATATGTTTAAACCACATCCTGACTCGAAGGGAATATACCCAATGCTAAGACCTAGCTGTAAGATAGGCGCGCTGCATGCAAAATTGTATTTTAGCGACAGCAGGGAATAAATTTACTTTTTGAGATGGACAATTGATATCGAAGTATTTGGCTATCACATCTCGCGTTGGCGAGTACCTAGGCCGCATCCCGCTGATGTGGCCGCAGAGTGAGGAAGTAAAGTTTGTAATAATGACTAATAAATACGATGATAAAACAGTTTGTTTGCTTACCATTTTGAGAGGGTTATTTACATGCAAAATTGTCTAATATTAGCTAAATATGGAATGTATATTTAAATATTACAAACTATGTATTGAAGTGTTTCATTTCTTAGCTTATTTACACATTATTTCGCGTAAAACGATAACAAATTACAAAATATCGAAGTAAAAAACCATTCCTCCACACAAATTAAGTTTTTTTTAAATTATAGATTATGGCTTGACTTCATTCTTCGTTGGTGGCATTGGCCAAATTGTCATTTAGTGGTGAAGTGATTGCATTGATATTCTCAAGCAAAACGAACGTCCGATAATTTATTGATAAACGTCGCGTCGTCGCGTCGTCGGTCTATCTTTGAAAAAAAATGCATAAAACGTTGCTTCGTCGAAAAATTATTTTCGTTGTAGCTTTATCACACATTGCTTTGCACATGCACATCCCTAGAATAGAACTGACTGACTGTCAATGTCAGTCAAGTCACCGAGTTTGTGTTTTTATTTCGCAATTTCACATTTTCAATTTTTGCCTTTTCGTAACGAGGAATTAAATAAAATTTGCCATCTAATCTGAGTAATTTGACGAGCAACATCTACAAATATATATTTTGAAGCAGGATATCAAGTAACAACAATGGTGAGTAAGTTTGCGGCATAGCAGCTGACTTTATTATTTTCGAGTAAGATTCCGTTTTTGTCGCTACGATATATAGGAACAGCCGGTTTCCCGTGTGTGGCTGTGATATTTCGTCCCTTAGATCAATATAAAGTGAAGACAAAGTTTTAGGCACAACAAACTTTCTGATCCATGAGATTGCCCGCTGTTCGAGTTGCCCCATGAGAACATAACATTTTCCCATGGTAAAATGTCTCATATGTATTACTCGAGATCCATCATATATGTAAAAAAAAATTAGTGCATATGTGTCCAGCAGAGACGGATCAAAATTCATGTATTTAATCCAACGTTTCAAATCAAATCAATTTATTGCTTCATGTGCATGCATGGTGTTACATTATAATTGACTCTCACACGAACCCTGCAAGAGCACTACAACTTAATATAAGTAATAGTTTTACATTTTATTATCAATTTTCTCATTCCAATATATTAAATTTAATTTTCTAATATATTTAATTAGAAATTAAATTAGACTGAAGTTAAAACGCACTATAAATTACAATAAATAAATTAAATTCGATTGAAATTTTGAATGCGTTAACTGATATTGCAGAGACAACATCGTCAGGAAGTGAGTTCCAGGCTTGAACAACTCTGTTGCTCAGGAAGTGACGAGTGAATTTGGTGCTGAAGGTGGTGCAGTCTAATTTCATATGGTGTCCTCACAACATATATTACATATTATATTCATATTATTGGGAGGGGAAAGTAAGAAATACAGAGCTCTGTTAAAATGTCGTCATCATCCATGTCGTGTTTGCTAACAGAATCTTAATTCTACTCCAGGCATCAGCCAGCAGCTCGGGGCAGGGCGCGGGCGTCGGCAGCGAATGCGAAGGGGAGGACCAAGATGAGTCTTCGTCCTCCTCCTCACAGTCACAAGCAGTCTCCGAGGCACGGGCAGCCCTAGAGAATTTAAATATTCAAGATGATACACAGGTAATAACAACAACTCTTTTATAGCAGGATTACTTCAATAATACTTTGTTATTTCGTACCATAATGAACGACCTTAAAGTAATCTTATTAAGGTCGTCACGGTACTAATATTACTGCATACGGTTAACGCATTCAAAAACAAGTTGAACAAATATTTAAAAACCATTAATAAGAATACTACTACTAAGTGATAGACTTTACAAACACTGTGAAATGGACATATCAGCATTGAGCTGCCTGTCCATACATAATTAAATAATAATATTAATGCTGCTATAAGACTTCATGGTAAGGGCCCTGATGTAACTTTCTTTTAAACATGAAGGAATGGAGTACCATAGTCCTTACTTACTTTATTAAGTAAGCCGTATTTAAATGGAGTGTGATTCACAGAAAGAAGAAGACGAGCTGACACTGTTCCGTCAGCAGTGGCAGCGGGAGCTGGACTCTACCCCCTCCCCGCAGAAGGAGATGCCTCCGAAACGGCAAATAGTGTCGGAGGATACAGAACCAATGACTGAGGAAGACAAGGTATTTATAGCATATCAAATACTATTGCATTGAAAAAAGAGCAGAGAGAGCACAGTGAGTACATTGTGAGCACTACCTGTACTATCTAACAACCATACTGTGTGAATGTGACTCACTGGCTAAAAAGCGAATGAGTCTCCTGGGGTCGGCCTATCCGGAACCAGAAGACTACAGGCTCCTTCCCATGAGCTGCATAACGGACCTACTGAGTTATATCTTTAGGGAGGAGGAAGGAGCATAAAGGAAAGGGGAGAGCACAAAAGATCCCAATGGGTCGAAGTGCCGCCACATTGGCACCCAATCAGGATAAGATAAGATCTAACAACCATGTACCAAACCATGTTACCACATAAAGCAATGAATTATGAATTATTATTATTAAAATACATTATTATGTGTTCAATTTTGTGAATTATAATGCAATGGGCAGCAGGCTCAGCATAGTGCTGATTGGATATGCTGGGCCCCAATGCAGACTAATTTTCAACACCATTACACTATTTGACATACAGTATTTTGTGATGGTTTCCTCAAGGGTGTCGCCAGCCATTTGGGAGGAGGCAAGCAAGAGGTAAATGGGTACAGACTTTTCCTTAAAAAATGCAGAGTGACGTCACGAATCTCCCGAACATGGCCGACTAGCGTCTTTGACGTGTGGGAAAAAACTGGGATTTTTTTATTTTTAATTTAATTTTTTACAGTCATCTTCTACTTTTGTGTAATAATAGTGGTATATTTGGGATTGTGATGTGAAATACTATATGAAATAAATATTGTTTTATTGAATTTCGATATGAGTCAACTAGTGTTGGCTCCTTGCGAAGCCAGGGGTTGGTTAATGATGAGTTTGGATGATAGGCTGGATATTTATGTGGTTAATCGAGATATACAATGAAAATCACGCCTTTGCTTGATGAAAGATCAATGTAATCAATAACTTAAATAATGGTTCCATGTCACTCAGACATATGATTATTATAAAAAGGCATGCAGTTCCTAACAACTAGCCAATTGGATATTTGGCTAAATTTTTATTTATTTATCAATCAACTAGCGTAGACGTAGCACAGGGCAAATTGATATAAATAAACAATCAATAAAATGTGAATTATGTTCGACTAGAGTTTTAAAAAAGCCTTCATCAAGTGACGACTCCCTTGATGATGATCCTTCGTTCCTTGTGCGTTTGTCAGGCGAAGGCCCTGTTCCTGCGCGGCGTGGAGCTGGAGCGCGGCGGCCAGCTGTACGAGGCCATCCAGCACTACAAGCGCGCCATGCAGATACTGCCCGACGTGGAGACCAGGCTGTACGAGAGCGCTGACGGCAGGCCAGACACACCGGAACGTAAGCAAGCATACAATACTAAATATACCGCGTAAGAGGGGCTCATAGTCTAGTAGCGAGTACACGTTGAAAACAGATCGTATAAGTTAAGCAACGCTGGACGAGGTCAGTATCTGGATGGGTGACCGCTGGTGACACTTTCATCTGAGCCCCTCCGTGCCTCGGAAAGCACGTTAAGCAATTGGTCCCGGTAGCTGTCGCTCGGCAGCAGTCGTTAGGCCACGTCATAGACATACGGGCGGCCTGAATAACTCTAATAGGTTTGGTCACTAAACCACACGAGAAAAAAAAACTGCGTAAGAAGCGCCACTTTCATCATCATCATCAGTCTATTTATATTGCCCTACTGCTCGGGCACAGACCTTCCCTTACATCGAGGGAGCTGGGGCCATGATCCACCACGCGGGCCCACTGCGGGTTGGCGGATTTCGCAGCCTTAGATTTTTTTTCTTCTATGGCATGCAAGTTTCATCACGATGTTTTCCTTCCTTCACCATTTTGATAGCACTCGGTAAATGTACGTAAGTTTTTTCGTCGAAAAAACCGATGATGACTCATTGGTACATGGCTGCCCTGGCTGGGGATGAAACCTGGTACCTCCGTATTGTTAGTCCATTGACTCAATCACTGAGCCACCGAGCTCTTCTCACTCTCGTGTTGGTGCAATGACAGGCCGCCCGGCGTCGCTAGTCTCGCCTTGGTAGGTTTTATACATATATTATCTGTTTTTGTAAAATTTTGAATTTTACATGAAGTCTGTAATTTTCGATTAAAAATATTATGATGCAAGATGGATAGGATGAGCCTGCGCCATAGAATCTATACATATAATAAGACTGTAAAAAAGTTGTATCTGTACATTGGATATTTTTTGAAAAGAATAATTGTAATGTGTTTTCGATCGATACTGATGCCAAAACACTGATTTTTAGAATTTTTGTCTGTGACTTTGTGCAAGTATCACGCCATAACTACTGAAGGGATTTTGATGGGAGTTTCACTAGGAGATAGGTGAAATATCCGGACAGCTCATAGGCTATAATCCATGGCGGTATGTGATGTGGAAACAAGGATCCAGAGAGGAAGATCTGCCTCCTGATCTCCTCCATCCTCTCCATCCTCCTCCTCTACGCAAACGAAGTTGCGGGGTACAGCTAGTACTAAATAAACTGGGCAATTAGATATCGAAGTCATCAATTTCATTAAATGTAAATGTAACTGTTCGCGAAAGAATGCTATTTTTATTTAGCAATTAAAACTATAGTGAGCCATTACTTCAAAATAAAAAGTATAACGCTATTTTCTGGTTGAAATCGGTATTTAGACCGAATGTTTCAACCGATTTCAACGGTTTTTATCAAAGCGAGTGCGCTACGCTTGCGTCGTCGGTGGCGTTCCGTCTCGCACTATCGTATCGGACCAAACCTTCGGTCTAAACACTGGCTTCAAACACAAACTACCCATAAACACATAACATAAACTACTAGTATTACCCGTAAATGTTATGCTTCACTTGGCTATTCATATTCGCTATTGGATGTTTGTCGTATTTGTCAAATACTTGACCCTTTTTTTTTGTTAACGGGGGAAACCTTTTAAAAGATACCCGACCTCCGGGGGGGGGGGGGGGGGGGGAGGACGGGTTATGTGGGATTTGTACCCACTAAAACCCCCTCGATGACCTACCTCGTGCTGTTCGGAGGGCTCCGGGTTCTCCTACGGAACGCACCGGTGCCCCCCTAGCACTTGTCCGAGGCCCGTCCCGGAAGATGTGTGCTTCACCTCCCAGAACCTCCCGACGCAATGCATTGCCTGCCACCTTCCCCGTGGTCGTTTCTGCCATGGGCGGTCAGAGCCCCCACTTTGACCGTCCGCGACCATGACGTACCCTTTTAGTCGCGTTTAAGGCCAGGCAGGGGATACTTTAGCTCTATTCTTCGCCCGAGACTACAGGGCTGAAATACTTGACCCTACATACAAATAAGACGAATATTTTGTCAAGCATACCAACCACACATGGTAATTATGATAAATACGCAAATACGATATAGCCAAGTGAAGTTATGTTAAGTGATACTTGGACTTCATTAAATATGATATTGTTATTCCAAACAGTCATACATGCTGCACGTGCAATCTTGGCAAGAAATATATTATCTTTCTTGGGCCGTTTCCAACGCATCGATGTAGCGTCAATATAAAAGTATGTTTTATATTGACGCTACATCGATGCGTTGGAAACGGCCTATTAAATGAAGTCCAAGTATCACTTTTTAAACTTTCACGGTTTGTATACATATTAATTAGATAAAACGGGAATTACCGTATTAAACATTTATTATTGATGTCTCTATATTTCGACAGCATTGCAGCCATCATGGTCACGAGTAGACTGAAGTCGGTGAGTGTTAAAGTGTCTACTCGTGACCATGATGGCTGCAATGCTGTCGAAGTATAGAGACATCAATAATAAATGTTTAACACGGTAAGTCCAAGTAGTTCTACATACGTAAAGAACTACTAGGATTTTTTTTTTTGGCAATTAGTCATACATGTGGAACTAAGAATACGATTAGATGGAATAGGTCCAGGTGATCCCATTCTTCCGGCTGGTTAAAGTGTTACTTTTACAGCTTATCAGCAACTTCGCGAGTCTTCGTGTGAACGGCAACGAGACACGACTGACGAGATGTGTTTACCCGACTGACGAATGGAGGGTAATGCTTTTCGAGTATATGTATGTTTGATGTAACACAGAGAAAGGTGTAGAGGAGAGTTGAAGTCTAGATTTTCTCAAAAAGTAATGTGCTGTCTTCTAGAATTTCTGCAATCGATCAAGTAGTTCTTGAAAAAATCTCAACCTTAGGCAGATGTCTCACCTCCAGCGATTTTCTCGCCCAAGAAACGTACAAAAGGTAATACATTCAGTGTAAACAAAAGAGACGCATATATTAATAGTTCATCGCCGACTGTACACACCGCCGGCGAGTACTCTCTATTTTGTCGCCGAGCGAGTACATCCCATCGTTCGGCGACTCGCTCAGCGATGAACTATAAATATTATGTCGTCGAGCGAGTATCGCTGCGTCTCTTTTGTTTACACTGAATGTACAGTCGAAGACAGAGATAAGTATACAGGGGGCCTCAATATGATTGAGATTTTCTCAAAAACTACTGGACCGAATTTAATAATTATTTTACTGTTACATAGTTTTAACTTTTATCTAACAAACAGTGAAATAATTTTTGCAATAGGTGAAGTAGTTTTTGAGAAAATTTCAACCTTAAAAACTCTCCTGTACACCTTTCTCTGTCTTCCACCGTACTATCTAATGTACGTTTTTTGCGCGAAAAAATAGCCTATAGCTACTCGCTTACTCGCCGGCGACCTATAGCCGAGCTACAAAGCTATACTCGCCACTCGCTGCTCGCTCACTTGTTTTATAGTTGATAGCTCCGCGCAACTCGCTTATCGCCGGCAGTTGAAGCTCCCTGTATACTTTTCTCTGTTTACGACTGTAGGTACGTAAATATGTTTGATTTGTCAAAGTCAAATCTCTTTATTGCAAGTAAGCACGTTGCGTACATTTTTGCACGTCAATATTTTTTTAAATTTACATTTACGCCTTTGTATCTCGGTTCCTTTGTTTTTGCTTGATGGATCTTGTCAGTTGCAAACTATTTGCCTAACCATAGCGTGAGTATTAGGGCGCATTCTGTCGCGAAGTGTTTTTTTATGGATTGACCAAAATAGCGTGGTCGCAGCGCTGCAGCCGCGCGATACTTCGTGACAAAAATGCGCATTATACAAATTTATAAAAAATAAAAATAAATTAGTATCTCATACAAATCGATCAGCTGACCTCCCGAAATGTATGAAAAGTCAAAAAAATGAATTCGCGACGATCGAAAAGTCGTAGAACAAAAGTTGTTCAGTTACCGAAGGGATTCGGCTTCATATATTTCCGCTATACTCTATATATATCAGTTGTAAAGTTATCCGTTTGTATATGAATAATTTGAAGTAATGGCTCACTATATTTTTCATTCCAATTTATCCCATACCATTTAATCTCTCTCTCTGGTCGGTCCTTCATGACTGAAGCTCGTGACCACCACGTAACGGTATCACTCGGGAGCGCACGAACCGTCTCCATCGCATGCACTGCATGCTGCACACTGCTGCTCGATAGTATCTGTTTCTATTATTATTATAAGTATCTGTTCTTGATTAATCGGTGTGTTTATATATATTATTATTGTCTTGTATAATTTTATGTAGTGTATAGTATGTAGTGTTAAATAAATCTGTTTTTCTTTCTTTTCTTTCTCATCGGCTCCTGTCACCAGCCAGACGTACAGCGTCGCACAGTCTTGACTCAATTCAATTCAAATACACTTTATTGTACATAAAAGACACAAACAATTACAATACAGAAATACAAAACAATATGTACAATTTTGGCGGCCTTATCGCTAAAAGCGATTTCTTCCAGGCAACCAACTGTTGATGGAATTTAACATAGTAAAGTGAAAGAGGTAGAGGTAGAAATACAAGAAGAATAAAATGAAAAAAAAATAAAAAATAAATAATAAATTTATTTAATAATATGACTAAGACAAATTATGAAATGTATAGTGCATTAGTTTAAGACTGTAATGCTAGACATTTAAATGAAATAATAAATAAATAAATGAAAAATAATTGAAAAACAAATGGTATTTACAAAGAGCAGGAATATACATTAAATTTATATAAATAATAATACAATAAATTACATACACTACATATACGACGTACATATACTACATACTAATGGACTTCCATGGTCAGTCCATCTTGTCGGGGATCGGCCTCTCGCTCTCATGCCCTCGACGTTACCGACTGTGACCAGCTTCTCCAGGTTCTCATTCCAATTAACAGCTACATAAGTATTGTATTGTGCGTAGTTGCGAGTGTGTCTCCGGAGCCGTGTGAAGCGGAGGCTCCTAGTTCCAGCGACGACGAGGCGGAGGAGGGCGAGGAGCTGGTGTCGCGGCTGCAGCGCGTGGTGGCGCGCCGCGGCGTGCTCTGCCAGCAGCAGTACCAGGCCAAGGTGCGGCTGAGGGCATCTAGTACTTTTTTTCCGTGTGGCTTAGTGACCATACCTATTTGTCAGAGTTATTTAGGCCGCCCATAGGCCTCTGACGTGGCCTAACGACTGCTGCCGAGCGACAGCTACCGGGACCAATTGCGTGCTTTCCGAGGCACGGAGGGGCTCAGATGAAAGTGTCACTAGCGGTCACCTATCCAGGTACTGACCTCGCCCAGCGTTGCCTAACTTGTACGATCGTTTTAAACGTGTACTCGCAACTGGACTACGAGCCCCTCCATCTAGTACTATTGTAGACGCATTATAAACGGTTATAAAAGAATGTCATTAAACATGAAACCGTAATATAAAATGGACCACTCTCGTGCGATATGTAGATACGGTGGAACACAGAGAAAGGTGTACAGGAGAGTTTTTAAGGTTGAGATTATCTCAAAAACTACTTGACCTAATGCAAAAAATATTTCATTGTTTGATAGATAAAAGTTCAACTATATAACTGTAAAATAATTATTAAATTATGTCTAGTAGTTTTTGAGAAAATCTCAACCTTATTGAGGCCCCCTGTATACTTATATCTGTCTTCGACTGTACTATGTATCGTGACGCGTGTACCGTGAACTGCGGTCATTGACCTGTGGCGCGTACGTTTTGCGTGCGGCCGGTGTCATTGTACTGTAGTCCTTTTTGGGACTACCGGGATCACAGAGGAGGCGACGACTAGGAAGCGGAGGAGAGCGAGGAGTTGATGCGGAAAACACATGATGCGGAAATTATGTCAATTCCATATTATACATTTTTAATAATAATAATGCACCTGACGGGGTCTGTCAATGAGTGCAGTCAGATGCGCTCAGAGACGGGTCCCGCTAGGTGCATCACATATCTCTTCAAATTAAAGTTCTCTAAGGGGCCTCTACGCGTTGGACCTATGTCTCCGTGCAAGCCTTTCAAAGGACCGGGTTTTCTTAAACCCGTGAAACCTAGAGAGATACATAATAATAATAATTTATTTAGAACCAAAAATTTGTACAGTTTTAACTTAAACCTAGAAACAATGATTTTCTTGCTATTCTACTAGCGTTATCAATAGTCCATGCCACTTGAGTAGGGGCTGATAGTGTGTGGTTGTTGTTCCAGGGCGCTCACATCTCCTGGTTGCCGTACGAGGTGTTGCTGGTCGTCCTGCGCTGGGTGGTGAGCGCCGAGCTGGACGCGGTGTCGCTGGAGCGCGTGGCGGGCACGTGCCGCGGGCTGTACGTGGCCGCGCGCGAGCCAGACGTGTGGCGCTCGCTGTGTGTCAAGTGAGAGACAGCTGGTAACACAGATTAAAGATATAAGATTTCTATTCAAAACAGATTAAGAGCCTTCCTAGAGCCAACTAGCGCCGCCAATCTTAAAAAAATCACATCTTCCAATATAATCAATTTTATTAAAAAAAGCTACGTTCACATTGTTTATTGCTATAAATATTATTTTTTAAATGCTTATTTGTAACGTGATTCAATGTCGGTAAGTTGTAGTTCACATAATTGCGAAAAACGGCCGTTTCTGGCACATTTGTGAACTACACACCCTGCCATTTACACACACCCTTACACACCCTGTCACCCTCTCTCTCATACACACTAACGCACCCTCGCACACACCCTCACACATTAACACACACACACACACACGCGCGCGCGCGTACTCGCACGCACACTTTTTATATGGAATATTTTATATTGGAAGTCGGTTAAAAAAGGGAAACTAAAATTTGTCACTAATAATAGTTTTAAGACATTTATATAACATATATATTTATAAGTACCTACTGTGCACATTATTGTTATGGCTAACGAAGAGCGGAGCCTCCTGGCACAGGCATAAAAGCCTAAAAGGAGACTCCGATTACAGAAAAATGTAAACAATCCTATTGATGTCAAATAATTTTTTTTTTTTTTTTTTTTAAGTAATCCGTTTATTTCGCAACAGCAAGACATTTACATTATAGTAGCTAACAAGATAACGCACCAAATAAATATAGAGCGGTTGTGCTGCCGTTGCGGTCAGGGCCTCAACTCAGCATAATGTTGTTGACAGGATGCCGGCAACGCATCGGTAATTCTCTTATGTCAATCGGTATTTGATTGAATATTTTCACCGACATAACATAACAATTCTTTTTGTAATGCGCGCTCACAGACCACTTACCCCATAGACATGAAATCGGTACAAAAGACATTGCCACATTTCAATGGAGCTTTGCCCCACCTACAAAACCACGTGACCATTTAAGCTGTACCTATCATTTTGACATAGACATAGACATCTTTATTGGTAATATTAATTACACGTCATTATAAATTTACAATTTCGTTATTGCTACATACATAATGTACAGTCGAAGACAGAGATAAGTATACAGGGAGCCTCAATAAGGTTGAGATTTTCTCAAAAACCACTGGACCGAATTTAATAATTCTTTTACAGTTACATAGTTTTAACTTTTATCTATGTAACAGTGAAAGAATTATTGCAATAGGTCGAGTAGTTTTTGAGAAAATCTCAACCTTAAAAACTCTCCTGTACACCTTTCTCTGTGTTCCACCGTACGTTAGTTGTTAATTTATATTATTGTATAATATATTAGTATTTCAATTATAATTATTCATTTTATTATCAGCAATTTAATATAATATTTGTATTTCATTCATTGGTTTCATTCATAAATTCGTTGTAACTGTAGAACGACCGCTCAACGAGCCATTTTTTCAGTTTGAATTTGAAACTATTTATACCAGCGCAGTCCGTGACGTCGCTGGGCAACCGATTGTATACATGCGGCGCCATGGCGCGTATGGTGCGCGTGGCCTTCGTCAATGTATGAAATTCACCATGGAGACGGTTTGGGTGGCGAAAATTGTATCTCTGGTTGTCGCTCCTCCTCGAGAACTCGCTCAAATGTTCACGCGCATACATGGCTACTTGAAGTATTAACAGACATGGAAGTGTTAACACTTCAAGCGCCATAAACAGCGGTTTAGCTGGTTCATCCGCTGGTACCCGTGCAATCGCTCGCACAGCACGTTTTTGCATTCTGAAGACGCGCTCCCATTCGGCTGCGCGTCCCCAGAACTCTCTTGTTGGGGATTTATTACTGGTTTCATATTGCAGAATCATAATCAGTATCATTTTCTACTACTCTCGCAAATCCTATAGAGGAATAACAAAAACAATAAATAATTCGCTTCGTTTTCTTACTATTTTCTGAATTATTAATTAAGCTGTTTTTTTTCAAATCGCAATTTGTACAAAACTTTATTTTAAACCAATAATTTTAATAAAAAACGGATATATTTTTACATTTATTCGTTATCTTGTACAACTTGCGGTTGATGGTGGGGCAGAATCTGGCATGGTCATTTGCAAGCGAAAAATTCTGTCAAGCGATAGGCGCAATTAGACGAAGCGGGGGGCAGGGGCGCCATATTAAACCCGTTTCGATATCTCAAGGTTACGCGTGTCGCGAAGCTATTTTGCGCTCATGTGCACGCAGAAACGGGCGCCCTCCTGTCAATACTTCAATACTTCATTTATTCAACCTTAGGAGCTCTAGGGAACACTTGGTTATGTCATACATAATATAATAACTTACAATAATGTAAGGTACAGAATACAAACTAGGTTACGGCTGGATGTACGAACAGAGAAACAGGGCAAAGAACCGACCCTGTTACAGGTCTATGGGGTAAGTGGTCTGTGTGCGCTGTTGCCGTTGGTATTCCAATAAATCAAAAATAAAATACCAGGACGTGGGGCCTAGAGTGCGGCACGCCGCGCGCCAACGGGTTCCCCTCGTGGCGGCAGATGTACGTCGAGCGGCCGCGGCTGCAGCTCCACGGCTGCTACATCAGCAAGACCACGTACCTGCGTCACGGGGAGAACTCGTTCCAGGACCAGTCATACAGGCCGTGGTATCTCGTGGAGTACTATAGATATCTCAGGTTAGTGGTACGGGGTTTTAACTATACGTAAAGACGAAAGCTGATATGCTGATAATGCTGGTGTGCAAGACGCGTTCTCGAGGCCCTCTGATGACGCATGAAGAAGGATTTTAAAATATTTAGAAGAGTTCCTCTCGTCTGTGGGGTGGCTTTTGACAGGTCGCCCTTGTCTGTGGCGAGACCATGTCGTGATCTAGGCATGATGATAGTAATAAGGAAACGCTGAAGTATAGGTTTTAAAAATTAAATACGTTAAAAATAACTTAAATAAAAATAAAATAAACCGAGTGTCAAAATTTTTAGCCGCTTTGATTAAATTTTTATAGCCTATGTCACTTCTACAATCAAGACGAATCTATCGACACCTCATATGTTAAAATCCATCCAGCCGTTTAGGCTGCAGGGCGTGCCAAAGAATTAGACATACATACACTTGAAAATAACCCTCTTTCTTGCGCAGTCGGGTAAAAATTACGTCGTGATATTATATTTGATAAAATAAAATCACGAAATACGGCAATCCGCCATTTTATGTTGAACACCAATCAGAGCGCATTACGTCACTTTATGAACACAAATAGAACACAATAAGACTCTGTGAGAATATAGCTCTTATCGACTGTTTTCCCTGTAAATTTTTAAATAATCGGGCTGCCTAGTTTTGTGTTACTAAACCCAAAACCAAGAAACGTTAGCGATGGATCAAAGGCATAGAGATGTCATTGCCCCTTATTCTAAACTCTGACCTCTGTCCTCGTCCTTAGGTTCTTCCCCGAAGGTCTGGTCCTCATGCTGACCACTGCCGAGGAGCCGGCCGCGTGCGTGGCGCACCTCCGGCACCGCGCCGCTAAGGCCGGCCCGGGAGTCATGGCGGGACACTACAGGCTCATCGGCGATAAGGTGAACTGTGCTTTCGGCTTCGAGCTCAAAATAGTTATTCGTACAAAATATATATATCAAAATGTAGGGTATTATAAATACGACAGCTTATTTATTTATTTTATTAATGGACTCGACAGTTCGTCATTTGCCAATGTCATGTTACAGAAAATTGAATAGGTATATAATAGTCTTCTATCTTCCTCCAGAGGTGTCGCAGTAGCGTATTCCCTGGGTAGCCGCGTCTTCATGTCTTCATCCAGAGGAGTCGCCGTAGCGTCATCACTCTGGACGAAGCAGCTCGACAGTCACGTTCACTCCCGAGCTTGTAGCGGGAACTCTTGATAAAAACTTGAAACTTCAGATCTTGCTCAAACTATCCAACAAATTCACCATACTGTCACTCGCGAACATTTTCTGATTAACTTAACGTGATATTAATCTCAAAATAACCACTGTAGACAATAAAACAAAAATTATCAAATAATTTCGCAACCGTCGTTTCCCGCCATTTTCAAGAGAACCAAAATATGTAGGGTATTATAAATACGAGAGCTTGTTCTTAAGGGGCTGACATGAGCCAACTAGCGCCGCCAATTGTAAAAAAATGATATCTTCCAAGATAATCAATTTTATTAAAAAAGTTTTTTACAAAATGTTTATTACGATAAATACTATTTTTAAATGCTTATTTATAACGTGATTCAATTTCGGTAAGTTGTAGTGCGCATAATTGCGAAAAACTGCCGTTTCTGGCACATTTGTGAACTACAACTTAGCTTGTCGCAATTATGCCATGTATTGTATATTGAAAAATATTATTTTTTCAAGATTGGCGGCGCTAGTTGGCTCATGGAAAGCCCTTAATTCACTCCGCCGCTGCGGGACATGTTCTGTCTCGCGCTCGAAATCGACAGCTGGCAGCCTCTTAGCAGTTGGTCCCGATTGTTGTCATTCGGCAGCAGTCGTCAGGCCACGTCAGAGCGGACTGAATGACTCTGTCAATTATGCTTGCGCATAGTAGTTCGTGATCAAGAGCGGTCAGTTTAGGTCGCTCCTCCTCGGCGGACTAGTTCGCTCTTCTAGTTCGTCAGCTCCCGTCGCGTTCCGCACCAAAGAAAGGATCGAAGCCAATTCTCGAAAAAACCCCGATATGATATCACGGTTTCTGTCACGCTCTTTCAAAGGCGTTGATTGGTAAGAGCGAATAATATCACAATCGACATGCAGCAGTGTATTAGTTATTTAATAATACTTACTTTTATAAACACTTGTTGCGCCACGCCAAAATTTTACAGTGCCCGCTTGCCACTAACTTTAGATAATACAAATTATACAAACAATACACTCCACTGACTGATCCGAACCGAATAGCTGAACGAACGAACGAAGCGCATTCGTGTGTGTGTCAGAGGCGGGGGTGCCGCGCACTCGCTCACTCTCTCTATGACAAGTGAGTGAACTAACGAACTAAACAGCGAGGGATCTGGGAGCTAGTTCGCGTAGGTCGTCTGTCGGAACGCTCTAACGAACTAGTTCGTTTACGAACTACACAAGACTACTGTCAATAGATTTGGTCACTAAACACACGAGAAGAAGTACGTAGCTGCTTTCTGCACTCTGTCATTTCATCGACCGCTCTCTCTCGCACTCGCTAGCCCCCGTACCGTCTGTCGCTACCCAAAACGCGGTACAGCGCTTGCACACACTATAGCAGCCTTTCCCCGTGTCAGGTGGTGATTGTGATAAAGAAGGCTGCGAGCGAGAGGAAGCCGCTGCAGCCGACCAACACGCGGTTCCGGTCGCGGCGCAAGGACTCATACGAGACACAGGAACAGAGCTTCCATTTGGTGAGACTCGTCAATGCTCTTATTCATAAAACTAGTTAAACCTCACTACCTTTAAATCGTTTTGTTTTGTTATTTTCACACTTCGTTAAAAAAGGTTAAGCTAGAAAGAGATAGGGTGGCTAAACGGTGGCGTAACTTTAAATCACGAATACGCGCCTATGTGTGTATTGCATACTTACGCGTGAAGTATACCTACTACACATTATTATTACGTAATTTTATTGTAATTATTTAATAAGATTTGCTGCTGTTTTTTATTTGCTACTTTTTCTGTTAAGTTTTGGCACCTTCCTTTTCCATGCAAAGTCATATGGTAACTTCAAAAATGTTGACGTGCAAAAATGTACACAACGCAGTTTTAAATGATGACAAATGACCATGCCAGAGTCTGCCCCACCATCAATCGCAAGTTGTACAAGATAACGAATAAGTGTAAAAATATCTCCGTTTTTTTATTAAAATTATTGGTTTAAAATAAAGTTTTGTACAAGTTGCGATTCGAAAAAAACAGCTTAATTAAGAATTCAGAAAATAGTAAGAAATCGAAGCGATTTATTCATTGTTTTTGTTATTACTCTATAGGAGTTGCGAGAGTAGTAGACA
The DNA here is from genome assembly GCA_963506565.1 of Tachystola acroxantha. Taxonomy (NCBI): domain Eukaryota; kingdom Metazoa; phylum Arthropoda; class Insecta; order Lepidoptera; family Oecophoridae; genus Tachystola; species Tachystola acroxantha. Next base: position 12,116,733 of record OY735879.1, read on the forward strand.
ATGATACTGATTATGATTATGCAATATGAAACCTGTAATAAGTCCCCAACAAAATGATAGGTACAGCTTAAATGGTCACGTAGTTTTGTAGGTGGGGCAAAGCTCCATTGAAATGTGGCAATGTCTTTTATAGCCGAGGGCAGGACTTGAACCTGCGACCTATACAGGAAATGATATATATTGTAACTGTCACTGCTACGTAATAAAAATGCGTTTTTCCTGTATTTCGTACTAGCAAATGGCACATCCAGCAAAGGAAGATTCCCGCGACCCACTCAGCCCTCACGAAGTTTCATCAAAGTGGCCAGCGGCCCTATTACCGTTCTCAAAACGATGAAATCATATCATGTCATGGCGCGCCGAATAGAGACGCCGCTATACCAACGCGATAACACTGTCCCTGTCACACGCGTTATGACATGGTATGATTTGATCGTTTTGAGAACCGTAATGGCCCCCACAGTTCGGGGCGGTCGACTACCCCATTTGAGATATAATGCATTAAATAAATTATGGACGGTACTTACTTGCAATGAAGATATATGATTCTAAATGCATTACCAGGAGTTGGAGCTCCGCAAGGTGCGTTCGCGCCGCAACTTCCAGCTGCTGTGGGTGCGTTACGCGGTGTGCGCGCGCCGCGAGCAGTGGACGCAGTTCGAGCTGTCGCCGAGCAAGTTCCCGCCGTTTGCGTTCAGCCGCGTGCGAGCGTACAGCGCGGACGCGACCGCGCCTCTGCCATCCACGCATGTGTACACTTAGGTATTGTTTCTCTTACATGACTAGACTTAGGTATTGTTTCTGTGGCTTCTCTAAACTTTAGGTGTTGTTTCTCTCACATATGTGTACTTATAAGTATTGTTTCTATCACATGTCTAGACTTAGGTATTGTGTCCCTTACATAACTACACATAGGAATTGTTTCTGTGTCATGTTCTGTGTACTTCTCTTACATGCCTACACTTAGGTATTCTTTCTCTCACATGCCTACACTTAGATTGACTTAGGTATTGCTTCTGTCATGCTCACACTTAGTTATAGAGTCTGGCACATGCCTACACTTAGCTATTGTTTCTCCGTCATGCCTACACTCAGGTATTGTTTGTTTTACGTTAACTAAGGCATTGTTTATCTTACATGCCTACACTTATTTTCTCTGTCATGCTTACACTTAGGTATTGTTTCTCTTACATGTATACACTGATGCATTATCGTACCTACACTTAGGTTAGGTTCTCGCCACGCCTTCACTTAGAAACAATTTTCTTTCATATATTTTGTTGCTTTTCAGGTAATAGCCTTCAATATACTTAATGGGTTTTTGTGAGTACATTAATTTTCAAACAGTAACAACATGTGTATGTTGTGTAGGTTATATAAGTTTAGTGTATCGCTTTGTATTATATAAGCTGTTATTCATAAACCTAGTTAATATATATAGCCATACGATTTAAGGTAAGTGAGGTACTTATCTTAAATCGTATGGCTATCCATTTCACACTTCGATAAAATAGGTTAAGACGGAAAGGGACAGGGGGCCTAAACTGTGGCGTAACTATAAATCACGTTTATGAATAACAGCCTTAGAGAGCATTGAAAGTAATTTAGAATGGAGGCGCCTTTTGCTACTATCGTGTCGCCTAGATGTTTCATCGTTCGTTCGTCTTCAAGATTTCACAATTTGATTCGCATCGTAATATGCATAGACTTGATTCGTGCAGTTCGGTTGTTTCTTTCGTCACGGCTAGATTAAGTAGTGTACCTCTCGTTTCATTTTCACTTCTCATCAGGTTTTGAAGGCAATTAATTAATGGTTCGTTCCCTTTTATAAACATCAACGCGATCCCGCTCGTAAGTTGATAACAAAGACCACTTACCCAATAGACATGAAATCGGTACAAATTTGCAAGCTATAAAATCTGTCAACGAAGCGGTGAACAGGGGTACCATATTAAAGAGATGCGTCCATTTCTATAATATATCTTACACGTGTCGCGAAGCAATTTTGCGCTCATGCGCGGGCAGGCACGGGCGCTCCTGTTACAGGTCTATGGGGTAAGTGGTCTGTGGTTGATAACGACAGTTGCTTATTGGCATATCCATTCTAAATGCTTCAATTACGTACCTAAGTAGTTTTGATTTATTATAGGGTATTTTCTCCATTCAAAACCATTAGTTTATATTAGGGGATTCTATTATAATCTGTATAAAATATTGAGCGACGATATTTTTGGAAGACGTTAGCTAGGTTTGTATGGATTACTTTAATCACTTTTTAAACTTAACGGTATACATATTAATTAGATAAAACGGGAATTACGGTGTTAAATGTTTATTATTGACCAACTTCAGTCTACTCGTGACCATGATGGCTGCAATGTTGTCGAAATATCGAGACATCAATAATAAATGTTTAACACGGTAACACCTTTTATCTAATTAATATCCATTACCTGATCAGTTGATGAAGTGATGAAATACAAAGACTACGCTTTTTTTAATATTACTATATATTTAAAAAAATGCAATTTTTTTTAGAGTCTGGTCAAATTTACATAACAGTGACATACAATGTCACTGTATTTAAAGATGACTATTCTCAGGGTAAAACGAAACGAAAGATATTATGTACAGTCGAAGACAGAGATAAGTATACAAGGGGTCTCAATAAGGTTGAGATTTTCTGAAAAACTACTGGACCGATTTTAATAACTCTTTTACAGTTACATAGTTATCTATCTAACATTGAAAGAATTTTCGCAATAGGTCAAGTAGTTTTTGACTTAATCCCAATCTTAAAAACTCTCCTGTACACCTTTCTCTGTGTTCCACCGTACGTCCCTAGTCTAAAAGCACATTTTATTTACATAAATGGTCTAAATTAAAATATAATTTATTTCCAAACCTTTAAAGAATTACGTGTAATAAAACAAAGTTGTAAATACACATTTGTAATGAAATTACATATTTATAAATATTTTTAATTTGACTAGAAGTCCCAGTTGAGTTGTCAAGTTATAATTTTAATAATAAGTAGTTCCTCTATTGTTGACATTAATTTTTAAACATGTTTTAAATTAAACATAGGTATATTATAATATAAGATCAGTGGCAAACTCCTGCATCGACGACCCCTATTACTAATTAACCATTTATTGTATTGTATATACACATAAAATTAAGTAATTAATTATACGAAGAGTTGTGACAAATTAAAAATAACGGTGAGCTTAACCCTACCAGGAGACTTTTTTAACGACTGACCTTTTATATGGAGAAGGCAGCGATGTTACTTTGAAGGAAAATTATTTCGCTCATGACTTTTAGTATTGAACTATACGCAAATACACTTCGGTCGCTTCGTCGAACTAGTCATTAAGTCTTGGGAGAAATAAATTCGTGACTGTACACATTACTTTTTTATTTCAACTACTATTCTAAACCTTTAGGCAGGTGACCACGGATATAATTTGACATAATTTTAGAATAAAAACTATAGTGAGCTTTTACTACAAATTATTATATATAAACCGATATCACTCACTTATATTGTTAAAGCCGGCAATTAGACCGACAGTTTCGACGATTTCGACGGTCTTTCCCAAGGCGAACGCGGTGCCGCGGGCGGGGCGCGCTCACTTTGAGAAATATCCATTTATATATAATAATTTGACATAATACCTATTGATGTATTTTGAAAGTTCGGTCCAAAGCGGTCATCGGTCTAACCTCCCCCCAAAATGAGTGTTCTTCTTGCGTCTTGTTAGTCCCTCCTCATCGGCTATCGACGTCTCTTGTTGTGTATTACTTACTCCCTTAGCTCAGCGACTCGAATTGGGTCTTGGAAACGAGAAGGCAGTCACGCCGCTCCTGTACCGATTCCCCCCACGTGTGTGCAGTCGGTGCAGATCCCTCTCCACTTCGTCCTATCTATGGTCCGTCCCAATTCAATTTTCCATAGATGTAAACCAACATGGCATTTGAAAGCCTACCAAAAACAATATTAGACTAATTAAAAAAGATTAAGTAAGTATTAAAATTCAAAATTATGATTTTGGTAGATATTACTAAAATTACATTCATTGCATTAGTTGAATAAATACATCTAAGTAAATTATTATATATAAACGGACATCACTCACCTATACCGTTGAAATCGGCAATCCGACTAATTTAGTGATTGGAAATTTCGATCGTTTCACTCTGAACCGACTCATTTAAGTCGTATTAACCAAAGCTGGCTAAAGTAATGATCTTAATCATTAGGCAATGCGTAAATGAGGTTAGTGGTTTTGTGGAGGTAACTCCATGGAAAACCGGATTGCGACAGACCATAAGCCGCTCTTCTTCCATTCTCTCAACTTTACTGAGTCAGCGGATTCGATTTCAGACACAATTTTGAGTGCAAGTTTAGTGTGATTCTTACAACTATCCAAATTCGCATTCGTAATTTTCTCGGCCTCAAAACTGTCTCTGGACTTCAGCCTCATCTTATAAATGGTTAGATTCGAACCACCAAGCTGTATTTAAGTACTTAAACTCTGCTGCGGGGGGTAGCAGCAATGATTTTTATTAGCGCCCAAGTTCTGTCCCAATCAGATTAGTACCAAAATTTCATTGGCGCGAACTTTGACAGGACTTGATTTGAGCATTAATAAAAATAGTTGCAACTCACCTCACTGATAATAAGTCTTAGAATTAAAACTATAGTGAGGCATTATTACAAATAATTATATATAATCGGATATCACTCACATATATTGTTGAAGCCGGCTGGAAGTGTTCGGCGAGGCGCCAATGGCGCGGCGGTAAGTGATATCCGTTAATATATAATAATTTGAAAAGAAGTCCATTTTTGATAACCGTTGCTGGGCAATTCTGGTACTAATACAACCCACGTTTTACTTACACGATAGGCCTCTTTGTCCTCGTTTGGTTATATGGGAAATGAATACTGAGAGACTAGAAAGAAAACACAGTTATTTATAGTACGTTAAGAAAATCATATTGTATGTTTCTAAAAATAAACAAAAAAATTACTATTCTATTAATTTTTATTATAAGTTAATGTTATAATATATTATTTTGGTTTATATATTATTTAGTATTTACATACTTTTATTTATGTTTAAAATTGAAATTAAAACTAAGATTTTTGGTAGTATATGTTGTGTCAGCGAGCGCCTCGCGCACGTGCCTGCCTTGAGCCCGAGGCTGCGCGCGCGCTAGATGAGGCGCTCGCTGAGCCAGATTCAGGTGTCGTCTGGGGGCGGCGGCTCTGCGGGCGCGCTTGCGGAGGAGGGTCCGGCGACCGGTTGCGGGACGCTGGGCTCCGTGTTCCGGCGCCGCACCTTGCCCCTCTTCTTCAGCATGGTGGCCTGCGAGACGTGCGTGCGTGAGGGGGCTTCATGGTAACGCCGCCGCCGAGCCGCCGCCGCCGCGCTTCGTTTTCTTCAGCATCGTCGCCTGCACAATGCACACTCGCGTCAAGCGCGGCGGACGGCACACACACACACACACACCCTGCCCCCCACCGACACACACAATAGCACATCATACCGACTCGTTCCAACATATTCCCTACGCCAAGCAATTAGTAGACTCTTTGACTTATGCCCATATTAATAGACTGACCTCGACTGCTCACAAATGACAGAGTAACACTCATGACGTAATCAGCATCTCAGTACATTGTTATTCTATTCTATTTTTATTTGAACTTATTCAAGAGATAATTTCGCCGATGCCAAGTTATTTAGAGTATTCATGTAAATAGAAAATTAAACGAATAAAAAATCAATCTGCCATTCCAAAATGATGGTGGATCTCCTTAAAAAACTAAGTACATTGTTAATTAATAGACTAATCTTGAGCAAACACGATCTCAAGTCGCGGTCCGATTGTACTCAGCAAATACGATATCAAGTGTGAACTTGAGAGTGCTCTTGAGTCCTGAGTTTTGTTTATTAATACGGCGTTACTCATGTGATACCCAAATGCTAAACGCGCACATAAGTTCCGTTTATTAATAGATATTCGATATTGAGAGCGATTGATGGCGTCTCAATATCGATCTCAGAGTTGAGAGCGGTTTATTAATACGGGCCTTAATAAGCCTTGGTTACAAGAGACCTTGAGGTCGCAGTGACCCTTAGACTTGCACCAACACTCTTGATATCAAATAATAGTACCTAATACTAGTCCTAATTTAATTAAAAAAAAATAGCTAACAGTTTCTTAGAATCGAGCCAGTATGATGTCTGGGTGAGTGGTGTTTACCTTTACTCTGTCAAATTAAAGGCCTGACATGAGCCAACTAGCGCCGCCAATCTTAAAAAAATCATATCTTCCAATTTTATCAAAAAAGCTATGTACAAAATATATATCACGACAAGTACTATTTTTTAAATGCTTATTTATAACGTGATTCAATGTCGGTAAGTTGTAGTTAATTGCGAAAAACGGCCGTTTTTGGCACATTTGTGAACTACAACTTTGCTTGTCGCAATTATGCCATGTATTGTATATTGAAGAATAGTATTTATCCTAATAAAGATTGTTTACATAGCTTTTTTAAATAATGTTGCTTAAATTTGAAGATATTATTTTTTAAGATTGGCGGCGCTAGTTAGAGCCATCATGGAAGGCTCTTAATCTATTTACTCCAGATATTGCGTTCGAAAATCTAGATCTTCTATTATATTCAAATCTTTGATTAAACTTTACTTTTATTAGACCTAATTGAACAGAGTTAAGGTACACATTAACTTACGTTACGATAACGGATGCTGATTATAATAGGCCGCATTTCACTGAATTTATTACAATTTATTACACGTGGCCTGTATTATAATACATATAATAGGTACTTGTACATAACGTAAGCTAGTGACGTCACGCGGGGGCGGTGTACGGGGGCGGTGCGCTGACGCGGGCGGCGCGGCTCGGGGCGGTATTAGTATTCATAATTATATACGGTCTAACACAGGAAAGTCTAGAGCAGAGTTTTTAAGGTTGTGATTATCGCAAAAACTACTTGACGTATTGCAATAATTCTTTCACTGTCATATATATAAAAGTTAAAACTATGTAACTGTATTTTTTTTTTTAAATTCGGACTAGTAGTTTTAAAGAAAATCTCAACCTTAGTGAAACCCCCCGGTTAATTTTCTCTGTCTTCGTGTGTACCGTCGACAGCGCATCAAGTGTAACACTACGCGGCTAGTAATAAGCCCTAAATTAGATTGACTTGATGTGGTGTTGACTGTATAACGACCTTCGCTATGAAACTGTATTTGGGGTTAAGTCTTATAATTACGACGACTGGAAATCATCACTAATTAAAATAAATATATTATAGGCTAGTTTGTAAGGTTACAATAGTAAAGTCTGAAAGGCTACGAAGGTTTCTAAGGTTACATGTAGTCTAGTCTGTACGGTTACAAGTTGTCTAGGAGGTTACAGGTCTAGTCTGTATGGTTAGGAGAAGTATGGCTGCGAGGTTACAGGTCATATCTATATGATTAGGAGAAGTATTGGCTGCGAGATTACAGGTCTATATGGTTAGGAGAAGTATTGGCTGCGAGGTTACAGGTCCTGTCCATATGGTTAGGAGAAGTGTTGGCTGCGAGGTTACAGGTCTAGTCTATATGGTTAGGAGAAGTATGGGCTGCGAGGTTACAGGTCTAGTCTATATGGTTAGGAGAAGTATTGGCTGAGAGGTTGCAGGTCTAGTCTGTATGGTTAGGAGAAGTATTGGCTGCGAGATTACAGGTTTAGTTTATATGGTTAGGAGAAGTATTGGCTGCGAGGTTACAGGTTTAGTTTATATGGTTAGGAGAAGTATTGGCTGCGAGGTTGCAGGTCTAGTATGTATGGTTAGGAGAAGTATTGACTGCGAGGTTACAGGTTTAGTTTATATGGTTAGGAGAAGTATTGGCTGCGAGGTTACAGGTTTAGTTTATATGGTTAGGAGAAGTATTGGCTGCGAGGTTACAGGTTTAGTTTATATGGTTAGGAGAAGTATTGGCTGCGAGGTTGCAGGTCTAGTGTGTATGGTTAGGAGAAGTATTGACTGCGAGGTTACAGGTTTAGTTTATATGGTTAGGAGAAGTATTGGCTGCGAGGTTACAGGTTTAGTTTATATGGTTAGGAGAAGTATTGGCTGCGAGGTTACAGGTTTAGTTTATATGGTTAGGAGAAGTATTGGCTGCGAGGTTGCAGGTCTAGTCTGTATGGTTAGCAGAAGTATTGACTGCGAGGTTACAGGTTTAGTTTATATGGTTAGGAGAAGTATTGGCTGCGAGGTTACAGGTTTAGTTTATATGGTTAGGAGAAGTATTGGCTGCGAGGTTACAGGTTTAGTTTATATGGTTAGGAGAAGTATTGGCTGCGAGGTTGCAGGTCTAGTGTGTATGGTTAGGAGAAGTATTGACTGCGAGGTTACAGGTTTAGTTTATATGGTTAGGAGAAGTATTGGCTGCGAGGTTACAGGTTTAGTTTATATGGTTAGGAGAAGTATTGGCTGCGAGGTTGCAGGTCTAGTCTGTATGGTTAGGAGAAGTATTGACTGCGAGGTTACAGGTTTAGTTTATATGGTTAGGAGAAGTATTGGCTGCGAGGTTACAGGTCCTGTCCATATGGTTAGGAGAAGTGTTGGCTGCGAGGTTACAGGTCTAGTTTATATGGTTAGGAGAAGTATTGGCTGCGAGGTTACAGGTCCTGTCCATATGGTTAGGAAAAGTGTTGGCTGCGAGGTTACAGGTCTAGTCTATATGGTTAGGAGAAGTATTGGCTGCGAGGTTGCAGGTCTAGTCTGTATAGTTACAAGTAGTCTTATCTGCGAGGTTACAAGTCTTGTCTCTAATGTTGCCAGAAGTGTCCTCAAATATGTAGTACCTATAAGTTATAAGGTTACAGATAGTGTTCCTTGTAAGGTAAACTAATTGCACAAGTTACCTTAAGTGCTGACTTGAGCACGACCACCTCGCTGGGCACCGCAACCCACGGCTCGCCGTCCACCTGCACAGGGATCTCGGCCTTCAGGTGTATCTTGATGTGACCACCCTGGAAAACATCGAGCGTCAATAAAATTGACATTGCTCATAGAAGTCAAAATGAAATGACTATGGCTGGCCACATCTGTCGTAGAACCGATAACCGATGTGGTAGACGGGTTCTAGAGTCGAGGCCACGAACGGCTAAATCCTAAAGCCCTGGGCACTTGCCCCATTTGCCCATATAGGAATAGGTACATACCTGCCAGCAGCGACTGCCTTAGCGACCCCTAAAACCTCCTTTTTTTACCCAGCTTAAACATGCAAATCATGTGTCACCACGCCCGGGGGAGCGTGTTGGTTATGTCGGGCTCACCGCCCTGAAGGGGCAGCATACCGACTAAACGTCCTGGGGTGTTCCACCTCGTGCCATTCTTGCCGAGCCACGGGAAACTGTGATACAACCGCGACCCGACTGGCGCTAAAACCCCTAAAACCTCCTAGAAATTCGATAAAATGACTGTCTAAGTTTGTAAAAGTACCTACGATTTCGAGACGGGCGGCAGACAGCGAACCGTTCCTTACCGCAAACTTTTATGCTGTTATTCATAAAGCTAGTTAAACCTCACTTCCCTTAAATCGTGTTGTAAGCGGTAAACATACATCCGCAAACAAGTTTTTTAAGCAGTCTGCAATTTAAGGTTTAGTACGTGTAGACAATAAGTACCTATATGGGATTTGGAAAGAAATAAAAAGGTGCTTCGTAACATTTTTGAAGCATACCGGACGCGCCTGGTTACTTGCTCACCTGCGCTATCCGTATGGCGCCGCGCAGCCCTGACTGAATCTGTCCTAAATGCACTACGCCCGTGACGCCGACCACCTCCAGCATGCCGTCCCAGTGGTTCGGCTTGTTGAACTGGTCGTCCTTCTCCGGGCCCCAGGGGTTCGCGCCGGAACCCCAGCTACGGACACACAACAATGACACACTTATGAACTATACGCTCAGAGAAACCGACAATGACTGATATTGAGTAACACTCAATGCACTTACAACTGTCAAAATCCGATGGTTACGACTATTTTAAATAATATTAATAATAATAAAAATTATTGCCACATTAATTGTTTATATAATAGTTAATAAAAACTAGAGCACAGGCCCGACCTAGCAGAGACAATAGGAGCGTCCCGTCCTGACCAGCGGTCGGTTATTAACCATTACGAGTGGCAATGGGCGAGGGACTCTTCTCACTAATGAAGTCGATCACCAGCACTGGTTTTCAGCCCCCTCCGTCTTACCTCCGAATTTTGTATTCATAGTTGAGTTTGAGGTACCAAATAAGTATTGATTGAGTAAAGTAATACTTATTTATTCACTCGATCAAGTGGTTTCGCGCGGACAGGTACCGACCCTGAAGTAGGTTATTTGAATGACGAAGGTTCAACGAATTATCAAGTTATAAGAATTTATTGTTGGTGTATCAAGTTTTACAATCGGTAATAAGTTAAATAAGTAGGTATGTTAACATTGTGATGTTTAGGTACATGTGGTAATTAATATTATCACTTTATTGTATACACTCATACAAACAAAATAAAAAAGACATGCACATAGGGCGTAAATTATCTCTGAGAAATTTTATTCCAGAAAAGTCACAAGTATTTTTTTTTATTGCAAGTAAGCACGTTGTGTACATTTTAGCACGTCAACATATTTTTAAATTTACATTTACACCACTTTGCAAGGAAAAGGTGCCAACGCTGAGGTGAAAATCTTTTAAAATAATAATAACACAATTACTTAATAACTAGGTATTACCGCATGAAGTGGTAATTTGGTGAAATCGCGTCCCAAAATCCTATTCGAAATGCTAATGGTCCCTTACCTGAGTATATTTAATATAATGATGCCCTCGACGGCGGGAAGCTCTACAATCTTGCCATCCACCTCCAGCCTGACCGCGCGGTGGAGGTCCTTGCACATCTTGCGCCCGACCATCTTGCGGAGACCCATCTTCACGTACACGCCCTTGTTGCGCAATCTGAAATGGTACCATTGTCATCTTTCTTTTCTCGTGACCAAACCTATTTGTCAGAGTTGGCCTGACGTGGCCTAACGACTGCCGTCAAGCGACAGCAACCGGGACCAACTGCTTGACGTGCGCCCCCCGGCACGGAGGGGCTCAGATGAAAGTGTCACTAGCGGTCACCCATCCAGGTACTGACCTCGACCAACGGTGCTTAACATGTACGATCCTTTTCAACGTGTACTCGCAACTAGACTGCGAGCCCCTCAATGACGATTGTCATTAATAAAAATAATTTATGGAGAGCTCGGTGGCTCAGTGGTTGGGTCAATGGACGTGCGATACGGAGGTCCCAGGTTCGATTCCCAGCCAGGGCAGTCATGTACAGTCGAAGACAGAGATAAGTATACAGGGGACATCAATTAGGTTGAGATTTTCTCAAAAACTACTGGGCCGAATTTAATAATTATTTTACATGTTCGCGAATGACAGTGTTGTGAATTTATTGGATAATTTGAGCAAGATCTGAAGTTTCAAGCTTTTATCAAGAGTTCCCGCTACAAGCTCGGGAGTGAACGTGACTGTCGAGCTGCTTCGTCCAGAGTGATGACGCTACGGCGACTCCTCTGGATGAAGACAAGAAGACGCGGCTACCCAGGGTGAAGACGCTACTGCGACTCCTCTCGAGGAAGATAGAAGACTATTGAATACATTGAATTCTGTAACATGACATTGGCAAATGACGAACTGTCGAGTCCATTAATACAATAAATCTATACATATAATAAGACTGTAAAAAAGCTGTGTCTGTACATTGGATATTTTTTGAAAAGAATAATTGTAATGTGTTATAGGATCGATACTGATGCCAAACAATAATTTTTAGAATTTTTGTCTGTTTGTGACTTTGTGCAAGTATCACGCCATAACTACTGAAGGGATTTTGATGGGAGTTTCACTAGGAGATAGCTGAAATATCCGGACAGCTCTTAGGCCATGGCGGTATGTGATGTGGAAACAAGGATCCAGAGAGGAAGATCTGCCTCCTGATCTCCTCCACCCTCCTCCATCCTCCTCCTCTACGCAAACGAAGTTGCGGGGTACAGCTAGTTAATAATAAGTAGTGACCTGCTATTAAACTTGTTTGGGTTCTCCTCCCTCGCGTTGTGGAAGTCGAGGCAGAGGTCCGCGTCGATGCCGATGCCGAAGTAGTTGTTCATGACTAGTATCTGCGAGTTGTCCTCGCTCTGCGCGCCGACAGTCATCACAGCCACTGCAAGGAGACGCGACGGGGTCTTAACTAGGAGCCGGGGCAACTTATCATAAGCCACCATATTGATCACGGAGAGCAAAACTCCAAACTCTTCTAGCAATAGAATGGATGAAAAAAAGAAGCAATATTAATATATATATATATATATATATATAAGATATGACATCACTTTACCATATAATAGGTACTTATGTATACAAGAAAAACTTATTTTTTAGCTAATATCTTATACATATAATAAGACTGTAAAAAAGTTGTGTCTGTATATTGGATATTTTTGGAAAAGAATAATTGTACTGTGTTTTAGGATCGATACTGATGCCAAAACACTAATTTTTAGAATTTTTGTCTGTTTGTCTGTGACTTTGTGCAAGTATCATGCCGTCCTTATTTCTCTGAGATCACGCCATAACTAATGAAGGGATTTTGATGGGAGTTTGACTAGGATAGCTGAAATATCCGGACAGCTCATAGGCTATAAGCCATGGCGGTATGTGATGTGGAAACAAGGATCCAGAGAGGAAGATCTGCCTCCTGATCTCTACGCAAACGAAGTTGCCCACAGCTAGTAAACAATAAACAAAATAATATTGCACCTATACCCATGATATATATATGCATGAAGAGGAATTCGCATAAAACAGTATACATTGCTTGTTTTGAATGTAAGGTTCAATGAAACGTCCTTGCCTGCAGCGCAATGGATCAAAGTTTAAACGATACACTCAGCACACGGGCCATCGCTGGCACGGCCGCTGCTAGCTAGAGATTGGAGACAAGTGGTTCCCATACTAAAATGAAATTGGGGCCCATCCCTCTTATTCCCTGATCTGTGGATAACACATTGATCGAAGTTTAACCATTTAATTTTATTATTAACGTAAAAACAGTATCTGTTTTGTCATTGTACCAAAAATGAAGTTTAAGTATCCCATCGAATACCGTCAATCCGTCATTCCTTATTAATACTAACATGGGAACTGTTTGGACAGCTCCTTGGGTTCGTCCTGCTTATCCTCTGGGTGGAAGACGACTGTCCAGCGGTCGAGGCGGATCTCCTCGGCGTCGATGACGTCACGCAGCAGGGACAGCGGGTCCTCGCCGCCGGTGTAGCCAGGGCCCCAGCGGAGCACGCGCGCCAGGTCGTTGCCTGATGGGGGCAGACATGATGAAGGAGTATAGACGTAAAATAATATGAAACGCATTCTTTCTTCCATATAAGTTTATCCCTAAATATTGATGTTGGATATATTTTGACTGCTATTTTAATTGAAAACCAACAAGCCAACCGTTTGGTCACTGTCATCGTTGGCCCATTCCTGAAAAAAATGCCCAAATATAAACGAACGATGTACCGGTGGGCCAACCAAACGCCAACAATAAATGCTACTAGGGTGATTCTTTCTAAACTAACAACTCTTTCAAACTAACCCACCCCGTGTCTTTTTAGAGTTCTGTGCCTCAAAAGGAACCCTTATAGGATCACTTTCCGTCCGTCTGTCTGTGAAGACCTATATCTCAGAAACGCGTGGACGGATCAAGTTGAAATTAATACCAAATACTCAGGTCTGCAACCTCATGCAGCCGTGAAAAACGTTAACACAATCAAAAGATATGGCTGTTTATGTAGCATCGATACAGGCTTGCCTAGTGAGGCGGACTACAGACAACCGGCTCGTGCATACACACATCACACACACAGTGACACAGACATCAGTAACGGCTCGCAGACTCGCAGGCGATGATACGCAGACTTTGTTGGTACAATGAATAGATGTTTGTGATGGACGGATGTTTGCGTCACTATAATTATTAAATTAAGAAGTAAAAAAAAAATCTCGCATATTTGTATGTAAACGCAAAAAAATCAAAACCTATAGGGTACTTCCCGTTGACCTAGAATCATGAAATTTGGCAAGAAGCTAGGTCTTACAGCACAAGTAGAGGAAAAAATCCGATAACTGTAAATTTGAAATTATATCCCTCCAAAAAATTATATTTGGTATTACAAACTTATATTTGCAGATGATCAACTAATCAGGAGTATGTCGATGTATTGACATAATTTTTTGATAATGGCAAAGTTAAGTTGGACTCTAAATCTAGTTTATCTTTTCGTTAGAGCGAAATTACGGGGTTAAGTTGTCTTGGTGCGCGAATCCTGTTTTGTAATTACAACCGTGATCACGTCCAGGGTCCTCAGTATCGTACCTGTGCCTAGTGGTACGATGGCGCACGGCGGACTGGAGCACTGCGAGTCCTGGCCCACGTTGTCGAGGCACTGCAGCACCCAGCCGATGGTGCCGTCGCCGCCGCACACCAGGATCTTGTAGTACGGAATGTGACGAAACACGTAAAGCCTGCATAAGGAGGATAAACAGGTATAAAACTGTTTCAAATACTCAATGGATTATCGTTGTAAGTATTAAATATGTTTCAAACTCTGACCTGCTATACACCAGAGATTAATGATAATTATAAACCTAATGCTATATTGAAGACGTGGAATGCTTTATTTTACTGTCTTAATTTTTTTTAATGTCTCTTTCAAACTCTTCATTTTAAAGTTCAAATTCAAAGGTTTATTGCAGTCACAAAGACCATAAAGATATATAGAAATACGTAAAACTCCTCATAATGAATGGTTAGGTGGTGCTTAGGTACAGTACCTATCCCACTGTATCCCACTGTGTACGGTGGAACACAGAGAAAGGTGTACAGGAGAGTTATTGAGATTGCAATTTTTTCAAAAATTACTTGACATATTGCAAAAATTCTTTCACTGTTTGATAGATAAAACTGTGTACCTAACTGTAAAATAATTATTAAATTCGGTCCAGTAGTTTTTGAGAGAATCTCAACCTTATTGAGGCCCCCTGTATACTTATCTCTGTCTTCGACTGTACGTGGCTGGGAATCGAACCTGGGACCTCCGTATCGCAAGTCCATTGAATGGCATTTGTATAGTTTGTCTCAGTGGTCCATGGTATCGGTAGCGCCATTAAAGATGCTATTATTATTTTATTTTTTAACAATTCTATTGTCACAGTTGACCACTGGTAGCATTATATGAACCGCAATGTAATGTCCCTTATCTTTTCGTACTTACCCCGGCAAGGGCCCGCCGTTCTCCAGGTCGAACACCTGGTACGGGTTGAGGAGCTTCCTGAACGAGGAGATGAGCTCCAGCCCCTGGCAGCCGCCGGACTTGACGTTGACGAACACCAGCAGCGGCTTCACGCCCGCCGGCACCATCGAGGGCTCGATGCTCGGGAGGAGCATCACTGGGGCACAGGGTGAGTTTGACATGCTTTCATAGCCGCTTATTTTGACATTCAGTGCATTTAATTATTGTTAATCCATTAAAAACTTTCTTATACTAAATTGTAAAACATTGACAAGGCCTCTTTACAGCCGCTAAATGTATTAGATCATTTTGTTACATCCTGGGGGGTGACCGCGACTTCAATCGTTATGGTTATCGTTTTCATTTTGACATTTGAACGATATACATTGCTGCGTTTCGTTGTCGTTTGTTAAAACTTGCAAAAACATAGCATCAATGTATAGCGTCCATGTGTCAAATTGAAAGCGATTACGATAACGATGGGAAGTCGCGGTCACCCCACTGTCTTACTGTCTTATTATAAGTTGAGATGCTCGCCCGTAACACTGGCGCGCAACGTGGGGTAACGGTAACGAAAATTAATGTTACTTGGCTAGGTGGGGCTGGTAGCAGAACGAGGACTATTTAGAAGAATAAGATAATCAATAATTATTGATGTCACTTCAATAAACACAGAACTGTCCTCGGTTTTTCCGACGGAAAAACTTACGTACATTTACCGAATGCTTTTAAAATGGTGAAGGAAAACATCACGATGACACCTGTATGCTGTAGAAAAAAAACTAAGGCATGTGTATACTCGACCAATTGCCGCGTGGTGGATCATGGCCCAAGCTCCCTCGATGTAAGGGAAGCTGTGCCCGAGCAGTGAGGTCATACTGATGATGATGAAATCACTTACCTAACAAAGGTTTATCATCATGTCGCGCCTCTCTGAGCGCGTAGAGCGCACGCACCGCCTTATTTGCGTCTTCATACGTGATCACCAGGCAGCCGTACTCGTAGTATATGGGCCCCATAGCGGTGAACTTGTTGTCTGCGCAAGGGACGGGGAACCCAACGTGAGCACACTTAGGCCCGTAATAATAAATCACTCTCAGCTCAAAAGTCAATCTTCAGAACAACCTCAAGATGGCGTTCCTATTAATAAACGTAACTTAGGTGCAAAGTCAAATTTCTTTATTGCAAGTAAGCACGTTGTGTACATTTTTGCACGTCAACATATTTTTGAATTTACATTTACACCACTTTGCAAGGAAAAGGTGCCAACGCGTTTAGGAATCGGGTATCACGTGAGTAACGCCGTATTTATAACAAAACTCAGTTCTCAAGAGACTGTCAAACTCACACTTGAGAACGTATTTGCTGATTGCAGGCGAACCGCGACTTGAGAAAGACATCACGTGATACGCCCTCAAGATTGGTTTATTAAATAAAAGACATACTTGAAATGTTGATCACGTCTTGAGAGTGTATCAGCTGAATTCGTTCTTGGGTTTGAGCTCAGACTATTAATACGGGCCTTAGCTATGTGAAATCCATGGGAATTTGCAAAATAGCGATTTTGCAGGAGAGAGTAATAAAACGTTAATTTACTATGGGTTATCGCACAATAAACACACACAGGCAATCATAACTTTCTAACCGTCAGAGATCGAGTTGTGAGTTTACGCATATTCTTGTAATTTGTGGTTTATGCCACGGTCTAGATTTGAAGCACAGTTGACTGTGGATGTGATAAAAATATTATTAGGTATATCCCAATTACCAAGGTTTCACGGGTTTAAAAAAAAAGCCAGTCCTTTGTAACGCTTGCACGGGGACATGGGTCTAACGCGTAGAGGACCCTTAGATAGCTTTAAATATAATGTGCTATGTAATGCTCCTAGCACATATTATTTTTATATGGAGTGAGGGAGCCATATTTGCATTGGAGATGACTTGATTTTCGCGTGTCCGCCTATCGCTTGTTTTTTATTGTTTGAATTTTGAATAGAAGTCGAAACATCAAAATAATTTTATCCTTTATTGTTGGAGAACGCAAATTCAACTCACCCGCGCCCAGAAATTCCAGCAGAATGCTCTTGTAGTTGTGCTCTGGTAGGTTTTGTGGCAGCGAGCCGACGAACAGCGCGAGCGTGGGTCCGTGCGGGTCGCGCTGCGGCTGCAGGTAGAAGCGCGCCAGGTCCATGCGGCGGACCGACTCGCGCGCCAGGCGGACCACAATACGCCACGGACGCTCGTCCTCCTCCAACACGCGCTCAGACACTGCATAAAACAGATAGTCCGTTTCCTCTGTTGCCAATATTGCAGTGTATATGTCGCAGACAACTGGTTAAAATAGACGTGTGATTAAACAGCTAGCACGTTAATTGAACGACGGCATACAATCAAACAGCTAGTTGGATGGTTGGATCATTATGTTATGGCGCATAAAACGTTCAACACCTCAGCTGACTGAAAAGCCGCTGTAGTGTTGACTTAGTATGATTCTCCGCCACGGCGGCGCTAGTTTCGTTTTGTTTAGAAGATGGCGTCGACAGCTGATATTATTTGAACATTGCGAGTTGTTTTAAAGTGAAAAATAATTAAATGAAAGACTTACATGTTTGGTTGGATGGCGTAGTTCAATCAACGAGCTAGCTGTTCAATCACACGTCTATTCCAACCAGTTGACTGCGACATATATAATGGAAGGGCCATTATTCAAAAATAATACCGAAAACGATCAAAATTTGCCTTCTGGTGCCGTTATATTTGATCCATGTCACATTTAGCTGTTATTTGGATGCCTCACCTCCCCGGTCGAGCAGGATCTCCGAGCAGCGGTAGTCGTCAGTGGCCTGCGCGGGGTCCAAGCCGAACCGCTCCAGCGCATGCGCCATCAAATCAGCCACCGTGTCCTCGCCCGTGCATGATACCGTGACGAAGGTCTCGCCGCCGCCGGCGATGCGACCGGGATACACGCGGACCTCACCGCCGCCGGTTTCTAGCTCCCTGGTAGCGGGAGACAAAAGTTATGGGCTGCCATTCAGATCCGAATACATTGGTGGTCCTTTCTTATTAAATACTAAGAAAATGCAATCGGGATAAAAGATGCGAGGAAGTACTGAGTGCATTACCGCGGCATTTAAAGACCTAGATGGCGAAAGGCCAAGAGAAATGGAAACTTTATTAAGTAGTAAGACCCACTGACTTAAAAATAACTAGTAGTAACTCTGACGTCTACAAATCCTAAATTCACACTAAACTCACGAAAAGAATGGCGGTACTTTTAGAGACGTAAACTTTGCTCAAAATTAGAAAACGCACGACGGAATCGCTCCCAAACTCCCGATGCGTGGTAAAAAGTCGAAAATGATATGTTGATCTATTGTTGTTCTTCACTGGCATATGACAGTCCATCATTGGACGTAAGCCTCTCCATGGACTTTTCCCGACGAATACGAAGAGTGAGCTCACGGTAAACTCGTAATCAAAACAGTCTATATGAATTTCAAAGTGCCTTCACGTCAGCTCTAAACCTTGAATGAACCAATCAACGTTCAACCTCAACGTTAAAACATGAAACCCATGAGATTTGTGCGTATATGTGCTGGCTATATGGAGCCTTTAAATGCCCGTGGGAAAGGGCCCCGAGTGAGTACTGCGTGCAACTCTCTCGGCCTTTAAATACCCTGTCGTCGAAAGGCTACGACTCCAGAACTATTATAAGTCTAGTAAGTCGACTCACTTGAACCGCAAGAACAGAGCCGGTCGCTTGTTGGGCAGTCGTGTCACTCTGGCGAGGGGCGTGGGGTCTTTGAGCGGAGTTTCAGTGGGTGCAAGCGCGTCAGTCAGCTCAAACCGCTCCGGCTCCCGCGCCACGTGGAATGCCCTCAGCGCGGCGGAGACCAGCTCGCGCTCGTTCCAGTTGCGGCCAACCACCACCGGCCGGTACAGACGACGGGACCACGCTGCTTCGCCGTCGTACACTTTGACCACTTCTGTTGAGGGAAATGGTGAAGCATGCCCGTATATCATGGTATACTTTTAATATCCTGGCAGGGAAGAGGTGTATGTAGGTACGAGATATCTGGGTTTGGATGAGACATGCATATTTTGCCACACTTTTTACTAACCCTCGACATTTGGTCAACACGCAGAGTTAGTTTAAATTCTCTTCAGGTTGATTCTCAACAATAGGACCATAAAAATAATGAAACTCCAGTATCTACATATGTCACATATCTATTGAGGAATACAAAGTACGATCTCCTATAAGTGATTCTTCAAGAAAAGATCCAGAACAGAAGAAGGCCAGATTCTTCAACAATTCTAATACCATGGCTAACCTTACGCCAATGGCACGACAAGAGTACTAGATCTCTGTTCCGTGCGGCATTGTCGTGAGTGTAGATAGTCGGAAGACAGCACCTCAAGAGGAATGTGTCTGAACGATGGCCTACCTTCATCCCGGTCGTCTGGCGTCCTGTCGCGGTGCTGCTTGTGGTCCGGGCGGTGGTCCTGGTCTGCGGGCGCGCCGGTGGAACCGCCACCGGAGCCCGAGCGGCCCTCGCAGCCAGAGCTGAACTCCTCGCTGACGCTCCTCGCTGCAACACACGTGGCGCTCACATACACCCCCGCATACCCGCCACCAACGCCATAACACAACACCTTGTCTCGGAAGGCACGTTAAGCAGTTGGTCCCGGTTGCTGTCGCTCGGCAGCACTCGTTAGGCTATCTTAGAGGCATACGGCCGGCCTCGACACTAGCAAAGAAGGTTTGGTTGCTAAATTACACGAGAAGAAGACCCCAAAATTTGAGGTGATTCAAGTATTAGATAATAACGTCATTATTTAAAATGGTTATTTGGAAAACTTTGTCCAACTTACAAGTAAGTATAGGAATTACGATAAGTTTAAAGCATTTTTTTAAATATTCTGGGAATCTAGGAAGTATATAATTTCAGTATTTAAAGGTTTATTTAAGTATTTTCATTAATCAATTATTTACACAAACAATGCGGATTTTATTTGGTTGATATTAACACTGCATTAAAAGTATTCACATATCAAGGTCTGGTGTCTAAAGGTTGAATTGCATGAGGCACAATTCAACAAGACTGTACATTGCTTTCTCTTGTTGCATGACATTTTAAAATCGACAACGCGGGAACGCAATGGTTGGCAATGTTTCGTAGCGGCCTTTGTGTACCTATATGGAAAGAAAGTATAACCCGCCTCAATGGATAACCATAATAAGACTATTGATATGTGAAACTGCTATGTTTAAACAAAAATCTTATTATTTACGTTGCATCAATCATGAATTTAATTTAGTAAATATAATTTTCACATTATTGTACGTATTAAAAATATCACTCAACTCTACACAATTAAATCGTTTACCAGAAATATGAGGTCGGCCGTTACATCTCAAATAAATCTCAGTTTTCATCAAAGTTTAATAAGTAATTAAATGACCATCTATCTATAAAAAATACTCCTACGACTTGAACTCACATATTTCTGGTCAAATTGTACACAAATCATAGAAAGTCCCACGTTTTCGTATAAAAAACATTTCACGTGGCACTCCCGTCACTACGTCAGCATTAGACACTGGCAACACACATAGCTTAATGAAAATAAAATATATTCTTAGGCTGAGCGTCCACTGTTGTCAAGTCTACTTCATCGAGAACTACCTTGGGAATGTTCTTTCTTGAAGCATTGTCACGTTAAATTTTGTCTATGTTGCATAGCATTGAGCGTTATGTGTAATATATGGATTATAGAGGGATAAATTAGTTAAAGCATAGTAACATTTTAATAATCGAAATCTTTATTTGCTTGAAAGCAGTGGTACTCGTTGAGATAGACTCGACAACGGAGAACGCTTATGGCATCTGTTAATGACTTAATGTGGATCGGTCTGTATATTTGTTACCTTGTTGCCGTTGGAATACTGCATCATGAGTATTCATGAGGCTCGGCTTACGGTGTTCACTCGATTGTAAGTCGAATGGAGTGGGATAAGAAAGAAAATGAAAGCTTTCGTAAAACTACAAGACTCATTGTATTTGATCCAAAAAAGGAAATTAGATTAACAAAAATAAAAACAAACAAAATGGCTGACACTAATTTCATTGACGTCACGACGAGTCGTATTTAACGAACATAATAAAACTTTCGCCTCCTGTTTGGTATAGCTAATGTTATATACTAAAACCATTCTTGGGCGAATCTGTTCTCATAATTGACCACTTTTCTAGTGGATATTGAGGTTACTTGTAAGAGAACAGACAGACTTTGAGTTTTTAATTATGGAGAAGAGAAGAACAAGCTAATATTCGTAAATTCGTAAGACACATTGATTCATCCAATACATAATTGTCCCAAGTTATACAATTAATTAAAAAATGGTCTTGTAGTTTTATAAAAGAAAAATATTGTATTGTACAGTGGGGCTTGGATTAGAAGAATTGAATTGAGTGTCAATTAGTGCCAATCGATAGTGTGCAGTATGTGGTCATTATTTTTAGTAAATATTTATTAAAATAGGTTAAAAAGCGATTAATATTATGGACGTGCATATCACTGGGAGAGGGGGAACATTGGGACAAGTGCTTTTCGGTAGAAACAGTTGTGGAAATAGCAGCGTGATGTGAAAATATGGCGCACGGCGAAAGCGTTTAATGTGATGACCTTTACAGAACTACAACTTAACACAAAATTGAGCCATAATTGCCTCAAGGTTACAGGTTTGAACCTCGTCTCTGGACAATTTTGACGGACCCTTCTTAAAGTTTACTTAGCTGCGGAGAAAATCTTTATAAAAATGTATTTAAATTAACTTGCTACGGCGTAGCACGCGCGGCGGCGGCGTAGCTATTGCATGGAAGTCGCGCATTCGACTTCTGAGCGATGACAAGTGTATGATAGCTCCGCGGTCGCAATTGTAAGGATAGGTAGCTGTGCAAGGTGGTCTTAGACAGAATGCAAAAGAATCATATTTTTTCAAAATATTTTTATATATATTTTAATTGCTAGTTCTGACTTGCTCAGCAAAGAAAAGTTAAATATGTGCCAACAAAAGGGCCAACCTCCATTTTAGTAGAGCTAGAGAGGCAATGCATAAGCTTTCGAAATCTGCAAAATTGTTTTCAACGTCGGGTCGTAGTTCTGCGCGTGTCTCACAGCGCACGGGCATGCGATGGCTTTGGGTCCGTGTCTGCGGCTATGGGTGTGACAGGTGAGGGTGCGGTACCTCTGGAGTATGGCGGTGACGCGCCGCCGTGCGGGGAGCATGCGGCGGGCAGCAGGCGGCGCGCCAGCGTCACCAGGCGCGCGCCGCCCCACGCGTACGCGTCCCGCGCCCGCGCCCGCGCACCCGCACGCGCTGCCCACAACACACCCACACTCCGACAAACCGCCAGCTGACAGCGCGCATGTGCCGCGCGATTCGACACTTTGCATAAACTATTGGATGACTATGATTGACAGCGGGCGGACACGACCACGACTATACTCTCTCGATACGTGCTCGTGCCCGCTCGAATGAAGCGCCTACGCTAACCAAAGCCGCGAATTGCGAGGCACATCTTGTGGAAGCTGCTCTGCGCTGGCGTCCGCTGTGGGATCACTTACGGCAGCCGAAGTCCCGCTGCGATGGCGGCGGGCGCACGTGCACGCCGATGATGGCCTCCATGGGCACCTCTGTGCGCGGGATGGACACCGCGGACGGCGGCAGGAAGATCGGCTGCAGCATGCCGAAGTTGCAGTCCTCCGGGATCAGGCCGCGGCACCCGGCGTGGCACTGCGCACACACAATGCGCACACACCAGGTCATTTCAATATGACATAATTTCAATATCAAATGTTTTAGACACAGATATACTCTGGACGACTTAAGACTATTTTGTCTGCCGATATACAAAGAATCGCTGGGAAGCAGTAGCTGACTCGGTCACGTCAAGAGAATGGGAGAAGATAGTGCTGCTAAGAGAGCATATCTGGGATAAGCCGGTCCCGGCATCCTCGGTATCGCTGGAAGGACGAGGTCGACAAGGACCTGCACTAACTGCAGGCACAAACGTGGTGGCAGTCGGTGCAGGGCCAGCACGACTGGCGCGTTCTGGTTTAGGAGGGCAAGACTCACTCCGGGTCCCTGAGCCACCGCAATAAGTAAGTAAGTGAATCCATAGGTGACGCACGACACCTTGTGGCTTTATTATACTATAACAAAGGCGTCGCCAGCCGATGGCCCAAGGGGGGGGGGGGATATAAATTACAGATGTGTGTGAGACCAGGCGACGACGCTGCCCCTATTGCCCCCCCTTGCGCCCTTGATCATCACCAAAAGTTGTGCGTATATACTGACCGTGCTCCCGCACCACTCGCATCTGTATCCAGTGAGGCATTCGGCCGAGCAGCACGCGCGGCGACACGCGGCGCACTTGGAGTTGCTGGGCAGGTTGCCCTCGAGCCAGTGGTGCACGTGGCGAGGCTCCGTGCCCGCGCAGTACGTCGCGTTCTCCTTGCAGTCCGCGGCCGCGAAGTCCACGCATTCTCCGTGCACGTAGTACTCGCATACTGGAAGGGGGATAGTAAAGTTATGTTCTCTCTGTGATTGTTGCTAACACAATCAATATACGAAAGAGTGACGTCTAGCATTGGTTATTATAGGAACTATAAAGTGGCGTTTGAGGAGGATCGACTAGGTCGTTATAGGAATTGGCGTTTGAGCCTAGCGCAAAATCAACTCATTAGGTTAGGAACTAGGAAATGGCGTTTAGTGTATCGCAATCAATTTACGATCGAAATCAATCGATACACGAATTTAGACTCGACTCTAGCATTGGTTATCTTATCACGAACAAGAATGAACTAGCATTGCTTATTATAGGAAGGTTCTGGGAAGTGGTAGTTTTGGGAGGATGTAGGCGTTTTGGGCAGTCGTCATTAGTTCACACATTTTCCGTGCACGTAATACTCATATACTGGAAGTAGGGGATCATGACAGGGAGTCATGTTTTCTATGTTGGCTAGCGCAATCAATACGCGAACGGGAATCGACTACCATTAGTTATAATAGGAACTAGAAAGTAGCGTTTGAGTAAACGGGCGATAATCGATTAGCATTGGTCAACAGATTCACAATAGGAAGTGGTCTAGGAAGAGGTCGTTTTGAGAGAGAACAGTTGCTCAGAGACATCGTCGTTTTGGTAAATCTTTGTCAGTCCACAATCGCGAAATCCACTCATTCTCCGTGAACTTAGTACTCACATACTGGAAGTTGGGATATGTCATGTTTTCTCTGATGGGGGTTGGCTAGCGGGATCAATACACGAATGACAATCGACTAGCGACAAACGACAATACACGAACTATAGTATGACCGTCTAAGTCAGTCTTCGCCTGCGCGGTACAGAGACGCGGGGGTATGACGACAACGGAGATCGAGAGAGGTGCCGCATTTCTGTTACAATACATTTCTGTTCGCGCGCCCGCCCCCGCACCTCTCTCGGTCCCCGTTGTCGTCCTACCCCCGCATCCCTGTACCGCGCAGGCGAAGACTGATTTAGACGGTCATACTATAGAATTATTTACGTTACACCCTTACTCTTTTGCTGTTATTCATAAACTTAGTTAAACCTCACTTCCCTTAAATCGCGTTACTATCCTTTTCACACTCCGTTCAAAAAGGTTAAGATAGAAAAGGACAGGGGCCTAAACGTGTAGTAACTTTAAATCACGTTTGTGAATAACAGCCACAGTCTTTATGCATTAAACTTAGACTCTAAATACTTTAGCAGCTACAACAATTTTGAGCTACTTCACACTATATGAAATTAAAGTTACATCATGGTTGCTTGATGTGTTTTGTCTTCCAGCTTCGTAACACCTGAAGAACGTAATTATTCTTTAAATTTCTCTGTTTTGGTAACTTCAACGCTCAACGTTATGCTGTCATTGATACATAAAAATGCTGTATTAAGTCTTATACTTATTAATATTTTACCAAATCAAATTTTTTTAATTTTTCAAATTATTTTTGTTTTTTATTAAAATTATTGGTTTAAAATAAAGTTTTGTTCAAGTTGCGATTCGAAGAAACCAGCTTAATTAAGAATTCAGAAAATAGTAAGAAATAGAAGCGATTTATTCATTGTTTTTGTTATTCTTCTATATGAGTTGCGAGAGTAGTAGAAAATGATACTGATTATGATTATGCAATATGAAACCTGTAATAAGTCCCCAACAAAATGATAGGTACAGCTTAAATGGTCACGTAGTTTTGTAGGTGGGGCAAAGCTCCATTGAAATGTGGCAATGTCTTTTCTATTGTATTTATAACCTTAGTTTATTAGACAGATGAAAGGTATTGTCAATACTCACTCATACAATGTAAAGCCGGGAGCTCATCGAGCCTCTTCCGACACACCGTGCAAAATTTGCGTTTGTGGTGCGCCGGCTCGGACCAGCAGTGGGCCACAGGGTTCTGCGACAAACACAACACATAAGTATATTCAGGATTAACGGAAAGAGTGCAGTATGTAAGCTGAAAGGGGTATGTTCAGTATCGCTTTTGCTCTACGACTTTTCCAATACGAAATAAAAATAAATTAGGCAACCTCTTACAATTCGATTTGTGACCGGTACAAAATGTTAGAAAAGACAGTATTTTTTCGCGAAAATCGAAAAGTCGTAGATAAAAAAATGTTCAGTTAACGATTTAAATGCCCCCTTTCCGTTACATCACCTGCTTATTACATAAATACAAAAAATCCCAATAAAAATAAAATAAATTGTTACTTATATGTATTTAAGTACCAGTTATGTAATGTTAGGTATTTAATTATTGCTCAACAAGCTACCCATTCATTCGCTGATTTCTCTACCCAAAGGTTGTCTGGAAGAGATCGCTTTAAGCGATAAGACCGCCAATTGTGATACTAACTGTATTAGCATATTTATTTTGTGTAATTCCTTTTTTTGCAATAAAGAATATTTATCTTATCTTAAATCCCGCTCGTCTCCCATAGCCCTCTATGGGAGCGGGAAGCAGAGAGAGAGACACCTCTTCCAAACCTTGATTTAATTGGTCTAATAGAAGTCCCGCGAGTACCGGGCCACTACAGAAAATCGAACCATGTAATAATTAAACGTCAGGACTGTGGTTTCTTAGCCCTACCACCTATCTGTCCGGACGATTTCTTATAGTCACGGTTTACAAATTGGCGGTAATTTGTCGTCTGCAGGGCCAACCATAGACCTGAACGCTTTTTTTATGCATAGATTTTCGACGCGCGAGGCCCATTGGACCGCGAGGCCCCTTGGACCGCGAGGTCGTAGGCGGTGGTCCATGTTGCCCACGCCTTACGCCGCCTCTGGTGTGCCGCTTTCGTATTATATAAGCAAAATTCCCTATGAGCAAAACGTCCTAATATACGTTTGCCATAATTACTAACTACCGCCGCAACTCATTATTCCTCAGAGTTAGTACGTTGCTCAATGAGTTAGCAAGCGAACACCAGGATCTGGACCAGTTCCGTACTAAACCCATGCACATTATGCGTATTAATTCTTTGGTCCCGCAGCGGGTGCGACAACTTCCGATACCGGACAATAATCCTCCATTAACATCTGTTTGTATTCTCTAGTTGATAAGTTTTCATGTCATGTATTTATTTGCGATTACCTATTATTGATTGCGTTGAGAATATGTTCTGTCACAATTTTTGACCATGCTGTACAGCTGTTGGTAATCCAAACATGTAAAATAAATAAATAAATGGGTCACTGCACTTGCGATACGGAGGTATTAGGTTTGATTCCCAGCCAGGGCAGCCATGTACCAATGAGTTATCCTCGGTTTTTTCGACGGAAAAACTTACGTACCTACATATAAATAGACTGATGATGATGATAGTTACCTTGATGAGGCTGGGCGCCACCCCGCAGCATGGCGTCACCACGTGCCCCACACATCGCTCGTGCACTATGAAGTTGCACACTGTAACAACAAATTGCACATTTTATTTATTTAATCAGTTTTATAAAATAGAATCTCCAATTTTTATCCTTTGCCTATGTCTAGGATAAGGCAGTTGTCCCACAGCCGGCGAGTAAGCGAGTAACTCTCGGCTATTTTCTCGCCCAAGAAACGTACAAAAGATACTACATTCGTGTAAACAAAAGAGACGCATATATTAATAGTTCATCGCCGACTGTTCACACCGCCGGCGAGTACTCGCTCGGCTATTCTGTCGCTGAGCGAGTACATCCCATCGCTCGGCGACACTCGCCCACTCGCTAAGCTACACTGGCGAGTGGGGAGTGAAACGAGTAGTCGCCCGTCGCTCAGCGACACTCACTGATAGCCGAAGTACAAAACTATACTCGCCACTCGCTGCTCGCCCACTCGTTTTATAGTTCATAGCTTTACTCGATCATCGCCGGTGGTCGGACAACTGCCTTATCCTTTGCCTATGTCAAGGATAACAATAATAGTCGTATAGTCTTTGCGTTGAAAACGATCGTTTTAATGTTTAAATTGTCTATCACACTTTAAGCGATTGTTCTCCACTTTGTTCATAGTATAGAAGACGTTTTCAAGCAAAAAGTACACTATAAACAAATAAAAATCAGAATAACAAAATCTAACGACAAATCGTCGAAATATTTGTCTAAAAAGTTTCAGAGAATGTATATTTACATACATTACATTAAAATCACTTATTTGTAGGTGCCTAAGAAGTCTCTGGTTACGATACGGTATTACGGTCACTCCAGTCCTCAAAGCGGTCTTCAGGGCCGTCGTTAGCCAAAGCGACCGTGGTAGAATTATCGTTTCACCGGAAGAAATCTCGGGTAAGTAAATATGACGACACTAAAATTAAATCCGCCATTTTGTACGGTTTCCCGCGTTTTTGTTCTTATCGGCCAGCATCAGGCTGTAAGTTATCACTGTTGAGTTAGGTATACCAAGGAGGTTTTATGCCCGAGTGAGTGAAACCTCATTGTTATTGCGATCACCAACGTGATATCGATCGATACCGAATGTCTCTGCATGAGATCAACGGGCTAATTGCGCCAAACTGAGGGCTACTGGTTAACCTGTGTTTAAAAATGTTTGGCGTTTTTGTCATTTAACATGGGGTTAGGCACTTACCACGGGTTATTCCTTAACTCGAACTTGGTGCCTCTAAGTTTTGGTATACCCAGGATGTTTCCTTAATTTGTTGGCATTATTCGGCCAAATCGTGTTTCAATTCGCGAATGTTTACAATTTTACAGCAAATCTCGTATTTGATAACATTACAGTTCTTGGTAGGGTAATGTGCAGGATTTTGAGGAAAACTGGACTGAGTCAGAACTACATATTAAAAACAAACAAGTAGGTCGGACATACATATTCAGATTATGAATAAGTCAATTATTATTAACATAAAGCCGACTTTTTTTGCCTATAAGTAATGTGATAAAGAGACGCCTATATCAAGCCATTTAGGTTACAGGAGGTCATAAGGGAACCGCGATATACTACTTATCTAACTGCAGTCAAACAACATTACCTTCCCTTTCGTCAGTCGGATAAATAATAAATATGTGGGGAAATTATAAAAGCTCTATCTTCTCTATTTAATGCAACATTTTTCTTTTTACTTTCGATAGAGTTAGGAAGTTTGTAACTGAATCGTAGTAGATAGAGCGAAAACCACATAAGTATTAAAGTAGATTTAAACCAACTTGTCCTCTACCTATATCTAGGACCTAGATATCTAGGTAGATACCTAGGTACTCATATTTTATAGGATTTATAAACTTATTGATAGACTTTAAAAACTCAACTTTATAGAAAAACTAACGAAAGAGTAGCTATTATTCATAAACCCCACTTCCTTTAAATCGTGTTGCTATCCCTTTCACACTTCGTTAAAAGGTTAAGATAGAAAGGGACAGGGGCCTAAACGGTGGCGTAACTTTAAATTACGTTTATGAATACGCACCTATTAGAATAACGAATGCATGAATAGATTGATAAGTGTGATACTAGGATTGCAGCAGACAAAAGTCCATCGTCTCTGCCCTAAGGGCAAGACGTGAGTTTATTAAATGTTTATTTTGTTATAAACTCAAACACGGCAAAATAATCATATTCGAGTAATCGAATAAGCCAGCGTGGTTCGTTAGCCGTACAAAAGTATACATTAATTTAATTCATTAGATTACGGATAATAATTGTAATGTAAGCGTGGCACACATGGTAAACACGCAATGCACTACATCCAAGTTCAGGCATTCAAGGTATGGTAATTGCTTGGCACGCGAGCTGCCGACATGCGATCTCGTGGCGTCGCCAAGAACAGTCCAACTCGAAGAAAAGTATTAAATTCTCAAAAACTACTTGAGCGATTGTCAAAATTACAATGGCGGGAAACGACGGTTATTTTTTTATTTTATTAATGGACTCTACAGTTCGTCATTTGCCAATGTCATGTTACAGAAAATTCAATATATAATAGTCTTCTATCTTCCTCCAGGGGAGTCGCAGTAGCGTCTTCACCCTGGGTAGCCGCGTCTTCATGTCTTCATCCAGACGAGATGCCGTAGCGTCATCACTCTGGACGAAGCAGCTCGACAGTCACGTTCACTCCCGAGTCCCGAGCTTGTAGCGGGAACTCTTGTTAAAACTTGAAACCCCAGATCTTTCTCAAATTATCCAATAATCTGCAGTAGGTAATATCGGAAGTTTCAAGCTTTTATCAAGAGTTCCGCTACAAACACGGGAGTGAACGTGACTGTCGAGCTGATTCGTCCAGAGTGTTGACGCTACGGCGACTCCTCTGGATGAAAAAAAGAAGACGAGGCTACCCAGGGTGAAGACGCTACTGCGACTTCTCTGGAGGAAGATAGAAGACTATTATGAATTGAATTTTCTGTAACATGGCATTGGCAAATGACGAACTGTCTAGTCCATTAATAAAATAAATAAATACTTTACGCGGTTTCCTAATGGTCATTTTAAGGTCAATTGTGCGACTTGTGACATACTTAGTTCAATTTTTTTTGGCAGTTTTGATTTAAAATTCTTGCCGTGGGCAGGAATTCAACCTGCGACCTTGTCATTTCGTGACAAGGTCCCAGGCTCAAGTCCTGCTAACGGCAATATTTTTTTCATTATGTTCTAATTTATTCACCGAGCATGGATAATGCGTAATACAAATTCTGAGTTTTGATTTACTAAAAAACCTTACCAATTTAATATTTATCATGAGTACAACCCCCAGTTTACATACATGTTGTCAATGATCAATACCTATACGTATGTAGGTAATATTGTAGGTGACACGGTATTAAGTCGAATAGTAGCTCCCTCGTCAGTCCAGTTCCCAAATCGGAGATGGTAGGATGCGCGCGCCGATCGATCCGCGCGGAGATGACTCCGCCACTGAGAGCTACTGCCTACCACGATAGAGAAACAGGTCGTTACAAGTGTCGATACAACACTAAACACCACTTGCAATAAAAGATAACTCCAGGATTAGCGACTTGACATGTGAAAACTCAACACACATTTTGCTAGGGTTAAGTCGCTTCGATAACTCTTGGCAGTCTGGTTATCTTTTATCGCTAGTCACTCTTAAAGTATCTAGCCCCCCTAGCTTAGCTTTGACTTTCGTTACCGCAAGAAGAATAGAAAGAAAAATGTATGGAATTAAGGGTCATCACATCACACACATACCCAGCCAGGGCAGCCATGTACGGTGGAACACAGAGAAAGGTGTACAGGAGAGTTTTTAAGGTTGAGATTTTCTCAAAAATTACTTGAACTATTGCAAAAATTCTTTCACTATTAGATAGATAAAAGTCAACTATGTAACTATAAAAGAATTATTAAATTCGGTCCAGTAGTTTTTGAGAAAATCTCATTATTGAGGTTCCCTGGATACTTATCTCTGTCGTCGTGTGTACCAGTGAGTTATCCTCGTTTTTTTCGACTGAAAAACTTACGTACATTTACCGAGTGCTCTCAAAACGGTGAAGGAAAACATCGTGATGTAAAAGAAGAAAAACATCTAAGGCATGTGAAATCCGCCAATCCGCAGTGGGCCCACGTGGTGGATCATGGCCCGAGCCTCCTCGATGTAAGGGAAGGTATGAGCCCGAGCAGTGGGGCAATATAAATAGACTGATGATGATGATGACCCTTAGTCTCGGATTATCTTTTATTGCAATGCAAGTTAGTCAAGTCTAATGTATCCAGATCAGTGTCACTAACATTAAATCGATGGTAACTTCCCCACTGGGAATATAGCCCCTAGCAAAGTAGGCAGGTACGGTGGAATACAGAGAAAGGTGTACAGGAGAGTTTTTAAAAATGAGATTTTCTCAAAAACTATTGCAAAAACTCTTTCATTGTTTGATAGATAAAAGTGAAAACTATGTAACTGTAAAATAATAATTAAATTCGGTCCAGTAGTTTTTGAGAAAATCTCAACCTTATTGAGCCCCCTGTATACTTATCTCTGTCTTCATCATCATCATCATCATCAGTCTATTTATATGTCCCCACTGCTCGGGCACAGACCTTCCCTTACATCGAGGGAGCTCGGGACATAATCCACCACGCGGGCCCAGTGCGGGTTGGCGGATTTCACATGCCTTATCTCTGTCTTCGACTGTATTCAAAGTCAAAGTCAAATTTCTTTATTGCAAGTAAGTACGTTGAGTACATTTTTGCACGTCAATATATTTTTTGAATTTACATTTACACCACTTTGCAAGGAAAAGGTGCTAACGCTGAGGAGAAAAAGTGGCAAAAAACTCTCAGCAACACATCTTTTAAAACAATGATAATACAATGATTACTTAA
This sequence comes from Tachystola acroxantha, assembly GCA_963506565.1. Classification (NCBI taxonomy): domain Eukaryota; kingdom Metazoa; phylum Arthropoda; class Insecta; order Lepidoptera; family Oecophoridae; genus Tachystola; species Tachystola acroxantha. The sequence goes on from OY735879.1 coordinate 12,149,023, forward strand.
TAACTATACAGTACGTAACGTATTATCAATAACAACTTAAATTTTCGCCAAATTACTACTTCCTAGAACGACCACTCTGAAATGCCACTTTTTTTTAAATTTGTAGAAGAAGAGAAGAGAAGATAATAGAAGTTGAGATCAAACTAAATACTTATTACTATAAAGTACGCTATCTTTACACTAATCTAATACCGGATACAGCTCTAGAAAACGCACAGTGACGTGAGGGGCCACATTGAATACGGAACGGTAGAGGCACAGAGTTGATAGTAAACAAACGGCCTATTTTCGGACCGCTTGTCAATATACTGGGCTCTGCGGAAGGACGCTCGTATGGAGATCAAGGAAACGCGTAATGTTAGTGACGTATATGCCACGTATATAGACAATAGTATAGGCGCTGGATATAGGCAGTTAATAGTAAACAAACGCGATATTTTCGCACTTGTCAATATCGTAAGTTGCGCGGAAGGACATTGGATCGAGATCAAGGAAACGCGTAATGGTAGTGACGTGCGTATCGCGGTGCAGTTATACAGTATAGACACTACATTAAGAAGTTTAGAATAGTGAAATATTGTACTCCATGTCCAAAATACAGGATAAACAAAGAATTTAAAAATAACAGAACAGAGAACATTATCAATCTTTTCAGGAAGTTATATTATGACCCTATATTTTTTTTTAATATAGTGTCATCTCTGGTCTGCATCGCAAAATGACATAGGTACTTAATGCAAAGTACGGATACATTATAATTTTGTCAGGTCTTTTAGTGTTTGCTTTCTAGAATTAATATATTACAACATGTTTAATTTTTTAACAATCTTACTTAGGTACTAACATTAAGTTAACATTTAGTTGTCAGCGAAAATGGAACCGCAAATTGTAAGACGTTCGTACGGTGTTGTGTGACGGCGGCGCTCATACGTCATGGTATATTTAAATAACCTCGGGGCGGGGCCGAGCGGGAATAGCCGCGGTCGCGGTCGCAGCCCGCGCGGCACCACCTCCCGTACGCACGTGTCCGGATAACTATACTGTGACTCTGTGCCTACAGAATATACAGGATGAAAGGAAAAGGGTTATAGTAAGCCAATACTGAGTTCTGTATCATCATCATCAGCCCGTATCAGTCCACTGCTGGACGTAGGCCTCTCCCAAAGCACGTCACTCAACCCTACTCTCGGCCTTCTGCATCCAGTTCCTGCCAGCCATCTTGCGAAGGTCATCCCTCCATCTGGTCGGGGTGCGTCCCACACTACGTTTACCCATTCGTGGCCTCCATTCGAGAACTCATCCACCCAATCGGTTATCGGTTCTAGTTCTGTATCAGTAATTGAAAAATATTATTATTATTATTACACCAATCAGCGGATCGATTTGTATTTTTTTTTTCAGTTTATTTAATATATAAATTTTACATTTTTTATAATATTATCACCCTAGCTTAAGTCACACAGTGATTTATGCGCCTGGGTGAGATGTATAGGATACATACCTATTAATTTTTTTAAATTCAATAATTAGTTAATCAAAAGTTCAGTTAATCCATACTGTGGACCTCCTTTCGACTTATTTTCCTCTACATCCTGAATATCGTACCAGGATTTGCTGTAGTAAGTTCGCCCGATAGTACGTAAATATCTTAGCTACAGGGTTCGGGATTAGTGGCATTTCCGATCGTCCGGATCGTCCCTCCATCTTTTCGGGGGGCGTCCCACACTTCTATCATTAAAGTATCATTAAATACGATAGGCTACAAAAAGATTTTCAAAGGCGATCTGTGAATAATGTTAGCGGCCAACATAAACAAAGCCGCGCTCAGAAATAGTCGAGGGCAATGCCTTCGGGGCTTGGTGATCATCAAGTAGAAGTTCAATGTTTACGTTATGCGAGATACGGCGATTTAGGCCCGTATTAATAAATCACTCTCAGCTCAAAAGTCAATCTTGAGAACGACCTCAAGATGGCGTACCTAATAATAAACGTAACTTAGCTGCGCGTTTGAGAATCGGGTATCACGTGAGTAACGCCGTATTAAACAAAACTCAGTTCTCAAGAGAACTGTCAAACTCACACTTGAGAACGTATTTGCTGATTGCAGGCGAACCGCGACTTGAGAAAGACATCACGTGATATGCCCTCAAGATTGGTTTATTAATAAATGACATACTAGAGATGAGTGTGCGTAATTTCGACGTTACAAATTAAGTTTCGCGACTTTGAGCCAACATAACGACGTGAAATTCAATCATATTTTTGCTTATTATTGTGGCAGAACTGCTATATCAGTGAGGTCAACGCCCTTTTGAAACTAAAACAAAAAAGATCTTAATTAAAAGTTAAACGTTTCGTCAACGCGATCTGAATTAACGAGATAGAGCCCACTAAATACGAAATGACTGTCCCAATAATGACTCATACATGCCGCCGTATGTTGGATTGAATGAAACATGTTTTTCCCACGTCCATAACGGGTATGACCGCACGATTGTACCAGAGTACAGTCGACAGCACACCAACCTACACAAAACAATTGCATGATTGGCAAGTTTTGAAAAAAAAATCACAAAATAGACTAAAAGACGTCAACTGTTATAAACAGAATTGAAATGAGATGAAAAATAAAATAACATACTGTAAACGATAGCCACCCTACGAGGTAGGGTCTCTGGGAGATGGCAAGGAATACTAGCTTGGATTGATCTCACCGAATTGCAGCTCCGCTGTTGTCACAAAGATAGGACCACCTGAACCCTTCCACAGCCACACTGCCATCAATATTCTCTGAGTTACATCAATGAGCACCACATTTTTGACCAATTCGAATCACAATTACCACCACCGGTTTTTCGCGCGAAAAGCGAACCACAAGAGTCAGTATGACAGTTGTTGTTGCGTTTTTTAGTAAGGCAAATGCGCCAAAAGATCATACAGCCTTATAGCATTTCCATCGTCATCATCATATTTTCTAATACCAATTCCATTAGATTTTAGGATTCTTAACACTCGGCCATTCTGATAAATAGTGTCTGTCCCAGACACAGCAAAACAACAACACAGAACCGATTAAATGCGTCATTACAACATATAAAATTACTCCGTTGATTCCGGTACGCTAAAACATCTAGAAAATAAAGATCAACTTTTGCACCCTAACGTGTAAAAGCTTAAATAAATAAATAATCGAAACGCAATGTTGGATCAATACCACAAAACCGCGTATTATTGTGGATTCTGTTTAAGGCGTCGTGTTACCGTTCCGGCCATCCGACATTAGAGAATGACCCATTCGAAGAGTCACTTAATTCCTGCAAAAAACACACACAACCTTACATAAGCCGTTTGGTTTCAGTATGTTCGCCGCAGCTTCCGTTTCCGCGCCATTTATATGAAGATCCTAACGTAGATATACCTATTCATTTTCCACAAGTCTTCATTGAATAACAATAACCTCTAACAGCGAGATATTTGGAAACTGATGAACAATGTCGCCTCTGGTCTATATATTCATATTCCTTATTATGCTTCGTCGTCATCGTCGGCCTGTATCTGTCCACTGCTGGACGTAGGCCTTCTCGCCATCCTTCCATTGTCTTGTATTTATGACCGACGCATCCATTCTTTCCCAAATGTGCGCGAGATGTCGTCGGACCATCGCATTGGTGATCTTCCCACGCTGCATCGTCCCGTGCGTGTCCTCCAGACTGTAGCTGTGTACGCCCAGCGCTCGTCGTCTCTACGTGCAACTTGCCCTGCCCGTCTCCCCTTCAGGGAAACCATCCTTTCCCCAATCCACCAGCTTTGCCCGACGGCGGATTTCTGAGTTGGGTACTCTATCGATTATGCTTGCCACACGGGTAAATAGTACGTTATAATTCATCCATCCATATTTAGATATCAATTTGGCCAATATTTGCGTCGGCTAGTCGCCGCTATCTGTCCATTGTTCCTTACAAAATCTTCCAGGTGTTAATGTTTCATGTGACAGTCATTAAGATGTAACACCATGTATGTAATGTACCACATGAAGCAATAAATTAATTTGATTTTTTATCTCTCCTTTTACTTGGACCACAGAACAACTAATTATTCGTGTGTCGCCGTCGTTCGCTTGCACACACAAGGTGCGACGGTTTGACCGTCAATCATATCAGGCGCCATCATGTCGCCCACACAAGGTACGACGGCCTACCTCGCTTATCGATATTGTTATATTAAATGCATATAATTTATATCATCGTATTTCTTAGGTCTCGATTCTCAAGGTATTTTCAATGCAAGTTCACAGGTAGAGGTTTGTCAATTACAAAGAGTAGCTTACAGTTACTCGTAATGTTTCTCTTTATTATAAATTAACTGTCCATATTCCACAAGGTAAATGAATAAATTCATATGGGCACCGCTTGCACCACAAGAGGCTACGGCCTCGACTCGTTTATTTATTCGGGCACCGCTTGCACGCACAAGATGCTACGGCCTCAACCCGTTTGTCATACAGGCACCGCTTGCACACACAAGGTGCTACGGCCTTGACCCGTTTATTTGGGCACCGCTTGCACACACAAGGTGCTACGGCCTCAAACCCGCTTATATGGGCACCGCTTGCACACACAAGGTGCTACGGCCTCAAACCCGCTTATATGGGCACCGCTTGCACACACAAGGTGCTACGGCCTCAACCCGCTTATATGGGCACCGCTTGCACACACAAGGTGCTACGGCCTCAACCCGTTCATTTGCTCAGCCACCGCTTGCGCACACAGGGTGCTACTGCCTCAGCCAGTTTGTCTACATGGGCACCGCTTGAACACACAAGGTGCTATGGTCTCAACCCCGTGACTGAAGCATCATCAGCTACTTTACGTCTCTCTCGGTCCGATAAATAGTTAATTATGGTCACGCCTTGATAGTCGGATTCCAGTTGCCAGTACTAGTTTAATACAATCCTTCGCTCTCTTTCACCATAGTCACTTTCCGACTCGGGTTCGCTAAAATTAACTCAAGGTTTAGTATTGTTCATTGAAACAATGTTCTTATTATTCCTATCAGAGATATTCCTCCCTTCCATGCCACTATAATCTCGTATGTCGTAGCCCAATATTGCTGTAACACGATAGGGCCCGCTAAAAGCTGGTACTAATCTGTGACTTCGCCGGGTGTCTGCGTGCCCCTTTCGAGCCATCGTGCGGCTGGGATACATGTGAATACACGCTAAATTTGTTGATGCAACGCAAGGACGGTGACTTTGCTGGCCGTATCTCACTCTTATATTCCGCTCTTATGATCTGTTTGTTTCTTCTTCACTCTTCCTTACCTAAGGCCAAGTGCTCTTTCAAGTTTCATCCTCATCATATTCAGCCCCTATGAGCCTAACTGGATATCTTCCTCTTCTCATGGTAGCGTCTTCTTAAGTAGGTTGGCGATCATTATGACAATCTGCACTCTCCACAACGCCGCAAGAAATAGAGACCTGGTACTATTGCCGACTGGATATAATCCACCCCATTTTCGCCATTAGCTTCTGCTATATGATGTCCTTAGGTTCCACTGCTTCCTAGTAACCCACTGTATATCATCAGACCAACGAGCTTTTGGTCACTCAGACCCCATGAGTCCACCTCGAGGTCGCCACGCCGTTAGTATTCCATCTATTCTCTGCCTGATCGCATGTTCCCGCTCCAACTACGATGCCATTCTATTCCTTTCTGTTTACTCTACAACGTTTTGCTTCGAAGTTCTTCAACACTCACACTATTCGCTTCTAGAACTCCTTACCGTATCCATCAGTACCCACCTCCCAATCCTTGGATATGTTAAGGCGCAGGTCAAATATCCCTTTTGGAACCTCTAATTATTACTTTCCAATTCCTAATCATTTATTCGTCCTCATAGGTAAAATAAGGTGGCATGGTATTTCTATAAGACTTCTCTAATGTGCCTCTTCGCATACGAAAATAATATCGGACTCCACACGATACAAATAATTGACATGTTTTATTTACTCGGAACGTTTGTTACTCTAGGAGCCATACTGATTACCTTTTTCCTTAAGAGTTGTTTTGGACATTTGAGTTTTAACTTGAGTGTTCCTTAGTCGCACGCTCCGATTCTACTATTTCAACAGCTCCGGGTTTCTTTTGACAACCATACAGCTTTCCAATAAGTACATTATAAAAACTAGGAGACGTCGGCAGCTTCAACTTTTGAGGAAGTTTTCAACTGGTTTCAAACAACAAATGGCCTTTCTGCACTTTCTCTACGTAGGTGTCGTAATAATACCGCCGCGCCGTGGTATTGGTAAGTTGATAAGCGTTATAAGGTAAATTCGTATAGTAGGCGGGTCACCAATTCGCCACCCAGAGGATGCCCGCCGAGTTCAGCTTGCGTATGCTTCATTTGACCTCTCTTTATTTCCCTTCACTTCCCTCGATTTCCCCTGACGTCCCTCGTCCCCTTTTGCCATATCTTGCCATGTCTTGCTGTGTCTTGCTGTGTCTTGCTATGTCTTGCTATGTCTTGCTATGTCTTGTCTTATTTGGCATCTATGTCCCCATGTAAACCAGGGCGTATAGAATAAAGTATAAATAATAATAATGCCGACCGGTACCTGCATACTTCAGCAAGTCGCCAAATAATTAAATTGAGCACTCGTATGTTGTATATACGCTTGCATGTTGGTAGACACCCTGCTGCTAACATGAAGATCAGGAAATAATATAAAAATAATCGCTTGTGAACAAACAAGTGTGCTAGAAACATTTTCGTATTGACGCTTATAAATAGGTACAATAAAATGTATACTCCAATGGTTGGTACGATGGCTACAAGCGTGTTAAGTCACCTTTGCGGGCATGAGTCTATACCAATTCTGAACTGTAAACGATAGCCACCCTACGAGGTAGGGTCTCTGGGAGATGGCAAGGAATACTAGCTTGGATTGATCTCACCGAATTGCAGCTCCGCTGTTGTCACAAAGATAGGACCACCTGAACCCTTCCACAGCCACACTGCCATCAATATTCTCTGAGTTACATCAATGAGCACCACATTTTTGACCAATTCGAATCACAATTACCACCACCGGTTTTTCGCGCGAAAAGCGAACCACAAGAGTCAGTATGACAGTTGTTGTTGCGTTTTTTAGTAAGGCAAATGCGCCAAAAGATCATACAGCCTTATAGCATTTCCATCGTCATCATCATATTTTCTAATACCAATTCCATTAGATTGTAGGATTCTTAACAATACCTACCTAATAAAGCACCTGCAAGCATTTGAAAATCAAAATATCTCATCTCGCGAGTCACCTGTTTTCCACTCGTATTGCCAAAAACAGAATAATTTCACATCATATTTTCATCATTCTCACGTGAGTTGATTTAGGAAAAACAATTTTAGTCATTACAAATACGGCCAACAGCAGATCAATGGTAACACTTGCAGTACGAATTTAACTCTTATGACGCAGATAATAAGAACGGTCCAAACTTGATCTGCTGTTAGCTGTACCTACACTAAATATCGCGTCCAAAGATTTAAATCTTTGAAGTTTGATTGACCCTATCCGCATCTGAAAGGCAAAGGTACAAAAAGTAGCACATCCCAATTCCCAACATTTGATTACCAATATCGATCTACTTCCAATGCTAGAAATCAACAAGGAAAATCACATAGGTATTATGGGTAAGATTTTATTAGATACGTTTTTAAATATGTTTATGTAATATTTGAAATTCACAGTGCTTTAGTTTTAGTACTGTAATGCTGTGAAGTGTAATTTGAAATAAATAAATAAACCTTCACTAACATCTCGTATAGAGTGACAGCTCTCGTCCTCAACTTAACGGAATGTTGTCGCCATCATAGTAGATACAGGAAGAAGAAAAAAAACAAGCGCTTCGTCCGAAAATCGTGATTATTTTTCTGAAGCGGTGCGGCCTTCGGGGTGCGGGGTGTGCGGGGGCGGGGCGCGGCGGGAGGTCGGCATTGACGTCACGCGCGCGGCCCAATCGCGGGCCGCCTTCCACGTTTGAATTTGACTTAGCCGCGGGTGGCTTTGCCTCTCCCAACGGGAGCTTTGCCTGTGACAATAAGAATAACCCATGGGTTCTCTTGAAAATGGCGGGAAACGACGCGACGGTTGCAAAATTATTTGATAATTTTTATTATAATGTCTAGAGTGGTTATTTTGTGTTTAATATCACGTTAAATTAATTAGAAAATGTTCGCGAATGACAGTACGGTGAATTTATTAGATAATTGTAGCTAGATCTGAAGTTTCAAGCTTTTATCAAGAGTTTCCGCTACAAGCTCGGGAGTGAACGTGACTGTCGAGCTGCTTCGTCCAGAGTGATGACGCTACGGCGTCTCCTCTGGATGAAGACATGAAGACGCGGCTACCCAGGGTGAAGACGCTACTGCGACTCCTCTGGAGGAAGATAGAAGACCATTATATATTGAATTTTCTGTAACATGACATTGGCAAATGACGAACTGTCGAGTCCAGAGTAAAATAAATAAATAAAACCCATGGCTGTTATTCATAAACGTCATTTAAAGTTACGCCACCGTTACGCCGCCCTGTCCCTTTCTATCCTAACCTTTTTTAACGAAGTGTGAAAGGGATAGCAACACGATTTAAAGGAGTTTTATGAATAACAGCACATGAGTTCCAACGTAACTTTGCTCAGTAAGCACGTAAATATCGTGGCTATAACGTTTGGGATTGGTGGTGGTTGCCAATATTTTTGCTGACGACTGCCTTAGCCTAGTCGTTAATACGACTTCCTTCTGTGCTCGGGGTTCTTGATTAGATTCCCAGTCGGGAAGGAGCTTTACGGTGTAACTACTTTTTCCGAGTCTGATAACACGGTTTGGACTGTGATTGTGAATTTAGCTTTAGAGGAAAACAAATCAAATCTCAAAACAGGTTCCACATATGGGCAAATTGTTATTTTTTTACTTTTAAACAGCGAAGTTGCTTTTAAACGAGAATGAGTTTGCAAGATTGAGGTATTGATTGTAAATTGTCTCTATTTAGGTAGGTACGTACCAAAACATTTTTTTTAAAGTGCTTCCGTTCGATACTTTTTAGGGTTCCGTGCCAAAAAAGGAACCCTTATCACTTTGTTGTCCGTCTGTCCGTTCGTCCGTCTTTTCTACTTAGAGATAGTCTCGTCCTTCCCTGCTAAGGGATGTTTTGAGACTTTTGACAGTTCTTGTCATGTTTGGCAGTTCTTGTCAAATTTGATAGTTCTTGTCATTTTTGGGCCGTTCTTGTCATTTTTGGGCAGTTCTTGTCATTTTTGACAGTTCCTGTCATTCTTGACGGTTCTTGTCATTTTGGCAACGGTGTGTCTATCAAAAGTTATAGAATCCAACATTTGGGCGACATTACTGTTGTAATTTTCGCCCGTAAGCAACTCGCCCAGTATCATTAAAGCATGTGGGCCAGTTTACTACGTGAAAATTTACAAAAGGGAAACTCGCCCGCAGACCAGTTATTTTGTGGGCGAGTTTGCGACTAAGCCATAATTTTGGCGTCACAATTTTAGCGTTCGGCCGAATCGGATGACTATTGTATTTCAACCTGAAACGCCATAATTGTGGTTACACGTACCTTTTACTTCCTTTAGCAGGTTACATCCGTGAGTTTCATCGACAAAAACTACCATTCGCAGACAAGCCAAAACAAAAGATCGTGTTTATGAGCGCACGCGCATGCACGTTGGACTTCAAACGGGACGCGTGCGCTTCCACCCGGAACTGGCGACACCTGCCTGTCTGACCGGTAAACAACATGGATATAGGCTGATAACATGCTGGTAATAGATCGTCGGAACCACGACCACGACACGTGTTACACTTTGGACTTTGTCAGCTAAAATAGGGAAATATACAGGTTGATTGGAAATTCGATACATTACTAGAGGTGGTTTGCAACAAATTAGGCCCTATTAACGAGGGGTCGAAAAAAATTGAAACCTCGTGATTTATGACCTTTTATTTTTGAGTTAATGGGAATTTTAGCCATGCATTTTTTTAAGGTAATCTCTACTTTATCAGCTTTCAGAAAAATATTATTTCAATGCTTTTTTGAACATGATATTTTTTTGTGAGCAAGTCAGAAAATTCCTAAATAAAATTAAAAGTACCGTAACTCAGAAACACATTTCACATTTTCGACCCCTCGTTAATAGGGCCTAATTTGTTGCAAACCACCTTTAGTATTTCAAGGAATGAATCGAAACGTTATCACCTTTTCCTTGCAAAGTGGTGTAAATGTAAATTCAAAAATATGTTGACGTGCAAAAATGTACACAACAACGTGCTTACTTGCAATAAAGAAATTTGACTTTGTCAAGAACTAGGTTACCGATAATAAAAAATATTTTTCCTACTAGTTAGTTTAGCTAAAAAAACGACTGTTTGATTTGATTGTGAATTATTGAGATATCATATGCTAAATTCGATCTTTAGATCCTCAACAAAGTACCAAATCACTTTAAGGTCCAAAGTAGTATACATTAACAAATTAACCAATTATTGTCAATAGCTATAGTTTCCGAGTTCCCGTAAGGTGGTACCGTAGGTGGGTACCTATAGCACGAAACGTTATAATTGCGGTGATAAAAACAAAACAAAAAACGCTTTGAATCTGAATCCACCTTTAGGCACTGCTAGTTAGCTAATAAAGAAGTTTTATTATTCGTTATTAATTTTAATGCTCGGGCTATTTCTTTATACTATCCGAAGCCGTTAACTGGCACACGAGCGAGGGTTAAGCGTGTGATGTTTAACTGTTGGTTATTTTTAACTGTTTACTGTCATCGGCTGGCGTTAAAATGTTGGCAAATAAGTACGTCTTCTGATTTGTTGAACGCCAATGAAAATATTACTAAAAGACCACATTATTGGTGATACAATTTATAGGAGTGAGCTATTGGCGTGAAGTTAGCTGGTGGTTTAAGCCATGGTTTAAGAATTCTTGTTTCATTTCGTCATTCAAAATCGGTGGCTAACGTTAAGTTTTTATAACCTTAATTGGCTGGTTTTGAATGCCTTTCTAGTATGATAATACATATTTAAAGAAAGTCTATTTGCAATTACGCTTAAAAATAAAAATAAATCAAGTCCCAAAACATTGCAAAACTTAGCTCGAAACTGCAGATCTTGCATAAGTAGTAGGTAAGTACCTATATTTATTCGAAAATTCCAACATATCACATGAACCGCGAACATTTTCTGAATAATTTATCGAGACAAATATTTATCACTCATTTACAATGAAATTAAAATGATCAAACAATTAAGCAACTGTCACGTTCAGCCGCCATCTTCAAAAGTTTCCCGCTCTTTTCAAGCTTCCTAAATATTTTGTTTATGGTGGAAAATAAACTTTTACTTTATCTATCGCGGAGTAAGCAAAGGGAGCTAACGCCATACATCCAAACTGAAACCGGGTCGCGGCACCCGAACTGTGTCGCTCGTGACGTCAGAGCGAGCGCGAGCCGGAATAACGAAAAGGGGCGTATTGCATGGCTGAGATAATTAATCAATAGTATTTTGTATTTTACTAAGTTTTTTATATAAGAAGTGGGCAAACCTTGAAGGGCTCTTGAAGCATCCCATATGATATTATTGTAGCTTTGGCCATAGTGTCATCGATCGTAAAGAATTTCACACAAAAACCATATCATAGCTCTGCTGTTGCGAGTTGCGAGAATGGTTCCAAAATAATTAAACAATTGATCATATCTTCTGATAGTGAAGATATGATATCTTCTTAGTAGTTTGTGGCATTTATGACCCAGGCTGATGTTCGAATCCGGGCCTCTGTACCGGAAGTCCAATGTTCTAACCAAAGATAATGTAATACTACGTCTAGTTCTAACAACAGCGCCACAGAGCTCTCACGAGACGACATTATTATTACAAAGAAAATCTTTACAATCAATTTAAAAATTATGCCACTTTAATTAAGTTAATGTTAACTTGATCAAGGATGAGTGTCAGTTAGTCGCATTTTAATCTGAGCCCCGAAAAACACGGTATAAGTCAGTGGTACGTAGATGCTACGTAGACCTTGCTACGAGCCTGCTACGAACAGGTAGGTATCTCGGTAAATAGCGATTCTGATTTACGTTTTTTTACTAAAAGTAACTCCATGTTTTCCTAACTTCAGTAAATTATTTTGGGCGTGTATTCATAAACGTGATTTAAAGTTACGCCACCATTTAGACTGTCCCTTTCTATTTTAACCTTTTTTAACTAAGTGTGAAAGGGCAACACGATTTAAGGGAAGTGAGGTTTAACTAGGTTTATGAATAACAGCAAAAGAATTTAGTTTAAATTAGGTTTGTGACAAATTCAATTTGCTGAGACCAATAGCGACAAATAGCATACAAAATCAAAATACAGTTATTTTATATATTTTATTCATTCGACAGTTCGTCATTTGCCAATGTCATGTACAGAATATTCAAGATATCATTGCCTTCTCTGTCTCCATTAATAAAATAAATAAATTAAATAAATATTTTCTCTGTCCTCGACTGTACAGTGTTAATCTGTGCCGCAGCCATCGTACCAAAACACATACAATGTTTATTTCTGTGCGTGCGTACAGGAATACTAGTGGTATTTTAGATTTACTTGATATAAATAGCGTCATTGTGCCGTGGTCGACCTACATTAAGGTTGACTCCGAGCGGGCACTGTCAGACAAACTGATTTTCGATCATACTATGATTATGGAAGTGACTATAAAAAACATACACCGGAATTGTGAATCTTCCTTTTGGAAGTCGTTTAAAAAGCAACCGATGTTTTGTTTGTTCATCAATTGGTATTATTCAAATAATCTAATGACTAATTTATTTCAAAAGATGGGCTGCAACAGTTTGGTCACTTTTTTATCCTCAAAAAACGGTGGCATTAATGAAATTGAAATATAAAATGTTTGCGTGAAAATATATACTTACAATAAGAGCTATGATCCTGATATCATTTAGTTTTCGTCAATACTCATCAAATATCGCGAATTTGGGAGTTGGCAAGACTTATGGGAGTGACAGGTGCGTTATTTGCGCTTGCCCAGTGGGTCGATGACTCCGCGCATGGTCCAAATTATGAAAATGTCGAACGTGATTTCGTTATATGTCGTAAACTTACAAAATTAAACGATCGACTCAAATCTTATTCTGTGATCGGTCATAATATGTGGCGGTGAGCAAGTTTACAATAGATTTTAGGGTAATTATGTATTTTTAGATACATTCGAGTAATTGTATTTACAAGTAAGTACAACTTTGTGTTTGCTAGCCATCCATGATAAAGATTACGTGTATATTCGAAATCATGTTTCAAACACAGCAACATGAAAAAAAAATCAATGTCAGCTGAATAATTTATTTTTATTGGCTTGTTTGTGTAATTTAAACAATACAGTTCAAATTAATACTAGGTATGAAATACGTCAAGGTGATCCAGTGTCACCTAAGCTCTTTACAGCTGTCCTGGAAGAGATATTTCGTAAATTGGATTGGGAAAAATGTGGATTAGCAATTAATGGTGAGAACCTGTCACACTTAAGATTTGCAGATGATCTAATAATCTTCTCGCCATCGAAAGACGAGCTACAGATGATGATTAACGACTTAGATAGAGAGAGCCAAAATGTAGGATTAGTTATGAACACACAAAAAACTAAAGTCATGACAAATGGGAAGCCAGAAACTATCTATGTTAACAACAACGTAATCGACTATGTGAGCGAGTATGTCTATTTAGGCCAAATCATCTCACCAATGGACCTAACCACAAAAGAAATTGATAGACGAATAGGAAATGCATGGAAACAATATTGGAATTTAAAGGAAATCATGAAAAACAGAGAAATAAGTATGAGCATCAAACGGAAACTCTTCGATACATGTATTTTGCCCGTCCTTACATATGGCTGCCAAACCTGGGCGACTAACAAAACCCACAAAAGAAAGCTAGAGACGTGTCAAAACGCCATGGGAAGGAGCATGTTGGGGAAAAGATTGTCAGACAGAATAAGAACAACAATTATTAGAGAACATACAAGAACAAGAGACGTTACTGTCAGCACAAGAAAGCTTAAATGGAAATGGGCAGGACATACAATTAGAGGACAAGAAAAATGGTCGAAAGTAATTACGTATTGGTTTACAAGGGATAGAAAAAGAAACAGAGGTAGGCCATTCAGAAGGTGGGTCGACGAGATAAAAGCTGTAGCAGGCGGAACATGGACGAGGAAAGCAGCAAACAGAGAGGAATGGAGGCAGTTGGAGGAGGCCTTTGCCAAAAGGCAAACAGACAGGGATGTCGAGGCAAGTTAAAATAAGTATTTAGGTTAAGAAAAGTATGTTTGAATAAAGGCTATTATTATTATTATTATTATGAAATACAAAAAGCCCAAGCTACAAGCAATAATAACGCATTTAATGTTGACATCAGACCAGTCAGTGCCATCTAACGGAGCTATCGGTACTTTCTTTCTTTTTTAAATGTAACCTTGAAATTCCCTCAATTTTGTGTATTCTACATGCATGTGCTAATTGCTAAAGTTAAAATTGAAGTAACTTATAGATAATCTTTTTATAAAATCCACATACACGTAGGCATGCCGTGAAAATGAGCTCAAGCATAAAAAGAAACTCTACAGAGCACAAAAGACGTAGAAACACGAAAGAACATCATTAACTCGCCGAAGAACTGACAAAGCTAATTTATAATTCAAAACTACTAACTGCAACCTGGCTGCAAAGCCTTTGTTAGCGAACATAAATAATAGATGCACAGTGCGCCGACGCGGCGAAGTCACAGACCAAGTTTCGTCCATTATACGAGTGGCCCTTTGTTTCACGGTGAGTGCAATTTTGAACCACTGTGCTAGCTACATTTTGTCTCTATTGTTCTGTGTACATAAATGAAGACGTAACTCGCGCCAGCACTGTATTATCAGACGGCGTCAGTCGTGTAATGTAAATTTAATCGCACAGTGGGCTAAAATACAGCAGAGCGGACAAAGTTTTGTTCTGACAATCGCGGCTGTCGGTATTTTGTTCTTTTTAAATATTTTTTTTACACCGATGCTCTGAATTAGGATTCCTTGTCCTATGGGTCCAGACTTCCAGAGATATACATAGAAACGATCACAAATATAGACTCTGTCAAAGTGGGTATACAACGACTTTGTTGTCTTATATCTATGTGTAAGAGATGTAGGAGATGATGAACTTAAAAATACCTATATACAAAATTTTGAAAACTTTTATCATGTTCGACAGTTCTTGTCATTTTTGACAGTTAAAATTGGTATAGATGTAGACATTAAATCAATTTGATTATCCATAAACGTAACCTTTGGAGCGGGGTGAGTTGACCACCTCACATTTTAGAAGTAGTCAACTCACCCAAGTACTGGGTGAATCGACCACTAACAATTTTAAAAGGTGGCATCTCATCCATGGGTGAAATGACAATGCCAGATTCTGCCCCACCATCAACCGCAAGTTGTACAAGATAACGAATAAATGTAAAAATATCTCCGTTTTTTATTAAAATTATTGGTTTATAATAAAGTTTTGTACAAGTCGCGATTCGAAAAAAACAGCTTAATTAAGAATTCAGAAAATAGTAAGAAATCGAAGCGATTTATTCATTGTTTTTTGTTATTCTTCTATAGGAGTTGCGAGAGTAGTAGAAAATGATACTGATTATGATTATGCAATATGAAACCTGTAATAAGTCCCCAACAAAATGATAGGTACAGCTTAAATGGTCACGTAGTTTTGTAGGTGGGGCAAAGCTCCATAGAAATGTGGCAATGTCTTTTTTGGAGGGTGAGTTCCCACCTACGCCGTATATTTTATTGCATATTACTGGTAATACTTGAGGTTCAGCTAACAGCAGATCAAGTGTAACACTTTGGACTTTGGACCGTTCTTATTGATCTGCTGTTGTCCGTACGATTTCAACTTTTGTAACTATGGTACCTAACAATAACGCATAGGTACATAAGAATAGTACCTATTGTAAAGTCAAAAATGTTTACACAAAAGTTCTTAGTATCTATTATTCTCTTTGTTTTCCGTTTTGCTTTCGCCTGTACGGGAATTGAATTTGGTATACCCTAGGGGTTTTCTTAATTTGGAACGCTGCTGCTGCTACATAAACTCATTCAATTCGTGAATACATAAATGGAAGTTGTTCACATAAAAAAAGCTCAAACAAAGCATTACGCCCGCAGCGGCGCACAATGGGTCAGCGGAGCGAGCGTGCACATACGAGCGCTTTGCTACACCAACGTTTGAGCGATAAATATTGAACGCGCACCACTGTGCATTTGCATCGTCGACATCACACAGGAACTCTACGCGATGGTAATACGACCTAGATTGCAATGGTTGTGTGTAAGTTGCGCTGTCGTCTGTACCAGTGGGTTTATTGAATGGGGATGGTTACTTTGTTTCCTTCACGAGGGTGCGGGTAGTGTAGTGAATGAAAGTAGGTCTGGCTACTGAAGCGGTATTATATTACTTACTGAAGCACGTTTTGAACTAACTATAGCTGAGTTAGTTAACTAGATTGGAAAACTCGAACTGAGGTAGATTTTAGCGAAAATAGTTTTAATGGATGTTCTAAATTCTAAAGTGACAAGTTTGGTTTGTTACAAGCATAGAGCGTGCATGAGGAGATTCATGAATGTGAATCGCAACAGATGGAAGTACATCGTCTCTAAATAATCTACAGGAGAAACAAGCATGAGATTAGTCTTTAATTTCTCTGACATGCATTTTAGAACGTTCTAAAATGCATGTCAGAGAAACTAAAGACTAATATTAAATTATAATTATAATTATTAAATCTTATAGCCAATGGATGGACGTAGGCCTAAACCAAGGCAATTTCAAAGATTTGATTTTTTAAATATTCACTAAGGGCACTTCTCAAAGCATACAACTCAGTCCGACATGGTTTTTAAAGTATTTATCTGTTGAGATCTACGAAGTCTCGTTTTCGCGGGTAGGTTACATTTGTTCTATGGACCTTGACGTCATCGGATAAAATTACACAATTTTGTACTTATTTGCTCCACGAAACATATTATATTTATTCGCTCTATAGAACTACTACCTTTGTGTAGATATTCAAACTCTTCAATAATTATCAAACTGAGCACTACAAAAGATTATGCTACCACTTGTCTTATTGAATAGTTACAGGTGCACGTAGACACGTCTCTCTAAAACTCTTTAAGAATAGATGGGTAAGTCCTTGTTCTATGGGAAATGTACGTCATCGGACAGAGTGACACAATTTTGTACCTATTTGTTCGAAGAATGAGAAACCATGTAATTTTCGATACTCAAAGCTTATTTCGACCCCCCCCCCCCCCCCTCTGTTATTTGTACTTCCTGTATTATGAATTGATGGATAGGACCAATATCCACGTTCTATGGAACTTGACGTCATCGGAATGACACAATTTTAACCTATTTGTTCCAAGAATAAGGAACCATTTAATTTTCGATATCTACTCAAAGGTTATTTTGACACGCCCCCCTCGGGGCATGGGAGCCGCGGTGCAGTAGGGGGGGGGGGGGGGGCACCATTGACGCGCGTCTCTCAATGGCACGGAACTGGGTCACCACCGCGTGACGTCACGGCTGGCCTACATACAACGGGCGTAGTCCCAGCAACTGCTGGGTGCCTCGGAAACGATGCTTTTTTTGCAAGACCAAGGAGTTTCTAAATATAGAACCGGTTGAGGTGCGTAGAGGATTAGCGAAACTAATTGAAACCTTGCGTTTGTTGGATATAAGATGTAAAGTAGAAGGATAGGGTTACATACATGTATAAATAATTTTTGCATGCTAGAAAATATCTAAATGTGCGAAGACAAAACTGTATGACATCCCGTAATATTTATCACATTTATAGCAAATAAATGACTTTGACTTTGAGTAGCGATTTGATTACAATTGGGATGTTGTAACGAGTATTTAAAACAAATTATTTGCAGTGATTTTATAAATTTTTGCATAGTTGGATGAAGGTAGGTACCACCTACTTTACTACCTATGGAAAGGACATTTGGAACGGAAATCCAAAATACAACTTTTATTTATTAGGTATGTACTTACACGATTTTAGCAAACCGTTTTTTTTTTACTTTTTTTAAGGAAATGTGAAAATGACAAACACACGATTTAGTTCGATAGGTATATCGATTGGTGACTATTTCACAATTTTCTTTAGTATTACAATGTATAATGTTATGGACCCTCTGATATACCACGAGAAAAAATATTCTTCCCGTGGACCACCGAGGTGAACATCCAAGGTGGACGGGGAATAACCCGATTTAAGGGCATTGAGGTTAAACTAAGTAAGTACCTATATGACTAACACCCTTATGTTGAGTTAGAAACCAAGGAAGGCGCAGAACGAGCAGAACCACAGGCAAATGCTTGTCTTTCATTATGAGCATCATGGCATTGTATCTCTAGCATGTGGCCTACATATATGGTGTACTGAATGGGGTCTTTATACTGTGACATAATACTCGCATGAATGTATATGGACGCACGTATTGCCAGTAGGCCACTGTCCCACTTTCAGCTCAATAGTTACTCAAATGGACCCAACCCAAGTTAGTTCGAGGAATTAATTTAATTTTAGTAGTATAGGCGAAAATAGAGAAAGGCGTACGCCTCAATAAGGTTGAGAATTTCTCAGCAACTACTTGACCGATTGTAAAAAATCTTTCTGTAGTAGATAGTTTAGAGTACATACGGTGTAATTGTAAAGAATTTCTGAAAAACAGTCAAAGTCAAATTTCTTTATTGCAAGTAAGCACGTTGTGTACATTTTTGCACGTCAAAATATTTTTGAATTTACATTTACACCACTTTGCAAGGAAAAGGTGCCAACAGTTAAAGTACTTTTAGGGAAGTTCTCTGCGTTAAAAACTCTACTGTACACTTTTCGTTGTGTTAGACTGTACAAAGCACAGCCATTGACCCGACCGACATTTATTTATTTCAAAATATACTTCACAGCATTACAGTATTAAAACTAAAGCACTGACATATCATAATCATAAATTTTACTTGCATGAATACGGGTATACAATACAGGTGTTAAAGTTTTACAGTAGTTCCATACAATATTCTGCCATTTCTGGCGTGCAAATGATTGTTGCTTAATACAGTCATATTACATTTTAAAGTTAAGGGCCTTCATAGAGCCAACTAGCGCCGCCGCTAATCTTGAAAAAATAATATCTTCCAATTTAATCAATTTTATTAAAAAAGCTATTTACAAAATCTTTATTAGGATGAATACTATTTTTCAATATACAATACATGGCACAATCGCGACAAGCTAAGTTGTAGTTCACAAATGTGCCAAAAACGGCCGAACTACAACTTACCACCATTGAATCACGTTATAAATAAGCATTTAAAAAATAGTATTTATCGTAATAAATATTTTGTAAATAGCTTTTTTAATTGGAAGATTTTGTTTTATCAAGGATTGGCGGCGCTAGTTGGCTCATATCAGGCCCTTAATGAATTCCATTGTTAATTATAAGTAATGTATTGTCACAAATAAATTAAAAAATATAAGGTGAGTGTCAAGATTTTGTGCTTGATGAAGAAAGGTCTACAACTATCTCGTGGTTTTAAACTGCAGATTGCTCTAATACATCTTTTTTGTGCTCTAAAGATGTCATCTTTCATTGTAGCATATAGCAAGCATGACAGGCGAGGTAACAACAAATTTTATTATTTGTGGCTTTTTGTATGAAAAATTGAGGTTCTGTAGGGTTCCATGCCTCAAAAGGAACAAAAATAACCCTTATAGGATCACTTTGAGGTCAACGAGAAGTACCTAGGTCCTAGAATCATGAAATTTGGCACGAAGTTAGGTCTTCACACGTAAAGGAAAAAATCCGAAAACTGTAAATTACAAAAAATATTTTATTGTTATTACAAACTTATATTTGCAGATGATCAACTAATCGGGAGTATGTCGATGTATGAATATCATATTTTGATAATGGCAAAGTTAAGTTGGTCTCTAAATCTAGTGTATCTTTTCGTTAGAGCAAAGTTACGGGGTAAGTTGTTTGCACGGAAGCCTCGGCGCGCGAATCCGACTCGCGCTTGATTGTTTTTTTTTACATCAGTACTTATCGTGTATATTATCACCCTTGATTCAAGCGTCGTTGATCAAAACCTCACCCTATATTGTGTTGTGATGTTTTGTAATTTGAATAAAACAACCTCTGTACTGAATGTTCAATGACTTGTAAAATAATCAATATTTATTTTTTTGTTCAATTTAAAAAAATCATTGACTCATTATCCTTGAACAATAGGCAAATACAGGGAAATATGGGCAAACAGAGGCAAAATACGGAACTCGGTGGGTTTTCACGCCCACTACTAGAACACCCACGGACTCAGTTGATCAGTAGCCACTGGCCGTAAATTGTGTACAAGTTCTTATTTTCGAAGTTCAGTGACTGATTTGGGATTGTGTAGGAAGATAGTCGCGTAAATAAGTAGACCACGTTTCTACCCTACCTACTTATAATTCTATGAGATGTATCGAAAAAAGTCAAAGTCAAATCTCTTTATTGCAAGTAAGCACGTTGTGTAAATTTTTGGACGTCAACATATTTTTTTGAATTTACATTTGCACGACTTTGCAAGGATAAGGTGCCAACGCTGACGAGAAAAAGTGACAGAAACTCTCAGCAGCACACTTTCTAAATATTAAAACAGAATCATATTTTAAAAATTATATTTAAACTCAGAATTCGTTTTATGCATTATGCCATTATCGGCGAACAAATTAAACTGACGAAAAATTCCGTGTCACGAAATGACAAGGTCCCAGGTTCAAGTCCTACCGACGGCAAGAATTTTTATCATCATGCTCTAATTTGTTCACTGAGCATGGCGTAATACAAATTCTGATGTAATATTGTTGCATTTTCAAAGTTTATAAAAATTCTGAATCTATTAACGAAAACGACGACCGCGGTCGACTACAACAGTCGATGTTTTGTTTAAATAAAATTATCCAACTTTGCCTTTAATTGAATGAAACTGGTTGCTCATTTGTTTTTTCCAGCACAAAGCTAGACTCGACAATAACCTCTGTTGTCCGTCGGCGCCTTATCAGCACAAAGGCGTGTGTCGGCCTATTGTGCTACTCTGTTCCAGCTTCCCTTTGTAGTCTGGTCGCGAGTAGTGGAGATAGCGCCTGTCACCGTGTCGGAATAGTTATTGTAGTCAATGTCGAGGAAACGGTGATGTGGGCTGTGTGTGCCGCTGTCGCAGTCGACACGTTGAAACAGCCGTTTAATTAGCGGCCTAGATGATTCATAAACAACGTCTGCATTTATTCAATTTCTATTCATTTATTTCATATTTGCCTAACTATTTATTAAACGGACTTGAACCTTCCGTGTTACGGAATGACAAGGTTCAAGTTTTTCATCAGTTTAATTTGTACCGAGCATGGTTCAATGCTTAAAAATTAAATCTATTTATTAAAGAAAATAACCGCATATCCATCCATTAATTAATACATAAATTAAAATTTAAAAATAAAATATAGCTTATCTTTTAAATAGTCTTCAAGTACGCTAACAGCAGATCAAGTGTAACTCTGTGACTTTGGACCGTTCTTATTATCTGCGTCGTAAGATTTAAAATCGTACTGCAAGTGTTACCATTGATATGCTGTTGTCCGTACTACCGAGAAAAAATCATCTCGCTGCTTGATAATAACCACTAAAATTTCACATTGTATAAGCATAAACAAAGATGGTAGTGTAGTTTAGCCTCACTTCCAATTAACTGTGTTTTGTAACTTTCATACTTGGTATAAAAGCGGTAAGTTAGAAAGGTACGGAATAACGTTAAATCATATTTATGGCTATCGCGTTTGATTATAAAATGTTATTCTACGGTTTAGGCCTTTTTCGTAAGGAACCGTTAGAGCTACGAAGCTCTACGACTTCCGACCAACTCTACGCTCACGGCTACGTCGGGCTACGTAGACCTTGCTACGCGGCTCATGACGTGCGGCTACGAAAGTTGAATATTCCAAGAAGTTTTTATTTCAAAATTGTCCTCTTTTGTTAGGTATTTATTAACACTGGCAACTGAAGAACGTCTTATGAAGTCTTGTAAACGCCATAAAAGCTTCCTAAATTAAAAATATATTATTTTTATTTTTAATGCTAATTTTCGGTTATTCTTTTAAAACGACCAGTAGCTAAGTAATTTGTATTTGTTATTCAATTTATAACTTTTTGGTTAAGAGTCTATGAATAGATTGTTGTTAAGGTATTTTGAGAGCCATATTTACTTGCGTATGGTGTGGAAACTTACAGATTTTTCAGAAGACAGATAAGTATACAGGTTGTATCAATATGATTCATATTTCCTCAAGAACTACTGGACCGATTTTAATAATTATTTTACAGTTACATAGTTTTAACTTTTATCTATCTAACAGTGAAAGATTTTTTACAATCGGTCAAGTAGTTTTTCAGAAAATCTCAACCTTAAAAACTCTCGTAAACCTTTCTTTGTCTTCGACCGTACTTACGTCCCTGCATTATCCTGTTACGCTGTTAAATAACTAAGTATTATTTTGATTCGGTGACATAGTCATGCGTCGCGTTATGGACCAGCTAGATGATAATAAGAGGAAAAACGGACGAAATTATTAATTTAAATGAATTGTATGTATTAATGCAGACTTATGTTTTGTATACTATAATGCAGCCCCCTTACCATAAACTCTTCTAGCAGGATTACTTCATTAATACTTTATTATTTCGTACCATGACGTCCTTAATAAGATAATTTTAAAAAGGGGGCTGTTCTTTCAATTTTTAATCTCTCTTAGTTTAAACTGACTTCCCCTAGCTTAGATCGGGTTTTTGTCGCTTTCCCACTTCGTTAAAAACATGAAGTTAGAAAGGGGCCGAAAGCTTAAACCGTGGACTAACTCTAAATCACGTTTATGGCTAACGGCATAAACCTTCAATTTGTCAGGTCTAAAACATTACATCCGCCGCTGTCATGTTACTAGATGTCCTGGGACCTAATAAAGCTGTAATCTATTTAAGTACCTTTTAATTAACTTTTAATTAATTAACCTACGATGTCCAAGT
Organism: Tachystola acroxantha; assembly: GCA_963506565.1. NCBI lineage: Eukaryota > Metazoa > Arthropoda > Insecta > Lepidoptera > Oecophoridae > Tachystola > Tachystola acroxantha. Next base: position 12,172,268 of record OY735879.1, read on the forward strand.
AGGTAGTTTAATTAATATTTAATTATAGCTATTTGAAAAGCGCTGATAAAATCTAAAAGGCGATTTATTTATTATTTCAGGTTTTACACATTCGTGTACAAAATGCGAACTCAATGCCTTGTGGTATTTCTATGATTAGATTATTAATTATATTTCAGTGATATGAAAACTTTCAAGTTACTAGGCTGGCCAGATTCAGTTTTCGGATTCATATCAAATACATATATGAATCGATTAATAGAAACCTGAAATCTTGAAAATATGTCTGATTGGCATATATTTTCATAAAATAACTAATTATGGGACTGAAACCCTAAAATAGAGAAATTATGACGTCGTAGTAAGTATAATCTAAGGTCTGTCACTGTATCGCGTATTCGCGTTTGGGATTATCGATCGTGAAATTTCACAAATCATGCTAAAAGTAACCAAGTCTAACACTGATAATAGTCAGCGTAATATCCTACTACTAACATACCACGTCCAATGAGAGCACGAAGGACCAAAACAAAATGCGCAAAAACAAGATGTCTTCTCGTAGTTATCGAGTTGCGTCGAGCGCAGCCGGCGCCGCGCGCGCTGCACCCGCCGGCCGGCTCACTTACCGGTGGGCGCGCGGAGCCCGGGGCGCGTGGCGGGGCACGACCACAACACCTAAAGGCACACCACACGACACGGGGACGCGCCCCCCGCGCGCCGCCCCGCGCACACCCCGACCCGCTAGGAAAAAACCTCTTACAAAACAGATCGATCAATATACGCGACGACGTTCACTTTTGTAAAGTTGACTTTCAGCTGATCTAGAGCCTCCGGCATCGATCCGAGGCCGACGCCACTACATCACGACCGAGAAGCGACGGAGCTTTATACGAATGTTTATGGAATATTTTCAGAAATTTCAACGACACGCTCAGGGCTGGCGATCCTCGAGTGTTTTCAGTGGAGATCGATCTATCCGGCACGTGACTGATTGTGGGGCGGGGGCGGCTCGGCGGCGTGGCGGCGGCCGGGCCGGGTCGGGGGTGGCGCGCGGCGGGCGCGTTGCATAACGCGTGCTGGTCGTGCATCGCGCGCGGCCGGGCCGGCGGCGGCGGGCGCGGGCCATATCGACGCGCGCGGGGCGCATGCGCGGCGCGTACCTTCGCAGCCGTAGCCCTGCCCGATGAGGCCCCACAGCAGGTCCGAGCAGTGGTGACAGTAGGTGGGCTTGTGGAAGGTCTTCTTGGCGAATGAGTGTGTGGTGTGGGGCGCGGGCGCGGCCTGCGCCATGGCGGGCGCTGTGGCCGGGCCGGGCGGGCGCGCTACTCATGCCGCGGCGCAGCGGGGCGCGCCGCGCTCTCCGAGCGGCTGTCGCGGCCCACCATCGCGGCGCGTCTGCCGCTCCCGTCCCGCCGCCCGCTCCCTCCCGCACCGCCCGCGCCCGCTCCGGGACAGACACGCGCGCACGCGCCTCGCACACGCCGCGCCGCCCGCCCGCTCGCCCGCTCGCCCGCCGCCGCCAGGACACAACAACCTCGCACCAGCGGCTGCTACAGAACACGATCGATTTCCATCTCTTATCGCTGTACACTTACATTTTCACTTTCAGATTTCTGACCGACGATGACGGGTAGATTCAGGTAGTTGCAATAAATAGAATGACGACTTCTCATTTCTCATCTCTAGAGATGACTAGTCGCGACAACAGATATTTGAATATTCAGTACCTAAATATAGATAGCTACGATATACCTATGTGGGCCTTCGCAAATTCTTTTCGGAAGTAGACTACGAGTTAGGAAATGTGACAACTTTGTATCCCAAAAAGTGATCTATGGTAACTCGTTGAAATCTTTTGTATGAAAAGAATCTATACCTAGTACAAAAGTCTTCAACGAGCGAACTTTATTAGCCTTTGGATAGTAACGTAGTTTGTAAAAATTTTTGGATAATGGTTTTAATGTGTTCATTAAACCGCACATAAGTATAGTTAGGTAACCTACAACTGTTACAATCAGATAATACTTAGTTACAGCAATTACCAATTGTATTCAAATTCTTGGCCACAAGGTCGAGAAATTCAATTACCATAGGTGGTTTACGTCCAAGGTTTATTAGGCACTTCCCTTCTAAAAAGTCGGTTAAAACCGCTGAACAACGTCTGGACAAAGCCACTGCGTGCGGCCACGCGTGCGCGGTGCCGCCCACCAATCGAAAAAGCACTTGTTTACAATGCTGAGAGGCGCAGCTTCCGAGCGACGGGCAGACGCCTCAACCACTGCCTGAGACACAACCCACTGAGAACTGTCCCATTATATCCGGGCCACACATATTTGACTACAAAGTCCTTAGAGCTATAGACATAAGAGCTCAGATCTAGACAGTATAAGGGACGCAGCTTCCGAGCGACGGGCAGACGCCTCAACCACTGCCTGAGACACAACCCACTGAGAACTGTCCCATTATATCCGGGCCACACATATTTGACTACAAAGTCCTTAAAGCTATAGACATAAGAGCTCAGATCTAGACAGTATAAGGGACGCAGCTTCCGAGCAACGGGCAGCCGCCTCAACCACTGCCTACGAGACACAAGTATAACCCCCTGGGAACTGTCCCATTATATCCGGGCCACACATAATTGACTACAAAGTCCTTAGGGATATAGACATAGCGTTTGATCTAGACAGTACCTATAAGGGATCGACGCAGCTTTCGGACGGACAGAAGCCTCAAACAGTGCCTGAGAGTCACAGCTCGCTGTGGGAACTAGCCATTATATCCGGACCATGAATAGTCTATAAGATCATTATGGATGTAGTCAATATATAGCTCATATCAAAGCAATGTAAGGAGCGCAGGTTCCGAGCAATGGGCAGACGCCTCAGCCACTGCAGGGGAAACACAATCCACTGGGAATTGTTCAGTAATATACGGGCCACATTATAATTGATTATTATGTTCCAAAGAGCTCTTGTCTGAGCACAAGCTAAAGATACAGCAGATATATCCCACTAAGAAACCCCGGACCTACATCATTTCCTAATGGGACTTTGTAGTTGATAGGACCCAAAAATTAATGTGTAATTAACCCGGATATAATAACATGTAATGATATCCGGGATACACATTAATTAATTAATTATAAGGTTCTTAAAGATGTAGACAGCTTTCGTTCATTTTAAGAGATCGCATCTAAATAGTATTCAGGCCGAAATTTAGATACGTTTTGCCGGCTGCATTGCAATTAATGTGTCTAGGTATCATTACAAATCGGCTTCAGAAGAAAATTTTGGTCTTAGACCTAGATTCAGAGACAATTTGGCGCGATTTAGTGAAAGTAAATCATCAACGTATACATAAGTACCTACATACATCAACCCTTGCAATAGAAGATAACCCGAGAGTTAGTGATTTAACCCGTAGAAACTTCGTATTTTTTTCTTATTTAACCATGGGTCAAGTGCTAACTCTCAATATCGCAAGAAAAGGCGAATGTTAAAAAATACATCGAGGAATAAAATGTCGGCCATTTTGTTTTCTTCGTTATATTTATCAGTTTATAGGCAAAGGATCTCCAGTCCATACAGCCTCCAATCCAGTGATATTTTATGCGGGAAACCGCACGAATGCATCCTAGTTGATTAATGAACACCCAAATTGGATGTCATCGATATAATAACTATAAGTAGGGCATTGTGTTGTCCCCACAGCAACTTCCCTACATGGGCCCGTTGAATGTGGCGATAAAAAACGTGTAGCGTCTATATTTCCGTGTACATAGGCCTGTATGGCACAAAGGTGGCCGTAACGTCGCTAATCGCGCGGAAACCTACACGGGCGGGTCGGCCGGAGCCCGGAGGCACAATAGGCAATTAAGTCAGTACTCACACTACATAGTTGGGCTCATTTAACTACGCACACATATGAAAACATATCTGTGCAATAAAAATTATAAATAAGTAATCATTCCGATACTGTGGTCTTTAGCACGCCTTTCACGAACTTAATTTCTGCGCTAAAGAAAAGTACATAATTATGTTGAGAAAAAGTTCATATTTTATTTGTATTACTTAATGATTTTTACTCAATGTAACCAAAGGTGAATGTATATCGTAGACGACTTTCTAGCCTATACAATAGAGCGCCTGTCTTCTGTACATTACAGGGTCCAGGTCCTCTGACTTCCATCGTTTTCGTTTCATTGGGTTTTTTTCTGGTTACGATTCCCACCAGCTAGGTGCTTGTACTTCTGGTCTAACCACATTTCCCGAGTCTGAGCGGGTGTAATTTGTGATCGTTTATCTGTCCATGGACCCATAGCACTGGGATTCACAATTTGGGCGACTGGCTGTGAGAGGTATGCTTTCGTAAACATCTGGTTGTGAATTCCCTTAAATTAGAGTGGATTTAGAATCTTCTGAAAGCTGAAACTCCATAATGAAAGCTTGAAACGTTTGCGTTGCCATCCACTGATTGGCTAGCGTAAAAACTACCTGAAAACCAGGGTTTTGGGTGAATTTCTGAATCTAGTTTAAATCCGCATGAATTTGGTATGGCGTCCAGGGGGGACCGCGACTTCAATTGTTATGGTTATCGTTTTTATTTTGACACTTGAACGATATACATTGCTGCGTTTCGTTGTCGTTTGTTAAAATTTGCAAAACATAGCAGCAATGTATAGTGTCCATGTGTCAAATTGAAAGCGATAACGATAACGATTGGAAGTCGCGGTCACCCCACTGAATGAGAACATGCCAATCATGCCAGTCTCACACCGATTCCCGTCACTAGTTGTGCAATGTGCTGGCCTCTACATTTTACAATCTGCATGTGCTGATAGCCTATACCTAATGTGATTAGTTACTGGTTGTAGCGTGTCCACTGTGCCGAAGCGCCAGCTACCGGCGGGCGGCTTTCGCCGGCTATATTTATCTGGCCGTGTTGTCACCCCCATACCCCACGCCGCCGCCGCCCGCAGGCCGTTTCATGCCGCGCTGGTTCGCGCCTTTGACGCTAAAATAGCTGTTCAAAATCTGTGAACACGACATGTGGACACTTAAATGGATTACACACAAATTCACATTTGCTTAAACACCTTTATATTGCACTAGGTTTACTTTACTTGTATACGTAGAAGTCGGTGGTAGGTACAGTCGAAGATAAGTACTTACGTATAAAGCTGAAAACCAGCGCTGTGGCCATGGCCACAGCATTATGCTGAGCTGACCGCCCTTTCGATACAACACTACACCACCAAATGTTGTTTCTTATATCTTTATTTTATTTTAACCGTTGTTAAGTGTGTGTTGTATTAAATAAACGTGTTCATTATACAGGGGGTCTCAATGAGGTTGATATTTTCTCAAGAACTACTGGACCGATTTTAATAATTATTTTACTGTTACATTGTTTTTAATTTTATCTATCTAACAGTGAAATAATTTTTACAATCGGCCAAGGAGTTTTTCAGAAAATTTCAACCTTAAAAACTCTCCTGTACACCTTTCTTTGTATTCGGCCGTACTATAGATAAACCTCCACGACGTACTTTCATTGCAATGGGAGTCAGCTCTTCCTCTTCCTCTCTGGTTACTAAACTTGGTTCCACTTCGTATACATTCATATTCACATCTTGCTATCTATAGGTGGAGATTTGTAATTAGCTTCTAGACATTATTAAGTAACCTAAAGTTATTGTAGCTGTAAATCTTCCATAAAATAAATAAATAAATAATAAATAAATACCGCAATGCTGCTCAGATATTTGAGCTACTTATCTCAATAATGAAAATCCCATCCCATTAAAATTCTTCCGTTAGTTTTTATTTTATTTCGTACTTAATGTACTTTGCACTCTTTCATAATTTTTCTACCCAAAGAGAGATATTCGATGGGACATGTTGCAATAGTGTTTTTGGTTGCTCAATTTTTCTACATGACTTACCTACCTATCTATAATGTCAAATGGAAAACACATTTATCCGTTTTTAGAACAAAAGTTGTTCAGTTATCGATACTGAACACCCTCCCTTCGGCTTACTACCCTTTCCGATACTACAATACCTATATAAATCTAGACCCGAGACTTGTGAGTGCAGTTAGGCTAGAGTCGTCGGTTTTATAACGAGGGAGCTCTGCTTAAGCCTACGCCTGGCTTACTTTTACGTTACATTAGGTTACGTTCCATACACCTATCTTTGCTATAACGGTCTGAAAGGCGTTTGTTAGGGGTGTTCCTCATGGTCATACTCGTGGTCCTACTAGTATGACCACGGGGAATTTCTTTTCCTCGTGGTCATACTGCTGTAAGTTACTTTGTTAACCCACCGTTTATACTCATCAGGGGTGTTACTCGTGGTCGTGGTCCTCTTGTACTGTGAGGATAGGTGGTCATACTGGTAGGACCATGAGTACACTAGGAACACCCTGTTTGTTACACGACTATACTGTTACAAAAAGGTAGGTACCGTAAATGCATACAAACAAACGTAGGTATGTCCATATTAATTAAAAATACTTTAATTTATAAAAATACATTACTTTTTAAACTCTAATCAACTATACAGAAGGACCGGGATAACAGTAAACTTTGAATGATAGGTAAGTTACATAATAATAATAATTATTATTTATTGCCATAAACTTCGAGACAATGTGATCGTGGCAGGTGTCCGACGTCTCGCTCTATAGACCAGACTGACTGACCCACCAACACACCAAACAAGCCACAATTAAGTTGTAATTTCCAATCACTGCAATAGTATATGCACCTGACGGGGTCTGTCATTGAGTGCAGTCAGATGCACTCAGAGACGGGTCGCGCTAGGTGCACCACATATCCCTTTAAATTAAAGTTCTCTAAGGGGCCTCTACGCGTTGGACCTAGGTATGTCTCCGTGCAAGCCTTCCAAAGGACCGGGTTTTCTGAAACCCGTGATACCTGGAGAGATACATAATAATAATTCTTTATTGTCATAAAAAACATAAATATACAAAATAAATAAAATAAAGCTTACATTTAGAGTCTAAGTTAGGTCAACATTTTAGACCTAGGTAACCTTAATCTACTTTCGGTTCTCGCTCTGGTGCACAGACAGCCAATGGCTAAATATTGGGCTGAAGAGGTCGTTACTCACCATCATCAGTATGCTATTGTCAGAGCTACTCAGTCTCCAGAAGGAAGCAATACGAGCTCTGACAATAGCAAAGAAGTCGGGCACCCGCGCGTCAGTGAACTCGAGGCTGCAGAAACGCGGCAGTCGCATGATGAGTGATTTGTACCTAATAACAAGTGTGACATTTTGCTATGAATGCATGATCTTAGCTTACCTATTCCGTACCTGTGTGAAAACATTGTCTTCCTTCCTTTCACCTAAGCCCAGAGTCATTCATTAGCATTATGGTACCTACCATAGGACAAAATAATCATCTGCCGATAATTTACTCTAAACGAAGAATTTTACGATGTTACATGCTCTTAATAAAGCGACAATTATTTAAGTAGACAACTGAACATGACCTTGTGGCCGCGTCTTGTTTTATCGAGTTCTTATAGGGGGAGTAAAATATTGATAGTCGTTCACAAAGTTATTACGTCATCATCAGTCTATTTATATGTCCCCACTGCTCGGGCATAGACCTTCCCTTACATCGAGGGAGCTGGCCATGATCCACGACGCGGACCCAGTGCGGATTGGTTATGTCACATGCCTTAGATTTTTTTCTTCTTCTATGGCATGCAGGTTTCTTCACGATGTTTTCCTTTGCCGTTTTGAGAGCACTCTGTAAATGTACGCAAGTTTTTCCATCGAAAAAACCGAGGGTAAGGATAACTCATTTGGCTGCTCTGGCTGAGAATCGAACCTGGGACCTCCGTATCGCAAGTCCATTGACCCAACCATTGAGCCACCGAGCTTAATTACCATTAAATTAATTAATTATTCACTATTGCAAGGAATCTAACTCCATCAAACTCGTATTAAATTTCATACCATCGAGCGTTCTAGGATGACGAAATGTGTGGCGTTTCGCATTAAAACATCCCATCACCCCAGTGACTTGAGAAATTATTTAAAAATGGTAAAAGTGTGAACTTGCATTACCTAAGTAGCTTTTTTTGTTACACCCCGTATATACAAAACATCCAAAGCTGATTAACTTTAAGTAAGGTATTATATCATAAACGTTATCGTGTGAAATCGCGTTGAATTTGCTCTAACGGCATTCAGTCACGAAAAGCGAGTGCTCGAGTTTAGTCGATGTGGAACGAACGCGAGATTTCGTGATTTCTGAACGCATCGCGCAGTGTCATTCGGCCCCCGCCCCCCGCACGTCGCTCACGCGCCCCGCGCTGGCAAAAATCAACAAAAATGACCGAAGATGATCCGAAAAAAACTTTTTTGGGTTTCGATTTTAGTACTCAGAGGGTGAGTTTGGATAAATAAATATTCTCCTAAAATTACCTAATATAATTGTCCCCAAGTTCCGTTAAAACCGCGAAGTTTTCAGTGAAATTTTTAGAAGTGAAATATTCAGTGACTCAGTGTTATGAATTTTAATTAAAATTCTGTAGCAGATGTGCGTTGTTTTGTATGAAATTCTGATTCAAATGGTACTCAGTTATAAACTGGAGCTAAAAACCTGATTAGCAACGAGTCGGTATGGCAATGAACTTATTATAAAAACTCTATCACAATGGCATTTAAAGTTTGTAAGCACTTCCTGTTATTACTTTAAAATGTTGGGAATGTTTTTTTGACGCCAACTTTACAAATATGAATGCTTATGCATAACGTAAACGGTATGACTAAAATATAAACGTTTGTTACAAAAATATAATAAGTAAGTATAATTTTTTAAGGCCCCCTTCGCACTCATATTCAAGTTGTTAATTAAATGCTCATCTATGTTGTTAATAAAAGTTACCCTAATACAGTAGTAGATAGGTACCTAATTATGGCAAAAATAAGGAAGCAAATTGTCTCCGAATAATAATTAATGGTTAAAATTAAGAAGTTATTAGTGGTTAATACTATTAAGTTCGATTCCCAGCCATGGCAGCCGTGTACCAATAAGTTATCCTCGGTTTTTTCGACGGAAAAACTTTCATACATTTACCGAGAGCTCTCAAAACGGCGAAGGAAAACATTGTGATGAAACCTGCATGCTGAAAAAGAAGAAAAATCTAAGGCATGTGAAATCCGCCAATCCGCACTGGGCCCGCGTGGTGGTTCATGGCCCGACCTCCCTCGATGTAAGGGAAGGTCTGTGCCCGAGCAGTGGGGCTATGTAAATAGACTGATGATGATGATTAAGAAGTTATAGTAGGTACTTACTTCGTTTAATGAAATATTCATATTAACCAGGCTGTGGAGTGTGCCCCAACTATAATCACACTGCTACAGACAATGTATTTCTTAATTTTCACTCTAATTATTCTGATTGACAAAAACAGTGTCTAGATAGCCTACTATTTTTGTTATACTTATATAGGATGCACATCAAGCAAGACAGGCACATCTTCCAGTGGCAATAAAGTCCAGATTGCATTAGTTTGACAGTACTAATTGAAGTAGTACAAAGTATTCTAGTGCTAATTAGGTAACTAATTAGTCATTAATTAAATTAGGCATTTTCTAATAGGATTTCGGGTATTCTTATAATATTATTGTTTCTTTCGATAATATTAAAATTGTCCTCTTTAATTATTTTTAATTTAAGAATAAAACAAAATTTGTATACAGTACAAAAACAGTTGCAATTGACAGTCTTCTACAGCCGAAAGCGATATCTTCCAGCCATCTCATCTTACGTACATTTACCGAGTGCTCTCAAAACGGTGAAGGAAAAACATCGTGATGAAACCTGCATGCTGTAGGTAGAAGAAGAAGAAAACATCTAAAGCATGTGAAATCCGCCAATGCGCACTGGACCCGCGTGGTGGATCATAGCCCCAGCTCCCTTGATGTAAGGGAAGGTGCCCGAGCAGTGGGGCAATATAAATATACTGATGGTGATGAATTCATTTTGTGATTTTTACTTCTTTTAGTTGAAAGCTCTGGTCATCAGCGAGGACTATGGGGTGCTTCACGAAGCAGATGTGGAGTTTGATGTAGACCTGCCAGAGTTTAGGTGAGTGAAATAGACTGTTTCTGCCGTTGGATGAAGGATTCGTATTCGTACTGTATACTTTTCTAAAACAACATGTTACATTTTTCTAACAAAATACTTATATATTTTTTTAATTTATTGTTTAATAACATTTTTAAAAGTACAGTCGACAGCAGATCAATGGTAACACTCGCAGTACGATTTCAAGTCTTACGACGCAAATAATAAGGACTGTCAAAAGTAAAAAGTGTTACCATTGATCTGCTGTCGACTGTACATGTGAAATCTACTTTTCCATCTTAAGCGAAACCGCGTATGATTTGTATGCCGATGGGGAGTTCTAATTTATAATATAAATGTAAGTGTAATGTATTAATTAGCTCATTACAAGGAGTCACCAACCCCCGCCAGAGTACATTGCGAAATGTTGTGTTGTTACTCAGAACAGCCGGTGGCGTGTTGCGGGGCGAATGCGGCGAGGTGAGCGCGCCGCCGCTGCTGTGGGTGAAGGCGCTGGACATGGCGCTCGACCGACTCGTCATGAACGGCGTCGACTTCTCGGCAGTGGAGGCGCTCTCGGGCGCTGCACAGGTACGCATGAAGACAGAAAAGTATACAGGTCCCCTCAATAAGATTGAGATTTTCTCTAAAACTACTAGACCGAATTTAATAATTCTTTCACAGTTACATAGTTAAACATGTTATCTATCAAACAGTGAAAGATTTTTTGCAATAGGTCAAGTAGAGAAAATCTCAACCTTAAAAATTCCTATATACTTTTGTATTAGACCGTATTTTACACTTGTACCATTCACACTGGCACCGATCACACTGGCATCATTCATACTGGTACCACTCACACTGGTTCCAATCGCACTGGTACCGCTCACACTAGTGCAACTCACACTAGTACCGCTCACACTAGTGCAACTCACACTAGTACCATTCACACTGGCACCGATCACACTGGTATCATTCACACTATAGTATCATTCATACTGATACCACTCACACTGGAATTTAATAATTATTTTACAGTTACATAGATTTAACTTTTTTCTATCAAACAGTGAAATAATTTTTGCAATATGTCAGTTTTCGAGAAAATCTCAACCTTAAAAATTCCTATACACTTTTCTCTGTATTAGACCGTATTTGACACTTGTACCATTCACCCTGGCACCGATCACACTGGCATCATTCTCATTGGTATCATTCATACTGGTACCACTCACACTGGTTCCAATCGCACTGGTACCGCTCACACTAGTGCAACTCACACTAGTACCATTCACACTGGCACCGATCACACTGGTATCATTCACACTATAGTATCGTTCACACTGGTATCATTCATACTGATACCACTCACACTGGAATTTAATCATTCTTTTACAGTTATATAGTTTTAACTTTTATCTATCAAACAGTGAAATAATTTGTGCAATAGGTCAAGTAGTTTTTGAGAAAATCTCAACCTTAAAAACTCTCCTGTACACCTTTCTCTGTGTTCCACCGCATTCGGGTCATATAAATCCACCGCAGTCCTACAACCCTGGTCACGTTCCAGCAACACGGCTCCGTGTGGTGGTCCCGGGGCTCCGAGTCGCTGCTGGCCCAGCTGTCTCCGGACGGCTTCCTCCACACGCAGCTGGCGACCGCCTTCGTGACGGACTCGCCGGTCTGGATGGACTATAGCACCAGCGCGGACTGTAGAGCGATTGAGGAGGCTATGGGGGGAGCGGAGGTATGATATAATATGACATATAGTTTACTAGTGCCAGCCACGTGCCAACACAAAAGGGTTTTATTTAAGCCATAACTTCCATTGCTGTTATTCATAAACCTAGTTAAACCTCACTTCCATTAAATCGTGTTGCTATCCCTTTCACACTTCATTAAAGAAGGTTAAGATAGAAAGGGACAGGGGGCCTAAACGGTGGCGTAACTTTAAATCACGTTTATGAATTCGCGCCCATGTGTTTGCAATGTCCATTGTATTCTATTTTTATTTAATGTTTGGTGATTTACGAAAACCAATCTAACTACTATTATTATTATAATATGTTTATTTCTATTCTACTAGCGTTAAAGAAAGTTAGTGCCACTTGGCCAGTGTCTGTTCGCAACAGGGTAACGTTAAAAATGTTATTTTTCACTCCAATAAAAACCAAGATACAGTCGACTCGCTTTTTACTTCCAATTCCACATTTTCGTCATTTTAAAGTTTTACCATAGAATTCATATCCAAATATTAGGTACTAATTATTATGTATAAACGGGTATCACTCACTTATACATGTATTGTTGAAGTCGGCAATTAGATCGACAGTTTCGACTGATTTCGACGGTCTTTATCAAGGTGAACGTGACACGTTCGCGTCGCCGTTGCCGTCCCGATGTAGTAATGACTCAGCATATAATTACTGCCGCTCAGCGAGCTATGGAAAGAGCTATGCTTGGCATTTCTCTGTTATATAGAATAAGAGACGAGTATATTCGCCAGAAAACAAAAGTGATTGACATAGCTCATAAAATCAGTAAGCTGAAGTGGCAGTGGGCCACATCTGTCGTAGAACCGATAACCGAGGCCACTAACGGGTAAACGTTGTGTGGGACGCTGAGATTGCCCACCCCCCTGGCTGAAGCAAATCCGCAAGAACCTAGAGCTAAACCTAACCTAGGTCTAAATCTAAATCTAGACCTAAGGTAAAACCTAGATACCTAACCCCCCTCAGAACACCTAAAGTCGAAATACTTAGGTATGTCGTGAATGAAGATCTAAATAATTAATAAAATGATTAGTGGCGTGATCGTCTATAAATATTATTGTTTAATTTAAAGTCCGTGATCGTCTTAATGCTTTAGCTCATAAAATAAGATGTATTATAATTGTATGATTGCTCAATTCAATTATTATTACGCGATTATTAACAAACGCAAAACGTCGAAGTTGTTTTAATACGGAATTTATGGTGGTATTATTCGCATGTAAAGGCATGCAACTAACCTGTTGGTGCAACTACTGGGTGATTCTCCGCTAGGGCACATGTCTCCGACAGGTGTCTCTCTCAGCGTCCTGTAGATTTAAAATAACATTGCTAACCAAGTTCCACTTTCAAACAAAGGTGATTTCATCGTAAAGATGAAATAGAAACATAATAGTTATAAATCAAGATGAGTATTATATAACATTTATAATTTGCTTGGGTTAATATAGGGTCTCTAAAAGTTGTCAGATTAGAGTTGGTGATAGTCAGGTAAATACCCAAAGTAACAGTCAATGAACAGCTAGGGTACGTTCCATTCATAAGCTCACGGCACGCGCGAGTATATTTGTTGTTGTATGGCGCCAATTTCGGTACAATAGTTGTCATGCTTAAACAGATAGATTCCTTACGCTATTGTGTCACTTATATTAACAGGTGTCAGCCTCGGCGACTCGTAACTGGACATCGTCTCGTTCACATAGCTGTAAGGGCGAACTTACATAGGCCATTTCGTTTGAATATAATTCTCGCGATTTTAGTATTTTCCCCAATACGTATTCGGCGTACGTCATGTGTGATATTGTGAGTTTCTGTATAGATAGATTGTCAGAGAGTCTTGGCTTACAGTACCTATAAAGGTAGTACGTCCCTGTTTGCACGCGAAGTGCGGAGGGCGCAAATAATAAATAAGTATGTGTTCCATAGGTATTCCAGTTTCGTAGGTATTCCAGTTCCGTAGGTATTCCAGTTTGTTGGGGCTTTGCCCGGTTTTGCTGCCGCCAACCTCCCACTATAGCGTGTCGTAGGTGCAGGGGTACAGCTTCGACTACATCTGACGTGTATCCCTAAGGATAAGGCAAGGTGCTGGTTACAATATAAAAGTGTTTGTTATCTCCTTCCATAGAGGTGTGATTGGCATTTAGAGTGCGCCTCATTTGGGTCGTTCACTCTCGTTATATTAATACATATGATAGATAGAGTCGTATCTCAGAACGTGCATCAGTTTACCCTCCATACATGAGCGGTTACAGAAGGCTGGAACCGCTTTCCTAGGACTATGAATCGGCTCTGTGCAGACAAGATGACGAGAGTACATAGATAAAGTATATAGTGTAAAGTCTTGTATTTTTACCACACCTCTTACATCGATAGTCTAAGAATGAGTGTGCCTTCGGCAGTGTTGATGTGTATGGCTTATGTTCATTCATACATATTTCATGCGCATGTCATGCAAATACATTAAGCTTCCGTGTAGCTGTAAGGAAGGATTATTATTATACATATACAAGGCACTCAGCTGTCGTAGCCTTATGAATGGTTCGTTTGGTAATACTAAGGACTGTGTCCACTGTGGTAGCGAATTGTCCTTGTCATTATGGAGTCATTAAATGCAATCATAATAATATCATTATGAACGAGTATCATCATATTATAGTCCGTCGTCACACATTAATTAGTTGTCTGTAGTATATATCATAACGTCAAGTAATATGGTCAAGTAGTCAGCTGCGATATAAAATAAATAGAAATAGTAGAGTTCGATTATAACGTTTGGAAAGATCATGTGGTCGTTATAAAGCAGCTAGTCTAGCATAACATCAATCTGGACTCATTGTCGTCAGTAGAAGCCGATTTACACTATTTAGTGTGAAGAATAAGTTATAGGAGTACAATAGATGGGTTTTGTCGTCAGTAGAGCACTACTTAGTTTGATAAATAGACTTTTGTCATAGGCAGAACACAGGTACTTAGTGTTAATGTAAGTTACATAGATGATAGAATGGACTAAATGTATTGAGTGTTGAGTTTTGTCATAGGCAGAAAGTGGCTAGCACTACTTAGTGTCAGTATAATTTATTCTAGTTGATATCGTGAACTTTTGCCATCGGTGGAAAGCGGCCAGCACTACTTAGCTTTAGATCTCCGTTGCGATGAGGTTTCCGGGCTCCATATCCATATATACAACACTCACTTTGTCACAATACGTTAGTTATAAAGATCTCATCTTTATATTAGTTAATAAAATATATTGTCACTAATGTAACTAAAACTGTAACTTATAAATTTATACTTTCACAGTAGTCCGACGTAACTTTTAACCAACTTATCGAAAGTTATGCGAACTTGACCACGCTCCGAGACAAACTAACTAGATAAATTCATCCCCTAGTGACGCAAAAGCGTCTGCGCATCCATGGCGTCCCCGCTTTGCGATTTAGCTATTGGTCAATATTGGCTCTGCAAAAAACCTAAAGGCGTCGACATTATCTTTAGGGGTTCATTATTGGTTGATTAGGTTTTGGGTGGAGTTTTCCCATGAACTGTGAACAGGAATGTTTTTAAGTAATTTAGTAGATTTTTTGTCGCGCCAAATGTTGAAACCACTTACTTTGTCCCCAATGTTTCAATAGATCTCTCAATTGGCGTCTTAGGTTACAACTTTAAAATAACAACGTTAGTTTCTAAGGAATAACCCTAATAAATAAAACAATTGAGTCTTCGAACTGACACTTTTAAATATCGCTTTTAAGAAACACACTTTTAGAGAATTTATCGCCTCTCAGAAATACTTAGGACCATAAAATCCATTTCAAAAAAAAAGGAAATAACCTCCAGTTTACTTCCAGGTATTTTTGGAACTAATTCTTGTCCATTGAACGCGTCTGTCCAATATAATTTGTATCAAGTACGTAACTGCAATTGCAGTGTACCTATGTCATAATATAATTAGCTCAGTACTTTTTGATTTCCTGCGTTGGGGTGGGTAGCGGTCCATTACATCCCCCTCCCTGAGCATGTGTGGAAATGTGACTAATATTTACGCTCATGTTCACAATAGGTAGGTTTGCTTTCTGAAATTGAACTACCCTTTTACTCGTGAATGTTTCAATAGGTTCTAAATTCATACATAAATAAACTCACGCCTGTCTCCGTAATGGTAAACAGAGACGATGAAATCAATATGCTGCGATTACTGATACAGCTTCTCCAAACGCATCGTATCTCGCATTCGTCCACGTACATTCATTTCAGTAAAATGGTTTGTCGCCGACGACGACTTTTCCCTTCACCATGTGTCAAACCTTCTTTGCCATCTCTTTAGATAATTCCATATTTATTTGCTCTCTTGGCGATCCCTTTAATACGCATATGCCTCGTCACTACAGACAATAATCAAAATTATAATAAATCAATTAATTGCCACATTAAATTTTTCATAAAATAGTAAATTAAAACTAGAGTACATGTCCGACCTAGCAGAGACCTAGGAGCGTCTCGTTCCGGCTAGCGGCCGGTTATTAACCGTTAAGAGTGGCAATGGGCGAGACATAGTATCTACCTGCTGGCCATGACTTCACAATGAAGTCAATCACCAGCATTGGTTTTCAGCCTCCACCGTCTTACCTATGAATATAACATGGCATCGAGGGTAATTAAATAATAATTACTAATATATATATAGCTCGATTACCACTGACTCACTCACTCGCTTACTCACTCACTCACTCACTCACTCACTCACTCACTCACTCACTCACTCACTGATTGACCGTCCCGTTTAGTCTGAAGGACTCTTCGGAGGTGAATCGTACCAAGACATCAAGGTAAATCCGACAGCAATAAATCGATAAATTAGATCTCATAGCGCAGTGGCTAAGACGCTTTCCGTTACGTAGGCCCGAGTTCGATCTCCAAATTAACAATGAAACAATGAGGCTTCCACGTTTCTTCCTTTTTCCAGAATGGAAAATTACGCACATTTAAAGTTAACTCTAAACGATAAAGGAAAACATCGTGAGAAAATCTACATGTCTGAGGACAAAACAAACCCCTAAGGCTCGTGTATTGTGTAATTATCAATCCGCATTGTGCCTGCCTGGTGAATCACGGGCTCAGCTTCCCCGATGTAGGCATGTGCCTTAACAGTGTAGACATTCAAATAGGCTGCCGCTGCTTATAAAATTATTTAGTTAGTAATAGCCATAGGCTCTCCTAATTTCTTACTAACAAATAACCATTGCCTATTATGTGTAAATTTTACCTGCTACATTATTATAATAACCATTTTCAATCAATACATTAATCATACCATTGAACCACATGTTCAAAGTCGCTCAGCGAGCTATGGAAAGAGCTATGCTTGGAATTTCTCTGTTTGATAGAATAAGAAACGAGTATATCCGCCAGAAGACAAAAGTGGTTGACATTGCTCATAGAATCAGTAAACTGAAGTGGCAGTGGGCTGGTCACATCTGTCGTAGAACCGATAACCGATGGGGTAGACGAGTTCTCGAATGGAGGCCACTAACGGGTAAACGTAGTGTGGGACGCCCCCCGACCAGATGGAGGGATGACCTTCGCAAAATGGCTGGCAGGGACTGGATGCAGAGGGCCGAGCTTAGGGTTGATTGGCGCGCTTTGGGAGAGGCCTACGTCCAGCAGTGGACTGATACGGGCTGATGATGATGATGACATTAATCATTTGAATCAGTATCATTTAGCATGGAAGTACTCTCCCCTCCCAGACTGTAAAATCCTGTAAAACCCCGTAAGTCAGTGCATCGCCATCCCAAACTACAACTGTTACAACCAGAAAAAACTAATTGTTATTAGTTCCTCCATCAATGAACTGAGAAAGAATGTAAGTACTCTCCCCTCCCAGACTGTAAAATCCTGTAAAACGCCGTAAGTCAGTGCATCGCCATCCCAAACTACAACTGTTACAACCAGAAAAAAAACTAATTGTTATTAGTTCCTCCATCAATGATCTGAGAAACCTGAACTATACAAAGCTTAATATGACGCGTCGGCGTCTCTCAATACAACCAGTCAGGTAGTTGCACACCCTTCCCATGCCTCATAATACCACACCATATGATTGTAACTTTTATTTTACTCAACAATTGTTTACGACAAGACTCTTTTAAGATTTTACTCAAACTATTGCCGTCATAACCATGAATGTAAACTGTTTTACAATCGTTTATTTTATTGACGTTTTATTTTGAACAGAGTTTCAAACTCTCTCTTTGCAACTATTGCTTTAGTGACGGGGTAATTAAGTAATAGACGCGCGTCAGACTATTCTTTCTTTCCTCAGCAGATGGCCCAGACCCTGCGCAAACTATTGTTAAAACAAAGGAGTGACAAATTGTAAAGAAATGTTCACTGCGCAACCGTAACAATGTTTTATCATCTATTATTATTTCCCGCATTTGTTGCAGTTTTATTTAAAGTCCAAATGTTTTATTTTATGAGCTATTCTTTATATTTCCTACGTTGTGTATTTTTTTGTTTGTTAAAATGTATTGAAATTAAACAATAAATTCTACGTTGTGTTGTGTAGTAACCCAAACCCTTTTATCTCGTTGCAAAAATAACTTAACAAATTTTTATCTACTATTTCGATAGACAAAGTAATCAGTCAACTCATTAGTGCATTTAATGACGAAATCCTGGGACACCGGCAACAGATGAGATTGCCCACCCCCCTGGCTGAAGCAAATCCGCAAGAACCTAGAGCTAAACCTAACCTAGGTCTAAATCTAAATCTAGACCTAAGGTAAAACCTAGATACCTAACCCCCCTCAGAACACCTAAAGTCGAAATACTTAGGTATGTCGTGAATGAAGATCTAAATAATTAATAAAATGATTAGTGGCGTGATCGTCTATAAATATTATTGTTTAATTTAAAGTCCGTGATCGTCTTAATGCTTTAGCTCATAAAATAAGATGTATTATAATTGTATGATTGCTCAATTCAATTATTATTACGCGATTATTAACAAACGCAAAACGTCGAAGTTGTTTTAATACGGAATTTATGGTGGTATTATTCGCATGTAAAGGCATGCAACTAACCTGTTGGTGCAACTACTGGGTGATTCTCCGCTAGGGCACATGTCTCCGACAGGTGTCTCTCTCAGCGTCCTGTAGATTTAAAATAACATTGCTAACCAAGTTCCACTTTCAAACAAAGGTGATTTCATCGTAAAGATGAAATAGAAACATAATAGTTATAAATCAAGATGAGTATTATATAACATTTATAATTTGCTTGGGTTAATATAGGGTCTCTAAAAGTTGTCAGATTAGAGTTGGTGATAGTCAGGTAAATACCCAAAGTAACAGTCAATGAACAGCTAGGGTACGTTCCATTCATAAGCTCACGGCACGCGCGAGTATATTTGTTGTTGTATGGCGCCAATTTCGGTACAATAGTTGTCATGCTTAAACAGATAGATTCCTTACGCTATTGTGTCACTTATATTAACAGGTGTCAGCCTCGGCGACTCGTAACTGGACATCGTCTCGTTCACATAGCTGTAAGGGCGAACTTACATAGGCCATTTCGTTTGAATATAATTCTCGCGATTTTAGTATTTTCCCCAATACGTATTCGGCGTACGTCATGTGTGATATTGTGAGTTTCTGTATAGATAGATTGTCAGAGAGTCTTGGCTTACAGTACCTATAAAGGTAGTACGTCCCTGTTTGCACGCGAAGTGCGGAGGGCGCAAATAATAAATAAGTATGTGTTCCATAGGTATTCCAGTTTCGTAGGTATTCCAGTTCCGTAGGTATTCCAGTTTGTTGGGGCTTTGCCCGGTTTTGCTGCCGCCAACCTCCCACTATAGCGTGTCGTAGGTGCAGGGGTACAGCTTCGACTACATCTGACGTGTATCCCTAAGGATAAGGCAAGGTGCTGGTTACAATATAAAAGTGTTTGTTATCTCCTTCCATAGAGGTGTGATTGGCATTTAGAGTGCGCCTCATTTGGGTCGTTCACTCTCGTTATATTAATACATATGATAGATAGAGTCGTATCTCAGAACGTGCATCAGTTTACCCTCCATACATGAGCGGTTACAGAAGGCTGGAACCGCTTTCCTAGGACTATGAATCGGCTCTGTGCAGACAAGATGACGAGAGTACATAGATAAAGTATATAGTGTAAAGTCTTGTATTTTTACCACACCTCTTACATCGATAGTCTAAGAATGAGTGTGCCTTCGGCAGTGTTGATGTGTATGGCTTATGTTCATTCATACATATTTCATGCGCATGTCATGCAAATACATTAAGCTTCCGTGTAGCTGTAAGGAAGGATTATTATTATACATATACAAGGCACTCAGCTGTCGTAGCCTTATGAATGGTTCGTTTGGTAATACTAAGGACTGTGTCCACTGTGGTAGCGAATTGTCCTTGTCATTATGGAGTCATTAAATGCAATCATAATAATATCATTATGAACGAGTATCATCATATTATAGTCCGTCGTCACACATTAATTAGTTGTCTGTAGTATATATCATAACGTCAAGTAATATGGTCAAGTAGTCAGCTGCGATATAAAATAAATAGAAATAGTAGAGTTCGATTATAACGTTTGGAAAGATCATGTGGTCGTTATAAAGCAGCTAGTCTAGCATAACATCAATCTGGACTCATTGTCGTCAGTAGAAGCCGATTTACACTATTTAGTGTGAAGAATAAGTTATAGGAGTACAATAGATGGGTTTTGTCGTCAGTAGAGCACTACTTAGTTTGATAAATAGACTTTTGTCATAGGCAGAACACAGGTACTTAGTGTTAATGTAAGTTACATAGATGATAGAATGGACTAAATGTATTGAGTGTTGAGTTTTGTCATAGGCAGAAAGTGGCTAGCACTACTTAGTGTCAGTATAATTTATTCTAGTTGATATCGTGAACTTTTGCCATCGGTGGAAAGCGGCCAGCACTACTTAGCTTTAGATCTCCGTTGCGATGAGGTTTCCGGGCTCCATATCCATATATACAACACTCACTTTGTCACAATACGTTAGTTATAAAGATCTCATCTTTATATTAGTTAATAAAATATATTGTCACTAATGTAACTAAAACTGTAACTTATAAATTTATACTTTCACAGTAGTCCGACGTAACTTTTAACCAACTTATCGAAAGTTATGCGAACTTGACCACGCTCCGAGACAAACTAACTAGATAAATTCATCCCCTAGTGACGCAAAAGCGTCTGCGCATCCATGGCGTCCCCGCTTTGCGATTTAGCTATTGGTCAATATTGGCTCTGCAAAAAACCTAAAGGCGTCGACATTATCTTTAGGGGTTCATTATTGGTTGATTAGGTTTTGGGTGGAGTTTTCCCATGAACTGTGAAAAGGAATGTTTTTAAGTAATTTAGTAGATTTTTTGTCGCGCCAAATGTTGAAACCACTTACTTTGTCCCCAATGTTTCAATAGATCTCTCAATTGGCGTCTTAGGTTACAACTTTAAAATAACAACGTTAGTTTCTAAGGAATAACCCTAATAAATAAAACAATTGAGTCTTCGAACTGACACTTTTAAATATCGCTTTTAAGAAACACACTTTTAGAGAATTTATCGCCTCTCAGAAATACTTAGGACCATAAAATCCATTTCAAAAAAAAAGGAAATAACCTCCAGTTTACTTCCAGGTATTTTTGGAACTAATTCTTGTCCATTGAACGCGTCTGTCCAATATAATTTGTATCAAGTACGTAACTGCAATTGCAGTGTACCTATGTCATAATATAATTAGCTCAGTACTTTTTGATTTCCTGCGTTGGGGTGGGTAGCGGTCCATTACATCGCCCCCCGACCAGATGGAGGGATGACCTTCGCAAGATGGCTGGCAGGGACTGGATGCAGAGGGCCGAGAGTAGGGTTGAGTAACGTACTTTGGGAGAGGCCTACGTCCAGCAGTGGACTGATACGGGCTGATGATGATGATATTACTGCTTCCAAGAAGTTAAAAGGGTTAATTTATAACTTAGTCACACATGACATCCATAATCTTATTCCTAGGAACTCGCAAAGATCACCGGCTCCCGCGCCTACGAGCGCTTCACAGGGCCCCAGATACGCAAGATGCTCCGCGCAAAGCCGCGCGCCTACCACGCGGCCGAACGAATCTCACTCATATCGTCCTTCGCGTGCTCGCTGTTCCTGGGCAAAATAGCGCCCATAGACCTCTCCGATGGCTCCGGAATGAATCTCCTCGATGTACATAGCTTGAAATGGTGCCCGAAAGCTTTAAAGGTAAGAAATTGACACTTTTTAAGGTTCCGTACCTTAAAAGGTAAGGTCTCCATCATTGATCTCCTATAAACACATAGATACACAAAGGTCTTACTAAAACAATTTAAAAAACGTCCAAATAAGGGTCCATTGTTACGTCCAAATAATGTCCAATAAAGCATATGAGGGTCTATGCATCCGTTTGGACCTTCTTTGCGCTCGGACATTTTTAGAAGGCAGACTGTGTATCTAGTTGTTTATAGAAGATCAATGGACTCCATAGATGAGCGACAGTGTGTCAGCGATAGCTCGCGACGCTGTCGGTGACCGTCGCGCGACCGTCGCCGACACTGTCGCTCGTCTGTTGGACCCCTAAAATGAAGTTATGCCTTGTAGCACAAGTAAAGGAAAAAACTGTAGTCACATCACAATTTATTTATTTATTGTAAACTTATATTTACAGTTGCTCACGTTATGGCGAGATATATGTGCATAGTATAAGTAGCAGATATGTGGCAGTATTGTGAAAGGGACAACAATACTGTTTTGTTTTAGCTATGTTATACCTAGCAGTATAAGATTGTAATGTCCACCAAAGGCTTCAAGAAACCACGTAGTTTTCTTTGTCTCTACTACAGCCTCATTAGAAGCATACTGGAATATTGTTGCACTGTCTGGTCTCCTTTTTACTCGGTGCATATAAATAATATAGAACGCGTTCAAACGAAATGTTTGAGATACCTGTGCTTCCGGCGCAATATGGGACGCAAAATATCCAGTTACGCACTACGATGCTCGGAATGCATGTCACCGATATACGTAGGTGCTCCGTTTTCGTGAGGTGCACATAGGCGCAAAATTGCTTCGCTTTGAACTGTCATATCTCGGAAACGTGACACTTTAGGATATGGGTCCTCGGGACATTTTATGTTCACATAAGTGTCCTCTATCGGTATAAGATCTATCTCATGCCTCCATAATTACATATATTAAGAACTCTATTCAAGTTCAACGTGTTACCACTGATGTGTTGTCGGCGGTAACATTGCCTGCATTCACTTTTATGCCCCACGATATACAAATCTCAATGTGTATACATATTTTTGGATTACTGTCTAGACCATACATTTAAGACTCTGATATTTCAATTATACAATTATTGTAATCTGTTTTGTGTACCAAACAAAAATAAATAAATAAAATGTAGGTTTATTTCAGGTGTTAGTTAAACTCAAAATTCAATTCAATATTATGAGACGTCTCCTATCATATGTAATGGTCCTTCAAGCCGGATTTATACCTGAAAATTATACATATTTGGTGTTTTAAAACACTCCGTTATCAATCAAACCAATTCATAGTATCAAAAGTACTTCCAGGTATACAATTTGGCGGCTATTTAATTGAAATCTCCCGATAACTACAGTACAGTATTATTACATAAATTGGTGTAGACGTTAGCTGGAAGTAATAAACAGCGTTAGATGTTATCGAAATTAAATAATTTATGTCTTTAAGCTTTACAACACGATAACCCGTGAGTAACCCGCCTGTTTTTAACCGACTGAAATGTATCAAGGAACATCCGATTGAGTTAGCCATATTGACATCGCAGACTACGCTCTTGCATATAAAAACTTTTTTTTACTAAAAAAAACTTTACCAATTTAATATTTATTACAACCCTCAGTTTCAATTAGTCGAATGAATTCAAGGACACCCTGTATAATCTACTGGAAAAGAGCTTTATAACTTGGCATTTATATAATATTATTATAATTATTTAACATTATTTATTGCATTCCATAAGTCTAATCTGTACAGACAATAATAATAATAATAATAAAAAACTTAATCGAATAAGCATCGGGAACGATCAGAGGGGCTGATCGTTCCCGATGCAAAGGTGCCCATAATACCAGCGGCGTTACCTTGGCATTGATTTAGATTTCAGCACCTTTGATAGGAATACAGAGAGGTGGGCCAAATTTTGAACATTTATGTATTGCTGGTACTTCACTTGGCTATTCGTAGTCGCTATTGGATCTTTGTCGTATTTGTCCAATATTTGACGTCATACAAATAAGACGAATGTTTTGTCAAAAATACCAACCTCATATGACAAATACGCAAAAACGTATACTAATTTAGTAATTTATTAATTAGTAATTTATTTTAATAACAACAAAATAGGTTGATGGAACGGGGCAGTTTGGCATTTAATTTTATTATATTTTGGTTATTATTATGTATTCAATAAAAGTAAATAACAATGCCAGATTCTGCCCCACCATCAACCGCATGATGTACAAGATAACGAATAAATGTAAAAATATCTCCGTTTTTTATTAAAATTATTGGTTTAAAATAAAGTTTTGTACAAGTTTCGAATCGAAAAAACAGCTTAATTAAGAATTCAGAAAATAGTATGAAATCGAAGCGAATTATTCATTGTTTTTGTTATGATTTTCTACTACTCTCGCTACTCCTACTTCAATTCAATTTCAAAATTCTTTATTTTTTTTTGCTACTCCTACTGATTATGATTATGCAATATAAAACCTGTAAGAAGTCCCCAACAAAATGATATATGAGCTTCAATGGTCACGTAGGTCCATTGAAATGTGGCAATGTCTTTTGTATTTAATCAATGAAATGTAATGAGTAGTTAAAATATAATCTGAACATAAAAGCCAATGGGCACATTCGTATGGAGGGTGGTGCCTTTTTTTTTTTTCGCGCGGTCAGAATCAGTTTCACATCTACTGTGTAGGAGACCATACAAAAAGAGAAAAAAAGTTGTTCCCGGGTTTCTAACCGCAGTCCGGGCCGAGATAATAGAGTTTAACTTTTACCAAAAGAGAGGAGAACGTCGCAACTGCCATCTACAATATACTCCCCCTTTGCGACAATTTATTGGTTTCCGGTCTTCAAAAGCGGAAATCCGGTGCACCATGTGCAATATACGTGCCCCCCCCCCCCCCCCCCCACACACACACCAAAAATAAATTGTGTTTCCTATTATTCCTTAAGATGTCGCATCCGCCATGTTCAATACACTCCCCCTAGACTTCAGGCCACAGCGGTGCGTCAGATGTGGTGGCGAACATGCCGTGGCGGACTGTGCACTGCCCAAGGGGGGCGTGCCCACTTGCGCCAATTGCAAGGAGGCGCACACCGCCAACGATAGGCGGTGTAAAGTGCTGGTGAGGGAGGCGAGGAGGCGCAACATTCAGTTGCAACCGCCCTTGCCTCCGCCACCGGTTGCCCTTGCACCCCCCCGAGTCGCTAACCCTCCGGTTCCTAATTCCCAAACAAAGCCCCGCTCCATGGCCCTTGTACCACAAGCCCAACCCCATCCGCCCACCCCAACTTCGCGGGCGCCCGCTAGTGCCGGTACTGCCGGCACGACGTTGGCCCCTCCAGCCAATCCGGCGCCAGACCGAGCCGCCGAGCCCAAAAAGCGTCGAAAGCGTGGTAGGCGTGGCAGGAAGGGAGCAAATCCACCGGCAACGTCAACGCCGAACTCACGGGCGGTTGAGGACCCACCGGGGCCGCAACCGTGCCAACTATCGCACATTACGCGCGCTCCCTTGCTGCCGCCGCCTAATCAACCGCCGCCGCCGCCTCTCCAGAGGTCGCGCAGCGAGCCTCAGATCCCGACAGAGGGAGAGGCCACGCCCCTTAATCCCATCCCTGCCCCCATACCGCACCCCACCACACAAGTAGGCATGTGGGTGCCTCGAGACCGGCTGGGGGAGAGTACCGCGAAATTGGTACTATTCTTCAGCGATGTCCTGAGGGACCTACATGAAGCGCTAGTGGAGGGGAAGGATTCCCGTTATATTATTGTGAGGGCCCTGCATGGGCTAACAGAACTGTTGCCCCATGACGGCCCTTAGGATGGTATACTGGAATCCCGGCGGGATTACCGCCAACCTTCACCACCTGCGACTCCTCGCCCAGACGCAGGATATTCATATCGTGCTGCTGGGCGAAACCAAGCTGGCAGCTCATCATGATCTTCGTCTTCCTAATTACTCAGTGTACCGTCGCGATGAGGTTTCTCCGCAGGGCGTCCCGTACAGGGGCACTGCCGTTCTGGTGCGGAGGGACGTCATCCACGAAGACCTGGAAGCCGTGCCCTTTACCTCCACTCGCACTGTGGGTGTGAGGGTGAGGGTGGCGGGACGGGAGATGAAGATATATGCCGCATACAGGCCGCCAACCACCAACACCCCCCTCAATCCAACTGATATTCGCTCTCTTCTGAATGGGGAGCTCCCTGCTATCGTGGCCGGGGATTTGAATGCCAAGCATACAGCATGGCACTCTAAAACCATAAACGCAGCAGGTAGGAGACTGTTTGACGATTCGGATGAGGGCGGATATGAGGTGATTGGTCCTAATGCTCCCACCCACGTTCCCACTGACCCGCGCAGGCGCCCAGACGTCCTAGATATAGTTCTATACAAGGACTTACCTTGCTCCATCGAGGTGGAGGTACTGTACGACATAGATTCGCAGCACCTACCCATCCTCATCACTCTGGGACGTCCTGGCGACTGCGCGGCGAAGATACCCCCACGTCCTAAGGTGAACTGGGAGTCCTATCAGGCCGCACTCGCCCAGTTCGAGTTCAAAGGCCCGGTGTCGAGTGCGGAGGAGGTGGAAGCTGCGGCAGCCCAGATAACGAGTGTTATCTTGGAAGCTAAGGAGCTTGCCACCTCTGATGTACCCATTAGATCCAACCGACGTGCAGGGCTACCCAGCCGCATTGTCGAAGGCCTCAAACGCAAACGGCGCCTAAATCGTTTATGGGCTCGCACGCGCTGTCCGAGGCTGAAGACCGAGCTCAACCGACTGTCGAGTGAGCTGTCGGATGAGGTGAAAGCTTTTCGCGGAGACGCCTGGGAGAGAGTCATCGACCAGGCGAGCGAAAATGAAACCACGCTCCATCATCTCAACCGACAGCTCACATCCACGCCGGCGCCGGTCTGCCCGCTCCTGGACAGTTCGGGGCGAAGGTGCTACGCGGCGGCCGACCGCGCCGAAATTCTTGCCCAGCACCTGGAAACTCAGTTCACCCCGAATCCCGCTGCACCTGAGGAATCTATTAACGAGCACCATCTCGCCGTCGAGGCCCGGGTGCGTGAGTTCTTGTCTTCCCCACCGACGCCACTTGAAGGAGATGCATTCATCTCACCGGCCGAAGTCGCCAGAGTAGTGTCCCGCCTAAATAGAAGGAAAGCGCCTGGTCCGGAGGGTATCTCCAATGCCGCTATCCAGCAGCTTCCGAGGAAGGGCCTGGTCGCCTTGACCAGACTTTTCAACGGGATCTTGCGTACGGGTCATTTTCCATCCTTATGGAAAACGGGTAAGGTGATCGTACTCCCCAAACCTGGAAAAGACCGGAGGCTTCCTTCTAGTTATAGGCCAATCACCCTTCTTCCAAATTTAGCTAAACTCTTTGAGAGACTGCTCCTGCGGCGACTGAGCCCGCACTTGCCTATGCGCGAGGAACAGTTCGGTTTCCGTAGTGAGCATTCTACCACTTTACAATTAGTCCGGGTGCTCCACCTTCTTGCGGTCGAGCGCAACTTCGAGCGGCGCACGGTGGCGGTATTTCTCGATGTCGAGAAAGCCTTCGACCGTGTGTGGCACGATGGGCTCCTGTTCAAGTTATTGGAGACCCCCACCCCTCCGACTATTATTAAAATCATTGCATCTTTCCTCCAAGACCGCGGCTTTTTTGTTTCGGTTGAAGACAAAATCTCTGATCCCCGCCCTATCCGCGCGGGAGTACCTCAGGGCAGCTGCCTCTCTCCCTGCCTGTATGCGGCATATACAGACGACATTCCCACTCTGAAGGGTCACCTGGAAGAGTGGGAACAGGACGTCGAGCTGGCCTTGTTTGCGGACGATAGCGCCTACTTCGCGTCGTCGCGGCGGGCCGATATCGCTGCTCGTAAGATGCAGCGACTACTCGACCTGTTGCCTGGATGGCTCGATAAGTGGAAAGTGGCCGTCAACGTGGGGAAGACGGCCGCACTGCTTACCGGACGCCAGCGCAAACTGCCTCCCCAACTTAAATTGCGAGGGCAGGATATACATTGGGAATCGTCGGTGAAGTACCTGGGATGTCACATAGACCGGTCGCTTAGCATGGTACCGATGGTCGAAGGCCGGGTAAAACAGGCCAAGGCCGCCCGTGCCATGTTGCGACCGGTGCTATGCTCACGGCTACCATTACGTGCTAAACTGAGGATTTACAAGATGTATATCCGCTCTCGCCTCACTTACGCTGCCCCAGCTTGGTACTCGCTTTGCCCCACGAGGCAGAGGGCCAAGCTGCAGGCGCAGCAGAACATTGCCCTACGTATTTGTACCGGTGCAGGTCGGTACGTTCGTAACGACGTCATCGCTCGCGATGTGCGGGTTGAGTCGATCGAAGCGTTCGTGCTGAGGTTGACGCGATCACTATTCGACCGCGCCGACAACAGCAGGCACGCTCATCTCCGCAACCTCGCACCCCTGCACGCGCGCCCTCCGGAAGGCCACCGCCTCCAGAGGGAGTTGCTGCGCTCCCCGTCGCCTTAAGCGGCGGGTTTGAGCTGTGCACCAAACGGACGTGCCGACCTGCATAATTCCCCAACTCCCAAATCCCGCATCGCAGGCGGGTACAATCTCACCATCGGATCAACATCCGGTGAGTTCATGCCCGGGTAGAGAGGGTATACCTCAAGGCCCGCACTTCTCCCCCCAATGTTAGGGGTGAAAAGACCCGGTCGTCGTCGCCCCCTAGACTTTTTTTTTGCGGTCAACCAAAGCGGAAATCCGGTTCAACATGTACATTGATCAATATCCTCCCCCTCACCTAAAAATAAATTGAAATGTATTTTATTTCATAAAGCTTCGCATCTGCCATCTGTAATACACTTCCCCTTTGATGTTAATTTCTTTTTTCCTCCTCCCCCCGTAAAAAAACATATTTATTTCATTTCCCTTAATAATTATCCTCCTTGGTGTAACTTGTGTCCGGTGTAGTTGGAGCGAACTGAACTACACTAAATGGTTCCTCAGCATCCTCTGGCTAGGTGATCGATGTACGGTCGACAGCACATAAAGCGTATCACATTGGCACGCTACGCAGGGGTTATACGACGTAGTTTGCAAAGTTTGGGTTTTTGTAGGTTGATGTGCCGTCGACTGCACACAAAAGTTAAGACCTTTTGAAAAAAATACACGGAAGTATAACATACGCCGTAACAAGCCCAGTGGCTTGTTAAAAGAAACCATTGCAAAATATATCGTATAACTCCTGCGTATGGTGCCAGTGTGATACGCTTGATGTGCTATCGACCGTACATCTATTGTTGCGGCGTATGTTACACTTCTGTGTTTGTATGTGTTAGAGGATATTTTTGCACACATAAACACTCCTACATATTAAAACACTCCCAAACTCACACCAAACGAGACCCGAATACAAAAAGATACTATTCCTAATATCGTCGATCTGGTTCGAGTCACAGTTTTCAACAGAGCATTAGCTCAACATTAGTTGAAAAAGAATGGCAAGGTCTCTGGTTCGAATCCCAGTCGCGATGTAATATTTAAAAAGATACCGTAAATCACAAATTACACTAGGATGAGCAAAACACACCCTAAATAACACAAAAATACTGGTACATAAAAACTCTCTTACACATAAAAATTCCCCTAGATATCGTACTAATTAGTTTTGCGCGTCTGAGTATGGTAGTGTATTTTGAAATTGAATGTACCATAGAGTGTGTTGTGAGTATTTCGGAGCATTTCTTTATGTTAGGACACGAAAAAATCACAGTTTTCGTTTGTCTCTATATTTTTGGCGTAAAGGTATGTTTGTATTTGAGGAGTGCGTTGTTGATTCTAGGTGTTTTGTGGGGCGTATTTGTGTGTATTTGCATATTGTATTTTGTACGCTAAAGAGTATTTTTGTTTGGCTGTGTGCTTATGCATAAAGATGACTGTATTTTGTGTGTTACAAATGCAGTTGCCTGTGTTTGTGTTGTTCGGACTTGTTCGTAAAGGTATGTTTGTGTGTAGATGGGTGCGTTTTTGTTTCTAGTTGTGTTTTGAGTGTTTGCTTCTTTCTGCGTTAAACAGGGTTTTTGTATCGTAGGGTATGTATATATCAGGGTGTGATTTGTGGGCGAGACTGTAATTATGTTTATCTGGTTGTTTTTGTATTAAGGTGGGGTATTCAAACGTGTTTCAGTGTCCAGGTATATTTTATTATATTAGGGGTGTGCTTGGGAGTTAAGAGTTTATTTTTGTGTATGTCGGACTCTGGATATAGTTATATGAGTCAGCGTGTGTTTATATCCAACGTGTTTAACGCTTCTGTATACTTTTCTTTAAATGTTAGGGGTTCGTGATAGTAGCATAATAATTATGTATCCTAGCTAGGCGATGCTGATAAACGACTGAGATCGCCTGGATCCTTTATTGGATGTTTTAAGGGAAGCGGAAAAAGTTTTACTGTTTTGGGGGTGGGGGTTCCTTACCTCAATAGGGAAAAAAGGAACCTTTATTTAAAATATTTTCAGTCTCCGCGATATTAGAGTTTAAATAAAATGATAAACTAAAGTACCATGAGAGAGAAAGTATTTATTTATAACAGCCGAGTCGTGGCCTTTCGACGACAGTAGGGTCTTTAAAACCATGGGAATTTGCGAGATATTCGATTTTAATTTTTCGTTTACGTAAACTCAAATATCTCGGCCCCGGATGAGTGGGGAAACATAGACGCAACATTTTTACGTTCATCGTGAAGTCCGGGATTCTTACTTTCAGTCATGGTATAAATATTTAAGTTTAAGTAAAGTCGTAAAACTTGAGAGGGGTGTGGTGTAGAGGATACACCGGATGTGAGAGGATTATTACCTTCCGGGATTTTTACCTTCAGTCAGGGCAGAGATATTTAACTTTTAAGTAAATGACAAACGTGAGCGGGGGGGAGGATGTGCTCATTTTAGATGATGCACCGGCCATCTAAAAAGAACCGGAGTTCTAGTGGCCCAGTCGGGATGAATTATAACAAAAGTTATAGTAGATGGCCGGTGCACCATCTAAAATGAGCATATCCTCCCCCTCTCTCACATTTGTCATTTACTTAAAGTTAAATATCTCTGCTCTGACTGAAGGTAAAAATCTCGGAACAACATTTTCTTGTAGACGACCTCATAGTGAATGTAAAAATGTTGATTCGACGTCTCTACCCTCCACCGGGGCCGAGATATTTGAGTTCAACGGAAGTAAAAAGTTAAAGTCGAATATCTCGGCCCGGACTGAGGTTACAGATGAGCTGCCATAATATGTTTTATTTACTTTGCCAATATGTACCTAAATAACCATATTTGGTTTCTGGCCGCGAAAATTTCAAAAGGCTCCAAAAACGCCCATTGGCTTTTGTACGCCAAAAGGCAGTTGCAGCGAACATAATTATCTGTGAACATCTGTATTTATTTACCTGCAATACCAATAAATAACTTTGAACCAGCGAAGTGCCAGCATATTGGTGGGTATCTCAGTCAATGTATCTCATTGCAGGCTTGCGGTGATGACACGTTGGAAAGCAAGCTGTGCGCCCCCGTGCCGAGCGCCACTGACCTAGGCGCGATAGCACCCTACTACGTGGACCGGTACGGGTTCAAGACCGAATGCCGAGTCGTCGCATTCACTGGGGACAACTGTTCCGCACTCGCGGGTAGGTAATATTATGTATATACTTTCGACCGATTCCGACTTTATTAAGCAACAAGGCAACAATTGGCAAAGACTATATTTTTTAACCCCCCTTTTCTATGAAAATACAGGTACAATTAAGGGACCCATATTTTTTTCTTTTATTATAATAACGTCGTTTTCATTATTTAAAAATTACGAAGAAAATTTACGTGAAAATTAAAAAGGGCGTAAGTGACGATGACGTCACATTACTGAAATAGTGTCGTTCCAAAATCGGTGAATATCCATGTTTCGGATGTTTTCGGTATTTGTAAGAGTGTGTTCATTGCCATTTTTCTTATGGATTAGATTCGTCTACGATTAGATAAGATTCTCGTCGTTGTATTTCCGGTATGTCTAATTTTAAACATTAAATTTTTTTTTTCTCGGAATTTATCTAGATTTAAAATTTAAATAGAAATTGTATTTTTCTTTTAGGATGTTTAAATTTTTTAGACCTTGTCAATTGACGCGCCACACGTGACGCTCAACAAGATCGGCAACGTTGCACAACATCGCGCGACGTTGCCAGCTGGCGCGCAACATGACAAATGGTCCCAAATCGGAAGATCCGCGTTCAACAAACTGATGATAAAAGGTTCACAAAAGCCGTTGAAATCGGTCGAAACTTGAGAATCAGAATAAAGACAAATATAACTCGTTTTGAGATACGCCTTATCGTCTCAAAACATGACAATTTTAAAGTAATTTCACTCGAACATGCCAAGTGTGGGATTAACTCGATACATTCCTCGATACGTTATCAACACGCTGACTTCCTAATCCGAAACCGCACTAATCCAATAGTAAATAATCCAAATTGAATTGGGTGGACAAGTTATTATAGAGGGTGTAATTGAAATCAAAAAAAAATCATCAAAATCCGTTTCTTTAGGAATAGACCCGAATACAGTGCCACCTGCCGGTACAATTGTGAATCTAATTGCATCCAATCGTAGACAGAGAAGCCTATAGACGGAGTGTGGTTTCTGTCTTGCTCTCGAGTGACAAGAACAACATAATATGGATATCGTAAGCGTGAGAGAGAAAGATTCATATATCTTCTGTCCTTATCGGTGTAACCGCTTTTATTACGCATCCAATGGACACAAAATTTCATAAAATTCGGTCCAGAAGCCGCGGGGCCTTTTTTAGTCATGTCAAAGTCTGCGCGATCGAAATTTTTGTACCTACTATTTTTCGCCAAAATACAGACGGAACGTAAGGGGCTGCTGTCTCGCAGCGGCGGAGTAAAGAGCACGGCACAATGACTCCATAATTGTATTTTTATTAATTTTGGCAGGGAAATAAAAATACGCCAATAAAAGTCAGATATTTTTTAAACAAACTCTATTATTACAATACCCTACATTTTAATAACTATTTCGGTTTAGACATAATTTTCATTTGAAAAGACATGGAAGGGGTCATGTTTGCGATTTTTTTCTATCGAGCGAAGTTTGTCCAATCGTGTATCGGTATTCATCAGTCCCTAAATAGACACCCCAAGATTGCTTTACTTATATTTTTTTTTCAACGTTCGTTTTGACGTTCAATTTTAGTAGTTAGAGCCATAGCCTTGATAGAAAAACTGTAAATACAGCATACGAAGAAACTGCGGGTCTCCTGCGACGTGTTACCGCGCGTAACATGTTTCGGTAACCGATTTTACAAAGGAAAATTGTTACGCCACGCCCCTAAATCGGATGTTTCCTCTTTAAAAATAATAATGACATGAATGAAAAGACCTTGCTTTAAAAATAATAATATTAGCCTTTTATTCAGACATATATTAATCCTTATGGTAAATTGCCTCGATACTGTCTGTTTGCCTTTTGGCAGAGGCCTCCTCCAACTGCCTCCATTCCTTTATTTAACGCTATTCTGGTCCATGTTCCACCTGCTACAGCTGTCGCCGACCCACCTTCTGAATGTTGTGACGGCACTTGAGCGCTAGTAGATATCATCGCGGCTCACTCTCCAGTCGTTTAGGAAGAATTCAAAGACAAACACCCGAAGTATACAATCAGTAATAGAACTAAATGAAGAATGAAGAAAAAAGAGCATGAAAACCGCCATACACAATATTGCATTACAGTATCGTTATTAAACGTGCGAGAACATTTGCCACAAACCCCCTCCCTCTGAGGGGCCACAACACCGTCGGCCCGTTGGCCGGCGAGACCCTGCCGGGGCAACAAGGGCAACCTTAAGGCCCCCTCGCTCCACCCAAAGATGGAAGGAGCAAGACCTGTCGTCGTTATACAATCAGTGGTTACATTTATACATTATTGACTAACGTTTATGACGCGCAGTCGGTTTATACTACATAGATAAGAGCAGTGATAAATAAATTTTAAAGTTTATCAAGTGTTACTGTTTTGTACTTATAGTAATAATAATAAAACATAAGTGGTAAATATTATTAAGACAATTCATAATCTCTGAGAGTTCTATACAAACATAGCTGAATCGCTGCGGCGGACGCCGGCCACAGACGCGGTACACGGCGCCCGCCGCGCCGTGACGTTGTACGTCAGCCCTAACGACGCTACGGCGACTTCTCTGGAGGAAGAGACAATACTATGATACCTTGAATATTCTGTAACAAGAGGCAAATGACGACCTGTCGAGTCCTTTAACAAAGTCAATAAATAATAATCATCATACCTGAATTATTTGCAGGTCTTCGCCTCCGCGCCGGTTGGGTGGGCCTAAGCCTCGGTACCAGCGACACCCTGTTGTTAGGGCTCCAGCGCGCGCAGGCGCCGCCCGCGGGACACGTGCTCGTGGGGCCCACCGCCGGCGCGCCCTACATGGCCCTGCTGTGCTTCGCCAACGGCTCCCTGACCAGACAGAACCACAGGGACCGGCTGGCAGGGCCGAGCTGGGACGCATTCAGCGATCTGTTGCGGGCTACTGTTAGGGGCAATATGGGATATATGGGTGAGTTATTTTGCACTGTTTAGATAGAATATTCACCAGACAGAACTACAGGGACCGGCTAGCAGGGCCTAGCTGGGACACTTTCAACGAATTGTTACAAGCCACGGTTAGGGGCAATATGGGGGAGTTATTTTGGTTATAGACAGTGGTTCTTGGGCACTTCTTGTTATTATTGTTTAATTTTACAATTTTTGGAAGTGCGTGCAGTACGATTTCAAGTCTTAAATAAGAACTGTCAAAAGTAAAAAGTGTTACCATTGTATCGACTGTACATCCTAGCCTACCCTGGGGGGTGACCGCGACTTCAATCGTTATGGTTATCGTTTTAATTTGACACTTGAACGATATACATTGCTGCGTTTCGTTGTCGTTTGTTAAAACTTGCAAAAACATAGCAGCAATGTATAGTGTCCATGTGTCAAATTGAAAGCGATAACGATTGGAAGTCGCGGTCACCCCACTGGCTGGGAATCGAACCTGGGACCTTCGTATCGCAAGTCTATTGACCCACCGAGCTCCTGTACCTACAATGTTATGTTCGATTGGTCAGGTATCTACTACGACACGGCTGAGATCGTGCCCCGCGCCGCGCCCGGGCGCTGGCTGGCGGACGCGGCCGGGCGGCCCGCGGAGCGCGTCGCGCCGCAGTTCGAGGCCAGGGCGCTGCTCGAGGGGCAGGCGCTCGCCAGGCGGGCGCACGCAGAGGATATGGGGTTCACGTTGGGTACGTCACTAAGGGCGGTTGTGCGGCTTATTCCATGTAGTCATGAATTTCTTTATTTACAATAAATATAATCTATACTATTTTTTAAATGCTTATTTATAACGTGATTCAATGTCGGTAAGTTGTAGTTCGCATAATGGCCGTTTTTGGCACATTTGTGAACTACAACTTAGCTTGTCGCAATTATGCCATGTATTGTATATTGAATAATAGTATTTATCGTAATAAACGTTTTGTAAATAGCTTTTTTAATAAAATTGATTATATTGGAAGATATGATTTTTTTAAGATTGGCGGCGCTAGTTGGCTCTATGAAGGCTCTTAAATATTAACGCTGTTAACCATACACGTTGCTTAATCAGGAGAGAGACTGCGTCTCTTTCCATTTTAACTAAACCAAGAGAGGTTCACAAGGTGTCACACAGGTGTACTTGCTCACTTCGTTAAAAACGTTAAGATTAAAAGATAACGCTTTTAGTGATAAGGCCTCCAAAATTGTACATGATGTCTTGTATTTTTGGTTTGTTTTTGTAATCGTTTCTTTTATATACTGTCGAAAACAGAGAAAGGTGTACAGTAGAGTTTTTAAGGATGAGATTTTCTCAAAATCTCCTGAAAAACAGCACCCGTGCTGAGGCCTCTTCTTCGTGTGTACGATAAAGCGTATTTGAATTGCATTGAGATCATGGCTTAAGCCGTGGAATAACTTTTGACGTGACAACGTCTTATAAATTGGTTTGCCGGGTGACACTTCAAGAAACTGCGTTACGCTCCGCTCACGTTATGCGCTCACAATGGGAGCGAGTGAGAGGCACGCGTCCCTTCCACTTTCCCTTCGTCGTTGTCACGTAAAACTTTCGCCCGTATACCGACTTTACAGGCAACCATTTTTTTATGTGTCATTTATGTCTAATGGTGTGTTACTTGCAGACTCGTCGTCTCGTCTGATCGCGACGGGCGGCGCGGCCGCCAACAAGGAGCTGCTGCAAATATTCGCGGACGTGTTCAACACGCCAGTGTATGTGCAGGTGCGTAGTAAATATGGTACGGTGGAACACAGAGAAAGGTGTACAGGAGAGTTTTTAAGGTTGACATTTTCTCATAAACTACTTGACCTATTGCAAAAATTCTTTCACTGTTTGATAGATAAAAGTTAAAACTATGTAACTGTAAAGAATTATTAAAATCGGTCTAGTAGTTTTTGAGAAAATCTCAACCTTATTGAGGCCCCCTGTATACTTATCTCTGTCTTCGACTGTACATACAGTCACACCCCTCTCATACTAGGAGACGACGGACTCGTAGGTCTGATGAAAACTTCATAGGACTGAAGTCCGCGACGGAACGTGAATGACTCCATTTAAAACTAAACGTGACGTCACTTTTAACTTATGATTTTGAAATGCACGTAACTAAACCGCAGCCCAAAACAAGTGTCTTATTTTGTAAACAAAAACTACCCCACCCTACTAACATTTTAAGATGATCTGTGATTATTGCATAGCTATTTTCACACTTTATTTTCGCAATGATGAACAGGTTCGATCAATCAGTTCCTTCAGTGTTACATCACAACAGGTAATTAGACGATCATATTTGTTTACAAAATAAGACACTTGATTTGGGCTGCGGTATATGTTATTGTGCAACTGATTCCAATTTTATTGCCATAGTTAACCTTCAATTTATATTTATTTTGTACAATAATTTAATTTTCAACGCGTCCTTATTATGACAGTTGTACGAGCGAGCTCACGTTAGGCTCGCGCTCAAAATGGAGTCTTAGCCTAAATGATTCAAATTCATTTATTCATGAAACATTATGTCTAAATCGTCACATACATTTAATATAATACATTATGGTAATTTCATTTTTAATTATTGTCTTATATCACAGTTATTACACATATATATGTACTTATAGCTTTTGTTTTTATAATATCACATTTTACATCTCATTCACACAGTCATACTATTTCATCATATACACGTTTTTGCGTAGGAGGAGCACGGCAACGCGGCGCTGCTGGGCGCGGCCATTCGCGCCGCGGAGGTGTGGAGCGCGGAGTTCGGGGTCACGCTGCTAGGTCAGGCTCACGACAACCAACATTACTCATACCCACAGACCACTTACCCCATAGACCTGTAACAGGAGGGCGCCCGTGTCTGCCCGCACATGAACGCTAAATTGCTTCACGACACATACTTAGTACGTACTTAGTTTTTGAAATAATCTCAACCCTAAAAAATTTCCTGTAAGTACACTTTTCTTTATGCTAGACCGTAGTCTAATCTAAACAAAAACAGACCGCTTAGCGTTGGACCAAATGCGAATTGGACCATTCACGAATTGGGCGTTTTTTCGGGGATATTTGACTAAATGCGGTACAGCCGTTGCAGTCAGACATTTTGTTTTTGTTAAGAGCCTTCTTTTTGTAAATATAAATATAATTTCATGAATTTACAAAATGTTTATTACGATAAATACTATTTTTTAAATGCTTATTTATAACTTGATTCAATTTCGCTAAGGTGTAGTTCGCATAATTGCGAAAAACGGCCGTTTTTGGCACATTTGTGAACTACAACTTAGCTTGTCGCAATTATGCCATGTATTGAATATTGAAAAATAGTGTTTATCCTAATAAAGATTGTATACATAGCTTTTTTAATAAAAATTAATAATTTGTAAGATATTATTTTTCAAAGATTGGCGGCGCTAGAATAGTAAAATAGTATTCATCCTAATAAACATTTTGTAAATAGCTTTTTTAATAAAATTTATTAAATTGGAAGATTTTTTCAAGATTGGCGGCGCTAGTTGGCACATGGAAGGCTTTTTAAGTAAATTGTTTTACTGTGCAGGTTCCGAGCCGTCCGTATCGCCGGTAGCAACTCCGTACTCGGACCACGAGAAGATATACAACCCCATGTTGGCGCGGTACCGGGATATCGTAAAAACTATCCCGCTGCTCGGGGCGTAGCGACCAAGATAACCTGACTGTACTTAAAGCCTCGTATCCACTAAACAACAAGGGCTGTTAATTAGATAAAAACGGGAATTACCGTGTTAAACATTTATTATTTATTTATTTAGTCTACTCGTGACCATGATGGCTGCTATGCTGTCGAAATATCGAGACATCAATAATAAATGTTTAACACGGTAATTCCCGTTTTTATCTAATTAATATGTATACAAACCGTGAAAGTTTAAAAAGTGATAACAAGGGCTGTTATTCATAAACGTGATTTAAAGTTACGCCACCCTGTCCCTTTCTATCTTAACCTTTTTAACGAAGTGTGAAAGGGACAGCAACACTATTTAAAGGAGGTGAGGTTTAACTAGATTTATGAATAACAACAAATAAGTCAAATAATGACCCCTGAATATTTCAAAATTGAGAAGGGCTGCAAAGTTTTTAAATTTTTGTTTCAACCTTTTGCTGCCAAAATCAATGTCTTATTTTGTAAACAAATAATGATCATCTAATTACCTGTTCTGCCCCCGTACCATGAAGTCTTATAGCAGAATTACTTCAATAATACTTTCGTTATTTCGTACAATGACGACCTTATTAAGCTTACTTTAAGGACGTCATGGTACGTACGTAACAAAGTATTATTGAAGTAATCCTGCTATACGACTTCATGGTAAGGCCTGTTTGGTCGAACCTGTTCATCATTGTGAAAATAAAGTGATCCGATTTACTAATGTGAAAATAAGTATGCCATAATCGCAGAACAGCTTAAAATGTTAGTAGGGAAGGGTAGTTTTTGTTTACAAAATAAGACACTTGACTTGGGCTCTGGGCTCGTTTAGTTTTACAAGAAAACGGCTCATTCCATACATTTTTCTTTCTAAGAATAGAAAGAAAAATGAACCAGAGCCTTAACGATACGGCTGGATATTTTCTAATTTAGAATTCGCAGCTACTCTTCTAACTCTTACAAAAAGACAATTTGATAGAAAAGTACTTAATTGGCATTCCATAATAGCATTTATTGCTTTAGTAAATAACTATGAGATGAATCTTTGTCTAGAATTTTTTTATGCAATTGTTAACTTATTTGTAAGAAAATGTTTTATAGAATTTATTTTTGTACTTTCACTAATGAGATTATGTTGATCTAAATAAGCTTATTTTTTATATTTAAATTAGACTTGCAACGAATAGTATATTCGGCCATTGGCCGAATACCGAATATTCGGCAGGTTCCCTGGCCGAATAGCCGAATATTCGGCAAAAATATTCGGCCGGCTTGGCGCCGTTTGTGTTCTCTCCTGTCGAGAGCGTAGTTTCATTTTACATGCTTAATCTCATTGCGCAACGTAAATATTATCTGTCTTTCGTCGGGTCGTATTGAGTTAAGTAGTTAAAAATTGAAGTTTTGCGCCTAATCCATCATGGCCTCTAAGTCACCTATATAGGTGACTTCTTTTTAGAGTCCATATGGACATATTTTGACGACGATGAAAATGATCCCAAAACTGTCGTGTGTAATTTGTGCAAAACAAAAATTTCGGGGTTGTCTCCACCGATCCCGGGATCCGTTTGGATTGGAAACGGATCCCGGCAGTTTGTCTCCACCGATACCGGGATCGGTTTCCAACACAAAAAATAATTAATGTTTGTATCCACCGATCCCGCGGCTACAAGAAATAAATTATATTAATTGTGGAAACGGATCACGGTGTACAGAGATAAGAAAGGAATTATATTATTTTTCCAAAAAAAATCTTTTCACCTAATTTTCCAAACAATAGGAAGTTATAAATAAAACATATTAATTAATGTCATGAAGTTATACAGAGTGTTGTTTTGATTAACGACGAGCGACTAAGGGGTGGTAGTCTAAATAATCTTAGTTCCAAAAATTGTGTTTATATTATTTTTAATTAACATAATTACTTTTAGAATTAAAACTATAGTGAGCCATTACTACAAATTATTATATATAAACGGATGTCACTCACTTATATTGTTGAAGTCGGCAATTGGACTTCAACAATATAAGTGAGTGATATCCGTTTATATATAATAACATAATTACTATTAAAAATAGTATTTTCTCTTGAAATTATCGCAGCGCATGGGCGCTGTCATTGTACGGTACAAACACGCCCGACGCACGCTGTCAGTGGCCCGGCCATAGCCCACGAATGTATGACAACAAATTTTATTATTTGTGGATTTAAAAAAAATTAAGTTATACGTTTTATATTTTTTGGGCATTAGTGTCGTGTGTCGCTCATCGTTGACCAAAACAACACCCTGTATATTAATTAACAATAAAATCTTTTAACTTACATACTTAATCAAAAATCACAGAAATTATCAGTCACATACCTAAATAAAGGATCTCTTAGGTACTTATTATATTGTATCCATGCGCTGCGATAATTTAAAGAGAAAATATTTTTTTTAATAGTAATTATGTTATTATATAGGTATAAACGGATATCACTCACTTATATTGTTGAAGTCTAATTGCCGACTTCAACAATATAAGTCAGTGACATCCGTTTATTATATAGTATTTGTAGTAATGGCTCACTATAGTTTTAATTCTAAAAGTAATTATGTTAATTAAAAATAATATAAACACAATTTTTGGAACTAAGATTATTTAGACTACCACCCCTTAGTCGCTCGTCGTTAATCAAAACAACACTCTGTATAACTTCATGAAATTAATTAATATGTTTTATTTATAACTTCCTATTGTTTGGAAAATTAGGTGAAAAGATTTTTTTTGGAAAAATAATATAATTCCTTTCTTATCTCTGTACACCGTGATCTGTTTCCACAATTAATATAATTTATTTCTTGTAGCCGCGGGATCGGTGGATACAAACATTAATTATTTTTTGTGTTGGAAACCGATCCCGGTATCGGTGGAGACAAACTGCCGGGATCCGTTTCCAATCCAAACGGATCCTGGGATCGGTGGAGACAACCCCGATGCTAATGCGAAAGAAAATTAATAAAACATTTTGTAATACAATTAGTCAATCGTTTTGTATTAAGCATTTATCCAACTACAAAAAATATTAGGTATTCGGTATTCGGCCGAATAGTGCCTAGGTATTCGGTATTCGGCCGAATAGGACAAAAGTGGCCGAATAGGCCGAATACCGAATAGTTGCCGAATATTCGTTGCAAGCCTAATTTAAATGTCATTATTGATTACTTTCATATGAAGGTGCTGCTGTGCAATTTTTATACATTCCTGATATGAATATTTATTAGAATAACTAATTTGCTAGAGCTTCGTTATACATATACTTACTTGTTTTTTAATAAAATATTTTACTAAAGTTATCTTTCATTTTCTAACACAACCTTACAAAACTCTCCCATACAGGTGCGAAATAGCGACCCGAATTCCGACCAGTATTTCGCTTTATGAATGATATAATAATAATGTACGAAAACCGCCGCGGAGCT
Organism: Tachystola acroxantha; assembly: GCA_963506565.1. Classification (NCBI taxonomy): domain Eukaryota; kingdom Metazoa; phylum Arthropoda; class Insecta; order Lepidoptera; family Oecophoridae; genus Tachystola; species Tachystola acroxantha. Next base: position 12,214,300 of record OY735879.1, read on the forward strand.
GTCAAATTGACGATATTACAAGGCATTTGACAGCTAAGCGGCGTTGCGTCGATCGCTAACGCTCGCGCTGGGCGTATATCCCAGTCCACATGATCGCCCCAGGTGGCAATCAGGAACAAATTCAAATCTCTTTATTTCAAGTAAGCACGTGTATATTTTTGCACGACAACATATTTTCGGGAATTTACATCACTTTGCAAGGAAAAGGTGCCAACGCTGAGGAGAGAAAGTGGCAAAAAACTCGTTCAATGCAATAATTTCCCAATTGCCCCCGGGTGGCGACTGGGAAGCTATTGCCCCCGACTTCAAATCGCTGTACATTGCAGCGCGGGCCTTACTAAGGGGTTGGCGGTCAGAGTTTTCCAAAGTGGTTTTATTATTAGTAAGAGTAGAAGCCATTCAAATAAAAATATAATAGAAGTATTAGTAAGGCCCACGCCGCAATGTAGGTACAAGATTTGAAATGGGGGCAATAAATGATTGCAGTTAAGTTATTGCATTGAATTTTATATTATTCCCAATTGTCACGGGGCGATCAGGTGGACTGGGAATATACGCGCGTACGGACAACAGCAGATCAATGGTAACACTTGCATTTTAACTCTTACGACGCAGATAATAAGAACGATCCAAAGTTTTAGAATTAAAACTATAGTGAGCCATTTCTACAAATTATTATATATAAACGGATATCACTCACTTATGTTGTTGAAGTCGGTAATTAGACCAACAGTTTCGACCGATTTCGACGGTCTTTCTCAAGGTGAGCGCGTCACGCCCGCGTCGCCGGTGACGTTTCTTCGTGCACTGTCGGTTTAATTGCCGACTTCAACAATATAAGTGAGTGATATCCGTTTATATATAATAAAAACTATCCAAAGTGTTACACTTGATGTGTACCATTGCGGTAATTCCTGTCGGAATTTCGCACCTGTGTGCTAGAGCTTTATACGGCCAAAGTCAACTATAAAATAAAACAAAAAAATACTTATTTCACATTAAAATTGTATTTTCATTTAGTCATAATTAATTAGCCCACTAGCATAGTATACTTCATCTACTTCTTCCGTCCGCCGCGCTCCTTGACCTGCAGCTGTATGGCGGCGCCGGGCGGCACGTTGTAGTACGCCAGCGAGTTCGTGTCCTTGAAGAACAGGCCCTGCGCAACACAACAGGAGTTTGTAACAAAAAATATTATATTAAATTGCTGATAATGAAATGAATAATTATAATTGAAATACTAATATATTATACTATAATATAAATTAACAACTAACGTACATTATGTATGTAGCAATAACGAAATTGTAAATTTATATTGACGTGTAATTAATATTACCAAGAAAGATGTCTATGTCATGTATTTAGTTTTATTGATTGGCTGGACAGTTTGCTCATTTGCCAATCAAGGAGTAATGGCGGCACTTCACTTGGCTATTCGTATTCGCTATTGGATGTTTGTCGTATTTGTCAAATACTTGACGTACATACAAACAAGACATTTTGTAGAATAGGTGCCAACCACACATGGCAATTATGACAAATACGCAAATACGAATAGCCAAGTGAAGTGTCACCATTAAATAACAATATTCAATCAGAATGTCACAATAAGGCGATCAATTCATCCAGCCCAAATCAACCATTGAGAAGCATATCATCGGTTGTCGAGTAGTACCGATTTTTGAATTCATGGCATGTTTATGTCATCAAATCAAAGTCTAATCATATATTTTTTCGATATCATATCGATTTTCAATTCGTTTTGAGAACGGCAATAGCCCAAACTGGTCACAATTTCTCGACAGATTTATGAGATTCCCAATAATAAGGTGATCTTGTCACAGCTATACTGGTGCCCCTAAGTTGTGACCTCGGTCGAACTGACGGTCGACGATAAAGAAAGGTATACAGAGTTTTTAAGGTTGAGATTTTCTCAGAAACTACTTGACCTATTGCAATAATTCTCTCACTGTTTGATAGATAAAAGTTAAAACTATGTAACTGTAAAATAATTATTAAATTCGGTCCAGTAGTTCTTGAGAAAATCTCAACCGTATTGAGGCCCTCTGTATATCTCTGTCTTCGACTGTACACACGTGCCCCGAAGTTGTGACTGACCTCGTAGTGCAGCTTCTGTTTCGCCGTGGGCATGTTTGTGGCGCGCTGCAGCGTGTTCTTGAGCTCGGCGACCGTGGTGGCGAGCGGCACGCTCAGTGGCAACGCACGCCCGTCCAGGCGCCACTCGCCGCGCTCAGGCACGGACGGCAATATAACCTGCCATGAGATGAAACGATATATTATATGGTGGACGAAGAGATGACCCACAATACGTAAAAAAAAATATTTCGACGAATTGATAACCTCCTCCTTTTTTGACGTCGGTTAAAAATGACTTTATAGCAACAAGTTTTCAATATATTTGTTGTCAAATATATGAGTTTAGTTGTTTATAATAGAAATGGAAGGGGCTCGCAGTTCAGTTGCCAGTACACGTTGAAAACGATCGTAGTGGTTAAGCAACTTATAGTAAAATCTTATAAGTATTTTTTTTAATTAGCTATGGGATGCCGCAGCGCACTGCGGTAGGAAGTGACACGGTAAGGTAAGCGATGTCGTTCAACGTTCAACTTATGACTGAAATGACAATGCCAGATTCTGCCCCACTATCAACCGCAAGTTGTACAAGATAACGAATAAATGTAAAAATATCACCATTTTTTAATAAAATTATTGGTTTAAAATAAAGTTTTGTACAAGTTGCGATTCGAAAAAAACAGCTTAAGTAAGAATTCAAAAAATAGTAAGAAATCGAAGCGAATAGTAGAAAATGATACTGATTATGCAATATGAAACCTGTAATAAGTCCCCAACAAAATGATAGGTACAGCTTAAATGGTCACGTAGTTTTGTAGGTGGGGCAAAGCTCCATTGAACAGTGGCAATGTCTTTTGTATCAGGCAACAGGTGCTGCCGAGGCACACTTCGGCGTGACGCGGGATGTCTTAGAAGGCTGCCTGAATGTTACAATATCTAAGCGGCTTGAGCGCGCTAACCAGTGGCCACAGACCACTTACCCCATAGACATGTAACAGGCCCGCACATGAGCGCAAAATTGCTTCGCGATACGTGTAACCTAGGCACCCCTGTCCCCCGCGTCGTCTCTATGCGCTCATCGTTAACAGTTTTTTTTACCATTGATCTACTGTCCCTACAAGTAATGTAATATGGATGTGTTATCCCTGACCTGTATGTGCGTGTTCCCCGGGTGCCTGGCCAGCCACGCGCCCTCCGGCTCGAGCGCGTCCTCGGTGCGCGCGCGCTTGTTGGCGGGCCCGTCGTCGTCGTCCGGGACGGGCGCGGGCGCGGGCACCACCGACACGGGCACGCCGCCGTAACCATACGGGGGCGCGCCTGGAGATAAAACAGTAGGGTCATCTATACATATAATAAGACTGTAAAAAAGTTGTGTTTTAGGATCGATACTGATGCCAAAAAACTAATTTTTAGAATTTTTGTCTGTGACTTTGTGCAAGTATCACGCCATAACTACTGAAGCGATTTCGATGGGAGTTTCACTAGGAGATAGCTGAAATATCCGGACAGCTCATAGGCGGCCATATCCATGGCGGTATGTGATGTGGAAACAAGGATCCAGAGAGGAAGATCTGCCTCTTGATCTCCTCCACCCTCCTTCTCGAAGTTGCGGGGTACAGCTAGTTTATAAATAAACCGATCATACATAAACTCACGCCTTTACCCCGCAGGGGTAGACAGAGACGATAGACTTCCATCTGCTGTGATCATGGCATACAATAGCACACCATATACCGAAACCCAAATCAGGTGTCTTATTTTGTAAACAAATATATTCATCTAATTACCTTGTGATGTAACACCGAAGGAACTGATTGATTGAACCTGTTCATCATTGTGAAAATAAAGTGATCCGATTGAATAATGTGAATATAACTATGCAATAATCACAAAAAGCTTAATGATGGCACTTCACTTGGCTATTCGCATTTGCTATTGGATGTTTGTCGTATTTGTCAAATACTTGACGTACCTACAATACAAATAAAACGAATATTTTGTCAAGGATACCAACCACACATGGCAATTATGACAAATACGCAAATACGAAGAGCCAAGTGAAGTGGTAGCATAAAATGTTAGTAGTTTTTGTTTACAAAATAAGACAATTGATTTGGGCTTCGGTATATTACATAAATTTACTATTTTTGAAGTGCTATATCAATAATGCCAGGTATACTATTACCAGAATTCGCTGACTATTACATTTACACCAAGAGCTCCCCCGTACCAACATATTATAAATAGTTACTCACCGACAGGCGTCGGTATGAGCGGAGGCCTCGGCGCCATCTGCGGTATGACCATGAGCGGCGGGATGGGCTGCAGCATGACGGGCGGCGCGGAGTGCGTGTGCGCGTGCGCGGGCGGGGGCGGTGCGCGCGGCGCAGGCGGGGGCGGCGCGCGCGCATGGTGACGAGCGGACACGGGCTTCGGACCGATCTTCTCCTTCTCTTCGTCGGGGAGAAGGCCTTTCACCTAAGGTTTGACAAGGATAAAAATGCTGACACACTTAATAGGGGTATTTGACACATTTTTTTAATGCATTAATCAACTCTCATATTCCTGCTGAAGAGAACTGTGAAATTAGATTTTCGATCTCAATTAAGAGCCTTCATAGAGCCGACTAGCGCCGCCAATCTTCAAAAAAATAATATCTTCCAATATAATAAATTTTATTAAAAAAGCTATTTACAAAATGTTTATTAGGATAAATACTATTTTTCAATATACAATACATGTCATAATTGCGACAAGCTAAGTTGTAATTATGCGAACTACAACTTACCGACATTTAATCACGTTATAAATAAGTATTTACTTATTTAATAAAATTTATTATATTGGAAGATATTATTTTTTTAAGATTGGCGGCGCTAGTTGGCTCATGGAAGGCTCTTAAGACTAAATCGCAGCATGAGTATGAAGAAAAAACGTCACAGTGAAATACGGGTCATTATTCTTCATTTAATATTGAAATCATTAACTTACACGTTCCTTAACGTAACCGTACCTTGTGTATCTGTTGTATTTGGTCCTCGAGGGTGATGTGCGCGCGCGCCGCCCGCGTGGCCGCCTCCACGCTGGACGTGTGGCCGTCCCACGTGACGCGGTCGTCGCGACGCTTCTCCTCCTCGCCGATCTTCTTGCCGATCGCCGTCTCCTCGTCGCCCACGCCGAAGATATCCGTACGGCGCTCGGCGAGCTGCCAACATCAATCAAATAAACTTTAACGTACATCATTATCATTATTTGATATCAAGGTGTTGCTACAGTCGAAGACAGAGATAAGTATACAGCCGCCTATAAAGTTGAGATTTTCTCCAACAACTACTGGTCCGAATTTAATAATTATTTTACAGTTACAGTGAAAGAATTCTTGCAGGTCAAGTAATTTTTGAGAAAATGTCAACCTTAAAAACTCTCCAGTACACGTTTCTCTGTGTTCCACCGTAGTATATCATACTAATAAGTAATAACCAATATGTATGTTTTCATTTCAAATTTCAGAAACTAACAAGCACCTCTAATATGGAGATTCTCCAAAGAGCTCAGAATGTTCATAATTAACCATGAGTCAGTAACTCTTGCTTTATTCGAAGTACGACAAATGTCAAAAAAGTTAAATTTAATACTTTAGTTTACTCGATTTAAGTCAACTTATTTCCTTTAATTTAATTTGAAGTTGATCAAAACAAACTTTTATGTCAAATGGCAATTGAGCAATAATTATATAAGAACCTTATTCATAAGCAATACTTATATTTGTAATCATGTAAACGCACCTGTTTCAACGATGCTTCAATAGCAGCGCCCGGCGCTAATGCCTCGTCCCGGTCCGTGCGCTCTGCGGCCGCGCGGTCGCGCTGCTCCAGCCAATGCGGGTCCAGCAGACCAATGCGCACGTGGTCAGCCACTTTGTTCGCAGGGATCTTCTCCCCGGTGATAGGAGACACCAGCCACTCCTCGCTAACGGGTGTAGGCTGAGCACGAGCTCGCTTCGGATCATACTTCTTAATAACAACACGATCAGCACGAGGAGGTAACGGTGCGTCCTCCCCAATTTGCCGGGACGGAGGCTCCGGGGGACCCTCCTCCTCAGAAGAAGAACTATCCTCCTCCATATCCTGCACCCGGTTATCATCCGGCCGTTGTTGCTGCTGCGTCCGATCCTCCATCTCGTCCAAACCTTCGTCCGATTCAGACTCAGTGTCAGATTCCAACTGCATCTCCGTGTCATCGTCGTCCTGGTTCTGAGTGATGTCTTCGCCCCGCTCCTGAGCGAGAACTCTGGCTCCGACTTCTAGTGGAGTCGTCGGTGGCGGGAAATCTCCCATTTCTCCAGAGGGATAGTCGACTGTTTCCACAACGACAAAGTCGTGCCAATCGATGGATGCGTAAGCGAGTCTCTCTTTCTCGATGCGAGCCTCGTCTGCCGCCTTGCGCCGCGCCTGGTGGGAGTGCCAGGCGGCGCGGCTCTTAGCCTGGTCCAGCACCCCGCTGCGGACCTCCGCGCCGAGCTTCCCCACCAACTCCTTCGGGGGCAGAAGAACTTTAGTATACTGTTCGAGTAATCTCGTGAAGTACTGGAATAGGGAGTGTTGGGGGCGCAGGAAATCGAACTGATGATTGCGTTCCTCCTTCTTCATGAGGTCCGTGAGGAATTGTCGGCCGTTTCTGGCGACGAATTGTGCTGTCAGCTTGACTATGTCTAGTTCTAGGGCGGATATGGACGGTGGGTCTGCAATGAACTCGAAGTCTGGCGGCGGGTCTCGCGGCGGCGGTGGCTCGGCGGGCGCGGCTGCCTTGAGGAGCTCCTGCTGGCGCGCGGCGGTGGCCGGCGCGAGCCCGGAGCGCTGCAGTAGCGGCGGCCCGCTGGGGATGGGGCCGGTGTCTGCAATACAACTAGGATTTATTTAATATTGTTCCAACCAATAGGATTTATGATTTTCTATCGGTATACACATAATCACGAATATTTAAACATTGATCTCCTATAAACAACTAGATACACAGTCTGCCTTCTAAAAATGTCCGAGCGCAAAGAAGGCCCAAACTGATGAATGGTCATTTGCTTTATTGGACATTATTTGGAAGTTAACAATGGACCCTCATTTGGACGTTTTTAAATTGTTTTAGTAAGACCTTTCTGTATCTAGTTGTTTATAGGAGATCAATGTATTTAAACAATCCAACAGTCAAGCAGGAAATTAGCAAAATAGTGTGATACAAGGACCACCTCAGAAAACACCCAACCCAACATGCTGTTGCTAAACACCTCAAGATATCCAATAAATTAAAACGAAACTGACTGATAGTAGATAAGCAAGGTAAAAAAAGGATAGTCATAGTCACCCGTATCAGTCAACTAATGGATGCTACTCTACCAGATTTGTCTGACATTTTGCATACAGCCCCTGCCAACCTTGCACAGGTCTATTCCATTCTAGTTTTATTTTATTGCTGCAGATTATCCCTTCATCTGGTACAGGTGCGCCCCACACTACTTTAATAGACGAGTTCTTGAATATCCATTAGTGGCCTCCACTAATGGATATTCAAGAACTCGTCTACCCCATCAGTTATCGGCTCTTCAACAGATGTGGCCATGCCACTGCAACTTCAGTGTGTTGATCCTATGAGCAATGTCAATTACTTTTGTTCTCTGGTGAATATACTCATTTCTACCAGTAGCAATCAAGTATTTGTATGGTTGCATGGGTGCTTAAAGGATCCATTCCTTGCATACTGTAATTTAAAATTCTAATATACTAATTCACAACTTACCCCTCCCCTCCCTGATTTCCTTGACCTTGTGCTGGTAGTACGCATGGTAGGGGTCCCCGGAGTTCAGGAAGTTGAACTTGGGATTCCCGAGCTCGTTCTGTCGGATACGGGCTTCAAACTCCGGCCCGTTGCGAGCAACGAAGCTGGCAGTTTTGTCCACAATATCTAGGAGAAGTTGTTAAGGGAATTTTTGTATTGGCTCTGAAAAATTAATCAACAATACTAATACTCGTTTATTACACCTTAGGTTTTTACATCGTCATCCTTACATCTATGGAACACTTGGTTACATAAATGTTGTCATTAAATTAATGCCATATTCAGGAAACAAAGGTTGACTTGAAAGAAGCATAAGACAAAAATCAGTGCAGTAGTCTAATAAGGACCACAGTCATAAACTGTGAAGACAATTTAGTAATGTGGTAATCATGTCTTCGTACAAATAAATAGCTGTAGAGAGACATTAAAACAATGTATTAAATACTTAAGGTATTTTAGCCTTTGATTTGCGGTCATTAGACAATATCATTGTTAACAATACTTTAAAAAATATGAGACACACTCGATAGGTTTATAATAAGTCCCTTAAGTGTGGCTGTTAGCTGTACAGCAGAAGTACAGTTTATTAATCATTAATAAAAAAAATTGTCCAACAAAACAGGTTGCCCCAAGGCGTAGGACAGTCATACTTACTTACTTACATTATATATATAAACATAAGTACTTAGCTTATTATATTAATTATACAATAGACGAATGCAAATTATAGTTCTTCTCACAATACCTAGCATACTCTCTCTCTACACTCAATCGTCAGTTGTAAATAATACGAGGAAGCAGAATGTCCTTTACCGAACAAGAGTTTTGTCTTTCCTCATCTTTAAACATAACTCTAACCAAAGGTCGAGGTTACTATACAGCAGAGGGTTTCATATTTAGGTGACCCTCGGTGAAAAGAAACTTACTCGAAACATAACCTATAAGTGCTAATCTCTGGCACTTTTGTATTATAACAAATATTATCAATAGTATAAAAGGATACTCCTAACTTCAGGGGGAGGGTAAATGATGCCGATGACTGGTGGCGGAGGAGCCTGGGGCTCCTCTGGCGGTCCCTCGGGTGCCTGCCCCGGAGGTGGCATGACGTCGATTGAAGGCATTTTATTAGCAAATAATCACTGTCACCAATTATTCAGTAATTCATTATAACTCTAATGTACAGTATTACACTATATTCTATTGTATTTCACTTTATATCTATAATAGATGAAAAAAACACAACGAAACACAGCAAGCAAGCAAACCGATATAAAATAAAAATGTCAACAATCAGTGTTGCCAACAACAACTTTGTAATTCCGTTAAGAACACTAAAAATTTTCACCAGAATTCTATTCGAGAGCTCAAACTTGACGCCTATAATTGTGCATAAATCATAGTAATGACACTTATTGAGTTTTAGTAAAATGAAATTTTATTAAAAAAAATAGGCATTTTCTTACATTAGTAATCCGTTAGCCGAGAATTTTCGTTTCCGACGTCATCTCAATTCGCTGGATTTAACAGGAAATCCGACAAGTTGGCAACTCTGCAATCGTCAATAACCACAGACAAAAGTAGAGTTATAGAGAAGCCCTCCATACTCGCTTGTGTTGTGTTCCCGATATCGATATTCACCGATGACTAATTTCTAAATGAAAGTATTCGTAAGGATATTAATCTGGATTTATTCATGAAATAACACTTTAAAGTCACCAAAACGAATATAAAAACCGTATTTACTGAAAATATTTTTTTAACAGGGGACAATTATTTTACCGAGCTCAAAGTTATCATCAAGCAAAGAATGGTTGGTTGGAGTAAAATGCACGAAAGTAGTAAATGTAGACATTGTTCTGAAGCCAAAATCAAAGTATGTCGTCAGTGTGATTGCCACCGTATACGTAATCAGCCAGAGAAGTAGAGCAACTACCAACATCCAGATAGTTGCTTGTGTGTGCCAATCTTCCACGTACACCTGGCTGCTGCATTTTTGAGGCAGACCTAGTTCCGCTGCGTTATTATTTCCATCCTAAAACAGTGTAAAGCTAGTTAAATTATATTGAATTGTAAAGGCAAGAAAATTGCAAGCACTTACTTGCAAGTAGGTAACCCAAGTGTTATGGACTCACTGAAACCTTCATAGTTCATACATTTTCACGAGTTAAGTAAACTGTCAGGTCTATTTTTTTATTGAATGTGGAATTTATTTTCTCCTAAGCTGACTGTGCTTCTAGTCTAGTGGCAGAGCTATTTAGGTAGCATAAAATATATCCTAGGTCAGTCGGACTGACTGACATTATTGCGACTGACTCAGCAGTTCCAACAATCAAGGCGAATTTAATGATATGTTCCTCATTCATACATATATCAAAATCCATCACGGCATTTAGGTTGAAGTACGTCACAAAGGATTATAGGTATACTGCTCAACAAGCTACCTATTCATACGCTGAATTCTCAGTTTTTTTTGCAATAAAGAATATTGACTTATCTTAAAGGATCCTTCATACATACACCTACAATGTTCAGTTTAGATTTTGGCATTTTTCTCACTTACAATATATCCGAAATAATCGATATAGAAAAACACTGGACTCATTGATAACCTATAAACAACTAGATACACAATCTGCCTTCTAAAAATGTCCGAGCGCAAAGAAGGTCCAAACGGATGAATGGACCCTCATTTGCTTTATTGGACATTATTTGGACGTTAACAATGGACCCTTATTTGGACGTTTTTTAAATTGTTTTACCTTTGTGTATCTAGTTGTTTATGGAAGATCAATGACTGGACTAGACCTAATTTCATTATCAGTTTAGGTACTCAACTCACATAGTAGGCGCGATGCGAAGCCTCCTTCAGCGCTTGTGTTGGATTTGTCATCGTTTAGCCTTCGCTCTACTTACTAAGTTATACCTACCTATTTAACAATTGCAAATTATTACGTTCAGTGTTTCTACGGCATAGAAATATTATTTAATTTAGCTTGACATGGGGTAATTTAGGTACAAAAATAAATAGTAAGTACATTGACATTTAATCAAAGAGCATAGTTGATTGATTGTCGAAAAAAAGTGTTCATTCTCTTTGTTGTTGAATTTCTTTTTATTATAAAAAAGAGAGTAAAATACTTTAAGTAGGTATACAATCGTAGACAGAGAGTCTACGTCGGTCTACGTATACAATTACAATACTGTTTTTGCCCTTCTGCCTCTTTGTATAAATGTATGATCACAATATTATACAATGTATGACGTAACCAAGTGTTCCCTGTGTACCTAAGGTTAAAATAAATGAGTATGAGTATACACCTATACTACAAGGTTGCTACAAGGAGACTTATATTACTCTTCGACGTAGAGAGAGAAACTAAGACTAACTTTAGATTATCTCTCTACGCTCTTCGAGTATGTGTTTATTGAGTACTTTTGTTTGATACTTAAGTATTTAACAAAATAAAACATAAACAATTATTAAAATAATATATTTATTAAATAAATGGGTTACAATGTATTTTAAAGCATTAAAATAAGAAACCCTCATTATTCATTAATTATCATTAACCTATTCATAACATTATCAAATAAAATAACATGAAAAAAATAATCGAAATAAGTATTCTATTATAAAATTCAGCGATCAATAATTAAAATTTTAATTTAAATAACATTATAAAGGTATGCACGGGATAATATGAGTATTGTATAAAAACGTGAGATTATCAGAGATCCTAGTATTTGTAGCGTTACAACCTAGTATTTCTAAAGTAACGGTTTGAAACAGTATCAGTTGACGCCATTGATCTCATCCCGCTGGTCGTATGAGGATCGCGGTGCGATTTTCTCGCGTTCCTCGTTCCCTGCCAAGAAAACGGCCAAGTGCTCCTGAAAAGAGACGAGCGTAACTAAAATTACTCTGAACCATAGAGCCTACACCCTAAGGGTCACTTGCGCCATGCGAGTGAAGGGCGCACCTTATTATGAATTCTTATAGCAGGATTACTTCAATAATACTTTGTTATTTCGTACTTTGTTATGACGACCTTAAAGTAAGCTTAATAAGGTCGTTATGGTACGAAATAACAAAGTATTATTAACGTAATCCTGCTATAAGAGTTCATGGTAAGGGGGCTGGCAATATAGAAGATATAAAATAGCATTTGTTTTGTCGTAAGTCGCTAACTCTCGGATTATCTCTTGGTCCAAGTGGGTCATATTTGAAATGTATTGGGATTCAAAATTGTATGTTAAGGTACCCTTCCGCAGCCGACCGCAGAAGGCACAGCAGACGACGCGACTACGTCTAGCTGTGACATGCGGTCGGGCTATTCGTCCCGCCCGGCCTGACGTAGCGGCAAATATAGACACGTATTTCTATGATATACCTTCCATAGCTCTAATTTTAATAGAAACACGACGAATTCAGAACCTCTTCTATTCTGGAAGTCAAATAAGTAAATCTCTGGAACTAGCGTCTCACCAGATATGTCTTGGAGACCGCTTGCAGTTGCTTCAATAGCGCCTGCAGTTTAGTGCGCCAGTTGCGCATTTCGGATAACGCCGTTTCCACGGGCACCGTCTGAAATCGACACAGAAAAAATCGTATAAGTGTCTACATGGCTTTTCTGGCCTAACATTTCTTCCCTAAGTTTAAAGTGATGTGCCTGTGACATCCTAGCTCCCAAACGCCACCCGGATGAAGAATTTCAAAACTCTGTTGGTGGGACTTCTCAATCTAGCTCGAAATTGCAGATCTTGCGTAAGTATAATTGGAAAACTCCAACATACGGGATAATTTTCTGATTAAATTAACGTGATAGTAAACACAAAACGACAACTTTAGACAATAAAATCTTATCAATTAATTTTGCATCTTTATCGCAAGAAAGCACGTCGTTGTGTACTTGTGTATGTACGTCTAATATATTTTTTTAATTTACATTAATACCAAATGTGCACAAGGGTGCAGGGAATAGGTGCCAACGCTGAGAAAAAGTGGTTTTAAAAAATCAGTCTATAAGATACGTCCATTTGATGGACCATGGTCCGAGCTCCCCCAAAGTGGGGGAAGGTCTAGGCCCCAACAGAGGGGACATAAAAAGGCTGATGATGATGAAAGGAAGTCGGACTGACTGGGTGTAGGGACGATGAGAGCAAGGTGTAAGGCCAGGTGTCTGCCCAGGAGTGGCATGACCTGGCCGGTGGCGGGGCGCGCCGGCCTCGGGGTCACTACCTTGAGCAGGGTGTCGGCGGCAGACGACAGGTGTCTGGTCACCACCGACAGGCCCTGGCGCACGTTCCTGTGGAACACAATGTACAGGTTATGGGAGCTCGTAAGTGGTAGTACAGGTTTGAACTGATCGTACCTACGAAGGCAGATATCCATCATGGGCCTTAATAAGGTTGAGATTTTATCAAGAACTACTTGACCCATTGCAAATACTCTTTTTCTTGTAGCTAGTTTATAGTGTTATACCGTACAAGTAAGCAACGGTGGGCGAAGTCAGTACCCGAATGGGTGACCGCTAGTGACATTTTCATCTGAGCCCCTCGATGTCTCGGAAAGCACGTTAAGCCTGATCCCAGTTGTGGTCATTCGGTGTTGGTACATTTACCGAATGCGAAGCGGTGAAGGAAAACATCGTGACGAAACCTGCATGCCGTAGAAAAAATCTAAGGCATGCCAATACGAACTGGGCCCGAGTGCTGGTGTATCAGGCCCGAGCACCCGCGATGTAAGGAAAGTGGTGGACCAGTGGGGGCATAAGAATAGACTGATGATGATGTGGATGAAATGAAAATACACAGAAGTATACTGTAATGGCAGAATGAGGAAATCGTGGCTCCGCAACATAAGGGAGTATACGTCGAAAGGCTATAATACAGTTTTGCTCAAGATAAAGGAAGATATGCGGATCTGACGGCAAGCCTTCATTAGTGTAGATGCACCGCAAGAAATACTGTATACCTGGGCAGGTCAGTGTGCGTGTAGTTGACCAGGTGCACGACCTTCCTAGCCGTCTCCCTCGCCAGCAGAACCATCAGCTCCTCAAGGGTAGCTGGGCGAGCCTGGTTCTCCGGCTCTGGCTGGCTGAGCGAAGAGTACAGATCCTTAGCTTTCTTCCATGCGAGGGCTGGGTCTGTCGCGACCTGAGATGATAAAGTTAAGAAGCCGCTGTATCAACCAAATGGTACGGCCGGTGGGTGGGGTACAGTGAGTTCCTACCGAATTAGGAATACGAATAATATTGTGCTATCTACTTATTTGTTTTATCAAACGAAGCATTTTTATTTCAGATTTTATTATAAAGTTACAAGTACAGTCGACAGTACACCACAATACATAAAGCCCTAAAAACATAGGCAACCTTTTTTGCCATGGCAATTAGTTATGTGCCATACTGCATAAGGTAGTCAGTTATTTCCCATTAGGCCAAGTTATAACCGTTCATTCCCCAGACACTACCAAAATTGCACTACCAGGGTATCATGTACCCATTGAAGACTTCAATGTTGGAAATGGAGAACTACTTATTACTTGTAATTCGCCAGGGAATCCATAAGCTTTAGTAGCAGTATTGTCGAATTGTTACCGTAGCACTGATATCTCTTCACGTTCCGATACGCGTTTGGTCCAAAACGCCGTTCGTCATAAATCAATTGGCCTAGATACGCAGTTGGTCCAAAAGTCATATTTTTCAGTCCAGTTTACAAAAGCTAATGATTTCCCACCGCCCGTATCGTAATTCCGTCTTCCTCCCACTCTAACTCACCAGCTCCGCGACGTACACCAGCACGTGTATCTGCTCCTTGATGGCCTTGGCTTCCGCCAGCGCCTGTCTGGTGAGCCGGCGCTGCAGCTTCCTCTTGAGCCTGGCTCCATGCTGCACGGCATGAGCTGCGCGCGCCCGACCAGACTCGCCCTCAGGAACCTCCGCGTCGGCACTTGTCACTACGATCACCACTACAGTAAAGAGGCTATAGGTAATAGATTAAAGGCCCCGGAGTGGGAGAACTTGTGTATGCGCATGGGAAGAAAACTTCCCGTGGTACACCGAGGTGAATCACGGGAAGAAATAATTTCCCGAGGTGAACAGCCGAGGTGGACCACGGGCAATAACCCTACATATGCTATGCAAAAAGAAAATCTAAATGATAAATGGAGAAAACTCCATCACGACCGGGATCCGGGACCTCGCCATTCCGTGGCACGCTCTATTCCAACAGAGCTACCGTGATATCGTACCCAGGTCGTAAATTTTGTCTCCATATTCTCGTCCTAGGTCCCTAGGACGTAGGTAGCGACATCGGAATGGCGAGGTCCCTGGCTCCAATCCCGGTCGCGATGAAAAACTTTCTCCATTTATCATTAGAACGTACTCGATGTCAACTAATTTTAGTATTTTTTACAGAATAAGAAACTGGTTTAGACTGTCTTTAGGAAATGCTGCCCTGGGCACCATGCCACAGAACGGGGACCTCGACGACGTGTTCGTTCTTTAGTTTATAGTTTTATTTCATAAGTATTTTTTTTTAGATATTAAGTTAGTTTTATTTTGTAGTAGTTAGTTTTTTTTGCAATAAATATTTTTACCAATTTAGACTGTTCTAATTTTGAATTTTAGTTTAGTTGCAAATTGGCAATTCAGAATTAGCACCAATGTCAATCATAGGTACGATACGAGTTTGGGCCGTAGTGTGGGATTTTCCGGTGTACCGGTGTATTAGTAAAATTTTCATGTAAGTTGCATCAATAGGCATTTTTATAATTTTAGCTACTGAACCGTTATTGTTAATAGATAGGCCGATAGTCATAGACACGTTTAAGTAGTATGAGTGGAGTTTGAGACCTTACAACTGTCAGTTTTCATAAAAAAATATAGTCGTTAAGATCGAGCTCAAGTTGAGTACTACTCACGTTTCGTCTGTGACTATCGGCCATAGTCAGTCCCTGAACCTTAAGAATAAGATAAATAAATAATGAAAAGGAAACCTGTGAGTCACTAATTAATTTTAATTAGAATAACGAACAGATTTTATTAGACTGATTATATCGAGCAGAGTCCACCGCGAAGCTGGCTGCAGATAGCGTCCAATTTGTCGCTGGCAGACAGTCGATAACGACCAGACAGCTACTGGACGCTAATTAAATGTACAGACAACTTCCGGTCAACGACCAGTAGGTAACATTGATAGGAATAGTTGACTCAATACAATGTAGTTCTAGGGTCATATCAGCAAGAAGAGCTAAGGGCCAGCGCACAATGCCACGGCGCGGCGGCTTCGTATGCGCGTATTTTTAGTTTTTCTACGAAGGCTACGACACTAACTACTAAAATTAAACGTCTGATAAAAATATATAGCAATCTTGGGGTGTCTATTTAGAGACTGATGAATACCGATATAAGATTGTAGAAAAAAATCGTAAACATACCCCTTCCATGTCTTTTAAAATGAAAATTATATCTAAACCGAAATAGTTATTCATACAAAATATATATTAAAATGTAGGGTACTATAAATACGAGAGCTTGTTTTAAAAAAATCTGATTTTTGTTGGCGTATTTTTATTTCCCTGCCAAAATTCATAAAAATACGAATATTGAGGCACTGCGCCGTGCTCTTCACTCCACCGCTGCGGGGCATCTTCTGTCTCACTCTTGCTTTTGACAACCATATAGCGCCTTAAAGCTAAATTCACATTTTTGTGCTGAGATATGGAGTCATCTGACGCAAATCTGAATAAGTGCTCTTATCCTATAGCTAGATTCACATTTCTCTCGTGTGTTGTGATGTATGACGCCCCGATGTAAGGATAACAATAAGTAACATACCATCAGCAGCATCCTGGTTGTCGGGCGGCAGGTACTTGTCGACGTACTTGTCGGCTGTGGTGAGGGCGCGGTCCAGCGCCGTGGCGGTGGCGGCAGTCACGCGGGAGTCCAGCACAGCGGTGCCCAGCTGCTTCACCGAGTCGGCCCGGCGGAGCACGTACTGCCGTGTCTCGGAGTAGATCTGCGGGGGTTAGGTGATTATTATAAAGAGAGGTCAGTACCTGGATGGATGACCGCTAGTGACACTTTTGTCTGAACCCCTCCGTGCATCGGAAAGCACGTTAAGCAGTTGGTCCCGGTTGTTGTCGCTCGGCAGCAGTCGTTAGGCTGGCCTGAATGACTCTGACAATAGGTTAATTGGTCACTAATTCACACTAGAAAAGAAAAGGTGATTACCCCGATGTCAGATATGTGCGCAAAACTGTGCAATATGCTCATATTCGATGATCATTGACGGCTTTTTATGACTTCGTAGCTATAGATTCTGTACAAAGCTTTCAACGGTAGGTAAAACTTTGCAAAGATGCTGCCGCGCCGGCTTTATACGATCATGTATAACGTAATACCCGTAGCTTTAGTGATACCACAGGGGGGCAATCTAGAACACTGGTTTAATGGCTATATGAGGACTGGCTATGAGGTTACCAATTACCTAAATCCATCAAGGCGCTGATGGCAACTATGCAGTATTCAAATTCAAATACACTTTATTGTACATAAAAGACACAAACAATTACAATACAGAAATACAAAACAATATGTCCAATTTTGGCGGCCTTATCGCTAAAAGCGATTTCTTCCAGGCAACCACCTGTTGATGGAATTTAACATAGTAAAGTGAAAGAGGTAGAGGTAGAAATACAAGAAGAATAAAATGAAAAATAATTGAAAAACAAATGACAGTATTTTGACTGTTTGTGTACGGGCATGTGTAATTTAGGTAATGTTCGAATAATAATAGATGACCCTAAATGGATAATATAAAAAACACCAATAAACTTTTGTGGTTTACCTTACTGTGCAATAAATAGACATTTTATCACATCGTAATCACGACATACCCAATACCGACTCACCTATCCGACAGCGCCTCTCAACTCGTTAAAAACAGTGACCTGTGATACATTGAGATAAGTATTTACCTCCAATAATTTAAAAACAAGTCCTTAACATATTTGGCAAACAAAAACACATTTATCATGATACGGTAATTAACCTGTTTCGTTCGGTTCCTTATGAACAAACTCCAAAGCTGATAGGAAATGTACCAGATAATAAGACTAGTTTTGTTGCAGTAGTATCAACATACTTAAACTGAAGCCCAAATCAAGTGTCTTACTTTGTAAGCAAAAACTACCCTACCCTTCCTAACATTTTAAGCTGTTCTGTGATTATTGCATAGTTATTTTCACATTATTAGATCGGATCACTTTATTTTCACAATGATGAACAGGTTCAGTCAATCAGTTCCTTCAGTGTTACATACATCGCAATAGGTATTTTACACGATCATATTTGTTTACAAAATAAGATACTTGATCTGGGCTGTGGTATACCTACTAAGCAAGTTACAAGTTCTTATAGACTAGAGACTACAAACTGGTCATCATCATTGAGGGACGAGCCCTCCTATTAACTACCTATTCTCAAAACGATGAAGTGATATCATGAGATGCACAGACCACTTACCCAATAAACACGCATAGAGACGAAGCGGGTGACAGGGCTATTAAAAAGATGCGTCCATGTCGATAATATCTCTAGGTTACACGTGTCTATGCGGGGCTATGTACGCTGGCGAAGTTGGTCACAGCCAGACCTTGCTTCTAGAGGACCTACATCGCTCACCTCCTGAGGCGGCATGTAGATGGACGGCACCCGCTCGCCGACGACGTCCAGCGACTTGCAGAGGAACCTGTCCAGCTGGTGGATGGGGCTCTCGAACAGCTGCACAGCCGGTATTGCCAGCTGCACCCCGGTGGAGAGGGATTTCTCGCCCAGGGTCAGGTACCAGCGTATCAAGCGGTTGGAGTCCTGGTGAGAATGGTGAATGTCTATATCGTCCAAGATTTACCTTATCTGTTATAAGATTTTAAAATCTACTTAATTTAAACATAAGGGATGTCATAAATATGGTTTAAAGTTAGCAACGATTTAAGGGTTTTCGCCATAATATATCGGTGGTTTAGCAACTGTCAAAATAAACTACCGTTTGGTTACGAGCACTAGTCTGGTTCTTTGAAGGTTAATTAATGGTAGCGATACTAGCGATTCAGACTAATGTTCTAAAATATTTTCATTCGTTAGAAAAGAGCGTTTTAAGGTTAAAGGTTAAAACAGAATTTATCGTAATAAACATTTTGTAAATAGCTTTTTTAATAAAATTTATTATATTAGAAGATATTATTTTTTTAAGATTGGCGGCGCTATAGTATGACCTTCTAAATCAGTCTTCGCCTGCGCGGTACTAGGGATGTGGGGGAAGGCGACAACGGGGGTGCGAGAGAGGTGCGGGCGGCAGGCGCATTTCTGTTACACCCCACCCCCCTCCCGCACCCCCATTGTCGCCTTACCCCGCATCCCTGTATCGCGCAGGCGAAGATTGATTTAGACGGTCATACTATAGTTGGCTCATGGAAGGCTCTTATTTGAAGGTATTTAGTTTATTAATGTTCTCGCTCGACAGTTGCCAATGTCATGTGACAGACAGATTATTCATAAGATATCATAGTCTTCTCTCTTGCTCATACACTTACCCTAATTCTGTAGTATGCTCTCTCGGTAACTCCGATACCGGACTCCACGATAGGTATGGCGGCGACCCTCGACACCACCTCCAACTTCGGCAGGGTTGGCTTCTGTGCTTCAGTGTTCGTCACTGCAACAAGGTTATTGCACATGTAATGTAATGTCATGCAATATCCTTTCCAAGAAATCTCAGAGAGAGAGTACTTATGGAGCGAATTTAGAAGGGTACTGTAGAAGTAGTAACACTAGATAAAAGGTTACAGGAGAATTTTTCAAGTTTTTAATTCGCTTTAAACAGTCTAGTAAAGATGTAAAAAAACCTGACCTATTACAAGAATTATTTCACTATTAGATAGATAAAAGTATATAGATAAAATAGATAAAAATATCCAGAGGCGCGGCGACTGTTCAAGGAACTGTCGTCGCGCCTAATTGACTCGTCGGGTGGCCAAAGGGCTGGCGCTTACCTCGGCCAGCGTATATCGCTGGCTATACAACGAGGTAACGTCGCCAGCCGTTTGGGCACTCTCCCAAAGGGTAGCGATCTGGCGTCAATTTTTATTTATAAGTATTTTAGTATGTAGAGAGAGAAGACTCAGTCTACGTCGCCTATGCTAGGGTGACGTTCAATATCGGTGCCATTCGAATCGTGATCCGCAGGGTGCGTTCAAAATAATCAACAAAATCCAACGATTTCACGGCAATTTCAGCGATTCTTGGCAGTGGCAATAAAACCCCTAAAACCACTATATCGTGATCCGGATCGCGATATTATATTGATGAGTAAACGTCGCCGTAGTATTTGTAATAAGTGCCTAAGTTTTGCACTTATATTTTCGCTCCAAGAATTATAAACATAAAGATAAGCCACAATGTTATTTTCTTATAAAATATCAATTGTAAAACATCATTTTTGCTTTTAAGTAGTATCGTCAGCATATCTTTTGCAAACTAGGCTGTATTACCACTACGTAATGTTGCGGTAAATTGTTACGCTGTCGATTGTACATTCTTTATCACGTTCCATTCCATCCACGACTGCACTCCGTAGGTAATTGTGCAAGGTCAGAGGTTATAACTCTTATTTTATTATCATCTTTAGTTGCTAGCTATTATTATGTTGATTATCATTTATCATTCAGTCGTTGAATGAAACCTCCCGCGTACTCAGATCATGGCTAAACCAATGGGGATTTGAATTATTATTAAATGTGGCAAATAAAGAACAAGTAAATCTGAAGTTTCTGAAGATAAATCCAAAGGTAATAGGGAAGTTTTTGTTGACAGAAAGTCTAAAAGCGTGGCGTAGGTACCTACGTTAGAGTTTATATTTTCTTTGGTGGCGTACCAACATGAAGAGATTGATGAATGTGGATCAAGCGAGAGTTATGTGCCAGGGATCTGCCTACCCCTACGGGAATCAGCCGGGAGTTTATGAATGAAGATCTAAAAAAATGTTCTTTTTAAAGGGTGCAAGCAAGCAAGCTAACTGCGGGGCTAGCACGAGTCGCGTTAGCGGTCGACGCAACGCCGCGGAGCTGTCAAACTAAAGTCAAACGCCTTGTAATAACGTCACTTTGACAGCTCCGCGGCGTTGCGGCGTGCTACAAGGGCAGACGGCTCTCCGAGAGTCTCCGAGGTTCCTCAATCGCTACCGACCTTGAAGGGCTCTATTCACGTTTCTCTTGAAGCATCCCATATCACTGCTCTGTGGAAAGATGTCACGGGAAAGACTATTCCACATTTTCTCAGAGAAATAAGGACTTTCTGAGATGTAGGTACACGACAACAAAGTTATACAACCATTGGGAAAAGAAACGTGGGTGGAATCTGGAATCTCTCCCATAGACGGTAAATTGACCATACCTTTAGGTGGTGACCCTTGGCTTTTGCTGACTGCTTTCAAGTAGGCTTCGGCTTTTTGAGCAATGGAGCCCTTTGCCTTTTTATTCAACCCAAGACTGCACGTGCCATTGAAAGACTTTTTGTAAACATCTCCGTTGCCCGCCATTTTGGTCACTGTTATTTGCGCGCGAAAATCGAAACTCATCAAAACAAAATAAAATAAATTAAGGAGTTAAAATTCAAAATTGTAATCGTTAGTTTAATTGGACATGCTTACTGTTAATTCTTATGCTCGCGACTGATCACCGTTTTCTCGTGTGTTTGATAGTCAATGTTGGTTGGAAAGGTTATCTCTGTTTAAAAATATCGAAATCTACAAGTACTTACCTAATTACGACAACATATTTATGAATTAGGTCACTATAATTAGAGGTGATCGAATGGGTAGGTTACAGTTTACGGAAACCCTATTATACAGTGTGGCAGGTGTGATGTTTAATGATTTTTAGGTTCCGTACCTCAAGAGGAAAAAGGAACCCTTATTTATAGGATCACTTTGTTGTCCCTCTGTCCGCCTGTCTGTCAAGACCTATATCTCAGAAACGCGTGGACGGATTAGGTTGAAATTAATACCCAATACTTAGGTCTACAACCTCATGCAGCCGTTAAAAAATCAAACTTCTACGTCAATCCAATCAAAAGATATGGCCGCTTATGTTGCCTTTTCCCGCACATTTGTATGAAAATGCAAGAAAACCAAAACCTATAAGTGGGTACTTCCCGTAGACCTAGAATCATGAAATTTGGCAAGAAGCTATAGCACAAGTAAAGGAAAAAATGCGAAAACTGTAAATTTAAAATTACATCCCTCCAAAAATATTTGATTGTACTTACAAACTTATATTTGCAGATGATCAACTAATCAGGAGTATGTCGATGTATGGGCATAATATTTTGATAATGGCAAAGTTAAGTTGGTCTCTAAATCTAGTTTATCTTTTCGTTAGAGCAAAGTTGTTTGCACGGAAGCCTCGGTGCGCGAGTCCGACTCGCACTTAACCGTTTTTTTTTTCGATTGTAGACTCTGATAATGATACTGATTATCCAGTTTCAAGGTCACAACCACCCTTAAAGGTGATCTAATATTACCTATAGGGATTAAGATTAGTCAAGCAATGAATTGTTCACGTTATATTGTGGTGATAACAGTTGAGTCTAATAAAAGCATTCTTTATACTTTTATTACGTTACCTATGCTTTAAAGCGGAGCCGTTGTTTCCCCAAAATGGTTATCGTATAGGGACAAGATTGATATTTAACACACTAATTACATCAACTTAATTAATGGTCTCAGTTCTAATGGAGTTTTTACGATATCCTTCGTACGGTGGAACATTTTTCATTTCATTTAATTCCATATACAATTATTACACAACACGAGAAACACAACAAAACACACACAAACACAGATAAAGGTGTACAGGAGAGTTCTTAAGGTTGGGATTTTCTCAAAAACTATTTGACCTATTGCAAAAATTATTTCACTGTTTGATAGAAAACAGTGAAATCTCGGTGATTCCCGTTATTTCTAAGGACTGTGACGTCAATCAATCAAATATACTTTATTTGCACACAAATGAAAATACATCATAAATATAAAACCACAATTAACTAATAGGTACAGACAGGCGGCCATTTCTTCCAGGTAACCTTCGGATGACGTAACGTGCAAAAATGTCATATATCAATATAAATGTACCTAATAAACGTCGAACTTTCGAGACCAATTATATTTTTCTGAGTTAAACTGTTTCGCATGACTTCGAACCGGACTAATAAGCGAGGTCCATTTACGATAAATCGAATTATTTATTTACTAAATATATGTTAATAATAACTTAAATTAGTCGAACACGAGTTGACCCGGAACTTGGAGAATTATCTTGTAATTTTGACTCTCGTTATCGGCGAACATTTGCCGGCACTGTGATTATTAAGTAATTAGTTGTACCACGTTTGTTTGTTGTCGTCGGCTCGTGTTGACATTGAACTTAGGAATAATGGAATCATATACGCGGACTATGCACTAACCTAATAGCCGCTAATTTTCGCTAGTGTGCTTAGAATGGAAAGAAAAATAGCGTGCTACTATGGCTGCAATACAGCCAACAGGGAAAGAATATTTTTTTGGTTCGCAAAGTAATTATAGTGTCCTAAAGTTAGATACTTTTACGTCAGACCTGATTTCTTTATTTACCTATTCTAAAACAATCTTTATTAAAATTTGAAATAACTAATACCTAAAGTTAAAAAATAGTTTAGATTAGGTTTTTTTTAAATATTGAATGGTTCTTTTTTATTTTATATTAAAATAAATAAAAAAATAAAATGAAATAAAATAAAAAATGGCAAAAGTGGCAAAAAGTTGAAATAAGGCAAATAACTCGATCTAGATTCATATAGGTACAGGGTGATTGGAAATTCGATACATTCCTTGAATAGGGTGGATACTAGAGGGTCTAGAGGGGGTTTGCAACAAATTAGGCCATATTAGGGTTGAAAAAAAAATTCAAACCTCGTGCTTTTTGAGTTATTGGGAATTTTAGGCATGCATTTTTAAAGGTAATCTCTACTTTATCATCTTTTAGAAAAGTATTATTTCAATGCTTTTTTGAACTTAATTTATTTGTTGTGAACAAGTCAGAAAATTCCTAAATAAAATTAAACTACCGTAACTCAGAAACCACTCATTTTCAACCCCTTTTAAGGAATGTATCGAATTTCCAATCAACCTGTATAGTGCATATAGTGAACACGCGTGCACCACCCCACGCCTACGTCGCGCCCGTAGCGGTCTACGCCCACTACCCTATCATGCATTTGGTCACAGAATAAATATTTAACGGTACCTATATAATTTTGTTTAAAAGGCATTACTTATTAACTCAAATCCGAACCGAAATTAATTAATGTACCGTCGCACATCAGTGGGTAACTTATATTACTGTACAAAGTCCCAATGTGTTATGCTATGCTATTGTACACGAGCCAATAATAATGATACCTAACTGTCTACGTAATCGTAATTTTACTAAATTATAAGTAAGAAAATTGTAGATGTTTCTATATTTTCAGATTACCCTCAAATAAAATATGCAAACGGTAATTTACAATTTTTTTTATATTCTACTGGCGTTATGAAAGTCAATACCTTGGCTAGCTATATTATTGTAAAGTTTCATTAAAATCCATTCAGTAATTTTTGTGTGAAAGAGCAACAAACATCCATCCATCCATCCATACAAACTTTCGCGTTTATAATATTAGCAGGTAGAATAGGATTTAAGTAACTATAAACCATCACTGACTAAGGATTAATGATGTGGATGACGCCCCCATAATCTATCTACCGTCAAAAAATTTAATTTTTCGAAAAAAAAAAGGTTTTCTTTGCATTATTCCAAGATTGCAGTTCATATTCTAGTTAGAATTAATTCTAGATTATTTCAACGAAACCTTTAACGTAAAAGAATTGGGTGGAAAGGTTACCACGTGGCGTCAACGTGGTAGGTCAGAGGTCAAGATCAATATCGTGGAAATACGCATAAATATTAAATTTTCCGTAACCTAGTAGATACTAGAAAATAATTAAAGAGAGCTAAATAATAAAAAGGCAATAAAATGACTTACTTGTTCAGTTGGTAGAAGATAAGGATGCGATGGATGATGCGGCTGCGACTCGCTTCTCTTGACTGAGATAGATTGCGCGGGCGCAGCTCGGTCGGACACTCGGCGAGTGCTTACGTGTTTATCGGACACTTGAACGAAGGAAGAAAGTAGCCTATTTAACATTGCAACGGGGATCGGTTGAACTATCTGTATTGCAAGCCATTCAGATAGTTCAATCGACCCTTTGTATATATATATTTTTGGTTTAGTTTACTGTTTTTTTTTAGTTTAGTATTATTTAAAATATTTATTTTTAAGATTTTATTGTAATTTGAATAAACAGAAGATATAGGGATTTTCCTAAGATAAACACATTGCATGGCGCCAATGTAACATGACAATTTGTAATTTCCATTGTTTGAATTTTCAATAAAAGTTAAACACATAAGAACATAGATACGTCCCTCTCTCATACATGAGAGTGAAAGTGACAACAAGGATTAACAAAGATCAAAAAGTTTTGTAAAAATAAAAGTTTAAGTCAGATAGATTCAAAAGTTTTAGACGCATTAGAACCACTCTCAAAGTCTACATGGAGCTAGGTGACACATCACATAGCTCGTATCCCGATCGATAAATTATGGACAAAAAATGGAATGTCAGAAAGCCGTAAAGGACGACTAAAGCAAAGACACACCGGACAGGCGAGATTTAAAAAAATTAAAACAACTGGATGGAAGAGGAGGAAGATAGCTAAGTAATTGGAAAACAGGAGGAGTATCCGAGAAGAGATAATCCCTAGTCAATAAATACATCTAATATTTCCTCTTAGATTAGCTTATTTTATAATTAATTGCCTTCGGTAAAAAAGATAAGTCGAGTTCCTTTAGCATTTTATTATTTACACTAACCTAACGTGTAGCTCTAAAAATAAATTCGCAAAAATCGAAAAGTCGTAGAACAAAAGTTGTTCAGTTACCGATACTGAACACCCACCCTTCGGCTTCATATACCCTTTACGTTACACCCTGTATAGTGTATACCTATGGACATTCTTGTGGTTATTCATCACTTTTTGCGATTACGACGGAACAAATGTCTCATGTGTTATATTTTAAACAGAATTTTAAAAAAACCTACACATTTAATTCGAAATGTCCTCTACTACTCTTGTGTCAATGAGCCAGTTAGTTCGTTCAAACTCGACTCGCTTCGGTTAGTGAAAGAAAGCGATAACTACATTTTACGATAACGCCGTTTAAAAACATTATTTTTGTTTACCTACATACTTATACATTAATCACGTTATTATTGATAATGAATTACTGTTTTAATCAAGTTATACAACTTTAATTGCTCACGTATGCAATGAGAATATTCAGTAACAAAAACCTGTAGTTGTAACCTTTCTTTTATCTAACCTTCTAGAACCTTCCATGAAACTGAGAAGGTAGATTAGAAAACCACGCCACTAAGGTGGTCTGAGTCTGCACAGTGGGGTGACCGCGACTTCCAATCGTTATCGCTTTCAATTTGACACATGGACACTATACATTGCTGCTATGTTTTTGCAAGTTTTAGCAAACGACAACGAAACGCAGCTATGTATATCGTTCAAGTGTCAAAATGAAAACGATAACCATAACGCGGGCGATAACCATAGTCGCGGTCACCCCTCAGAATAGAAATGAGTTGGGGAGAGGCCTTTGCCCAGCAGTGGGACATCACAGGCAGTGTTATTACTATTTTTTCAAACTAACCGTAATTAATTATTAGGTACAAGACCCCAAAACCCGGGTTTGTCGGGTATATCCATTGTACAGTCGGCAGTTACTCATAAACGTGATTTAAAGTTACGCCACCGTTTAGGCCCTCTGTCCCTTTCTATCTTAACCTTTTTTAACGAACACGATTTAAAGGAAGTAAGGTTTAACTAGGTTTATGAATAACAGCATAATAAGATACATAAGTAAGTTTATTGGCGATACTGAACACCCTTTTTTGTTGTTGCCCAGGAGAAATACATTATGTATACCACCCGTCCGGGGGAACGGGTGATTATGTTGGACTCTCACCAACTAAAACTCCTGGGGTGTTCCTCCTCCGCCACCATGGACAGGACCACGGGTACTCTTTCGCACACTACCGCGGCCCTGTCGGCGGGTGCCCTTTCGGGCCCGACTCCGGGGGGCCTCGTGCCTCACCTTTCTCCGCTGAAGGCGCTCCGGAACACGTGGAGCGCCTTCCAGCTCGGGACCACTTCATTCGGACGGCGGACCTCCGCCCGAAGGTCCCCGTTAGGGCGGCAGACAGTGGGCGAATTGGAAGCGCGAGTGGGTCGTCCTCGCGGTCCCTCTCCGCCGCCTCCTTCTGTGACAGGACGGTGTCACAAAATGTGATCACCGCCTCCCACGCTCTCTCGCTGCAGACCATGGCGCGGGCGATGGTCGGCAGCGAGAGGTATACTGAACACCCTTGGCCAACCTTACT
The DNA here is from genome assembly GCA_963506565.1 of Tachystola acroxantha. Classification (NCBI taxonomy): domain Eukaryota; kingdom Metazoa; phylum Arthropoda; class Insecta; order Lepidoptera; family Oecophoridae; genus Tachystola; species Tachystola acroxantha. The sequence goes on from OY735879.1 coordinate 12,241,815, forward strand.
AGATACGTATGCCCTTTCTGTTACATCTGTACAAGGTGAAATCGTACTTAAGGTGTTATACCGTCTTTGCAGTCGATTGTACTTATTTACTGATCTGAGGTACCTATAATTATATACTTATTCACAAAGCAAGATATCTTATATATTGCTGAAGGTGTTTTATCAATACCCATTTTGCGATTAAATACTTTCGATTGAATAGATTAGATATTAAAGTCATGGACATTCTACATATAATATTCCTTTGTGCAAGCCCGGTTTCACGTAGGTACCATTGATCTCCTATAAACAACTAGATACACAAAGGTCTTCCTAAAACAATTTAAAAAACGTCCAAATAAGGGTCCATTGTTAACGTCCAAACAATGTCCAATAAAGCCTTGAAGGTCCTTTCATCCATTTGGACCTTCTTTGCGCTCGGACATTTTTAGAAGGCAGACTTTGTATCTAGTTGTTTGTAGGAGATCAATGTTAAGTACCTATTACCTTAGCCCAGCCACACAGAAAACAAGGCGGAAGCGTTCCGGTCCGGGATTTTTAGGGTTCCGTGCCTGAAAAGGAAATAAGGAACCCTTATAGGATCACTTTGTTGTCCGTATGTCTGTCTGTCAAAACCTATATCTCAGAAACGCGTGGACGGATCGAGTTGAATTTAATACCAAATACTCAGGTCTGCAACCTCATGCAGCCGTGAAAAAATCAAACTTCTACGTCAACGCAATTAAAAGATATGGCCGTTTATGTCGCATTTTCTTGCATATTTGTATGAAAATGCAAGAAAACCTGAACCTATATGGTACTTCCCGTTGACCTTGAATTATGAAGAAGAAAAAATCCGAAAACTGTAAAAGACATTGCCACATTTCAATAGAGCTTTGCCCCACCTACAAAACTACGTGACCATTTAAGCTGTACCTATCATTTTGTTGGGGACTCATTACAGGTTTCATATTGCATAATCATAATCAGTATCATTTTCTACTACTCTCGCAACTCCTATAGAAAAATAACAAAAACAATGAATAAATCGCTGCAATTTCTTACTATTTTCTGAATTCTTAATTAAGCTGTTTTTTTCGAATCGCAACTTGTACAAAACTTTATTTTAAACCAATGATTTTAATAAAAAACGGAGATATTTTTACATTTATTCGTTATCTTGTACAACTTGCGGTTGATAGTGGGGTAAAATCTGGCATTGTCATTTGGGGTTCCATCACGAAATAATATTTTTTTGTAACTACAAACTTATATTTGCAGTTGACGCCTGGTATGTCAATGTATGACGTTATCAGTTTCGAAAACGCAAAGATAAGTTTGTCCCTAAATCTAGTTTATCTTTTCGTTAGAGCAAATGTTATGGTGAAGTTGCACGGAACCCTCGGTGCGCGAGTCCGACAGCCGACTCGCACTTGGTCGGTTTTATTCTGTAATGTATGAGTTTGTATGAAGGGTGTCATACAGAGACCGCGCGGGCAGCGGACGGTCTTTGTATGACACCCTTCATACAAACTGCATGAGCTGGGATTAAGTATACAGTCTCGATGCCATATAATTGGTTCGTTGATCTTTGGTCATAGGTATTAAAAAAATAGTTGTACCGTGTGGAGTATGCTTTTCAGGCATTTTTAAAGTTCCCCACGGATCAACTACATAAAAAATCATTCAATTTTCAATAACTGTTAGCAACTCCTAAAAAGACAACACGTTGATGTCTTTTGTATGTGAAGCAATGAACGCTACAATAGACATCAACGAGCTTGCAATTTAAAATCTAGCAAAAAAAATTGAAATCTCGGCGCGTATAAATGTGAAATTATGCCACCGTTTAGGCACTTTACCCCTTCTATCTTAACCTATTTTAACGAAGAGTGAAAGGGATGGAACACGGTTCATAAAGTTTTTCGCAACAGCTTGCGTCGCAAAACTGCATACCGAACCCGAGTTGGGTCGGTGAGTTGGTCTGTCTGTAGCCCAGGAATGGGATTTCAGTAGGCGACACGGGTCATGATCATTCTCCGCCATAAGAGGAGACCGGTACCACGATTAGAACGTAAATAGGGAGCCGACGACTTTTGATTAACTTCCGATTGAATAGATAAGATTATAAAATCATGAGCATATCCTATGTTTATTTAATGAAGTCGTTCGTCTATGTACCTATCTGAGCCCGGTTTCACGCAAGTTATAAATAGATTTAAGTAGGTACTTCAGATATTTCAGCGCGTCTCATCGAGGCTTCTGGTCAGAGGGCTGGCAGCTACATAGCCTGGCCATACAAAGAGGGAATGCTGCCAGTATTCCTGGCACGTTGCCTCGATACGATATCTTTAATTATAATTATTTATTTACTAATTATGTACCTTTTTACGAATTTGTAAGTTAGGTATACACAGGATGGCCTTGAATTCATTCGACAAAATAAAATGAATGGTTATTAGGCTTGGGACACACATTAAATTCTGCACAGCGTTTAAGTAAATTAAACAATTTGGGAAAAATAAAAATAAATATTTACAATACTTTCAACTATCAAAAAAATTATTAATATTATGTGCATCGTTACTGTGCTTTGGAGAATATATATGTATTTTTAATTTTTTGCAACGATTTCTTTCACTGGAATTTGACCTAATGGTCATTTCTAAGGTCATTTGTATGAATTTTTTGCAGTTGATTTACTAAAAAAACCTTACCAAATTCATATTTATCATGAGTACAGTCGAAGACAGAGATAAGTATACAGGGAGCCACAATAAGGTTGAGATTTTCTCAAAAACTACTGGACCGATTTTAAAATTCTTTTACAGTTACATAGTTTTAACTTTTATCTATCAAACTGAAAGAATTTTTGCAAAAGGTCAAGTAGTTTTTGAGAAAATGTCAACCTTAAAAACTCTCCTGTACACCTTTCTCTGTGCTCCACCGTACAACCCCCAGTTTCAATTTGTCGAATGAATTCAAGGACACCCTGTCTAAGCGCAAGCTCACAATAATCTCATGCTCAAAATTATTTCTGAATACCTAATATACTTATGTACACCTAAGATACTTATGCCACATTATAGGTACCATAATATCAACCTAATAATGTAGTAACAAAACAATGCTTCAATAGTGTAATATTTGCAAAAGACCTCGGTCTCGGGCCTCGCTCTGAATCGTTCCTGATGCAAAGGCTGTCCATAGCCATACAGCGAGGTAACTATTAACTAGTATTATGGGCACCTTTGCATCGGGAACGATCAGAGGGGGCTTATTCGATTAAGTTTTTATTTATTTATTTATTATTATTATTTTGGCATACTCTAAGCTGTTGTAAACTGTCTAAGTAAGTATAATATATAAAATATTTGCATGTCATTATTATATGGCAAGATGTGCTTTGGACATATTTCATGTATTTAACACCTTTTATTGTAACCACATTTTAAGGAAATAAAAATATCTTATCTTATCTTCCTATTTAGGGGTATATATCCACCCACTAGCCACTAACCACATCGTAAGTCAGCGAATTGGTCATGCAATTAAACGATAGTGCAACCGGCCCCGATATCTATCTGTAAGCGAACAATAATTATCGCGATATAATCGCTTCCTATCGCAAATGTGTCAGCCCAAACATAATCATTTACTTATTTGTCAGTCTCATTTACATGCTGATACTCGCTGATTCTTATTATTATATGGAAAAAACAAGTGAAAACCCCCTAGTGACCTGTGAAATTGTGATAATTACATTAGTTTTTTAGAAGTTTTTAAGTTGCGAAAGTTTTACAATAGTTCTGTGAAGTTAAACTTTATTATTGGGTAAGTTATCAAGAAGGTTGATAATTATTGTAAAATGGTGCAGTTATTCATGAACCTAGTTGAACCTTAATTATATTAAATCGTGGTTCTATTCCTTTCACAGTTTAGTTTTACGTTAGGCAGCGTTTCCATCTGCAAGAATACTTCTGCAATAAATGTCCGACCGGCTGTCTGACAGCAGCTTGCTAGTGTAAACTCCTTAGCAAGTGCTGTCGTGACAGTTTGTTTAGCACGTCCTGCGAGTTGTTGCAGGAAAATTGCAGTGTGTAAAACGATATTGCAAGTAACTCATTGTATGCTCCCTTGGCTATTCGTATTTGCTATTGGATGTTTGTCGTATTTGTCAAACACTTGACGTACGGTGGAACACAGAGAAAGGTGTACAGGAGAGTTTTTGAGGTTGAGATTTTCTCAAAAACTACTTGACCTATTGCAAGAATTCTTTCACTGTTTGATAGATAAAAGTGAAAACTATGTAACTGTAAAATAATTATTAAATTCGTTCCAGTAGTTTTTGAGAAAATCTCAACCTTATTGAGGCCCCCTGTATACTTATCTCTGTCTTCGACTGCACACAAATAAGACGAATATTTTGGCAAGCATACCAACCACACATGGCAATTACCGTATTATTTATTTGTGTTGTCGAATAGGCATAGGGTAATTATCATATATGTATGTAATCAGTAATTATAAATTGACATGTAACGCACGTTTGGTTTAACTGTAAGTGTTGTTATGAAATAAATAAATAAATAAATAAATTATAACAAATACGCAAATACGAATAGCCAAGTGAAGGGTCTGCCAGCATAAGACTTGCGCAGTTAACTTTGCAGGTGGAAACGGGTCCTAACGAGAGCTTGTATCATTTAAATGTGATTTATAGTTATTCCACCGTTTAGGACTCATGTCTCTTTGTGCCTTAACGTTTTTTATCGAAGTGTAAATGAGGTTTAACTAGGTTTATGAATAACAGCAAAGGTGTATTACACGCTATGATATTTGACTAAAGGTCGACTCTGAGGCCTGTGACGAAAAATTTAATAATGTGTTTTAGTATGATATTTTATGTGATTCTTAATTCCATTGAAATCTGAACCAATATTGGAATAGAAAACAATCGCACATTCATGGACGGAGAAGCAGTTTTCTGGTAGACATCGAATAAAAATCTATAGGGTATGTGTAATCCCGGGCTGGGCCTGCGTGGTAAATCTTTGGCTCGAGCTCCCTTGATGAGGAAGCTCAGAATAGTATTTAAAAAGAGGCTGATGATGATGGATCAATTAAAATTAAATACAATTTTTTTTTTACAAATTTTGTCGTAATCTGAATGTGACGTGTATTGGATTATACCTATGTAATTTGGTAGCAAGTTCCTCCCCGTTATCTGAATATTTATTATAAGTATTAAGACCTATATAGTCTCAGGTATTGCCTATACCTACCTACGTAAAATGGGGACCTATTTAAATAAGTACTAACTCATATATAGTATAGTATATCTTTGTATCTATCTAAGTTCATGTTGATATTTTGGTCATAGGGTGAAATATACGTAATCTTCTGTAGTCAATTGTGTCATCTACGTATTCATTTTATCAAACGAATCATAATTTTACATTGAAACCCACTAAATAGTACAACTAATTATTTATTTATCTACCAGATAATATCATTAATTTTAAAACTCCAATCACAATGCCTCTGTAATTTGATTACACTACTGTATGAGTATTACAACGATTAAATAAATTCCGAAACATTACAACCTCCTTGGAGAAAAAGTGGCTGTATGCAGCAAAATGGCGGAAAACAACAACAACAAAAGAAAATGGCGGACATCAATTTTGTTGTCGTCGTATTTAACAATATTTTTTATAAAATTTAAGCCATTTTACTTAGTTTGGAATCTTGTTAGGCGTCAATTTCGACGTCCAAGAGCATTTTCCCAGTTTAATCATAGATTATTGCAATGAGTTAAGAAATATTAAATTAGATTATAATATTGCAGTGATAACATCAGAATATGCAAGATGGCGGCTGATGCTCGGATAGTCGCGGCGGTACTATTGATCTACGCAACACAAGTTTTTGCCCAAGGTACTAAGTACTTGTACGGACAACAGCATATCAATGGTAACACTTGGAGTACAATTTTAACTCTTACGACGCCGATAATAAGAACGGTCCAAAGTCCAAAGTGTTACCCTTGATCTGCTGTTAGCCTACTAATACCTAATACGTTATTATACCAATACAAAACAATGTTTGTTTTTCGAATTCACAATTTTTTTTTGTCATTTGCCAAAGTCATTGTAACTTCTTCCTCCAGAGGAGTAGGTATAATGTCTTTGTCGTCAAAGTTGTACGCCGTGGTTGTATACCGCAGCCCAAATCAAGTGTCTTATTTTGTAAACAAATATGATCGTCTAATTACCTGTTGTGATGTAACACTGAAGGAACTGATTGATCGAACCTGTTCATCATTGTGAAAATAAAGTAATCCGATCTAATAATGTGAAAATAACTATGCAATAATCACAGAACAGCTTAAAATGTTTGTAGGGTAGGGTAGTTTTTGTTTAATAAATAAGACACTTGATTTGAACTCCGGTATACTTTAATATGACATTAAAAGACGGCAGTCCTCGTATTAGAAACGTAAAAATTCCCATCATGACGTAGAGGGAGTATCTAAGATACTATCTAGATACTCCTTCTACGCATCATGACGCATCATGACTATCTTATCATTGTCCTGTCTGTTGTGAAGAACTGTAGTGAAGACTGGTGTGAAGGATAGTCCTAGTCGTAATAGAAGGCCATCCCATATACCTAATTGACAATTCATTGTCATTTTTCAGAGCGATGTTCTTATATGACCGACATACCCAGGAGGCCAAAACCTGATGATTTACCTGATATAGAATGGAGTGGTTTGTATACATTTACATGCAATTAGGTACTCTTTGGGATACTTACACATTTTTTTATCAAACATAGACTTCGGCAAAAAAATCACATAAGTTCCACATTAAGGTCCGAGCTTATTTTGCCGGGCCGCAGCGTGTCGGGACGGAGCGCAAAAATCCGCTCAAATCGCTTTAATACAATTTGTATGAACTAAATGTGTCGGGCTGCTGCGGCTCGCATTATTGCGAGGCGGATTTGCGTCAGTGCGATGCGGCCCGGCCCGCCCCGCCCCGACACTTGCTGCTATAGCAAGCGGATTGGAGTGCACGCGCGCCCGTGTTCATTTTACGATATCGGCAGTACACTGTACTCAAAATCCGTCAATGCGCTGCGACCCCCGGCCCGTCACTAATGTGCTAAGTAAGCATTTTGCGCTGCGCTGCGGCCCGACCCGACACGCTGCGGCCCGGCATAATGTGCGCGAAGCATTAGTCATAGCTATTTCTTTATTGTAGTCATTTCATTTATTTAATGAGGTACAAAGTAGTAATTCTTGCAATAAAATACTCTATGACAAGTGCTAAAGAATACCTACCTATAAATTACGTACGATGCATTAAAAGCTGAAGGCAATATAATCTTATCATATTATGTACAATCGACAGTACTTACATCAAGTTAAAGTACAATTTTAGTTTGGTAATTATGAGCTTCGTTGATGTTCGTTCATTGATGTACTTATATGTAAAGGGAAGACTTGGCCTGCTGCACTCCACCACGCGGGCCCAATGCGGATTGGCCGATTACACATGCCTAAATTTTTTTCTTCTACGATATGCAGGATTCATCACGATGTTTTCCTGCACCGTTTTGAGAGCACTCTGTAATTGTACGTAAGATTTTCAGTCGAAAAAACCGAGGATAACTCATTGGTACATGGCTGCCCTGGCTGGGAATCGAACCTGGGACTTCCGTCTCGCAAGTTCTTTAACCCAACCACTGAGCCACCGAGCTCGTTGCCTAATATTGGGATATAAATAGGCTGACGACTATTTATCATTGTGCTTATGTCAAAAATTTATTTCCTCGTTCCATGGCAAGGATTAACAGTATTTTGTAACTTCAGGTGATTGGAGCCAGCGTCCATTCATCCCAGCACCAGAACGCAATGATTTATGTATGGACATATACATTTCAAATACGCAGCTCATCCTAATTGATGAGGAAATTATTGGAGACATCGCTATTGCAAAGCTCAACTATGATGGTAAGATTTTCTTTTACTTTTTGTCGTATTTTTACTATTTATGGTTGGTATACCTAGATGTATCAAAATCGGTGAACATGTCTGTACGTACGTGTACAGTGCGCGAGGCGTAAGCTCAGGTTTGCATTTGTGTGAGTGCACACAGATAGTGTAGAGTGTTATTCGGCCTGAGGCGCGGCGCGTCCCCAGCGGGACGTCACCCTGCCGCGCACGCACCGCACTTCACCTCTTGTTGGCGATCACTCACACAAATGTAAACCTGAGCTTACGCCTCGCGCACTGTATGTCACTTATGACATACACCACCGAGTTATTCTCAATAAACCAAACCAAATGCATCTCATCATCTCATGGTGGCACTTCACTTGGCTGGTCTTATTTGTATGTACGTCAAGTATTTGACAAATACGACAAACATCCAATAGCGAATACGAATAGCCAAGTTAAGTGCCGCCATAATAGTTGGGGCAAATACGGGACACCACAAAAATCACTCTTCGTTTTATTTTTTATATGGTTTGGTGGCAAAAGGCTTTGCCCCACCTACAAAACTATACGAGACCATTTAAGCTGTACCTATCATTTTGTTGGGGACTTATTACAGGTTTCATATTGTATAATCATAATCAGTAGGTATCATTTTCTACTACTCTCGCAACTCCTATAGAAGAATAACAAAAACAATGAATAAATCGCTTCGATTTCTTACTATTTTCTGAATTCTTAATTAAGCTGTTTTTTTCGAATCGCAACTTGTACAAAACTTTATTTTAAACCAATAATTTTAATAAAAAAAACCGGAGATATTTTTGCATTTATTCGTTATCTTGTACAACTTGCTGTTGATGGTGGGGCATCTGGCATTGTCATTTTGTTGAGGTTTAAAATCCATAGATCGTCTGGCAACACTGCCCACTGCTCCAACTTGAAAACTTTATTATAATATTGGGAAATTATGAAATTCTTAATGCTATGTAATGCTTCTGATAACAGAGGTGGTGAAGATATCAGTCCCTAATATTCAATTGGGAAATTATCAAGGAGTATAAAGGAAAACGCACAAAATATGTCAATGGGTCGAAATGCCTCGACACTGGAAACTTATCAGAATAATATTGATTGTATTTGTTAAGTGTCTTATTGTATTTATCTATTTATGTTCTACTGTAAATGTCCTGACTCCATAAAGGGGATGTTAAATAAAAGAGTAGTTAACTTTAACTGTATATCTGTATATTGTACACACACAACTATATGACAGTATTAATGTTTGGACCGGTACTAGTAGTACCGGTCGGGACGCGTGACGGGAAGCGACTGGAGCCCATGCGTCGCGAGCGCCGCTAACCCTTACATATTCAATTACCATTCCAGGGCCCGAGGATCCTGAGGTGGTGTTGCCGATGGCATCTGGCGCATATGCCCTTCTCCGGCCGACTATACGCAATGTGGACGGGGAGTGGCTACTCATCATACAGGAGACGTAAGAACACAATTAACATACCGTCCCATTTACACGTAGGGAATGTTAATTTATGAGTTCCAAATTCAAGACCTTCAAATTCCTTATACTTAGGCATTTCTTCTAAAGATAGTGTCACTTGCATTCTAGCTAGATCACCTCCCATATATACCGCAGCCCAAATCAAGTGTCGTATTTTGTAAACAAATATGGTCGTCTATTTACCTGTTGCGATGTAACACTGAAGGAACTGATTGATCGAACCATCAATATGAAAATAAAGTGATCCGATCTAATAAAAAATGTGAAAATAACTATGCAATAATCAAAGAGCAGCTTAAAATGTTAGTAGGGCAGGGTAATTTTTGTTTACAAAATAAGACACTTGATTTGGGCTTCGGTATAGGTATTTTTAACTTATAGGTTCAAAAAATTCTCGATCACGAGAAAGTTAGGTGACTGTCATTCTTACGGCCATTTGAAGCTTCATATTTGCCCACCAGGGTCACCCATCAACTTTTCTTTTCTGACGTGACTCAAACTCGAAAAGTAAACGTGGTCACAGAAACTTATATTAAACCCTCTATTCTATACAAAGATTACCAGAAGTTGATGTAGTTTGATTTGTTTGAATTTTGGGATTGGTATGATTATTGCGGCGCCTCTAGCGGTCCGTATCGGAACTAAATTCTCACCAACTCCAAACAGCACAGCTAATGTATTTCGGTACTTGCTAGATAGCGAACTAGACTATGCAACTCTTGGTAGGGGCATATAATACCCTCACATATTTTGCACTCCGTAACTAACGTAACGCCCTCATGTATCGTAATTGAGTTAGAAATAAGAATGACCTGATTCCAAGCTGCTGACTCCACAGCCAAGACTACGAGATGCCTGGCATGCAGCAGTACCAATTCAACGTGAGGATCAACAACACGCAACTCGTACCGACAGTCACTCTGCGTATAGTCAACATTGATGACAACGAACCTATGATACAAGCGTTGCAGCCATGCCCGATCCCTGTAAGTCAAACACATTATTTGAATGCTCCTTAGAGAGTGAATACTTAATTCACGGGTCCCTGTAAGGCTTGCTAGGAGCAGGGTTGCCAGATGGGATTTTTAAATTTCCCCGGATTTAAAGTTTTTGCCCCAAAAAGATAAGTACTTAAATTTGTCAAAAAAAATTTTTTTTAACAATAATTTACTAAGTCGTTTAAAAACACCTGGAAAATGTTATTGTACATAACATTTTCCAGGTGTTTTTAAACGACTACACATACAAGACCACTTGTCAAGAAGACACATGATTACATTTTATATTTAACGTTGGTCTGAGTTGAATTTTAGCAGTCGGCATAAAGTTTCAAGAGCATCTGCCACGGGATTTTAAGCCATATCCCATCCTAATTATGTGGATACAGCTTGAAAACTTTTCCCCAGCAGTGCCACTTCCCCAAAATTTCTCCAACAGCCAAATTTTTCACCAAAATTGCGAGAAGAACCTCCAATCTGGCAACCCTGGCCGGAAGACAAAGCCAACGCGTAGATACCCCTTAGAGAGCTTTAATGTAATGGGATATGTGATGCACCTACCGCGGGAACCCGTTTCTAAGCACATTTGAATACACTCAAAGACAGATCCCGACAGGTGCATATAACTCGGGCGTTCCCACTTCCCAGTTTCCAGTAGTCTTACTACAATAAGATTGGAAACTAAAATATTAATGTGGATACACCTGGGCACTAATACACAATAATGTATGTGACATCACATTTTCCAGGACCGTCATTGCAGGTCATTGCCATGGGCCGTCAAAGCCCCCACCGCCTCCTTTATCGGCCACTGATAAATAATCTCTATGTTAAATTTCGGAGAGCTCGGTGGCACAGTGGTTGGGTCAATGGACTTGCAATACGGAGATCCCAGGTTCGATTCCCAGACAGGGCAGCCATGTACCAATAAGTTATTTTCGTTTTTTTTTGACGGAAAAACTTACGTACATTTACCGAATGCTCTGAAAACGATGAAGGAAAACATCGTGATAAAACCTGCATGCCCTAGAAGAATTTTTTTTTAAACCTGACTGCCTGAGCTCCCTCAATGTAAGGCAAGGTCTATGCCCGAGCAGTGGGGCAATATAAATAGACTGATGATGATGTTAAATTTTCAGGAACTTGGTGAGCCTCGTCTCACTGAATGTGTATACGTGGTCACAGATTTAGACGGTGAAATCAGTACTAGTCAAATGTCGTTTGAGATCACCAGCGAGCGCGGAGACGCGGACATATTCTACATGGAGGGCACCGCCAACTCCAGCGATTGGCAGCGCATGACCATGACTGTCGGCATCCACTCGTCTCTGAACTTTGAAGAGAATCCCCTGCATATATTCGAAGTCACAGCACTGGTAATTTACTCATCTATTTTTAAGTCTTCATTTTATTTGACGTTATTCTCCAATGCTGGACACGGAGTACTACCTACATATAGTAATTTTCTCTGCAGTCTACTACAGGAGGTTAAAAGTCCTGGACTATTTTGATTGGCCTCAGTTCGGGGGCAGCAGACAAATTGACGTCCGCATTCAACTCTCGGGTTACCTTTGATTGCAAATAGTGAGGAGTCACATTATTGCGGAGTCGCTAATTGAGAGTTCGCCATTTGTTCATCGTAATGATCCACTAAAGTAACTGTTTTCCACAGGACTCTTTCCCCAACACGCACACGGTGACGCTAATGGTGGAAGTACAAAACGTGGAGCACCGACCTCCGCGCTTCATCGAGATCTTTGCGATGCAGAGGTTCGACGAGAAAACTGCGCGTAATTTCTCAGTGAGGGCCATCGACGGAGACACCGGTATCGACAAGGCGATATACTACAGGCTGGAAATGGACGAGGAAGATGAAGGTAGGTCTATTGTGATAGCTATGATGGAGTGGATTTTAGTAAAATTATCTGCGTCTTCTGACCAATTTTTTGTTCTTTTCAGAACTCTTCGAAACCCTCTTCTACATTGAAACAATCGAGGGGGGACATAACGGGTCCACGTTTTACGTTAACCCTATCGACAGAGACGAGCTTGAAAGAGAAGTGTATCAGCTCTCGATAGTGGCGTACAAATATGACAACGAGTCGTTCGCAACTGCGGCGAACATCGTCATCATTATTGATGACGTCAACGACCAGAGACCAGAACCGTTTCAGAAAGAGTATCACATCACAATAGACGAGGAGACACCGATGACTTTGAACTTTGAGGATGTCGAATTCGGATTCCATGATCGCGATTTGGTATGCGGATTGAATGCTATTAGTTTTGTAGATTTTGGTTTTCTTGGTCCCTTGAATTAATGTTTTGCGGGCTAACCAGCAAATCTATTTATTTGTCACTTTGTGCGAAACTCTAGGTAAAGATAACAGCTGAAGAAAACCTACACAGCTACCTCTATAGTCCGGAGTTAAACCACGCCATATTGAGCAGTAGCGTCTTCACCCTGGGTAGCCGCGTCTTCATGTCTTCATCCAGAGGAGTCGCCGTAGCGTCATCACTCTGGACGAAGCAGCTCGACAGTCACGTTCACTCCCGAGCTTGTAGCGGGAACTCTTGATAAAAGCTTAAAACTTCAGATCTTGCTAAAATTATCCAATAAATACACCATAAGTACACCACATTCGCGAACATTTTCTGATTATTCACACCAGGGTCCCCACGCTCAATACAATGTAACCCTGGAGAGTGTCTTCCCATCCGGCGCGGAAGCAGGGTTCTATATAGCGCCTCTGGTTGGTTACCAACGTCAGACCTTCATCATGGGAACACTTGATCATACGCTGCTGGATTACGAGGTTAAAGATTTCCAACACATCACTCTGACGGTATGGTTTTATTTCCTGCTAATTTTATTGTACGTTGTCTTGCCAAGCTTTTAGCTCACCACCCAATTAGCTGGAGAATAATATCTCCTAATAAGTCGTTGACGTCATTTTAAGGTATTTTGACGTCATTATGACGTAGTAATGGTGAATGTGCTACACGCGGTTCCGAGTATCCACCGGTGGCGGTATTAGGGTGGAAAGAGTAATAATGTCTTTGGAATTTTTTGGAATTATCGCAAATGCATGAGAGATTGATGACATCGATTGATATTTTGAATATACGATGGCAGGAGATTTAGATTTTAGAACTTATAAATTGACACCTATAAAGATCGGTAATTTGATGATGATCATGACTTCCTCGATGTAAGGGTCTGCCCTTGTAGCACGAGTCAGCGTTAGCGATCGACGCAACGCCGCCGCGGAGCTGTCAAAGTGACATTATTACAAGACGTTTGACATTAGCTTGACAGCTCCACGGCGTTGCGTCGATCGCTAACGCGACTCGTGCTAGCCCCGCTATGCCCGAGCAGGCGGACATGTATAAATAGAGTGATGATGAAGCGATTGTTTTCTGGACCGATATCCATCGATTAGCTTTTGTACTCTATGTCTACGCATGATTTTTAAGGGATTAATTTAAATTCTATTTGTCCTTCCCACAGGTTACAGCCATGGATTTGGATAATACAGATTTTATTGGCGTAGCTCTAATGCACATATATCTAGAAAATTGGAACGACGAGGAGCCTATCTTTGAGTACAGCACTCAGACAGTGGCCTTTAACGAGACTGAGGGGGAGGGATTCTTCGTCGCAAGAGTCCGAGCACATGACCTAGACATTGGTGATAGGGTTGTGTAAGTTAGTTATTTCATTTGCTGTTTGTGTGGTCCTGCAGTCGATGTAGGTATACAATATGGAAGACTGGGTGCACTTTCATGTCCCGGGGTCTCAGAGTCGGACCTAAGTCGCTTGTTATAGCGCGTAAGGGCTCTGTCAGACGAGCGATAACTCGCGACACCTTTGCAGTGCGCAGACCATAGTCACGACCATGGGCGTACCCGGATAGGGGCCGGGGGGCGGCTGCCCCCCCCCCCCCCCCCTGGATAAGTTGACGTCCCTACTAAGTATCTTATATTTTATCGATAAAAATGAAGAAAACGATTTTTTTGCCATTTGTTTGCAATACAATATTTTTACAACTAAAAATTACGCGGCGCGTTCGTTCTTTCTATAAGCACCTAGCTTATAAAAAATCTGATTTACCTATCTTATCTTTATCTAACATTTTCCAGACATTCTCTCATGGGCAATGCCGGCGACTTTCTTACCATTGATCCAGATACCGGCGATATTCACGTATTAAGGAACGACTCGTTTGATTATCACAGGCAGAATACGCTATTTGTACAGGTAATACACATTTTTAGAATAAAAACTATAGTGTGACATTATACTTTAAATTATGATATACAAACGGATTTCTTACTTGCTGGTAATATTGTTGAAGCCGGGACATACCGACAATTTCGACCGATTTCGACGGTCTTTATCGAGTCGCATGTACCTTGACAAAGATCGTAGAGATACGTCGAAATTTCGATGTAAATGCTGCGGCTTATAAGTGAAGGTTACGCGTTTGTCATTTGTAGGTATGCAATGCATATAATAATTTTAAGGTGTGTATATTCACTTTATACGAATAATCTCATTGATCTCCTTTAAACAACTAGATACACAATTCTTACTAAAACAATTTAAAAAACGTCAAAATAAGGGTCCATTGTTAACGTCCAAATAATGTCCAATAAAGCAAAGGGTACCTACATTCATCCGTTTGGACCTTCTTTGCGCTCGGACATTTTTAGAAGGCAGACTGTGTATCTAGTTGTTTATAGGAGATCAATGCATAATCTAGATAAATAACTGCATTATTTTGTAACTCTACCTACCTCATAATCTATAGTAGTACTTACCTATTTATTTATTTTATTAATGGACTCGACAGTTCGTCATTTGCCAATGTCATGTTACAGAACATTCAATATATTCAATAGACTTCTATCTTCCTCCAGGGGAGTCGCAGTAGCGTCTTCACCCTGGGTAGCCGCGTCTTCGTGTCTTCATTCAGAGGAGACGCCGTAGCGTCATCACTCTGGACGAAGCAGCTCGACAGTCACGTTCGCTCCCGAGCTTGTAGCGGGAACTCTTGATAAAAGCTTGAAACTTCAGATCTTGCATAAATAATCAAATAACTTCACCGTACTGTCATTCGAGAACATTTTCTGATTAATTTAACGTGATATTAAACACAAAATAGCCCCTGTAGACATTAAAAGGAAAATTATCAAATAATTTCGCAACCGTCGTTTCCCGCCATTTTGAAGAGAACCTCTGTAGTACTTACCTAATATTTATAAATAAATTATGAATAAAAGTACCTAATAGATATCGTTAAGGCCCTGATATGAGCCAACTAGCGCCACCAATCTTGAAAAAATAATATCTTCCAATTTAATCAATTTTATTTAAAAAGCTATTTACAAAATGTTTATTAGGATGAATACAATTTTTAATATATACAATACATGGCATAATTGCGACAAGCTAAGTTGTAGTTCACAAATGTGCCAAAAACGGCCGTTTTTCGTAATTTGCGAAGTACAACTTACTGAAATTGAATCACGTTATAAATAAGCATTTAAAAAATAGTATTTATCGTAATAAACATTTTGTAAAAAGCTTTTTTAATAAAATTGATTAAATTGGAAGATTTATTTTTTCAAGATTGGCGGCGCTAGTTGGCTCATGGAAGGCTCTTAATACCCATTTATATTCCAGGTCCGAGCTGATGACACTTTTATGGCACCATTCCACACTGCCACCTCACAATTAGTAATAGAACTCTATGACGTCAATAATACACCGCCCACTTTACGATTGGTAAGTCCAACCGCTACTTTATGCATTGCTGCCACAGACCACTTTACCCCATAGACCTGTAACAGGAGGGCGCCCGTTTCTGCCCGCACATGAGCGCAAAATTGCTTCGCGATACGCGTAACCTTGAGATATCAAAGTTTAATATGGCGCCCCTGCCCCCCGCTTCGTTTAATTGCGCCTATCGCTTGACATAAGCTTTCGCTTGCGAAAAACATTGCCACATTTCAAAGGAGCTTTGCCCCACCTACAAAACTACGTGACCATTTAAGCTATACCTGTCATTTTGTTGGGGACTTATTACAGGTTTCATATTGCATAATCATAATCAGTATCATTTTCTACTACTCTCGCAAATCCTATAGAAGAATAACAAAAACAATGAATAATTCGCTTTGCTTTCTTACTATTTTCTAAATTATTAAATAAGCTGTTTTTTTCGACTAGCAACTTGTACAAAACTTTATTTTAAACCAATAATTTTATTAAAAAATGGAGATATTTTTACATTTATTCGTTACTTGCGGTTGATGGTGGGGCAGAATCTGGCATTGTCATTTGTACCGATTTCATGTCTATGGGGTAAGTGGTCTGTGATTGCTGGTAACCAGGAGACCCCTCTTAGACGGTTTTCAGCATGATACCGTTCATGCAATACATTTATTTGTCAAAGTTTCAAATTTAAACAGATTCAAAAATCCCAAATCGTGTTTGTCATCATATTGTAATCATATGGATTATTATTATTAAGGGCCTTCCATGAGCCAACTAGCGCCGCCAATCTTAAAAAAATAATGTCTTCCAATATAATCAATTTGATTAAAAAAGCTATTTACAAAATGTTTATTAGGATGAATACTATTTTTCAATATACAATACATGGCATAATTGCGACAAGCTAAGTTGTAGTTCACAAATGTGCCAAAAACGGCCGTTTTTAGCAATTATGCGAACTACAACTTACCGAAATTTAATCACGTTATAAATAAGCATTTAAAAAACAGTATTTATCGTAATAAACATTTCGTAAATAGCTTTTTAATAAAATTGATTATATTGGAAGATATTATTTTTTTAAGATTAGCGGCGCTAGTTGGCTCATGGAAGGCTCTTAAATAATAATCATTTATTTCGAACAACAGTGGTCCATATAATTGTTAGTATTACTTATTACACGTTAGTAAACAAACTGTCCTCGATAAAATAAAAATAAAGTGTCAATAATAAAATACAAATTCATCAAAATAAAAATGCCAATAATAAAATATAGCTTAGTCACTACGCCATCGCCACTAGCATTTTCGTCCAGTGTGCTGCTATGGGACACTCACACTTATCACCTTCATGCTTTTATTGCTTCATGATGAGGGTGCCTATAAAATTATAATGAAGACTTATGGTTTCGGCTTATGAGAATAATATTTTAAAATGTTAAACAGCCCCGAGGCAGTCCCTTAGTGAATGAGAACGTTCCGTTTAACTGGACTATCAGCGACGAGATCACCGCCACTGACCCAGACACCACGGCCAATCTGGAGTTTGAGATCGACTGGGTATCCTCCTACGCCACTAAACAGGGACGAGAGACTGATGCTAGTGAATACCATGGGTATGCCCAAATCAAGTGTCTTATTTTGTAAACAAATATCTTCGTCTAATTACCTGTTGCGATGTAACACTGAAGGAACTGATTGATCGAACCTGTTCATCATTGTGAAAATGAAGTGATCCGATCTAATAATGTGAAAATAACTATGCAATAATCACAGAACAGCTTAAAATGTTAGTAGGGTAGGGTAGTTTTTGTTTACAAAATAAGACACTTGATTTGGGCTACACGGTTTATAGTACTACTCAGGGGTGGTGGGTAGTCTAAATAATCTTAGGCCCGTATTAATAGTCTGAGCCAAAAACCCTCAAGAGCGAATTCAGCTGATACACTCTCAAGACGTGATCACCATCTCAAGTATGTTATTTCATAATAAACCAATCTTGAGGGCGTATCACGTGATGTCTTTCTCAAGTCGCTGTTTGCCTGCAATTAGCAACGTTCTCAAGTGTAAGTTTGACAGTTCTCTTGAAAACTGACTTTTGTTTATTAATACGGCGTTACTCACGTGATTGCTAAATGCGCACCTAAGTTATGTTTATTAATAGGAACGCCATCTTGAGGTCGTTCTCCAGATTGACTTTTGAACTGCGAGTGATTTATTCATACGGGCCTTAGTTCTGTTAAATTAGCTACACCACGGTTGAGGGTGCGTTGAAGTCGTAGAGGGAGAATCTAACTGTTTGAAAGTCTGAATCCAGTAATAAAAAGTGGTTACACCGATAAGGACAAGAAATATAAATATCAATCTTTCTCTCTCACGCTTACGATGTCCATATTATGTTGTTCTTGTCTCTCGAGAATGAGACAGAAAACCACATTCCCTCTATTAGATTCTCCCTCTACGGTTGAAGTCGTTTACCACAGTCTATTGGAATAGATTGAATAAAGATAACTATGAATGAAAAAGCTAAAATTAATACTTACATAAACTTATAAGAAACTCCCGCTTTTCACCACTGTCACGGCGATGGCGTGATGAGTAGCCTCATCGCGTCGTCCCTATTGTTGGAACCTCAGGTTGGAACGCCTTTTCATCGATGGAGCTCAGGCCATTCCACCACACTGGCACAGTGCGGATTAGTAGATTACTGATGCCTTAGAATTTTTTCTTCCTCATGCAGGTTTCCTTACGATGTTTCCTTAGCCGTTTTGAGAGCATTCGGTAAATGTACGAGTACGTAAATACATATCTATAGAAACAATCGTAGGAATAAATAAATCGGAACCCGCACAATCATAAGTGTCACGAGGTTGACAGAGAGGAAATTTAAAAATTTCGTTAAAGGAACACTTGTTATAATAGATGACTATTTAAACGATGAACATGCATGGTTCCGCATGAGGGATAAATTGTAGTTTACTAACAATAGTAATAGTTGGGTAATACCTAGTTATTAAGTAATTGTGTAATATTATTTTAAAAGATATGCTTGCTGCTGAGAGTTTTTTGCCACTTTTCCTTGCAAAGTGGTGTAAATGTAAATTCAAAAATATGTTGTCTTGCAAAAATGTACACAACGTGCATGCTTGCAATAAAGAAATTTGACTTTTGACTTTGAATAATAATTCCACATTAACTTTGACGCATCCGCGGAGAGCCTCAATTTGTATCCATCTACATCTGCAATATCCCTGGTTCTAACCACAGAGCGCCACAGAGCTCTCGCTAGTAACTTAGTAATTTTAATCCCCTACATCAAATAAGTATTTTCTTTCCGCATAATCCCGCAGATGTGCAGGTATCGAGAAGTTGACTGACGCTGACGAAACTGGCCCTGCGACGGCCCGTTTGTACGTGAGGGAGGTCCGTGAGGGAGTCACCATTGACTTTGAGATGTTCGAAGTACTCTACCTCACCATCAGGGTCAGGGACACGGAAACAGTGCTGGGAGACGAATATGATGAATGTGAGTCGACTTGATCTTACTTAGGTATACTCAGCGCCGCATTTAAGGGGCGGCGAGCTGTCAAACTCGAGCGCGAGACAGAAGATGTCCCGCAGCGGCGGAGTGAAGAGCACGGCACAGTGACTCCATATTTGTATTTTTATTGATTTTGGATGAATTTTGGCAGGGAAATTAAAATACGTCTATAAAAATCAGATTTTTATAAAACAATCTCTCGTAATTATAATACCCTACATTTTGATATATATTTCGTATGAATAACTATTTCGGTTTAGACATAATTTTAATTTTAAATGACATGGAATACTAGAATATAAAAAAATCGCAAACATGCCCCATGTTTGCGATTTTTTTCTATCGAGCAAAGTTTGTCCAATCGTGTATCGATATTCATCAGTCCCTAAATATATACGCCAAGATTGCTATATATTTTTTTCAGACGTCTAATTTTAGTAGTTAGTGCCGTAGCTTTCATCGAAAAACTGAAAATACGCGCATACGAGGCCTTAAGCATAGGCTACATAGGCTGTAGCCTAGGGGCCTCCACCACAAAATGGCCCCCAAATGAACTATTGCCACAATTGGGCGTAATTTGTCTAGAAAATTAGGATAAAAAAGTGGGAACTTAATTTGTGTTGTATGAAATCTACCAATGTATGTTGAAATGACATTGCCACATTTCAATGGAGCTTTGCCCCACCTACAAAACTACGTGACCGTTGAAGCTGTACCCCATCATTTTGTTGGTGACTCATTATACAGGTTTCATATTGCATAATCATAATCAGTATCATTTTCCACTACACTCGCAACTCCTATAGACGAATAACAAAAACATTGAATAATTCGCTTCGATTTCTTATTATTTTCTGAATTCTTAATTATGCTGTTTCTTTCGACTCGCAACTTGTACAAAACTTTATTATAAACCAATAATTTTAATAAAAAACAAATATTCGTTATCTTGTACAACTAGCGGTTGATGGTGGGGCAGAATCTGCCATTGTCTTTTTATTACTAGCAACACTGCCGCCATGAATGGGGATTCCCCGTATTCAATGAAGTAGCATTGTAAACAAAAACTAGAATAGCTTATTATTTACGGCCAAATCGGTTTTATACGTAAAGTGGGGACCCCGCCACAGGTGTAGCCTAGGGGCTTTCAGACCCTAAATGCAACGCTGGGTATATACACTAAATTACTTTTACTTTACTTACTCCGCTGGCTCAGTGAATTATGTTGAACGGCAATGAGGAACTTGCGGATTGGTACCATTGGTCATGTTGCGCGCCAGCTGACAACGTCGCGCAGTTGTTGTGCAACGTTGCCGATCGTTGAGCGTTACATTTTTAATTGTTGAGCGTCAATTACTGCCTAGTAGATACGAGGATTACGATTCTTTATGTTATCTTGTATATTTAGGCGTCACCACAGATTATAGATAGATATAATTATCTGTCCCATTTTAAATAGAAATCGTACTGCGAGTGTTGTCATTGATGTGCTGTCGAGTGTGCTACCAGTGTAGAAGTAAGAGAGCTACGCCAACAAACTGCATTGCAGTGCGGCGACCGATGTAACATTGCAATTTTGTTAAATATTAATAAAAAAAATTAAAAAAAAATGTTTCTATTTAAAAGTCGCCACTTGTGACCACAGACCACTTACCCAATAGACATGAAATCGGTACAAATTTGCAAGCAATAAACTCTATCAGCAATGAGCGCAAAGAGACGAAGCGGGAGACAGGGGTGCCGTATTTAAGGGATGCGTCCATGTCGAAAATATATCTACACGTGTCGCGAAACAATTTTGCGCTCATGTGCGAGCAGACACGGGCGCCCTCCTGTTACAGGTCTATGGGGTAAGTGGTCTGTGCTTGTGACCATAATATTTTTAAAAAAATGCGCATGGAGACCGACATCTATTTTTATGTAGGCTTTAAATTCAAACAAAGGAAAAACCTTGCTTTAAGGGAAAAACAAGAGAGTGGCAATCACGCTAATTACATATTGTCTTGCGATGTAATCGTGGTCTTACTCCTTCATTCATATATTATTATTATTTATTTGATAGACAGGCAGCACAATGCTGGTGTGTCTATATCACAGTGTTGGTAAGGTCAGTCTATGTTGTCTAATGTTCATATGATACACTACACATATTGCTTATTTATATAATGTTTGATTTTAACCACATGTCCAGGCGATTTTTAAAAGAGTTCACTGATGGTGCTGATCACATCATCAGACAGTTCTGTTACTTAAGAAGTGATGAGCGATTTTGGTATTGGTGATAGTGCGGTAGATTTTCATATGGTGTCCTCGCAAATATAATACAGTTAAAGGCAGCCTAGTTATTTTTGTATTTGACAATAATTCTAATGTATTCTTCCCTCCAGCAACATTTACGATAACAATCATCGACATGAATGACAACCCTCCCTTGTGGGCGGTGAACTCCACCAGCCAGGAGTTCCGAGTGCGCGAGATGGCCGGCTCGGGGACCGTCATCGGATCAGTTCTGGCCACAGACATCGACGGGCCACTGTATAACCAAGTGCGATATAGGATATAGTAAGTATACCACATAAGCACATACCACAGACCATGGGCGTACCCAGGTAGGGGGGGGGGGGGGGGGGGGTTCAGCTGCGCCCCCCTCCCCCTGGATAATGTTGACGTCCCTACTAAGTATCTTATCTAGTACTTTTATCGATAAAAATTACGAAAACTAATTTTTTGCCATTTCTTAAAAAATCTGATTTGTTAACAAAAACTACCCTACCCTACTACCATTTAAGTTGTTCTGTGATTATTGCATATTAATTTTCACATTATTATATCGGATTACTTTATTTTCACAATGATGAACAAATTCGATCAATCAGTTCCTTCAGTGTTACATCACAACAGGTAATTAGACGATCATTTTTGTTTACAAAATAAGACACTTCATTTGGGCTGTGGTAGGTATACATAATGTAACAGCGAACTTGAATCACGTTGAGAACAAGCATTTTAATGAATTGCTATAAGCCATTGCGGTATGTGAAGTGGAACCAAGTAATCAAAGAGGAAGAGCTGCCTCTCAATACATTGAAAGTACTTCCTGGAGGTCTAAGTATAGTAACCAAGCGATCTATGCATACGAGCTTCTGGGAGCCAAACCACAGTCTTTGAAGACAAACAACTCTTTTGTAGCAGCATCTAGAGCCTTGCAAAAAATATATGTGATTTAGCGACATTTTATCTATAATGTGTGCATAATTATATTTTCTTTCTAGCCTTTACCAAATCCACATTAAAAAATTCTGAAGTGACCTCTGTTTCAACACATTTTATGATTAAAGTCTTTATTTTGAAGCCTATTTTACAAAAGTCCTGTACCTAAAAATTAAATTATTATTAAACTCAACAGTCCTCAAGATGGCACTCCCCATGACCTGGTGATGATAGACTCGTTCACCGGCCAGATCACTGTGGACGAGGGTGGTGCTATAGACGCTGACATCCCGCGGCGCTGGCATCTCTACTACACCGTGGTAGCGAGTGACCAGTGCATTGTGGAGGACTGCCCACCGGACCAACATCACTTCAATACCACGGGAGATGTAAGGAGAGAGTTATTCTAGGTTTCATTCCTCATGGCCCTTCGACATCAAGGCTGTTCAAGCATCTGTCGCGGGCTTTTAAGCCATATCTCACCCTTATTATGTGGTTGCAAGATAGAAAGGGACAGACCTAAACGGTGGCGTAACTTTAAATCACGTTTATGAATACGCGCCTGTGTCTTTAAAAGCCAGATTGGGTGTTTTTTACGCAATTTTGGGGAAAAATTTGGTTTTTTGGGAAATTTTGGGGAAGTGGCACCGTTGGGGAAAAGTTTGGGGAAAAAGTTTTCAAGTTGGAGAATTTTGAAAGCACATAATAAGGGTGAGATAGGCTTCAAAGCCCGCGACGAATGCTGAAAATATCATCCAACTGCTAAAATTCAACTCAGAAAACGGGTACACTACAGTCTCCTAGAAGAAGATGCCGAAAATCCTATCGTCGTTTATATAAAAAAACGTTATTGTACTGTATTAATGTCTTTAAATTTTTTTTAGTGTTTTCTGTTAAATGTAGGTCTACTAGGTATGTATGTAACCTATCATTATGGGGGGAAAATACGACTCCTGGGAATTTTAAAAACCCAATCGGAACCACCCTTCCGTTCCTTTGATTTGGTTTTTCGGCATCTTCTTCTAGGAGACTGGTGTAGATAACTGAACAACTTTATTATACGACTTTTCACGAACTATATAGAACAACAGGTCCCCCCCCCCCCCCCCCCCCCCGCTTTCTATAACCTTACCGTTACACCCTATGTAGTGTGTTTCGTCAGCTGTTTTCAGTGTATAAATAATGGCACCTTTGAACTCTCATAGATCCAAATCGAGATCATCGACACAAACAACAAGGTCCCCGAGGCGGACTCGACTAGGTTCAATGCTACGGTGTACGTGTATGAGAATGCCCAGCAGGACGACACCGTTGTCCAGCTTTACGGCACTGACCTCGACAGGGACGGTAAGCGATACACTTTTATACAGATCGCGCCTGCGTGTGCCGGCTTTAAGCGTTCCACACACAGCCGCGATCTGCACGCGGCTTGCGGCCAATTGAAACGCATGCCCCGTCCCAATTTCTGTTCAATTTAACGTCTATGTCAGTTACATAAATCCAAGATGGTGCCGGCCGGGCGCCATCTTGTCGAAATGTGAAAATTAAAAATTATCCAATCTGGTCGAATGGGGTATAAAATGAAAGGTCTAACAACTGTGATTATTTAAAACCTGATTTAATTTGCCAACAGACATATACAAGACAGTGAGTTACCAAATCGACTATGGACAAAACGAACGTCTACGCGCATTCTTCGAGGTCGAGCGCGAGACGGGGCGGGTGTTCGTGAACTATTTGCAGGGCGAGGTGCTCGACAGAGACGGGAATGAACCCAATCACACCATACGCTTCCAGCTATTCGACAATTTTCTCTCAGAAGGAGGTCAGTCAACACTAAGTATTCTGAAGTGAGAGATTCTGTACGGTCTGATACCGATAACTGTGTACGGGAGAGTTTTTAAGGATGAGATTTTCTCAAACACTACTGGACCGATTATAAACATTATTTCACTGTTAGATAGGTAAAAGTTACAATTATGTAACTGTAAAAGAATTGTTAAAATCTTTCCAGTAGTTTTTGAGAAAATCTCAACCTTACTGAAGCCTTGTATACTTTATATCTGTCTTCGTGTGTACCTACTGACTCCACGAAGGTGGGTCCTTTTGTGCATTGTCAGTCCCCCGCACTGTAAGCTCAACCTCAGCCCCAGTTCACTGAAAGGAGCGCAGCAGGGTTGCCGGCTGACACCTTTACTGTTGCAGGCTTTCTAATAGCCTGCAACAGTAAAGGCTTATATCCATCTTCATACTCATCCCCGTTCGAGTTTCTTCGATGGCGCGACAGTTTAAGCAATACGAGTGCTCTACTGTTTCGTCTTTGTCGAGGCAATCTCTGCACAGAAGACAATTGTCATTTCAATGGTGTCGAAATGTTTGTTTAGATGACAATATCCAGAAAAAACCTAAGTACTATTAATTATACCACACACTCAAACTCCCGCCCTTTTATTCCCCGCCGGGGTAGGCAGAAACAATGAACTTCCATCTGCTGAATACTAGCATACATAGCACACATAGCGATCCTGGCATACAATAACAAACATACCTCATTCAATTTATCTAACATTCCTCCCCGTACATTCAATGCAGCAAACTATCCACCCGCCGCTCTTCGCCACCACGCGGGCCACGGTTGGGTGTTGAACGTCATCGCCGTCTCCGAGCACATTTAGTTTTAAAAACAGTCTCATATTGGTTGAAGGGAAATAATTAGTGGAAGTTGTTGGATGGAGTCCAGGATAATGATGGATACTGTTTCCAAATGACGAAATTCACTTCAGATGGTACCAGACCAGTGGATACAATCATCTCTACCTTTATCATTTCTCACAACTACTTTAATAAGTTTGTAATATTGGTTACAGATGGCTTCAGAAATCAGAACACTACAGAAGTAGTCGTTATACTGCTAGATATTAACGACAACAAGCCTGAGTTGCCGCCACCGGAATCGCTTTCATGGAGTATCTCCGAAGGACTTACAGCGGTATTCTTTTCTTCAATTTAATCTAAATAAATGGTAATGGGAACGACATTGCGCGTTCAAGCTGGCTCCAACTCCAGTACACCGTTTATGTCTTTGAATGATAGGGATTTTAAACTTTCGGACAAAGAAACCAACCTTCGGCGTTTTGATATTAGGCCTACCGTTGAGGCCTCATGAGTTCCGGTCTTTTGAACATCGCCATTACGATTGTACCAGGTCGTTGTATATCCTATTCAATATGCTTCATCCTTCCATCGTTTTCTGGATGATATACTCGTAGCTACCTAACGTCTGTACCAATCCAATTTTCCATGAAGATTAACAAACCACTAACCGCACTTATTTGTTTACACATCCATTGCTTTATGGCTAAAGCAATAGCGCTTTGGTCAGAACGACTCAAATGAGTCAGTTCAGAGTGAAACGATCGAGTTTTAAAATCGCTAATTAAATTAATCTAATACTTATTGTTTTTGATGAACTTTCAAACGCATTTCCATGATTTGATTGGGACCTACATTTTAAGTAATTCCCCGCAGGGTACACGCATTCAACCAGAGATCTACGCCCCGGATATTGACGAGCCAGACACCGATAACTCTCGTGTCGGCTACAGAATCATCGAGCTCAATCACATCAACCCCGACATCGATGTACCAGACCTGTTCACTATGATACAAATAGAGAACGTCACCGGAGAGCTCGAAACTATCAGAGACCTGAGGGGATTCTGGGGAACTTATAGCATATTTATCGAGGTGAGTACATTTTAGGTAATATGTAGGTCTATGGTCATTTGAATGGCGGGAAACGACGGTTGCGAAATTATTTTAATTTTAATGGCCACAATGGTTATTTTGTGTTTAATACGTGTGAGGTTTTGAGTATACAGAGGATGCCAGCTTTATTATTTGGTGGTTTCCTGGTGTCGCGAGGTGCTATGCATCATCAATTCATCGTTTCCACAATAGTTCTGGTTTCATCATTAGCAGGGCAACTTAGAAGTGATCCACCGTCTATCTTCTAGCTCTCTCATCTTCAAAAGTGTAATAATATAATCACATTCTCACAATTTGTTCCCCAGGCGTACGACCACGGCGATCCACAGTTGAAATCTAACGAGACCTACCAGATGGTCATCAACCCTTACAACTTCCACGAGCCTGTGTTTGTTTTCCCGTTAGAAGGAACCACGATACGACTAGCAAGGGTAAGTAATCAGTCAATCGACGGCAGTGGAAAGACACTATAAGAAAATTAAAGATGCCTACGCCTACTGTTCAATAAAAAGTCATAGGCGAAGAATCTGTGATGGACCAACCGATACCATTTCTAGACCTGTTGTGGTCGCTCCATACTTTAAATGTGGACCGTTGTTTATATTAATAATAATCGTTCTTTGTATTCAGGAATGGGCCATACCGGGACTGATTTTGAGAACTGTCGACAATGAAAATATGGAAAATATTTTTGCGACTGACGAAGATGGACTCGAGGCGGGAGTTGTTACATTTGCCGTCACAGGAGATGGTACGTTATTTATTTTTTGAAACCGAGTATCTCTAATAATAATTACGTATATTTCTCTATATTAAAAATTGTGAGACCCTTTTACAGCCTACCTTTGTAGAAACTTGGAAAAGAGCCGGTATCGGTCAGTAATATCGAAGGTACCTTAAATTAAAGCCTGTTATCCACTAGGCAATATTTTGTCGCGCGACATGTGCACAACTTGTTGCTCGTCATGTTCAACGAGGAACTTAAAGTAAGTATCATTGGTATTGGTACCATAGGTCATGTTGCGCGCTAGCTGGCAACGTCGCGTGTTGTTGTGCAACGTTGCCGATCTTGTTGAGCGTTACGTGCTGCCCGTCAATTGTTACCTTGTAGATATGAGGCTTTAGACATATCACTCATGTTGCTATCTTTTCGTTGACAGATGAAGCTGAAGAGTATTTCGAAGTGAATAACCATGGAAGCAATTTTGGTAATCTACAGTTGACACAAGATATTGTAGATGAGACTAGGGAATTCCAGGTAAGTGACATCTCGACAAGTAAAGTGGGTGCATCATCTCGATAAAGACGTTGAAATTGAAAACTTGTGTTGATTCCTTGTTGTTGCCTGCAAAATTTGATCATAAGCTAAACGAAACCCGCTTTCTCCTAATGCGAAGTAGCATCAATGCTGAAATAACTTCATTTAGGTTTAGGTTCCCCTACTACCAGCTACCCAAGGCGCAGTACCTACAGCGCTTTCGGTTAAGCTATAGTAGACTTACAAGTTAAGCACCGCGCGCTGTGTACCTGGAGGGTGACCGCATGTAACATTTTCCGGGACGTGTCCAGCGCATCCGTACCGGTTGCTGTCGTTCGGCTGCAGCGGTCATTGGACCATGTTAGATAACAATTGTTATGGAGGGTAAAAATTGTCTTTAACTTTTTTTGAACTTTATGAAGCAGAAGAGAACAACGCTGATAATAGGTTCGGTCAGTAAACCTCACGAGAAGAGTAGGACTGTGTCTATTTCTACCTACCACATACAACAGTAGTTTTGCGTCCGAAGTTTTCTCTGATTCGAATCCCGAATCGATATTTGGAATCGAAATTTCTGACGACGACCGGGTCCTTTCACTCCTAACTTCGGGGGAGAAGTGCGGGCGTTGAGGTAGAGAGGGTCTCTACCCGGGCATGAGCTCGCCGGATAATGATCCGACGGTGAGATTGGACCGCGCTTGGGATGCGGGATTTGGGGAGTCGGTACGTCCGTTTGGTACACAGCTCAAACCCGCTGCTTAAGGCAACGGGGAGCGTAGCAACTCCCTCTGGAGGCAGTGGCCTTCCGGAGGTCGCTTCCTGAACGGAATTCCATGTATGTGGCCGCCCAGAGTGTTTGTACGTTTCTCCTTGTGTGAACAGGTAACAATCACAGCCACTGACAGCGGCACGACGCCCGGCGCGCTGCACTCAGAGACCACTTTCCGCGTGGTGTTTGTGCCAACCACAGGAACCCCGTTCTTCGAACCGGACTCATACACTGTGGCCTTCGTTGGTGAGTATCACATATCTTCCTCTTCTTAGAAGTTTGATTTACTAGTTGGAGAGGCCCCTATCTATTGAATCAATCATCATCACCCACCACCAGTCTATTTTTATGTCCCCATACTGCTCAGGCACAGACCTTCCCTTACATACATGGTGTTCCGGGCCATATACCACCACGCGGGCCCATCACCAGTCTATTTTATGTCCCCACTACTCGGACACAGATGATGTGATGTGACCGAAGGCCTCACATCGAGGGAGCTCGACTCATGATCCACCACGCAGGCCCACCGCGGATTAGTGGATTACACGTGCATTAGATTTTTTTGTTTCCCTATTTCCTCACGATGTTTTCGTTGATTGAACCTCGGACCTCCATATAACCTGTGCATACAATAATTCGAAGTAGGTACCTACCTTGTTGACGTATTATTCAAAACATATCCAATTGCTTTCAGAAAGGGACGTCGGTATGACGGAAAGATTCGAACTGCCGCATGCCACAGATCTGAAGAACTACTTATGTACCGACAATTGCCATAGCATTTACTACAATATTGCTCGTAAGTAATTTTTCAGCATACTGCTGCCCACTCCTGGGCATTTGTCTCTCCATGAATCCTCCATGTGGCCCGATCTCAAGGTTGCCTGGTCCACACCGAGCCAGCAACTCTCTTGTGGGACCATCTGGCCGGTCGGTCGTCTGCTCACGCTCCTTACAGCCATTAAATGACCATGCCAGATTCTGCCCCACCATCAACCGCAAGTTGTACAAGATAACGAATAAATGTAAAAAACTCCGTTTTTTATTAAAATTATTTTTTGTTATTATTCTATAGGAGATGCGAGAGTAGTAGAAAATGATACTGATTATGATATATGAAACCTGTAATATGTCCCCAACAAAATTATAGGTACAGCTTAAGTGGTCACGTAGTTTTGTAGGTGGGGCAACGCTCCATTGAAATGTGGCAATTTGGGATTTGAAAAAAAAAGCTTAATTAAGAATTCAGAAAATAGTAAGAAATCGAAGCGATTTATTCATTGTTTTTGTTATTCTTTTATAGGAGTTGCGAGAATAGTAGAAAATGATACAGATTGTGATTATGCAATATGAAACCTGTACAGCTTAAATGGTCACGTAGTTTTGTAGGTGGGGCAAAGCTCCATTGAAATGTGGCAATGTCTTTTTTCAACTGTTCAGGTATATTCTATTTTCACAGCTTACCACCTTATGGATGACTTGCAACAAAAGTAACCCTGGAGTTAACCACCCGTGAAAACTCCATACATTTTGCTCAGGTTACTGTTGTAACTAATTTATTTCAAATTTCATCATCAACCCGTATCAGTCCACTGCTGGACGTAGGCATCTCCCAAAACGCGCCACTTAACCCTCGGCCCTCTGCATCTAGTCCCCGCCAGCCATCCTGCGAAGGTCATCCCTCCATCTTTTCGGGGGGCGTCCCACACTACGTTTACCCGTTCGTGGCCTCCATTCGAGAACTCGTCTACCCCATCAGTTATCGGTTCTACAACAGATGTGACCAGCCCACTGCCACTTCAGTTACTGATTCTATGAGCAATGTCAACCACTTTTGTCTTCTGGCGGATATTTCAAATTTAATGTAATTTAATTTCAATTATAGTGGGCAACGACGCCGGCCACTTCGCCCTCGACGCTGCGACTCACGAGATCTACCTGTTGAGGCCGCTGATACGCGACGAGAGCGCCGCGCACACACTCACCGTAGTGGCCAGCAACACGCCCACGTCGGGAGCCATACTGCCCGGCTTGGCACTCACTCTGCATGTTGTGGTAAGTTACACCTCATCAAGGTAGCTCATCATCAAGGAATTTAGCGAAAAAACAATTGGGCATAGAAAATCCTGGAAATATCGGGCGGCGGTTATCCGCATTGCTGTTCGCAAAGAATGCACGTGGAGGCAGGATACTGAAGGAGGTCAGAATCGTAACAGATGGATTTCCGTCGTCTCTGCCAATGGACTTAGGTTTTATATTTGTAGGATGAAAATCTTTAAAGAACCGGATGATAATCATGGTGGCTTTGTTAGAACGCGACGAATAGGCGAGGTTTAGTTCCAATTGTGGCATACCTACTAGCATTTTCTCTTTAATCTCTCATTTCGACTTTATCCTCTTGTGAATTAAGTAATTTTGTGGCAGGTCAGGGAAGCGGAGCCTCGTCCTATCTTCGAGAGCAAGGAGTACACTGCTGGAATAACCACTACGGATATCGTTGGCAGACAACTGCTCACTTTCCATGTAAGTATATCGAAAATATTTTTTATGTCTTAAGGCTAGGCAGAGGTTATATTAGGATCCCATTTGTGCCAAGCAAGCTCAACCTGACCCGGTAATTCGAACCAATGCACAACTTGATAGTGGCAACTAGGGTTTAAACGCGTAAAATGCATGCAAATATAAAATGAGCGATGATTTTGAGTGCAAAATTTATCTTGCAAAATTGGTGCGAGATCTCGGTATACCAAAATCGCATTGCCTAGTGGCAACCCTCTCTCTCCAGCGTTTGAGATAAATTGTTATCTCAGCCTAGTCAAATGCTGCCAACTTATTAAAATCTCATACCTACCTGAAAAGGGCCACGCTGAAAATCAGCGTTCGGTGGAGTCAGCTCCGTCAGCATTATGCTGAGCGTGGAGCCTTTTAGCATCAAAAACCACAATGTATATAACTACCTACTCACATAGGTGGAGTATATACTTCGTATACTAACATATCTGTACAGTTAACTACTCACAATGTTTGTATTTATTTAAGACCGGATTTTGTTGCCTAATAAAGATATTTCTATTCTATTCTATTCTTAAAATATATTATAAATTAAAAAATCTATGTAATGCGACGAATCGAGTTGAATCACGTTGTTAGTGAGCTTTAAAAATAGGTATAAGTAGTATCTAAGTATTCATCGTAATAAATAGTAGATTTTATATTGAATTATTAGAAATATGATTGTGATAAGGTTGGGGGCCGGAGTGATGATGATGTTGCTGTCCCTTGAAACTGCCCCCGGGGCAGGTTGTTTGCCCCCACCGCCCGATCTTCGAAAGCCCCCTTAAATTCCCTCGCAAATTTAGGCGACTCACACGGAAGGCGTGACGCTGACGTACACCATCGACCGCGAGTCCATGACGGTGCACCCCTCGCTGGAGAACGTGCGCGACACGGCGTTTGTGCTCGACGGGCAGAGCGGCGTGCTCACGCTCAACATGCAGCCCACGGCCGCCATGCAGGGCATGTTCGAATTCAACGTCATTGCTACGGACCCGGGTAAATAGAAAAGAATAAACGTTTATTTTATTGCATATGCGCTATGCGAAACGAAGATCTAAATGATAAATGGAGGATCATTTAGATTTTCGTTTCGCATAGCTCATATGCAAGAAAATATCAAAAACATATGAAAAAGGAACGCGTCATCAATTAAAGACATGATTTCTAACTGCAATGTTAGACATGAATTTTAGTAATTGCACAATTACTGGATAGATGTCGCTACCGTCCCTAAGACGAGAATATGGAGACAAAATTCACGATCTGGGTACGAAATCACGGTGGCTCTGTTGGAATAGAGCGTGTTACGGAGTCGAGGTCCCGGGTTCGAATCCCGGTCGTGATGAAATTTTTTCTCCATTTATCATTTAATAAACGTTTGTTTGATAGCCAATCAGCACACTAATTTGTGATTGTTAAAGTCGAAAGGTTCCGACTCAGCATGGTGTGACCTCGGAAAGCACGTTAAGCATTAGGTTCCCGGTAGTTGTCGCTCGGCAGCAGTCGTTGAGCCACGTCAGAGGCTGGCCTGAATTACTCTGACGATAGGTTTGGTCACTAAACCACATGAGAAAAGGAAAAGAAGCAGTGTTATACCTACACTAGGGTATAGCGCTGATATTCTGTTGGGTAAGCCTTGAGTTGCGTTACTGGACTACGATACGGAGGCCAAGCCATTTCGATCCATGGCCAGGTCAGCCATGTACCAATGCGATATTCTCGTTTGCTCTCAAAACGGTGAACGAAAACATCGTGATGAAACCTGCATGCCGTTAAAAAATCTAAGACTTGTGTTGCCTACCTAATTCATCAATCCGCGGGCCCACGTGGTGGATTGTGACTCGAGCTACCTCGATGTAAGGCAAGGTCTGTGCCCGAGCAGTGGGGACATGAAAAAAGACTGAAGAATTGATGATAAAAGAACACTTCCAAATCCCACGTTTATTCTCGGATGAATTATCATCCCGCGAGCTCATGTCCGCGTGGAGAGTATCCAAGGCCCACATTTCTTCCCCGAAGTTAGAGATAGAGAGAAGACTAGACCCACAATTCTACTAGGATAATTGGGATCGAACGATAACGTTACCAGTATTTATAAGCTGATCCGGACCCAGTTCACTTCATCATGCTAGCTTATCCTACTGGTTACTTAATCATTCGACTCTGTTCGATCCAAATATCTAAGCATAAGCTGTACTATCTAATAAGATATAACAAAAGATATGATTCTGATTGCACTTTCAGCTAGCGGGTACGATACAGCTGAAGCGAAAGTGTTCCTAGTGTCCACTCAAAACAGGGTGTTCTTCCTATTCCTCAACACTGTGGAGCAGGTTGTGGAGCATAGCAACTTTGTAAGTATTTATTTGTCTTCTCTTCATCCAGGGGAGTCGCTGTAGCGTCTTTACCCTGGGTATCCGCGTCTTCTTGTCTTCATCCACAGGAGTCGCCGTAGCGTCATCACTGAATTGGATTGATTCCATCATAGACTGCCCCCCAATTCCGCTAAGATATTCTGATTGAACGATGAATTTACCAGTAAAAGTAGGCCCGCCGGCCCCAAAGTAAAATAGTCATTCTAGCATATACTGGTTATGTAGTCGTTCGAGTTTGATCAATCCGGAATCTTAGCAGAATAGGGGGCAGTTTAAGCCCAACATAATTTCCCTTGCTAGCGGCTGCCAAAAAATTGGGGTCTACGATAATTCGATCTTATTTACTTAGGTAGGTAACCTTGATTTTTGACTTTCCATTAATGGAATTACCCTCATAGAAACAGAACGACGACGAATTGTATTTACTCGGAAAGACGGGGGGGGGGGGGGGGGGGGGGGGGGGTCAACCCAAAATCAAAAACATGGATATATACCTGTCGTATATACGTGTCTGCCCGCATCATGACATGGACGCATCTCTTTAATGAGACGCTACGTCTCTATGCGCTCATCGTTGACAGAATTTTTCACTTGTTTTGTACCGATTTCATGTCTATTGGGTAAGTAGGTCTACAAGACAATAAAGTTTGGGCAACTCTGGCCTAAACTATCTTAGAGGGGTGGTTCCTAGACGACTACGTAACAACTGTAGAGTGATTGTTCTGTGTCAGATCGCACAAACGTTTAGCGAAGAGTTCGGCATGACGTGCAACGTGGACAACATCATCCAAGCGCGCGACGAGAACGGCGTGGCGCTGGAGACCATGACGGAGATGAGGGCGCACTTCATTGACAACGACGTACCAGTCGACGCGGAAGTTATTGAGGAGTGAGTGATTCCTATTCAGTCTCTTTTACAGATGGCGGATTACATTACTAAAGGCAAAATATATAGGCACGAGGTTATAAAGGGGCGCGCGGAAATTTTGACGCAAAAATCTCTATTTTCTTGCATGAAAGGTTGGGAGATGCATGAAAGAGGAATTTGTAAGCTGAATGTATGTTGTCATAAGTAATGTTGCATGATCCCTTAAGATCTTCTTAATTCAAATTCAAACGATTCATTGTAGTCACAAAGACCATAAATATCAGTTAGTACTTAAACTATGCTAAATACATTGGTTGTAGTGCTATGACATGCGACTTAGGTTCGACTCTGGGGCCCCCTTAATATGTCAACATGTTAGCGCCACCCATTCAGGTACAGACCTCGTGCAACGTTGCTTCTTACTGATTCAACGCGGACTCGTAACATAAATACGAGCTGCTTATAAAAAAAGAAGGACTTCACACCGCAAACTTGTTACAGTCTTCGCAGTGACCTTGACATCCTGATGAGGATCCGGGGCGTTCTTCTGGAAGTGCAGATCCTCTTCCAAGACTTCCTGACCGAGTCCAGCCCCGAGCTGGGGACGAACGTCACGCAAATCACGATCTACGTGCTGGCTGCGCTGTGTGCTATCCTGGGCTTCATGGTCGTCGTGTTGCTGCTGACGTTCATCTTCAGGACGAGATCGTGAGTAACTAACAGATGGTGTTACGAGATACCCTATCATCATCAACCCGTATCAGTCCACTGCTGGACGTAGGCCTCTCCCAAAGCGCGCCACTCAACCCTATTCTCGGCCTTCTGCAACCAGTCTCTGCCAGCCATCTTGCGAAGGTCATCCCTCCCTCTGGTCAGGGGGCACCCCATACTACGTTTACCCGTTCGCGGCCTCCATTCGAGAACTCGTCTACCCCATCGGCTATCGGTTCTACGACAGATGCGACCAGCCCACTGACACTTCAAATATCTTATATCTGTGCTTTATTTGTCAGTTTTCATATAATTTTGACAGTCATAAGTGCGAACTTACGCTGAGTTCGTACTCAAAACTGCCTATAAATACCGGCCTTAGCTTGCAAGAGCCCGCTTGATAACCGCACAAACGTAGACGAGTGGGCTACGCGGATCCGTGAACTACTCGCTAAGGTATTAATAATAGATCAATGGTAACCTTGCAGCACGATTTCAACTCTTACGACACACGTATTACACTTGATCTGCTTTCGGCTGTACTTACATACATTATTGCATCAATCCAAGTCATCCACCACCTCGTCGTTTGCAGGTTGAACCGTCGCATGGCCGGCTTGGTGGAGAAGCGGTTCGGTTCCATGGACTCCGGGCTGAACCGCGTGGCGCACGCGCCGGCGCCCGGCACCAACCAGCACACGGTGGAGGGATCCAACCCCATCTACAGCGAGACGCTCAGGGCGCCGGACTTCGATGCGCTCAGGTCAGGGTGGTGTATTACCTGTGACACAACCGACTGGTGTCATGGGAGATTCCCGTGACACTACTGGAACTGCCATGGGTAAAATGGCCGTGACACAAGTTGGACACCAGTAGTGTTACAGCGAATTTGATATCCCGTGGAAGTACGGTGATTGAATCGGATTGAAGCGCGTATTCATAAACGTGATTTAAAGTTACGCCACTGTTTAGGTCCCCTGTCCCTTTCTATCTTAACGAAGTGTGAAAGGGATAGCAACACGATTTAAGGGAAGGTTTATGAATAACAGCAGATAAGATTAATTGTCACAATCTCAGGTAACATGCAGGACACTCTAGGACACCACGGTGGTGTCACCAGCGGTTGATTCGGTATTGGTTATACCGAATAAGACACCATTGAGGTACAGCCGAAGACCAGAGATAAGTATACAGGAGGCCTCAATAAGGTTGAGATTTTCTCAAAAACTACTGGACCGAATTTAATAATTCTTTTACAGTATATGGTTCTAACTTCTATCTATCAAACAGTGAAATAATTTTTGCAATAGGTCAATTAGTTTTTGAGATAATCTCAACCTTAAAAACTCCTGTACACCTTTCTCTGTGTTCCATCGTACCCTTCATTCAGCTGTATACATTTTGGTTGCGCCGTTCTGTGTCCTAGGTTTCGAGCCTAGAAGCCCTGCACAGAAAACTAACGATGCACTAGGATGATGATGACTAGCCTAGGTGACTGTCAATTAAAAGTATATTTATTCATAAATTAATAAAAATAAAAATAATCAATTGTGTAAATAAAATATTATAAAAGGTACACGTCGTCGTCCAGCTTCCCTCCACAGGGCATCGTGGCGAGGACGCTGGCTGCATTACCTCTCTGTATGGCCAGGCTAAGCCTTTGCGAGAGGTAAGCGCCAGCACTCAGAGGCATAGATCAGCCTGGTCGAGAATTCATGGACTATTTTTTTTGTGTCAGAGCACCACGGGCCCATCGACTGTCAATATATTTCTTACATATCACTATATCGCCCACACAAATGCGAAGCCAAGAGAAGGACCGCAACGTTGTATTCAAACTATTCCGCATTCTACTTGCAGCGACACCTCCGACGACTCTGACCTGGTCGGCATCGAGGACATGCCGCAGTTCCGGGCCGACTACTTCCCGCCGGAGGACGTCAACTCACTCAACGACATCGTACGCGATACATTGGTTAGTAAACGTAGTCATCAGTTGAAATTAGGGCTCATTTCCAATGACACCGCCCTAAGTCACCCTGTGTCACGGGACTCACGGGGAATCGCTAGAGGCAAGTCCGTCTGTTCATTCCACAGACCTGTAACAGGAGGGCGCTCATGTCTGCCAGCACATGAGCGCAAAATTGCTTCGCGACACGTGTATCGACATGGACGCATCTCTTTAATACGTCAACCCTGTTCCCCGCTTCGTCTCTATGCGCTCATCGTTGACAGAATTTTTCGCGTGCAAAAGACATTGCCACATTTCAATGGAGCTTTGCCCCACCTACAAAACTACGTGACCATTTAAGCTGTACCTATCATTTTGTTGGGGACTTATTACAGGTTTCATGTTGCATAATCATAATCAGTATTATTTTCTACTACTCTCGCAACTCCTATAGAAGAATAACAAAAACAATGAATAAATCGCTTCGATTTCTTACTATTTTCTGAATTCTTAATTAAGCGGTTTTTTTGAATCAAAACTTTATTTTAAACCGATAATTTTAATAAAAAACGGAGATACTTTTACATTTATTCGTTATCTTGTACAACTTGCGGTTAATGGTGGGGCAGAATCTGGCATTGTCATTTGTACCGATTTCATGTCTATTGGGTGGTCTGTGTCTTTGTCAGATGGAAACGTGAATACGTTGATGTAGATCAATCCCAAAGCGGATAATATGTCTAAATTAAATTACAATCATCTGTGTACCTGTTTGCAGCCTTCCAACAACTCCGTGCCGATCTCGAACCACGCCAACGACTTCGGGTTCAACACGAGTCCCTTCAGCCCGGAGTTCACCAACAACGCAAACAGCCAGTTCAGGCGGCTATAGGGAATCAATATAAGTAATTCTATTTATAGAATCAAGGCCATCGCTAAGGGGAGCATGGAGTTACATCTGCCCCACTCCTCTCCCTAGACATTACAAAAAAATTGCCATTTAAAAAAGTTCATGTTCACTTTTTCTATTACGTTTATAATAAATATAGGTATGTAATAATAATAAACGTTGTACGGTGGAACACAGAGAAAGGTGTACATGAGAGTTTTTAAGGTTGAGATTTTCTCAAAAACTACTTGATCTATTGCAAAAATTCTTTCAC
This sequence comes from Tachystola acroxantha, assembly GCA_963506565.1. Classification (NCBI taxonomy): domain Eukaryota; kingdom Metazoa; phylum Arthropoda; class Insecta; order Lepidoptera; family Oecophoridae; genus Tachystola; species Tachystola acroxantha. The sequence goes on from OY735879.1 coordinate 12,280,270, forward strand.
TGTTTGGTAGGTAAAAGTTAAAACTATGTAACTGTAAAATAATTATTAAATTCGGTCCAGTAGTTTTTGAGAAAATCTCAACCTTATTGAGGCCCCCTGTATACTTATCTCTGTCTTCGACTGTACAGCCGGCAGATCAAGTGTAACACTTTGGACTAAACAGTTCTTATTATCTGCGTCGTAAAATTTAAAATCGTATTGCAAGTGTTACCATTGATGCTGTTGTCCGTAATATCCTATTTATTTATCCCCCATCCTCCATTTATATCAACTTGCCCCATACTCTCTCCCCTCCCACTCCCGGGCCATCGGGTGGCGGCGCCCTCGGATGATCGATTTGATTGAATCATGAATGCAATAGTTGCATAAGCTATAAGCCCAGCCTGTTAACTTCGTCAGCTACGTAATAATTCGACTCTGTTCGATCTCAGTGGAATTGGAGGCTGTTTGGAATAAATATTCATACTCTTCTACTGCATCCTTATAATGCTTGGAGGAATATTGATTCAGGCGTTTGATTTTTTTAAACTAAAGTTAAAGGTTTAAAATGCTCCCCATCCCTTTCCTGGCACTATTTAGTTAGATACAACAGATTTTAAAAAATCTTAAAATTCTTATTATTCAAGTCAGAACCGCACCATTTTTCCAAGTTCTGGTGCCTCTGGTGGTTTGGAACGTTTGTCCAAACAAATACAGTTCTACTGACACAATAAATTACTTTTATTTATTGTGCTTAAACAGAAGTGTTTTGAGCCATGGGAATCAAATTCATTTTTGACAACCATTGTTGTGCAATACCTAAATGTTACTTACTACATAATAATATCAATGCAATGGGTATTAAAAAATTGCCTTCGTTACCATCGGTGTCTGTCAAAGATGACCACTGTAAATTGTGTAGATAAAAATATTGTTTGTACATTTCTTGTAAAAAATTTCTATTTTTAAGCAAAGCAAATATGTCATGTATATTATATACTTACTTAATATTTATTATGTATATAACTGTAATATACTCGTTATATAGTTGTAATTGTTATAAAGTATCCACGGGATAAAATAAATGTGTTTGTAATAAACTGACGTTTTACTTTGTATTTATTTAGCTACAACTGCACTATCGGCTCGATGGATTTGATAGTATGAGGTATTGAGATTTCGTCATTATAGTTTGATGTAATTACATATTATCCTTAGAGTTAGCCTTCTGATTGAGCGTGATTGGGGACAAATATGCAAACAAACATACTTGCTTTCACATTTATAATAGTAACATTTATTTTAAATAATATTAGACACATTAAAATTTATTTGAATGGCCACCAGCATCTATAAAATAGAACTAAACATTCCAGATGCTGATACCCTTACACAGCTGTTACAACAAGTATACATACATATAGAACGATCTAATATCCACTGTCTAATCTAAATATTGTACAATAGACCTAAGCCAATATCTGATCGACACAGAGCACCTCACTTCTCATTAAATGCAACTTCTCTCTCCATACAAAGTTAGGTTAAGATTAATATTTTAGAATTAAAATTATAGTGAGCAATTACCTTCAAATTACAACAACTATAATGGGAGTGGTTAACTCCTTGATAGAGACAGTCTAACACTACATCATTACAATACAGATAATATGTTCAAGAATTTAACATACGATTGGATAAATAATTATAACATTTACTTCTTATATTAGATGGAAACCATCTTGTCGGCATTAAAATGCATCAATGCTCCATTCGCAGATGTATAATAACACCTTGTACACCGTATATCATACATAGATCCCCACCCATAGCAACAGGAACAGGGTGCCGAATCCCGAAAACAGAGCCGCAACTAGAGATAACAGCAGCTCCTTGAAGAGGTGTCGCGACGACTTATTGCTGGTCACCTCGTACACGAAGAACCAAGCAGTGAAGAAGACTCCGATGCCCAGAAGAAGCACCGTGAGGTGAGGAAACACGGCGGGATTGATCGGCGACGCGTAGCGCACCATGGATTCGATTTCCAACTGGAAACAGAAGTTTTAACAGTGAATAAAAGAATTGTCTACATTAACGCTTATTGTAGGTACTGAATTTGAATACTTACAGTCATTTTTAGCGATTTTACTCGAGACAAAAGAAAATTTATCACGGCGCAGCCACGAAAACCCGAAAACCGGCCAATCGGAAAACGAATAATCAATACATGTGTTGAATAGAGAAAGAAGAGAAATGTCAATGTCAAAATTCGAACCACGTCATCAGCGGCTTTATAACGAATTGATAACGAGCAAATTATCAAAGGATTGATAATTTTAAACATATAAATTTTAAAAAATATAAATTTTAAAAAGCCGAAAGTATTCACAGCTCAGTGCTCATCATGAGTTCGTTGCACTGGCTGTGGAGACTTTCGGCCCGTGGTCGTCCGACGCGAAAAAATTTTGTACGGATATTTCCATCCGCCTGATCGCCTGATCCTCGCCTCGGGTGACCCCAGAGCTGGCGCCTACTTCAGGCAAAGGCTAAGCCTCGCTATTCAGCGGGGCAACGCCGCCAGCGTGCTGGGGACCCTGCCGCGCAGTGCAGAGTTAGACGGCGTGTTCGGGCTTTGATTGTGTAAATAGTATTTAGGTATTTAGTTTATTTTGTAAATAGCTTTTTGCAATGTATTGTATATTGAAAAATAAATAAAAAAGGATTGATTGATAGCTCGTTATTTGTGTAACCACTAGGCGGTTGACAGTGACAATACAAAAAGAAAAAGAAAAGAAAATGGCTGCGGATGTTCACAGCTGATTGTTGTTTTCTCTTTGTTTCTCTTCTCGAGCGTTATTTGCTCTGTGAACATTTTGTAATGGTACAAAATAGTGTTAGTGTTCCTAATCGTATGTATTAAACGATATATTTATTATCTCCAATATGTCTTCTCAATGTTACATCATGAACATGGTAGCGACCTCGACTGCGAGCGCCGATGGCGAAGCGAAGCCTCCGATACCGAAGGAAAAGGTCATGTCATACGAGGAGAAGACGGTAGGCTCCACACCTTTCTTCAAATGCGAGGCCTGCCCCTACATGGCACTCGCAGAAGACGACATAAAATTCCACTTATTCACTGAACACCCTGACTTAGCAAAGAGTAACGGCCTCGCTGACAACATACAAATCCCTTGTCCGGGCTGCACTAGCATTTTCGACGCTGAGGAAACCCTCAGGACCCACCTCCGCAACCACCACAAGATGGGAATCAAGGATGTCAAGAAAATGGTCAAAAGCTTAGTCCAAATCGCACTCAAAAACGCTAAATTAAAAAAGGAAGACAAAACGATCGATCCTCCGCCTCCAGCACCAATAACTCAAGAAATACCAGATGTTAAAATACCGCAAGTAATAGAAATAGTGCCTGATATTGTGCACGCAAACAACGAGTCTCTCCCTAAAGGCGTGGCTTACATATCCGTTGATGAACTACACAAAATGAGCACTCCGAACTTTGAAAAAGTCGACCCGAAAGAAATAATACAGGAAGCATGTATAAATATTGTGTATACGAATGACATTTCAACCCAATATATCAATGTGAGTAAGGCAAGCACTGCAAGCGCTAGTTGTAACATCTTACAAGTTCCCAGTGTGACTCCGGACTTGATATCATCAATACAGCCTCGGGTAGCTGCAGTTATCGATAACTGTACCTTATCCCCTCCTCAACCAGCAGAAAGCACCATTATCCAGCCACAAGTCAATAAGCTAGGCAGACCTAAAGGCGCGAATACGATAACATATAATGATGACCGATTAGGGAACATAGAAGCTAAGGTAGGCACATTATGTGGAGTAGACAACTGTCATTTCCGTCTTAAAGATGATGAGAAGCTTGCCTACCATAGAAAATGTCATCAGAATAGTAAACTGCAGTGTCCGGAGTGTTCTAAAATATGTCAGGCTATTGAAGCCCTGCACACACATCTGTGGAAAGCTCACGCTGTGGACATGGAGCTGCCTACGTGTGAAATATGTGGCTTCAAGACTTATAAGAAGTACAGATTGTATAATATTCATATGAAATGCCATGGAAAGATCAAAGCTTATTCATGTAAGTGCAATTTTTATTTACATTCACATTCTAAGAGTGTTCAGAAAGGAATCATTAATAAATAGACATTTAATTTTATTAGGTACAGTTGATAGCAGATCAATGGTAACACTTTGAATTTAAGACCGTTCTTTTTCAAGTAACACTTGAAATCGTACTGCAAGTGTTACCATTGATCTGCTGTCGCCTGTACCTATATAAAACTATAATACAGATTGATTAGACTTAGAAGTCAATATTAAGTGAAAATCGATACAAAGACATCCCTATTCTAAATGCTATGAAAATAGGTAGTTTTGGTATAATTATCATAATAGTAACATTTTCTAATCTCTAGATTACACAAATCAAATGAATGAAAAGTAGGAAAACATTTTGTGTACATTAATTAGACTATAAATTGTTTTGTTGTTTCTCAATAATTTTAATTAGAGCTGCTGAGACTTTTTTGCCACTTTTTCTCCTTAGCACAGGCACCTCTTCCTTGCAAAGGGGTATAAATATAAATTTAAAAAATAAATAAAAAATACATAAAAATATACAAACTTGCAATAAAGAGATATGTTTCTGAGAATATAAAATACAAAAAATACTTCATTCCAGGTTCAACATGCTCAAAGCTGTTCAAAACCGGCAATCAGTTAGCCAAGCATAGACTGGTCCACAAGAAGGAGTCTAGCGCCGCGCAGTGCTCGCTCTGTCCACTGCAGTTCAGTAGCGAGGCGCGGCTGAAGGCGCACGTGGCCACCGTGCACGACAAGCTCAGGCCGTTCAAATGCTGCCACTGCGACTATACCGCCGCTAGGAAGGAGGAGATGAAGGTGCACCTGCGGTCCCATACAGGTACGGTAAAGTTAACCCTCATTAAGGGCCACCACTACGCCACGTACTGCATACAAAACTGTCACCATAATTTCATGAAGGGCCTTTGAAAATGGCGGGATTTGATTTTAATGTCTACAGTGGTTATTTTGTGTTTAATATCACGTCAAATTAATCAGAAAATGTTCGCGAATCGTGAATTTATTTAATAATCCGCTACAAGCTCGTGAGTGAACGTGACTGTCGAGCGCCTTCGTCCAGAGTGATAACGCTGCGGCGACTCCTCTGGATGAAGAAAGGAAAACGCATATACCCAGAGTGACGACGACGCCACGGCGACTCTTCTGGAGGAAGATAGAAGACTATGATATATTGGGTATTCTGTAACATGACATTGGCACGGCAGTTTAATCATGGAGGTAGAACTGCTTACTGAGTTACTTACAGTAACTTTTGATTATCATCATAATATATAAACGAAATCGAAACGTAGCATGGGACGTTCCCCGACCAGATGGAGGGATGGCCTACGCAAGGTGGCTGGCAGAGATGAAAAAGGCTGAGAGTCGGTTTGAGTGGTGTGCTTTGGGAGAGGCATACGTCCAGCAGTGAACTGATATGGGCTCATGATGATGAAGTAGATCAGTCCAACACCTTAAATAAATGTAAAATTAGTGTATATTATTTCTTTCGCAGGCGACAAGCCGTACTCATGCGACCAATGCATATACAGAGCCGCAGACCACAACTCAATGCGACGACACAAGAAAACCCACTGCAAAGAGGGTGTCTACCAGTGCAAGTACTGCCCATACAACTGCATTCAATCCACCACGTTCTCATCACACATGATATCCAAGCACCCCAACGTTAACTCCAGCGATATACACCGCTGTCCATACTGCCGCTTCAAGTCCGTCAGCAAAGACAAATACGTCATACATCTAACCACTCACACGGATAAAGAAGGCATACAATTGTTGATAGAAATGACGAATAAAAATAAACCGAGTTGGACCATACCGAGTGATACCACAGAGAAACATTCCAAGGAAGATGTAATTCCTAATGAACAAATTCAGGAAACTACTCCTAGTACGGATAATACTATTGATGTCGAAGTTTATGATTGTGATAGTCTGTCAGAGGGTATTCCTCGAGATTATTCCAAAAATTATACGACTGCTTCCACAACACAGCAACCTGATTATACTAATCAAGTAATTGTCCAAGATTTTAGTAAAGATGATACTAATTCCGATTGTCTTATTTCGGAGAGCTCCAATGATACTTTGATTGAAAGACACCAGTATACCCCGCAGATTCCGTTACAAATAACTTACGATAACACGCAGTCGAATCTCCATGGATTTCTAAATACGACTGTATCGATGGGACAAAATTTACTACAGAGTAATAATGCAAATTCACTCGCGACCAGCCATCCTGCTATTAGTAACAGCATGGGCAATAATATTATGAGCAATTTTCATATCAGACTGCCGCCAGCACCTCAGATATCCGTTCGTAACAACATCACTCTTAGAGCTACCGATAAAATATCCCTGCCAATTACGACCAAAGTTACAGGCCCCATTATAACACCTACGCAAATCCTACCTGTACCGTCCTCCAGCAATTCACCCGTAAATATTTACAATGAGTTAGAAGGAGTGCCGAGAAAAAAGCCTAAGATATCCGTAAAGAGTAATCTAATACTGAAAGGCCCAGATCAAGTAAACATGTTCCATTCGCAGCAAAAAATGGCGTTCAAACAACTAGAGGATAACGAAAGATACGGCTTAGCGAGTCCGGTAACTTTTAACAATTTGATCACGACTCAGTTCATGCAGTTACAGCCGGAACCTGCGTTGAGTGAGTCTCCGAGCGATATAATGGTGTATCCCCAAGAGACTATGTGCGATTCGGCGACGCCTCCTGTCAACGAAATCAGTGATACATCCCAAATATTCACGTTCAATCAACAAATGAACGTGACTCAAATGACGATGCTGCCGCCACCGCAGAAGATTCAAACTAACGACCCCAGCTACATAAAACTAGAAGCTACGATCAAACAAAACACTCAGTCACCGAGCTTAGAAAGAATGTGTAACGCTAATCTACTTAACAATCAAGCTATAAGCCGCGAATATAAGGCTTCACCTCCTTTAGAAGATATACACAAAAATATGAGTGAGATTAAAAACGAAGTGAAATCGGACGCTTTTTATAACATTGCTTTGAATAATAGTGCAACGAACCCTTCTATAATAGACCAGTATTTGATAGACAATTTAATGGGGGAGCAGTATACTGGGCACTTAGATCTTCCTACAGTTGTGTTACCGCAAGTTTCAGATGATCAACAGAACGATGTGATAGAAATTGACGATAATTCGGATGACAACAAACTACTGCCGCGATTCGACATGAATTTTCCTTTAGAATCGTTATACTTAATGCACAGTGATTTCCATTTCTTAGAGAACGAAGTCCCAGCTAGTAATATACCTAACGAAGTGAATGAAATGAATAGGATAGTGACCGAAGTACCTATTATAAGCCAGAAGGAGAATGTAGACGTTCCGTCTGAAGGAACGAATACTGACTTTCCTAACTTCATTCAGGGCAAAAAAGATCCCATGATGAATACGTCAGTAAGACTGACTACGAATAAAATTAATGTGAAGAATATAGAGCTAATGAAGAATTAGTTGGTAAGGCTATTTTATAGGTCGTTTAATTTATAACTGTAAACTACATACGGAATGTAAAAAATATCCCCCGGAAAGTAAAACAACATTAGACAGAGAAAATGGAATGATTTATTGAATTTCTAAAACTGAAATCTTGGTAACTTATGTCTAGTGTGCCTAACAGTGAAGGAATTCTTGCAATAGGTCAAGTAGTTTTTGAGAATATCTCAACCTTAAAAACTCTCCTGTACACGTTTCTGTGTTCCACCGATTCCATTTTAAAAGTTCAATTGTAATTTTATTTTAATTATTTATCTAGCTAGTCTAGAGAGGCATTTTTACATCCTGTACACCTAGGTAATTCTAGTGAATTGAAAAGACTGTTTCTTATTATTACTTAAATTATATTATTATTATAATGGAATGCTAGTTTTTTTACAATACACGGCAATGAAATCCCTACTACTTCTGACTTCTTGCGACATATTTAATTCCCAATCTTCACTGACGTCACCAAACGGTTTGGGATCCGTATGTACACCTTTCCCATCTTCAGGGCCTATAATAATAAGTACGCTTCCCGAAAAATACTTCAAATACTCCTCAAAAGCAGGTCTGTTGTTGAAATAACAGAATAAGACAGCTGTAGTGTGAGAGTCCTGTAGTATGTTGATGACGTCTTTGTTTAGCACCTCGGGTGTGAAGAGGAGGGGTATAAAAGTGGGCGGGGCGTATTTGCAGTGCCACCACGCCGAGTCTACTTCCACTCCTGACACTGGTATATCTGCAAGGAAACACGTGAGCGGTTGTATCAATTTGCTGACATTTCGGGTCTCAATAAATCAAAGGTCGAATTTAATGGAGCACAAATAGGTCGATAATGGTGTACAGGAGTTATTCTGGTTAAGATTTTCTCAAAAAGTTATTTACCGATTTTTTTTTTAAAGATTTTTTACAATCAGTCAAGTAATTCTTGCAAAAATCTCAACCCTTTGAGGCCTCATCCTCATGTATACTTATCTCTTTTTACCCGACTACCCCAGAAGGAGAGTAATGTTTTTCGGGTGTATGTATGTCCATTCCTTCCTGCCATCCTGTAGCCTAAACGGCTTGATGGATTTTGGTGTATGAGGTATCGTTAGATTCGTCTTGATTACAGGAGTGTCATAGGGTATAAAAAATTAATCAAAAGGGTTTTTTAAAGTCCGGTTTTTACTTTTTTAAAATAATTTCTGCTTTTTTCGACTGTACATGAATAGAATTCGCAAAATTACTGCAATCGCGCAGGCACAATTTATTTATTTATTCATTAATAAATTATACCATTACAGTTATATTACCTATTCACTATATGTTGTAAGAGCACTTGTATCCGAACGCAAGATTGTTGATTTGCCGCGTTTTCGGATGACAGCTGTCACCGGGTTTGTTCAGTAAAGAGTTTCAGAAGTACAGATATTAGTCTTGTTATTTTAATCATAAAACCCTAACAAAACATGGTAGCAGCGGTTAAAAGAGTGTAATTCAGTTCAGTAAAATAGTAGCAGTCGATTCAGTAGTGAAATGTCCAACGATTCGGATACGAAACAAAAGGAAGCCGTAGGAGCAAGGAACAAAATGCATCAAGTAACGATACCGGAGCGGTTTTCGTTCGAACCTCTGGAGTGGAGTACGTGGAGAAGCCGGTTCACAAGATACATGAGTCTCACGGGCAACGACAGCATGCCAGATGGGGATAAAATAAATTGCTTGTTGTACTGCATGGGGGAAAAAGCAGAGGACATAATTATTCAGTTTGGCCCAAAGCAGAGTTACAGCAGCTTGATCCAGTGTTTCGACAATCATTTTACGCCAAAGAAGAACATAATCTATCAGAGATTCAAATTCAACTCCCGGATACAAAGAGAAAACGAAAAGGTGGACGAATATATTACTGAATTGCACAAGCTTGCAGAGCATTGCGAGTTTGGAGCATTAAAGGAAGAGCTTATTAGAGACAGAATTGTCATAGGGATAAGGGATAAGAAAACCAGCGAGAGAATGCAGCTAAAGAATGATCTGGTGCTAAAGGATGCAATATTAATAAGTAAACAAGCAGAAGCCCAGCAAGAGGAAAGTAGAATACTGCGATCGGATGGAGATGGTGAGGTCATTAACCGGACTACAAAAGAGCAACGATCCAACAAACCAAATAGCTGTTGGTTTTGTGGACGGGAACGTCACCCAAAGGAGCAGTGCCCAGCAGCAAGAGCAAAGTGCCATAACTGTGGACGCACCGGACACTTTGCTAAGTTATGCAGATCTAAATCAGTTAGACAAGTACAGGAAGAAAAAGAATATGGAGAAGAAAGAGTGTTTGAGGTTAGTTTTAGTAGAAAATCCAATAAATACAATATTGAAGTCAGCGTATTCCAGACAAATACATTTATTAATAGGATGCACTTCTTGATTGACACAGGAGCAGACATAACAGCAATACCAGAAAGTGATGTTACCAGAAAATTACAGCTTGTGAAATGTAGGGACCAAATTAAAGGACCAGATGGTACACGGTTGAATGTGATGGGGACGGTTAATTTACGACTTGAGTATAAGAACAATATATATGAAGGTAAGATTTATGTAATTAAAGGTTTGAAATGTGCTATACTGGGCCGACCTTCCATAGAAAGTATGAATATTATATCTATTTGTTCAATGACCATGCCAAGCGAACACAGTGCTAGGAATACAGTACATAGATCAGGGGTAGAAGTAGAGAAAGAATTTCCTAACATTTTTAATGAATTAGGAGTTTTTAAGGATCAGTTCAACATACAGTTAGTAGATAACCCGCAGTCCTATATACAAGCAACACCGCGAGCAGTCTCTATTCCATTAATACCGAAAGTTAAGGAAGAGTTAGACAGATTAGAAAGTCTTGGCGTTATAAGCCCAATAGAGGAACCTACTCAATTTGTGTCGCCAATTGTAGTGGTTTTAAAAAATGATAAAGTAAGATTATGTGGAGATTACACAAAAGTAAATCAGAATATCTTAAGACCGGTTTATCCTATTCCTAAAGTAGAGAACACACTTGCCAAGCTGAAAGGGGCCAAATATTTTTCTAAAATTGATGCCACATCTGGTTTCCACCAGATTCGTTTAAGCGAGGCCTCACGAAAGCTTACCACGATAATAACACCATTTGGAAGGTTTGTGTACAATAGATTACCCTTTGGACTAAATTGTGCGCCAGAGTACTTCAGTATGAAGTTCTCAAATTTGTTTAAAGACATAAAAGTAGCTATTCACATGGACGACATTTTAATTTATGAGGACAGTATTGAGGAGCATGATAGAGTTTTAAGAGAGGTTTTAAAGAGATTAGAAAACGAAGGCATAACTATTAATAGAGACAAGTGTGTGTTTGGGGTGAGGGAGATAAAATATCTGGGTCATGTTATAAATGAATCAGGGATAAAACCAGATCCAGGTAGAGTAGAGGCAATTAATGGCTTCAATACACCTTCAAACAAAAAAGAGCTGTTGCAATTCCTCGGCATGGTCAACTACGTCGGCAGGTTCATTCCAAACAAATCTCATATTCTTGAACCATTGCATGCATTACTGAAAGAAGCTAATTTATTCATGTGGGGACCCAGACAAGAACAGGCTTTCAGTCTTATAAAAGATAATCTTAAAGAAGCGCCCACCTTAGCACATTTTAATCCAAGTAATAAGATTATTGTGTCAGCAGACAGTAGTTCATTTGGGCTTGGAGGGGCATTAATGCAGGAGGATAACACAGGGCATAGATCCATTGTCAGTTATGCTAGTAGAACGCTCACAGATACGGAAAAGCACTATGCGCAAATTGAAAAAGAATGTTTGGCACTAGTGTGGGCGGTGGAGAAATTTCGAGACTATGTAGTAGGCATACATGTAGAGCTAGAGACTGATCATAAGCCTCTTTTACAAATACTGCAAACTAAACCTCTGGACGATTTGAGTCCAAGACTTCTGAGGTTCAGATTAAAATTAATGCGTTATGACTATAAAGTAAAATATATTCCCGGCAAGTGCTTAGCCGTAGCTGATGCTCTATCAAGACAGCCCCTACCAAGTGTAGATCCCATGAAGACTGACAGTAAGTCAGAATCAAATGTGTTATTAAACATGTGTGCTGTAGAAGCTATTCCCAATGAAACTTTAGGTACATTAAAAGTAGAACAAAATTGTGATGAGGTCTGTGCTAAATTAAAAGAATATACAAGACAGGGTTGGCCTAATAAGAATAAAATTGAAAATGATCTTAGAAATTATTATCAATACAGACATAATTTTTCTCTAGAATCAGAATTGTTATTATTTAACTCAAGAATTGTAATACCCAAAGCAAAGCAGAAGGAAGTGTTAACTAAACTTCATGAGGGCCATTTAGGTATTTCTAAATGCCGGGAACGGGCCAAACAATCAGTTTGGTGGATAGGGTTGTCTAAGCAAATAGAGGATGTGATAAAAACATGTCCCAAATGTATCGAAATGTTCAGAAATCACAAAGAAGAAATGATCATCGACCCAGTGCCAGACAGGCCTTGGCAGAAAATTGCCTTGGACCTTTTTAAATTTAAAGACAGATGGTATTTAGTTATAATAGATTATTATTCAAGATTTTTAGAAGTATTACAATTAAAGGACTTAACTGAGGACAGTGTAATAAATAAATGTAAAGAGGTATTTTCTCGCTACGGAATTCCTGAAATTGTTCGCTCTGACTGTGGAACCCAGTTTAAATCTAAGTTTAATTTATTTGCCACGGAGTATGGATTCAAGTCAATAACTAGCAGCCCATATTACTCCCAAAGCAACGGTCTAGCAGAATCTGGGGTTAAGATTGCCAAGTCCCTGTTATCAAAAAATGAGGATATTTACATGGCTTTACTGATTTATAGAAACACTCCCCTAGAGTCTGGCTATAGTCCAGCAGAATTGATGTTTAATCGGAAATTAAGAGACAATTTACCAATAGTACCTAGTAAATTGAACAGTAGGGTAGCAATTAGCCACAAAGCCAAAGAAATCATGATGGAAAAAAAGCATAAAGATGCATATTACTATAACAAAAGGCACAGAGCGAGCAATTTAGAGGACCTAAATGTAAAGGATAGGGTTTGGGTAATTGATTTAAAATGTTATGGTACGATTACAAGCAAATGTAATGAGCCACGTTCCTTTATTATACAAACTGATAGAGGCAAGTTTAGGCGGAATCGTTGGCATTTAGTCTTGGCTCCTCATGCGTCTACAGGAGGGCAAGCGGATCCTGTTCTGAATGATTTGGACGATTACACAAGTCTTTTAGATCCACAAGAGGGTGAAAACGCTACGGGGTCGATTGAAGGTGAAGATATATTATTAGAAGGTGAATCTCAGGTTGCAATGGGAAGTTCGGAAAGTAGAAGATCTAAAAGGCTTGTAAGGAGGCCACAATATTTGCAAGACTTTGTTACATAGAATTAGTTAGGGTTAGTCTTTGTACAACCCATTTATTTAAGGATTAACTTTAAGGAGTATTTTAATTATTGATACTTATCTTAAATTAGAAAGAGGGAGATGTTGTAAGAGCACTTGTATCCGAACGCAAGATTGTTGATTTGCCGCGTTTTCGGATGACAGCTGTCACCGGGTTTGTTCAGTAAAGAGTTTCAGAAGTACAGATATTAGTCTTGTTATTTTAATCATAAAACCCTAACAAAACACTATATATTTCATTTTGTCATTAATTACATCATTATAATATCAATCAAATTATTTCATTATCATGTCACATTATTTTCTATTATAATATTTAAAGTCAAGTATAAGCACAACAACATTTACATTAAATTAGATACAATAGGGTATGACAGGGTATCTAAAATTGATTTTGCATGATTCAAATGTTCGATTAAATTTCTCCAAACTGTGATAACAAGAAACATACCTGTAGCTTCGGTAATCATCCACTCCAGCAGTCCACTGCCACACCCAATACTCAGTATCCTGTCGCAATGTAACCGCTCCAGGCATCGCTTCAAGAAGTTAAAATTCTCCTCAGAAGGGAATACCCATAACAAACTGCTCCGATCAGGGTGGTCATGGTATTTATCCACAATAGTCTTCCAATCTTTCTCCTTGTATAAGTCTATCACAGTATTTGCAAAATTCTCCTTCATTTTTGAGAGAATTATTTTCGAAGTCTGACAATGCGGATATTGTAGATGTAGCATTGATAATGAACTTGTACCAACTGAACTCGATTCACGAACGGTCCAAGTATTATGCAAGACCCTTTCAGTGACTGATCGGTATGTATTGCTCGGTATGTATTGCTAGACAGATGCGGAGTTCGGAATTATATTATGGTTCAGAATTTGAATTACGCATTATCCATGCTCGGTGAATAAATTAGAACACGATGAAAAAATTATTGCCGCGGGCAGGTCTTGAACCTGCGAACATCCGTGACGGATGACAAGGTCGCAGGTTCACCATAATTTTTACCCGACTGCCCCAGAAGGAGGGTAATGTTTTTCGGGTGTATGTATGGTATGTCAAGTCCTTCCTGCCATCCTGTAGCCTAAACGGCTTGATGGATTTTGGTGTATGAGGTATCGTTAGTTATTCGTCTTGATTATGGTAGTGTCATAGGGTATAAAAAAATTATCAAAAGGGAATAGTTTTTTTGCAGTCGGATTTTCTGTTTTTATAAGACATATTTTTCGAAAAATATCAATATACTAATAGAAAATACAGACTTAAGTAAATTATTTTATTTTATTAACATTTCGCTGAATTCGTGCCTGTCCTCTTTCCTATTGGCGATTTCATTAAAATTGGCCGCTTCCCAACAGATAACAATAAAACTCCTCATACATCAGTTTATTCCAATTTATTGTATCAAATGGTTGCGTATAATTACAAACGTTACTACGACGATATTAGTAGGTAAAATACACGACATGTAACAAAATATTGGGTAAAATATACAGTAACCCAGAATTGATGTACCTTGGCATTACATTAGAAGAAAACAGAACTACTGAATAGACCAAATTATATTTTTAAATATATCTTGGGGGTGACCGCGACTTCTATCGTTTTCGTAATCGCTTTCAATTTGACACATGGACACTATACATTGCTGCGTTTCGTTGTCGTTTGTTAAAACTTGCAAAAACATCGCAGCAATGTATAGTGTCCATGTGTCAAATTGAAAGCGATTACGAAAACGATAAAAGTCGCGTTTATCCCAAACGGGTTTCTCAAAATAGGGTACATTTAACTATCGACCACTAACTAAAAGTCGCCATAAAGTAGCGTTAACATCAGTTGGCCAACTATTTAGTTGATAATTGGTCTCGTTAGCTTCGTTAAGAAACGTTAAAATCACGTTTAAGACTAAATCACTGATGAATTCGAGGTCACTGGATATTTTGTTATACATATTATTTTGATGAATATATTTTCTGACAAATACGATTATGTATATTAAAATTTTGATCGTCAATGTTTAATGGCAGAAGTATTTGTGTCAGGAAAATCGCTTCAATCTCGAGTAGAGTGAATGTAACTGATTAACAGGCGTAATTTTTTTGGCGTGAAAATGCGGTATGTGGCTTTATGAATCCAGTGTACCTAATTGTAAATGCCGGTTCAAGGTGCGACCAAAGGGTAGCACTACACCAATATTACCGGTAATAATCACAGCCGCTCATGAGCGCTATGTCTAAAACGCAAAATGCCTAAGAAGCTATTAATCATAATAGCATAATGCCTAAAACTCAAATTACCTAAGATGTAAAACGTCTAAAGAGTACACAGAATTTGTATTACACATTATCCATGCTCGGTGAACAAATTAGAACATGATGAAAAAAATCTTACCGTGGGCAGGACTTGAACCTGCGACCTTGTCATTCCGTGACACGCTCTTACCAACTGAGCCACCACTGGCCACGCCACGCCCACCGAAAATCTTCATCGTGTTATACATACTAAATATGTTACGCAACTCCATCTATCGGACAATAGTAGTATTATTCCGACAACCATGTCTAACATTCGGTCGCAGGTTCAAGTCCTGCCCACGGTAAGAATTATTTCATCATGTTCTTTAGTCTAAAGAGTAAGTTGCCAGAATAGTAAAATGCCTAAAAAGAAAAACTTCCACAAGCGTTATCTATTAGAAAAAAAAGTCTGTACGGAAAGAGAATAGGCGTAGGATTTGAGGGCGCATCTGCGCTTAATTACCGTTTTTGTCACGTTGGGTCATTGTAGTTCGACTGTAATATCTTGATATTTTGAGATTTTTAAAAACTGAACTGAGGCTGTGTTAGAATATTAATTAATGTTTTCTGATTAAGGGAAATAAATAGTTTAGGTGTTAGTTCCATTTTACGCCACGCCTATTCTCTTTCCGCACAGACTCTACTTGCACAAAATGGTTGCAAAGGTATAAAATTTACCACGTTTTAGTTCCTAGTCATTTTGCGTTTTAGACATTATGCGTTCCAGTCGCGGCACCCCGACTTCCATCGCTATCGTAATCGCTTTCACAAACGTCATATCGTATACATGTAAAAATGAAAACTATAACGAAAACGATTGGAGTCGCATTCACCCCACAGGCATTATGTTACTAAGGTATTTTGCGTTTTAGACATAGCGCTTATGAGCTCACAGCCTGCTCGGTTGCTATGACAGGATTTATAATGTTACCAATGAAACCCAGCAATGGATTATGGGAATGGGTTTGCTGTCACTATCAGAACCACAATTAGATTGGTTTCCGTTGTGAATGCCACAAAATTAAATCGTCATTGAGCGAGTTCCCTGAACAATGAGGGGATTTCAAGATTACATTTAAAAAAAAAAAAGAAAGTACCGCTAGCCGCGGTAGATGGCACTGACTGATCTGATGTGAACATTAAATGCGTTGTTATTGCTTGTAACTTGGGCTTTTCGTATTTCATACCCAGTATTAATTTGTACTGTATTGTTTAAATTAAACAAACAATCCAATAATAATAAATTATTCAGTTGACAATGAAATTTTTTTCAAGGTGCTAGGTTCTTTTACGATGATATCGCACTTCGGTGCAACGCCATCTATTATCAACTTAAAAAGCTTGTTTTTTCTTCTTATAATGGTCACTTTGAAACCCCCTCATTACAATGCGGTTAACGTTTAACTTAAATTAACTTGAGATCAACGTATGAAAGAGATCGCGTACAGTCGACGTTCGTATACCTACGTAACTTACAATTTCAAGTTATAAGCTTGACCAGAAACACAGGGAGAAGCTTCGATAGTCATAGAAAGTTTTGAGTCTGAATGGAGTTTAAGTTTGGGCTTACAACTGTCAGTTTTCATACAATAGGGTATTTGACAAGTACTTATCGAAAATTAAATGTTTTTCATTATTATTACAAAATAGACACAAATTAATGATCAACTGTGAAATCAAAATTGAAATTAGTTAAAAATTAAGTAACTACAGGCACTTAGAAAAGTTGTGTTAGAAAACAAAAAATACACGATGTATTGTGGTTCTGACGTCTAACTGAGGTAGCGAGCAAACTACATACTAAAGAAAGACCGTTTTGCTAAAAAGAGATGGAGCATGGGCCCACCACTTGACTTAACTGCTTAATATCTTCGGTATTAATTGCGATATCGGAAAAATGATTTTACAGTTCTCTTCAGCAGGAATATGACAATTGATTGATGCAATAAATTGAGTCAAATATCCTATTGTGTCGAATTACAGAACAATTTCTTATCCCTTCTTTATAAGGCCCGACGTATAACGCCACGGCGCGGCGCCGTGCCGTCGCATGGCACGGCGTCTACCGGTGCACGATGCCGGACAGCGTCGTGCCGGTGGACGGCGCCGTCCACAAGTACCGTGCGCTGACGTGCGCCGCCGGATGCCGCGCCGTGGCGTTGTGCGTCCGCCCTAAGATACTTGAGCGCATCGTCTACTCCTCCATTTTTGACAGTCGTAAGCGTAAGTGCGGGCTTACACTGAGTTTGTGCTCAAAACTGTATACGACTACCGTCCTGACACTTCTGAAGTGTTTGTATCACATAAGTAAGTTTATAATCTGTGATGTTAGTCGTATTGTAGTTTCTGGTCGATATTGTTCAATTTTTATCACATTATTTTTTTTGGCAGTACATTACAATAATATATAGCTCGTTATTGATATAATAAGGCCTTTGTCTAAACAGAAGAACCCAATATTACATGCTCTCGTAAAAAGCAGGTAAACATAACAATATTATAGATCCCGGCAGCTAAGTTGACTGAAAATGGCGGCGAAATTGTAAAACAAAATCTACAATCTCTATTTCAAAATCTACATTTTCTGTCAACATAGTTGCCGGGAACTATACCCATTATAGGCAGCGTTCCGAAACAGGTTCATAATTATCATTGTTTCTATCACTCGAAGTTCGTTCCAAAACCTGCACATTGGTCCACAATGCAAACGTGGTAACATAAAACAATACCTAACAGTATAACCCCCACTTGCCGTAAAATGTAACCCTAGAGTTAGCGACTAAACCCGAGTAAAATGTACGGAGTTTTCACGGGTTAAGTAATTAACCCAGGGTTATCTCGATATTGCAAGTGGCCCTAAGAAAATTAAGCCATTAATAATAATAAAAATTGACGATGAGAACGTATAACCTATCTAGACACTATAATATAAGTTATGTGTAAGCACTATACAGGGTGTAACAGAAACGGTATTTGAAACCGAAGGGAGGGTGTTCAGTATCGTTAACTGAACAACTTTTCGATTTTCGCGAATTTATTTTTTGACTTTTCATACATTTTGTAACGGCCCGCTGATCGATTTGTACGAGACATTATTTTTATTTTATTTTTTATTCGAAAAGAACAACAGTTGTTCTGTTACCGATACTGAACACCCTCCCTTCGGCTTCATATACCCTTTACGTTACACCCTGTGTAAGTATTTCGTTCTGATTTCATGATTTTGTGTAAACTAAAAGATAATAACTATTCAATAACACAAAAATACATAATTTTCAAAACAAATATTTACTTTGATAAGTATAAAAATGTGTATATATAAAAGTACAAGCTCAAAGTGAGATCAATTGCAATTTGGTATACTTAAATTTTGGTCCTTTGAGCTGATGTCCAAAATGTACAGAAACCCTGGACATTTCATACAAATTACAAGAATATACAGGATAATGAGTGCGTATTACCGTTCTCAAAACGATAATATCATGTCATGTCGCGACGAACAGAGACGCCGCTATACCAACGCAATAGCACTGTCCCTGTCACACGCGATATGACGTGGTATGATTTGATCGTTTTGAAAACCGTAATAGTCTTACAGGTTTGTGAATTGTAATGTTTACTAAGGCCGAGAGCGATTGAGAGACTTGAGTGCTAGTTGAGTGTGAGCTCGGTGTTACGACTGTCAAAATTGTATGAAATCTAAATGTTGTAACTCGGGCCAGCCTCTCCGGACACCACTAGAGCAGGGAACTCACGGTCAGTCTCCCCCATGCTGACAACTTCGCGCCCAAAGGCTGAGCCTCAAGTGAGATTTTTCTAAATTCCATCAAGTTCGATTCCTCGGTCTGATATGATATTTGTTAAGTCAGAAGTTAAGAGAGCTCCATAGACAGTTTTGAGCGCAAGCTTAGCGCGAACTTGCTCTTACGAACGTCAAATTCCACAGAAGTCTGACAGTTGTATATGGTATAATACCGCCTTTGTACAGCTAACAGCAGATCAAGTGTATAACTTTGGATGTTTGACCGATCTTATTATCTGCGTCATAAGAGTTGAATTCGTACTGCAAGTGTTACCATTGATCTGCTGTTAGATGTACCTATTTTATAATTTTCTTTTGTAAATTGCTCTGTAAGGATTATGAAGATGTAAGTACATTAAAGTGTATACAAACAACTAAATAAACAAACTTCGTGCTCAAAATTGTCTACGAAACTCTGTAAAATAGTACTTTTGTTGCATAATATTTTTAAAATCTAAAAGTCCTTTGAAAACTCGCATGTTTCGTATTAAAATGCCACAACTACTTATTAAAACCCTTAAAACTAAGCGTCTTGGACGTACACTTATGGACTAATTATAGCAAGCATTCTGACTCATTGCGCAGGTATATACAAACTATGCAACACATAAACTGAAGCCCAAAACAAATGTCTTATTTTGTAAACAAAAACTACCCTACCCTACTACCATTTTAAGCTGTTCTGTGATTATTGCATAGTTATTTTCCAATTATTAGATCAGATTACTTTATTTTCACAATGATGAACCAGTTCCTTCAGTGTTACACGACATCAGGTAATTAGGCGATCGTATTTGTTTATAAAAAAGACACATGATTTGGGCTGCGGTATACATAGGTACAGGGGACCGCGAAATTCCATCGTTTAATATACATTACTGTGTATTCATCGTTTATTATAACTTGTCAAAATATAGCAGTAATGTATCGCATTCATTTGCCAAAATGAAAATCACTCGATAAAAGTCACAATCGACCCTCAGGTACAGTCAGCTTCATAAGGTTACCAAGAAATTACCCTGCTATAGTATTATACTGATTCATTTATTGGGATCTGTGGTCAAACCACAGCCTTCACGCGCACCGCCAGCGGTGCCGGTACAGAGCTAGCGGGCCCGCAGGGCAATAGACCGCAGTGCATGGGACGCAAACGCCTACGCGGGCGTGTCGCTTTCACCTTCATAAAGACCGTCGAAATAAATCGAAACTGTCGGTCTAATTGCCGCTTCAACAATAAAAGTGAATGATATCCGTTTATATTTAATAATGTGTTGTAAGGCTGACTATAGTTAAAGTAATTAGGTAAATACATTATAAAGCTGACTATACGTAATATTTATAAATAAAATAATTATCATGATTTATCGTAAACTAATAATAACGTGACAATTCATAAACATGCAGTGGAAATCACATCAAACAGGTCAAAATTCTACACACTTGTCGCTTACAGTTCGCTTGCACTCACATACTATTCTGTTGGCTATTTCGACACGTATATCGTGAAAAGTCAAAAAAAATATGTGAACTTTTGTTTTTCGGCAAGTATAGGAAAAGTTATTAAGGGCCTTCCATGAGCCAACTAGCGCCGCCAATCTTGAAAAAATAATATCTTCCAATTTAATCAATTTTATTAAAAAAGCTATTTACAAAATGTTTATTAGGATGAATACTATTTTTCAATATACAATACATGGCATAATTGCGACAAGCTAAGTTGTAGTTCACAAATGTGCCAAAAAAAGGCCGTTTTTCGCAATTATGCGAACTACAACTTACCGAAATTGAATCACGTTATAAATAAGCATTTACAAAAAAGTATTTATCGTAATAAACATTTCGTAAATAATTTCGTTAATAAAAATTATATCTTACAATATAATCAATTTTATTAAAAAAGGTACTTAGCTAATCTTTATTAACACAAATACTATTTTCTAAATGCTTGTTATCAACGTGATTCAAGTTCGCTAAGTTGTTGTTCGCATATTTGAGAACTATAACTTAGCTTGTCGCAATTATGATATGTATAGTATATTGAAAAATAGTATAGTAACTACGATACACGTGGAAATTCTACAGCATGTAAAAATTCAGTCATATCTACTTCTAAATTATGTTTGTAAAAAACTGCCTAATTCAATAAGCATTCTTGTTGTGTATGCAAAAGTATGTAAAATTCATAATCAAGAAAATTGTGATTTATCTATTACTCTCGTTCACGCAAAATTCTTCATAACTTAATAAAATTAAACTTCTACAGCTCAGCCCAAATCCAGTGTCTTATTTTGTAAACATATATGATCGTCTAATTACCTGTTGTGATGTAACATTGAAGGAACTGATTGATAACCTGTTCATCATTGTGAAAATAAAGTGATCCGATCATTCATCTCCTATAAACAACTATATACACAGTCTGCCTTCTAAAAATGTCCGAGCGCAAAGAAGGTCTAAACTGATGAATGGACCCTGATTTGCTTTATTGGACATTATTTGGACGTTAACAATGGACCCTTATTTGGACGTTTTTTAAATTGTTTTAATAAGACCTTTGTGTATCTAGTTGTTTATAGGAGATCAATGGATCCGATCTAATAATGTGAAAATAACTAAGCAATAAGCACAGAACAGCTTAAAATGTTAGTAGGGTAGTTTTAGTTTACAAAATAAGACACTTGATTTGGGCTTCGGTATACAATAACATGCGTTTTCCGAAAACATGTTACTGTATTGTTATATTTCTAAATATATTAAGATTCCTTATACATAGCATTCCTCTCGTAATTAAATGTTTTCTCTCGCTCACTCAAAATACATTTGGCATACCTATAAAAGCTATAAAGTATCATAAATTCATACCAAGATATTTAGCCAACCAGTTCAGCCTTCTCCGTTTAAGATCTGTAAAAAAAAATCCTTTGTAGGTCATCTCTAATGTCATGAGAGAACATATTAAGTACGTCAACCATTGGTGAGTATGGGAGCCATTATTAAATGTACATAATTTATCCTTATAACTCATTGGTTGCCCGGGATCGAACCTTGGACTTCCGTATCTTGAGTCCTGTGTACAACTAAGCCACCAAGTACATTGTAGTTTTTATAATTAAGGGCCTGATATGAGCCAACTAGCGCCGCCAACCTTGAAAAAATAATATCTTCCAATTTAATCAATTTTATTAAAAAAAGCTATTTACAAAATGTTTATTAGGATGAATACTATTTTTCAATATACAATACATGGTATAATTGCGAGAAGCTAAGTTATAGTTCACAAATGTGCCAAAAACAGCCGTTTTTCGCAATTATGCGAACTACAACTTACCGAAATTGAATCACGTATAAATAAGCATTTAAAAAATAGTATTTATCGTAATGAACATTTTGTAAATAGCTTTTTTAATAAAATTGATGAAATTGGAAGATATTATTTATTCAAGATTGGCGGCGCTAGTTGGCTCATATCAGGCCCTTAATACTTAATTATAAAAAGTTATACGTATATAGAATTAATACTTCCTCTTCTTCATTTATTCAACCTTAGGAGTTCTAGGGAACACTTGGTTATGTCATACATAACGTAATAATTTACAATAATATAAGGTACAGAATACAAACTAGATTACGGCTGGATGAACGAACAGAGAAACAGGGCAAAGATCCGACCCACGGGATATAACAATGGTCTAATTGCGGCTGTAAAGAGGCCTTGTCAATGTTTTACAATTTAGAGTAAGTTTTTAATACGAAATTTTGGCGAAAAAATTGATATGTTGTGTATTTGTGACCGCAGCTTTAGATTATATCTATTATTATTATAAATGCAATTTATTATATAAAATACAATGTCAAACTTAAAACTAAAATATCCGTTGAACCTTCGTTAGTCAAATAACCCGCCCCTTGTCATACCCGGTGCAAAGGTACCCATAACGCTTGCGGCGTTACCGCGCTGTATAGCTAAGGAGTTTTTAATGGATTAACAATAATATAATTAATATAACTTACCAGTTGATATTAAGCTTTTTCTTCCGCCAATGCATTTCACATGCCGGCGTGGAGTCATCCGCTTTATCCTGCTTCAACCCGCTATCTTTCGAGTACTGTCCGTAGCCTAAAATAGTCTTATATATCTTCAAATCCTTAGGCAACAGCGGATCAACCGTCATAGTTTCTTCAGATTCCAGAAAATCCCTCAACTTATTCGTGTCTATGGGCGGCAAAGGCATATCCTTCTGGCTAACCATAGAGTTCGCCTTCCTAATTTTATGCACGTATTCTACTGGGCTGGGAATTCTTTCGACGCCTTTGCCTTTGCATATGACGCTTTCCCTCGCGTTATTCGCTGCTAGAATGAAGGACTTGTCTATGGCAGGTTCTTTGTTTTTCTCGTCTGTGTGCATGTGTTTTTGGATTACGTCCTCCGGTAACGGTGGGAGAGGGTTTAGTAGTTTAATCTTTTCGTTGCTTTCGTATGCTTTGTTTGGTTCTGTGGACTTTGAGTGGCCGTTGGTGTGTTTGGGTGGGTTGTCGCATTCGACCGCGCTTGCGGGCACGAAGTCGGGGTGTGTGTTGCGGACGTGGCGCTCTAGGTTGTCTTTGCGTCTAAAGCGACGACTACACACTTTGCAGCGGAAAGGTTTTGAATCTGCATGGACAATATTTTTATTGAGTTTTATTAAGTCATTTACCAATGTCAAGTTAAGCGTTGTCGCACACTGTAACGTGTCGCCTCCGTAACGGTATCGCCTCGCATTATTTTGACAACTGCTTGACAGCGCGGGCGAGGCGAGGCGGTGCCGGGTGGGTGCCCTTAGCGAGGCTGTAGGCTGGACACATCTGTCGTAGAACCGATTGGGCAAAGGGGTTCTCGAATGGATGGCACGACCAGATGGAGAGATGACTTGTGCAAAGTGGCTGGCAGAGAGACATTTTCAAGTCTCTTTTTACCCGACTGCGCAAGAATGAGGATTATGTTCGAGTGTATGTATGTCTAATGCTTTGGCGCTGCAGCCTAAACGGCTTGATGGATTTTAACATATGAGGTGTCGTTAGACTCGTCTTGATTGTAGGAGTAACATAGGATATAAAAAATTAATGAAAGTAATGATGCAGTCGAGTTTTCTTGTGCTTTTAATAATTCGAGGGTTCCTGGCGGGGGCTGAAAAACAGCATCTGTGCTGAGATCCCGCCCGTTCACCCACACATAATCTCATATGTATGTAAGAGGTTTATTTCTGTATTGTTCAATTTATAACTGTATTGTGCGTGTCGTGAATGCGACGATCGGGTCTTTTCACCCCTAACCTTGGGGGAGAAGTGCGGGCCTTGAGGTATACCCTCTCTACCCGGGCATGAACTCACCGGATGTTGATCCGACGGTGAGATTGTACCCGCCTGCGATGCGGGATTTGGGAGTTGGGGAATTATGCAGGTCGGTACGTCCGTTTGGTGCACAGCTCAAACCCGCCGCTTAAGGCGACGGGGAGCGCAGCAACTCCCTCTGGAGGCGGTGGCCTTCCGGAGGGCGCGCGTGCAGGGGTGCGAGGTTGCGGAGATGAGCGTGCCTGCTGTTGTCGGCGCGGTCGAATAGTGATCGCGTCAACCTCAGCACGAACGCTTGTCGTGAATAAGTGACTTTTATTATTTATTATTATATTATTAATTTTCTTTTGTTATTTCAATTAGCCCGTACCTGTGTGCACTTGCGCGTGCCTGCGCATGTCCTTGCCCGAGTGGAACGTGTGTGCGCAGTGCGGACACGCGTGCCGGCGCCGCGCGTGCAGGGCGCGGCAGTGCGCGGCGAGGGCGCGCCCGGACACGGCCGCCTGACCGCACTCGGCGCACGTACACTTGTTCACTGCACATAACATATAAATAATGTAGCAGTCGCGGATTTACCAGTAGGCTGGAACCTGGGGCGGCAAATGACATTGCCACATTTCAATGGAGCTTTGCCCCACCTATAAAACTACGTGACCATTAGCTGTACCTATCATTTTGTTGGGGACTTATTACAGGTTTCATATTGCATAATCATTTTCTACTACTCTCGCAACTGCTATAGAAGAATAACAAAAACAATGAATAATTCGCTTCGATTTCTTACTATTTTCTGAATTGTTAATTAGGCTGTTTTTTTTCGACTCGCTAGATGTACAAGACTTTATTTTAAACCAATAATTTTAATAAAAAACGTAGATATTTTTACATTTATTGGGTTATCTTGTACATCTTGCGGTTGATGGTGGGGCAGAATCTGGCATTGTCATTTGGGTCCAATTTTTTTTATATGTTATATATATTTTTTATTTTACTTAATTACGTTTACCGAATGTTTATTATGTAAGTAGTATTAAGGCATGATTGAGCTCATATTAGAGTCGTCTGTCGGAGCGCTCTAACACACACACTAAGACACTGAGCCCAATATGTTTTGAGGCGGCCTTACCTTCGTGCTTGTGCATATGTTTCTTGTAGTTGGACGGATCGCGGAACCTGTTCCCGCACGCGGGGCACACGAACGGCCGCTCCTTGGTGTGCGTGAGCCGGTGCTTGCGCAGCGCAGTCTGGTTGTCAAACGACTTCTCGCACTCGGTGCACGCGTACTTCTTCTCGTCTGGACACAATGGAGTCGAAGACAGAGATAAGACAGGGGGCCTCAATAAGGTTGAGAATTTCTTAAAAACTGCTGGACCGAATTTAATAATTATTTACAGTTACATAGTTTTCACTTTTAGAAAGTGAAAGAATCTTCGCAATAGGTCAAGTAGTTTTTGAGAAAATCTCAACCTTAAAAACTCTTCTGTACACCTTTCTCTGTGCTTCACCGTACTATAGTCTGTCAACGTCGCGCTTGCCGCGCCCACGGGGTATAGCGTGGGCGGGGACAAGAGAATACGGTCTCGGAGGGGCTGCGGGCGGCCCCATTTCATTCATAAATCTAGTTAAACCTCATTTCCATTAAATCGTGTTGCTATCCCTTTCACACTTAGTTAAAAAAGGGACAAACGGTGGCGTAACTTTAAATCGCGTTAATGAATTCGCGCCTTTGGCAATAAGACGCGCGGGCACCGCTTGATGCTCATGCGCATCTGCCTTCGGGTCCAGTTCCATATAAATCTAAAAAAAAAACGCTCCGGCACCGCTTACAGATGCATCACACATTAACTTAACATCGTTATCGATTCATTTTGTTATAAAACATCAGGGAAAAAGTAATTAGCGCCACCGAAATGACGAAGCAGACTCATGGCCGCCGACATCCCCTGCACGGTCATCGCACAGTACGCTCCAGACTGCGCTCGCGGAAGAGCTTTCTGAGATCGGTGGAGCCGCTCACGGAACCGCCAGCAGCTGCTAGAGTCTCCCTGTGGCAGTCCCGAGATCCGGAATCGAAACGGTGCCCGCCTGTCTCGGAAAGCCTCCCAACGGGCCACTCGCTGGGCTGGCCGATCTGGCGGGCGCTGAATCGTCTTCAATCTGGAGTAGGCCGCTGCAAACAAAATCTTGCGAGGTGGGGATATATACCCGAGGACAGCACGCAGTGCCCCTGTGGCCAACCGACACAAACCATGCAGCACATGACTGCGTGCCCCGCGTGCCCGACAACGTGCACGGACGCGGATCTATGGGCGGCCTCCGTGCGAGCGGTTGCGGTCGCATCCTTCTGGGCCGGACGCATCTAATTTGAAGCCATCGACACGAGAAGAAGAAGGGAAAAAGTTCCACAGAAATTAGCATGACGGGACTCATCCATCCATTCTTCGTCGCAACTTACTGGTGTGTTTGAGCTGGTGCCGCTTCAGCTTGGACATCTGGAAGAAGCACTGGCCGCACTCGTCGCAGCGGTACGTGCGCTCGTCGTAGTGCACTGCCATGTGGTACTTGAAGTGAGAGCCTGATGAGAACGTCTGCAATGACATTGCAAAGACTATTATTATTTAGGTAATTATGAGCTGCACTCATCATATATTATATCAGTGTTCTGTAAAGTCTGTCATTTAGTGGTAGTAGTAGTAGTTATTATTCATGTTTCTCTGGTACATAGAATATGAAATGAGTATACAGGGTGTAACGTAAAGGGTATATGAAGCCGAAAGGAGGGTGTTCAGTATCGATATCTGAACAACTTTCTTCTCTTTTTGTTCTAAGACTTTTCGAATGAAAAATAAATTAATGTCTCATACAAATCGATCAGCTGACCGGGACGAAATGTATGAAAAGTCAAAAATTCGCGAAAATCGAAAAGTCGTAGAACAAAGCCAAGACAAGCCAGACAACAAAAGTGACATTGCTCATAGAATCAGCAAACTAAAGTGGCAGTGGGTTGGTCACATCTGTCTTAGATCTGATAACCAAAATAGAGTCCTCAAATGGAGGCCACGAACGGGTAAACGTAGCGTGGGACTGGATGCAAAAGGCCGAGAATCGGGTTGAGTGGCGTGCTTTGGGAGAGGCCTACGTCCAGCAGTGAACTGATATGGGCTGATGATGATGATTTATTATTATTATTATTATTATTATTTAATTATGGACAGGCAGCTCATCGCTGATATGTCCACTTCACAGTGTTTGTAAAGTCTATCACTTAGTGGTATTGTTCTTGTTAATGGTTTTAAAATAACTGTCCAATTTGTTTTTGAATGCGTTAACTGAGACGGCAGAGACAACGTCGTCTGGAAGTGAGTTCCAGGCCTGAACAACTCTGTTGCTCAGGAAGTGACGAGCGACATTGGTGCTGAAGGTGGTGCAGTCTAATTTCATGTGGTGTCCTCGCAACGGTCGTGTGTCTGTCATATTAAACATTGCCTTATTGAAGTCTGGAAGGTTGTATCTGAAGGTCATGATTTTAAATGTTTCGATCAAATCTCCTCTCAGTCTTCTCTCCTTCAATGTGGTGAGCTGCAATATCCTCAGTCTCTCTTCGTAGGGCTTCCGTCTTAAGGTGAATGGGATTTTAGTTGCTTTCCTCTGCACACTCTCTAGGAGGTCTATATCCTTCACAAAGTAGGGATTCCATACCTGGAAGCCATATGCGAGTAGGGGTCTAATGTAAGTTTTATAGATTTTAATGAATATTCCTGCAGTTAAGAATTGAAAAGATCTTCTTATCACGTAAATGAAAGAATTGGCCTTCTTAACCAATCCACCGATGTGTTCTCCCCACTTCAAATTCTTCGTAATTAAAACACCAAGATCCTTCTGACAGTCGACACTGGATATCGCCGAGCCATCTATCTTATAGGTAAGTTCAGGATTATTGTGGCCAAGGTGCAGTACTGAGCACTTGCTAACATTTAGCTTAACGATCCATTCTTTGGTCCACTGCTGAAGTCGATCAATATCATTTTGTAACTGAACACAATCAACTAACGGGTTTCCAAAGAACTTTCCATCGTCTGCGAAGAAGGCCGATTGTGACTCTATTAGTGCAATAAGGTCCGTAACAAATATACCAAACAGAGTAGGAGCGAGGACTGACCCCTGGGGAACTCCACTCATCACATCTTTCGTTTGGGACAGAGAGTGGCCCACTCTCACTTGGAAGGTCCTGCCCAAGAGGTAACCTCTTATCCAGTCTAACAGGCGCCCACGTATACCAAAGTGTTCCAGCTTGAGCAGTAGTCGTTGGTGAGGAACTTTGTCAAACGCGCGCTCAAAGTCCAGGTAAATGACGTCCACTGGGTTTCTACAATCAAGCTCCTTTGTCCAACAGCGTACACAAGTCAATAAATTGGTTATAGTCGACCTTTTCTCGGTAAATCCGTGTTGCTGTACAGCTATAATACTTTCCCTGTTAAGAAATGTCTTGAGTTGGTTACTTATAATCCTTTCCATAATTTTTCCCACTATGCTGGTCAAGCTTATCGGTCTGTACTTGGCCGGGTCGGTCTTGTCACCATTCTTGTACACTGGAGTCACTAAGGCGTGTTTCCAATCATCCGGCACTTGTCCAGTATCGAAGGACGACTTCATGAGTGCTGTGAGAACTGGGACAAAGGTACTAAAGCAGTTCTTTAAAATAATGCCAGGGATATTATCAGGACCAGCGGCTGAACTCACATCTAGGCTTTTGAGGGCTTTTGCTACATCATTGCAAGTAAATGTTATTTCAGATAGTGACTCCTCCACACGGGCAACTTTGGCAACTTCCGGGCTTGTGGTAATGTCAGGTTCCAGAGAGAAAGTTTTCTGAAACTCCTGTGCGAAGGTTTCTGCAATATCATATGCCTGGGTTATTAGATCTCCATTGCTGTTTCTGACAGCTGGAGGAATACCAACTTTGGATGTCAAACACCTGCGTATGTGCGAGTAGAATGGCTTGTCGCCATTCTTCAATATGTTTGCCTCATAGCGCGCTCTGAGCCTTCTGGTTTCAGCAACACATTGATTATTTATGGCTCTGTAGTGTTCGTAATCCTCGTCACGCTTCGAATTCTTGTAAATGCCCCAGAGTCTCTTCTTTTCAGCCACAAGTTGCAGTATTTCGTCGTTGATCCAGGGCTTATTGCTTGTTTTCGTCCTCACTTTCCTCATCGGAGCATGCTTGTCAGTGATCGCATCTACTATGCCTCTCAACCCTTCCCACAAGCATTGCGTGTCACAGTCAGGTTGTAGCGTCTCAAAGTCTTGCTCTAGGTCAGCGTTATACTTGTCGTAGTCAATGTAGTGGTAGTAACGTTTAAATTTCGGTTCAGAAGAAGCTCTTCGTATGAGACACTGAACACCGAATTCCAACACACAATGGTCACTTTTTCCTATGGGTGGACCATGACGAACCTCACAGATTAAGGACTCATCATTGGTCATAATTAGGTCGAGCAGTGAGGGAGAGTCACCAGAGCGAAATCGTGTAGGTTCAATAACTAACTGATGCAGATTACTATCGAGAAATATATCCCTGAAGAGGTCCTCCGGCCCTGTGAGACTCTGCTCGACTGTGAGAGGCCAGGCAATGTCTGCATAGTTAAAATCACCAGCTATTATTACTGTGTTATTCTGTGAGGCAGCGGTAAGATTCGAGAGAAGTTGAGTGTCTCGCGGCTTCCATACTGTAGCATCCTTGTAGCCTGGACGGTAAACTCCAATGACTAAGAAATGGTAATTGGCAAATTGAATATCCAGATATAAGGCCTCAATAGAGTCATTCATATATCTTTTATTGATTCTGGCGATTATTGGGATTCCATTGACTTCGTCTCTAACATAGATGGCGACACCTCCGCCTCTGGTTTTTCCACCCTCTGCTTTGGGTCTATGCTTGCGGTCCTGTCTGTGTAATGAGTAGCTAGGGATTGCGAAAGTGCTGTTCCTATCCCTGCTATTTAGCCATGTTTCTGTTACAATGATTATAGATGGCCGGTGGGTAGTTACATAAAGTAAAAATAAATCAAATTTTGGTGATAATGAGCATAGATTTGTGTACATAAAGGTAAGGTCGATGTATGGATTGTTTCTGTCTATTAGTTTTTTTGTTTAATAATTTTTGGAACACCATTCACAAATTTAATAGTAAGATCAGTCTCACCTTTCTCGACCCGAGATTTGAGGCGCTCTCGTAGTTCCTTCAGCTCATCTCGTTGCCTTGGAGTTTTGTCATCATAAATTCTTACCTCCTTCTTTGCTTTGTTTTTGTTTTTAAGAATTTTAACAGCATCCTGGCGAGATTTCAAAATCACCTTTATAGGTCTCGGCCTGGCACCGTCCCTTACACCGAGACGCAACACTTTCATAATACTGTCCGAGGCACCAGTGACTTCCATCAGGATTGCCGAGACAGCTGACTCATCGTTGGATTTCCGAGCACCACTGTCGTCCGAGTCAGTTTCTGGGACACCAACGAGGATCACGTTGCTCGCCCTGCGCTCTCGCTCAGCCATCTCTTCTATTATGGTGTTGGTATCCAGAGAGGATACGGCGGGCGGGGGCAGGCAGGTCGCCGGCGGCGGTGCGGCCGACAGACGTTTTTTGATCTCGTCGAGTTCCTCGCGCACGCCGTCGTAGGCTTTTATGAGCTTGGGCACTTGGAACAAGGCCTCACGGCATGAAGGACATAGGAATATCAGGGTTCTCTTGGACTTCAACCCCATCACTCGAGCTTCACTACTAGTAAGGTTGCTACAACTGAGACACACGTTCCGCTTACAACCATCGCACTGCACCACATTGTCGTCTGCCTGGTCGATTTCGCATTGAAAACACTTCATTTTGTTGTATTTAAATAGAAAAACGATTGCTTAATTAGTTTGAAAAAAAGTCGGTAGGCACAACACTATAGTATTGCACTAAATTTGCAAATTTTAGATAGATTTTTATCACTATTCACAACTTTAGGCTATAAATGATATATTTAAAATGTTTTCAATAGGATTTAAGCACAAAAACTATTTAAAAATATAATTTAAAACACGATCCAATTTCCAACACTGTTCACTTTATGAGGGTAGGGCAAAAAAAAAAAATTTATGTTAATGGTTTTAATATAAGTAGTTCAATTTGTTTTTGAATGTGTTAACTGAGATGGCAGAGACAACGTTGTCCGGCAGTGAGTTTCAGGCTTGAACAACTCTGTTGCTCAGGAAGTGTCGTGACATTGTGTGAACGAGCCCTGGAGGCCGAGCCGGCTGGCCTTTTTTGTCCTGTGATAGCCTGCGCGAACGAAATTTTTGTACTAATTTTCGCAGAAAAATCGACGCGGCTCAGCCCCCTGCCCAGTATTCAAGAAAGCCATAATGAATCTAAATATTTCTGATTTGACATTGTGTTGGGTACAAATAAATGGTTACCTTTTTACATTCAGGACATTGATATGGTTTCCGTCGCCCGTTACAGTACGCGTGGTAGGGTACATGGCTGCGCGGGTAGAACCGCTTGTTGCACAGGGTGCACAGGTAACAATGAATGTTGTTGGAATCTGAGGAATAGGAGGATATAAAATTAGTAGTTTAAAAATTGCAACTGTTGACTACAAAGAGATAAAGGTTTATCAAAGGTAATAATATGAAATATGTATAGAAAATAAATTTAGGAGTTATAATGATAAGCAATACAAAATTTTCTTAATATTTCTTGCTCAGTGTCAGTACTTAATGACACTACACTCAGAGGCTGTTATTCATAAACGTGATATAAAGTTACGCCACCGTTTAGGCCCCCTGTCCCTTTCTATGTTAACCTTTTTTTACCAAGTGTGAAAGGGATAGCAACATGATTTAAAGGAAGTGAGGTTTAACTTATAGGTTTATGAATAACAGCAAGAAATTGCAAATTGTGTGTTGCATACTCGGATTTAGTACACACAAATATAAGTAAACAGAGGGCCTCAATAAGGGTGAGATTTTCTCTAAAAGTACTGAACAGAATTTAAAAATTATTTTACAGGTATATAGTTTTAACTTTTTTCTATCTAACAGTGAAGTAATTCTTGCAATAGGTCAAGTAGTTTTTGAGATAATCTCAACCTAATATTGTATGTAGTACCAATTCACAAATGACTTCATGTTTTTATTGTTTAACTTAACTATAATTTATTGAATGCCCGATCTGGGTACACTGCAAGCGTTTCAGTACCACTTAAGCAACTGAAACTGCTACTTTACCGTACCGTGTTAATACACGATTACGATTCTTAAAAAGTCTCCTGTACACTTTTCTCTGTGTTAGGCTGTACCTAAACTGATTGTTATCATGCAAAGTAGGTAATAATAATTAGTACTTATATGCCCGCTAATGTTTAATAACAATAACATCTTTAATATTACCTGTTATTGTTTTAATATGTGGTATTTCAAGTTTCTCATTAATTATACTTGGTTCTTCCCCTTCAAAATCCAGCTCGATCTTCATTTTCTCGCGAAATTCTGGCAGTTTACTGAGTGCAGTTCCATTTTCAGCAGCCAGACCAGGCTCCGACTCCAAGCTATCTTCACACTCGTCATGTTCTTCAATATCCCGGCTACAGGCCAAACAACCATTTTTTTCTTGAAGTAAGCAGTCCATACACTTAACATGACCACAATCTTCGGTCACCAGGCGATTGCTAGTCAGGTTAACTGGCTTTTCATTATTACAATTGGCACAAACTTTGGAATTCATAGTGCAAATTTGAAGGTTATGTTTTGGTATGTAGTTTAGTTACTGTTACAATTTTCACATTTCTAAATAAAAAGTACATTGAGATTTGTGTAGAAGAATATGAGTTTTAAACGTCTCGTAAAGAAAATCATTTCAAAATCACAAAAATATGTCCATTTTTTCCACAATATGAAGCGCAGAAAAGCACGTTCTAAATTTAGATTAGTTAGATTAATTAACTTATCAATTAGCTATTTAATTTTGAGACTTAGCTGATTTCACCATGTTTTTAATTATATATTCATGCATTTCTAGCATTAGTTATTGTAGAAAAGTAATAATATTATCTATAAAATTTAATGCACATTAAAAATATTATTACAAAAAAATATAGAGAGGTACAAAGATCACAACCTTTGAACGTTCTCTGACGCCAGTGACATTTGATAAAATGTGTTCGAATACACGCTCTCCGACAGCAAAGACAGCCAATGGCGAGTTTAGACATGTGTATCCGAACATAAACCGTTTATAAGGTGCGAAAGAAGCTTTGAGTGATAATCATGAAAGAGACAAATCATACAGTATTGCTCGTGTATTGCTGTAGCTCCATCCTTTTAAAACTAATAACAATCTATTTTAACGTGCAACATGAACGTAAAACGGCTTCGTTTTTTTGTCTATGGTCAGTTGTCAAATTTTGTCACTGAATTTTATTTTCGATTTGTGATTTTGTGCAACTCGGAGCGCTTTTTTTACTGAAACTAAATAATATTAGTAATCCAATATGGTGAGTATATAAAACCATTATTCTATATACAATAAACTGTAATCCGTTGTGTAAGCGCCCCATTACTGGCGTACAATGCCTTGATTTCAACACGTAACCTCAAAAATGGGTTTTGTTTTCAGGATGTCTTTCTAATGATTAGGCGAAAAAAGTTAACCATCTTCACAGACGCCAAAGACACGACTACTGTACTGGAACTAAAGAAAATGATCGAAGGTGAGTGTGATGCTGCATGATTTGAGGAGGATCTATTTATAGTCGTGAAGTCGTGAAACAATGTCGGGCGGATTGGTCAGGGTTTGTTGTTATGCATGGTGTTATTTATATTTTGTTCCTTCCATATCCTATTGCTGGCTAAATGAAAAAACGGCATTATTTTCTTTTAAAAATTTTGGATTACCATTTATTCTTATTTGCTTATATTTTCTTCTACTATTGTAGTACAATCGAACATAGAGAAAGGTGTATAGGAGTTAATTGCTTCATTAGACAATATTTGTTTTTTCTATGTACTCTAGTGACCAAAAGTATTATCAGAGTTGTTAAGGCCACCTATAGGCTACTGACATGGCCTAATGACTGCTATCGATCTACAAGACACCGGGACCAACTGCTTAACGTGCTCCATAAAACAGAATTTTAATTTTTTATTTACACTTTATGTAATTTCTTTTTATGCAATAAATTATATTAGATTTATTTTAATTCTTATTTGCAGGCATCCTGAAGGTGACCCCGGTTTGTCAGATGATCTTCAACAAGGACAGTCAGCTGATGGAAGATGACAAGACCCTCGCTGAATACGGACTGACCTCTGCCACCGCTAAGGCCCAGTGCCCCGCTCCCATTGGATTGGCTCTAAGGTACGAATACTATGAATTTCTCTGATGGCTTTGTCTGGTGGAACATGGAGAAACGTGTACAGGAGAGTTTATAAGGTTGAGATTGTCTCAAAAATACTTGACTGATTTTTGAAAGTTCTTTACAGTGTGTACTCAAAACTTCACTAGTAAAATAATTTATACATTCGGTCAAGTAGTTCTTGACAAATTGAGGCCCCCTGTATACTTATCTCTGTTTTCGTTTGTACAGCTAACAGCAGATCAAGTATAACGATTTGGAATTTGTACTGTTCTTATTATCTGCGTCGCAAGATTTAAAATTGTACTGCAAGTGTTACCATAGATCTTCTGTTGTCCGTACATACATTTAATTTCATCAGTCCGGTAAAAAATTGGGTTCAATCCAATTGAACTGATAAGAACTTATTAATGGTCCAGTGCTGAAAAGTCTTTGTCGTTCCTTATCTTCTTGTGCAATAACAAGCATTCGTTGGCTTTGCCAGAAATAATATCGGCCTGAATTGATAACAGTAATCCTTGCAATATATATGGGTTTATTGATTAATGCTAGCTATACGAAATATAGGAGGTACAATTAAGTTAACACGCATATTCACGACGGTGCATTCACAACCGGACATAGTTTTTGTTAAGATATGATTATTCCTTTGCGTCCAGGGAGCCCCTCAAAAAAACCTACATTAAAAAAAAGATATGATTATTGCTATTTTATAATATTACATGTTATTTAACTATACCTTTTAGATTAGTAAAATATTGTAACTATTTGTTACTTAATAAAATAAAAATAAATAATTTAAGGGTTTAACACATGATTGTTGTGAAACAATGTTATGTGGGCTCTACACTCGCGGCGCGAAAGCCGCGAATCGAGGATTCGCGGCTTCGCGTTCGTGCTTCGCCTACGATGTGTCCCACGACAAATAGTTCGCAATTCGTTCACGTGTTCGCGCGCCTTACACTCGCCCGCATTGGTAATGCCACCCTATGATTTGTCGAACGCTAAAATTGCAGTTTTAAACTGAACTCACTCTGTTTATCGAAAACTCTCTAAGAAAAGTATTTATTCAGACTTAGGCAGTTGTCCGACCGCCGGCGATGAGCGAGTAAAGCTATCAACTATAAAACGAGTGGGCGAGCAGCGAGTATAGTTTTGTAGCTCGGCTATCTGCGAGAGTACGAATATCGCCGGGCGAGTGTCGCCGACCGAGCTATAGGGCTATGCGACAAAATATCCGAGCGAGTACTCGCCGGTGGCGGCGGTGTGTACAGTCGGCTATGAACTATTAATATATGCATCTCTTTTGTTTACACGGAATGTAGTATCTTTCGTACGTTTCTTGGGAGAGAAATTAGCGGGGACTTACTCGCCGGGCGGTGGGAGCTGCCTTATTTTCTCTGCTTTAAGGTGGATTCAAAATAACAGATGTAACGCCGAATATTGTGCCGTTTCTAGCGTAAAAAACGCATACATCTAAACGCAACTTGACAATATTGTTTTTATGTCCACCAGGAAGGAGAATGGTGAATTCGAAGCATTGGACCTGACCCCGTACTCGTCGCCCCCGGACCTGCCAGACGTAATGAAGTCCCAGGAGACCAACGGACAGGAACAGGTAACATTTCTTGACTCATGGTCAAACATCTTTTTATTGGAAGTAAGAACGTTGTGTACATTTTTGCACGTCAATATTTGTTTTGAATTTCCATTTACACCACTTTGCAAGCAAAAGGTGCCAACGCTGAGGAGAAAAAGTGACAAAATAACTTTCAGCAGCACATCTTTTAAAATAATAACAATTTGTTTATTTATTGAGCCTTAAATCACATGTTTATTACATAGTAGGTATTTATACTTAACAATAACATTATAGTATCAATGTGAATTTACCCCACGGGGTGTAGCCATAATAGATATATATACTTAAATAGATAATTAAATAATTAACTAGGTAGTTACATAATTATTCTTATTAGTCTACTAAACTTGATCCTTCATGCGGAACCGGCGACATTCGACGTCTTTACCTTTAGTTTACACAATGTCAGATGTGAGAAGGTAAGGAACGAGGAACAACACTCCTTGGGCTATACCATGAAGTCTTATAGCAGGATTACTTAAATAATACTTTGTCATTTCGTAACATGACGACCTTAAAGTAAGCTTATTAAGGACGTCATGGACCTATTATGAGACCCAAGGAAATCTAAAGTGATGAGGTCCGCTGTTTGTAACCGAGCCATAAAATTAACTTTTTTTTGTCTACGACGCCATTCCATTTCCATTCGCATTGTGTGCAGCAATGTGTTGGTTTTTAATAAATGAAATTAAGCCAGATAATCGTTTAATTCACAAAACAAAATGGTATTACGAGCCGGATCTGAACCAGCGACCTATTTCACCCATCACGCCATGGCACACGTAGTGTCGAATAGCGGGCGCGGCGGTAAGCCGTTTTGACGTAATGAATACGGCAAATGTAATTCTGTCGTCGCTGTCTGGGAGACGGGCGTTAGTTTATGACGTATGATATGTCACACAAGTTCCGTATGACTGATTTATTTAATAGTTATTAGACTGGACACTGGCAGAGTTCTTCAGAGAGGCGCCATAAAACAATAAAGAAGAAGAAGTAGTAGTTATTATTATACGTATTCAAATACCTTTGCTGGCAGTGTTATAGGCCTCGTCATGTAAAAAGAACGCTGGAAGAAAGTGGAGGGGTTGTGTTTGCGCATGGGTAAAGCAGAGGTCGACTGACGAACCAATAGCGCAACGGCAAGCGTGCAGCGCGTGACCCGCCCCCTCCCTCCGCGCGCCGCACCTCATACCACCAAATAGATCGATAAATCGCCTAATGCGCAGCTTGACCGCCAGCGTTCTTTTTACATGACGCGACCTGTAACAATTATCATAGGAAAATTATTTCAAAAAACAAAAAACTATATACATATATGGTATTGTATATAGGTATGATTTTATTTACTGTTCATTGTTGTTCTTCTTTTATTATAATATCTTAGTGTTACACCTGCCCAAACAATCTCTGCATGCCCCAAGGTAAACTGGAAGAGAATGCCGCAAGGCATTAAGTTCGCCCGATACATAAAATGTAACAAATATTAAATAAATAAAAACTATCCCCTTTTAATTAATTTTTTATACCCTATGACACTCCCGTAATCAAGACGAATCTAACGACACATCAAAATCCATCAAGCCGTTTGGGCTACAGGATGGCAGGAAGGAATGGACATACATACATACACCCGAAAAACATTACCCAAAGTCGGGTAAAAACGAAAATCAATTTATACACGAGCGTCTTTTTGACGCCCACTAAAGATTAAATTCACAAAACCTTTTCGTAGTCTATCACTTAAATGGTTCACGTTGACGCTATAATATTCCACCTGTATAACAACATGAGTGCAATAAATAATTCAGTTCTAGAGTAAATTCGTGATATTAGTTACATATTTGAAGGACACTTTTATTAGAATATTTAAATAAATTTGCCTATTTGAAATTTTCAGATGGATCAACACTAAATGACTCGGCTGCGATTCGGACAATTACGATACAAAACCACCTTTGTATCGACGCGGTTAAACATTCTAGTTCATATTATTTCGAACTAGCGCGCCCTTTGGCTCCTACCATCCTTGGGCGCGGACTAACTATATTTTTTTGCATATGAACATATTTTGTTAATAATTTATCAATGATTTGTGTTCGATATTAACGTTATTCTGTTGCATCTACACATTTCTTTGTAGTATTTTTGTGATGCTTTGTACGAAGGAGTTTAGGCTTTTTTTGTAGTTATATCTCTTAAGTCTTTTCCAGGCGAGTGATTTACAATACGCGCTTGCTGATGACGTTACAAATTATTATCCATTTTTAGCTTTCTAAAACATTCTTTGATAGATTTAAATGGATCTCAAAAGGCCAACGTTTAGAGGCTATAAAACGCGCGGTTTAAAAACGCTCGTCTGAATATCGCGTTACGAATCTTGATGTATATGAAACGGTGAATAAGTTGGACGTTCTAAAAAGTTTCTGGACGCTATTTTATGTTATTAAGTGACGTCTTGTATTGATGCCGTTTTTCGTGACTTTGTTAGCCTAGGCCCATTGGCATAACTAGGATATCGTCACTAAACTATTACGCAGCTCTGTATAAAATCAATGGCCTCCACTGACTCTCTTTCTTAACCTAGTTACGCCAATGTAGTTAATAAAATATTAATATCATACTTATTTGATGAAGAAAATAACTCAAAATTTGTATCAGTAATTTTTTTCTATTCTAGAACAATTCGTGCCTATAATTTTGCACTAATACTAAGAGCATTAAACTAACGCCACACGATATGAACTTAAAATATCTATTACACAAAATATATTTGGATAATAGATATTCTAAGCGAATAATATGAATTTTCTCCACATATTAAGTAATAGATGTTAGAAATGCCACATGAGCCAGTGTGCTCATACTTGAAAACTTTGATTGAAATGAAACACTGGTCCTTGTCACATTTCTAACCTCCATTATAATTCTATGATTTTTCTCATAGCTTTACGCTTTAAAGAGTACCATTTTAGAATTGTCACATAAAGTACCCTAATTTAAAGGGATTTAATATTAATTCAGTCAACTCACTAACATTTAGGTAGTCTGTATGTTACATCCTCAGGGCCGAATCTAGGGGGGATATGGGGGGTCCATATAACAGAAGTTGTTAGGGCCACTAGCACATATATATAATATATAATTCCGTTCAAATCTCATTCCGTTCATATCTTGCACCAAAAATAACCCCGTGTTTAGTAAACCCTTGTACAATAGTGTTAACTAACCTGGTTCAAACATTTAACCCGAACTTTCGAGCAAGTAGCCTTTAAAGGTACACTCATAAAGTGTAATTTGTACGGTTTTGTAAGTACATAGATAGGTATCGACCTAATAAAGTTTTTTTAACTACATACTTAACACCATCCACTTGGATTAAAGTAACTATATGTACATATTAAATAAGAGAGTAGGTCCTCTCTTTATGAGACATTTAGTACTTAATAAAAAAAATGATTTTGACTAGAAAATAAATGTCTTAATTCCTCCTGGATTCGAGCCACTATTTCCTTTTTTGTTGTTAATATTTACTTTAAAAATCTAGTAAATTATTTTAGTTTCTATTATCGTAAAATATTTTACAGGGTTACGTTACAGTTATAAACAAAACAATGATACGAGGTTAGACTTCTATTATTATAGTACTCAATGAGGGGTTTTCAAGGTTACATTTAAAAAAGAAAGAAAGTACCGCTATCCCCGGTAGATGGCACTGACTGGTCTGATGTCAACAATAAATGCGTTGTTATTTCTTGTAACTTGGGCTTCTCGTATTTCATACCTACTATTAATTTGTACTGTATTGTTTAAATTACACAAACAAACCAATAAAAATAATTTTTTTCATGGTGCTGTGTTTTTTTACGATGATATCGCACTTCGGTGCAACGCCATCTATTGTCAACATAAAAAGCTTGGTTTTCTTACAACTGTCACTTTGATAACCTCTCATTGTTTTGTGAAACATCCTTTTATACACAGATGTAATATGCAGACTAATTTTATTTTGAAATTTGAAGTAACACGGGACTTTAGGCTATTCCAAAACTTGTAAGTTCTATTCAAAATGATAACAAACACGAATTCACTTCATTAAGAGCCTTCATAGAGCCAACTAGCGCCGCCAATATTAAAAAAATATATCTTCCAATATAATCAATTTTATTAAAAAAAGCTATTTACAAAATGTTTATTACGATAAATACTATTTTTCAATATACAATACATGGCATAATTGCGACAAGCTAAGTTGTAGTTCACAAATGTGCCAAAAACGTCCGTTTTTCGCAATTATGCGAACTACAACTTACCGACATTCAATCACGTTATAAATAAGTATTTATCGTAATAAACATTTCGTAAATAGCTTTTTTTAATAAAATTGATTATATTGGAAGATATTATTTATTAAAGATTGGCGGCGCTAGTTGGCTCTATGAAGGCCCGCTTTATTTCAATTCTGCCATAATTATTATGGATTTGTTCTCATTGCGAATGCTGCGTTATATCCAATGTTACTTCAAACTTCTCGTCTCGAAACGTTCGGCAATATTAATGGAGGACCTTCTTTGACATAT
This sequence comes from Tachystola acroxantha, assembly GCA_963506565.1. Lineage (NCBI taxonomy): Eukaryota > Metazoa > Arthropoda > Insecta > Lepidoptera > Oecophoridae > Tachystola > Tachystola acroxantha. The sequence continues at coordinate 12,321,452 of OY735879.1, forward strand.
TCAAGAACTTTGTTATAGTAAAATTAAACCTGTCGTAGTAGCTCAGTCAGTTTGATTGCCGTCTAGGATTTATTGTGACAAAGTTGTTCATTCTTTTAAAGTGGGTCCTAAATTAAAATTGTACATATGCATGTTATAAATATGATTTTAAATAACATAATTGATACGATATTTAACTGATGATAGCGTAGAATGAACTATAGTTGATAGCTAATTTAATAGGGATAAAATAGGGGCTTTTTTTATATTTGTCAGAAAATCCAGATTCCACGGAGTTTAATTAATCTTTGTATAAAAATGAAATCGAATATTTCATCTTCTAGTTCCTTTGAAACTGGTTGTTTCTATACATATATATTATTCTTTTATTACCATTGAGGTACTAAGTACTAGCGAAGAAACTTATTACATTTCATTATAAATTGTTCTCCAATTAATATAACTTTACTTCAAGTAATTCAAGGTATTGTTTTTTCAAACTTGGAGACGATGTTAGAATGTAATCTTCGAGGTATAATACAAGCTTCTTGGTCCTAATGTACAGTCAACAGTGTATCAAGTGTAACAGCACTACGCAAGGGAAATACGGCTAATGGCGGCCACACATGCTACGGTCTACCGGAGAGGTGTACCTGCACAGGTATGCCTGCGCAGATAGACCGGAACGTGTGTGGGAATAGACCTGTGCAGTTTTTGGAACCTGCGCAGGCGACCGGCGCAAGATCGGAAATCAATTCTTTCGAGTGACACCGTACGGTGTACCTGTAAAAGAACTGAAGACCGCTCCGGTACACCGGAACGTCCCCATACACACGGTTGACGGTGCACAGGTAACCTCTCCGGTAGACCGTAGCATATGGCTTACACAAGATTGCAATGATTTGGCATAAGTTAATCTGCTGTCGACTGTAAAAATAAAACTATAGAACAGTATGAAATGATTAAAAACTCACGCTCGCGCCAATTTAGTGACACCAATTGAATGGCTGTAAGTAAATGCGAAATTAGCACCGATAGACCTACACCGCGTCAAACTAGACCGGGGTCAAAATCGCAGCGATAAGAAAGTCTAAAATCGAGCCCAAATAGATATCGCTCACAATTTTAATGGATCGTTCTTATTAGCAAAAACTTTGCTTGGGCACGTCCATGGGAAACAGTCTCGCAACAAATTGAACAGAATCTGTGTTCATAATGACTTCTCTAGTACTGTGGAACACAGAGAAAGGTGTACAGGAGAGTTTTTAAGGTTGAGATTTTCTCAAAAACTACTTAACCTATTCCAAAAATTCTGTCACTGTTTTATAGATAAAAGTTAAAGCTATGTGACTGTAAAAGAATTATTAAATTCGGTCCAGTACTTTTTGAGAATATCTCAACCTTATTGAGGCCCCCTATATACTTATCTCTGTCTTCGACTGACCTACATACAGCTTAATGGTTTTGTATGTATTTTTCTATTGCACCTTTGTAATGTAAGATGTTCTGTATATGTTGGTTTGGTAAATCCATTATATACGGTATTGGTGCGAATTGGCGTAGCTGGGGACCTTCACTTGACCATACAAATGAAGTTGCATTACAGGGTGTTCCGTGCCCCTGTATATTCGAGGCGACGATAAACTTACGTCGCTTAAATATTTTAATTTACATTAAACTAATCTAATTATTAGCTTGTCGTCGCCTTTGACGGAATGAAAGTAGACAGGGCCGTATAAATAAATTTGCGCCCCGCAATAATTCGTGAAATTAGCGCCCCAGTTGCAGTACGTGTTGTAGTTTGGATTTAGATGTTGCTAAATATTGATGGCACGAGCGGCGTTAGCGTGCCAATGTTTCCGAGGGCTCCAAAAAGAGACTTTTTAAGCTAAGTGACGCGGAAATTGAAACGGCCCTGTTTATTTGTATGTCCTTAATTAATTAACATTAGAGAATATTATACTAAAACAATATTGTGAAAGGTTAGACTACGCCAATTTCGGTGCATAGCTAGTTAATACAATATCTTGAAAATTCTGATGTTTATACTTGCTACCAAATACATCTTCCTTTATAAAATTTATCCAAAAATAGTAGAATAGTTGTGTATTAAACGATATTGCACTTTATTGCACTGACATCTATAGGCTATTGAATTTAAACTTTTATTCGTTAATTGAAGTATTGTGCTCGCGAATTAGATGCCATTACCACGAGTATTCCATCTGACAGGTACTTGCAATTGATTTTAAGTAAGTAATACTTTCGTGGCTAAAGCGAAATAAATACTTATGTTTCTTATTTGTAAGATCAGTATGATATCACTTTTTAAACTTTCACGGTTTGTATACATATTAATTAGATAATTGATGGCTGCAATGCTGTCGAAATATCGAGACATCAATAATAAATGTTAAACACGGTAATTCCCGTTTTATCTAATTAATCAGTATGATAGTTGGTAATATGTCATTATAAGCGACAGAGACTCTTCATTAGATGATACTGTTCGATTTATTTCCGTTATTTATATTTTTACCTGCTCAAGTTTTAGGTTTATTTGTAAATCTGGATATTAGCATAAATTATTACTTTTCCAGACATCTCATGCAAAGTCAAGGGTTATCAGCCTCAATTTTGAAAGCGTTTGTCAAACTCAGCTTGATTCTCTGCTAGCGTTGGCGTTTTAACCAACAGGAGCTATTTTGGAATAGGGCGCTAAAACATTGAAACCTGAATACGTATCTGTGCAATCATTTGCGTATTCATCTGTACATATTACTATGCAATTTGCATCTTGGTACGTTAATATTCGTGGTATTGGCATTAAAAGTATACTCTAAATTGGCAGTTCGTGAAAGCATAGGCTCTTAGCCATAAACATGACTTAAAGTTGTCTAAGCCACGATACAAGGATTTTCGGTGGGTTTCGCCATACAAAATCGGTGGTTTAGCTACTGTCAATATAAGCTACCGTTTAGCAATCTTTATGGCTACGAGCAATAGGGTTTAGCAGCTACTTAATAGTTCTCAGTAATAAAACTTTGGTAACTTGGCTGGTATACGAACTACTATACTGTGACGGAAAGTACACAACACACAGTGATAATGTTTATTAAATATAGATACAAGGTAAATGCGCTAGAAATTGCACTACAAAAGCGTATAGAAAACATAAATTACACTAAAACGACGGATAAGGTGCAACGAGGCTATTGTACGAGTATCTGCCCGGAAAGCCGAAAATGTGACTACTTGTACCTTTTTTTGGCCTTTAGTTTTTGCCAAATGCACCAATAACGGGCTAAATAAGGCATTTAAGATTGGTTCGCTTTGGCAGAGGAAAAAATAATAGATACCTACCTCCTACATACAACTGAGACTGGACGACATAATTTTGGAATGGCGGATTGGTTTTTTTACTTAAATAACTTGACATTGGAGAAATTACCTCTTTAATAAGAGAAGCCGTTAAATAAAAATATGTAGAACGGAACTGAGACCGAGATTGCACTATTCCGATGTGTTAGTTAAATTTTTGTACCTTGTATCTATAGTTTTTTAATCTAAGCCCATAATCGAGCATTATTATATGTGAAGTCCCAGATTACGAAGGTTTTGTACGCCAATTAAATAATAAAAATATTTAATATTAAAACCACAACGAAGTGGGATTCAGACGAAGGTAGATAGAGTAGTTTCATTAAATGTGCATGTATGGATAATCTACAAATGAACCAGCAGGAAATAAAGGTGTTTTGATTTGTTTTGCAGTGTTTCATTTCTTTTTCTATAAAACACATCGAGGAATTCAAAGTGAATAAATAAGTATTCGAATATGTATGTACATACCTACTTTATTGGAAAAAGTTTGCCTATTAAAGGGACTTACTTTATGTGGGAGGAAGTGTGATAGGCGTTTATATATTACCGTCAGAATGGCGCGGACGAGCTCCCAGGTCCTCGAGGCCTATCCTGGACTGATGTACCGCTTAAGCTAGAATTAGTGACGGAGTCTCATAATTTGTGACGCAATAGTTTAAAAGTTATAAGCCTTTGAAGGGGGCCGCGCCAACCTGACGCTTGAAAATCTGACTGATCAAAATAAAATTAATGAACCCATATGGAACAAATTTGATTGAAAAAACAGGATGTGACGCTGAAATGATGAACATGTACCCAAATTTCATGTTTCAAACATAAACAGATAAAAAGATATAAGCCTTCATAGGGGGCCGTGCAGAATCTCGCACCACCCCCCCTGGATCTCGAGAACCAGACAAGCTACACAACAGCGGATTGTATGAGGACATAATGCCGCAGAACGCTGAATTCGTGACGGAAGAACCGACATTTAAACCGCAATAGTTCAAAAGTTATAACCATAAGAACTTTTCGGACCGTCAGGATGGCGCGGCCCCTTACAAACGCTAATAACTCGGTAAATATATCATCACGGATGACGTGACTACCATCAATATTTCGGCATTCAGCGGCTCTAATTTGTGACGCAAGGTCCGGGGCTCCAAGTTTAATATTTGCTGAGAAAACAAAAAAACAAATTCCTATGGAGGAAGTCGATAGGGTGACAATGTTACTGAGTTTTACCGGACTTGTACTTAGTATATGTAGGTATAACAGGATGACATAATCGTATATAAGTAATTACCAATTAAAAAGTTATTAGCAATACTTAATTTTTTTTTTAAATTAAAATAAATGTTACGTTATTATTATGTTTATTATGTGTATGCTGTATATGCTAGGTGGCTTCTACCTTTCGCTTCATATGATTGTAGAAATCGTTATGTCATCATGTTTGACATAGTCTTAGTATAAGTTCGGTAAAACTCAGTAACATTGTCACCCTATCGACTTCCTCCATAGGAATTTGTTTTTTTGTTTTCTCAGCAAATATTAAACTTGGAGCCCCGGACCTTGCGTCACAAATTAGAGCCGCTGAATGCCGAAATATTGATGGTAGTCACGTCATCCGTGATGATATATTTACCGAGTTATTAGCGTTTGTAAGGGGCCGCGCCATCCTGACGGTCCGAAAAGTTCTTATGGTTATAACTTTTGAACTATTGCGGTTTAAATGTCGGTTCTTCCGTCACGAATTCAGCGTTCTGCGGCATTATGTCCTCATACAATCCGCTGTTGTGTAGCTTGTCTGGTTCTCGAGATCCAGGGGGGGTGGTGCGAGATTCTGCACGGCCCCCTATGAAGGCTTATATCTTTTTATCTGTTTATGTTTGAAACATGAAAATTGGGTACATATTCATCATTTCAGCGTCACATCCTGTTTTTTCAATCAAATTTGTTCCATATGGGTTCATTAATTTTATTTTGATCAGTCAGATTTTCAAGCGTCAGGTTGGCGCGGCCCCCTTCAAAGGCTTATAACTTTTAAACTATTGCGTCACAAATTATGAGACTCCGTCACTAATTCCAGCTTAAGCGGTACATCAGTCCAGGATAGGCCTCGAGGACCTGGGAGCTCGTCCGCGCCATTCTGACGGTAATGAATAATATCTACTAAGTATTAGAAGGTGACCCTTTGATAGTATAGATTATTGGTAAGTGCGAAACGTCTCTGCCTGCCACAGACCACTTACCCCAATAGACCTGTAATAGGAGGGCCCCGCTTTCTGCCAACACATGAGCGCAAAAGTTCTATACAAACCGAACTACGTCGCCTATCAAATTAGTAGTGACCAGATATTCGACCCATAAACTGCTGTAAAAAAAAGGAAGAAAAAAATATTTTAACATGCCCAACTGTGCTATAAAGTTGTGTGGTAATGACAGTAGGAGGAACAATTACAAAAAGGATGGTATCACATTTCATCGGTAAGTATCTGATTAATAAATAAATTCATTACTTAATGCGACAAATCAATTAGGAGTTCAACTTACACTGGTTCGATTGTCGTGTCTTACGAGTAGTTCCGAGAGACCTCTCTTTCACCCACCTACTAATTGTAGCCCTATCTCACTCTTTCGTTTCGCGACACGTGTAAGCTAGAGACGTGGTATACAATCATCGATATTCTTACGTCACCTAAATAAGTTTGTGTAGATTTATGAGTTTTGATTTCATTTACTTTCTTTATAAATATATTTCCTGTTGATCCAGACATTAAAAGTGAATGGATAATAAAGACAATGGTGGCCGTCGTCTTTCACCACAATATGTTCCCGTCACTTTACGGCGGATTGTTTTATTAATATGAACTATCGAAGAAAACTCCATAGTACTTCAATTCCAACGTTATACCTACCAGTTATCTTATATTTTTGTACAGGTATCTTATATTTTTATTAATGCTATCTAGCTAAGGTACCTATTCTAATGCGGCAGGTAGGTATTTAACGGGGCGGCATTCTAACCGGAATTCGGGATTTCAAGAAATCATAATATTCATATAATCATAATAATATCATAATAGTATTATTGTGTTAAAAATAATAGGTTGGCGACTAGTAAGGAGTATCATAATAAGTAAACGTAGCAAATTAACAAAGTTAGTTAAAGCTTAATTTTTTTTATTAAAAATGGTATCGACTAATTTTTTGTTCTTAACTGAATTTGCCTATTTCTAAACAGCAACTTTATGGCTGATACAAATAACAAATAGGCGTTCAGAAATTTTAAAAGTCAGGTTCTGTTTTAATGTATTTGGGTGAGCAAGAATCGCTAAAAATCACAAGAATCGCAAGAAATCGTTAGGAATGATCACGAATCGTCAGTCGTAACTTGTTTAAATAGCCGCGCTTTGTTTGAGAAAAACACCATAATATATACATACAAACCTTTATAGAAAGCCTACGTAATGTAATATCGACCTACATTATTTTATGGCCATGTTTATTCATCAATGCCTATTGGTTGGACTACAATCATGATGTTCGTTACGCATAATTATTATTTCACAATAATTAAATTATAAATAATGTGTAATTATTAAATTTTGTGATACGTTAATAATGAGAAGTTCTTGTTTTATTATATTAATATTAAACAAATAGCATTGCCTCAGTAGAAATCGTTTATTAACTTTCAAATTCATACTTAAGTACATTAAGTATTGAAACTGTGTAGGTATCAGTTCAACAATCCACATCGATAATATATTATCGATATCGACATGGCCGCGTCTCTTTAAATGAGTTCATTGCGTGCACCCCTGTCCCCCGCCTCGTCTCTAGGTTACCGGCCTTGACAGAATGTTTCGCTTGCAAATATGTACCGATTTCAAGTCTATTGGGGTAAGTGGTCTGTGCTGCCTGCAATCGATCAATACATCACTATTATATTTCAATGTTACATCCTCGAGATTTACTTAACTTTGTAGTACGTTTTCTATTGTACTGCACCGCCACTTAAATCTCTTCGGATGTAACATTTCATATAATTATGATTGAAGTTCACTTGGTAAGTTCAATTAATCATAAAAAAATATTCGTTCAGAAAATGATACAAAAACTACTGACTTGATTTCTAAATGAACCTCGTAACGTTATAATGGGTACCATGTTACACAATCTCATTTCATTTTCAAGCTAGTTATTAGCATGTCTATCTCTTTCTAGTGAGCCACTTTGAAAGAGACAGAGACATTGTTACAATTTAAGAACGAGAAACCAGTGAATTTATTATGACTTAAATTCATATGAAAATCATAGTACCACGGTCTTTATTTATAAATTTCTAACCTCAAAATCGTGTTAGTTTGGCACGTTTTATTAATTTTTATAAGAAATATCTAATTGATCGTTCGTAAATAGTACGTAAAAGCAAACGTCTGTTGTGAATACTGATAGTGGCTATAAATTACATTTGTAATTATGGGTAAACGCAAAGGTAAATGTGCGAAGAAGAACTCTACGAGTAAGCAGGCTTTGGAGCCCGAACATTTGATAAAGGCACCTCACTCGTTTGTGATCCACCGCGGCCAGTGCAGCAAGGATATGATGGACCTCACGAAGGATTTCAGGAAGATCATGGAGCCTTTCACGGCATCCCAACTCAAGGTAACTTATTACAAGTTTAATATCAGTTGTTTTAAGAGCATATAAGATATAAGCACTATGTTTAACTGATGCACAAACTTTCGATCAAATCGACTCAAGGAGTCATTATTCCTCTATATACTATAAAAATTACTTTATTTGCTTACTATTAATTAACAGACAGCACATACTTAGGATAGCTTTGTATAATTTACAATTTTACACCCAGTGAAACGTTTTTAACACAAAATTACAATTTTAAATTTTTATTTATTGACATTTTGACCTTAAATAATTATATTATATAACCTTAGATCCACTCACAGTCACCAAATACAGAGAGTGACTATTCAATCACCCAAATTCACTTGCCGTTGAATTGTTGCATGCCTCCTACCCAAAGAGTAAAGCGACACACAATAATGGAGCTGGACGAAAGATCCTGAGACCCTAGTTAAAAGGATTGCAGTCTCAATGGAGGCTGTGAATCGAAAACCAATCTTCGCTCACCGCATTCGCGTATGGTCCAAAGACTGATCGCTAAATAAAACCCAGAGAAAAAATAGAAGTTAAATCATTACACATTTTACCTAACGTGTCTATTTGTGTTTATAGGAGAGGAAAAAGAACACAATCAAGGACTTTCTGTCAATATCGGGGTACCTGCACGTGTCACACCTCATGACATTCACGGAGACAGAACTGGGCTCATACATGAGGCTAGCACGATTACCGCGGGGACCCACGCTCACCTTCAGGATACACAACGTAAGACCTTGATGGACTGTTTTAGGGAGTTGTTAAGTTTAGTCTTCAAATTTTAAACTTTATGTATGTTTTATCTTAAATTGAAATTATAAGTCAATTATTTAATATATCAAGTGCTGTGGATTTTATTATGATGAATATACAGGGCGGCCTTGAATTCATTCAACAAATTCAAACTGCGGGTTCTTCTTCTTCTTCTTGACGCGGGCTATTTTCCGCACTTGGCCGCATGAGTGGCAGCCATTGTGCGTGCAAAGGTGCAAAACCGCACTAGTTGAGCCAGCCCAGCTCCCTCCAGAACGCCAGCAGCCTGCGGATGCCACATGCGGCCTGGGGGAGGGACCCTGGGTTGTTCAGGATCTGGGCTCGTTGTTCTGCCAGCCCTCCGCACTGCAACAGTACGTGGGCAGGTGTTTCCTCAGCCTCTAAGCATCCCCTTCAAATTGGACTGTCTGTTATACCCATATTGAACAGGTGTTTATTTAGTGGACAGTGGCCTGTGATTGTACCTATCACAATGCGCAAGTCGTTTGTACCTAAGCGCATTAGACTCTTACTGAGCAAACTGCGGGTTGTACTCATGATAAATATTAAATTGGTAAGGTTTTTAGTAAATCAAAACTGCAAATAAATTGAACTAAGTCACAAGTCACACAATGACCTTAGAAATGACCATTAGGTCAAATTCCAGTGAAAGAAATCGTTGCAAAATTAAAAATATAAAATGTAAAAAATCTAAGGCACAGTAGCGGTTAAATATTGGTCAGGGCGTTATATATTTTGTAAACATCTCCTTTGGAGGAATGCACGTCGATCATGAGCAAGTTCATATTCCGACTCCAAATTCAGACCAAATACAGGGAGCGACTATTCAACCACCCAAATACTCTTGCCGTTGAACTGTTGCACGCCCCCTACCCAAAGCGCCTAAAGCGACACAATAATTGAGCTGGATGAATGATCGAGGATGGCAGTCTCAATGGAGGCTGTGAATCGAAAGCCAATCTTCGCTCACCGCATTGGCTTAGGGTCCGAAGACTGATCGCGGATAAAACCCAGAGAAAAAAAAATATTCCGACTCGCGCTTGGTCTATTTTCGGGTACTAACAAGAACGTAAACCAGTGCTAAAAAATGTAGTACATTTTTCAGGGTTTGTTTACGTTCTTGCAAAATTATCCAAACTGTATTAATAATCCTGTCTCCAGTACAGCCTGTCCCGTGACGTGGTTTCCTCGCTCCGCAAGCAGTACGTGATTATGCGGGCGTTCCAGCAGGCTCCACTCGTCGTGCTCAACAGCTTCAGCGGGCCCGGCATGCACATGAAACTCATGGCCACGGTCTTCCAGAACATGTTTCCTACTATCAACATTACTACGGTGAGATTACCCGGAATAACGGTATTTAAATATTTTTTTATTGGTGAAGTTAAAAGAGCCCAGTGGCTCAGTGGTTGAATCAACCCATGCTGAGCCCTCGACCCATTCACCAATTATGTTTATTTTAGTACAGTCGAAGACAGAGATAAGTATACCGGGGGCCTCAATAAAGTTGAGATTTTCTCAAAAAACTACTAGACCGAATTTAATAATTCTTTTACAGTTATATATTGTTAACTTTTATCTATAAAACAGTGAAATAATTTTTGCAATAGGTCAAGTACTTTTTGAGAAAATCTGAACCTTAAAAACTCTCCTCTCTCTCCTTAATTTTTTGTATATGTTTTATGGTGAATAAAGTTCTTTTATTATTATTAACTCTTTAAAAAGGCAATGAAACATCGTTAAACGTTTAGAAACAGTGTTTCTAAACAAATGTTGCCGAATGAATACCCGGCTTTATGATCAAGAATGTTTGTGAACAAAATACGATTATTATGTTCTTCACTGCAGGTGAAACTGAAGAACATTCGTCGCTGCGTGCTGATGAACTACAACCCGTCCACTAAGCTGATCGACTTGCGCCACTACGTCATCCGCGCCACGCCTGTAGGACTCAACAAGGGCACCAAGAAGGTAGTACTTCTAGTCTATCAACGTCGTGCTTGCCGCGCCCACGGGGTCCAGTGGTTGTCGGTACGAGGGAATACGGTCTCGGAGGGGCTTCGGGCTGTGTGGCGGGAGGGCAAGCGAGCGTGACGCGCACAGCTGTGTATAGTGGTACCTCGTCTCCGCCAACCTCTGTACGGTACACGCTGTACGGGGTACAGGCTGTACCCCGTAGGCGCGGCAAGCACGACTTTGACAGAATATAATCGTGAAGATAGCAAGCGATGTCAAAAGTCAAAGTCAAAATGTTTTATTGCGATCATGTGGTTAATTCTAGGTGTTACATAAAAATCCAGTACTCAACATGAACCCTGTCAGGGCAATGCAACATAATTTAAACTTATATACTAAACAAAACTATTCTAAAGTTAGCATGCAAATCCTAGTACCTATTTCTGTCACAAAATATAATTGTAAAGTATAATATAAAAAATGTTGGAGGTTTTAGTCGACATCTTTCCTTATTTTTATGGTTCAGTGCCCCAAAAAGAAAAAAGGAACCCTTATAGGATCACTTCGTTGTCCGTCAGTCTGTCAAGACCTATATCTCAGAAACGCGTAGACGGTTTAACCAGGCGGTGGCTGAAAATCAGAACTATATGTTTGCATTACATGCTACATTTACCACTCTCAGCCTTTTTGCTACAGTCTGACTGTATGATTTAAGTTAATATTTATTATTTAAACTTATGTATGTCTTGACTATGTGGCAAATAAATGATCTTTTATTTTTTATTTTATTTACGTATCAAGTTGAAATTAATACCAAATACTCAGGTCTGCAACCTCATGCAGCCGTGGATAAATCAAACTTCTACGTCAATACAATCAAGTCAGTCAGAGTGACGCTTCGGCGCTCCTCTGGAGGAAGATAAAAGACTGTGATAGTTTGAATATTCTGTAACATGACATTGGCAAATGACGAACTGTCCGAGTCCTTTAAAAAATAAATAATACTGACCCGTGTTTATTTATATTTGCAGATGGTGCAAGGCAAAGTGCCTAATCTGAATCGCTGTAAAGACATGTCTGAGTTCTTTGACAAGTAAGTATTATGTTCATTCCTATACCTGGGGGGTGACCGCGACTTCAATCGTTATGGTTATCGTTTTCATTTTGACACTTGAACGATATACATTGCTGCGTTTCGTTGTCGTGTGTTGAAACTTGCAAAAACATAGTAGCAATGTATTATTTTATTTATTTATTCTTAGAAAGATTTACAGCTATTTCATACTAATATAGATAACAACTATGAGTAACTGTAAGCCAATTACAAATCTCCACATATGAGCTTCATTTTTTAACCATGTAAAACTTATTGCCTACTATAAATACCCAAGTATATATATAATCATACTATATATAATACATTAATACTTTAACATAGATTAATATTAATACATATATATATATAGGTTAACATTTGTGCTAATATTTATAAACAGAAAAACAGAAAAGCAGGAAAAACATAACAATAACAGTGGTTTTAAGAGACAGTGTATCATTTAACCGAGTCTTTAAAATAGTCTTTCGCAAGAGTACGTCTCACTGTGGTTGCATTTGTACAGAATATATCCAAGTCATGATCAATACACAATTTATTAAAATTAGTGCTGGTACGGATCATAAACGAATTTCTTCTATATTTTGTGCTGGTACGTGGTACGTGCAATATGGGACGCTGCCTAAAACGGGTTAAGTCAGTGCGAAGGTTGTTATAGCGTCCATGTGTCAAATTGAAAGCGATTACGATGGAAGTCGCGGTCACACCACTGTTTAGTTAGACAGGGACAAAAAGCTTTGACATGAGCCAACTAGCGCTGCAAATCTTTAAAAAATAATATCGTAGTCGAGCCCCTCTAAATAGACTGATGATGTTGTTGTTCCCCAGAGCTGGCTTATTGTCTGAGAGCGAATTTGAGGACGACCCCACGTCGCAGGTGGTGCTCCCACAGAGCCTGGCCAGCCGGGGCGCGGCAGAGGACTCAAAGTCTGCCATACGACTGGTCGAACTCGGGCCGAGGATATCATTCCAACTCATTAAGGTAACACTAACGATTAGTCGTAGACAGTTTTAAGCTCGAACTCAGCGTGAGCTTGCACTTAATAATAATAATTATTAATTTCATAACTTCGAGACAATGTGATCATGGCAGGTGTCCGACGTCTCGCTCTATAGACCAGACTGACTGACCCACCAACACCTCAAACCAATAGCCCCAATTAAGTTGTAATTTCCAATCACTGCAATAGTTTATGCACCTGACGGGGTCTGTCATTGGGTGCATTCAGATGCGCTCAGAGACGGGTCCCACTAGGTGCATCACATATCCCTTCAAATTACAGTTCTCTAAGGGGCCTATACGCGTTGGACCTATGTCTCCGTGCAAGCCTTTCAAAGGACCGGGTTTTCTTAAACCCGTGAAACCTGGAGAGATACATAATATAGCTATTTTTTCTAGATTTTTTTTACAATCTTTTTGGTTCTCCAATAGGCTAGTTGACAAGTATCGAAAACTAAATGTGTTTCATTATTGTTACAAAATAGACACAAATTCATGATTCTCTGAAATCGAAATTAGTTGAAAAATGTAGTAACTACAGGCATTTAGAAAAGTTGTCTTAGAAAGAGACAGAAACAGTATACGTCTGTGTGGTTCTGACGTCATACTGAGGTAGCGTCATCCACACTTCATACTAAAGACCGTTTTACTAAAAACATAACCCTCCTTCTTGCGCAGTCGGGTAAAAAGAGATGGAGCACCCCCCACTACTCGGCTTAATATCTTCGATATTAGTTGAGATATCGGAAAACTGTTTTCACAGTTCTCTTCAATTCAATTCTAATATACTTTATTTGCACACAAATGAAAATACATCAGTTACATATAAAACCAAAGTTAGCTAGTGTACAGACAGACGGCCTTATCGCTTTAAGCGAAGTCTTCCAGGCAACCTTCGGGTGATGGAGATATTGTATCAAAAACAGCGTAGCGGGTGCAAAAATGTCATAATGCAATACTATAAAAGCAATAAAATACCTATTGTATTCAAATATGTTAAATAAACCTACAATATAATACAATAAACTAATAAATAAAAATATAAATAAATTACATATACCTATTTCAATAATAAATATATACCTAAATGACTAACAATATACATACTTACACTTAAATAATTTACACACAAATGTAGGGAGGAGAAATGTAGAAAGAAAAGGGTAATTACTTCTTCTCATGTAGATCCACATTGAGATTCTTCAGCGGGAACATGAGAATTGTTTTGTTTGTAATATCTGTGGTCTGGTATGTCATTTGGTTTGGAGCTCGCACTTACGACTGTCTAAATTGTAGGAAAAAAACTGACAGCTCTAAGGCGGAACTCCTCTCATACTCAAATGACCGATAGTCATATACCGTTTTGAGTGTGAGTAAGTGCGAGCTCACGCTAAGTTCGTGCTCAAAACTATCTGTGACTATTGGTTAAACTGAAATTTACAGATTTTAAGCGCGAGTCGAGTGTGCTGGCTCTTACAATCTATGGAATATTACATTGGTCGGCCTCGGACAATCTTGAGCGCCAGCGTAGTGTAATTTCACTCTCATAACTGCGAGATGCTATGAAATTTGACAGTTGTAAGAGTGAACTCAAGTCGGTATTTACGTGACTGTATTTATAGGTGGAAGACGGCCTGATGGACGGCGAGGTGCTCTTCCACGAGCTAGTAGAGAAGACAGAGGAAGAGAAAGCGGTAATTAAGAAGAGAAGAGAGGAGAAGAGGTGAGTCTTCACTCTTCAGTTTGTAACTTGTCAGATGTTTCTTTCTCTCTATGCAGGTACAGTGCGCGAGGCGTAAGCTCAGGTTTACATTTGTGTGAGTGATAGCGGTACAAGAGGTGAAGTGCGGTGCGTGCGCGGCAGGGTGGCGGCCCGCTGTTGTGGTATTAGGCGCTGCGTTCCCACAACCTCGTTCCAAACGCGATGCGTTGAACACCTTGGGGTTTTAGTGGGTATAGGACCGTATTATGGCGGGAGTCCCACATACTCACCGCGCGCCCCTCCTCATTGGCGCGGTGAGATGCGAAAAGCATTTCCCCAAGTAAAAAAAAAAGGGTGGCGTCCCGCTGGGGACGCGCCGCGCCTCAGGCCGAATATCACTCTACACTATCTGTGTGCACTCACACAAATGCAAACCTGAGCTTACGCCTCGCGCACTGTACTAGTGACCGACCGAAACTCGGCCACGGTCAATGTGTCGGCCGCAATCGAAACTTCCATATAAGGTTATGTTTTAGTGGAAAACAATTGAGGCATTTTTTTTCTCTGTTACAGACGGCAGAAAGAGAAGCGTAAAGCACAGCAAGAGGAGAACGTGAAACGCAAACAGCGCGACAAAGAAGAACTCAAACAGAAGTCTCTGGACGGAATTAAGAAGAAAAGGGGCATCACGGAGAGCCAGAGGTAGGAGAACTTTTAGTTACGTACATTTACCGAGTGCTCTCAAAACGGTGAAGGAAAACATCGTGATGAAACCGGCATGCCTTAGGGTAAAATATCTAAGGCATGTGTAATCCGCCAATCCGCACTGGGCCCGCGTGGTGGATCATGGCCCGAGCTCCCTCGATGTAAGGGAATGACTGTGACCGAGCAGTGGGGACATAAAAATAGACTGATGGTGAAGAGCGAGCTTTGTCTATGAATATCGGCCTGAGACTAGCTAAACCGAAGCCCAAATCAAGTGTCTTATTTTGTAAACAAAAACTACCCTGCTCTACTAACATTTTAAGCTGTTCTGTGATTATTGCATAGTTATTTTCACATTATTAGATCGCATTACTTTATTTTCACAATGATGAACAGGTTCAATCAGGTCCGTCAGTGTTACATCACAACAGGTAATTAGACAATCATATTGGTTTACAAAATAAGACACTTGATTTGGGTTGCGGTATAGGAATCTTCACCTAAGAGCCTATATTGTTATAATTGGTCACTAACTCGCCATGTCACCAGGTTGATGGAGCTGGCCGCGTCCGAGACTCAGAATGTGGCCGACATGGACGCAGACGATGATGATGCAGAGTACTATAGGAAGGAAGTCGGCGCTGAACCAGAGAAAGGTATTATTCGGTATAAAGTAGCCCTGCCATACATAGCCCGTAGCCGGAGGTTTTAGGTCATCCCAAATGTTCCGATTTCTCGAAAGTGGTAGATCTCCTTCGCTGTATTATTCCCTTTTAGAAAAGAAAAAATTGCGAAAATAAAACATTAAGGGCCTGCATAGAGCCAACTAGCGCCGCCAATCTTAAAAAAATAATATCTTCCAATATAATCAATTTTATTAAAAAACCTATTTACAAAATGTTTATTACGATAAATACTATTTTTTAAATGCTTATTTATAACGTGATTCAATGTCGGTAAGTTGTAGATCTCATAATGCCGTTTTTGGCACATTTGTGAACTACAACTTAGCTTGTCGCAATTATGCCATGTATTGTATATTGAAAAATAATATTTATCGTAATAAACATTTTGTAAATAGCTTTTTTAATAAAATTTATTATATTGTAAGATATTATTTTTTTAAGATTGGCGGCTTAGTTGGCTCTATGAAGGCTCTTAATGGTTAGTTATTTTAGCAATCAAATAGTAAATGCAGTTCTGCATTAGAGATTTTGCTACCCTGCCTGGAATTATGAAACCAGGATAGCACACCAAGGAGCGAATAATTATGATTTAAAGTAATTAATGGTCTAGGATTTCGGTATTCCTTGGTCCCTAGGCTCGTGCCACATTGCTTACTCCGCTGTCACAGCCACCCTAAGTACTGGGCCGAAGTTAAACTCACATTGAAATAAAATCATATGCAATATGAATATGCACCCAGTACACTTGAATGTCATTTGACCAATGCCGATAGTCATAGACAGTATTGAGTATGCACTCAGTACACTTGAATGTCATTTGACCAATGCCGATAGTCATAGACAGTATTGAGTATGCACTCAGTACACTTGAATGTCATTTGACCAATGCCGATAGTCATAGACAGTATTGAGTATGCACTCAGTACACTTGAATGTCATTTGACCAATGCCGATAGTCATAGACAGTATTGAGTATGCACTCAGTACACTTGAATGTCATTTGACCAATGCCGATAGTCATAGACAGTATTGAGTATGCACTCAGTACACTTGAATGTCATTTGACCAATGCCGATAGTCATAGACAGTATTGAGTATGCACTCAGTACACTTGAATGTCATTTGACCAATGCCGATAGTCATAGACAGTATTGAGTATGCACTCAGTACACTTGAATGTCATTTGACCAATGCCGATAGTCATAGACAGTATTGAGTATGCACTCAGTACACTTGAATGTCATTTGACCAATGCCGATAGTCATAGACAGTATTGAGTATGCACTCAGTACACTTGAATGTCATTTGACCAATGCCGATAGTCATAGACAGTATTGAGTATGCACTCAGTACACTTGAATGTCATTTGACCAATGCCGATAGTCATAGACAGTATTGAGTATGAATAGAGTTTCGAGTTCGGTATTACAACTGTCAGTTTTCATACAATTTTGACAGAACTGTCTATGACTATTGGCCCAAGAGTTGAACATAGCAAGTCCTGTATTGCACTTTCTTGAAATATCCTAAAACTATTCCAGATCTCTTCAGCGAACATCCGAGGAAACGTAGAGCGGACGGCGACGCACCGCGAGGCTTCAAGAAAATGAGACTAGACAAAAAGATACAAAAGAAGTTCCAGAAAAGTCAGGACGGAGGCAGAAACGTACAGAATAAAAGATTCCAGAATGATCAAGATGGGAACAGAAAATTCCAGCGGAATCAAAGTGGCGGTAAATTCCAGAGAAATCAAGATGGCGGCAATAAATTCCAGAGAAATCAAGATGGCGGCAATAAATTCCAGAGGAATCAAGATGGCGGCAGAAAATTCCAAAACAAAGATGGCGGTAAAAGGAAGTTTAATAACAGAGATGGAGGGAAAAGGAGTAATAATGATGGCCAGAGGACTTTTAATAAGCCGAAGAAAGTTTTCGGGGGAAAATTCAATAAAAGTAAAGCGGGGAAAGGAAAAGGGAAGGGTAGGAAATGATAAATAAATGACTATAATTTATTCGTCTTTTTTATTATAGTCCTGTCTTATCCTAACGACAAGCTGTCAACAAAAGTTAAATTATTATGTAGTAGAATTCACAAATGCAATTAAGAGCCTTCCATTAGCCAACTAGCGCCGCCAATCTTAAAAAAATCATATCTTCGAATATAATCAATTTTATTAAAAAAGCTACGTTCACATTGTTTATTGCTATAAATATTATTTTTTAAATGCTTATTTGTAACGTGACGCAATGTAGGTAAGTTGTAGTTCACATAATTGCGAAAACGGCCGTTTCTGGCACATTTGCACATTTTTTTAAGATTGGCGGTGCTACTTGGCTCATGTCAGCGCTTTAATGCATCTGTTTTAAAAAAATACGTGTTCTGCAGAACGGGGACTAGCGTTTAGGGTCCCACCCACATCCGACAATCGGTGACGGACTTTTTGTAGGAGGAAAATAGAACGCACTGATTGCAATAGTATAACGCACACGTCCTACAAAAAGTCTGTCAGAAATAAAATCGGAGCATCCCGACCGATCCGATTGTCGGTGAAAAATGGAACGTCTGGCAATATAGGCGTTAACGCACACTGCTCACCGACAGTCGGCCGCTTGCACTGGCCAGGGCCACAGACCGGATACCACAGACCAGTTACCCCATAGACCTGTAACAGGAGGGCGCCCGTTTCTGCCCGCACATGAGCGCAAAATTGCTTCGCGACACGCGTAATCTTGAGATATCGAAACAGGTTTAATATGGCGCCCCTGCCCCGGGCTTCGTCTAATTGCGCCTATCGCTTGACATAATTTTTCGCTTGCAAATTTGTACCGATTTCATGTCTATGGGGTAAGTGGTCTGTGCCGGATACAGACAAAGTGACGGCCGTGTGCGTTAGTCTCGGAGGAAAAAGTCTGACCGAATATCGGTCCTACAAAAAGTATGACGCGTGCCTAAACCTTTCAGACTTTGTTAAAAACATCAAGTTAGAAACAAGGAATGATTTTGTGTAGGTTGAATACGTGAGTCGGTCCCAAGAACCTAAGGCAGTTATCCCACCGCCGGCGAGTAAATCCCGGCTATTTATTCGCGAAAGAAACGTACAACAGATAGCACATTCTGTGTAAACAAAAGAGACGCAGCGATACTCTCTCAGCGATGAACTATAAAAATATGTCGCCAAGCAAGTATCGCCATCTTGTTCGTGAATGAAAAACCCGAATTTGATTATTAAATCAGTTTATTGTGATTTTCCTTAAAAAATATGATGTATAAAATACATTCTTATTAAAATACAAATTTGTACCAAATAATGTGGCCGAAACGTATGTGTTTTCGGTCCGTTTTCCAGAGCTTATCAATAAAAACTTATAAGTACTTAAAAAAATCATATGCATCAAGTTATAATAAATTTCAATGATTTCACGCAGTTTGTACAGTCGAAGACAGAGATAAGTATACAGGGGACCTCAATAAGGTTATAAGGTTGTGATTTTCTCAAAAACTACTGGACCGAAATTAATATTTCGTTTACAGTTACATAGTTTTAACTTTTATCTATCAAACAGTGAAAGAATTTTAGCAATAGGTCAAGTAGTTTTTGAGAAAATCTCAACCTTAAAAACTCTCCTGTACACCTTTCTCTGTGTTCCACCGTACGTACGTAATAAAATTGTTGTACAATCAAAAATATACCTTTCTGTCAACACAATACATCTTGTAACAGAAAGGGTATAGTAGGTCGAAGGGAGTATACAGTATCGGTAACTGAACATTTGTTGTTCCACGCCTTTTGGAATTAAAAAATAATGTATCGTACAAATCGATCAGCTGATAGCTACAAAATCGTATCAAATGCCAATTTTCGCTAAAATAATTCGCGACAATCGGAAAATCGTGGAACAGCAGCTCCACGTGTGGCTCTTTACGACTTAGGGTCAATTCATGCTAGCGCAGAGTCGAAGCGCCAATTTAAAAGTTAACATATCAAATTCACTCATCTCCACTACTTAAGGCACATATTTCTTACGAGAAAAAGACGCGCGTATTCCGTCGAAATCTATGAGCGACCAGCCCCCTTACAATGAACAGGATTACTTTAAAAAAACTTTGTTATTTCGTTTCGTACCATGGAAAAGTGGTTGACATTGCTCATAGAATCAGTAAACTGAAGTGGCAGTGTGCTGGTCACATCTGTCGTAGAACCGATAACCGATGGGGTAGATGAGTTCTCGAATGGAGGCCACGAACGGGTAAACGTAGTGTGGGACGCCCCCCGACCAGATGGAGGGATGACCTTCGCAAGATGGCTGGCAGGGACTGGATGCAGAGGGCCGAGAGTAGGGTTGAGTGGTGTGCTTTGGGAGAGGCCTACGTCCAGCAGTGGACTGATACGGGCTGATGATGATTTCGTACCATGACGTCCTTAATAAGCTTACTTTAACGTCGTCATGGTACGAAATAACAAATTATTATTGAAGTAATCCTGCTATAAGACTTCATGGTAAGGCCCCTGCGCTCATACAACTTCGCTTTGTGAAGAATTTGACTATGGAATCCTACTAATATTAAAATGCGATAGTTTGCACAATTACTGGATAGATGTCGCTACCGGGACGGGACGTCAGAGGGACTCTGACGAGAATATGGAGACAAAATTCACGATCTGGATACGAATCACGATGGCTCTGTTGGAATAGAGCGTGCCACGGAATGGCGAGGTCCCGGGTTCGAATTCCGGTCGTGATGAGAATTTTTCTCCATTTATCATTTAGATTTTCGTTTCGCATAGCGCATATGCAAGAAAATATCAAAACATGCGATAGTTTGGTCCTCACACACTTAAACGGCTTCATAGATCGGCACCAAACTTTGTAAACATGTATCTAGAATCATTAATTATCGTATAATCTACCTTTTACCACGGGAAATCATATTCCCACGATAAAACACTAGATGAGGAACACGATATCGTCCGCCATCATGACCTGGTTGTCGTGCGTCATGCGCTCCAGGGCCGCCAGTATCTCGGTCGGGGCGAACGTCTCGTGCGAGTACTGCGTGTTCACGTGCGACGTGATGCGTGATAGCGGGAGCGAGTTTGCGCGCTCATCGCTAAACAGCTGCTGGAGGGACGACTTGAATTGACTCAATCTGAAAAAGATTAAAAATTTGCGTTACAAAAAAAACACAGCATGAGATGGCGGTTCACGTTGCTAATAAGCATTTAAAAAATAGTATTTATCCTAGTAAAGAATTATTTATTACTAAGTAGTAAGTACCTTTTTTTTAACAAAATTGATTAAATGATGAAAAAAGACATTGCCACATTTCAATGGAGCTTTGCCCCACCTACAAAGCTACGTAACCATTTAAGCCTACCTATCACTTTGTTGGGGACTTATTACAGGTTTCATATTGCATAATCATAATCAGTATAATTTTCTACTACTCTCGCAACTCCTATAGAAGAATAACAAAAACAATGAATAATTCGCTTCGATTTCTTACTATTTTCTGAATTCTTAATTATGCTGTTTTTTTCGAATCGTAACTTGTACAAAACTTTATTTTAAACCAATAATTTTAATAAAAAACGGAGATATTTTTACATTTATTCGTTATCTTGTACAACTTGCGGTTGATGGTGGGGCAGAATCCGGCATTGTCATTTGCGTTACAAAAAAAACCTGCCAAGTGCGAGTCGGCTGACGGACCCGCGCACCAAGGGTTCCGTGCAACTTCACCATAACATTTGCTCTAACGAAAATATCAATATAACGAAATACCAGGCGTCAACTGCAAATATAAGTTTGTAATTATAAAAAAATAATTATTTCGTTATGGAACCCCAAATTTACAGTTTTCGAATTTTTTCCTTTACTTGTGCTGTAAGACCTAGCTTCTTGCCAAATTTCATGATTCTAGGTCAACGGGAAGTACCCTATAGGTTTTGAGTTTTTTGCGTTTTCATACAAATATGCGCCAAAATTCGATACATACGCCCATATCTTTTGATTGCGAGCCACGCGCGGCGAACAAATAATGAAAAATTTCTAGCCGTAGACAGGACTTGAACCTGCGACCTTGTCATTCTGTGACACGAACCAACTGAACATGTCTCGGAATGACAAGCTTGCTATCCATGACTAGAAATAACCCTGCGTAGTCTGGGTAAAATAGGCTGATAATGGTACCTGTTTGGTTCGATGGTCTTCTGCGAGGCTCGCGTGGTCCTCGGGCCGGGGTCCGGCTGCGAGGAGCGCGCAGTACGCAGTATGGGGTCCGCCTCCTCGTCGGAGGAGAAGTCGTACGGGTCCTGAGCGCCGTTGGTACCGTTCTGGGAATAACAGAATCGATTATTGACACTCTGTCGAATCGAATATTATTTGAAAAGAATAATTGTAAGATAAGATAAATACACTTTCTTCCAGACAACCGACTGCTGAGAATATTATAAAAATATATCAGAAAGATTTAGGTGTGTATAGTAAATATAATAAAAAACAATTTAACGTAAATGTAACTGTTGAGCCCACTTTCAAAAAGTTCGAACGCTGTGGAGAAAAAGTGGCACAAAAACTCTTAGCAGCAGTTTCGACCGTAGAATTTTACGTCATTCATATATTTATTTCAAATGACATTGCCACATTTCAATGGAGCTTTGCCCCACCTACAAAACTACGTGACCATTTAAGCTGTATCTATCATTTTGTTGGTGACTTATTACAGGTTTCATATTACATAATCATAATCAGTATCATTTTCTACTACTCTCGCAACTCCTATAGAAGAATAACAAAAACAATAAATAATTCGCTTCGATTTCTTACTATTTTCTGAATTCTTAATTAAGCTGTTTTTTTCGACTCGCAACTTGTACATAACTTTAATTTAAACCAAAATTTTTAATAAAAATCGGAGATACTTTTACATTTATTCGTTATCTTGTACAACTTGCGGTTGATGGTGGGGCTGAATCTGGCATTGTCATTTTGTCCAACATAACGGGTTGCCCCAAGGCGTAGGACAGTCATACTTACTTATATTATATATAAAAACCGTAAGTACAGTTGAAGACAGAGATAAGTATACAGGGGGCCTCAAAAAGGTTGAGATTTTCTCAAAAACTACTGGACCGAATTTAATAATTATTTTACAGTTACATAGTTTTAACTTTTATCTATCAAACAGTGAAATAATTTTTGCAATAGGTCAAGTAGTTTTTGAGAAAATCTCAACCTTTAAAACTCTCCTGTACACCTTTCTCTGTCTTCCACCGTACTTAGGGCTTAGAATAATAATTATACAATAGACGAATGCAATAGTTCTTCGAAATAACAAAAATAACAATTTACTTGCGAAATAACAATTTACTTGATATCCCAGTCTCTCGAACTATATATAGGAAAAATAGTTTCTTGCCCAGACCGTTTGCGGCATTTAAGATATTACATATATTATTTGTAGATGTAAGCCTCCCCCCCCCCCCCCCCCAAAAAAAAAATCTCAATAGTCGAGTCATGTCCCATTCTCCAAGCTAACAAAAGCTCTGGCTCCTAAAGTCTACAACGCAATGCCTGAAGAAATAACAAACGCTCCCAGTCATATCACATTCATAAAAAAACTTAAAGATATGTTAATAGGCATGGCATGTTACACCGTCGAAGAGTTTTCAACGGTCTAAATTGTACTTGATGTAAGCTTACCTATACAATACAGTGACTCGTAAATGTGTTATTTTAACAATAAACGATTGTATTGTATTGTTTTTACTAACCGTTTTGCGTGACTTCTTAGCGCGCGGCTGTGTTGTCGGTTGCTCGCTGTCAGAGGCAGCTGCCTCCTCCTCGGAAGACGCTCGCCGCTTGCGACGCTTCTCCTTGGTCAACACCTAAGGACAAAATACCAAATATACTTTATTTGCACACAAATACATCAGTTACATATAAAACCAAAATTAGCTAGTGTACAGACGGGCGGCCTTATTTCTTCCAGGCAACCTTCGGGTGATGGAGATATTGTATCTAAATAGCGTAGCGGGTGAAAAATGTCATAAAACAATATCACACCTCGTCATCACTAATAATTTGATGACGTTCTTACTATTAGAACGAACAAATTATGGATTTAACAAAAAGAAAAAAAAAAATTTTCAAATAACTGGACGTGTTTGGAAGATGCGACGGCGCAAGGATGTCGACGCAGGTTGCGTCCCACACCAAAGGCCGTCCCATCTTTCAAGGCATGAGGGACATACCGTCGGGTCTCTTGCCATCGTCGCAAAAATGGCAGAAAAAAACAGTAATTGCTGTGTTGATTTTATTTACATAATTTTAAGTGTGACAATGCCCTTTTACAGCAGCATCAATTTAATTGGATTTAACAAGGCCTATTTACAGCCGCTTTACTTTGGTAAATATGTTCTTACCTTTATTTTATTTTGACATTATTTAAAAAATAGTTGACATTTCACAATAATTTCCCTAATTGTATACACTGAATGACAAAGCCTCTTTACAGCTGCTATTATAGTATATAAACTAGGTGAAACTTGCAATTGTGACAATTGCAAATTTAAATATTATGAACTAGGTTTAAGAACAGTGTTACTGTGCTGCTCTTTGCGCTCACATCACCCAGCCATGTGATTTGATATATAAGTAATCAATGTGTACAAACATAATATAATATGTAAGAAACGTGACGTAACCAAGTGTTCCATAGTGTACCTAAGGCCGAATAAATGAGTATGAGTATACTAGCTAGCCGAGAGGCGCAATTGTCGCCATTCGGCTAACTCGGGTTAAGTCACTAACTCCGGGTTATCATCATGTGCATAGTTGAAATCAGACTTGTACATACCTTCTTGAAGTACGCGAATTGAACCAACTCTATGGCGGCTTGAGAGTCCACGTGCGTCACCTGTAATATAATAATCAGCTTTAGATTTGGACGAATTAACCAATTACTGCTCTTAGCCATATACCTAATTTAACCGCACTTCCCTTTTAAACCGTGTTTGTGTCCCTTTCACAATTACTTTTAAAAAATTTAGTTATTATAAATAAACAAAGTAAGAATTATACCTATTTAAATTAGAACTAACCATATATAAACGGATATCACTCACTTATATTGTTAAAGTCGGCAATTAGACCGACAGTTTCGACCGAAACGTCACCGGCGACGCGGGCGTGGCGCGCTCACCTTGAAAAAGACCGTCGAAATCGGTCGAAACTGTCGGTCTAATTGCCGACTTTAACAATATAAGTGAGTGATATCCGTTTATATGTAATAATTTGTAGTAATGACTCACTATAGTTTTAATTCTAAAACTAACCATATCTAAAAAAAATACATTAATACCTTAAAAAACAAATAAACTAAATGGGACGTCCCTGGCTGAAAGTTTCCCATTACGCTAGCCGCATTGCCGCGTTGTATGGCCAATGAGAGCCTTTGAGCGAGGAACGATAAGATAAGATATATTTATTTGCATAAATGTGGTTACAGCAGTTCTTAAATTCTAATGGAGTTCAACACATTTAGCCAATAAAATGACATGCAATTTTTACATTATACAACAAACACAATCAGAACCAGAGCGAGGAACCAGCCAGAACACGAACCAGAGCGAGGATCGAAACCTCGGTCTTTGAGCCTGCCCCAGCTCCCGGATAAAACGCTTCGCCTCTGCGTCCCACACCCCATTAATTTCCACAGCGACGGGAACAAAGCCATAATTTTGATCTAGGAGCTATTATTATTAACTTAACTTTACGGGATGATCTTTGCAAGATGGCTGGCAGGGACTGGATGCAGAGGGCCGAGAGTAGGTTTTTTTTTTAGTTTTCATAATACTCTTTTATTAACAGAAATTTATAAAATAATAGCCATAAAAACTAATTAAATATAATAATAATAATAAACTCTAACTCTAACCAGACTGACTGACCCACCAACACCCCAAGCCAATAGCCCCAATTAAGTTGTAATTTCCAATCACTGCAATAGTTTATACACCTGACGGGGTCTGCCATTGAGTGCAGTCAGATGCGCTCAGAGACGGGTCCCGCTAGGTGCATCACATATCTCTTCAAATAAAAGTTATCTAAGGGGCCTATACGCGTTGGACCTATGTCTCCGTGCAAGCCTTTCAAAGGACCGGGTTTTCTTAAACCCGTGATACCTGGAGAGATACATAAAACCCTAATTAAAATCACACAGACATACCAGCTCCATCTTCACATTCTATCCCTCGCACTCGTCGTCTTGTACCCCTTGTAGGGTTGAGTGGCACGATTTGGGAGAGGCCTACGTCCAGCAGTGGACTGATACGGGCTGATGATGATGAACTTAACAGGTAATTAGTGTGTGGAAAGCAATATAAATTCGATGGTTAAGTACTTACCACCTGTCAGTGAAAATGACCCTAATATGAACTAACCTCGTTACTAAGCCTGCACTTGGCGTGTGCAGTCGACAGCCGGATCAGGGTCTCCAGTGTACGCGCCGTCACTGGTTGCGTCTGCGAAACGATACGAATAGTATTTAGTAAGATAGTTGTTATACAGGCTGTAACGTAAAGGGTATATGAAGCCGAAGGGACGGTGTTCAGTAACGGTAACTGAACAACTTTTGTTCTACGACTTAAAAAATCTTCGAATAAAAAATAAAAATAAATTAATGTCTCATACAAATCGATCAGCTGACCGTTGCGAAATGTATGAAAATTCAAAAAATAATTTTGCGAAAATCGAAAAGTCGTAGAACAAAAGTTGTTCAGTTACCGATACTGAACACCCTCCCTTCGGCTTCATATACCCTTTACGTTACACCCTGTATGTTGATAAGATAGGTGTCCTTGATATCATTCGACAAATTGAAATTGGGAGTTGTATTCATGATAAATTTTAAACTGGTAAGGTTTTTTAATAAATCAAACTAAGTACTTCCTTAGAAATGATAATAATTACAAAAAATTAAACTACCATAAAATATTACACCAAATTAATATTTTTTTTTTTTCATTTACTTTGGACCAAAATTGCTCTGCATCATCATTGCCCCTGCACTCACCCTGGCGACATCACTGTCCATCATATCCTGGTTCCTGAGCCTGGCGTACTCGTCAGCAATGGCGTCTGACGCGTCCTGCGTGAGCTTGGGCTTCATC
Organism: Tachystola acroxantha; assembly: GCA_963506565.1. Classification (NCBI taxonomy): domain Eukaryota; kingdom Metazoa; phylum Arthropoda; class Insecta; order Lepidoptera; family Oecophoridae; genus Tachystola; species Tachystola acroxantha. The sequence goes on from OY735879.1 coordinate 12,348,593, forward strand.
ATACGCGCGATGTGGATGAACTTCCTCATGAACCGGGTGCTCAGGATCTGGTCCTTCTTGCTGCGCAAGTTGCCGTGCAGGAGCGGGTCGTATTTCTCATACATTACGTCTGTTACTTGCTGCGAAGGGAATTTTATCAAATGTTATCGTTTGCTGTGGTTGCCTGGAAGAAATCGCTTTTAGCGATAAGGCCGTCAAAATTTTACATATTGTTTTGTATTTCTGTATTGTAATTGTTTGTGTCTTTTATGTACAATAAAGTGTATTTGAATTGAATTGTTTATTTATTTTATTAATGGACTCGACAGTTCGCTTGCCAATGTCATGTTACAGAATATTCAAAATATCATAGTCTTCTTCACTCAAGGGAGACGCAGTAGCGTCTTCACCCTGGGTATCCGCGTCTTCTTATCTTCATCCAGAGGAGTCGCCGTAGCGTCATCGCTCTGGACGAAGCAGCTCGACAGTCACGTTCACTCCCGAGCTCGTAGCGGGACTCTGACCATAGCGCCAAACCTCAGATCCTGCACGAATCCTTCAATAACTTCACCATACTCTCAACCGCGAACACTTTCTGATTAATTTAACGTGATATTAAATACAAAACACTCACTGTAGACATTAAACTGAAAATTATCAAATAATTTCGCAACCGTCGTTTCCCGCCATATTCAAAAGCCCCTGAGAAAATGTTACGTAGTACTTGCAATATAAGATAACTCTAGAGTTAGCGACTTAACCCGAGCAAAATGAACTTTTCTCGGGTTAAGCACTTAATCCAAGGTTATCTCGATATTTGCGGCAACAGGGTGGGTCCATAGTGGACGTTGCGTTCGCAAACCCTGCCCTGGCGCGCCGTGTCTCAGGTTGGACCGTGAGAGAGGACGTGGAGACTCTATCGGACCACAGATATATTCGGTTCGATGTCTCCGCGTCCCCGATCGCACCAGCAGGGGATCGCCGCTCCCCTATTGGAGAAGGCCCGCGCTGGGTGCTGGGGAGGCTAGACAGGGAGCTGGCCAAAGAGGCGGCCCTCGTGGAGGCCTGGGTGGCAGGGCCTGATCCCGGTCCCTCGGAAGACGTAGATGTTGATGCCGAGGCGGAACGGCTTGTCGGCGCCCTAACCCGCGTCTGTGACGCGGCCATGCCGAGGGCAAAGTCGCTTCCGCCACGACGTCGGGTGTACTGGTGGCGCGCCGAACTCAACGACCTGCGGTCGGAGTGTGTCGCGGCGCGCCGCCAGTACACAAGGAGTAGGCGACGGAGGGTCCGAGACCAGGCCAGAGAGGACGAGCTGTACGGCGTGTACAGGGCCGCCCGCAAGGAGCTGCAGGTGGCCATCGCCCGAGCAAAGGAGTCGGCATGGGAACAGTGGCTCGAGGATCTCAACCGTGATCCGTGGGGGCGCCCCTATAAGGCGGTGCGGCAAAAGCTTCGCCCCTGGGCGCCCCCTCTGACACGAACCCTCGAGCCGCAGTTTGTAAGCCAGGTCGTGGCGGCGCTGTTCCCGCGACGGGAACCGTTTCAGCCACCGTCGATGGCGCCGCGCACTAACGACGAGGAGGAGGAAGAGGCGGCGACGCCGGTCTCAGAGGCGGAGTTCGGGGCAGCGATCCTGAGACTGAAGGCGAAAAAGAAAGCCCCCGGACCAGATGGGATACCGGGGCGGGTGTTGGTACTGGCGATGGAGGACGATCTGGGGGAACAGATGAGGGCCCTGTTCTCCTCTTGTCTGGCTGGGGGCCGGTTCCCGCGCGCATGGAAGACAGGGAAGCTCGTTCTTCTGCGGAAGGCCGGGCGTCCTGCAGACTCGCCATCGGCCTACCGTCCCATAGTCTTGCTGGACGAGGCGGGCAAGCTGTTTGAACGTGTGCTCGCTGCTCGCCTCGTCCGGCATCTGGGGTCGGTGGGGCCGGATCTGCATGACGCCCAGTACGGCTTTCGCTGTCGGCGGTCGACCATTGACGCCATCGCGCGGGTGCGGGACCTCACAGAGGAGGCGGTTGATCAGGGCGGGGTGGTGGCGGCGGTTTCGCTGGATATCGCGAATGCGTTCAACACTCTGCCCTGGGAAACGGTGAGGGAGGCCCTCAGGTACCACGGCGTGCCCCGGTATCTCAGGAGAGCGGTGGCGGATTATTTCGTCGACCGGGCCATTGTGTATCCGGCCCGGGACGAATGGTCCAGATGGGAGATGTCGTGCGGTGTTCCACAGGGGTCGATCCTCGGACCGCTCCTGTGGAACATTGGGTACGACTGGGTGCTGCGCGGCGCCAACTTGCAGGGTGTCGAAGTCACGTGTTACGCCGACGACACCCTCGTAACGGCCCGCGGTAGCACCCTGAGAGAGGCGACAATTATCGCCACTGCCAGTGTAGCGCAGGTGGTTCGGCGAATTCGAGCCCTGGGCCTGGAGGTGGCGCTCAACAAGTCGGAGGCAATAGTTTTTCACGGACCTCGACGAGCGCCGCCTCCGGGAACAGAGATCATGGTGGGTGGAATCTCCATCACCGTCGATAAGACTTTGCGCTACTTGGGCATAGTCCTCGACGGTCGGTGGAGATTCACGGAGCACTTCCGACGCTTGGCTCCCAAGTTGGTAGCCACGGCCGGAATGTTGGGCGGTCTCCTGCCCAACATCGGGGGACCGGGAGGTACTTGTCGCCGCCTCTATGCCGGTGTGGTGCGCTCCATGGCGCTCTATGGGGCGCCCATATGGGTAGACGCCCTTAACGCCGCAAATCTGAGCCAGCTGCGGAGACCGCAGAGGGCCATGGCGATAAGAGCGGCCCGGGCGTACCGCACCGTCTCATACGAGGCGGCGACACTATTGGCAGGCAGCCCGCCCTGGGACCTAGACGCGGAGGTCCTGGCGGCGGTCTATTGGAGAGACGCGGAGGCCAAGAAGAGGGGCGTCCGCCCACCTCCGGAAGAGATGAGAAGATGGCGAGAGCGGGGCCGGGACCGTCTCTTCCGGAGGTGGGAGCAGAGGTTGGGGAACCCGACTGCCAGCAGAGAGTTGGTGGCCGCCATTCGGCCAGTCCTCAGGGACTGGGTCGAACGAAAGCACGGGGCTCTCACCTACCGCCTGACACAGGGCCTCACGGGACATGGTTGTTTCGGCGAGTACCTGTGCCGGGTGGTCGGTAGAGAGCCCACGAAGGCGTGCCACCATTGCGGGGCGGCGGAGGACACGGCGCAGCACACCCGCGCCGTGTGCCCCGAATGGGAGGAGCCGCGCGCGGCGCTAGTCGCGGCCATCGGGGCGGACCTCTCGCTGCCGACCATCGTCCGCGCCATGGTCTGCAGCGAGAGAGCGTGGGAGGCGGTGATCACATTTTGTGACACCGTCCTGTCACAGAAGGAGGCGGCGGAGAGGGACCGCGAGGACGACCCACTCGCGCTTCCAATTCGCCGCCGGCGAACAGGCCGCCGGCGGTTGGCATATGCCCACCGCCTGCCGCCCTAATGGGGACCTTCGGGCGGAGGATCGGGGGATCCGCCGTCCGAATGAAGTGGTCCCGAGCTGGAAGGCGCTCCACGTGTTCCGGAGCGCCTTCAGCGGAGAAGGGGGAGGCACGAGGCCCCCCGGAGTCGGGCCCGAAAGGGCACCCGCCGACAGGGCCGCGGTAGTTTTCGAAAGATGTACCCGTGGTCCTGTCCATGGTGGCGGAGGCGGAACACCCCAGGAGTTTTAGTTGGTGCGAGTCCAACATAATCACCCGTTCCCCCGGACGGGTGGTATACATTATGTATTTCTCCTGGGCAACAAAAAAAAAAAAAAAAAGGTTATCTCGATATTGCAAGTGACCCTAAGAGAAGTAAGGAACTTGTCCCACCGACGGCTAGTAACTATCGGCTAAAGAAACTATAATAGACGCATATATTAAGAGCCTTCATAGAGCCAACTAGCGCCGCCAATCTTAAAAAAATAATATCTTCCAATATAATCAATTTTATTAAAAAAAGCTATTAACAAAATGTTTATTACGATAAATACTATTTTTCAATATACAATACATGGCATTTGCGACAAGCTAAGTTCACAAATGTGCCAAAAACGGCCGTTTTTCGCAATTATGCGAACTACAACTTACCGAAATTGAATCACGTTATAAATCATCAAAAATAGTATTTATCGTAATAAACATTTCGTAAATAGCTTTTTTAATAAAATTAATTACATTGGAAGATATTATTTTTTTAAGATTGGCGGCGCTAGTTGGCTCTATGCAGGCCCTTAATAGTTGATCGTTGAGCGAGTATCGCTGCGTCTCTTTCGTTTACACGGAATGTATTATCTCTAGCTCAGTTACCTCTGTTTCATCATTGTTAGGGTTTTCCGTAGACAACATCTCGACCGCTGAGCCCATTGGTAACACCTCGCCGTCTTGCTCCTTTGGGTTTCTGGAAAAGGCACAGAAAGGCCTGTTACAAAATTATTACACAAAAAACTAACACCCGTATTCTTAGTCCGTCCCTCAAAACCTCCTCGACTCTACCTCAACTAAGGAGACCTTAAGGAAATCCTCAACTCATCCGTATTTTTAGTCGTCCACTCAAGCTTATCTAGAGGTTCCTCGAGTAAAGTAGCAGTGCAAGCCTAATTAAGCAAATTTTCATTGACCAATTTGTTTCTGATCTGTAGTATTGTTTTGTTTCCTTTTATTTATATTTCTTTGTGTATGTACCTACATGTAGACTATTGATATATGTGAGGGAGTGAATTGTTTTGTAACCTCATTAGAGTGCTATATTCAAGCTATATGTGGTGGCTTGTAATTGGCTTTGTGTTAATTTTTAAGATGTTATATATTTGTAGCTGTAAGCCTCCCAAATAAAATAAAATAAAGTCGAGTGGAGGAATGACGTCATCGTTAGAGGCCATAAACTATTATCTCTGGTAGAAATGGGTCTTCATCCAAGCTGTAGACATTTCAGTAAAAATACCACACACAAAACACGTAAGAGCGTTGTTTACAAGCTTTGAGGAAACCTTAGGGTGCCTTTCCACCAGAGATGTGCTATGCTACTTGATATGGATGCGTTTGATATCCACCAATCATATTCATTCAGCCAGAGCTATGCTATGTGGACCAATGAATATGATTGGTGGATATCAACGCATCCATAGCAAGTAGCATAGCACATCTCTGGTGGAAAGGCACCCTTAAGGTTGGTCACGAGCTACCTTGAAATTGACAGTTCCTTCATCACCTCGACGGAGGAAATCGCTCAAGTCAAGGAGACATTCGTTAACTAATAATAGCAATTTCCTCGAGTGAGTTTGAGTCGAGGGCGAGTGGAGGGAACAACTTAGAATACAGGTGTTAGGGCCAGCGCAGACTACAATATGTCTATCTATACTTCATGATCATTGCCGATTGAATCGGTGTTATTATTTATTTTATTAATGGACTCGACAGTTCCGTTATTTGCCAATGTCATGTTACAGAAAATTCAATATAAAATAGTCTTCTATCGTCCTCCAGAGGAGTCGCAGTAGCGTCTTCAGCCTGGGTAGCCGCGTCTTCATCCAGAGGAGACGCCGTAGCGTCATCACTCTGGACGAAGCAGCTCGTCAGTCACGTTCACTCCCGAGCTTGTAGCAGGAACTCTTGATAAAAGCTTGAAACTTCAGATCTTGCTCAAATTATCCAATAAATTCACCATACTGTCATTCGCGAACAATTTCTGATTAACTTAACGACACAAAATAGACACTGTAGACATTATAACAAAAATTACTAAATAATTTTGCAACCGTCGTTTCCCGCTATTTTCACGAGAACTCGAATCTGTGTTTATTGTACCTGTATCGATGCATCCTGAGCACGTGCTCCGAGATCCTGTTGTCCTGGTCCGCGTCCGCGATGTCCAGCAGCACGAACAGCAGGTCGAAGCGAGACAGCAGCGAGTCTTGCAGCCCGATGTTCTCCATCGGCGTCTTGTATTGGTCGTACTGGGTATGGAGGCATTTCATCAGATTTAATTTTTAAGCATTAAACTATGCAGAGAGCTCGGTGGCTCAGTGGTTGGGTCAATGGACTTGCGATACGGAGGTCCTAGGTTCGATTCCCAGCCAGGGCAGCCATGTACGGTGGAACACAGAGAAAGGTGCACAGGATAGTTTTTAAGGTTGAGATTTTCTCAAAAACTACTTGACCTATTGCAAGAATTCTTTCACTGTTTGATAGATAAAAGTTTAAACTATGTAACTGTAAAATAATTAAAATTCGGTCCAGTAGTTTTTGATAAAATCTCAACCTTATGAGGTCCCCTGTATAATTATCTCTGTCTTCGACTGTACCAATGAGTTATCCTCGGTTTTTTCGACGGAAAAACTTACGTACATTTACCGAGTGCTGTCAAAACGGTGAAGGTAAACATCGCGATGAAACCTGCATGCTGTAGAAGAAGAAGCTCCATTGAAATGTGGCAATGTCATTAAAGTTGTATTTTGTCATTGTCAACTTACCCTCCCGTATACGGGGTTCGCGGCCGCCAGTACGGAGCATCGCGCGTTGAGCGTGGCGTGCACGCCCGCCTTGGCGATGGTCACCTTCCCTTGCTCCATGACCTCGTGTATGGCCGTGCGGTCGATGTCCGTCATCTTGTCGAACTCGTCGATACAGACCACGCCGCGGTCGGCGAGCACCATGGCGCCGGCTTCTAATCTGGAATTGGGATTTATGATGTTATTTATTTTATTTTTATTTGATAGGAAAACTTACAGCTTTTGTGTGTGTAATATGGTTATAAACTTAAGTTAAAAACTAAGCCATTTACAAGTTTTCGCCAATAATTTAAATATGTGGGTTAGTTTTAGTAAATTATTAATGAATTATAGTGTTTACAACTATAGATATACCCTTATGCTTAAACAGAGTGTACTTAATCTTAAGGTTATGAAAATTACAACAATGCTTATATTAGTGAGTGCCATACATTAGGGAATATGACGATGAGTTCATACAGAGCGAGATTAATATTAGTTATAATATACCTAGTATATTAGTTATAATATACCTCAGAGAAATAAGGACGGGAGTTGCCTTACCTATCTTTAGCCGTACATATTTTTCTGCCACTTTTTGGGGGAGGTGAGGTAAACACGTACAGCACACATCTGCACATTGCTGCACACTCGCAACAAAATTTGCCACGTCCATATAAACGCACACGAAAATAATATCGTCACACAAAGATAAAACACGCACACAAATAAACATTTCGTCGTAATTACACTAATGTTTACGACAACCACAAACGAAAAATTAGTGCTATGTACAAAGAACGATTGAATTGAATGGTGAAGGAACGAATGAAATTGATATACCAAGTTTGATTATAGATTATTATTTTTGGTCTTTTAAGTAGTTTGTACTAGCTTTTCTCGCGGCTTTGCCTACGTGAATTTCAGTTATAGATGTTCTATTCAAAATACATTTTTCCTAGGGAACTATACTTTTTTCCGGAACACAAAGTATCCATATGCTAATCCAGCCCACATAAATATATAAATCCATAATCCTTGAACGGTCACGGTGTGACCTTTCGATTGACTAAAAAAAATACAGTACATTTCCAAATAATATTACAATGAAATTACAGTACTTTAGACGTTGGATAAGGTATATAAAGAAAGAAAACATTATGTATTACTTTATCCCTTGATAAATTTGAAGAAAAAAAATGGAATTTAAAAAAAAAATCACATGAACTACGACCCAATTGGAGAGAGAAAGAGTGAGACGAGGAAATAATTAATAATTTGTTCGTGTTTTCGTACATTTTTGCAGAAATCAAGTCTTTTTGGGCATAAATTAGGCAAAATAAGTTACAATGACCTAAATAAAAATTACAGTAGACCCATGTACTGTATTTTTATCATTACAGTATACAGTAAAACAGTCAAAATTACAGTAGATGCATCTGGAAGCACTGCCTATACCATACGTGTTGTCGACTGGTTGGTTCCGCGGGCATAGAAAAAAACCCACTTGTTTATTTTATAAAGTTAGGTAGTTGTCAGTGTGTAGAAATAGAGACAGGTTTTCATTTTCATTGTAATTTTAATTATTATAGTATTTCGATTCATCCGAGTTTCCATTTGCCTGATCCATCCGCAACAATCCACATCAGTAGTTGCCCCAAAAAGAACTGCCGTTTAGGTACTAATGGTAATGAACGTTTCATTGCAATGAAACAGTAATAAGTATAGGGAAAATGTATATTTTTTACTTCAAGTTAAACTTCATTCATTTCATTCACTTCATTCGTTCATTTGTGGTTTGCGTGTTGCCCATCACTACTCTTAAGCAACCTCGTACCAAGAGATTTTGTATCCTCGTACCAAGAGATTTTCGGCGTTTAGACTTGAAAAACAAAATGAGTTTTATGATGTTTTAGTAGCATAAATTCATAATTAAATTGCTAATGAATGATCAAAAACACCGTCTTTTCTAAAATTTGATGTTTCTGATCGCCTTTTACATGAAACCACTGCACAGTTAACCATTTTCGGGAGATGTGTTCAGCGATACGTACGGAAGTAAAATGACGGCCGGTCGCAGCAACTAGTTTTTATAAACGGCGATGAACGATTCGTGCATGTACCTCGGCAGAGGGGAACGCCAGCGCTTGCGTACTCCCGTCATTATTTCTCTGAGTAATATACCTAGTATGTTAATCACCCTAAAATACCCTGTTGGCTGAGTAATGCAGTCTCAATACCTCCTGTCGCCCTAAAATACCCTGTTGGCTGAGTAATGCAGTCTCAATACCTCCTGTCGCCCTAAAATACCCTGTTGGCTGAGTAATGCAGTCTCAATACCTCCTGTCGCCCTAAAATACCCTGTTGGCTGAGTAGTGCAGTCTCCATACCTCCGGTCGCCCTAAAATACTCTGTTGGCTGAGTAGTGCAGTCTCCATACCTCCGGTCGCCCTAAAATACTCTGTTGGCTGAGTAATGCAGTCTCCATACCTCCGGTCGCCCTAAAATACCCTGTTGGCTGAGTAGTGCAGTCTCCATACCTCCGGTCGCCCTAAAATACTCTGTTGGCTGAGTAGTGCAGTCTCCATACCTCCGGTCGCCCTAAAATACCCTGTTGGCTGAGTAGTGCAGTCTCAATACCTCCTGTCGCCCTAAAATACCCTGTTGGCTGAGTAATGCAGTCTCAATACTACCGGTCGCCCTAAAATACGCTGTTGGCTGAGTAGTGCAGTCTCCATACCTCCTGTCGCCCTAAAATACCCTGTTGGCTGAGTAGTGCAGTCTCAATACCTCCTGTTGCCCTATAATACCCTGTTGGCTGAGTAGTGCAGTCTCCATACCTCCTGTCGCCCTAAAATACCCTGTTGGCTGAGTAGTGCAGTCTCCATACCTCCTGTCGCCCTAAAATACCCTGTTGGCTGAGTAGTGCAGTCTCAATACCTCCTGTCGCCCTAAAATACCCCGTTGCCTGATTAGTACAGTCTAAATACTTCCTGGTTTCCCTAAAATACCCTGTCAGCTGAGTAGTGCAGTCTCCATACCTCCTGTCGCCTGTCTCCGGGTCTGTGGTGACGGCTGCGGTGAGGCCGACGCCGGACGAGCCGCGGCCGGTGGTGGCGATGGCGCGCGGGGCAGTCTGCAGCACGTAGCGGAGCAGCTGCGATTTCGCCACGGACGGGTCGCCGATGAGAAGGATGTTGATGTCACTGGTGGTGAGAATACAATGAGTATTTTGACTTTAAATAACAGTTTATGTCACACTACATTCACATGACGATCTAGCGTAAGTATGAACGGCAGCAGTGATATCACTTGCAATACGATTCAACTCTTACTTCGCTGGCTGTGATCCGAAGTGGGTCACAACTGTGGATTTCAACTCTTACGGTGCAGATAATAAGAACAGTCCAAAGTGTTACACTTGATATGCTTTGTGCTGTACAGTAAATACTGATCCCATCAAACACGACGCACGGTACGGTGGAACACAGAGAAAGGTGTACATGAGAGTTTTAAGGTTGAGATTATCTCAAAAACTACTTGACCTATTGCAAAAATTCTTTCAATTTATGATAGACAAAAATTAAAACTATGTAACTGTAAAAGAATTATTAAATTGGGTCCAGTAGTTTTTGAGAAAATCTCAACCTTATTGAGTATTCATGTAAACAATAATCACAATCCATTGCTTTAGACAGCTTTGACCAGTATGACCCTGTATACTTATCTCTGTCTTCGGCTGTACCTATCTAAAAGTAGTAATAGTTATTTATAACTTGCATTAAAATCAGTGCAAGTTATAAATAACTATTGCAAGCAGTAACTTCTAACTTAAAACATGATTGAAGAGTGATACCGTGAAGATTAAATGACAATGCCACATTCAGCCCCACTATCAACCGCAAGTTGTACAAGATAACGAATAAATGTAAAAATATCTCCGTTTTTTATTAAAATTATTGGTTTAAAATAAAGTTTTGTACAAGTTGCGATTCGAAAAAAACAGCTTAATTAAGAATTCAGAAAATAGTAAGAAATCGAAATTTATTCATTGTTTTTGTTATTCTTCTATAGGAGTTGCGAGAGTAGTAGAAAATGATACTGATTATGGTTATGCAATATGAAACCTGTAATAAGTCCTCGACAAAATGATAGCTTAAATGGTCACCTAGTTTTGTAGGTGGGGCAAAGCTCCATTGAAATGTGGCAATGTCTTTTAACTTCTTATTTTTTTGAATGATTGAATTGATTTTAGTAAGTCCAGCAGTGGACTTGCACGGGTTTATGCTGTGACCAGTGTTACTTACCCTCTGAGTCTCGTGCCATTAGGCAGTATCTTCTCCATCCCGCCGAGCAGCAAGCACAGTATAGCCTTCTTGATGTACCCGTGGCCATGTATAGAGGGCGCCAGTGACTTGCTCAACAACTCGAATATGTCCATGTTGGTCCGTCGAGCCAGTCGACGGCACTGCTTGATTTCGTCCACAGTTATGTTAAGATTCATATCTTTGTTGATTTGGGTTACGTTGTTCGCTATTAGGATTGTTCTGGAATTGGAAAATAAGTTTTTACGGTTTGTAAAGGGCTGGCAGCTACCACAAGGGGAACTCGAGCGCGTGTTTGTACTTATTATTATTATTTAATTATGTACAGGCAGCTCATCGCTGATATGTCCACTTCACAGTGTTTGTAAAGTCTATCACTTAGTGGTATTATTCTTGTTAATGGTTTTAAAATAACTGTCCAATTTGTTTTTGAATGCGTTAACTGAGACGGCAGAGACAACGTCGTCTGGAAGTGAGTTCCAGGCCTGAACCACTCTGTTGCTCAGGAAGTGACGAGCGACATTGGTGCTGAAGGTGGTGCAATCTAATTTCATGTGGTTTACAGTATTATAACCAAAAGTCAAAACCACATAAAATTAGATAGAAAACATCAACAAACCTGAATGTAGCAGCAGTGAAATTCCCCTGCTTCGAAGGCAGACACCTGTAGTTCCCGACCACCTGTACCCTGTCTCCGGGCTTGCAGCGGTCCACCAGGTCATCATCGCAGATCACGTCCACATTGCGGGGCAGCTGGCCAGCTGGGGCTCGCTCCGGCATCTCCTGGACGGTGATGGTCTGGTGGTCTTTGTAACGGGAGAGACCGTATTCGGTTTCTAGATGATTGCCTTCGTCATCCTGGTTGGAGGAAATTGTAGGAAAAAACATTAAGGGGCTGACATGAGCCAACTAGCGCCGCCAATCTTTGAAAAATAATATCTTCCAATTTAATCAATTTTATTAAAAAAGCTATGTACATAATGTTTATTACGATAAATACTATTTTTTAAATGCTTATTTATAACGTGATTCAATTTCGCTAAGTTGTAGTTCGCATAATTGCGAAAAACGGCCGTTTTTGTCACATTTGAGAACTACAACTCAGCTTGTCGCAATTATGCCATGTATTGTATATTGAAAAATAGTATTTATCCTAATAAAGATTGTGTACATAGCTTTTTTAATAAAAATTATTAATTTGGAAAATATTATTATTCGAAGATTTTCGGCGATGATTTTATTCATGGATAGAGTCGGATATTTTGTAAGTATGAAAGAAAGGCTGATGATTTACATTTTACACAACATGTGAACACAGGTAGTATTTTTTATCACCGACATCCAAGTCTTGGTTGGCAGTCTAAATAATCTTAGGAGAGAGTGGTCTGAGTCTGCGCAGAATAGAGATGAGTGCAAGGGTTGGGGGGAGGCCTTTGCCCAGCAGTGGGACATTACAGGCTATTAAATAAATAATAATAATTATCATAACAAAATTTCTGTTCAAGTTCTCTTGCAATTATCGCAGCACATTATTTGAAATCAGGGTGTTGGTACAAGCCCAAGGGTCACTGCGACCTCAAGGGTCTATTGTGGCCTATCACAGCGCATGGGTCCTGTCATTGTACAGTACAAAATACGCCCGAACACGCTGTCAGTGGCCCAGCAAACAGGTCATGAGTGTAGGTAACAACGAATTTTATTATTTGTAAATTTTTGCATAAAAAATTAAGGTATACTTTTAATATATGGAACTAGATGATCTTTTACCTTAGTAGGATACACAGCTGATGTGGGGAATGCTTCAAACGACGTGAGGTCCGTGTACTTGCGCTCCATGACCTTCTTCGTCGCGGGGCAGTAGTGCACGCTGCGCACCACTTTGGGCCGCACCAGGGACACATGGGTCACAATACCCTCAAGGCATATTAAGTTGCCGAGATAACTGGATAAATAGATTTAAAAAGTTTATTTGGTTTATTGACTTCACCAATAAAAAATGTGTTTACCATCCGGTGTACATAAACGATCAACAAGTACCATAATGAAAATACAGATGACAGATGTGATTTTTATTAATATTTTAATTTTGTTGTTCCATGTAATTTTCGGAGCTGGGTGGCACTGTGGTTGGGTCAATGGACTTGCGATACGGAGGTCCCAGTTTCGATTCCCAGCACGTACCAATGAGGTAGCCTCGTTTCAATGGAAAATCTTACATACATTTATTGAGTGAAGGAAAACATCGTTGTGAAACATGCATGCGGTTGGAAAAAAATCTAAGGCATGTGTAATCCGCCAATCCGCACTGGGCCCTTGTGGTCCACCACACTGGCCTGAGCTCCCTCAATGTAAGGGAAGGTCTGTGCCCGTATAAATAGACTGATGATATAATTTTCTAAAACAATTTTATTATCTACATTTATTTTAATCTAGGCTTTTGTCGAGCTTACACTTATTATTTAACGATTTTGCACATTTACCCCTTTCTAGCATATTTTTAAATAGTACAGTTAAAAAGTGTAACACTTTGGACCGTTCTTATTATCTGCGTCATAAGAGTTGAATTCGTACTGCAAGTGTTACCATTGATCTGCTGTTGTCCGTACAATAAGTAGGTAAGATCAGGATCCACTGTACTTATAATAGAAGTAGACTCACCGAGAACTCAAACTCCTTGGTGTAACATGTTTACTCCCGAAGCTCCCAGATAAAGCAACGAAGAATTCTTCCTGTTCTTTAGCGTACGTAGGGTCTATAGACGACACGTACTCCTTCAGAGCGCGCTGGAAGGCTATTGCTTCCTCAAACGCGTTCTCTAGAAGATTTCTAGCGCGCTCAGAGTTTTTCCGTCTCAGATCATTCACATTCACAATCAGGCGCTGTGATTTGTCTGCTATCATTTGCTTAACCTTCTCCATGTATATTCCTTGGTCTTCCTGTAAGGATTTTGCCAGAATGTAGGAAAAAACAGACTTTTTATGTAGCAATATGTAAATAGGTTATGTCACTTACTTCATCATCCAAAAACTCAAGGTATTCCCTCTGTAGATCCCTGAGACGTTGATCAATGTCTCCTTCTTCCATTTTGCTGTTCAAACTACAATATATATGAAATTAACACACAAATACAAACAAAAACACAAGAACAGCTCGCCTTCCTGACAGTTGCAGTTTTGGCGCCAAAATAGAATAAACAAAATGAATATTTTTTTAATTTTGTAGCCTGGGTACAAGGTTTTGGAACCTTGTTTATACACTCGCGCGAAAGACGAGGCGAACAACGACCATGCATTTCTGCAATGCGCTCGCTAATCGGCTCGCGTGCTAGAAAGAGATATCGTTATATAGAGCGGCATAAGTCGCATCACTCGCACCCACGAATGTTTCGTCGAGTGTGTAAATATAGAATAAATAACGGTTAATAACGAATTATTTATTGATTGATAAAGTACGACCCTAGCGTTAATTGTCAATCGAATGCGCCAGAATTTGAAAAAAAACATTGTTATGGTGTCGTGCGTGTGAGAGGGTCGCATAGTTTGTCATGATTTTCATGAAAACTACAAATAAAAACATCTGAAAACCTGGATAAATAAGTGTGTAACATACACCATATTGTATTTAAAGTACTGAACAAGTACAACTTTAAATATAAACGGAATTTTAGAAGTATATCAGCGACGATGTTGGACGCGGAACCGTCCACAAATTCAAATTCTGATCAGCCAGCACCTGAAAGTAATAAGGAGAAGGCACCAGACCGACGGAAGTTGAAGGTGCTCGCTCTACACGGGTACCGACAGAATGGCGCCGTGTTTAGGGGAAAGATCGGGTCGTTCCGTAAGGCCGTATCCAAATACGCGCAGCTAACCTTCATATCTGCTCCTCATAGAGTGGTGAACGAGGATGGTGGAGGCGATGAAGGTTTGGAAACTCTTAGCAATCTCTAAATATAAAAAAAGTTATAGGTTATAGTTTTTACCCAACTGGTTTTTAAAATCTTATATTAACTCATAACTCATTTATTCAGATCTTAGGAACAGTCAGTATTACAACAGTACAGTTACAGTAGCAATTACATGGAAATATTTTGTACAATCTATCACATACCTACTTAGTTTTTGAGAAAGTCTCAACTCTAATTACCTTTATATTTTTCTCAGCATTTCAGTATACAATCCTTTTCATAATTTCCAGATTCTCGATCCTGGTGGTTCAATGCTGAGGACAACACATTTAGCGGCAAGTGCCTCGGCGGGCCGGCACTAGGCTTTGAGGACACACTCCAACTGCTGGAAAAGACTGTAGCAAGTCATGGCCCGTTTGATGGGCTCATGGGATTCTCACAGGGCGCTTGTCTGGTCGGACTGCTGGCTGCTATGCAGCAGAAAGGGTGTAAGTATACTTCAGATGAATTCCAATTTCCAAGTAGTTATGAAAGCAGTTCTACTGGTAGATCTGATTGAAAAAGAATCTAAATTGTATCTAGTTGAGGAATAAATTCCAAAGAGTTCTATGCCTTTAATAAAATGATTTACAGTTATTTAAGAAGAGAGTAAAGACATTCAAACAGCATACAATACAAACACAAATTCATAAACGCATACACTTAAAACCACATAACATGTGTAATGTTGTACAGCGCCGGAATAGCCTGCACCTAATCATGGCATTGCAAAAATAACAATGTCCAAAAGATGTTTTATCTAAAGTCTATTGTAGGTCTAGTCTAGACAGAGTAAATGGTTTTCCACATTGGTCAATCTTTTCATGAATTATTTTAGTTAAACTTGGCTTTTTTCTTTGTATGAGTATTTTAATGACAGTTTTATCTTTTCAGATCTCTCCTACACATTCAAGTTCGCAATATTCACATCTGGCTTCCGGTCCGGTAGCCTGGTGCATAAAGGCTTCTATGATGAAGAGATCCACTTGCCCTCATTGCATGTCTATGGGGAGAGTGATTCCATTATACCCAAAGGTAAGTCACTGGGAAACGATATTGTTCTTATTACCTTGCAGACTACTTACTTACTCCGCTGGCTCAGTGACCGAAGTGGATCTTGGCCTCCGCAACGAGAAGACGCCAGTCGTGCCGGTGCTGAACCGACTGCCGCCACGTGTGCCTGCAGTCGGTGCAGGGGGGTGACCGCGACTTCAATCGTTTTCGTTATCGTTTTCATTTTGACACTTGAACGAAATACATTGCTGCGTTTCGTTGTCGTTTGTTAAAACTTGCAAAAACATAGCAGCAATGTATAGCGTCCATGTGTCAAATTGAAAGCGATAACGATTGGAAGTCGCGGTCACCCCACTGGTCCTCGACCTCGTCCTTCCTTGCAAACTAGAGATTATATTTTGCTATTCTATTAAAATCTATTTGCTCTCTATTACCCGACTGCCCTAAAAGGATGGTAATGTTTTTCGGGCATCCTGTAGCCTAAACGGCTTGATGGATTTTAGTGTTCAATTTATCGTTAGATTCGTCATGATTACGAGAGTGTCATAGGGTATAAAAAATTAACCAAAAGGGGATAGTGTTTTTGCAGTCGTTTTTTTTATAAATAATTCTCACTTTTTAGGATATTTGGATGCAAAGGCTGTCCATAGTCTTACAGCGCGGTAACGCCGCTGGTATTATGGGCACCTTTGCATCGGGAACGATCAGAGGGGGCTTATTCGATTAAGTTTTTAGTATTATAAAATAATGAAATGAATGTAATTACTTACTGGTAAACAAATTCTCGAATAAACTAGAATTATTATAAAATTGATTATATTAAAAGGATATTTGGATAGAATAGACATAATCATAACGTTACATAACCAGTCAAGGGTGTCGCCAAGGGGGCAAGAGCTGCAAACTAGCAATTAAAATAAATGTAGCCAATTGCAAAGCAACCCAAGTCCAGAGTCTTTTCCACTTGGCTTGCTTGACCAATCATTCCTGCACGTTTTCCGTCTGCGTCAAACTTCATGTGTTCTTGACTGTTTCCCGTCCTCCATTTATATCAATCCCCGGGCATAGACCTTCCCTTACATCGAGCAGATTATTCTATACTCTTGACTAACCTATTTCTTTTTCATTTGCAGAAATGAGTGAATCTCTAATCAGTCTGTTCATAAAGCCGGTAGTGGCAGAGCATTCTGGCGGGCACTACGTCGCTTGCTCCGGCTCCACCAAGGACGCCTACCTCGACTTCCTCCACGACCAGTACGAGGACATCACGGAAAACCATAAACAAGACGTGGATATGAGAAATTAGTTGTGTTGATGTGTTGTTTAAGGAGTTACTTTTGTAAATATTATAAATTGTATGTCTAAAGCTATTTTTTTCTATTGAAAATCCCTTGCATGCAAGATGGTAAGATCGTATTCTTGGTGCTCAAGCTCATCATAAATTCTATTTCAAATGCTCCATAGAAAGACGTAACATAGTCATGGCCGTTCGTGCACCCGGAGCCATAAACAATGAAAATATTTTCCTTTACCTATGCTTACCCAAGGCCATATAAAATTTAAAAAAAAACAATTTTGAGGTTATTATTGGCAATAACACGGATAATGAGATTATTTTACAAATAACTGCTTTAAAATTACATAAATCTAATGAAATAAAGCGTAAAACGGTAATGCTTAAGATGTGTCGTCGATATTTATTCTGGTTTGCCCAGGAACATGTAGATTTTCGGCATGCTGTAAGTTATCAAAACATACTGTTTTTTTACCACTTTTCCAATGTTTTTCGTCACAAATACGACTTGTATTGATAACTTTGTTTCCAGGAAATGCAAAGTATACTCTCTATGTACAATATTCCTGTAAAATTTATCGAAAAACCAAGCACGCAAAAACCCTATTGGATTCTTGAACTACCTTCTGAGGAATACGCCAAAAAGATTGCATCGAGATCGGTTTTGTTGAAAAATTGCATAGAGCTTTGGGCGAAAGGTAAAACGGTGTCGCAACTACATAGTAATTTAAAAAATGCCTTACTAAATAATACTGAAGAATGGATAATTGGTAAAAACTCAATAGATTTGCACGATAGCGACACAGATGTATGTCCACGACTGCTGATAGAATCTTCTTGTCCAGCAAATAAGTCCTTCAAAGTGGAAGTAGAGACTTTCTGTAAACATTTCACTATGGGGGAGAAAGTTGAGAAGATTGAGGTGAGGTTTACTTATTACTAATTTAATTACTAGTCAAAAACAATACTAGCACCTCATCACATCCAAGGATAATATGGCAATATGATCATTATTCTCCAGCTAGATTTAGGGACCAACTTATTTTTGCCATTTGTAAAATACTACGCCCATACATCGACATACTCCCCATTGCTTGAGTAGCTGCTGCTTAAGTTTTCTTGTAACAAAAAATATTTTATAATACATATAGGCACGTAAGTAAGGTATAATCCCAGAAAAGCGGGACTAAGCTTCGCCCGCGCGGGAAACTTATTATTGATTTAAAAATCGGGATGTCCCGCTAAAATCGGGATGTCTGTCAACACTGTTATTCTCGTACTTTGTCTGATGTGAGATGTCTCATATTTTGTGTCTACTACTTTATATGAGTATGATTATTTTCCAGTACTTTGTATGATTATTCTTGTATTATCATGCTTCACAATACTTTCGTATTTTCTTTCTTGTATGATTATTTTCCAGTACCTACTTTGTATGATCATTCTTGTATTATCATGCTTCAATACTTTCGTATTTTCATTCTTGTATGATTATTTTCCAGTACTTTGTATGATCATTCTTGTATTATCATTCTTCAATACTTTCGTATTTTCATTCTGCAGTTCTTTGTACAATCATTCTCCAGTACTTTGTATGATCATTCTAGTACTTTGTATAATCATTTTACTACTTTGTACGATATTATCGTGCACTTTGTATCAATTTAAGTACTTTGTTCTAGATGAGCAATAATTCAAATGTATATTTCATTAGACTTTCAGCTATTTACCCCTGAAAGGACCTGTGAAACTGAAGAATCCTGACGTGACCCTCGCATATTTGGAATTCTATGGAGTAGACCCCAATAATGTGCCAGATCTGCCTCACGGTGTCTTCTTTGGGAAGTTGGTATGTATATATACATATAGCGCGGAGGAAATGCACAAAACTCCCACCTCCGTGGAGTCGGTGCAGGGTCTCTAACCCCCCTTTAAGAATAAGACCTAGACTGGTTCCGCCCTGATAGGCTTTATTTAATAAAATTAAAAATATCTCTTGAGGTCGCGGATGGGCAACGCGACCTCATCCAGCGTCACTCGCTGAAGACGCGCCAGTTCATCGGCAACACGAGCATGGACGCGCAGCTCGCGCTGCTAATGGCCAACCAGGCGCGCGTGACCCCCGGAGACGTGGTGCTCGACCCGTTCGTGGGGTCAGGCTCGCTGCTGGTCGCCGCGGCGCATTTTGGAGGTAACTATCATTATCACCAACTCGTATCAGTCCACTGGTGGACATAGGTATCTCCCAAAGCACGCCACTCAACCCTACTCTTAGCCTTCTGCAGCTCTTGGTGTATTTAAGCCAAATTGATGTTAAAAACGAATATATTATAAGAAACCCTCCAAATTATTGTTTCAATGTGCGTTCTTACGAAGGATTTTGTATATGTTACTGGCCAAACCCGATTTTAGGACCCTAGTTTGTTACATACATATAAGTTAAAGACAGTGCCTTATTTTGTAAACAAATATGATTGTCTAATAACCTGTTGTGATGTGACACTGAAAGATCTGATTGATCGAACATGTTCATCATTGTGAAAATAAAGTGATCCGATCTAATAATGTGAAAATATCTATGCAATATCACAAAGAAGCTTAAAAGTTCAAATGTTAGTAGTTTTTGTTTACCAAACAAGACACTTGGTTTGGGATTCGGTTATACATACTTTGTGATACTCTATACCATTGTTTCTTAGGCTACGTGTGGGGCTCTGACATTGACTACATGATGCTGCACGGGCGCTCGCGACCGACGCGCGTCGGACAAAAGGTAACAATGTATGTATTACATGGTTAAGGGCTTTGCTTGCTTCTATCATACATACAGTTCACGGCAGCTGAGTTGGCCCAAAATGGCGGCATTTCATGATTTGAAGACTTTGTTTACAAGTTCGCCTCCATTCAAACAAACATTGTAAAACATCATACAAGGCTGTATGCTCTAGTCAGCCTTGCTTGCCTATCCCTCTGGAAAAAAATTCGTCACTACCGGCTTCGGCTTCTGCGTTTCGCTCTTTTTCCAACATAGCTACCGTGACTGGGATCTATCGGCGAAATCTTTCTTTATACCGTCTTTGGGACGGTAGAGGTCCCTTGTTCGGATCCCGGTCGCGGCGAAATTTTTTCTCCATTTAATATTTATATTTTCGTTTCGAATGTGATGCGCAACAATAATAACTATAAGACTAAAATTAAAACTCCCGACACAATTAACGTAGGATCTACTTAAACCCGTGGTACCCCTTTATCCAAAAATACTTGCCCCGTGGAACCCCTTGGGGCTTGAATGGGGTACCATGGACAAGTACTGATCTCGAAGCTATCTTTCTTCCATCATTTATGTCTAAGAACCTTCTCGCCAACACCACCTATCAAACGGAAAAAAAACCGCTTCCAAATCGGACGACTCGTTCTGGTACTACGATAACACAGACATACATTAGGCATTCGTAGTCTTAAGAATTCGTAGTGATAGTGCGCGAATGTAAGACACGTGAACAAAGTGATCGCCCTTAATAGACTCTAAGTAATGTCGTTGGACTAACTCTTAGCTATAAGCGTCAATTTATAGAAATGACAATGTCAGATTCTGCCCCACCATCAACCGCAAGTTGTACAAGATAACGAATAAATGTAAAAATATCTCCGTTTTTTAATGAAATTATTGGTTTAAAATAAAGTTTAGAAAAAATCAGCTTAATTCAGAAAATAGTAAAAAATCGAAGCGATTTTTTCATTGTTCTTGTTATTCTTCTATAGGAGTTGGGAGAGTAGTAGAAAATGATACTGATTATGATTATGCAATATGAAACCTGTAATAAGTCCCCAACAAAATGATAGGTACATTAAATGGTCACGTAACGTTTTGTAGGTGGGACAAAGCTCCATTGAAATGTGGCAATGTCTTTTAGGTCACAATCAAATTATTTATTAGTCTTGTTGTATTTAGGCTAGAGCTCGGTGGCTCAGTGGTTGGGTCAATGGACTTGCAATATGGAGGTCCCAGGTTCGATTCCCAGCTAGGGCAGCCATGTACCAATGAGTTATCCTCGGTTTTTTCGATGGAAAAACTTACGTACATTTACCGAGTGCTCTCAAAAACGGTGAAGAAAAACATCGTGATGTCGTAGAAGAAGAAAAAAATCTAAGGCATGTGAAATCCGCCAATCCGCAGTGGGCCCGCGTGGTGGATTATGGCCCGAGCTCCCTCGATGTAAGGGAAGGTCTGTGCCCGAGCAGTGGGGCAATATAAATAGACTGATGATGATTTAGGCTAGATCGTAATGTGAACAAAATGTCATATTATGGCACTTTATTTAATAATAATAAAAATACATTAGGCATGAAACTATAACCCCTCCTGGCGTTCCGTCGGGGGTCAAAAACTTTTTGAACGCCAAAGACGGCCGTAGCCGACAACGTGAATTCGTGACATGAACGCCATGACGGGATATCACAAGTTATCACGTCACATTATTCTAAAAGGTCATGTGTTGAGGGTGCATCACTTTCTAACATGACGTGGCGTTCAAAATGTTAAATCATTTACGCAGGTGCGAACGCGAGATGAGAGTATCCTGGCCAACATGCGTCAGTACGGCACCGAGCGGCGGTACTTGGACGTGATGGTGAGCGACTTCGCGCTGCCGCTGTGGCGACGCGAGATGAGGCTAGACGCCATCGTCACGGACCGTGAGTGCTATTTATTATTTAGCGTATTAATGGACTCGACAGTTCGTCATTTGCCAATGTTACGTTACAGAAAATTCAATATATAACTTCTATCTTTCTCCAGAGGAGTCGCAGTAGCGTCTTCACCCTGGGTAGCCGCGTCTTCTTGTTTTCATCCAGAGGAGTCGCCGTAGCGTCATCACTCTGGACGAAGCAGCTCGACAGTCACGTTCATTCCCGAGCTTGGAGCTCTTGATAAAAGCTTGAAACTTCAGATTCAATAATTTCACCATACTGTCATTCAGAAAATATTAAACACAAAACAACCACTGTAGACATGGTCACGAGTAGACTCTAGCAGTCTACTCGTGACCATGATGGCTGCAATGCTGTCGAAATATCGAGACATCAAAAATAATAAATGTTTTAACACGGCAATTCCCGTTTTATATCTAATTAATATGTATACAAACCGTGTAAGTTTAAAAAGTGGTTACTTTGTTTCATTTAGTAAAATACTTTAAAAGTCAACAGCTTTCTAAAACTTCCAGCCCCATACGGAGTCCGAGAGCCGACAGAGAAAATCGGTATCGAGAAGGACAACTACACCTTATCCGAGCAGTACCTGCCCAACCACATCCCGTCCAAGGTGGAGTACGGGCTGCCGCACATCTACATCGACCTGCTGGACTTCGCCGCGAGGCACCTGCACGTCGGCAGGCGCCTGGTCTGCTGGTACCCTTTGGTTAGGTGAGCATGCGCATATACTAAGAGCACATAAAATCCCGATGGGTAGACGTGTCGCCACATTGGCTTGGCACCCTAGGATAAGAATCGCTTACAATATCGAGATAATCCTGGGTTAACTGGCTTAACCCGGGAAAACTCCATACATTTTGCTCGGGTTAAGGTGCTCCCTCACCGGGAGCATTCGCGTGTAATGTAACGTTACAGATTCGAGCATTACATCAGTGAGGGAGAAAAACAGCGTCAGTCAGGGAGGTAGTATTGTAATGTAATGCTCAAAGTCGAATCTGCAACGTTACATTACACGCGAATGCTCTCGGTGAGGGAGCACCTTTAAATAACTAATTCTAGGGTTATCTTTTATTGCAAAAAGGGGTAAATATACCGCGTAAGATTACGAAGCAGATACACGTTCCGCTCCGCACATAACGTAAATACCGCAACCCGCTCAACATAATAAATATACTAATAAAGATATTCGTATCCATAAATACATTTCTGAATAAAGGATTAAGATGGCGCGCTCATTTTCAGATATTGAAACATTTCTATTGGTAAAATAGTCGCCTGGTCTGCTGGTACCCTTTGGTTAGGTGAGAATACATCGTCATCATCCATCAGCGAGTACCGCTGCCGACCTTAGTTGGACGGATCTATTTACGTTTTCTAGAAGCATCCCATATCATAGCTATGAATACTAAATATACAAGAAACACCACACTCCGCCCCGCACCGAACCCATATAACCCCTCTTTGCGTTGTTTTACAGTTACATAGTTTTAACTTTTATCTAACAGTGAAAGAATTCTTGCAATAACTCAAGTAGTTTTTGACATAATCGTCGGTCTAATTGCCGGCTTCAACATAAGTGAGTGATATCCGTTTATATATAGTAATTTTTAAAACTGGTAAATATAATTCCAGGGACGAATACAGCGACGAGCAGCTTCCGTCTCACCCCTGCCTGGCATTGGTGGCTAACTCTGAGCAAGTCCTGTCCAAGCTGACCGCACGGAGATTGCTCACTTACGAGAAGATTCACGACCAAGTGCCCAACATGCCCGTTGACCCTAACTCGGGGGCGCATAACTTTAGGTAAGATTTATGCCACTCAAAGAATAATAATAGAGGTTAGAAATACTACCTATGTGGCAGTGTAACCGCTTATACAATGCCAATAAGAGTGACTACATTGCCGGCACATGTGATATTTCTAGGACCTATTAAGGCCTTGGCTGAGCTAACTAGCGCCGCCAATCTTAAATTTTTTTCCAATATAATCGATTTTATTAAAAAAACTATGAACTTAAAATGAAAATGACAATGCCAGATTCTGCCCCACCATCAACCGCAAGTTGTACAAGATAACGAATAAATGTGAAAATATCTCCGTTTTTTATTAAAATTATTACTTTAAAATAAAGGTTTGTACAAGTTGCGATTCGAAAAAAACAGCTTAATTAAGATTTCAGAAAATAGTAAGAAATCGAAGCGATTTGTTCATTGTTTGTACAAAATGATACTGGTTATAATTATGCAATATGAAACCTGTAATAAGTCCGCAACAAAATGATAGGTACAGCTTAAATGGTCACGTAGTTTTGTCGGTGGGCGGGCAAAGCTCCATTGAAATGTGGCAATGTCTTTTTCTAGCCGTGGGCAGGACTTTGTTCGTGGAGGTTGTTCGCCGAGCATGGGTAATGCATAAAACAAATTCCAAGCTATGAAAATCTTTATTACGATAAATACAATTTTTTTAAATGCTTATTTAACGTGATTCAATTTCGGTTAGTTGTAGTTCGCATAATTGCGAAAAACGGCCGTTTTTGGCACATTTGTGAACTACAACTTAGCTTGTCGCAATTGTGCCATGTATTGTATATTGAAAAATAGTATTCATCCTATTAAACATTTTGTAAATAGTTTTTTTTAATAAAATTGATTATATTGGAAGATATTATTTTTTTAAGATTGGCTGCTCTAGTTGGGTCTATGAAGGCTCTTAACACGATATTTTGGATTGATAACTATGTATTGCAGAGAGAAATACTTCGCTGTCGGCGAGGTGACCCGGCGTGAGCGCAAGGAGAGGAAGGCGGAGGAGCTCGCCGCCAATGCGGCGTACATCGCGCGCTCGTTAGGCAAACATAATGATGTTACCTGATAATATACGGGGACTTATGCACTGCTCGGGTTTTATTTGATCTATCGTATTTCCTACTGTAGAAATATTGTATACCGCAGCCGAAATCAAGTGTCTTATTTTGTAAACATATATGATCGTCCAACATGTGATGTAACACTGAAGGAATTGATTGATAGTGAAAATAAAGTAATCCGATGTAATAATTTTAACATAACTATGCAATACTCACAGAATAGCTGAAAATGTTAGGGTAGTTTTTGTTTACAAAATAAGACACGTGATTTGGGCTTCGGTTTAGTTATTTAAAGGGTGGGCCCGGAATTGAAAGTTTCTTTGCCCCCATCTTAAAAAATCATAATATGATACAAAAAGTTATTTACTCAATCTCTGTTACGACAAATACTGTTTTATAATATACAATAGATAAAGTAACTGCGAACCACAGCTTACTAAAATTGAGTCACATTGTGCATTAAAAATAGCATTTATAGTAATAGACATTTGGCAAGCAGCTTTTTTTGGGTTGTTGCTCGACTGTTCACCTCGGTGGACCACGGGAAGTCAGCCCCCCCCTCGTGGGTGAGACGAGAAATTTTTCTTCGCATGGTCCATCACTTGTGTTAAAGTTTTTACTTACCTACTTATTTATAAGTGTTGATGTTTTAAATTAAACTTGATTAATATACTTATTTTATAAAATGGTCACGTCAAAATCACACCTAAGCTACCTAAACTTAAGTGCAATTTTTTCGTGACCGTCAGTTGGTTATTCTATCGCGAAATATATAATATTAATAAGAGAGGAAACCTGCACGCAACAGATGAAATAAACAATTTCAAGGTAACATAATTTATTTAACATAAATATAGATAAATACAGAAACCAAAATCCTTTAAAATGGAAATAAACATTTAATTGTCTAACATATACACAAGTATATAGGTACTCATTTAACTTATTCTCCATACAGTTCTTCTAATACATAGCTATTACAATAATAATAATACCCTGCTACTGTCGGCAGTCGGGTAACCATCAACAGTTCAAAGTTAGCAGAGAATGTTTCAAATCTTATCTAATTGTATAAAAAATACCACAAATGCACGGTCAATAGCACTAGCCGATATTTTTGTTGCGAACGCCATAGGACAATTATGAAGTAAACTTACTGTAATTTATAGGGCGGTATAATTTAGGTGTTATATAGACATCCAACGTGTTATTCTGTTTACTCCGTGATAGATTTCGAGTATGTAGCTCGAAAGGTCATTGACATGTGGCGCGTACGTATCCCGAGAAGTGTCTGTATACTATGATACTTTTTGGGACTGCCGGGGTTAATTAAATTATTTCTTTTTAGTCCAATATAATCATGTTGTATTTTTTTTGTATATTTACATAAACTTGTAGGTTTGCCAAGGAGCAATACTTTAGGTATTATAGGCAGTCGTTACCAACCAGCTTCTGTCTATCCCGTGACAGCGAATGCGCAGCTCGAAAGGTCATTGACCTGTGGCGCGTACGTATCGCGAGCATTAATTTGTGCCTGTGCACTAGAATCGTTTTTAGAACTTTGTTATCTTTAAAATTTATATTGCTTATCTACGGTTATAGTAATAATAACGATGTTTACACTTCCACACTGTGTCGCATATATTCATGAAGTAAACTTATAGTAATTTGTCTAGGAGCAATTTAGGTATTACAAAGGCAGCCCACGAGTTTCCAACCAGCTTCTGTCTATTCCGTGATAGCTAGCGCGTTCATCATGTACGTGAGCGCCGGCGGCGGCTGCGACTCCACGTCCTGCTTGCGCGCGTGCCGCTGGCCGAGCGTGGCCCGCGCCTGCGCCCACTGGCACAGGCGGCACGCGTCCTTGCGCTTGGCGCTGTGCCCGGACGACTTGTAGTGGGTTAGCAGGTTGTTGGTTGTCTGGAGTACATATTTTGGAATTAAAACTAAATGTATTAGAACGCACAAAATGAATGAAAGAAAAGTCAGTTTTTTTTTTCAAGCTTCTTTTCTTGCCGCAATCTGTCACAGGGACATTCAGCTGCACTTTATGAATTTATCCATTGGCTTGCGCGGTATGAGTCCAGTGACTAGTCCGCTGTTGAGTTTCGCAGCAAATCTTGTGGAGATTTCCTCTTCAATCTCATGAAGACTCCTACTGCGCATTAGGCCACATTGAAATCCTACAGAGATTCCAGTCTAAACTGCTGCGTACGATCACTGGTGCTCCGTGGTACATCACAAACAAGCAACTGCATCATGATTTAAGAATCCAAACAGTCTGTGAGGAGATAACAGCAAGAGCCAAAACCTATGCAACCAGAACTGAGAACCACCCAAACAGATTAGCAACTGGCCTAATTTTTTTTAATCTAGGTTTTTTCGAGGCTTTTGTCACTTGGTGACCATGCCAGCCTCATTGGAACTCAACAAATAGGCCCATCAGACCCCCTACGACCAGGAAGGGTCTCCCTGGACGCAAAGGAGTATCTGACGAACCTATATATCTGCACCGCCTGTGTAGAGATTGGGTTGCATAAGATAAGAAGAGTCATGAAATAATTACTTACCAAAAACAATCCAAGCATCGCCCTCATGTTGTCCGGATTCAATTTCAACGCTTGACTGTAGTAGGTCTTCGCTAGCTCCAAATTTTCCATGCCTCCCTGAAAGAAAAATACTCAGTACGGTCTATCACAGAGAAGAGTGTACAGGAGAGTTTTTAAGGAGATCTTGAGATTATCTCAAAAACTACTTGACCTATAGCAAAAATTCTTTCTCTGTTAGATAGAAAAAAGTTAAAACTAAGTAAAAGGAGGCTGATGATGATGAAAAGCCTTCTCCAATCGTCTCCATTCTTGTCTACCTCTGGGTATAACTCTGTAACCATTTAGCTCCATTTAACTAACTCGTACGGGTTGAATAATGCTGACAAAATATGTTTGGTCACTAAACCAAACGAGAAAAGTAAAGTGTACCATTGTATATCGTATGTCCGCCAGCCGCTGGTGCGCCAGGTGGTTGTGGGGCTGGTGGAGGAGCAGCTCCTCGGCGCAGAAGGCGGCGCGCGCGTACTCGGAGCACTGCAGGTACAGCTCGCATAGCTCCTGCCATCCTTCCACGTCGGACATGAACCTTGGGGGAGAGGGGAACTTAGGATGGTAGTCTTTGACAGTTCTGTGGTTGAATTCAATGTGAGCTCGAACTTACGACTATCATAACGGTATGAAAACTGACAGTTACAACTGAACTCAACCTCTACTCATACTCAAATACAGTTTGGAGTATACGATAGGTTCTCAATTTTATTCTAGAGCCGGACGACGGAATTTTATCCACATTCATTATTTTATATTGGACTCACTTCTTGAGGTAGTCGACCAACTCTTTGATAGCATCCGTGACGGATCCCTGCGCCTTCAGTATGGCTACGCGACGCTTGCGCGCGGCCGCGTTGGTCTCGTCCAGCTTTATGATGCTGTCCAGGATGTCCAATGCTTCTTCATACCTACGGAATAGGAATAACAATAATAAAAGCCGAGGGTTCCGTGCAACGCAACTAAACCCCGTAACTTAGCTCTAACGAAAATATAAAATAGATTTTATGTAAAAAGTTATCTTTGCAGTTCGGTTACTCCGGCGAGTATAGCGGGAAACGGCCATATCTTTTGATTGCATTGACTTAGAAGTTTGATCTTTTCATAGCTGCATGAGATTTCAGACTTAAGTATTTCGTATTAATTTCAACTTGATACGTCCACATGTTTCTGAGAAGA
Organism: Tachystola acroxantha; assembly: GCA_963506565.1. Lineage (NCBI taxonomy): Eukaryota > Metazoa > Arthropoda > Insecta > Lepidoptera > Oecophoridae > Tachystola > Tachystola acroxantha. The sequence goes on from OY735879.1 coordinate 12,377,024, forward strand.
GGCCTTGGCCTGACAGACAGACAGATGGAAAAAAAGTGATCCTTTAAGAAGGGATCTTTTTTCATCTTGAGGCATGGAACCCTAAAAATTAAATGAATCATAGTTGGGAGATTTTTTATCGCCATTTAATAATTATAATTTCATTTATCCTAGCACATGTAAGACAAATTCGAATACTAACTTCTCCTGAGCCTCCAGCTTTGCCGCCTTGTATCGCATGACCCGCATGCTGCCCGGGAACTCCTCGTTCAGCACGTACATGCAGATGTCCGCTATGGTGTAGTTGTGGCAGTCCAGCGCGGCAAATATTACTTGCTCCAGGAGAACATGCTCTGTGGACATTGATAGGCAGATTTAGTTCTGATATATATATATATTTGTAATATAAATTGGTTATTTCACGAGAAGAATGGTTACAAGGTGCTTATTACTTATCATTTTCAAAGTTATTTTACTTTGAGTTCGTCTTCTTTAAAAAAAATCGGTAAGGCCGGACACCCTCAATTATTAGGGATTTTGTGTCTTGTAAGTCTATTTATGACACATACAGGCTTCAACAGTTTTATTTGCGCAAGCCAGTTTGTACACGGAACACCGTATTGGCGTGTAAAACCGTTTTGTTGAGAGCCCCCACACTACCATCTTTCGAGCGCCAACGTCTTGTCAGAGCCTGCGCAGCGTCAACGCTTCGGCGCCGCCACGCCGCTCGCTCGAATGACTATGTGACTGATCAAAAGTAAAAAGCCTGTCAAAGACTGCACTCCGTTTAAATTGGCCGGACATGCATTCAGAAAGCCTATGTCCGGTTTTATCTGGACGTCTGGCAATGCTACAGCCTCATATCCTTTGAGGATTTAAATCTTTGACACCAAGTGTAAAACGGGCTCCGCTCTCTAAACCTGGGATCCAAAGGCCCGCCATTTCACAGACTAGACCGCGCCAGGCCAGGCCGACGAACCGTGGGAACAGTGCATCCGATGTGGCCTGTTGGCGCCCGTCCGATTCGTCGGAATTATTTTAGTTCAAAATCGCGGTGCGGCGCGGCGCGACGGGGCGCCTGGCCTGTAAAAAGGCGGGTCGTGGGATCCCAGCTTAAGAGATGGCAATATGGCCTAGATTGCAATGGCTTTGTGTTGTCGGTTGACCAAACAGTCAATCTCAATACTCACTTTCGTTGCCCAGTTTCTGAAGATAGTCACCATCCTGCATCACGGTCGTCCATAGCTCCACAATTTCCTCGCTGCGCCTCTCGTTAGTCTCTCTCCATTTACGTAGCAAATCACGAATATCTGTAGTAAAATTAAACTTTGTTGTGAAGAGGTTGTTTTATAATAAACATATTTATTACAAGTCGCGTATTAATACAATTATTGTAGTATATATGCGATATACCTACCATGAATGAATTATAGTTAATTCCATAGTTAGACTAAAATTCTATTTTTTAGAAAAGCAGAAATTAGCGGAAATGTGTACGTACCACTCAGGCTCAGTTCTTCGTAGTCAAAAGACATTGTTATAAATATATAGTATTATCAGCTTTCTTTTAAAAGGTTTTTATAGGTTTGTGGCAAAATCCCATTAGATTAGAACAATAAATAAATTAATATAATTCACAAAATTACACATACAAAAACTAGAAAATACCAAAACCAACCATAGATAATAATAAAAATTAAAAAATCACTCAAACAAACTTATCATTACCTTGTTCTTGGAGCATTTTCATTTCTTGGAACGAAAAAGCCTGCTATGTATCGGCACCACCGTATTTACATACAAATTGACTTTTTATATCTAGGCGCACGGATGGTGGTGTGATGTTGAATTCAGATTTTTATCTATCGATTTACCACATGAACGTGAGACATAATTGGGAACGCACTTTGAACGCGTTCTAAAAAAAAGTAATAGTTTTGTCTACGGAAATTCCGTTTTACGCATGATTCGAATTCGAAGGATTTTTCTATGAAAGGCGATTTGTATGAAAATTCTCCTGCCACGATGCGCATGTGAAATTATATCTCTACGTATATAGGAACACAAAAGTTTTGTGTGTGAACCTGTGAACATGTCTGCAATATGTCTGACAATTTAGAAATATTTTTAGATTTAGCTTAGCAGCCCTAAATAATTTAAAAGGTCTATATTCGAGTTATCGATGTCATGGATAATACATGACAAACAATAACGAGGTAAGCCCAAGCCCCGTTGATTCGCGTAAGCAATGCAAAAATGTATTCATTTCTTTCTTCCTCGTACATAATGCTCGACTTTTTTATGTCTCAATGGCCTTTATCTCGGGGTTTTGTTTTCTTTTGTCCTCCGTTTGCGTCGTGAACGAGTTTATGGGCTCGGAGGCTGCGGAATTAATAATGTATGTTGATATAGTAATATTTTGTCCGACAGATCGATAAGGCGACGACTTGCAACGAAGTTATGTATTGTTGTCGGCCGAGCGAGGGACTTACGTGTAAATAGTAGATGTGCGTGCCACGGACATTGTGCGGAGTGGTGCCCCGGGGCGCGTGTGTCGCCGTGACGTCGGCTTGCGCGGCGCAGGGCGCATCTCGGCCCGTTTGCACGACTCAGTGAACGAATTGTGACGAAAATGGATCAGCTGGTGCAGTGCCCCGTGTGCACGCTATTCCTGCACAATGGGATGTCCCTGGAGTCCCACCTGGACACACATCCCAAAGATCAAGTCATCAGAGCTTTGTGTAGCATATCCAAAAGTTCTAGTTATGGAAGTCGAACACCGACTCCGCTGCATTCGGAGCGCTCATTCAGAAGCAGGTCTCGGACTCCGGCTACAGAGGACGCGGGTATGCGCTGGACCGGCTCCCGTAACGATGAGCGCTACTGGCGTAGGACTCCTAACAGAACTCCAAAACCTCCTAGCGCATCTCGTGTCAATACACCTTCATCTGACGTCCAGTTGGGAGAAATTACCTTTGAGAACTCGCCTAACAATTCAGGACAATATGCTGCTTCTAACTATTCCATGAAAACTGATAAATCCCAGGAAACTTATACATCAACTCCGACTTCAGAATTTGACCAACCTTACATATATTATCAAGATCAACAGGAAGATAGAGAGATAAAATATTCTCGTAGTGCTGAATACAATGCCCTTGATAGTGCCAATAATGTTCTCGCATACAACATGCCGTCTATGCCTCCAGGAGTTAAATTGCATACATCTTTGGTACCAACTGGTTCTAGGAGAAGTAATGACATTGTCAAGATGCTGCCGAAATCAAATAACATTCTTGTCAAGACGAAAATGGGGGGTTTGCAGTACCTAGCTCCCGGCGGCAAACCTATGCATGTGATGGTGCCCACAGCTCCAACATTTGTTCAGAAGAATGTACAAAACAACATGATCATGGCTGGAGGTTTACCATCTTCACAGTTGTTAGACAATAAAGTTATTCCACCATTAGCCAACAATTTTGGCCAGATGAGCTCGAACCCGTTCACTCCTGGCACAACAGTTGTCACTCAAAATTCTCAAATAATATACAGAGAAATGGTTCACAATATTGATGGAAAACCTTTTATTTCGAACGTGCCTGCTATGCTCAGTGGGCATGAGAACGTCACCAATGTTGCACAGACGAGCTCCATGTACCAGAATGTGATGGTTGTGGACCAGTTTGGGAACACCTCGTGTATGTACACAACCCCTCAGCCTCTGCTGCCGAAGTCCTGCAGCAACCCTGTGTACAATAATGCATCTCATGTGTCTCAGGACAAGACTCCTAACATAGCTAATGACTTCAATAAGACTCTGGTCATTGAAGTCGGTCCCATAGTCCCTACCACATCAGTCAGTACCTGTGACCCTGTGCCTAGTTCCACTGCTCTCCAAATGGAAGCTAGTATTACTAAAGTGAATCTTGATAAACATGACAAAGAAACTAAAAATGATACTGGGATTACACTAGGTACAACTAAAGGCCTCAAAATCCTTAGCAACATCAAGGTGGAGGTGCCTGTGCAGCATCACAAGAATATGCTGAATACTATCATGGACCTCACTGGCCCCAGTGATACAGAGGGGTCTCTATCACCAGATAACCTTATACCTGATTTTGATGTCAACAATAAGAGTAACATGTCTGAGGAAAGCACTCCTCCATCAAATTCCAGCATTGACAGTGCGGTTTCTCACACATTCTCTGTGATAAAGAATGTAGGAAATCCTCCATCATACAAGGAATCTTCGAAGTCTGTAGATAACAAAATTGATTGTGAATTTTCTGACAGTTGCCCTGTGCCTGACTTAATATGCAACGAGAAGGCTTCAATATCACCTTGTAGTGAATTGTCAGAACATGGGGACAACTCCATTGATCGTACATCGATATCTCCAAAACCTGTGCACAAGGCACCTGAAAAAATATGTGCTATTATTGAACCACGGCCTCGAAAGCCGTATCGGCCACACAACGTTCCTTTGAGACTCAACAATATTTATGTGAAGAAGAACAAGAAAATCTTACAAATTAAAAATGCTAAATCTGTGCCTGCAACTACCACATCCAGTACAATCACCAAACCTATTTCTTCATCACCCGCAAGTCGGTCTCCAGCGAATTTTACTGTAACCAAATTGCATCATGAGAAAAATGACAGGGAAAAGAATACCTTACAAACTATATCCATTGAGAAAATTAGGGATAATGATGACGGCATTGACAATGATGATCATCATGAGTTTGATGCTGACACTGAGGAGCAGTCTATGGACATCGAACCAGTCCCACCATCCAGTTTAAATTCCAGTCAATTTTCAACTAGCATAGACATTGTACATGTAAAGGAGGAGATTAACACAAGCAATGAAGGTGGTTTTAGTAATGAAGCTGGTACTTCTAACCGTCACCTGACGCCTTTAGAAACATTACGTCCTATTAATGTTATAACATACGGAAACATGCCTTCAGGAGATTTCGAAGATGAATCCAATCATAGAGAACTGTTAGACTTGGAAGCAGCCTCGAAGAGTAAGCAATTTGTGAATATGATGAATGACAACTACTTTGGAGACAATATTTACGCAGATTACTTCACTCCTGATAGAGTAGAATCTTTTGATGATAGAGTACCTCCATACGCTAAAGAAAGTGCAAAGGATGGAATGTACATTTGGGGGGAACCGTCGCAAAAGGAAACTGAATTTGTGTTACCAACTTTCATACATGAAAGTTATAAAATTGCAGAAAGTAATGTGGAGTATCCGGATATAGGTGGTACTGTTGATGTTGATGGGTGCGAGCGGGACAGCAAGGCGGATGTGCTGAGTGAGAGCAGGAGCGAGGGAGAAGCGCCGTTGAATATCTGCGCGGATGAGAGGATGCCACCGCGCGGCGAGTTGAGCGGCCAGGAGAGCAACGGCGATATGGAGTCTGCTTGGAGTGGGGTGAGTGATTTTTGTCTTATTTATGAAGCTCTATTGTTCTCATTTTCATTTTGACAAATGGGTGCAATATTTTTGCAAGTTTAAGAATTACGAAAATATTGCACCCATTTGTATATACGATAATGAAACGCAGCAATGTATATATGATCCATGAAAACGGATTACGAAAACGATAGAATATCGCGGTTGATACCCTGTTAATTTTAAAATACAAATGAGAATTCTATTTAAAATGCATCAGTCTAGTAGTTGGCTAGTACCTCTCTCTTCCAAGACTCGCTACTGATACCTACCTTTGGTACTCCAGTTAAATACTTATGAGAAAAGTTTTGTGATCAAAAATTCTCGTTTCGAAATTAGTTTCTTAAACAGAATTTTGGGCCAACACAAAGTATGGATTATATTGTTTTTGGAATACCTTGTATTGTGTATGGGGGCTGCGTATTGAGTCATGGTTTTTGTGTCACAGATGTACACAGAGGTGACCCCGGCGGAACCCTACGACCTGATCGCGCGCGAGAGCTGGGTCTCCGACGGCTCCGATGTCGACCCCAATGAGAAGAGGGACTCGCTGTGAGTACAGTATCTCAATAATTGATGTTTAAACGAACAAGTCAAGTTTCGACGGAAAAACTGATGTACAGTCGAAGACAGAGATAGAGTATACAGGGGGCCTAAATAAGGTTGAGGTTTTCTCAAAAACTACTCGCCCGAATTTAATAATTATTTTACACTACATAGTTCTAAGGTTCGGCGTAGGTGGAGAGATGATATCGTTAGATACAGGGATGGGTGGCTGGAAGAGGCTCAGGACAGGGATGGATGGAAGAGGAGAGGGGAGACCTTTGCCCAGCAGTGGGACAATTTATAGGTTAACAAAAAAAAAAGTTCTAAGTTTTATCTGTCAAACAGTGAAATATTTTTTGCAATAGGTCAAGTAGTTTTGGAGATAATCTCAACCTTAAAAACTCTCCTGTACACCTTTCTCTGTGTTCCACCGTACATTTACCGAGTGCTCTCAAAAGATGAAGGAAAACATCGTGATGAAACCTGCAGGAACCTGAAGCAGTGGGGACATATAAATAGACTGACGATGAAAGGAAGTATTTTAGATCCTTGCCACATCACAGTAGGTCGCGTCATGTAAAAAGAACGCTGGAAGAAAGTGTGTGTGTGTGTGGGGGGGGGGGGGGGGGGGGGGGGGGTTGCGCATGGGTAAAGCAAAGGTCGACTGACGAACCAATAGCGCAACGGCAAGCATGCAGCGCGTGACCCGCCCTCCGCGCCGCCCGCACCTCATACCACCAAATAGATCGATAAATCGCCTAATGCGCAGCTTGACCGCCAGCGTTCTTTTTACATGACGCGACCTGTACCTTTCTTCTTCTAGCGAGGATGAGCTTCACTTCCCCAAGTCCCGTATCTACACGTGTACTCAATGCGGCGCCAAGCTGTCCTCGCTGCGTGAGTTGCGGACGCACAAGACGCTTACGCACGCGTTGCCCACGTGCTCCGCCGCCAAGACATCGTACAGTCGCCTGGTCACAGCGCGAGCCATCAAGAAGGAGGAGAAGCCGGATGTACTCGCAGGTAGGACCAGCACATACATACATAAAGTCATGCATGTCTTTCTTGTAATAAACAGAGACAACGCGAGCCAGACATACCTCCTCTTAGTCTAGAGACACATTATGCGGAAAGTACGCGACGGAATTCACAAAACTCAAGTCAAAAACAGAACTTCTGCTTATAGCTGTAACGCTGCTTTTAGTCTGGCAGGAATGAGTCCGGCGTCGAAACAAAAGCGGGTCACCGCTACAGGCTAAAAGCAGCGTTACAGCTATAAGCAGAAGTTCTGTTTTTGACTTGAGGTTTGTGAATTCCGTCGCGTACTTTCCGCATAATGTGTCTCTAGACTAAGGGACAGCACAGACCGACGGAATGGAGTGGCATTTGGTCGCACAGTGGACCCACGAGTAGGATATACCTCATCACTACAGTATATCGCACCATGTTACAGCCAAACGTCAGGACTCCTGTTTTGCATTATACTTCCTCAAATCTGACCAGACGCCGCCCTTAACTTATCTCGCTATGTTCATGTCTCTTAGGGCGATATCATACCTAACTTGTAATAGATTGAATTTTATTAAAAAAGCTACTTACATAGATATTAAATACTTTTCTAATATACAAAATATAGATATCATAATTACGGCCAAGTTGAAGTGGCAAAAATTCCGAAAACGGCTGTATTCGCAATTACGCGGACTACAACTTACCCAAAATGAGTCACATTGTGATTGCATTTAAAAAAATAGCATTTATCGTAATATATATTTATCAAGTTGCTTTTTTATTAAAATTTATTCTATAAGAATATATGATTTTTTTTAAAGACTGGGGCTGCTAGTTAGCTATGCTATATCCCATATTAACACATTGACAGTCCAGTGACCCACAATGTGGCACGATGAAAAAAGTATGTGCCTACCAGATCGCCCTAAGGGTATTTTTTTCTGAAGGTAAGTAAATACGATGTTCTTGGTGGATGCTACTGTCCATTCACGCCCTATTGTCTTTAGAAGAGTGCTCAGAGTGCTCCACCCAGTGTTGAAGTGCTCACATAACAAATGACAATGCCAGATTCTGCCCCACCGTCAACCGCAAGTTGTACAAGACAACGAATAAATGTAAAAATATCTCCGTTTTTTATTAAAATTATTGGTTTAAATTAAACTTATGTACAAGTTGCGAGTCGAAAAAACAGCTTAATTAAGAATTCAGAAAATAGTAAGAATCGAAGCGAATTATTCATTGTTTTTGTTATTCTTCTATAGGAGTTGCGAGAGTAGTAGAAAATGATACTGATTATGATTATGCAATATGAAACCTGTAATAAGTCCCCAACAAAATGATAGGTACAGCTTAAATGGTCACGTAGTTTTGTACGTGGGGTAAAGCTCCATTGAAATGTGGCAATGTCTCTTCATGTATTTCGACTTGTGTAGAGATTGAAATAAAAGACTTAATCAATACATTTTTTGTACGGGGACTGTAAACGTGTTAAGATATCAATCAAATCTCTATGCTGTGTTGACACGCCTCGCCTGTCACTCTCCAGGCACGATGCTGGCGCTGGACTCGAAGGACGCGATCGCGACGACGATGCTCCAGGTGTACGACGCGATGACCGACGCCAAGCCCAAGCTCGAGGGGCTCATCAAGCAGGAGGCCAAGAGGCGCAGGAAGGACTACGTGTGTCCCACGTGCAAGGTAAAATGTTATAATACGTTATACAGGGTGTAACGTTCGGGATCGGTAACTGAACAACTTTTGTTCTACGACTTTTCGATTGTCGCGAATTTATTTTTCGATTTTTCATTTCGAACTGCGCACCGGTCAGCTGATCGATTTGTATGAGATATTAAATTATTTTTATTTTTTATTCGAAAAGTCGTAGAACAAAAGTTGTTCAGTTACCGATACTGAACACCCTCCCTTCTGCTTCATATACCCTTTACGTTACACCCTGTATAATATATGTCGCAGTCAACTGGTTGGAGTAGATGTTTGATTGAACAGCTAGCACGTTAATTAAATGATCCGTGCCTCAAAAGGAAAAAAAAGGAACCCTTATAGGATCACTTTGTTGTCCGTCTGTCTGTCAAGAAGATATCTCAGAAACTCGTGGACGTATCAGGTTGAAATTAATACCAAATACTCAAGTCTGAAACCTCATGCAGCCGTGAAAAAATAAACCTTCTGCGCTAACACAATCAATAGATATGGCCGTATGTGTCGAATTTTGGCGCATATTTGTATGAAAACGAAAAAAAACTCAAACCTATAGGGTACTTCCCGTTGACCTAGAAATTTGGCAAGAAGCTAGGTCTTACAGCACAAGTAAAGGAAAACCTCCGAAAACTACATTTGAAATTACATCCCTCCAAAAATATTGTTTTGCTTTTACAAATTTATATTCGCAGATGATTTATTTTTTATTTATTTATTTATTTAAAGTTTACAAATACAGGTTACCCCTAATTAGATTGTAAACAAATTTTTACCTATTTTTACATAAAAAAACACTTTACATTGTACTTATATATGGAAGTATAAAATTTAACACATCACAGGAAACATAAAAACAAAACAAACAAAAAACTTTTTTTATGCCTCAGATAAGTAGCGCACGGCTGCTTCTGTAAATTTCGTCAATGAACAAGTGAATACATCCAGTTCTGGTTCCTTTCGTGAACCGATTCGTCGATTTTGATAATGGCAAAGTTACGGGGTTAAATAAGTTGTTTGCACGGAAGCCTCGGTGCGCGAGTCCCGGCTCGCACTTAACCGGTTTTTTTAAAATTTTATTTCACTAATGTCTAATTCCTTCAATCCTGCCACTCGCACTCGCAGGTGGACCAGGTGTCCGACGCGGCGTTCCACGCGCACTTGAAGCTGCACCCGCTTGAGTGCCTCACGTGCGGCAAGTGCTTCTTCCGGCGCTCAAACCTCGCGCTGCACATCAAGACGCATTTAGGGATTAAGAATTACAAGTGAGTAGACCATAGGTTCTCAACGTGGGCGATAACGCTAACTTGTAGGCTTTCGGGGAGGGATAGGAGAAGCTTAGAGAAAATTATGGGGTCGTTGGAAGGTACTGAATGGCCGTGGGCAGAGAAAAACAGGCATTGGACAAGTATTGAAAATTAATGGTCTGGAGTTTAAACTTACATGCTAAAATAAAGGCCTCCAGCGCCCACATCATCATCATCATCTGTCTATTTATATTGCCCCACTGCTCGGGCACAGACCCTCCCTTACAACGAGGGAGCTCGGACCATGATCCACCACGCGGGCCCACTGCGGATTGGCGGATTTCACATGCTTTAGAATTTGTTCTTCTTCTACGGCATGCAGGTTTTATCACGATGTTTTCCTTCACCGTTTTGAGAGCACTCGGCAAATGTACGTAAGTTTTTCCGTCGAAAAAACCGAGGATAACTCATTGGTACATGGCTGCCCTAGGTGGGAATCGAACCTGGGACCTTCCGTATCGCAAGTCTGTTGAAAATTAATTCATAATTCATTTATTGCATATCACACACATATTAGGTACATAACACAGTTACATTTCACAATACATGTGGCCCCCGTCGGGCAGCAATATGGGAAGGCAGCTCGACATTGGACTATTTGAAATCGTCTAAGTATTTCTGCAATGAATAGTAACACTTGTTTATTAACATTTGCTTTAAAGCTTTTATGAACAGTTTATTATTACTTTCGTTTTTAAATTTTTCGGGTAATTTATTATAGATTTTTATTGATAAGGCGTATGGGCTCTTGCTATGTAATTTTAATTTGGATTTTATTGGAATTAGGTTTTGACCGTATCTTGTTGGATATTGGCGAGGTACATCTCCTATTTTTGTTTAAAAATTTGGATATTTTCTTATGAATTTACACATTTCTAATATGTAAAGGGTCTGGAGTTTAAACTTACATGCTAAAATAAAGGCCTCCAGCGCCCACAAGTGGGCGTTATTGCCCACTTTGAGAAAGACTGCCCTTTCTTTCTTGCCCAGGGGAAATACATAATGTATACCACCCGTCCGGGGGAACGGGTGATTATGTTGGACTCGCACCAACTAAAACTCCTGGGGTGTTCCGCGGACAGGACCACGGGTACATCTTTCGTATAAATGTGCTTTATTTATGTATGTATATAATATGTATTATGTATGTATGCAAGGGTGTATGTATGTATGTATGTATGTATGTATGTATGTATGTATGTATGTATGTGTGAATATTAATATGGGTTTTATACTACCCTAACATATAAGTATTTAGTATCTAGACTTAAGTAAGTACATATTGTTTGTATGTGTATCATACTGTTATTATTTACATTGGTGTATGTGCTTCTTATTTCTTCTTATTCTTTATTTATTTTATGCAATACACTGCCGTTTATTTTTTTGTTAATTTCCATTGACCTCGGTTGCCTGGAAGAAATCGCTCTGAGCGATAAGGCCGCCTTTGTACAAATTGTTTACTCTCTGTTTTCTATGTATATGCTTCTTTGTGCAATAAAGTGTTTATCTATCTATCTATCTTTCGCAAACTACCGCGGCCCTGCCGGCGGGTGCCGACTCCGGGGGGCCTAACGCCCTTCTCCGCTGAAGGCGCTCCGGAACACGTGGAGAGAAAGACTGCACTAATGTAACCTCCTTCTCCTCAGGTGCGAGGTGTGTGAGAAGCGGTTCATCACGCGCCAGAAGCTGACGGAGCACCACAACGTGCACACCGGACGCGCGCCGATCAAGTGCACCGTCTGCGACGACACGTTCCGCAGATACTCAAACATGGTGCAACATAGGTAAGTTAAAGTTAACACGTTCATGGACAGTAGAAATTACGAAATGACAGTGAAAATTCTCATACAATTCGGAACTACTGTCATAACCGACAAAAATGTACCTACAACCTTTATTTTTGACAGTACACATACCTATTTTCTACACAGAATGACAGTGGGACCGCTCCACAAAGAAAACCGCCTACGAACGCCGCGGGAGATGCCGTTGTGTCTTTTTAAATGCATCAAAATACTACGTCATACGCCGTACTGTCATTTTCCGAATACTCAAAGTACGGCATATGCCGCCACTGTCCATGAACGTGTATAATATAGGTTCGAACTTAGTTACAAAGATTGTTCTCACTAGTTCTAAACTGACAAGAACTTGCTTGGGAAATGACAATGCCACATTATGCCCCACCATCAACCGTATGATGAACAAGATAACGAATAAATGTTTAAAGTATTTCGCGTTTTTTATTAAATTATTAGAACATGATGAAAAAGTTATTGCCGTGGGCAGGACTTGAACCTGCGACCTTGTCATTCCGTGACACGCTCTTACCAACTGAGCTTACCATTAAATTATTGGTTTAAAATAAAGTTTTGTACATCAAACGAGTCGAAAAAACAGCTTAGTTAAGAATTCAGAAAATAGTAAGAAATCGAAGCGAATTATTCATTGTCTTTGTTATCATTTTCTACTCTCGCAACTCCTACTGATTATGATTATGCAACATGAAACCTGTAATAAGTCCCCAACAAAATGATAGGTACAGCTTCAATGGTCACGTAGTTTTGAAGGTGGGGCAAAGCTCCATTGAAATGTGGCAATGTCATTTTAGGCGTGTCTGCCAGTCATTTGTTTTTCCACTGTTTGAATTTTCAAGCCAATTACAAAAACGAAAACCCAAAAGTTTTCTATTTAAAAAACGCCTGAATGCTTGAAGAAGCTTGTTTTGTATAGCATAATTATGATGGACAAAATTGATGATCTATTGAACAAATAGGAACTCTAAATACAATAAAATCGATCAGGTTCACAATGTCCACTTCCCGAATCGTCCACTTCTTAGAATGTCTACTTCCTAAAAGGTCCTTTTCCTAAATCGTCCATTCCTAAAACGTCCTCTTCTTAAAATGTCCACTTGTTTATTAGTGTCTCATCATCATCAGTCTATTTATATGTCCCCACTGCTCGGGCACAGACCTTCCCTTACATCGAGGGGGCTGGGGCCATAATCCACCACGCGGGCCCACTGCGGATTGGCGGATTTCACATGCTTTAGATATTTTTTTCTACGACATGCAGGTTTCATCACGATGTTATCCTTCACCGTTTTGAGAGCACTCGGTAAATGTACGTAAGTTTTTCCGTCGAAAAAACGGAGGATAACTCATTGGTACATGGGCTGCCCTAGCTGGGAATCGAACCTGGGACCTCCATATTGCAAGTCCATTGACCCAACCACTGAGCCACCGAGCTCTCTTTTGTGTCTACTTTCGAACAAACGTGCTTCGAAGGCTTAGGTGGCAACTGATCCGAAGAAAATGAAATCCTCGGATCACTTTACCACTTTTAAGATCAGTAGTGAGTAGTGGTGCTCAGATCAAGACTTGAACCTGCGACCTTGCCATTCCGTGACACGCAAGACGCGTGCGGCGTATCCGCGTCCTGCCCACGGCAAGAATTTTTTCATCATGTTCTAACATCATCATCAGGCCGTATCAGTCCACTGCTGGACGTAGGCCTCTCCCAAAGCGCGCCAATCAACCCTACTCTCGGCCCTCTGCATCCAGTCCCTGCCAGCCATCTTGCGAAGGTCATCCCTCCATCTGGTCGGGGCGCGTCCCACACTACGTTTACCCGTTCGTGGCCTCCATTCGAGAACTCGTCTACCCCGTCGGTTATCGTTATGTTCTAATATGACTTATAATTTCTGCCACAGAAACCGCCATCACTTTCAAAAGAAGAGTAAAATCCGCGACTACGTGTGCCACTGCGGGTCCGTGTTCCATTCCCGTGCCAAGCTGCTGTGGCACAAGGAGACGCACGAGGACAAGCCCAAGGCGTGCCTGTACTGCAGCGACAAGTTCGTGCACGCGGCGTCGCTTACGCGCCACGTGAGGCGGTCCCACAACGAGTACTACCTGTCAGAGCGCGGCGCGTACGGCAGAGGCAAGGCGGAGAACGTCACGTGTCCGGTTTGCAAACAGGTGGGTGTAGCGACAAGTTGGTGATACTGGAGTGACAAGTTAATAATAAGAATAATTATTTTCACAAAATGAATGGTTACAATGTGCTTAATATGTAACATAGTGCAAGTATGACAGAGTCAGCATTATAATTAGCACGATTTTAGATAACCCTGACTCCCGAACTAGGGTGACCTGTGTTTCGGGAATCAGTGTCCTTCCGTGTTTACTTATTGCTAGTTATTACTAGACTTTTTTTACAATAATTGGAAAGAGGAACAGTGTCAGCTTAATAAGTGGGATTGTAAATATTACTTAGTATCATAAACGTATATTATAGTAGGTGGGTGGTTGTAACATATTTGTGTCGTAAACTTTTGGATACATATTTATATATAAATATATTTATAAGTATAGATATATATGGTGAAATGTGTGCGTGTGTGAGTGTGAGAGGGTGTGTGTGTGGATGTGCGTGGTGTGTGTTATTACTGGTGTTGTTGTTACTTAGGTATGTTAATAAATCTTCTGTATTACAGTAATCTAAGTTTAGTAACCAATTTTGGAGTTTGTTTTTAATTTCGAATCTACTACAAAAATATATATTTAGTTTGATATTTATTTTATTCTATAGCAGTGAGCTTAGGACGTAGAAATTTAGCGAACGTCGTGCGATGCCTCACACCAGGACATGTTATTTAAGGGATAAGTTCGTGTTATTGAAGTGACAAGTTCGTGTTACTGAAGTGATAAGTACGTTTTACTGAAGTGACAAGTTCGTGTTACTGAAGTGACAAGTTCGTGTTACTGAAGTGACAAGTTCGTGTTACTGAAGTGACAAGTTCGTGTTATTGAAGTGACAAGTACGCGTTACTGAAGTACTGAAGTGACAAGTACGTGTTATTAAAGTGACAAGTACGCGTTACTGAAGTGACAAGTACGCGTTATTGATGTGACAAGTACATGTTATTGAAGTGACAAGTACGTGTTACTTAAGTGACAAGTAAGTGTTACTGAAGTGACAAGTAAGTGTTACTGAAGTGACAGTTCGTGCTACTGTAGTGGCAAGTTCGTGCTACTGTAGTGACAAGTTCGTGCACGTTGCGTCGCTTACGCGCCACGTGAGGCGATCCCAAAACGAGTGCTATCTGTCGGAATGCGGCGGCGAGGCAAGGCGAAGAACGAGACATGTCCAGTTTGCAAACAGGTGGGGACTGTGAGCAGTGACAAGTTCGTCAGTTTGCACCAACTTGTCATTTCAGTAACACAGTGACAAGTTGTGCCACAGTAGTGACAAGTTCGTGTTACTCGAGTGACAAGTTCGTAGCAGAGGCAAGACGAAGAATGTGCCTGTCCGGTCTGCAAACATGTAGGTTCTATGACAAATTCGTGATATCGTAGTGACAAGTTCGTGCCACAGTAATGACAAGTTCGTGCCACAGTAATGACAAGTTCGTACTACTGTAGACTGACAAATTAGTGAAAAATTTGGTCACGACCGGAAATTGAACTAGGGATCGGAACTCGCCACTCTGTGACACATATCTGGCATCATCATCAGTCTATTTATATTGCCGCACTGCTCGAGCACAGACCTTCCCTTACATCGAGGGTCATGATCCACCTCGCGGACCTAGCTGGCATACTCTTATATAAATACATAAAAACAATAAGATAAGAACGAAATAATATTACTTCTAATTCCGTTTCAAACCATTCCTCAATTGCAGGTGTACCTCCGAAGCAACCTGCGCGCCCACCTGCTGACGCACAGCGGCAAGCGGCCGTACATCTGCATCATCTGCAACAAGTCCTTCACCACCAAATGGAACCTCAAACTGCACCGCTGGACCCACATGAGCCGCTCAGCGAAACCTTACAAATGCTCCTTGTGCAAAGGCGCGTTCATCCGCCAATCGGAATACATAGCCCATATGAACGCCCACAAGTCAGTGCGCCCTTACACTTGTAATTACTGCGGCTGCCAGTTCATTAGGAAATATAACTGTCAGAGACACGTACGCGAACACGAAATGGCGAAGAAGTATACTTGTAAAGTACCCGAGTGCGGTAAGTCTTTCCACAGGAGTTACTATCTATCGGAACATATGAAAGTGCACAGTGGGGCGAGGCCGTTTTCGTGTACGATTTGCGGGAAAACTTCGAGTAATAAGTCTAATCACAATAAACATGTGAAAATACATCACGCTCGGGAGCCGATCGCCACTGAGGCGTAGGTAACGCCTTAAACTCTGTGCCATAAAGCGTTGATTCGTGCTGGCTACGCGATGTTGAGGGTACCTTAGTGATACTGTTAGTTATATGTAACAGATTACAGGCATGATGCATAAGTAAATTGAAAAGTATATTAGTCGCGATTGGTCTTGTATTGCTTGGGTCGTGTTAAAAGAGCGCTGGACGACAAAGTGGATGTGTTTGCGTTAGGCAAGTAAAAGTTTGACTATTTTGGGTACACGTTCACAGTCCAGTGCCTCAACTTCAGAGCTTTTAAGCGCTTCTGCCATAGTTATTATTGGCACTATTACAGAAGGTAGCTTTCTGCTACGGCTCATCGCTCACAGCAGTGAGCAACAACTTCTTCATACTCTATTCTTCTTTCTTTGCTTTAAATAGCCGAGGCGTGACTATGTAACGTACGGCATTTCAGCCCCATTGTGTCGCTTAAACCTGTCACTGTATGACGGTCCAAGTACGCCACTGTTGATCCTTTTCAAAAAGGAGTTACAATGGGAGAGGGGGGAAAAAATACAGTGCCCCATATATGTGGCACGATGAAAAAAGTATGTGCCTACCAGATCCGCACTTAGGGTATTTTTTCTGAAGGTAAGTAAATACGATGTCCTTGGTGGATGCTGCTGTCCATTCCGTCCTATTGTCTTCAGAAGAGTGCTTATAGTGCGCCACCCAGTGTTGAAGTGCTCACATAACAAATTTGATGTATTCCGACTTGTATAGATATTGAAATAATAGGCGGGACTTACAAGGAAATCAAAACATTTTTTTCACGGGGACTGTGAACGTGTTAAACAAGAACTTGCTCGAAAACAGATACGTAGTTTAGTAGAAACTTAGTATGGGGACCTTATATACTTTCTCGAAGACTACTTGAGTGTATTGTATAACTTCTTTCAATAATACCGCAGGAAGTTGGTTGTCAGCTCCGCGTATAGCCTTAAGCTAAATTTACAATCCATTTCGGACCATCAGAGGACGGCATTTTTAACCTTTGACGCCAATATTGTGTGATTTTCCTCGTTTCTTTGAGATTCTGAATCACCTTTACGCACCACTGTAATGGGTTTAGTACAGTCGACGACAGAGATAAGTATACAGGGGGTATCAATAAGGTTGAGATTTTCTCAAAAACTACTGTGCCGAATTTAATAATTATTTCACAGTTACATAGTTTTCACTTTTATCTATCAAACAGTGAAATAACTTTTACAATAGATCAAGTAGTTTTTGAGAAAATCTCAACCTTAAAAACTCTCCTGTACACCTTTCTCTGTGTCACCGTACACGCACAGGCTTCAGTGCCTGCGCAGGCCGGTTTGTACACGGAACACCGTGCGTGGTAAACCGGTACCACGCGCCAATACATATGGTAGCCACGTCTTTCAATGCGAGAAGCTTGCGCAAACAAAACTGTGGTGAAGCCTGTGCTTGTAGCAGACCCTTAAGTTGTTCAGCATTCTTTTTTACGTGAAGCGATTTTAAGCCCCGTTTCCACCTGCAAGAAAACTTCAGAAGAAATGTCCGACAGCTGCTTGCAAATGTAAACAGGAATTATTACGATATGTAAACGATATTGCAAGTAACTCATGCAAGACTTGCGCGAGTTTACTTGCCCTTGGAAACGAGGCCTGACGGCAGCGAAAAAAATTCTGAGCATATAAGTTTGTTACAAAAAGGTTATGTTGCTATTTTTAAACGATGCGTCGCGTCGTCATGTATGAATCGACACAACTAAAAGTCACATAAATTAACAGTATAAGTTTACTTATAAATATTTGGAATTTGGGACAGAGTTTATTTTGGGCGATGATTTGCGTAGTAGCCAAGGTCAGGTTTGTAGTTATTTCAATTGTCAGTTTGCCATCTCTTACCTTATCATTATCGGGCAATCTATAGATTACATTTATCGTTATCAGGCAATGTTCCATTTGGGTGAAGTTCAGTTGTTGGCAGTTTCCATTATTTGTCCAAATGAAAATATAAAAATCCATATAAAATTGGAAAGTCCAAGTCCGTATAAAATTGGTATAACCTACCTTTACTCGAGAACAAAAGTAGCATTGAATCAGCAAACTAAAGTGGCAAGTCACATCTGTAGTAGAACCGATAACCACGAACGGGTAAACGTAGTATGGGAGTTACCAAATATAATACAGGGTCATACGTCAGGTCAGGGGCGCCGGCTTTTAGAAAACCTCATGGGTGCTTATGCTCATTTGATGTCCCTTCCTTTCAAAACAAGTTGATGCCATTCAAGAAGAGTGTTGAGGGTTCGTTTTGCTCGCATCGGCATCGCGCATCGAAAAACGAACATTTTGATAACGGATACCGGCATCAGTAACTGGCATCCGTTGCCCGCATCGGTAATGACACAACGCCCATCCCTAAAAGGCGATTACTGATATGTTTCTTGATGTCTATTCTCAGGGGTGCTCGGCACCCACTGTTTATTTCTCATGGGTGCTCGAGCCTCCTAGCACCTACGGAGTCGGCGCCCTTGCGTCAGCTGACTGGCAAAAACCGGGTATAAAATTGAATATCATGCCTTGGGAGAGATCTACGTCCAGCAGTGGACTGATAATGTCTGATGATGAACCTACTCTATCTGTAAAATTAAGTAAATAACCAAACAAACTAGATAATACTCGTAAATAAGTTCTACACCTGCAAAAGTTCACGAATTCTGCAAACCATCGCCGAAACCACAGAATAATAATCAATGTTAGAATGGCATATATGCGGGGCAATATAGCCGCTCTTACTTGTATGAGATGCATTTCCGACCTCTATGTACTGATTTGTGTCCGAAACATACGCAATGAAGATTTTATTTGGTGTAATTTCGCCGTAGAAATGTTGGTGAAATGACCCCAACCTTGTAAATAACTAGTTAAATTTCGAATTGAACCTTGTAAATACAGGACCAAGTGTGTAAATTGAAGAGTTATAGATAAAAAGCATTTTACAGTAATAAGATAAAATAATACAAATTAATAGATGTGGCACGACAAACTCTATTCTGTAGCTATAGTGTATACGAAAATTACGTTTCGCAGCTGTGTGCCAACATTGTAACACCGAATTAATTCATGTTTGCTTGTTTGGCAGAACTGCTGATCGACTTTCTTATTAAATATTGTTACCAAGTTCTTTCCTCAACCAACTTTTTTCCAACACTACTTCATAACAACACTGAAAAAAAAACCAGGGTAGGCTTTCGCAGCTAAATTCACTTAGCAGATGTGTTTAGCTAAAACATATATGGGCTTTTCAGTCAGGGCAAATAACTTTAAAACAATAACTAATGCCACCAGCTAGGAAGACAAATAGTGAATACAGCAAAACACTTGGCTGTCCCTATAGTTTGTAACGGTTTTAGCTGCAGTTACAATGAGAGGTTTTCAAAGTGACATAAAATAAACTAGCTTTTCAAATTGATAATAGATGGCGTGGCAGATAATACACATGAACCATGAAATAAATATTGTTAATATCAGCTGAATAATTTATTTTTTGGTTTGAGTAATTTTAAACAATACAATTTAATAATTTTAATAGCGCCACTTATTACCACACAAAAATAGACATTCTATTCATAAACAAGCTTAGCTTTAGCGAAGTCGAGAAATCAGTGCCATCTACCCAAGCTATCGGTACTATTTTGGTTTCTTAAATGTCATTTTGTAAACCTAGGCCCTTAGTCTGATATGAGCCAACTAGCGCCGCCAATCTTGAAAAAATAATATCTTCCAATTTAATCAATTTTATTAAAAACGCTATTTACAAAATGTTTATTACGATAAATACTATTTTTTAAATGCTTATTTATAACGTGATTCAATTTCGGTAAGCTGTAGTTCGCATAATTGCGAAAAACGGCCGTTTTTGGCACATTTGTGAAATACAACTTAGCTTGTCGCAATTATGCCATGTATTGTATATTGAAAAATAGTATTCATCCTAATAAACATTTTGTAAATAGCTTTTTTAATAAAATTGATTAAATTGGAAGACATTATTTTTTCAAGATTGGCGGCGCTAGTTGGCTCATATCAGGCCCTTAACAATCACAGCTAATCATTTCTTTCGGTAAATGCAACTCTCGATTGCTACCGATATGCACGCGGCTTAAAACAGTGTTTATTTTCGTTAAATGTCCATTTGCATATCACATGTGGCATTGAAGTTATCTTATCGTTCCTCGATATCGTGACCAAATCGTATCGTATCGTTAACCGTTTGGCCGCAAGGTTACAGATGGACGGACTATTAATAGATAAAGATATAAACAGCGGTGTAAGGATGATTTATTTATTTAGTTTTATTAAGGGCCTGACATAACCCAACTAGCACCGCCAATCTTAAAACAATTATATATTCCAATATAATCAATTTTATTAAAAAAGGTACTTAGCAAATCTTTATTAGGATAAATACTATTTTTTTAATGCTTATTATCAACATGATTCAATTTCGCTAAGTTGTAGTTCGCATAATTGCGAAAAACGATCGTTTTGGCATGTTTGAGAACTACAACTTAGATTGTCGCAATTGTAATATTATGTATTGTATATTGAAATATAGTATTTATCCTAATAAAGATTTGTTACATAGCTTTTTTAATATTATATTGGAAGATTTTTTTTTAAAGATTGGCGGCGCTAGTTAGCTCATGTTAGGGCCGACGCACAACGCCACGGCGCAGCGGCGTGCCGTCGCAAGTCGCGACGTGTTACGACGCTGTCGGACGGTCACGATAAATAGTGATGCGTAGACGTCGCCTATGGAAAGGACATACATACTACCACAAAACCATAGCTTGTGGCGATCAAGTAATAAAAATATTAAAAATCATTAATTACCTTCCTTCCTTCATCAGTCGTGTAAGCGTTTCAGAATAGATTTTGTCGTGCGACGCAAGTGTGTAACGAGTATATTAGTCAAATTACTAAAGGGCATTTCGGTATAGGTACCCCGCTTACAAACTATATGAAGGAGAGCCATTCTGATCGACATCTGTCTCGCTCAGTTTCACCTTGTATTTGAAAGAGTGGGACGGATATGTCAGAATACTCTCCAAAGATGGCGGAGAAATCTATCCAATTCTAAGTGATAATTATTACCATTTACAGTCGAAGACAGAGATAAGTATACAGGGTGCCTCAATAAGGTTGAGATTTTCTCAAAAACTACTTGACCGAATTTAATTGTTCTTTTACAGTTACATAGTTTTAACTTTTATCTATCAAACAGTGAAAGAATTTTTGCAATAGTTCAAGTAGTTTTTGAGAAAATCTCGACCTTAAAAACTCTCCTGTACCTTTGTCTGTGTTCCACCAGATTTGATCAGCGTCAAAAGCTAATCACTTTTATACTCTATCATATTGATATGTTTGTATGAAATAATTAGACAGTATGCCAAAGCAGTCAATATAACAAAATTAAGAAGAGATTACATACTTTTGACGTTAACTGTACGTATGAATTTGATGTATTCGAGGCACAGACCACTTACCCCATAGACCTATAACAGGAGGACGCCCGCGACACGTGTAACCTAGAGATATTATCGACATGTACGCATCTCTTTAAAACAGCACCCTTGTCCCCCGCTTCGTCTCTATGCGCTCATCGTTGGCCGAATTTTTCGCGTGCTTTTTACCGATTTCATGTCTATTGTTATTAGAGGGGCTCATAGTCCAGTTGCGAGTACACGTTGAAAACGATCGTACAACTTAAGCAACCTTGGGCGAGGTCAGGGCCTGGATGGGTGACCGCTAGTGACACTTTCATCTGAGCCCCTCCGTGCCTCGGAAAGCACGTTAAGCAGTTGGTCCCGGTTGTTGCCTCTTGACAGCAGTCGTTAGGCCACGTCAGAGGCTTACAGGCGGCCTGAGTAACTCTGGTTTGGTCACTAAACCACACGAGAAAAGAAAAGAATGTCTATTGTGTAATTGGTCTGTGACTTGAGGTAATACTTAAACAAGATAAATTATCTGATAACTGTAGAACCAGAGAAGCCATGCAATCTCAAACAAAATGTGTGCATATAGCAAAGTACTCGTGTACTGGTATTAATGGAGTAAGCGCATTCGCTTACATTGTCGTAAGGTTGTCTTTTGTACAAATTGTATTATTTAATTTAAACTATTAATCTGTATACTGCAGTTTATCTGTGAAGGACTGGTAGATTTCTCTGACCCTGTTTTTCATTATTCAGTTGTGGATACTGGATCCCCGATAAGTTAAAACGTGTTAGGATTACTACATTATGTATAATTCGCATACACGTACTTAATTGATTTCTGGTATATAAATGTTTTTTCTATCGAACTATTTTTGCTGTCATTTTGCTCATCCTTATGTTGACGTCTTAAGGCTTGATTCACACTTACCTCAACCGCAACCACGCGACAATTTTATTATAATACGTGATCGGGCGCTAAATTGTATGAAAAAGAATATTTTAATTCATATGTACCGCATTTTCACTCAACTTTATCCGAGCGCACCCTCTGTGCGGCCACTTTTTTCCACTGAGATGTGGTTCGGCTGTGGTAGGTACAGTCGAAGACAAAGAAAGGTGTACATGAAAGTTTTTAAGGTTGAGATTTTCTGATAAACTACTCGACCGATTGTAAAAATTCTTCATTAATTTATTAAAATCGGTCCCGTAGTTTTTGAGAAAATATCAACCTTATTGAGGCCCCCTGTGTACTTATCTCTGTCTTCGACTGTACGTGTGGATAGACACTTAGGCCGAAAACATAGATACTTTTGATCGCAAACTCTTTCATACGACCATGAAATTTTACAATTGCTAGAGCGTGATCACGCTATTGCTTACATTCAAAATTGTCTCTATTCTCGACCTTAGTGGAGATTGGTTTAATGACATGTAAAACGTAGTTTCTATTTAAATGAAAACAGAATGGATTTATTTTTTTGGTTAGGTTTTTTTAGTTTTATTTGAACATAAAATTGTACTTCTTCAGGGCCTTGACATGAGCCAACTAGCGCCGCCAACCTTAAAAAAATAATATCTTCCAATTTAATAATTTTTATTAAAAAAGCTATGTACACAATCTTTATTAGGATAAATACTATTTTTCAATATACAATACATGACATAATTGCGACAAGCTAAGTAGTAGTTGACAAATATGCCAAAAAAGGCCGTTTTTCGCAATTATGCGAATTACAACTTACCGAAAATGAATCACGATATAAATAAGCATTTAAAAAATAGTATTTATCGTAATAAACATTTTGTACATAGATTTTTTAATAAAATTAATTAAATTGGAAGATATTATTTTTTTAAGATTGGCGGCGCTAGTTGGCTCATGCCTGACATGAGTTTCCCTTCAGTTAGTCCACACTTTATCCCCAATGGTTAATACATACGACTAATATCCAACGAAAACTGGTACTTTTCATATATACTTAGCTCCATTGTAAATATTATTCTTACTTAGGTTGATTTTATTTATTTTTAATTTTCGTTGTTACGATGTATTTACTATTTACTTCGATATAGGTTTAGCTCTACTTACTATTTTTTTATATTAATTTGTGTACAAAGATATACAAACTTTAAAATTATTTAAAAAAAATGTTAGGAATCCTTGGAAAGAACGAAGTAATCCAAACTAATGAATAG
Source organism: Tachystola acroxantha (assembly GCA_963506565.1). Classification (NCBI taxonomy): domain Eukaryota; kingdom Metazoa; phylum Arthropoda; class Insecta; order Lepidoptera; family Oecophoridae; genus Tachystola; species Tachystola acroxantha. The sequence goes on from OY735879.1 coordinate 12,400,940, forward strand.
TTCTTATTTTGTAGTATAAAAATACTTCCGTTTACGCTGCGTCCTATGCTACATGTTATCGTGTTACGAAACATCGTAACATCCGATTTGGGGGCGTAGAGTAACAATTTTAGAACATGATGAAAAAATTCTTGCCGTGGGCAGGACTTGAACCTGCGACCTTGTCATACCTGTGGTGGCTCAGTTGGTAAGAGCATGTCACGGAATGACAAGGTCGCAGGTTCAAGTCCTGCCCACGGCAAGAATTTTTTCATCATGTTCTAATTTATTCACCGAGCATGGATAATGCGTAATTCAAATTCTGAGTAACATTTTTCTTTGTTAAATCGGTTACCAAAGCATGTTACGGTGTTTCGTAACACTGTAACACATAGACGGACGCAGCTTAACGAACCGAACAATTATTCACTTACTGCATTCTTTCCATGGACTCGTAATGTAAAATTACCGATTTATCTCTGATATAATATGTTGGCTTTAAAAATAATTAAAAAAAAATCACAAATATTTTTTTATATTTATAATTTGACTTGAAAATGTTATCCCCTTACTTAAATGACTAAAATAGAAAATAGTTTTAATTTCTTTAATAATAAGTTTATTGTTTTGTTACTTATATTTTGTTCTTTGGCTGGACGTTTCAAAACAAGTGCAATGAAATAATTTTGTTGTTATTTAATTGTTGAAACAACCTTGACTAGATTACAACTTATCAGAGAATGTGCGGGTAAAGTGTTTAGAATAGGAATATTGTCGACTAGCTGTACCCCGCAACTTCGTTTGCGTAGAGGAGGAGGATGGAGGAGATCAGGAGGCAGATCTTCCTCTCTGGATCCTTGTTTCCACGTCACATGCCGCCTATGAGCTGTCTGGATATTTCAGCTATCTTCTAGTGAAACTCCCATCAAAATCCCTTCAGTAGTTATGGCGTGATACTTGCACAAAGTCACAGACAAACAGACAAAAATTCTAAAAGTTGGTGTTTTGGCATCAGTATCGATCCTAAAACACATTACAAGTATTCTTAAAGTAGTAAGTAAAAAAAAACTAGCTTTTTAAGTTGATAATAAATGGCGTGGAAGGAAGTTCCTAAAAATACAATGTTGTTAATATCAGCTGAATAATTTATTTTTTGGTTTGAGTAATTTTGAACAATACAATTTAATAATTTTAATAGGTATCACACAAAAATAGACATTCAATTAATAGACAAGGTTAGATTTATAGATGCTTTTTAATTTTGAGGTGCGAAGTCGAGGAATCAGTGCCATCTACCCGAGATATCGGTACTATTTTTGTTTCTTAAATGTCACTTTGAAAACCGTCATTAATAACGATTTTTTCAAGATTTCGAGCTTTAAAGCTTAATTGCCACCAAGACGATACTCTCAAAAAGTGCACTATCATTTTTCCTCTTGAGAGTTGAACCTTTCATAAATCTATAGAAGACGAGAGATCAAATTGAGTGAAAACCTATGCACATTCTCTGATAAATTGTCGAAATGTAATAAGAGTTCCAGTTTACACCAAAACTAATACGTACCTAAGTACATATGTACTTATCATTTTTATTTCGCCTTGACACGGACGCTTCCGATAAATTCTTCAACCATATCAGTCAAAAATGTCACATGACTAATGTTGTTATTTGTTGCCTGACTCACCATCAGTTAACGATAAAAATTACATCATTTTGACAAGGCATATGCTGTTATTCATAAACTTAGTTAAACCTAACTTCCTTTAAATCGTGTTGCTATCACACTTCGTTAAAAAAAAGTTAAAATAGAAAGGGACAGGGTGGCTAAACAGTGGCGTAACTTCAAGGTCCGAGCACATTATGCCGGGCCGCAGCGTGTCCGGGCGGAGCGCAAAAATCCGCTCAACTCGCTTTGATACATTTTGTATGAACTATCGCACACTGTGTCGGGCAGCGGCTCGCATTATTGCGAGGCGGATTTGCGTCCGTACGATGCGGCCCGCCCCGCCCCGCTGCGCCCGTGGTAATTTTACGATATCTGGCAGTACACTGTACTCAAAATCCGTCAATGCGCTGCGCCGCGGCCCGTCACTAATGTGCTAAGTAAGCATTTTGCGCTGCGCTGCGGCCCGGCATAATGTGCGCGAAGCATTAAATCATGTTTATGAATAACAGCCATTGTCTTCGCTGATTAGTTTTGGTGGAAATGGTGATAAGTGAAAGCTTATTTGTTAAAACCTACACAAAGTGAATCACACCAGCTGTGTTCATCATATCTTCGTGTTACATTAGTTTCTTGTAGTTTACCGTCTCCGCAGTTTCCTCGTGGAATCAGCTTAAAGCCGGTTCAAACCAGTAAACGTCCTGCGGAGATAAAAGGACCTTGTCCTTGTTCTTCTGGGATGACCGCGACTTCAATCGTTATGGTTTTCGTTTTCATTTTGACACTTGAACGATATACATTGTTGCGTTTCGTTGTCGTTTGTTGAAACTTGCAAAAACATTGCAGCAATGTACAGCGTCCATGTGTCAAATTGAAAGCGATTACGATAACGATTGTAAGTCGCGGTCACCCCACTGGTTCTGTCTCAGGACAAGATTTAGCGACACTTTTGAGTGCAAACTGATGCTGTTATTCATAAACCTAGTTAAACCACACTTCCTTTAAATAGCATTGCTATCCCTTTCATTCGTTAATAAATGTTAAGATAGAAAGGGACAGTGTGGCTAAACGGTGGCGTAACTTTAAATCACGTTTATGAATAATAGCCTAAGTCTTAGTCTAGAGACACATTATGCGGAAAGTACGCGACGGAATTCACAAAACTCAAGTCAAAAACAGAACTTCTGCTAATGGCTGTAACGCTGCTTTTAGCCTGTAGCGGTGAACCGCTTTTGTTTCGACGCCGGACTCATTCCTGCCAGACTGAAAGCAGGGTTATGGCTATGGGCAGAGAGTCTGATTTTGACTTCAATTTTGTGAATTCCGTGGCGTACTTTCCGCATAATGTGTCCCTAGGCTTAGACCGATAGTCATCTACAGTTTTGAGTATGAGTGGAGTTTGAGTTCGGCCTTACAACTTCAGTTTTCATATGTCAGTCGTAAGTACGAGCTCGCGCTGAGTTCGTGCTCAAAACTAACTATCGGCTTGAGTTTGCTCTTACGATTGTAAATTTTCATACAATTTTGGCAGTTATAACCTCATAATAAACTCGCGCTGAAAACTGTCAATGAATCTCTGTCTCAGTGGTTTAACAGTTTGTGGCCAGCCTAAGCTGATTCTGCGTCAAATAATCTGTGGGGAGCGTTACACGTAAAATATTGATCTCGTATTTTTGTTATTAACACACAATTTTCATTTTTTTCTAATTATTATTAAAATAAATTTAAGTAGCTATAATCTAACTCCTACGGTTATTAGATGAATTGGTTATTTATTGTATCTTGAGACAGGTACGGAGTCAGGGATGAATTTTGGGGTGGCATCGAAGTCATGAACTAACATTTCAAACCTACATTTGTATGTATTTTGTTATTGTCTTGATTAAACCACGAGATAGTACCTAACCATATTTGGAAATACATTTTAATTTAAAACTTATCTAATATTCCTCCCGAAAACGACCTTAAAGTACATTTGTATGAACACTGAACGGTCTTGTTCCCTTTTACGCGTAGTCACTCGAAATAATAGAGATTGTCTACTTTTTATAACTTGTTAAGACATTTATGATACAAGGGTTTAAGTATAAATTAATATAACACATTAATTTTGTGTACAGTTGCTCTGCCTGCTCCAGATCTCATCTCTCTCACACACTAGTAGATAACTTTAATCTAGAGTTAAGCACACCTTATGTACATCATATTCCATATCTCGTATTGTAGTCAACGTTGTGTAAAAAAAAGTGTACAACTCGAGGGGTCCCCTAACCTTGACTACGTCCCTGTCTCAAGCCTTGCTAGTTTACTTGTAAATACGAAATAGTTTTATTTTGTAATACGTGGGTCGAACACCAGCGTTCAGCGGGGTCACTGGACTGAACAATTTGTGTCTGCAATAAAATTATCTTAAGAACTTACGAAATGCGTTTTTTCATTATTCGACCTTTGCGACGGACGAGTGCTTTTTTCCTTCGTAGAATATCCTCTTAGTAACTGACATTTTTTTTTAAATTTATTTGGAAGGCGGTTAGAGGGGGTCCGTTAGGAGTTCTTTTTCCCAACGGACCCCACGTACTTGGCAAGGGGGTCCTTGGACATGAAATTATTTTCAAATCCCAACGGCCCCCGTGAGGGGACAGACACACGGGGTCCGTTGGTAATAAATCATTTGTGCCTTCGGCTGTTAGGCTGGGTCGTTCCCGCTGAGTCCAAAATTCGTTCCCATCGACTCCAAAAGTAAATTACAGATAAACAGATTTATTCCCAATGACTCCAAAACAGTCGATAGAGCTCAAAATTGAATCAATTTCTGATATTTTATATTTCATCATATATATTAATTCCCAGCGGCTCCAAGAGTTCGTAAAGTGATAATCCTTAATATTTTTTGTAGATTTCATAAAATCGTCACTTGTAGGGTATGAAAAAAAATTAGTTGAACTGGTCAATACTATTCCAAATGACTTCAACGTGAAACTGAGAAAACGAAGCAAACGTTATGCAAATATCTGTGCATGTTTATTAAATTTTTTTGGCGATTTTTGTTTGTGTAGTCATATAATATCAATTTTACAAAAAATGTCACTTGGATTTGGCTCTAGACTCGCCAAATAATTTAATGTTCGTGTCATCCTATCTGCGTTATTTGATAATCAAACATGCATCATCTCAGTACTATTTTAGCTGTCAATTTCAAGTCTTCGTATTCATAAAAAAATTGTCATTTAAGGCTATGGTGCTCCTGGACACGTGGTTCGACCGCATGGTTCGATCGATCGGACTATGTGAACTTTTTTTTCAGTTGGTTCGATTATCGAATCAACTTGTGTTTTTACCCAACTGCTACTACAGAATCTGGCGTGGTCATAAAAATACCAGTAGATGACGGCCAGTATACCGCTGAGGCAATGAGGTGCAGAAGGACCTGCGAGAGCTGCAGGCGCCCGACTGGCGCCAGACAGCGCAGGACAGGCTGCTGTGGCGCTCTTTGGTGTCGGAGGCCAAGATCCTTTGGGTCACTGAGCCAGCGGAGTAAGTAAGTAATAAAAATACAAATATCGTAGACAGAGAAAATGCTGCTAAAACAAGAATTTATCATAATTTACAGCAACGTAAAAACGATCTGTCATTTTGGTGCCGGTGACAGTTTCAATAACGAAAAACTGGCTACGCCGATAAGGACAGAAGATATATGAATCTTTCTCTCTCACGCTTACGATATCCATATTATGTTGTTCTTGTCACTCGAGAGCGAGACAGAAACCACATTCCGTCTAATAATAATAATAATAATGTATTTATTTTAGCAAAAACAAAAAGAAGTTATAACCTAATACTAAAGATTATCTATACTATTACAGTAATATGGAGTCACTGTGCCGTGCTCTTCACTCCGCCGCTACGGGACATCTTCTGTCTCGCGCTTGAGATTGACAGGTGGCAGCCCCTTAATTCGTAGGTAATTATTTCTACATAGTATTTTTTTACAATATTTTTGTAAAAAGCAAGTTAAGTTATAGTTTAGTTTTGTTAAATGCAAGTTGTGAGACGCATTGTTATTTGAAACACCCCCCAGTTTCAATTTGTAGAATGAATTCAAGTACATCCTGTACAGGGTATAACGGAAAGGGTATATGAAGCCGAAACGGTGTTCTGTATCGATAACTGAACAACTTTTGTTCTCAGACTTTAATAAAACAACTTTATACTGTGGTAGTTGCATGCGTGCCATTTATTTACGATTGAGAAGAATTATTGCGGAGCTATGACTAACCCAAAACTGTATCATTGAAGTAAATAACCGGCGCGGTGTCTGCATGTTGATGAAGATAGTTAACCCCATCATTGCACAGCAGCATCTGTAACAGAAAGAACATAATTTAACAGAAAGTATAATAAACTGTCATCCCCCCAATTTTTGCTGAGCGTAAAATTAAATTCATACCGTCAAAAATCAAAAGTACCTTTATAAACATTTCGTACCTATTTTTTAATTAAATGGATTTTTTAAATAAATTGGATGATATTATTTTTTCAAGATTGGCGGCGCTAGTTGGCTCATGGAAGGCCCTTAAGTACTCTTTATTATCAAGTAAGTAAGTAATCTCTTTATAGTATAGTACATAATATAAGGTATAACACATTTTTATAAGTTTTGCTAACTTGGTCTCTGTTGCGAAAAGGGGCCTCAACTCAGCTTAATGCTGCCGACAGAGTGCCGACAGCGCTGATCTTCCGTTGAGCCCGGACTTAGCCCGCTACCGTATCAGTCTCAGATTTCTCTGAGGTATTAGTAGTATACCGTACGTACAGATATATAAGTATACTCTATACACCAGGACTTCCCAACCGGGGCGTGAAGAGATTACCAGAGGCGCGTCGTGTTTGGAAATTAAAAAAAAATTTTTTTTTTTAA